>JAUPFV010000005.1:91559899-93959899 GCA_036936605.1 Limnanthes douglasii subsp. nivea
CCTCTAAAGAGCGTTATTCCTCTCGCAAAGGGAAAAAAGACAAGAAAAGTAATAGTAGTAACGCTAGTGACGCAAAGGTAGAAAGCTCTACTTCGGGTTTTAAAGATACAGGGGTTCTTCGAAACAGGAATCAGACAGAGAGAAATCGAGGAATCATAAAAAGGAAAAAATCTAAAAGGGAGAATGTTCCTCGTTCTACATGGTGTGAAAGAAACACTTCGAATCAGTATGTTGAGACTAAGAATTCTATGAGATGTAATGGGAACAGATGATCAGTTTGTGCAAGGTGTCGACTGGAGAAATTCTTCATTGACAAGTGAAATGGCTTTATAACACTTCCAAAGCCTTTTCATATTACCAAAGTAGAAAAGTTTGATGGGATGCAAGATCCCGATGATCACACCAAACCTTTAAGAACTATATGATGAACTTTGAAAATGACGACCGGAGCTGGTGTGTCGTGCATTTTGGCATACTTTCAAGGGAACGACTTGAAGTAGTATAAATCAGATTCCGAGGGGGTCCATTTCAAATTTTAGGGATTTTTATACAATTTCGAAGGCAGTTTGTGGGATTAAGAAATGAGCGCAAATTGAGATACCATTATCCAGTGCAACCAGGGAATTTGGAGAAAGTTGAAGGATTGTATAAGAGAGATTTGTTTTGACCAAAGCTAGTTTGGACAATTGTGAAGAGAATGTGGCGATGGCAACTTTTCGTCAAGGATTATTGCCGAGGATCTGGCCAATGAAACTACGAAGAGAAGAGTTTTAACTTTTGGAGCTTTAATGGCTCAAATTGAGATTAGATTAAAGTCGAGGATTTAACTAGAGTCTGAGGATGACCGATTAGCACTCTGAAGAATTTGAGTCGGTGGCCAATAACCAAGGGCAACCGTCGAATGGAAATGGTAAATCAACATACGCGACAAAATAAATATAACTTCCATTTTGGACTGTTGATATTCAAATCACGCTACATCTTACAACTATAACAGACCAAGGCCAATCAATGGGTTAAGCCATAGTATTATGTTGATCTGACAGAGAATGTAGCTGTGATTTGGGATAAGAAAAGGAGCTTCGTAAATTTAGAAATACAACTCTGATTAGTAGGCCCTATCGAGAGGAAAGGAATAACAAATAATATAGATATCATGAAGAATTAGGAACGATACCAATGATTGTATTGCTCTAAAAAAAGAGGTTCAAATTTTGATTGAAAATGGGAAGCTCAAGACTTATGTAAAATCACAGGGAAGCGGTTCGAAAAATAACATAACATCAACTTCGAAGGCTGAACCAACTGAGAATTTGATGATTTTAGATTCAAAGGTTGAACCATTTGATGATTCATCGGAATATGTGGAGAAGGGTCCGAACAGGTTACTTTTGATGGCAGTTGAAGAGCCAATAGAAAAGGGGCATATGCGAGATTTATGTTAACGTTCTGAGTTATGAGCCATTTTTGAAGTTGATTCAATGACTGGAAATTCAGATAGCTCGAGGAAGAGACAGTTGTCAACCTGAAAATTCAAATTGAAGGGAAGATTCTACATATTTGTATGGAAATAAGGCCATTCTTTCATTTTGTTTGATGAAGACGATCTGCGAGGAACAGCATGGCCACATGAAGATGTTGTGGTTATTTGAGCAGAGGTGGCTGGCGTCGAAATTCAACATGTGCTCATTGATACTGGTAGTTTTGCTAATATCATTTTAAAGTCAACCTATGATAGAATGACAAATCCACCTCGGATTTCTCAAATAGATCAGAAAATTATAGGATTTACGGGTGTAACAACTCGTGTTGTTGGGGAATTAGAGGGAGAAGTAAGTTTAGGAAATGACCATTTAATAAGAAGGTCCAAGTGTTTTTGTGGTGGTGACTTCCCCCGAGTTACATGTTATTTTTGGAAGGTCATGGCTTTCTAAAATGTATGGGTTTGTATTAACAGTTCACCAATGTTTCAAGTATGTTGTTAGAGATCAGATTGGGTCGTTCGAGACGACCAAAAGGTAGCTAGAGAATGTTATGCCACTGCACTCCAGATCCAAGGATCTAGTAGTGGGGATTTAATGCATGAACAGCAGTTAGAAGGGGTGCCCTCGGATTTAGGAGAAAGGGTTGACGATCTGAGGGAAACCCAAGGTCTTTAACGGTAGTGAAGAAAGTGAGGAGTTTTACTTTTTTCGGAAAGAATAGTGCTTCGAATTGGAACCTTATTGACCCCGCTTACGCTTACGTCAACAACTGCTAGATTTTTATCTGTTAATTGATGTTTTTGTTTGGAAGATAGTGGATGTAACAGGAGTACCAACTGATGTGATTCGTCACAGCTTGGATATTGATCCGAAGGTAAAGCTAGTAATTCAGAAAAGAAGGGCATTTTCCTCAAAAAAACAGAAGCAATTGTCGCTGAGGTTGATCGATTATCTAAGGTCGTGCACATAAGGGAGTCACAGTATCCTTTGTGGACGGCAAATCCGATAGTAGTCAAAAAGAAGAATGGGAAATAGAGAATGTGCGTGGATTTTACAGACTTGAATCGAGCTTGTCCTAAAGATCCATTTCATGTTCCTCGAATAGATCAACTGATTGATTCTACCTCATGAAACAAAATTCTAACTTTCATGGACGCTTTTGCAGGATACAACCAAATTCAAATGGATCCAAAAGATCAAGAATGCACAATTTTCATAACAAATAGGGGCTTGGACTGTTATAGGGTTATGCCTTTTGGATTAAAAAATGTTGGAGCCACTTATCAGAGGTTAATAAATAAAGCTTTTGCCACTCAGATCAGAAGTATATGGAGGTATATATAGACGATATGGGGGTAAAAAGTTCAAAGGATGAAGTGTATCTGATGATTTAGAGGAAGCGTTTTTGAATTTAAGGGCAATCAGGTTAAAGCTGAATCCTGAAAAATGTACCTTCGGAGTTCGGTCAGGGAATTTTTTGGGTTTTATCATCAGTGAAAAAGGAATAGAGGCTAACCCAGAACAGTTGAAAGCTTTGATAACAATGAAACCACCTCGGTCTATTAAGAAGTGCAAATTCTTACAGGAAGGTTGGCAGCACTTAATCGATTTATTTCTAGATTTTATTACAAATACTTTCCTTTCTTTCAAGTTTTACGAGGCAGCATTCACAAATATTAAAAATTTATTATCATCACCAGAAATATTGTCAAAACCTCAAAATTGAGAGAAGCTCGTTTTGTACATTGCGGTATCGGTTTTGCATTAAGTGCGGTGTTAATCAGTGAATATTCAGGTATTCCGAAGTCGTGTACTACATCAGTAAACGTTTAGTAGCAGCAGAAAAGAGATATTTGAAGTTGGAAAAACTAGCATTGGCGTTGGTGATAGCTGCTAGGAAAATGCGCCTCTATTTTCAAGCTCACACTATTGAAGTCTGAACTTTATTCCCTTTATAAATTTTACAACGACCTGGCATTTCGGGAAGAATGACCAAGTGGTCAGTGGAATTGGGGGATTATGATATTTTGTTCGCGCCTCGAACGACAATAAAAGCGCAAGCGTTGGCAGATTTTTTGTTGAATTCCATTCGAGCATATCGGATGTGGAGGAAAGTAATGAAGACGCTCCAGTAAATTTGATGTGGGTTGTTCGAATAGATAGAGGATCTAGTGCTTCACGGTGCAATGTTAGGGTTCAATTAATAGCCCCAACTAGAAAGACGATGATTATACCTATTAAATTTGGTTTTCATGCTTCGAACAATGAAGCTGAATATGAAGCTTCTTTGGCAGGTTTAAGATTGGAAAAAAATTTACTTGAGTACGTATAAAAATGGATTCTCAACTGTTAGAAAATCAAGTATCTGGATTTTCCGAAGCAAGAAAGGATCGTTTAATTTTATATCTTCAGGAACTTTGGAATTTAATGCTTCTGTTTGATAGTGTTGTTATTGAGTATATTGGTCGAGGGAGTAACATGGTAGCTGATTCTTTAGCAAATATTGTTTATAATGAGGAATATCATTGGATTTTGCTACAAGAAAACATTTCAATTGTTACTCAATCTAGTCAGAGCGAATGTAAAGGGGAATTCTTTGTGAAATCTGAAATGATCTGAGAGGATTGACGAGAAGATATTCTTAATTTTTTTACTCAAGTAACATTACCAGATGGTTCGAGGTTGGCCAAAAAATTGAGAGGTAAAGCCTTCGGATATATAGTGTTAGATGGAATAGTGTATAAAAAGCATTGAGCAGGCCATTATTACGATGTCTAGGCAAGCAAGAATCACAAGAGGTGTTATCAGAATTGCATGATGGTGAAGGTTCAGCTCATTTTCGGTTTAAAGCTCTATCACGACGAGTTTTACTTGCAGGATGTTATTGGCCAATCATAAATGATGCTAAGAATTTAGTTCAAAGTTGTGATACTTTTCAAAGATTTGCTAATATTATTCATAGGCCAGCTGTGCCACTTATATCTTAACCGAGACGGTACCATTTGATAGACGGGGGATTGATCTAGTAGGTCATTTGTCGATGGCTTCTGGAGGAAGACAGATGATAATCGTAGCAGTGGATTATTTTACAAAGTGGGCTGAGGCAGAACGGCTATCGGGAACAAAGGAAAAATATGTGATCAGGTTTATTGTGAACAACATTTGTTGTCGTTTTAGAGTTCCTTAGAGGATTACAACAGATAATAGCCCTCAATTTAATAACAAATAGATGGTTTCGTTTTGCACGTCGAAAGGAATTCAACAATGCTTTTCGACACCTTTTCATCCTCAAGCAAAATGGACAAGTGGAGGTAACAAACAGAACAATTTTAGATGGCTTGAAGAAGAATTTGACGGGGGGCAGCATTAAAATGGCCAAATTATTTGCAAGAGGTGTTTTGGGCTAATCAGACCACTCCTACGAAGGCTACAAAAGAAACTCCTTTTGCTTTAGCATATGGAATGAATGCAATCAGCCCCATAGAATCGTTGATGTCATCTTTTAGAATAAACCAATATTCTAAAAGATACAATGATGAAGTTAGAAGGGCGAATTTAGATTTGATTGAGGATAAAAGAGTTCGAGCTCATTTGAATATAATCCATTATCAAATTCTTATGAGGAATAAATATGATTCGAAGGTGAAGAGAAGAGAATTCAAAGAAGGTGATAAGGTTTTGAGAAAAGTATTACTGCATACGAAGGAGAAAAACCTTGGAAAAAATGGCTCCGAACTAGGAAGGGCCTTATTTGGTTGTTGAAAGGATAAATCCAGGTTCTTATCGTCTTTGCGATTTCGAAGGGAGAATGCTTCAGAACCCATGGAATATACAACATTTGAAGCTTTTTGGGAATAGATTTGTCTTTTATTTTGTATTTTTCACTTTTGAATGGCGCACTCTTTCCTACCGTGTTGGCCCATGAAGGTTTTAACGAGGCGTTATGTACATATTTAATATTATCAATTAAAGGCATTTTTGGCCAATGGTTGTTTACAAAATGTTTGCTTAAAACTATCTTCACAGCTTATCAAAGACTGATCATCTTTGAGTTTGGTTAAGAGTAGAATGTTCCAAAGTGTCGATTACACTTTTCGAAGAAACAACCATTTTCGAGGTATTATGTTCAACGAACACATTACAGTTTTTGTGAAGTGCAACGCTCAATAATGCACTGTATTTTTCGAAGTGTAACGTTCAACAGATATGTTACCAATAATTTGAAGTGCAATCATGTTCATTAACTTCACTAAGGTATTTGAAGTGCTATACTTACAATTTATAATTATATATTGTGAGCTTCAAATTACTTAATCATATCTATTTTAGAATTGTTAACATCGGATAGTTTATGAAGATAATAAAAGCGAATAATAAGCAAAACATTTGTTAATTAGATTAATTCTTCAAAGTACAAAAAGGAAATTTCTAATTTGAAAAATACAAAAAAGATGAGTTTAAAGAGCAACAAAATTATTCAGATGACTCATCTTCTTCGGATGATTCCTCCTCTGAAGATGATGAGTCGGGGATAGGATCGAAGGCATCACTTGGACGTTTTTCGAGGGGAATGTCATTCCATAAACTTGTGAGATCAATCCTTGGAAAAGTTGCATGAAGTTCTCTGAGAAGAGTGATGGTTGTTTCTCATTTGGCATTGTTAATGGCAACCGACATATCTTTCGAAAACTCAGCTTCGGCAGCAACAACAATAGCAGTTTTTTCCTCCTCAAAATCCTTTTTTAATTTTGTTATATCATCGGTCAACTCATTATTTTTTGCCTCGATAGAAGTAAGAGAGTTTTGGAGACCTTCGGATTTAGATTTCTTAGCAGCCAGTTCATTAGTATGATCCGTTTTGAGCTAATTCATCTCTTTTTCATAAGAAGCCTTTAGCTTTTCTTTGTCAGCAAAATGTGTTGTTCGCATATGATTTTTTATGAAGAGAACGACTCAAATAACCTTAGACCTTTCTAGTTCATACATATGTAATTGATTGACCACTTTGCATTGAAAAATTTCCCTTAGCTATTTTTCATCTTCAGCAAGACCTTTGTAGCCGACCATGTCTTTGGCCCATTGCTTCAGATGGTCTTGAGAAGCTTCGAATTGGGAAGTAAGCGTTTTTGCTGCAGCATTGAGATCGGTGAATGGTTGAAGTGCAACAGAGATCGCAAGATTAGGAGGAGGAGGAGGAATTTCTGTTTATGTTGAATTAGGACAATGAATTATATCTAAAGTTGTGGTTGGTACAGAGGGACAAATAATTTCTAGACACGCTTCGACGGTTGTTGGTCTCCCAAAGTTATGCATATGATCTTGAAGGTCTTGGAGAACAGGATCGGCTTCTCCAACAAGCTCCTGTGACTCGTTATAATGAATGAAACTGTCAGGGTCGAAGCGTTCAACATTTTGGTTCTCATCATCACCATTGTCTTTGATTACTATCAAAGTGTCATGATTGGTTGTTTGCTCCTCAAAAGAAGGGTTTTGTTGATTTTCAACAGTTGTAATATCTTATTCATCGACCAATGTATACACCGTGATTTTGGCTTGTTTCTTTTTCTTTCCATGAGAACTCGAAGAATCTTTCTTTTTCTTCAAAGATGTTTCTTGATCTTTCCCTTCTTTGATGGGTAAAAGGGTTTGCTCTCCTGATTTTCGTTTTTGAGGTTTAGGCTTTGATGGTGTTGAAGGGCTATCACTAGGTGTTCTAGCTGATTTTTTACCTTTCTTTTCTTTGTTAGCCTTTTCTTTTTTTTCTTTTTTGGTAAATAACTTTCTGACCTATTACAGATAGGGAGGAATACTTTGCAGTCAGGATGAACTAACCGTTTGCATACTATTTTGGGATTGGGCTCTGCCATCAAATTTCGAGGAGGCAAGCCTCCGTCTGTGATTGGAAACCGGTGGTTATTAACGAAGTTGATCGGTTGGAAGGTGGTGTGGAAAGAATTATTCCACTATTTCTCGGCCCAGGCGGCAAGTTTCTTGAAAATATCCTTAGTTGTTGGTCGACGAATATCACCTCAAAATTTCTAGAATAAGAAAGGAGAAAGATAATAGATGAAATTTCTTTCAAAGTGTATAATTTTTGAAGTACTTACGGTTGCTTATCCAGATGAGGTTTAGCTTTGATGGGTTGGCATTGGATATCTCCTTGCCATTCTCCCATGCTGCTGAGATGAAGATAAACTTTTGCTTCCAAAATTATCAGCTTTCAAGAGATCATCGATGATTTTTAGATCATCCACCAGAGTGAGATAATAGAAGGGGAGCTTCGGACCTTTCGATAATTGGGTTAAGGAGATGAAATCCTTGATGTTGATTGGAATTTTGGATAACCAATATGCCATTATTACTAACATAAGAATGAACCATTGATTAGGCAGTCGAACTGTGATTTTGTCTCCCATTCCCATTGCTTTTTTAAATCTGAAGCTTGTCTCTCTTTGTAATATATGTATCAAGCTTTTTTCAGTTGAATGATGTAATTAGCATCATGATCCCTTAAATTTCTGCCGATAGCAGCTCTTTCTTCTTCATAAACAAATCCAAGTTCTTTCTTTTTCTGAGGCTTATGCGTATTCTTATTTATGGTAGTTTTTGAATTCTCATCATTGGATTCAGCTTCATGATCAGTTCTGGTAGCCTCGAAATCAACTTCATTGGCTCGATATATTTCTTCTCTATTTTGGGAACGATTTTGTTGAGGCAATGGATCCCCGGTTTCTTGTGAAAGATTATTTTCATGAGGAACTTCCTCGATTATCTCTCTCTGAGGAGAAGTATGAGTAGTTGGATTCGAAGAGGGAGTAGTAGGGATGATTTCTGAATCATCTCACATGGCTATAAAATTTCTTCTTTTTCTGATTGTTGAAGGATGAGTCGGACAAGGATTATTTGAAATTTGTTTTGAAGAATATCCGTTCGATTCTTCACTAATCAAAGGAGAAACTTTAATTTGTGAAGAAGAGACAGGAGGTGTTTTAGGCGCTAGAAACTTTGGAAGATGTACGTTCTTCGGTTATTGGAGAATGAGAGAAAGTAGGAATTTTGGTTGGATCAAAATTACTGTAGTAAGTTGTTTTGGTGGTTGTTCCAACAGGATCATTGTTGATTAATCCGACAACTCTATATTCCTCCGCTCTATGGGTGATGCAAAAATAGTTATATGATCTGAAGACTAAGTTGTTGTAAGGTTCTTGAGATTTTGCTTTTTTGGGTAAGTTAGTCTTTGATTTTTTGTTTTTTGAATTTTTTTCTCATAAACCGGATGAATGTTGACTGGAGAAGATGAGTATTGATCGAAAGGTTTGAGTTTTCTTATGAAGATGATGAAAAAGATGAAGTACACGTTGAAGGTAGCTAAGTGTTTGAATTCTCTCTCAAGTGATTTGAGTTGTGAGAATGAAAAATGAGGCTACCGATGAATTTATAGAGAGATAGGAAGACATGTGAAGTGGAAAGGATTTTATGGTAATAAGGAAGAATACAAACGGTAAGAAAGTTAAGAGTTCGACATTTGTCAGACTAGTTATCTAGCTATGGGTCTAGTAGCTAGATAGTCATGACAGATTTGAACGGTAATATGAAACGGTTACATTTGGGTACACTTTTAATGAAATTCGACGATTACATTTTCAAGCTACTTCCATATCAGTCACTTCCATAATGATTCGAGGAGAAAGAAAAGAAAATTATCGTGCTTTAGAATAATTCGATGATTACTTCTCACTTCGAATTCACATCTGTTTTTTACTTCGAATTTGTATCTTTATTGGTTTTTGGGCTTCGAGTTTTATACAGAGTATTTGACTTTGATTTTGTATCACAGCGAATGATACGACACATGGGAGAATTCGAGGGCATTTTAGTTCTCATTCATTTATTGGCATGAGAACTAGGGGGTTACTGATATGGAAGTAGGATTTTAAGGATTAAACTGTAAATAAAGTAAGTTTAAGGACTAAAGTATAAATAATGTAAGTTTAAAAACTGAGTTGTAAATAATGTAAGTTCAAGACAACAATTGAGACTATGTAATATTGTTAAGGACTAAAGGTAATTAGTCATCTTTTGTAACCGATTTCAGTTTAAGGCTAAGTTTTGGCTCCTCTATATAAAGGGCAAGGCTAACCTAATAAAGGGGTTGAACACTTTTTCTATTGAAATCATTTGCACTTAGACTTTCTCTCTCTAAAAAGTCACTTAGACTTTCTCTCTCTAAAAACTCTCGCTCTCTCTTTCTCTCTCTAAAATTCTCTTATTACAGAAGTTCAAATATTAACAGGATGGTTGGCAGCACTTAATGAATTTATATCTCGCTCTTCGGAAAAATGCACTCCGTTTTTCTAGGTATTAAGACATGCAAATTGTTTCAACTGGACAAAATACTGTGTGGAGGCCTCCCATCGGATTAAAGAATACCTTTCTTCACCAGAAATCCTTACAAAGCCTTTTCCAATGGAAAGATTGTTTGTTTACATAGCAGTCTCAGATTGTGATGTAAGTGTTGTGCTAGTCCAAAAAGAGGATAACGTTCCAAAACTAGTATACTACATCAGCAAAAGTTTATTGGATACAGAAAAACGATATTTGAAGTTAGAAAAATTGGTTCTTGCATTAGTAATTGTTGCTCGAAAAATGAGGCCATATTTTCAAGTTCCCTCTATCATGGTACAAACGTATTTTCCATTAAAAACTATGCTTTAAAGACCTGATATATCTGGGAGAATTACCAAGTGGTCGGTTGAATTAGGAGAAAAGTGGGCTTTGAAGGGTGCTGAAGCCCAAGGTGGTCATGGTTGGTTTGCCTATGGGCAAATTGTCCAAAAATAAGGGTAATAAATGCCTAGGGACGCGTCATGCTGCCCCTAGGATAGAATGTGTTAAATATAAGAGCACGTGAAGGGTATCTCAATCGACATTTGGCAAGGGAAAAGTGTTTTCATTGGTGGTGTTAGAAGAAAGCATTACGTTTCAAGGACTAAAATTCGAGGGGAATCCATTCATTCTACAATTCAGAGGAAATTTAGTCATCATAAAATTTGAGGGACATATAATCATTTTTATAATCCGGGGGAGATTTTTATGAAAAAAAAAAGATTTCTAAGGTTAAATTTGTTCTTTGGCCATGACAGTCAAGCCAAAATCCGACGAGAAACAATGAGCGAAGTTCGATCATGATAAGAGAAATCATGCAACAGTCCTTGTTTAAACACTCTCACAATGACTTGGGGGCTACTGATAAAGGAAGAATAAAGATCTTTGAAATTTAGGGGTGTTTTGGCAATAAAGAAAGTCTCTTAGGATAAATTGATAGTTATGTAATATAGAATGACTAATTTATAGAAAACAATAGACTTAAGGATAGGACCATAAGTAGTGAATTGTCAGACAAGTGGGACCTACTATTTGTACTATAGAAGCACCACCCCTTTTTTGGGAGATGTTAATTCAATAATGATTACACAATTATTACTTGAACTTTCTCTCTCTAAAAATACATTTTTCTCTCTCTAAAATATCAACAAAGTAATCTGAATCATGAATTTGATCCTCAAAGCATTGTTTTACTCTAAAACCTCCTCCAAAGAATTCTGGAACTGTCGGATTGTAAAACATAACATTAACTTAAACATATACATAGCACAAAACACATAAGTAAATTTAACATATAGAAACTTAACATACTTGAACATGACGTATATATGTAAAACACAACGTAATATGATAATAATATACCAAAGGAAAAATCATACTAACAAGTATTTATGAGTTTGAGAAAATTCCTATTAATCATTATTTTAACTATCTTAAGTATCGGTGAAATTCTCTGAACGGCTGATTTCACCTACTTAAATTAAAATCAACTTAATATTCCTAGGTATAGGTGAAACCCTCCAGATGGATGATTTCACCAACCTTAGCTAAAATAAACGCAAAGATTGATTTAATATTCTCAAGTACCATTGAAACCCTTCGGATAACTGATTTCACCTAGTTGAAATTACATAAATTCTAAGGATTATTTTTAGTAGATTTTTTCCCAGTTATGATTAAATAAATCTAAATATTAACCTCCTAGAGGGCTGTAATATTTAAAATTAAATTAGTCCTTCGAATCTTTTCAGATCATAGGATCCCCGTGAGATCAATTAACCTTACGTAGAACCAATTAAATGATTCCATGATTCACTTATCGAAATACGAACCTTAGTCATGCATATCCATACGATCATTCAAGCACATAAAATATATTCCACAAATACATACAAAATATAACATATCCAAACATTTATCATGTGAAATAAATCATAGTAAATTAAAAAAAGTAAAAAATATTTTTGTATCCCACTATCGATCGAAGCCACCTATTGTTGTCATCGCGCCGTCAACCAATTAATTTTTTTCGTAAGTTGCAGTGTTCATCCGCAACTGTAGCAGCTAACTGGCCACAGTGAACGTCGTCGGACATCCTTTGACCATAAATAAATCTGGGGTGATGTTGTTGATGAGTCATTGTACGGGTATGCCTCATTTATCCAGTTAAATCAAGGTTTGGTTGATTTTAAATTCGGGAGAGAATTCCCAACAACCAAACAACCCTTATTTAATTGGAAAAACCCTAATTTGATCAAATATATATATATATATATATATATATATATATATATATATCATTATTCATAAAAGTTAAACACTAATCATACTTTTCTTATGAACAAATCAATATAATCAGACTTTTTTAGATAAGTCATATATGCATACCCTACTAAGTTAATTAACAAATAATTCTAATATTAAAATATATAATGGTGTTTATCATATGAATCACGAGAGAGTTTGTTCCTCTCATACCAATTAAAAAAACTACTATTAATTGCCTAATATAATTTATCATACACGGAATAATAAACCTTCAGATATTGTTATTAACTAATATTCATATAGAAGTTAGGATTTTACCTACAATCTTTTGTTAGTGATTAATTGCTCATTTAAGTTCATTTAGATACACGATAGTTTTGGATCTTTCAATCATCAAAGCCGCAAATAACCTGATAGATTTAGATTAAATAAATATCTTAACTCTAGTGTCTTTTATATAAGAAATACAATTAGTAACCTTAATTGTATTAATCTCTTATACTTTAGCCATTTTGTGATCCGGGACCACAACCACTAAATTGATTTATCAATTTAGTCCCTCAATGATTTATTTCGAGTTAAGTATTGAGATTTTGGTATAAGCCTTCACAATGCACAAATTTAACCTAGTTATCACCCGTATATGTAACTTCTTTTCATCTATATGTCAAATTCTTAATTCTTATTTAATTATATATAGTATAATTAATATAATTACTTATTAAATTTGACTATATTATGAAAATGACCAAATATGTTTAGCATATCGGCTCATAATTATTCTAACAAAGTATACTCATTAGATAAATATATCATTCTCTTTTGTTTATTTTTTTGTTTCAAATAAAAAATTACTTTTCTTGATAAATATTAAAAGTGTTGGTTAGGTTTTTGTATATATATATATATATATAGAGAGAGTTTAAGAGTATTATTGGAGGTTGATTTGTGGAAAAAAAATCAAATCTTGATTGTCGGTGCACTAACCGTTGTAGTTATTGTCATATTAATGCCGATTTGCCTACTTTTGTAAAATCAAACAATTAATTATGCAATAAAAAATTAGTAACTAGTTTAAATATTGATATGATAAAATAAGTGGGTATATTTTAATTTATATTTATATTACCAATTTGGAATTATACATTTTTTAGCTATGAAAGTAAATATTTGTTTAGTTTGGTGTCAAATTACGTTGTAATGGGTTGGATAAATACAAAGTTGTTTCAAAAAAATACTAATGTAATTAGTTGTGAAATTACATTATAATGATTTGTGTATTTACATTTTATATTATTGTGAAATAACGAATTATTTTGCGTAAATATATATATGTTATGCAGTCGCACAATTGAAATTCAGAGAGTGAAATTTTTATTTAATTGGTTGTCGAATTATATAATAAATCATTGTAGTTATAAAATAATAATAATAATATATAAGTAAACGAAACAAAAAGGAAGAAGTTTAGTTTAGATACATATATCTTTTGCAAAAGAAACTTAGTTAAAAATAAACTAAATGTGTTATACTCTTATATTTGATGCAAGATCTTATTTTGTTTAAAGAAAAATATCATTCAGAATGGTTTTTATAATAGTTTGATTTTCTTTTAAGAGTTTTTCAAAATGATGTTAGACTAATATTAATTTGTTCGTTGATTTTCGTTTCTAATTCCTTCAATTGTCTTCGTTTAGATCCATATATTCTAACTGTAAAATAAAAAGAAATAAAAGTTTATTAAACTGTGGTTTGTAATTGCGTGGAATCGTGTTGTAAAAATACATATTTAGATGGGGTAAACATTGGTGTGGTTTATTTTCGGTTTGAGGGTAATTTTGTCCAGAGTTTTGTGATTTTTCAAAGGTATTTAATGTTTGGATAGATTGTAGTGAGAGACTTGAGCTGTTTGGTTGTATTAAATTTTCATTACCCTCATTAATGAAAGTGGTTGGGTATTTATACCCTTAATTGTAGGCCACATGGGCTTTCGGTTCAACTTATGGATTCGGGTCGAGTTCAAAGACCCATTAGTTTTAAGCAGGTAGGTAATTAGCTTAGTCGTGAAATGATTGAGTTTTTAGTACATTAGTTTAGTTTGGATGGTTCAGTGGGTGGATGTTGTCCGAATTGCCCATGTCCGGTTCTCATAAAGAGTGGCAATAAAATCTGGACTCATCAGTAGCCCCTTTTTAGGTTGTGTTCGAAGGCCTTTGGTAAAAATAGCTCAAGTGTAATCATAACTTCGTCCGGACATTTCGAAATGTGTAACGACTTTATCCGGAGAGACTGAAACCCTTAGAAGCTGAGCAGTTTTGTCAGAG
This sequence comes from Limnanthes douglasii subsp. nivea, assembly GCA_036936605.1. NCBI lineage: Eukaryota > Viridiplantae > Streptophyta > Magnoliopsida > Brassicales > Limnanthaceae > Limnanthes > Limnanthes douglasii. The sequence goes on from JAUPFV010000005.1 coordinate 91,574,361, forward strand.
ATAGTTGGACACATGTCCTTCTTTGATTCGCCTCACCGGCCGTTTTCCTCCTAGAAAGGCGCTTCCACTTGTTTCGTAAAAGTAACCTTTTAATTAATGTTGGTGACATCAGCGCCGTCTTTAATCATTATACCTATCTTTTCGTCTTCTCCTAGGTATCAAAGCATCATTTGTCTCCTTAGTATAAATCAGTTCACTTTTCGGAGTTAGAAAAAACTCAAAAAGTCGAGAGAGAAAAACGCATTGCTGCAGGCCTTCCCGTTTCTCCTGTTGACAAGCCTGATACACCAAGCTCAGAGCCTGATCGGGGTTCATCTTATGCAAGAGTCATATACCCAGAAGGTTATTCCAACCCATTCTTTCTCCAATCGCCTCGGGCTTATCGGTTCAAGAGTCAAAGCCTGTTATTGAACCAGAACAGGTGGTTACAAGCCTTAGGAAACCTTCCTCATTCATTGCTATGGGGTCAGATGCTGATATTTCCCCGGAGAAGCTGGTAGATAGACGAAGGGGTCGTCTGGTAAAAGGGCAGGCTGCTGGCACACAGCCTAAATCAAAATCCACGCCTTCGAAATCTGAGGAAAAAAGTAAAACCACAGGGTCAGAAGCACCCATCAAAATTCCCAAGGACAAGTTGTCCGGTCCGGAGGCAACTAGCTCAAGTCTTCGAAAAGAGACCGCCGGGTCCGAGCCCCAGCCGGACTCTAGACCACAAGAGGGAAAGGTTGCTCAACAATCCGGAAGGCCTACTCAGCCAACCACCGGCTCTTCTCTTCCTAAAACAGCTGACAATCCCTCCATGGTAATGGAGGATATAATGGAGGACAGCATCAAAGAAGCCCCTTTTGAGACTGACGTCTCTGGGAAAACAAGCGAGACTGCCACTACTAGGAAAGGCAAGGAAAAAGTGTGTTTAAAGCATCCGGACCTGCCTGAGTGCCTTGTGGGAAATGTGGGGCCTTGTTTCCACAAAGTAAGTGTTAAATATATGCTGGCCATGCAGAAGATCAATTACGCTTTCATTCACACAACTGAACTTGGCCGGATGAGGACGAAGTGGGGGATTCCGGAGAATATTAAAATAAGGGTTCCAATTGATCCGGAGACGCCCATGGACTGTAAGCTCAACGAGATTGTCTTCTATACTGAGTTATTCAAATGGGGACTTAGGTTTCCCTTGGACCCAGAAATAGTCAGATATTTTCATCTGATAAAGCTTTGCCCAAGTCAGCTAAGCCCTAATGCATGGTTCACCCTCATGGCATGTATCATGGCTTCAAGGCTCTCCGGAATTCCTCTTCCGATGGAGCAATTTGCTGTTGTAGCAAGCCTCTGCAGAAATCATGTCATCCCTTTCTATCACTTCAACATGAGTGACAACTACAAGGTGGTGGATGACTTACTTGAGTCAGAGAAAAGTTGGAAGAATCAATTTATGTTCGTCAGCGGTGCCTGGGAGAATGGGCAGAAAATTAAAGCTGGTGTCAACCCAAGCATGCTTACCAGCAGATGGCGAAGTGATGGTAACAATCTCACCACATACTTCTACTTTTACTTATAACAAATTTTTTATTTGATTCTTCTTCTTTTGCTTTTTGGTAGTGCTGCCCAAGGATTACTTTGAGGCTGGGCAGACCACTTGTGTCAAGCTAAATGCTTGGGCTGCTAAAAAATGGGGAAACCGCTTCCACATCTGCTTTACTGGAGGAAATTTAACCAGATCCTACCTTTGGAATACAACTGACCGGAGGGATCTGTCTTGGGAGGAATTAACCACTCCACCCCCTCCGGGAGTGATTCTCCGGAAGACAGAAGGAAAAGATGGGAAATTGGTCTTGTCGGGCAGAGCTAAAGCCCCAAGCAAGATGAAAGGCAAAAACGTTAAGGCCAAGCCAGATGTGGTAGAAGCCAATCCTGCCGAGGTGGAGGAAGTTGTCCCAACAAACCCAGAGGGACAAGATCAAGGGCAGATCGAGGATGCCTTACTACAAGTGGTGGAGCACGAGAGCGCCAAGGAAGTAGCTGGGTCTCCAAAACCTCAAAAGGTCTTCAAAAAGGTCAGAAAACGAGGAGCAGAAGGTGGAGACCGGGATGTCAAGAAAAAGAAAACCTCCAAAGGAGACGAGGTTTCTCTCCGGGCTTCAGAGCCATTACCTCCTGTTGACCCTACTGACCCCACTCAAGCAGAAGAGATCCCTGGTGACTTTCAAACCGGAGGGGGTGCAGGAGGGGATATCATTATTGATGGTTTCGACATCAGTGGGCTTGAGGGGATTGGTTTTTACTTCGAAAACCTTCCCAAAGACGATTTTGTTGGGCCCTACCTCCCCCCAAGTTCTTCGAACATTGTCGCATTCAATGGTAGGTCTTTTTCTGTCTCAAGTGAGAGAGACGTTATCGCTCACTCTTTACTGAGCAATGTCCAGCTAGTGCTTACCTTGGAGAAGCAAGTGCGCAACCAAACAGCCATCATCAATACCCTCAATTCTGACAAAGAGAAACTGTCTAGCGACCTTTTTAGTGCCAACCAAAATACTAAGGCATTGAGGAAAGAGAATGAGGAGTTGAAAAAACGTCAGGAGGACTTGGTCAACAGGCTGGCCACTTCGAAAGAAGTTGTCAAAGAACTCCAATTCAAGAAATCCGACCTGGAAAGAGACCTCTTTTCTTCAAAAGAGGAGGTGAAGGCCAAAGATAACACCATTCAGGCCTTAACTAATGACGAGATCTCTCTTGAAAACAGTGTGTCCAAGGCTGAGCAAGAAAAGGCGGACTTGTTAAGGGAGCAGGAGAAATAATCCAGGCTAGGATTGATGCTTATACCAATGAGGTGTTAGACTCTCAGGAGGCTGGGTATGCTGAATTCAAGTCAGATATGGTCCTGCTCTTCCATGAAAAATTTATGAAGAGGACATTGGGAGATTTATGCGATTCATAGAGTACGAAGACCTTCCCCATCATACCATGGTTGATGGTGATAAGTATAACTACTCCAGTGGTTGGGATGACACCACCGATGAAGAAGAAGAGACTGGGGAGAGTCCGGATGACGACCCAAAGAAGAAGAAGCCAAGTGAGGTTGGGCCATCTACAAAAGCTCAGTCTTAAAGTATCAACTATCTTTTTAATTTTCTGTGTTTGAACCAAAGTCCTTCGATGGCCAAGGCATTTTTTGTAACCATGTCTGGTCCTTGTCCGGATAAACCTTTCTTGTTTTGACAATTCAAAGTCCTTGGATGGCCAAGGCATTTCGTATGTTTTAATGGGTAGTTCTATTTTGCACAACTCTTGCATTTTTTCATAGTTTTTCAATTTTGGTGGCTAATGTATAAACAACCCTTAGTTATTTTACAAGTATTTTAAAGTGAGGGCGTTGAAATTCTCCGATGACAAATGTTTAAGTAGTCATCATTCCTCCAATTTAATCCGGTCTGTTTAATAAAAAACTTCAACGAAAACTATTAACTGAAAACACTCTGAATCTTTTAAGAAGGCATCATATTTTATAAAAAAAACTAGACACCTCATTAAAACCTCCCCGAGCCACCAGGGAGGAAAGAGTATGCCCCCAAATATTTATATGAATTTTTAAACAAGTAAATATTTACATAGTTTTTACTCCAAGTACAAACGGAGGTGCTCAATGTTCCAGGGGTGATTCAAAATTCTTCCATCTTTGTCCTAGAGCCGGTATGTCCCAGGCTTAAGCTTTTCAGTGACCACATAGGGTCCTTCCCAAGTTGGAGCTAACTTACCGAACTGCTTCTTTTTAGTATGTAGGAAAAAATTTCGCAATACCTTATCCCCTGGTTGAAAATCCCTTCTCTTAACTTTTGAAGCAAACCTGCTTCTCATCAAACCTTGATAGTGTGCAGCTCTAAGGTGAGCCTTAACTCTTCTTTCTTCTATTAAGTCAAGCTGGCCTCTGATTTCCATTTCGTTAGCGTGTTCGGAAAAATTATGAACTCGAAATGAAGGGAGAGTAGCTTCTATGGGAGCTATGGAATCCATCCCATATACTAAAGCAAAGGGAGACTCTTGTGTTGCAGCCCCGGGAATGGTCCGGTAAGCCCACAAAACTTCTTGCAAGTAACTTGGCCATTTTCCACCAGTCCCTTCTAAATTCTTCTTCAGACCGGACAGTATTGTCCTGTTAGCCACTTCAACTTGACCGTTTTCCTGTGGGTGGAAAGGAGAAGAAAAGCAATGTTGAATGCCTCTAGAGGCACAGAAAGCCTCCATTTCCTTATTGTCGAATTGTGGCCCATTGTCTGTTGTTATCTTCTGTGGTACTCCAAATCTGTAACAAATATTAGACAGAATGAATTTGATAACAGGTTTCGATGTAGTTCCTGCCAATGGGGCCGCTTCGATCCACTTCGAAAAGTAATCAATGGAAACAATTATAGTTCTGCACCCCCCGGATGCCATGGATAGAGGTCCCACCAAATCCAACCCCCACCGAGCAAAAGGTACTGGCTCAGAAATTGACTCCAAAGGGACAGTTGGGGTATGAATTTCATTACCATATCGTTGGCATGGATCACACTTTTTTACCAACTCCTTGTCATCTTGCATTATGGAGGGCCAATAATACCCAGTTAATTAAACTCTTCTAGTCAGAGCCCTGAATCCACACTTTGCTCATCCCTTACCATCATGTAATTCGGAGAGCACTATTTGAGACTCATCGACCCCCAAACATCGTAAGAGGGGTTTACTATAAGACTTCTCATAGAGAATATCTCTTAGGATGACAAAACCACGAGCCTTGTACTTTAATTTTCTTGCTATTTCTTTTTCCGGAGGCAAGATGCCATCTGAGAGATATTGAAGGAGAGGAAATCTGCAATCTTGAGGCTGCTTTATCTGTATATTCAAATTTTCTTCTTCGTTATCCGGATTGATTTGAATTGATGGGCATTCTTGCACATGTATCCAAGGGTAAGACTCAGAGTAGGCTATGGTTGCCAAGGAGTCTGCCAGTGTATTTTCTGTTCGAGGTATGTGCTCATAAGTGACGCTTTTGAAATTGAGTGCCACTTCTTTGAGGATGAATAAATATTTAATCAGCTGTTCTTTCTTAGCTTCGGACTGACCTTGTGCATGATGGATAAGAAGCTGGGAATCGCTCATTAACCTGACTCTTTTGGCTCTACTCATTATTAGAAGCCCTGAATGCAAAGCTTATAGCCTGGTACATTCTGTCACCGTACGGAGAGGTTAAACATATCCCAGCACCACAACCCATGGTTCTTGATCCACCGTCAGTCCGGATGATCCATACTTTTTTATCTTTTACTCCAGTTGCTTGTTTAGTATCTCTATCTGAGTGAAATTCAACTAAGAAATCTGCCACCGCTTGGGCTTTGACTGCTGTTCGAGGGGCAAGATCAATATCGTAGTCTCCCAATTCCACTGACCACTTGGTCATTCTCCTTGAAATGTCGGCCTTTTAGAGAACGTTTTTCAAGGGAAAAGACGTCCGGACAATAATAGGATGAGCCTAAAAATAAGGCCTCATCTTCCTCGCAGCAATCACCAAGGCTAGTGCTAATTTTTCAAGTTTCAAATAGCATTTTTCTGCATCTATCAAGCTCTTGCTAATATAATACACTAGGCAAGGATAATTATCTACTTCCCTTACCAACACTGCACTTATGGCACAACTAGAGACTGCCAAGTATACGAAAAGATTCTTTCCATCAACGGGTTTAAACAAAGTCTTGGGGAGGACAAATGCTTCTTAATTTCATCGAAGGCCTCATCACACTGTGAGGACCAGTTAAAGTCCTTTGCATCTTTCAAAGTTTGAAAAAATGGGGCACATCTGTCCGAAGACCTTGAAATGAAACGGTTTAGTGCAGCCAGCCTCCCAGACAATCGTTGCAGTTCTTTAATATTTTGAGGAGGCTCCATTTGTAGTAAAGCATTAAGCTGGTCCGGATCAGGCTGTATCTCTTGCTCACTTATCACATACCCCAAGAATTTCTCAGACTGCACTCCAAAGACACACTTTTCTGAGTTTAATTTCAAATTTACTTTTACTAAGTTAGCAAAAGTTTCTTAGAGATCTGCCAAGTGTAACTCTTCGTCCACACTTTTCACCATCATGTCGTCGATGTAAACTTCCATGTTTCTTCCAATTTGATCAGAAAAATCCTTGTTTACCAACCTCTGATAAGTATCCTCATCATTTTTTAACCCAAATGGCATCACCTTGTAACAATGAAGGCCCATATCAGTAACAAATGTAGTATGTTCTTGATTTTCGGATCCACTTGAATCTGATTATACCCGGAGAAGGCATCCATAAAGGATAGCAGCTTGTTTCCAGATGTGGAGTCCACCAACTGATCAATTCGGGGGACCGGGTATAAATCCTTTGGGCAAGCTCTGTTGAGATCTGTGAAATTGATGCACATACGCCATTTTCCATTTTTCTTTTTTACCAATACCGGGTTGGCTGTCCATAAAGGGTATTGAGATTCATTTATGCGCCCCATTTTAGTAAGCCGGTCGACCTCTTGAACTATGACATGGATCTTCTCCTTTGTACCACAGGTGCTATGTCTCTTCGGATGGACAATTGGTGTGATATAATATCTGCTGATACTTCGGTAACATCAGCATTGCACCAAGAAAAAACATGTTGATGGTCTTTCAAGAATTTTAAAATTTTACCCTTTAATTTCGATGTCATCTTGGATCCTATCTTGACACTTTTTCCTTCAGCCAGAGAGTGAGTTTCAACTTCTTCAATTGGTATTAAAACACCAAGGGTCTCTCTGGGGTCATCAATTTCACCCTCTCCCCCAGAGGGCCCTTCAAACTGCTATTCCTCATTGATCCGAACTGCCCCCAATGTCCGAGGAGCCAGTGCAGTTGCATAACATTCTCTTGCTACTTTTTGGTTGCTCCGAACAACTCCCACTTTTCCTTGCACAACATACTTCAAGAATTGGTGGACTCTTGAGGCCACGGCATGCATCCTAGAGAGCCAAGATCTCCCTAGAATAGCGTTATAACAAGTGGGACAATCCACCACCACGAATAGTATTCTAACCATCTTTTTAAAAGGGCCTTTGCCCAACAACACCTCCTCCTCAAACTCCCCGATCACATCTGCTAAGCTTCCAGTGAAACCCACAATTGATCTGTTCGAACGCTGAATCACTGCTAGATTCTTCATTTTTTTGTAGGAAGTTAAAAAGACAATATTGGCTGAACTTCCGGTATCTACCAAAATTCGCCTTATATCATTGCCTCCAATGGATGCTTCTATGACCACAGCATCTTCATGTCCACAGCAATATCCCTCAGATCATCCTCGTCAAAAACAATAAAAGGAAGAGGAATTTTCGATTGATAGGAGGCCATGCCTCCTTCAAGCTGGGTAGCTAAAGTATGAACGTGCCTCTTTCTTGAAGAAGAAGTTGGTGCAGTCATGGTATCCCCTCCGAATATTGTAAGTGATTCAAAAAAGTTAATAAGTCCGGAAACCATCTTGCAACGCTCAATGATAACACCTACTTTATTCCGGGTCGGGTCATGGTCCAAGTATTCTGAATCTACATCGAACCTCTCGATTATCACCATAGCCCCATCCGGAGCCGATGTGCCTGCATTATTTGGACCAGCCCGATGAGCACTATCAGGCTTATTTCCACCTCTTCTTTTAACATATGCCCCCAAATTTCCTCTTTCAATCAAGTTCTGCACTTCTTGTTTCAACGCAATACAATCTTCAGTGGTATGACCGGTATCATGGTGATACTGGCAAAAACAATTATTACGGCTCTCCGTAGGAGACTGTAACGCAGCCGGCCTTCTGTAGTGTACTTCGTCTTTTGTTTTGTCATAAATGGTGGCTATATTTTTTTTCAACTCAGCAAACCACTCCGGTTGAACCCAAGGCCCTCGTTTATTTCTAGATTGTTGACTCTGGGCTGGTGCAGCTGGCTGAGACTGAGCTTTGGCTCTGTTATGACTCTGTCCGGTTTCCTTAGCCTTGTTCCCGGACTGGTTTTGGTTTGGATTTGGTACAGCCGGAGCAGACCTCACCTGCCTGTGCACTCTAGTTTTCTTTGTTTCATCTACATTAATCTGCTTTCCGACCTGATTCAGCAGACCTCTCCATGTCATGGCTTTCTTCCTGGTTACTGAATCAGCCAATGTTTCTGGGGTTCAAACCCTGTCTCAGAGAGGCTATTGCTACTTGTTCAAAGCAATCAGCCAATCCATTCTTGGTATTTACAAAACGACTTATGTATTCTTTTAAAGATTCATTTGGTTCTTGGGCACAATGGATAATTGTGTCTCCATTGCCTTTTACCTCCTTACTTCCAACAACCTCTCTTCGAAAGGCCACCCAAAAAGTGTCGAAATTTCTGATGCAGTATTGTGACAAACTTTTGTACCACTTCAGAGCACTCCCCGTAAATGATTGGGAGAATGCTCTACAAAGTAACTTTTTGTCATCATCGAAATTCGTCATGAAATTTTTGAATTGTTCCAAGTGGTTATCCGGGTCTTTACTGCCATCGTATTTTTCCATTTTTTGTACTGTCAACCTCTTAGGAAGGTTTCCGGACAGTATCTTGGAAGACAATGGAGATTGTCTCCAATTCCGACCACGACTGAAAACGGTATCTTCATTAGGAGTTGCGAAGATACCTGGCTCATCATGGAAGACAAAAGGATCCATTAATAATCGATCTACATGTCTCCGGCTATGAGACGATCCTTTGCCTATATGCCTCTTTAACCTTCCATGCATATCCCTTTTTCTTGAATACTTATTAACCAATTTTTGTTTCTTTTTAGAACGGCCCTCATCATTGCTGGATGACAAGGACTCTTCAACTCCATCTTCATTTGAGGAGCTACTGGAAGACTCTCAGTCTGAATTAGAGCTCTCCACCGGTTTAGTCCGGTGAGACTTTTTAGAGCTAGCATGAGTCATTTTTGCACTTACATGAGTTTTTGAGAGCTCATGCTCTCTTGGATTGTCAGTATGATGAGCTACCGACACCTTAGACTTCTCTTTTGTGCCCATCTCTGCCCTTTTGGCTGCCCTCAGAGCTTCTATTTCAACTTTTAACCTATCTCGCTCCTCAATAGTATATTCATCATTTTCTCCCACCACTTCTGCCAAAGCTGGTGGTACTTCCTGCACGTCTGGATTCATCCGAGCTGATTCTTCTTGATGGTTTTGAATGCTAGATTCAGGAACCGTCGTGCTCCCACTGTGGTCGCCAATTTGGTATGGTTTATTTTTGGTTTGAGGGTAATTTTGTCCAGAGTTTTGTGGTGTTTCAAAGGTATTTAATGTTTGGATAGATTGTAGTGAGAGACTTGAGCTGCCTGGTTGTATTAAATTTTCATTACCCTCATTATTGAAAGTGGTTGGGTATTTATACCCTTCATTGTGGGCCACATGGGCTTTCGGGTCAACTTATGGATTCGGGTCGAGTTCAAAGTCCCATTAGTTTTAAGCAGGTAGGTAATTAGCTTAGTCATGAAGTGATTAAGTTTTTAGTACATCAGTTCAGTTCAGATGGTTCAGTGGGTGGATGTTGTCCGAAATTCCCCTGTCTGGTTCTCATAAAGAGTGGCAATAAAATCCGGACTCATCAAACATGGTTGTGTAATTGTGAGTAACTTAGGTGCGTAATCGTGAGTAACTTCAGTGCGGAAAAAAAAAGAATGAAGTTACCCATTTTAATAGATTCTTCAAATCATTTAATCTTCCTCGATACTTTTAACATTACAAAGTTAAAATACATGTAGATTAGTATTGAAACTAACTATTATTTTTTGTTGCGTAAATATGTACGATTCACTTGTAAAAAAAGAAAAAATTATCGAAAAACTTTAAACAGGTGCACAATTATTTCGTAGGTTACTAATTATATTTTATATTATGTATAAAGATATACAAACCATCAAAACCAAACACGAGCAGTTTTTAGGTCAAATATATAATTACGGACACAATAATTAAAAAACTTAAAGAAAAAATAGAGTAAATTCATCATGAAAATCTGCTTTAGTATTTGATTTATGTTAAACTACTTGAGATTTTATTGAAGTTTGTTACAAAAATTTGTAATTTGATATATTTGTGAGTTTCAATTTTGGAGAGATGGATAAAGTCGCGAGCTAGAAAAGAAAATGAAGTTTGTTTTTTTTGTTTTTATACCCGAGGGGTATTTTTGTTAGATTTTATGTAGCAATTGATTATAGGTAAACTTGAAAATCCAAGTGGTTATTGTTTTTTTAATTTTCCCATGTTTTTATTGGTAACTTACCTATAAAAACGATTGTATATGGTATCATGCTCTCTCGAACTTATGATGACTTAGTGAGAAGCATCAAATGTTTGTCAAGAAAAACAACGAAATGAGTTTTTGTGAAGAAATCTGCAAGTTGCCTTCAATCTTCAAACGATGTTCTTCAAACATCATTTGCTTCATATCCTTCAAAAGGCTTATTAACATCTTCACATTTCTTGAACCATATCTCTAATCCCAATGTAAAATATACAATATCAAATTCTCAAATATTCATACACAAATCCCAATTTTAAATTCAAGAAATCCGCAAGATCCAAAATCCAAAATCCAAAACCAAATTCAACACTAAACCCGCAACCAAATCCAAAATACCAGAACCAAAACTGAAATCCAAACCCAAATCCAAAATGCATACCCAAATACCGAACCCCAAATTCAAATTCAAAATCCAAATCCCAAGCTAAAATCTTAAATCCCAAATTATAAATCTAAAACTCAAATCTCAAGTCTCAAATCCAAATCCAACTCCAAATCTCAATCTCAAGACTGCCAACACAAAACGGAAAAAAGGAAACCTAGTTTTGAACTAGCAAATTTCCAAATACTCTGAGTGAAACTATAGTCAAAGTGGAGATAAATAATAATTTCAGAAGCATAGTTGCACAAGGAACAATCTGGTGGGGTATTGAAACCCCAACTAAGAAGCTTATCTCTAGTAGAATTTTTCCCATGATAGCGAGCCATAAGATAAAGGAGTTACAAGGAATATTGAATTTATTGCATACTAAACTAGCCCACCCCACAATAGGGGCAGGCCTACAAATAGCGTTAAATGTATCATTGATTATGAAGTTGTTGCAACCATCCTTCACAATCCACAAAAGAACAGCGTACAAGTTGATGTTAGGAGGGGACAGGGTGAGGATGAGGAAGTTGATCTTTAGAAGATTAGATCGATTTTTAGCTCTACCCGATCTGATATTCGATACTTGGAAATTTTTCCCCAACCGGGAATTCTTGATGATATTGGAACCATAGTGCAAAATTAGAGAGGTAGAGAGGATCCATGGGTCATACCAGAATGAAGTACTCGCACCATTTCCAATAGTCACCCCTGTACAAATTACTAGCCAACGGGCGAAGACGAAGAATTTTCCTCCAAATCCAAGATGGGGAGGAACCAATAAAATGATCCCATAAATTATTATTTCTGATTATTTCTATTTTTATCCAATCACACCATATAGAGTGATTGTTATTACTAATAATAGACTAGAGATGATTAAGGACAACCACTTGATTCTAGAATTTTAGATCCAATATTCCAAGACCACCCTCTTTTGTGGGAGATGTGATATTAGATCAGGTCACTTTGGCCCCATGGATTTTCATAGCGGAACTCGACCAAAGGAAACGACGAAGGTTCTGGGTCATCTCTTTAATGATCCTAGAGGGGAGGATAAAGATGGAGGACCAATAAACTTGACAAAAAAAATATGACAGATTTGATAAGTTGGAGTCTACCCGCATAAGACAGATGCTTGAAGGTCCAAGAATCGATCGTGACAGTAATTTTATGAAGAAGAGGACGACAATCCGTGTAGTAAGAAGGGACTCCTAGATATTTGACTCTCAGAGAGCCTTTCAAATAACCCATAATAAACAGAAGCTCAGTGCGGAGATGATTATTGATACCCAACAGAAATATATGACTTTTAAAGGGGTTGACTTTTAGACCAGAAAGGGAGTAGAAGTCATCTAGAGCCTCTTTGATGAGGAGAAGGGAGTTGACATTACCATGGCAGAAAATCATAAGATCGTCTCCAAAACAAAGATTTGTAATTTTGAGTTTGTGGCACTTTGAAACAGGAAATTTTTGTCTTAACTATTCTCTTTGAGGGTACTGGAAATGATTTGCATGACAAAGACAAAAAGAAAAGAGGAAAGCGGGTCCCCATGTCTGAGACCCTTTCTACCTTTGAAGTTACCGTAAGAATCTCTATTAATATTGATGGAGTAAGAGCAGGAGGAGATGCAGTTGATGGTCCAAATGATCATCCTTTCCGGGAAGTTCATCGCCAAAAGAATGTCAAAAATTGCAAACAATATTACCAAAAACTAAACAATATAAATCACAATCGAAAACACCAAAACAATCTCAAATTGTAAACAATAGTACACAAACACCTAATAATACTAATTTAACTAGTAGAAAATTGAACTAACATATAACTTTGTCACGATCAGAAAAGCGGAAAATAAACAAATATTTTTGTTTTCATCAGATAAAAAAGTAAAATTATGTCCTGCCCATACAACCGAAAAATCAAACCAAACCAAAAATCAAAAATCAAAAGTATTTATTACATATTAAAGTACATATATGATAGAATAAAAATCCTCGATAAATAAAAACATTAGAAAAACATAAAAAAATAATAACTATATTAAATAAGCCTATAACTATAAAAAAAATTATTATATATATTAAAAAAAGTATCAATCTGAAAATATTATATTTGAAATTAAAGTACATATATGATAGAATAAAAATCCTCCTCGATAAATAAAAACATTAGAAAAACATAAAAAAATAATAACTATATTAAATAAGCATATAACTATAAAAAAAAATTATTATATATATTAAAAAAAGTATCAATCTGAAAATATTATATTTAAAATTTAAAATCTTCATCGATTTTTCACGTTATTATTAAAATTATTCACAAACAAAAAATCAGTCATTAGTCAAACTATAATTTTATTTTCAAAAATATAAAAATCCGTTAAGATTTGTTCCAAACAATATCGAAACCCTGTTAAAAAGTTCAGTGATTTTGTCGACCATTAATAAATCTCTTCTCATGTAAGGAGAGGTAGCAAAGTGGAATGGATACCCAGCAGACGTGGCCTTATTAGCTTCACAATTAGTGCGTATAAACATAACTTGAACCTTTATGGCCAACCCAGTTCCAAAGATAGGTAATGCAATTTATGCAACACTTTACCAAACAAACATAAACATATCTTCGATGGTTCTTCCTATTTTCATTTGTGGACAAAAAAAACAAAAAAAGCTAGGCAACAGTTACATGGAATATGGAATAGATAAATCTAGAGTAACAAAAAGAATGGCCTATGCAGGTCTCGAACCTGCGACCTTCGCGTTATTAGCACGACGCTCTAACCAACTGAGCTAATAGGCCGGTTTGGTTTATGTTTGTTTGCAGACTAACAAGATAACAAATAGTTAGGGTTTCGCAAGTGTTGAGTTGCCTACTGGTCTGCTTATATTAACTCGGCCCACCTTAGTTTGGGTGTCTGCTGTTTCATATGGGTTTAATATAATTTTTTTTTAGGTAAAGATCATTTATTCGATACTTTGAGATTAAGTTTGAGTACAAAAGAAAGGGTGTTAATTTTTCCCTAAACAAAGACTAATTTAAAAGATTCTAAAATTAAACCTAAGGAGTATCAAAAGACACTAAGAGACTTTCACAGCACTTCTTGATGCAAAGAGCTACCAAGCTTCACAACAATAGGGTAACAAGAAGCTTCACTTCGACGAACCACTGCATCATTCATGAATCGCTGCTTCACTTTGACGAAACACTACATCAATCACAGCTTAAGAACATCAATCTGAAATTGCTTCACATTGCTTTTGCTCTCAGCTCCCAACCACAACCTCAATCATGAACCATGTATAAAGAACCACATTGCTTTCCTCAGTCTGAAACTTCGCACCTAATCACAGCATCAATCTGAAATTGCTACACATCGCTTTTGTTCCTAGCTCCCAGCCTCAGCCTCAATCAACAACCATGTATAGCGAACCACGTTGCTTTCCTCATCTAGAACTACTATCGTGCTCAAACAGCAGCAATATCAATTGTAATTGGGCATGAAACAGTCCTGAGAAGCTTAGACTAACATCCTGAATACAAAGCTTACAAACTACCTTAATCAGAAGTGTTTATATAAGGTATGCCAAGGCTTTCTAAAACAAGGATAGATTTAAGATTTGTAGGAGCATATGTATAGTCATAAGCTTGTTTAAGTTTGCATTTTAACGTCCAACGAGCCAGCCAATCGACAGCTCTATTTTGATCTCTACAAATATGCTTAAGAGACATTAAAGATGTTATCATCATTCTACAGCAGTTTAGAGTAGGGAAAAGAGACCAAGGAGTAGCACCATGATTACCATTCTTCACAAAGTCCACAAGCAATGATGAATCGGTCTCGATGTCAACATTGAGTAAACCTTTAGAGTTACAAATGATCAGCCCTTCCATTAGAGCTCGGGTTTCAGCCATTAGGGGAGAGAGCTTACCATAGACATTACCATAAGCATGAACAAGATTACCTTCATGGTCTCTAATAATGATGCCAGTACTAGCTTCACAATTGTAAATCACAGAAGCATCAATATTAAGTTTATATCTACCAGTAGGAGGATGGATCCATTTCAGCACAGAAGGTCTGATGGTGGAACCACAGCTTAAGTTTAAGAATCCAAAGTTCTTGGCCACGTTTCTGTCATTAGACCAATGTTGAAATTTAAAAATACCAGCAACATTCATGTAGTTAATGATCCTGTGTACCTCCTTTATAATAGTATTAGAAGAGATGTTAACATTTTTAAATTTGGAGTGGTTTCTGAATTTCCAGATTATGCTATATATAACAGAAGGAATAACATTTCTAATATGATTGTTCTTGCTAGTGTACCTCGACCAAGTTCTAGACATATGGGTTGGAGTCATATATCTATAAATCGTAATGTTGAAATGATTAGCGAAATGGAGCCAAACAGCCCAAGCAACATCACAAGCAACGAAAACATGGTCAGTAGTTTCATAGTTTTGACAGAATTGGCATTTGGATACTATAATCATATGCCTTTTCCTAAGGATAGAATCAGTATAAACAAAATTGTTAATCAGTTTCCAATGAATAAATGCATGCTTTTTAGGGGTTAAGTCATTCCAAATTTTAGAAAACAGACTAGATTCAACATGATGAGTTCGAATAAAATCTCAAGTATGCTTATGACTAAAGTTGCCCGTAGTTGATAAGCTCCAAATGACCTTGTCCCTCCTGTTATGGTTAATAGTGAATTTTCTTATGCGATCCAGATCCTCCTTGCTAATAAGACTATCAATACAAGTTAGATTCCATTGATAGTTAGACCAATATTGATTGACCTTTTCATGATGATACCAGCGATTGTCAATAGAGTTGTCAAGAGTTACAAGATGGTCAGAGTTAGACCATCTGTCCAACCAGAAATCAACACTACCATCTCCTAATGACCAGCATACAAATTGATCAGCAATTAACTTAATCTTCATAAGCCTCTTCCACACCATTGATCCATTCATACTATTAGCAAGCTACAAAGGGTGCTTTTTCTTACAGTAGATGTCATGAATAAGATTTTCCCAAAGCAACCTATTCTCCCTAAACCGCAGCCAAATCTTACAAGAGGTAGACTGTTGAACATCAGCCAAGTTTCTGATGTTCAAACCCCCCTCTTTAAACGTTTTACAGATAATTTTCCAATTGCACCAATGTATTTATACGGTCCATGCTGGTAGAACCCCAGAGAAAACCATTAAAAGCCTTTTCAATGTTATTAATAACATTATTAGGAATGACATTACTATGCATCCAGTAGAGCGCAATATTCATGAGGACAGAATTGATCAATGTGATTCTTCCCGCAAAAGATAAATGCTTAGATTCCCAATCTTCAATTCTATTGTTGATCTTTTTAAGAAGGTTGGTGTAGATAACAGACTTGTTATTAGTGCTGATGGTGATGCCAAGGTAATCAGTAGGGACCATTGCATTATTAAAACTAGTGATGTTTGATACAGAGTTGATTTTAGCTTCATAAATACCATTAGCAATGATAACTTTCGTTTTGCTTTTGTTGATAACTTGACCAGAAGTTGCTTGGTATTCCTGTAAGAAGAGATTAAGTGATGCTAAAGTAGCATCCTTGCTGTTAGTGAACAAAAGTATGTCATCAGCAAAAGCCAGGTTGCTGATACATAAGTTATTGTGACTTTTATATCTCATGTATTTATTCTCTTGAAAGAGAAAAAAGATGCCTCTCAACAAGACTTCCTCAGCAATAATAAAAAGGCTTGGTGAAAGAGGATCACATTGCCTAAGTCCTTTAGCAGTTTTAAAGAAACCATAAGAGGCACCATTGATTAAGATAGAGACATAGACATTAGATATCATTCTACTAATCAGATTAATGAATCTTTTAGAGAAACCAAAACAGGTCAAAACCTTAATGAGAAAGGGATGACTAAGCTTATCAAAAGCCTTGCACATATCTAATTGAATGATTATGTTTTGGTCCTTAACTTTTCTGTTCAAATCATATAGAAGTTCCTTGGCTATTAAAACATTAGAATGAATGGTGAGAGTTGGAAATTATCTTAGGAAAAAGGTTAACGATTCTGTTATTCAAGATCTTAGCCATAATACGATTGAGTAAAGTACATAAACTTATAGGCCAATAATCAGTCCAACTAATAGGATTAATAGACTTAGGGATAAGGCATATGCCAGTTGCAAGAATTCTTTTAGGAATGTTACAGCCTCTAATAAAGTGATGAAGAGCAGAATTGAGATCATTTTTAATAATGTTCCAACACTTTTTATAGAAGAATAGATTGAATCCATCCATACCTGCCACACTTGAAGCTTTAAGGTTGTTGATTGTTTTGAAAATCTCATCTTCTCCAGGGAGTTTAAGCAAGCTCTTATTGTCATCTTGAGTAATAACACTAGGGATGGTGTCAAACATTGTATGATTCATCTTGTCTAACTCATCTTGCTTATCATTATAAGGGCTGCTAGCAAGGGCCTTAGTGAAGAAGGCAACAGCTGAGTCACCAATTGAATCCTTATCAAGAATCCAAGAATTGTTTTCTTTAATACCATTGATTGCACTTTTCTTTCTTTTTTTTGAAACATAATTATGAAATAGCTTGGTGTTGTTGTCCCCATCCTTAATCCAGCTAACATTGCACTTCTGCAGCCAGTACTCCTCTTCCATTTTGTAGGCATTCACCAACAAGGCATTAGACTTATTCATCTCTTCTTTAGAGTGACTAGTATTTTGTTACTGATGAAAAGTTTCCACTCTAAGAACTTCATCCTCCATTGTTTTAACATTGCTAAAAACATTCCCAGAGTGATGCTTATTCCAAGCCACGAGATCAGCTTTTAATCTTTTTAATTTAAGCCAGAATTTAGTCAATGGATCACCATCTATATCTTGATCCCAATTTTTAGAGACAAAAGGGATAAAGTCATCATCAAGTAACCACATGTTCTGAAATCTAAAGTTCTTCTTAGAACTATAGGACAAACTAGAAATTTTGATAAGGATGGCCATATGATGAGACCCATTTCTAGATTTTTGGATGACATTAGTATTGTTGAAAAGATCATTCCAGGGATTGTTTATAAAAACCCAGTCAAGACGTCTCCATTTAGACTTGTTAGACCAAGTAAATCTTGATCCAACAAACCCGGCATCCAGAAGCCTACAATCACTGATCATCCTGTTGAAGTCATCAGAACTATTTTGGCAGAATGTTGAACAACCTATCTGATCATCTACAGAACTTATAGCATTAAAATCACCACAAACAAGCCAAGCTTTATCAGAACAAGAAATACTATGTAAAGTATCCCAAAGATCTAGTCTATTTAAACGCTGACATTTTGCATAAACAAAAGTTAATATAATCTTTTTATTCAAAATGTTATGATTAGCTTCAATATGCAAGCATTGAACATGATCAATCAGAATGTTAACAGAAATGTTATCATGCCAGAAAATCCAAATTTTGTTGGATATATTAGATGCACTGTGATTAAAGCCAAGTTTAGAAGCAAAGCAGTTGAGATTATCATTGTTAATCAAGGGTTCTTGAATAACAACAATGACTGCTTTGTTTTTGTTAGAAAGATGCTTAAGTCTTCTTAAAGAAGATTTATCTTTAATCCCTCTTATATTCCAATTTCAGATACTAATCATAATTGAGAGATCGTTTAGAGTTACGTGTTGTTGAAAGTTAGTGAGATACATATCATACGAAATGAATGAGAAATGGTCTTCTCCAAAAATCAATACCGATTCTTGCTTTTTCGATTGATTCTTTTGATTCAATTATATTGAATGAGATCATCAGAGTATATCGCAAACGCAAGCAAACAGATGAAAAAGTAGAAATCAAGAAGGAGACCATCTAGAGAGAAAAGAAATCAAAATCCTTATAGAGGATTATTGACGCGGCTCAAGTACCAGGTTGCTCAATTTGAATCATCCAAAAACTTACATTATTCGCCCGATACTTTTACAAGAAAGTAATCTATGCAGTATTCTAAGATTGAATCAAGAAACTCTCCAAGATTGAAAGCATGAGAATCTCTTTAAACTGGATTCAATCTGCTTTCTAATACCAGATTAATCATCTGAATCGCTGGGTGATAGGCGAGACTCCGAGTATTCTGCTGATTATTAATCTCCCCTTGAGCTCCTTGATTTTTCTCTGAAAATTTTGATGGAAAATCCCATATCATCTAAGCCTCCTCGCAAGTCCTACGCTGCAGTGTTGATGGAAAATCTTAAATCATCTGAGCCGCCTCGCAAGTCCTACGCTGCAGCTGTCAAAGAAAATAAAGAAGAGTTAGAATGCCTTCCAATGGAATACTTCCACAAAACAGACCACGTTTCCCTTCAATTCGAGAAACAAATCAAGGAAAGCCTTGAAAAGCAAATAAAACATACTCTTGTTGCCAAGTTTAGTCAAGGAATCCCTAAAAGACGGACAATGGAGGACTTCTTGCAAAAGATGAATATGAAAATGCAGTGTAGTGTGAGTATATGGGACTCACGACATTTGCTCCTTGAATTTAACTGTAAAGAGGACTTGTGTTGTTTGTGGAGGAGAAGTGTTTAGCAGGTTCAATCCTTAACATTGCGTCTTCTTAAATGGACGCCACAATTCAATGTCAAAAGAGAATGTCATGTTTGTCCTGTATGGATTAAATTAGGTAATCTTCCTGAATTTTTATATAATGAAAGAATGATTCTTTCTATAGCTAAGTCTATAGGAAATCCTCTTCAAATAAAAATTCCAGACAAAAATTGGGCTTACCACAACTCGTCTCTTGTATGGGTTGAGCTTGATTTAACAAGAAATATTCACAGAGACATCTGGATCGGGTTTGGGGAGAATGATGGGTGCTGGATTACGGCGAGCTATAAGGATCTTCCCAAATATTGCGGAATCTGCAGCCATATAGGTCATGATGAGAAGTCGTGCAACAAAACTCAAGAAAAGTCAAAAACCCAAGAGAATTATGAAACAATCAACATTGACAACAATGAAAGAAGCATCAATAATCATGTGACTGCTAAGAACAATGAAGCTAACAATGCGGATGAAAAGAATGATGATGCTGACTCTATCAATACAGAGAGTAGAGTCCCTAAGCCTCAAAATCCAAATATTCAAGAAGATGACCCCCCCACACCAAATGAAAATGATATTACAAAAGCAGTAAAGCTTGTGGATGAAGGGCACAAAAAAGAGTGTGAAAATAGCTGTAAGGTCTTACCTTAAAATATAGGAAGCCTTCAAACTACTCCAACCTGCAATAAAGATGAAGAGGATGAGGACTTTCATATAGTGTTAAGCAAAAAGCAAAAAGCTGCTAGAAGCTCCAATAGAATCAGATAAAGAAATGAGGCTTCTAAATGTCGCATCTTCTCAGGGACAAAAAAGATTACAAAATCAAGTTCAAGATGTTACACATCTAAATTGGAATTTTCGAAGTAGCAACAACAAAGCCAAGTATATGCCGAGTGTCAAATTTCAAATAGGATAGAGTTGTGGAAAGAAACGGTAGAGAATCAGAAGTTCTAAGGAATGGATTAAGAAGGTAAGAACCATGAATGTTAATTACCTATTGGGGCTCTGCTTGGTTGTTTTCAAGCTTTTATCATCTGTTTCTACTCTCCATTCTCCGACCATAGTGATTTGGAGAATGGAGTGAAGATCTGGTCTAGAAGCAGATTTACGAGTCGATTTGATTGCCTAATTGAAGTGCTATGAGAGAATGTTTCTTCTGGTTATGGAGATGGGATATTTTATGGCAAAAGAGAAGAGGATTAGGGTTTGGAGTTGGGGAAGCGTAGAAAGTGAAAGTGACCGATTAGTTCCGATGAGGGATTAGTTTTGGCTTATTGCCTTCTTGTCTCCCATTTCTATTCTAAGTCGTAATTAACTCTTGAATTGTTTGTAAATTTACAATTTAGTAATAAATATTCCTTTGGTTAAAAAAAAGTTGGTGAGTATTCCTGACCAGCCTTTTCTTTTTAGCTTGCTTAAGTTGTCTGTCTATTATAGTACTGAAATATTCTTCATCTTCAGAGGTCTCCTTCCTTAGAATCTGGCTCCTAGTTAATTTTTTATCAGGTTGAACACTCTTTGCTTTGGTTTACTGAACAGTTTGACTTCTTGTTGAAACCTGAGGACTCTCATTGCCAACTTTAGGAGATAAAAATTCAGATGCTAAATTTTTATAGTCCATATTGTTAGTAGTGTTTTCAGGAGTTTGTAAAGCTCTTATTATTTCATCTTGTTTGCTGTTGATATTCAATTCAATCTCTTGAGGATCCAATCTGTTAACTTCATCAACTATCTCTTCATTGTGATTCTCAACAGGAACATACTGACCGGGATCAGAATGAATTTCAACTTCAGGTCGTTTCTGAGGAGAGGGTTGAAGACTCCCAAAATTTGAACTCTTAGGAGAGAAGTTGTCCTGGTCTTTGTCTTTGACATTATTCAAAATGTTGAACCAAAATTCAAGCATTTGTATAGCACCATTAATTTCAGTAGAATAAGGAATAACATTAACTTCTTTGGCTTGTTCTTCAACAGCTTTAGCAGTATCCAATTTATGACTGATTTCAATCTCTACATTGCTTGATTTCTCATTATCCTTGTTTTTCTTACATTGATCAATACCATGACCGATATGATAGCAAGATTTACAATATTTAGGCATGTTTAAATAAGTAATTCTCACCCAGCATCCCTGATTGCTTCCAAAACCAACCCAAACGTCATGAAAAGTTTTCCTGGTGATGTCCATTTCAATCCTAGCCAGACAATGATTATAAAATGCTCTATTCTTTGAAGGAACTTTAACGTGCATAGGATTGCCCAGGGATAAAGCTATATTTGTAATCACCTTCTCATTGTACATATGTTCGAGAAGATTTTCGATCTTGATCCAAATTGGAGTAATAGGACATTCGTATTTGACGTTAAAGTTTTCTGTCTATTTCAACAGTCCCATCACAGTTGAACCGATCGTCCATACATTTTTCCTCCACAGTTAACCAAGATCTTCATTTGAGTCGAACTCGATTAAGAGGTGTCTTGAATCTTTAACAGTATAATTGTATTCTTGAACAAACTTGAACTTGTTTAAGAAATCAAGCAGATGTGACCTCTTCGGTAAACCAGAAGAGCATTACCAACAAGGTTATACTTCGATTTTGATTTAAAATGGGCCAAGAAATTATCACCATATTGTAAGGATATATGATCAGTTTTGAAACTTACATTCTCAGGGTTGAAAGCATCAGCAAAACTTTGAGAGTTAACATTCACTGCATCCGCGAATGATTTTTTCTTCCACTGATTATTATTTCTGGCTATATCTAGTGAATCTTTGATTGATGAGGAGTATAGATGGAAATTGATCCATGAAAGAAGAAAAACAGCTAGAAATCAAGGGTTTGGTTCATTAGAAGATGAAGAAGCAAGGAAAGAAAAGAAGAATCAATCTTGATTCTTGGAGCGCAAGTTATAACTTTCTGTTTTTTCCAAAAAAATCGAACAATTCTGAATGTACATTGCATATAAAATTGTCGCCCTATCTATGTGTGATTTTTCATATGGGTTTAATAGAATTTGATTCTGTGGTTTTATAGCTCATATTTTCGAGGTTTTATGTGTTATGTGGATGTAAGTAAATATATGAAGTTTTTTTTGTACAAACTTATGAAATTTTGGATTATTGTACAAATGGATTTCGAAGTTTAAAACACATTTTTTATCTATATAAGATTTTTTTTCTTTGAATTATTTATTTTGAATTGGGTTATGTCTTGCAATAAAAATATTTGATTTTAATATGTATTCATAATTAAACTAAGCTTACAAAAATGATAAATGTTAAACATTACGCAATTAACACTCTAAACAAAAAAATTATATCTTTTGTTAAAAAAAGCTCATATATAATAAGTTTTAACTTTTATTTTTTTTTATTTAAGTTAAAAAATGTATACGAATCACAAAAACCAAACACGGACACTGTTTAGGTCAAAAAATAAATGCGAACACAATAATTGGAAAATTAAATACGAAAAAGAGTATATTTATCGTGAAAACCTAATTTAGTAGTTGATTTATTTTGAACTGCTGGAGATTTCATTAAAATTTGTTGCATAAATTTTTCATTTGAGTGATTTGCGAGTTTCGATTTTAGAGAGAGAAACTCGCAAGCTCAAGATGAAAGTTAAGTTCTTTGTTCTTTTTAATACCCGAATAGTATTTTTAGTAGATTTTATGTAGCAAGCGGTTATCGGTAAACTTGAAAATCCATGCGGTTATTGGTACTTTTAATCATTACAAAATATCATTCAGATGACAAATGGATAAATTAAGTTATCGTATAATAAAGCTTAAAATATATACATATAATCTCATATAATACAATCTAAAACCAATCAACACTAGTACGCCACTTCCACTGAACTTATGTACCCTCAATACTAAAGACAATTATGAGAACCATATGATCCTGAAAGTTGGAGGGTAACAATGTCTTAGTAAATAGATCTGCAACAATAGAGTGTGTAACTGTATGTTCCATCGTTATTTAGTCGTTCTGAATCTGCTCCTTTACGTATCAGAACTTGATGCATATATGCTTAAACTTGTTAGTTCTATTGTTCTAGTTAGAGTACATGAGAATTGAATTATTGTCACAATATATTAGTATGGGCTTTTTCAATTCTCTCCATTATATGCAATTTCGTGAAAAGAATTCATAACCATAATGCGTGAGTTAATATAGTAAAATACGCCACACACTTTGTTGACATTGCCAAATTCATGATGAGAGTGTGTTTTGCACTCTTCCATGATATATCACCTTTTGCCATAATTAATATATAACTTGTAGTATACTTTATGGTGTCCATACACCTCGTAAAATATAAATCAAAATATCATTTTTCTTTCAATTTTTGCTCTGCTATATCTTAGTCTGAAATATTTTGTATTATTCAAGTACCATAGCACCCTCTTCACTACATTCCAATTGACCACTTCTGGATTGCTCATAAAAAAGATCATCAGTTAGATGACCCTGCCTCATCCAAAAGACCCTCAGCCAGATAACCTTCTCTCATCTAGCCGAAGATCTATTAGATGAGGCAGGTTGATCTAGTTGAGGATCTTTTAAACGATGGTTTTCTCGATGGGGGTCTCAAAGACGAGGTACTTGATCAATTGTGAAATAATTAGTTATAATAAATTTAACCAATCATGTTAATAAGTAACTAATTCTTTTATTGGATCAAGAAAGCTACCATTATAAACTATCGCATTATGCCTTGAATAAAAAGAATGTTTCCAATAAACTAAGAAATCTTGAACAGTGTCTTGAAAGAATATTTTTAGAGAAGTGAGTAGCGTACAAATTAGAAACTTATTCTTGTATCTGATTTGAGTGAATATATCTTGTAAAATACTTTATGAGATATTAAATTAGAGGACTGATCTATCCCCATATGTAGCTCGATTGACTGAACTAGGTAAACAACTATTTTATGTTGTTTTCTTTTTACAAATTTAATTTAATTCTGATTATTATTTTGTATCCTATTGTTATTGGTCTTTTATTTCGATTTTTCTCCATACAACAAGTAATTGGCATGAATTTAACGAATTTCGCAACAACTCATCTTCTTTCAAAAACACTTTTTTCTTCCAAAAATACTTTTTTAATTCTATCATCTTTTTCTTCTCCAACCCAAAAATAAACTCTTCATCTTCATCCATGGGTAAAATAAAAGAGTAAGTTTTTCTCCCCAATCTTGATTTAATTCATGTTTACTTGAGATTCGATTTTTTGGTGGAATCGAAATGGTATGATGTGATAGTTACTGGGAATGAGTTAAATATTTGGTTATAAGAGATTTGGTAATGATTTCGTTGTATAATGATGTTGATATTATATTATAATCAATTTTTTAAAAGTTTTTCACGATTCTGGTTCATGGGTTTTGAGATTGTTCTTGAGCATCAGTGGTACATATGTTTTGCACGAGTGTTTTTGTTAAAATGGCATCGCTAATATTGTGGGATCTTTTATGTTCTTAGGCATCGATAGTATAAACATTCCATACCGATTGTGGAATAGTTACAACAGTGATGAACATACTTTAGCACCGCGGTGTCCATAATACTAGTCGTACATAATTAATAATAACACAAGTGTTTTTTACATTTTAGCACTAGTATTTTATATTAATTTTTGTATTTAACTAACTAATTTGTTGTTTTTATTACACCAAAGAGAGTGATAGGCTGGGGAAAAGCCTTAAAATGTAAAGAACGCTAAAAAAGAATAAGCACGAGCTAGAGATAAAAAGACACATGAGAATACTAAAGTCTATAAACATACATGTACCAAATTATCTAAAACCAAATATGTCAATATCACTGATGAAATTGAGCATGGTCATACTAATCGATCTTTGTGGGTAAGCAACTACCATGCCAAAAAAACCATTGAACAAAGGGGTGGCTTACCTAGTCGTCGTGAACAATCATAAAATGATGAGATACATTTTGAGTCTCACAATTCTGATCATACGGTGAGTAGTGCCCCCCATTCTCAAGAATTTATTCTTAGAATAAAATAGTACTATACATATTTCTGAACTTTAAGAAAGACGAGACGTACAACACGTATAATAGAAATGTAAGTTTAATGATATTTCAATTTTTTTTAACTTGGTTTATATCTATTAGTAGATTATAACAATATGTTATGTTTGATTTTGTTTCTGTTTTTACAGTATTGATATCGGTATTAATGTCAAGAAAATGTATTGAGTGTTACAAAAATGGGACCTCAATAACCAACATGGGGTTAAGAATCTGTTAAATGGGACTTCATTTAGGACTATCATTGAGCACTTGAGTAGGTTATCCTCAAACTAGTAGTTGAATGAGACTTTCCTCAAACGATGACATTATGAGACTAACATTTTCCAGTTCTTTTTTGGCAAGATGATTATCACTATAGACGACGTGTTCATCATTACGGACCTCTTGGTATAGGGGAGGCTAATCGAAGTTTAGAGGAGCTCTATTTTTGGTGATATGTATGCATATTAGGCTCAGTTGTAGGGGTTTCCCTGGATTTTTTTCGTGAGAAGTTGGAGGCGCAGATAAAGTCGGGTTTGGTCTTAGATGGCTCAAGAAGATATTTTATTTTGATTTTTATTTGGATCCAAATCAGAGTCATATTGGTGATATAGCGGAACATGTTGTACGTGCGTAATATTAAAAAGTTCATGTAATATCAAACAAAGTTTCCTAAATCGGTCACTTCGTGGTCGGCGAGCATGTCCTTGTGATTTTCGATATGTTCATATCTCTTGCAATGAGATATGATTGATAATTCTCAACCTCCATCCTCTTACAACAAGGATTTATCTTCGCACATGGGGAGTCATTCACAATGGAAAACTACATAAGAAAATAAAAAAAAATATAATGTAAATATTAAATGGATATTGTCAATTAAATCGAATATTAACATAAAATACTCACATTAACATAGTTTTTTCTATTAACAAAAAACAATATAATTTTCTCCATTTGAGACATCGAAGGGCATGTACGTCATAATGGTAGAAAAGTGAAACTAACATTTATTGCCCTCGATTGCCCTACAAAATGGACGATACAGTTAAAATTTGATACGGTCGTAATTTATCATCTCCGCAAAATCTCTATAGAAGTAGTAACTCTATAGTACCGTACACATTCCATGACATTTAATAGCTCATCCACACTAGTAAATATCTTTATATAAACAGTAGCAAAATCTGTAAGTTTGTTGTATCAACTTTCATCCAATTTATTACCGGTTTAAGACAAACACAATTGATTGATACCCACAATGCCCATCAGCTTTAACTTCTTAAATTGCAGTTATAAAAGGTCTATCGAAGGAACTCTGATCCTTCTCCTAAACTTTACTGTAAAATGACCGATATAATTTTGAATTATTTACGTAGAGATGGTGCACTTTTCTTTGAATCTAGCACGTGTTTGTGATATAATTTATCTCATTTAATAAATGATGCAACAATAGATACTTTACATTACGCAGTTGGACAACCATATTGTTTTAGTTTATCTAAGGTCTCTAGAAGGGAAGATGTTTGTAGATAAACTTTGTCAACCCATTTCTTGTACATATGCTTTATGTGTGCTTCGCTTTTTGTTTTGATGACAATATTAACGAGTTTATCCAGTTTTTCCTTCAATATATTTGTCGTCACTAGATTAGTACGTAAAACTATATCTAACATCTTTCAATGATTGTTGAAAGAGTCTAAGGGTGTTTTTATGTATTTTCTAAAAAAATTGAAAATGTCATGCATAGTGCGGATAACACGAGTGAAATTAATATCATCTGAAACTTTAAAATTTTAGGCATATTCTAATTCTTGTTTCTGAGCTCGACGTACACATTGTCTAAAAATTTATGTTGGCCTATAATTCAACTCTTTTCAAATGATGCTCTAATTTCCCCATATTGCATTTTGAGAAAATAATACCATAAAATGACTCGAAGTTACATTTGCTCGTACCAATAAAATGCTTTAGGGTGGAATGAGCACTCTCCACGCGGTTAGTAGTCTGGTTACTAAAATGCAAGAACTTGTTAGATTTCTGCGTGAGAAACTTATCATTGTAAGGCTCCAACCAAGTTTTGGTGTATTCGATTGGTTTCGGATAATCTTTGGAGTTATGGAGCATTTCAAACTGATTGTTATTGAACATGACTTTCGTATCCGACAATATCATCGTATTCCACACACACAAAACATTTGAGGTACTTTTATCATTCATAATTTTTTTCATTTACCCTGGGACGTTCATATAAATATGATATCAACATAACATGTAAGTTGCATTAGGGAACATTTCCTTAATATCATTTACCAACACTAATTCTATATCCATCAAAACAACCGATCATTGTCTGACGAAGTTGTTAACATCAACAAGTATAAACATTATAATACCCATTTTTAGTTATTAACTTTCTCCCCGAACATAAACGCAACTTTGATGTAGAAATTCGTAATTGTAAAAGTATCTTCAACGACCTCAAACAACGACTTCTCGTACCTTAATACCACGTAAGTGTTATCCATTAACTGGGTGCCCAAAAAACATTTCAGTCATGATATCACTTTCGTCTTCGCCCGATTTATGCCACTCATAATAATTTAACTTTTTTAGTTTGTCTAACAAGCATTGGAATTGTGACCGACCACCTTTCTAGATATCTCATTGTTTAAGTTGAGCATTGTATACAGTGCTCATGGACGATGAATTCTTAGGGTTCAAAGTTTTCACTCCATTCAAAATTTCTTGACGACGGGTTCCATTGTTGGTAAGACTAAGTACAAATTACAGCTTTTCTTTAGAAAAGTGTTCCAAGTATGAATGACTGTCATCACAATTTGCAATTTTATAATTCTGGACCCCACGTGCGACTTTTAAAGACCATTCGTCATTAGTTATAATATTTCTTCTAAGTTTGAAATGACATCCATATTTCTATGTTTCAGTAGACTTCCTATTAATATACTTTGGGTCTATAAATTTTGTATATGATTCAGATCTCCCGTATTCAAATAATGGGCGTACAAACTTTGTATACTTCGCAACGTCTTAATACAACTGCGAATATGTTGTCTTTTCTGGTAACCATAATTCAATCAATCAATTATTATTGCATATATCAGACTTTCGTGGTAAACAAATCACTATAATAGGTATCGCAATCCTCTTGCACTACACTAATATCATTATCCTCATATAATCGCAAAATATTAAATATTAAAACCATAACATAGAAAAAACTAAAGATACAGTTTGTCGTGCGGTTTACCGCCGGCACAACCCCCCGGAATCGGTACTATAATGTCCCAGTACCGACGATATTGGCTTGGTTATAGCGTAGGTGTCAAACATACCGTCGGTTTCAAATTGCAAAAAGCATTGGCAATGCCAAACGTATCGTCGATACCAAAGTCTGTACCGGCTGTATGAGTATCCCGTACTGCCGACACGTTGCAAAAAAAATGAGAAGATCAATTGAATGTGGTCATTAATGATTAGCTTTAATTTATTATCTCTTTTGGAGATTCATTTTCATCAATAAGTCTGTTACTTCCATTTTGAGTTTTTTTGTAAGATTTGAGTTGAAGAAACATTAAGATTTCTTTTCCAAAAAAAAATTGTTATTTTGAAAAAAAATATATTGTTTAAAATGGATTTTTATTAAATCCAATGTATTCTAAACAAGTTTTCACTAAATTTATCAAAAAACAAAATAAAGTCAAATTTCACTCAAATTGTCGAAAAATAAAATGATAAAAGATTTAAAAAAATATATATTGTAGTTCCAAAGAACTTACGGTTTGAGTTAAAAAAATAACTGAACATTTTTGTTGATTAAAAATACGTAGAGACTCGTATAGACAAGGATACTATGATTTGAAAAAATAACTTTTATTTATATTATTTATATATTTATATTTATAATTAGATTTTATATGTATTTTGAAAATTGTAACTAATTTATTTATAGTTGGTTATATATATTTTTGAAACTTTTGTGATGATACTAATGTGTATTCATATTTTTTTTATTTTATAATAATTTATTTATGATTTTCAATTAAACGAATAAGTGATATTGTATTGGAATTTTAACAAATTTTGTTGTTTTTTTCAATTTTGTTTTCACATCGTCAATTCTCAAACATTTTTTGTTATTTCATCGATTATATTTTTATTTAATAATCCTTTTACTTTATCTCTTATTTTTCATTTTTTTCACTCATTTCCAATCAGTTTATGTTGATTTATATATCAGTGTTAGATTATTGAAAAAACAAATTTATGATTATTAATACATCAATTCTCATTCAAAATATTAGTATATGTCAGCGTGATGATGATGATAATACGAACATGAATAAAACAATAGATTGAGAAGGCTCGCGAACACAGTTTTATATAAAAATTTAATATCTAGAGTTTTAAGTTTAATGGATGAAGCGACTTGAATCAACATGTATAAAATATTAATAATCTACCGGTATATTAATATGCATATTTTGTACTATTTTATTTTTTAAAAATAATTTAATTAAGTACTAATAAAAGTGTTAATGTTGTTATTGCATATTTAGTATATAAAAATGATATATAATATTCCACATGATTTGATAATTCCTAAAATCACTAAGATGACTTTTTATTGAGAATTTCTGAGTATAAACAATAAAAACTTATTAAAAATAGGCGATTAAATGGCAATTCAAAATATGGTATTTATTTTAAATAGTTCGATTGACTAATTAAATAATATAATTAAACAAATTTGGACCACCGAGTAAGTATGATGGATTGTATTATGTTAATATCAAATCATTTTTAAATTTTATGAAGGATCGAATGTTCAGTCAACACATTATGTAATTAAATTATTAAATTATTTTATATTATAAACTTAATAGGTTAAGATCTTCGTTCATCACACACATATATATAATAGATGAGGGGTGAGTCATACTGGATTTTTTTTATTTTAATAGAAAATAAACATAAAAAAATATATGATTTTTTCAATATTGAGCATAGAGAAAAAGACTTGTCGCCTTCACATAAACAATAATTATTAGATTTTCTTCGAATAAAAATATTTTTTACGGCATAAGTATCCATTCACGTTTCATAAAAACTCAAAAATCATTTACAAGTTCAAATCCATTAATGCGAAGGTATACATACATATATAGAATAACAGTATAGTATCACATTATCAGTGTCAGATTTTTCCTTTACGAGTGATATATCTTTTTAAATAAATCATACACTAAAATTAAAATTAATGTTTTAGGTTTTATTATGCATAACATTATTAAATTCGATGAATATCTTCTTTAATTGATTACTTACTAAAGTAACATCTTCTTACAATGTTAGACCAATACGGTATAAGACAAAATCCTCATACCATTTTTGGCTGGAGTGGATAGTGTTGACTGGCTATTCTAGCCATCATTAGGCAAAAATTTCGTTCTCAATAGTTGCACACGGGTACGCATTATAATTCTGTTAATTTCCATTTGCGCTTCCCATAATTTGTTTCAAGTTATCCATGATCACGCGGTTGTTGAATTCCACAAGCTGGCGTGCGGGCGGTAAAATGCTAAGAAATGGTGATGGATCTCACACTCGAGCCATATTCTTTTTATCGCCTCATTGTCAAACTGGAGCCCGTTGTTTGAGATAAGGATCCTTGGGGTACCAAAACGGCTAACTATATGCTTTCATATAAATTTCTTAATCTCCTTCTCTCAATTTTTGCTTATGGCTTTCACTTTCACCCACTTGGTGAAGTAGTCAATCACGAGGAACACAAGATATGAAATGATTCAGCACATCCATTATTTCGTTCAATTTTTGGACTTTTTTTACATTATGTATTGGGTTCATCTCGCTTAGTGCAAGGATTTGGTTTGGATCTGAGTTAATCTTCTTTTTGTGGATGACAAAGCCAAGAAATTTTTGGAGGTCAGGTTGATGAAACAGTTTATGGCATTGAGTTTCATGTTATGTTTTCTTAATATTAAGAATGTTTCTCAGAGGTCCTTTAGGTAGGTACCTCTACTTTTACTCTTGACCAACATGTCGTTAATGTATACCTTTTTTTTCTAATTATTCCTTAAATATTTTGCTTACCATCATTTGTTAAGTTGAACCCACGTTCTTGAGCCCGAATGACATTACTACGTAATATAACCTTTGGTTGGTGGTAAACAAAGTATTCTCTTTATCTATCATGTCCATTTTGATTTGACCGTATATGGAGTATGCGTCCATAGATGAAAACATTTAGTGGTTGCGATTGCATCGACTATTTGGTCTATTTGGAGTAAGAAAAATAAATGTTTAAGACATGCTCGGCTAAGGCTGGTAAAGTCGATACACCCAGTCAGGATATCGAACCTCACGTATATGACCCGTAGCTAATAATCGATCGACCTCTTCTTTTACTATGTTTTTATCTTTCTAAGGCTAAATATTTGTTCCTCTGTTTCACGGACTACATGAGTCAAAGTGAATTTGGAGATTTACCATCATGTTGACGCATGCAAATACATCGTCATGTTCCTGTAGTATATGAATTAAGTCTACATTCATGTTCTCACACAGTTTTGCCTTGATGCTTACTACGCCATATATTTTCCCTTATAGACACACTTCTTTAAATTTTTCTATTCCATCGAATTTAGACTGATGCTCTCGAGATTCGTACACCGAGAGGAGGACTCTAACAATAGGGAGTTGATACATCCTCGCTCGGGTAAGAGTTTGTAATTGTAGTGCATGCACGGTGTCCTGGGGACTTCCGTTGAATCTTCGTAAATGACCCTATGGTATCTTCTTGGTACTCTATTTCGTCTCCTATTATGTATTCAATACACATATGGTAGAGTGGGGATGTTTATTTAAAGTCGAGCAACCACATCCTTCCCATAATAAAGTCGAGCAACTAAATCGGGCAACTACTCTCTTTTTAGTCAAATACTATCTAAAATGGCTCTAAAAAAGCTAGAAAAAATTATGCAACCACGGTACCACGACATCAAGATAAAAAACTGTCATCAAAATCAAAAGAAAATATTATGCATGATGAGATTCACTAAAATATATATGAGGAGGGGGAAGTAGCCACCGTTAAAAACATGGGTGATCAATTAATATTCCCTAGAGGTTTCTTGGCCACCAACAAAATTAGAGAAATCTCATATACTCCCTCTATTCCTTAATGTAGGTCGTTTTAGAAAAATAAATTAATTCCATATTAAGTGTCGTTTCACACTTACCAATACACGATTGAATGATGTTTAATATTGTAGCCAATTAAATTCAATTGCTTTCCTAACTAGAGAAAACTTTTATCATGTTTGACCAATCAAATTTATTTCAGTTTTAAGTTTTATAGAAAACAGAGAAAATGATAGCTTTCCTTAATATTTGTGCCCCATCCTTAAACGTCTTTTAATATGGAACGGAGGGAGTACGAAATTTATTATTCAATGTCTAGACAATTTATGTTGGTTAAGATTTGTTGATTGGTCAAACATTTGGTATAATTGTCTAGTATTTGGCGGTTATATTTATCTAATAAAAATATTTGTGGTGTGTGTTCGGTATAATTCATGCGACTGACATTAGAAAAAAAATTGGTATACATATGAATTATTTAAATTACGAATATGTGAGATTAGAATACCTTCTTTGTGCGTAGGTTAATAATTGGATTTTGGAATTAGAACATTCTAGTAGAGTTATTAGATAACGGTGGTGGAGCTCATCTTTTTGCTAAAGGTAAAAAGATGGTGATTGCTACTAAACTGAAGTTGACAGGAAGTCAGAGGTTAGCATTGATATTGTTTAATGAATGTTCCATTAAGGTTAATAACGAAGATTGTTAAATTTATATTCAAACATGTGAAACTGTTACACTATTGCAAGATGAATCCATAAACTTACCTAGCTTGATGATCTTCGTATAAAAAATAATCATAAAAAAACATATCTACTTTATGGAATGTTGATACTTCATTTATTTGTGAAAAAAAATGGATATATGTCTATGAAAATGTTGAGCATTCAATTTCATATAAAAGAAAAATATGAAATATTTCTTTATAAAAATCAATAGAGATATACATATCATCGGCGCATCCGGTAGAAGTGGAAGTTGTATCAATATATTGAAACTTGTATGCATGATATATAGGCGGCCAACTCTGAACAACCTTTTTATGCATGATAAATAGACGGTCAATAACTCTGCACAACCTTTTCTGCTTTGAAGGTGACAATCAATAGACATTCAGGCAATTAGAGAAAAAGATTTACCAAACAACTTTTTCCAATTAGGACAAAAAGATTTACCAAACATGAAATGCTGGAGGTATGTAGGGTAAAAAACACTGTTAGTCCTCCATGTTTACCACTTGTATCAACATAGTCCATTTCGTTCACTTCTGCATAAAACTCATCCTCTTCGTTTTAGAAATTTGCAAATATAGTCCTCTTCGTTTTAAAATAAAGGGGATGAGTTTTATGCAGAAATGAACGAAAGGGACTATGTTGATACAAGTGATAAACATAGAGGACTAACCGTGCTTTTTAGCCAGGTATGTATAAAAGATTAGTGTGAATACTTAAAACTTAAAACTTGATTAATTGCTGTAATGGATTAAAATTTATCAAAGGTTCTACTAATTTAATTGTTTTGGTTTCAATGTTTTGCATTTGAATATCTTCAAAATTATTAGTCATCCGTTCTACTAATTTGCTTGTTTTTGTTTTCAATATTTTGGATTGGAATATCTTTAAAATTATTATTCAAATATGACCGAAATCATTAGGAGAATAAGCCAAATGATTTCAATTAGGCAACTGTTGATGACCTGAATTCCGCTTAAACAAGCTCCAGATGGTGGCGATTTAGGAGAAATAGAGATAAGAAAACACAATCATGTAGAGATTTATGCAGATGACAGTTCTGGCAGCCATTTAGGAGAAATATAGATAAGAAAACACAATCATGTAGATTTATTCGGATGACAGTTCACAGATAAACACAGAAATTTCAAGACATTCGATTGCAAAGCAAAAGTATTCACCTCTGCCGAGCAAAAACTTTCTATCAAACACACAGCAATTCGGAACAGAGACATAAATTGGGAACATATTGTTATTTTAGAAAACAAAAATTTAAGACCTCCATAAGAAATTGAAGGTAGGCCTGTCCAACAGGATCTGAATCGAAAACAAATTAGAATTAAGCTGAAAAAATATATGACCCGATAGTATTTAGAATCAACACTAACACAACCCTAAACAGGTTGAGCTCGGGTTTAGTGGGTGTCTCAAGTTACAAGATTTAACTTGTTTAAACATGTTTCAAACGTAACGAGTTTTTCATGGTTGGGTCAAACAGGTCAAGCTCTTGTTTCTAGTAACTTGAACAAGTCTGGCTCGGATTTAACAAATTATATATTGAAAGTTCTTTGAGACCAGTCTCTGATTTAGTCTACCTTAAAAATCTTAAAGGGCTTTTTAATTATAGAAAAGATAGCTCATGAGCTGAACTAGTAGACTGGGGATACAAAGAAAACAACAAACATAATAAAGCATTGTGTCAAGATGATCTACTCGGATCTCACACACAACGTTCTATTACATATAATTTAATCCACAAAATCACCATTCCTAAAAGAGCTTTTATGAGTAATCGCCAACAACATCCATAGACTTAAAACAAGATCCATATAACAATAAACTAAACTGTTCCCAAATAATAGTAACAAAAACCAAAATTAAAAACACAGAATCTCAACAAGTGTTCAAAACCTAAGTTTAGTGAAGAACCACCTGTTCTTTCCAGTCTTGAAACGTTCTTCAAGTTTAGCCTTTGCCTCTTTGAGCGCAGTGACCTTCTTGTCCTTCGACACCAACGATTCGGTAGTGGCAACCTCCTTAAGATCTACATCAAGGGTGTACCTCGTAGGCATCAGGTGCTGATAGTTGACCAGCTTAAGGAAACACTTGACTCTGCTCTTCTTGGCCGTTTTCTTAGCTGAGTCCTTCTTAATCACCTTACTCGGATACTTTTTCAATCCGGCGACGAGACAGTGGCCGTAGGGACGGTCTCTGGTGCCATCGTCAAAGCTTTTCACAATGACTGCCTTCCTACCGGCGTAACGTCCTTGAAGAAGGATGATGGCTTTGTTTGGCTTGAGGAATTTCACCATTTTGCGAGAACACACAGATCTATCACTCTCTGCTTCTAGATTTGTGTGTGGCTAAACCCTAATGCTGTAAATGTTGAGCCTTTATATGTAAGTGTTAAGGCTGTTTATGTGAGGTGGGATTGAAACCCTAGTGGATTTTGTATGGATGCTACGGGCCTGGGCTTGTAAGAGGTGATAGACATAGGCTTTAGTATACTTATGTATGCTAACGGATCGAGTAAATTAGATACGGGCTTGGGTCAACCCAATTCAACCTTTGTGATGTAAACTCGAATATATATCAAGATTATTACTTTGGATGCCTTGTCATATTTAATTTTGGTAAAATGTGTATCTGCTCTCTACTTTTAAGAATAAAAAATTTCGAAAATATTATTTGTAGATTATAAATATAACGGAGTTATATTAGTCCATAATAATCATGCATTCATTCAATCGAAAAAAAAAAAAAAAACCACTCATCTTAAATTAACAAATACATAGTCTAAGTTTTTTAATTCAAACCTCCGTACTATAAAATAAATAAATAAAATGTCGGCGAGTTAAATGGATTTTAATTAAAAAAAATTAATTCAAACCACGATTTGGATTTTTAAAAAAAATTATTTTCACGATTTCTTTAATTGTAACCTTTAATGACAAAATTCCGATTCAACACTAAATTTAGGAAATAATTTTATGAATACATGCTTAACTAAAAATTTGTACAAGCCTAAAACTAATTTGAACAATTAAATAATAAGAAATTTTGAATTTTGAAGTAGTAAAAATAATAAAAATAATAAGAAAACGTAAACTTTTGGGAAAAACAAGTATGATTCGTAATAAATAAATTAAATAAAACAAATTAGTCATGTAACTTTCAATTTAAGTGAAAATCTTAGATCCATAAAAGGTGTTCTTAGTATTCTAAATTTAGAGATGTTTTGAAATGGTAAATATTTATAGAAAAATTTATTATTTTATTAATTGGACTATTTAACCTCTCCTTTTTTTTCTAAGGTAATAAACTGTATAAAATAAATATCGGTGGTATATAGGAGAAGGTCGTATATAGTTATTGTTTTTAATTTTTTTTATTTTTTTTAGATTAATTTTTTTAATTTAAAATTCAAATTTAATAATAGGTGACTATATACGTACATTGTATGTCGATGGTTCTGTTCACATTCAGAGTTTTTTTTTTTAATTAAAAAATACATTACTTATAACATTGAAAATAAAATTATATTTTTTTTTTCGAGCGAACCATAATTTGAATATATCAAGCCACAAAGACTGAAAGTGTTACACGGAGAAACAATAAATTGTTCCTCAGTAATATCTTACATCCTACCAATGTTGATATGCTAATTTGTTTAAATGTGAATATCCCCAAATGTATAATGTTTTAAAATGAATTTTCGCTAGATTTAAAATTGATTTGCCGTTTTTAGTATCCGATTCCGAATGTATTGATTTAAGAGGTGATTTTTGTACATTTTAACTAAACAAAACATATCATTACATTGTTTGTTGAGCCACCCCACATCTTTTGATAGAAAATGCCATAGTTAGACATAACACATAATATTTATTTACCAAAGTGGTCTCGTCCACTGAGCTTTATAGATTTGAGTTTCTTAAGTATTTATAATTATTGTGTAATATGGAAATAATATAACCAAAAATTATCTGTGAATAATATGTGTTATCTTGAGGATTCTTGCATAAAACTAGTTTGCATATAATTTTATGAATTAGTATAAAGACTTCAATTGTTATAAAGGCACATAATTTTATTTAGCGGATCTATTTATGTTTGCTATATTTAGCACATGTAAGAACAATCATATTAATCAAGATGGTTTGTGGAACCTCGAGCAACTAGCTTGCCAACTTTATTTTTAAGAGATACGAGCTAAATGCGTGTGATAAAAGTATACTTATTTGTCATATAACTTCAATTGATTTTACTATTTGTTACATAAATATGTATTTTATATATAACATATGAATTTTGTAAATCCATTATGCATGAATCATCATTGTTTATAAATATATTTTACCATCACTTAATTTTAGTAATTTAATTTATTTTCAGAAAAAAAAAAATTGCAATGGTTGTAGTTGTATCAATCCATCAAACGTCTTTAAGAAATAAAAACAATTTTAAATAAGAACCATACTAAATGCATGAAATCAACTTTTTTGTTGAGTCTAGTATCAAACCTCTCACATTCCTCTTGAATTTATCCCAAATTTTTAGAAAAAATTCAGTATTTATGCTAAATTTTACTTAACTATATTAAAATATGAAACTTAATAGAATTAGATTATCTTTCTTACTAACTTATATTGTATTCATAGAATTTTACTATGTATGCCTCTTTAGTGATCAGTTCTGAATCCTTTTCCTTTTTATTGTTCAACTTTTATACTTATAATAAAATCAAAGATCTTAACATAACTAAATTGAGACGAGAAAAAAAACACCTTTGTGAAAGGCCATTCAAAAGTCGACTCTCATACTTGACCTTGTAATAAAGTTATAACTGATTTTCTTATAAATTTCAACATTATCATTGTTTATAATAAAGTTTACTGTTATCACTACAATTTCACAAATATTTAGATTTAATGAACTTAGATAAATCTAAAGCAACTAAAATACTAAAAGTACCTAAATTTTGGTAGTGAAATTTATGAATATATTAAATACATCTTTATAAAATCTTTCATGGTGTGCGTTAAGAATGTTCCAAAGGCTATCAATAGACTTATACAATAATCCCTGAAATAGTCTTCTTATCCTCTGCTTGAATTTTAGAATATGAGGAAATAATTTATAGAATTTCATACTTAATAAGCATACCAAACTCCAATTATTCTAAAATAATCTTATTATATTTTGGATTCTTATTTCCTAAAAAGTATAACTTGAACCTATGCTTAATGTTAGTTAATAATGGTATATTACTAAATTTATAATATTTAACTTAATTATCGCATAATCATCATAAAATTTGATTTTTTTAAGTGTTAAGTTTGTACGAATATTCATATAAATCGACTTCTCGTAATCCAGAATGGTGACCTTTGGGTTAACATTACTTATCGAAGATAATTATTTAAGGAAAGTAGTATTGGTTCATTACCATCTAAAAGCAAGCAAGCTTTCATTCAATATAATTTTACTATTTCGTGGCATATTTAATTGTAATCATTCAATATTAAATTCTTTTTTGTGCATAAGTATGCGATGTGTGAATGCAACAACTAAGTGATGCAAAAGTTTTCTCACCCTAGATGAAAGTGTGTATAATATTCTTTTGGGTCATCTTTTGCAAACAACTATTAGTTTCTGGCACGATCATCCAAACTTCTTTCAACTATGACTCACTAATAAAGATAATTTTGGTAATATATATATTATCAATATTATTCTAGAAAATAAACATATAAAGTGTCTATGTGTAACTAATATCGAACAAAAGTCTCTCATTATGAACGAAATGATTTAGTTAAATTTTGCAACACCATGGATATATTAAGAATTAGGATATGTAATATCCTTTATAAGGCTTATATATATAAAGAGACAAATGTTTGAAATATCTTGAGTTTAAAAGAAATAATTATGAAAAGAATCTTAATTTTGAAGATGAAGTATAAACAATTTATATAGTCTTGAAAAATGATGACTAAGTCATCATAACAAGGTACAATGCTTGCATGATAGTATGTAGGATATTTCACAAGCACAATGCTTCTATGTGTGTCTTTAGTTTATATGCTATTTAGTTTTAATGAGATTTTGTTTGAATTAATTTTAGTTTTAGTTTGTGACTTTATTACTTCTAATTTTTATAAATTTTAATTGATTGATATGTTTACCATATAATTTAGTTGTAATGATTTCAAATATAGACAAATATAACGTCTAACATTAAATGCTAGATTACAAAGGTCATATGTTCGTTCTTTGGAACTGTATGACAACCCATATATAATCACTAAAGTGATCATTAATGGTGAGTCATACATGAAAGGATTTTAGGTGCTTATCACCAAAGACCAATAGTTATGTATGTAAGCCGACCCAAAGGAACACTATGCACATATTTGTATGCGGGTGAAGAAACCATTATATGATATTATTTTTGTATTTACATATCATATACCCACGCATAAATATAATTTAATATTGAATAGGTTCGGCTAATTATGTCACATTATCAACCCAAAAGAAAGGCCTGAACCTTTTATAGAAGTTACCGTGAACTAACATTGTTGACCTTACAGAGTTGTACTCTATAAGTAAGTATGGCATGCTGGCTCGAAGGCCTCTACTAAGGATTGCGACGAGTCAGTTCAAATGAATTCCTATTAGAATATATAACTTGTAAAAATTCATTCATTTATGTCATTTATGCGATGATTAACATTAAATGCGATATGTTTAGGTTGTAGTTATACTTGTAGGTAACTGTATTTCAAATTACTTAGATAAAATAAAAATATGATATGTATGTTCATTAGAAATGTAGGATATTTATAAGACTATAGGGTTAGACGAATATTTCCTCTTATTATGAAATATAAGCAGAGCTAAGAGGATCACAATGAGGGAGATAAAATCTAATCTAATAAGTGCGATGATAGTTTGTGGGACATATTTTAAGCATATCATACCAGATTTTCCGAAGGAATAAATAAGATAATTGTAAATTTCACTATTAAAATTTAGAACTTAATATGTTTACTACTTTATTTTTTCCAATTTTATCTAAGTTCATTAAATCTGGAAATTATGTCGATTGAAAGTGTCAACACTAGATTTCATATTGATAAAGATAAACTCCTTAACAAATTATCTAAATCATCTTATATAAAAAGAGATAAAAATGAGAAATAAATATAGAGAGAAAATGAAAAATATGTAATTGTATTATTCTATATAATTTGAGATTCTTTACGAACTGAGCTCCTATTTATAGGAGTTGTACAAAGACGTTTTTAATGTTACATTTATTATTTACATTAAATGTAATGTTTGAATTTAAAATACAAATAACGTGTCGTTCTAATTTTCTATTTATTATAATTAATCCGGAATATTATATCCTTATCAAGAGTCCTCCCTAGTTCTTGAGTTGTAGCGTAGTGAAACTTATGGATTATGTAATAGTCGATCGTAATATTCAAATAATGTAATCTTCTTGCTCTTCTTTGAATTGTCAGTTGTCGTAACTCTGTCTTCATTTATCTTTTTCGTTAAAGCGTCGCAGATCATGTCGAAGAAACTATGCCAACCATGTCGGCTAGACTCAGTCATAAGGCTTGGTTATATTATTTTTCCTAGCCGAACTGTTGTTGGAGACGACTCCAACTTGGTTTGTACTAAATTGTTCCTGCCTCATTAAAAACCTTTGTCGGCCGAAACCTGTCTTGAGGATAAAAAGCTTCATTTTCCAAAGGAAAAGAGTACAACTAACAATTAGTAGGTTGCTAAGATGTTACATGCTTCTTCGACATGTTTTGTTTTTTGTTGGATAGAGTTGATATATGTGTAACCCCCCTAGTCTTTGGTGAAGGATGAAGTGAAGAATATATATAGATGTATGTTGTAGATGTCGTGGACCTGGTGAAAGACTTTTTATTTTTTGTGGCAGATGATGTTGTTTTGTATGTCTATACATTACTTATTGTTGAAAATTTGTTACATTTATTGTTACATTTATTATTTACCTCCGTTACAGAATATAAATATAAATGTAACGTTTGAATTTAAAATACAAATAATGTGCTGTTCTAATTTCCTATTTATTATAATTAATCCTGAATATTATATCCTTATCACATATAAGTACGGTGATATTATTTACGAGAAAATATGTTATAAGTCTATTTACATAGTCAATGTTCAGAGTTTAATTTTTTTATCTATTTTTGAATAAGGTCATCAATATTAACTACACACTTCATATTTTCCAATCTCAGTTCAGCCTTGACCACTAAAAATACTTATAAATTATTTTTTAAAAGAAAATATATTAAGCATGAAGGCTTATTTAAATTACACTTCATTTCAAATCTTAAGAAGGTTAAGTATAATTTAGCATAAATGTTGAATTTATTTTGACAATAGTTGGGCAAGTTCATAAGGACTGTCAGATTTAATACTTGGCTTGGCCAAGAAATTTGCTATTGAAAAATTTATATATAGAATAATTCTATACATATTTATGTATAGAATAATAAAGTAAATTGAAACCCTCAGAAAATTATGTATACTTTTTGCATAAACTTTCATGACACTCGTCTAAAGAGGAGGTCGAAAACTAGTTTCTTAAGGTACTTTGGACCTTTTTATCTATTCTTACTGTTTATACATGTGTTTGATACATCAACGAGAAAAAACTAAATAATGGTAATTATGTGCATACAAAGCAATGAGAGTTTTAAGACAAACTGAGAAAGTGATATGTAGATCGATCATATGTAGGGATAAAGAATATAACATATATTATTATTCATAAATATCATTTGGCTTCGTTATGCCTATATGTTATCATGGTTGTGTGTCATTGACAAATTCAAATATTTTAATCCCGGAGTATGGTACCACTTCGGTAAATAAATTAATTTTATTATATATATCCCTGGTTGTTGCTACTGAAGGGAGGTTTGGTAGTTTAGTGAACAATGTCCGGATTTATCTTCTTTTAGTTAAGATGTACACTAGTTTCTTATTAATCCAATTCGTTATAAGTTAGTCCATTGGTACATTAAAATTTAATTCAACCGACAACTTTATTTAAGATACTTGTGTATTTAGGGTAAGAATTCATATCTGATTTAAATTTGAGACTATAAGTTAATTTTGAGAATATTTGGTTTGGTGAAAATTAATTATTGAATAACTTTAGTATGTGAAAGAGTCATAAATGGTATATTCATATTCAAACTATAAGTATTTGATCTTTCATAATCGTTCATCTTTTAATTGCGAGAATGATCAATTCCTCTAGGGATTGATGTTCAAATCCATATTTAAGAATAAATAGTTGTAATTGTTCATGAAGAACAAACTCAATATCCTCAAAAAAATTGCAAACTAAACTTACTAAAATAGCTTACAAAGATCCACAAATAGAGAGAAATGGAATATCGTGTATTCAGTTTATGTTAAGTATTTTTATAAACTATTCTGAAATAATATTGAGATATTTATGATGCAACAAAAGAATCAAGTTTCAGCTCATGTAACATCATAAAGAGTTCTACAAGAATATTACGATAATTTATTATGAAACAAAATACTCATAATTAAGCTTTTGTGACACTTTAAATAGTTCTATAAAACATTAGAAATTTTGTGATGCAAAGA
Organism: Limnanthes douglasii subsp. nivea; assembly: GCA_036936605.1. Taxonomy (NCBI): domain Eukaryota; kingdom Viridiplantae; phylum Streptophyta; class Magnoliopsida; order Brassicales; family Limnanthaceae; genus Limnanthes; species Limnanthes douglasii. The sequence continues at coordinate 91,617,325 of JAUPFV010000005.1, forward strand.
GAGAGTGTAGTTTAAGCTTCCATAGTATCACAAGTAATTTCAATTCTCATTTTTCGATTATTATAATGAGAATGAAAATTATATGCAAGATAATTTATTTTATGTTATCATAAAAATTTAAAGAAAGAATACTAGATGGTTGCATTATAATTCAACCATATTTATCTCAAAGTTAATATGATGAGATATACAGAATGTCTAACACCAACTAGATTTCATTCAATATAAAAATGTTGATCTTTTAAAAAAATCTTTATTTTAGTCAAGCGAAAGATTCTTGCAAGACAATCATAGCACATCTTGCACATTTCATCATTAAGCTTCATTAAATGAATATTAAGATCATATATTTCTGAATAATAACATTAAGAAAACTTGATATATACAATGACTCTATTAGTTCAGTATGATATATTATAAAAGTTAATCAATCCAAAAGAAGTTTAACAAGTTTGTAATAATAATATGAAAATTTCATAGAGTCAACATTTTGTAGTGATTAAACATTTATTTATGATATTTCAGTTACAAGTTTTTCATTATTGATATCATAACTTATAAAAGTTGTAATATTTTTGTTTTTTTTGGAACTAACTTATTATAGTATTATAACTTCATAAATTTTATAGAAGTCGATTTTAATTTAGAGTTACTCGTCGTTGACACATTTAGTACCATAAATTATAGGGACATGTTACATGTCATCAATAAATTTCTAATGACAAAATTAAGTGTAAAATTTATAGGTAATGCATCTTATATGTTAGAACTAAGATTCATCATAATTACTTTTGATGATTCCGCGGGTTTATCACAAAATATATACATTGATAGCATGCTCAAATATTGTATTATGGAAACGAAAAATGTTTAATTTGGTTATGGTGAATTAAGATAAAAAAATTTAGTCAATATCTCAAGTCTAGTCTAGAAATTTAGCAGATACAAAAGATTTTATATGTTTTGGAAATTGAAATCTTGATGTATGCTCAGACTAGTTTAGGATAAGGTATAACATTGCGTATGATAATCTTAAGTACATACTTAAGAAAATATTGAGGAGATAATTTAAGTGCCATGATTTTACGGGTTAAGTGGTTGTTGGATCAAATTGTATAATTCATACCTACATATGTTACGAGAATAAAATTTCCAACACATTTCATAACATCCAATAAAGAAAAAACGGTTAGTTCCTTATAGTCAAGTGAATGAAAATATATCAAATAATGGCAAACTCCATCATTCAGTTAAGATTACCGGAAAGTAGAAAGATTCATCTTTCTTTCCTCTAACTCCATTTACTAATATTTCAATGCACATAGTCTTTTGTGAACATACCACTCATGTGAGCATTTCTAGTTTATAGAATATTCAAAATGAGTGGAAGTTTGTCTGTAATTTAGCCTTTAGTTTAAGTTCATATTGTATTGTGTATAGTTTTAGTTTATACACGATTAAGTCCAAATAATATAGTACTTAATTTTTCTCATATATCTCTTGTACATTATGTACAACCTAACTATCTTAATTCAATACAGTATGACCACTTGAAAAGTTACACGTAGTGATTACAAGTTTGTGTAAATTTGATATTGCAATCTTTAAGAAGTTAAATTTTATTTAAGTGATGAATGATAATCTGATTACTGAGAGAATGGTTACGCATCAAAATAATTTTTTGCCATACCTTATTAGTTATTTGTTGGTAATTATTTAAAGTAATATGGTATTTTGGGTTACTTATAATACAATATTATTATATTGCACAATTTAGTGGATACACTTTAGATAATGTAATGGTCTATATGAGAGAAGGCCGGAGAACCATTATCCTTATCGTGACAACACCTCTATATGTTGTTCATTTTAGTGGAGCCGCTCCACGCTCCGGAGATGACATAGAATAAAGAAGGATGAATATGCTTATCTCGAGGCTTTCCGTCATGATTCAAGGCGTACCACCCCATGCAATGCTCTTTGATCTCCCGCTTTTTACTTTGAAGTTTGAAATTACGCCTTTCGACTGGATACACATATCGTCGCTATTTAAAACAAAGTTAACCTATCTTGCATTCAAATGGATTTAGAAAATTTGTTAGCCGTGGTGGGCGGTCAATATGCCTATTATTTTCCTGAGCAGTTACTTGAACTGTGTGTCAATTGGGCATCCTATATTACATTACAATTTCATGCCCAAACGATTAAAAAAAACGTCTGCCAATTCTCAGACCAATGAGATTGTTTTTTATAATTGCATTGGAAATTGATCTATACTTTCCTCTCCATCCTCAGGATTTAGATTATTTGCACAAAACAAGCCTCTATATAAGTCAACTTTCTTCTTAAGTTTCACGTCTTTTGATAGCCATGACTGTTGGGACAGAACTCGCATGACAACTATTTTCAACATAGTATTTGCTTTTTTTTAGCTTTTGTTTTAATTTTTGGTTCTCTTTATTATTATCTCTTAATTCTCGAAAATTCAAATTTGTGGACAAACTAATGTAGCCTAGAAAGCCCATATTTACCTAACAATTCTAGACAAACGCAAATGGGCCTTGCTGCTATACCAGATATCGGATTTGGGCGCTTCAAGTACTCAAACTGAAGATCTCGATGAGCCCATTGAGAGCAGTTACCATGTAGTGGATGTGTTGAGAAAGTGAAGTGTGATGATACGTATGTAAATAGAGGTTGTCGGGTTTGTGATGTTGAAAGATTTAATCACTACCAATTCGTATTTTGGTCATATCTTGGAAGATGTTGGGACGGGTTTGAGGACCGATTATTCAGTGAACAGTGGCTATCTGTTTAAATGTAATCTATTTGTATTCCTGCTAGAAGTTTGAGATTATTGATAATGCATGAGAAGCATAATGAAGGGCATGATGGTCGGCATCAAACCCTCTATATCTCACCAGCATTATTGGCCACACTTAAAGCAAGATGTTGTCTGATTCGTGGCTGATGTTGCATTTTTTAGACGATGAAGGCTACGACTTCCCATGCTAGCATGTACCTACCAATACTAATCTTAAAAAAAGCATGACGAAACGTGAGCATGGAATTTGTTTCTGGATTACCAAGATCGCAACGAGGTAATTATTCTATATTCATAGTTGTTGACAGATTTTCTAAGATAGCTAACTTTATCACATGTAAGAAGACAACGAATGTCGTGAATGTTGAGACTCTATACTTTAGAGAGGTCTATCGTATGCATGGTTTGCCTATGAATATCATATTTGACTGAAATTCTCAATTTGCTTGGCATTTTTGCAGGAGTTTATGGTGACTTACCAATATGAACCTGAGCTTTAGCAGTGCCTATCACCTACAGATGGATGGGTATAAAAAAGGTAATAAACTGAACTTTGGGAAACATGTTGCATACAGAGGTGGCTGGAAATTTGAAATCGTGGGATTCAAGGCTATATCATGTTTAGTTTGCTTACATCAGACACCACAAAAAGAGTACATGGCATAGTCTGTTCATGGTGGTATATGTCTCTAATCTGCGGGGTTCTATGGATTTGATATTTCCAGCTATAGACAAGGTTCCTGCCAGGGTTGAAAATGCGATTACTGAGTTATGGGAAATCCACGAGAACACGGGGAAACAACTCAAGGGCACAAGTGTAAGATACAAAGCTGTTGCAGACAAGAAACACCACCTAGTCAAGCTTGAAGTGGGCAATTTCGTGTGGGCTATTGACCAGAGATCGATACTCTACCCATGAATACAACAAGTTGGCTGCAAGGAATATGGGTCCGTACAAAGTTTTAGAAAATACTAACCCAAATGCATACAAGTTGAAGCTTCTCAGTCATATGAATACACATGACATCTTTAACGTGAAGAGCGTAGTTCCTTTTATCGACGTTGTTGATGATGATGAAACTGAGAATTCAAGGGGGAATTCTTTCCTAGGTAGAGAGGATGATGTAGCCTAGCAGACTCATAGCTACCAAACAATTATGGATAAACGTAAATTGGCCTTGTTACTACACCGAATATTAGATTTGGACACTTTAAGTACTCAAACTGAAGAACTTGATGTGCCTGCCGAATGTTGAGGATGTGATGAGGGATGTAGGCCTCGTTACGATGTTTGGGACCCAAAGTCCAGCGTTAGGGCCCCAAACAACTATTTTACTGGTTTTTTTTTTCAAATTTAAAATACTTTTTAGATTTATTTAAACTAACCTAACAAGTCTAAATATCTTCAGATTTGGATGAGCCGTTTTATCTATTTGAGAATTATTTTCCTGAACTTTTGATCAAGGAAATAGCACTGCATTAATCATTGATATCTACCAACTAGAGGATCTGGATCATGCCAACGCACAACAATTCTAGATGATTAGTGAATAAATGAGCATGGTGAGAGAACAAATTAAGAAAATGCAGATTGTGATGCAGAGGATGAGCACCAGATCCCGAGATCTAGAGACGAGAATCCTACCATCAGGTTCTAAAGAAGACTAGACATAAGTCAGAATCCTTTCGCTTCATGGAGAGAGGAAAACAGAGGCCACGTTCCTCATAAAATAATCGCGGAAAGGTCGAGCTACCTATGTATCATGATTTGATTCTGAATACAAACAATTGGTGGGAATCAGGGTTTAGACTCAAGATCCCAAAATTCTATTGGGTTTTCAAACTGGAGAGTTTATGGATTGGGTTACATTTTTAGAAGAAATCCTGGATTTCAAAGAGGTCCATGACAAGAAGAGGGTGTAGTTGGTTGTAACCAAGTTTTGGGGTTGAACTACATCGTGGTGGCAGCAGCTGAAATAAAACAAGTTAAAGGAAGGTAAATCGAAAATATATACCTGGAATAAACTTATGAAACATCTTAGGTCAGTTTTTTACCTTATAACTATGCGAGGATTATGTATTAGCAATTACAGAATCTAAAGCAGGGTTCTATGTCTGTTCACGAATATACTAAAAAAATTTTAAGCTGAAAAGCCGTGTCGATATTGCTGATTCGGATGAACAGTTGGTATCTTGCTACATTGGGGGAATTAGACACTAATTTCAAGACTCTCTAGACATGTTTGATTATGTCAATGTATTTGAAGTACGAGTGTGCCTTGCACCTGGAAATTTGATAGGTGTTGCATGTTTGACGGTAGAAAAAATCATTACAATATTATATGGAACAATAGTAAAGTAACATTAGTGTCATCTAGGGAAGTGACCGAAAAAAACTACACTTACAGTGTCACAAGAGTCCAGCAAGAATTTAGATCATAGAGAGTTTCTTGAACAAGAAAATGACTATGGAATTGTGTATTTACTTGTTGTTATAAAATGTGCTAATGATCCATTTGTTGGTGTTCCTGAGCGAGTTTTTACATTATTGATAGAGTTTGTTGATATATTTCTAGAAGAATTGCTTATCGGTCTTCCTCTATTACGAGAAATTCAACATTATATTGATTTAGTTCCCGGGGCTAGCCTTCATAGCTGTCCGTACTACATATGAGTCCAAATGAGCATGAGAAACTGATGAGGCTGGTAGATGAGTTATTAACTAAGGGGAATGTGCAAGAAATACTTAGTCCTCGTACAGTCTAAACATTGTTAACACCCACGAAAGATGGTTCAATGCGAATATGCGTAGATAGTCGAGCTATCAACAAGATTAAAGTCAAATACCATTTCCCATTCCCAGACTCGATGACTTGTTAGATCAACAGAGTGGTGCAAAAGTGTTCATGAGCTAGACTTGAAAAGTGGGTATCAGCAAATCCGCATATGATGAGAGACAAATGGAAAACTTCATTCAACACTCGAGAAGGTTTCCTCTAGTGGATTGTAATACCCTTTGGCCTTTCTAATGCACTGAGTACTTCCATGCGCATTAAGAATCAGGTTTTTCGTCCCTTTATTGGTAAATTATTGGTTGTCTATTTTGATGACATACTGATTTATAACATTAGCGAAAAACTTCATTTACATTATCTGCGTGAATTCTTATATCTCCTGAGGCGCGAGAAGTTCTGTGGAGGGTTGAACACGTGTTCTTTTCTGACAGAATCTGTCCTCTTCTTGGGGTATGTAGCATCGAAAGATGGGCTGTCAATGGATGAATCTAAAATAGCAGTAGTTCATGACTGGCCAACGCAGACATCTATCACCGAGGTCCAATCATTTCATAGGTTGGTGTCATTTTATCGAAGGTTTATGCACAACTTTAGTATTATCGTTGGTGTGGTTTGTTTCTACATGAGGGTAATCTAGTAAAGTGTTTAAAGAGTGTTTTCGGTATTTTGTGGTATTTTATGGTATTTTGTGGTGTTTTGTGTTTAGTGTGATGAGTAGAGAAGTAATTAAGCTTCCTACTAGTAATAAATTCTCATTATCCTCATTAATGAAAGTGGTTGGGGTTTTATACTTAGTTACTGATCCATGGCTTATTGGGTCAGATTGTGAAACCGGGTCAAGTTTAAGGACCCATTAAGTAATATAGATTTAAGTTGATTAGCAACTAGCTTAGTCAATAATTAATACATTTGTCATGTTCGGAATTTCAATGTGGTACTTTAGTATGAATTTCCCTTTGCATAATGACTCTACAGTGACTCAAATATCCGAACTCATCAGTAGCCCTTTTAGATCTTGCAAAGGGTCTTTGGAAAAGCTAAAACTCGAAAAACCAATATCAACTTTTTCCGATCCGTTTGCGTCATTCGAACTGCAAGAGTTTTTCTTCAAGAATGACCCCATTCGTATTTTTTCAGAACGGATTTTTCATCTCAAAATTCTAAGAGTTTTCTTAAACTGTGGGACACATGTCAGGCTTTAGTTCTACCTCCCAGCCGATTTCTTCTAAATTCTCACACCCACTATGCTAGAAAGTTACCTAGGCTCTAATTTTCACACTTTTCAGCTTTTAGTCATTGCTAAAAATCGATCCACCTTCTCCAAGGTAACTATTCTTTTTCACCGTTATATATAAACTATTCTACTGTTTCATTGTCTTCAACAATCACAAATATTATTAGAGAGAGAGAGAGCTAAGTTCACTTCCAACCTTGTTCTGGAGTCATATATGTTCACAGCCATAAACGCCTTAGTGAAAGGAGGTTGGTTGAAATTGTCTGAATTAGAGAGAGCACAGAAAGTAGCAAGGGACAACCGCATTGCTGCTGGTCTTCCTGCTTTTCTAAGTGAAAAAAGCAATTAACCACAACTGAATACTGATCAGGGGTCATCTTCTTCAAAAAAAACCCTAAACTTAAGAAAATTTCATTTGTAACAAATCTTTCACCTCTCCCATCTGGGTCCTCAGTCCAGGAGTCCCAAAATCCGTTGGCCAAAGAGAAAGCTGTTTCCAGTGTAAGAAAACCCTCACCTTTCATTGCGATGGGATAAGACATAGAAAAGTCTCCAGACAAATTAACTCATCGTCGGGTTACGCGCCAGTCTAAACCAAAATCCACACCCACATCTTCAAAGCCCTTCAGTTCGGAGGCAATAAAGTTTGTACCACAAGCTAAACCATCCACGAAACAGCCGTTAAGAGACACCAGATTGTCTAAAGCATCATCTGCACAAACTTCTGAACAACCGTTTGTAAAACCATCTGAACAATCATCCTCAAAGGCATCAGAACAGCCTTCTTCAAAACCATCCGAACAACCTTCCACGGTGATGGAAGAAAATATGGAGGACAGTATAGAAGTGTCTGATCAAACAGGGGACACAACTTCAGACCGAAAAGGTAAAACCAAGGTGGGTATGTTTTATCTGGATGCTCTTCCGGAGAGCTTGGATGGCAAAGTGAGTCCTTGTTTTAAGAAGGTCAACGTGAAATACTTGCTGGCCTTCCAAAACATCAACTATGTGTATACCCACATATCCGAGCTAGGTCGGATCCGTACTAAGTGGGGGATCCCAGAGTTAGTAAAAGTGAGGATCCCGATCACTCTGGAGACCCTAATGGACTGTAAGCTAAACGAGGTGGTGGTCTACACCGAAGTGTTGAACTGGGGATTTCGGTTCCCTTTGGACCCATAGATAGTCAGATACTTCCATCTGATTAAGATGTTCCCCAGCCAACTGAACCCAAATGCTTGGTATACCCTTCTGGCCTACATCATGGCGTCCAGGCTATCTAAGATTCCACCACCGATGGAGCAGTTTGCTGTTGTGGCAGGCTTGTGCAAGAACCATCAAATCCCTTTCTACCATTACAACATCGGGAATGATTATAAGGTAGTGGATGATCTCTTTATCAATGGGACTTGGGAGAATGGCAGGAAGATCAAGGCTGAGTCAAATCCAAGCCTTTTGACCACCCGTTGGAAGAGCACTGGTGAGTTTTTTTATTTCTTCCTTTATCTTTCAAATGTTAATTTTCTAATTTTGAGTTAACTCGTATTCTTTTTTAGTACTTCCGAAGGATTTCTCGGATTACTAGGAAGCGGGCCAGGACACTTGTGGCAAGCTGAAAGCTTGCGCTTCGAAGAAATGGGGCAATGTTTTTCACAATTGCTTCAAGTCAGGTAATTTTGTGAGGTCTCACTTGTGGAACACCACAAGTAGAAGAGATTTCACATGGGAAGAGTTGACTACCATTCCCCCCGCAGATGTGATCCTAAAAAAGACATAGGCCAGAAACGCCAAGTTATACCTGCATTCTAGGGCCAAAGCCCCTAGCAAGATGAAGAACAGGAAGGAAGGTCACAACAGACCCAGTCCAAATGACTACTCAGGGGAGGGGTTCGGAGAAATAGGGGGGTATCAATGCTGCTTTGCTGAAAGTAGTAGAAGTGACTATGAAGGAAGCTGGTGAGTCAAAAAAACCCACTAAAGCCTCCGAAAGAGGACAAAAATTGTAAGGCCAGCAATAGAGAAGGCTGCCAAGAAAAAGAAAGTCACTATGGGAGCGAAGATAATCCTTTGCCTTCCGGAAGTCCTCCCCCAACTCCTACCGATCCTACTTTATAAGAGAATTCCAACTGATCTTCATTTCAGATCTGTTACTGGTGATGGTAACGATGAGGTAGACCTTGAAGCCTTTCCAGACATTAATATTTATTTCAATGATCTAGAGAAAGATGACTTCGCGGGGCCCTACCGTCCTTCCAGTTCTTCCAATGTGGTGACTCACAATGACAAAACCTATGTCATATCCGGGGAGCAAGACACTCTGAGTCATGCCGTCCTAGGCTATATCCGACCAGTGCTTGATATGAAGAGACGGGTAAGGACTCAAACAAGCATCATTAGCTCTCTAACCACAGACAAGCAAAATTTGTCAAATGATATCTCAGTGCTCAACAAAGCATAAAGTTATTGAAGAAGGATAAAAATGAGCTAGCTGACCAATTGCTCAAGTCAGAAGCTGCCAGTAAGGAGCTCCAAACCAAATACTCCAACTTGGAGACTTCTTCTTTAAAAAATCTCACAGTTTTGAAGGAGTAATTAAAAACTAAGGATGATACTATCCACACTTTGTCCGATGAGAAGACCAAGTTGGCGAGCACTTTCGAAGAAAAGATCAAAGATAAAGAGGCATTGGAAGGCTAATAAAAACAAGCCATAGCTGCAGGTATAGAGAAGTATGCCAATGATATAGTGGACTCTTTAGAGAAAAAGGTTGATGGGATCAAGTCTGATATGGTCATGTTGCTCCATGAGACCTTTCCCAAGAGGACCCTTGGTCCCCTATGGAAATACGTAGACTATGAGGACATCCCATTCCACACTTTAGCAGATGCTGACAAGCGCAACTACTCTAGTGGAATTGACTCCATTGATGATGACGAAGGAACAGGTGAGAGTTCAAGTGCTAAACTCAAAAGTCCCAAAAAGATGACGGTGAAGAAAATCCGAAGGAAACAAGCCCTAAGGTTTTGTTATGTATTTTTTTGTTCTAAAACACTAAAGTCCTTGGATAGCCAATCCATTTTTGTACTATTAATATATTTAAGTCCGATCAGGTTTTAATTATCGCATTTCCCTTTTATTTAATATTCTGTTTAAATCTTATATGGCCAATGTTTAAATTGCCACCAATATTTCAGAAGTGTTGAACAAAAGTATCCAAAATCTCCGATCACATGTGTTTAATAATTGTGATCAAGTGTTTAAACATATCTGATCAACTCAAGAAAACTTGAGAGCCGGGATGTTGAATAAGCAATTAATATCTTATCTGAATTGAAACAAAATCTCACCAGACTTTTGAAGAATGCATCATATATTATTATAAAAACCCGGAAACCTCATTAAAACTTCCCCGCGCCACTAGGGTAGGAAAGAGTATGCCCCCTAATATTTTACATTGGTATTTAACAAGTAAATATTTACAAAGTAGTTATATTCTAAATATAACCTGAGATTCTCAACATTCTATGGATGCTTTAGAGCTCTCCCATATTTGTCTTGGAGCCTGTATGTCCCTGGTTTAACCTTTTCACAGACCATGTAAGGGACTTCCTAGTTTGGAGCCAGCTTACCAAATTGCTTCTCCTTGGTATGTAAAAATACTTTTCTTAAAACTTTGTCTCCTATTTGAAGATTTATTCTTTTAACTTTGGAAGCAAATCTGCTTTTCATTAAACCTTAGTAGTGTACTATTCTCAGATGTGCTTTAACCCTTTTTTCTTCAATTAACTCCAACTGATTCCTCATTGCTACATCATTAACCTGTTCGGAATAGTTTTAGACTCCGTGTGATGGTAAAGTAACCTATATGGGAGTAATTACATACATTCTCATATACTAAAGCAAAAGGAGATTCTTGTGTGGCAGTCCAAGGAGTAGTTCGATAGGCCCATTATACTTCTTGTAAATAACTTGGACACTTTCCTGCAGCTCCTTCCAAATTATTCTTTAATTCGGACAAGATAGTTCTATTTGCAACTTAAACCTGGCCATTTTCTTGAGGGTGGAAATGAGAAGAAAAACAATGTTGAATTCCTCTAGAGGTACAGAAGGCTTTCATGCCTTAATTATCGAACTGTGGCCCATTATTTGTAGTAATCTTTTGGGGAATCCCAAACCTACAACATATGTTAGATAAGATAAATTTAATAATTGTCTTCGAAGTGGTTCCAACCAAATGAGCTTCCTCTATCCATTTAGAGAAATATTCAATAGCAACTATAATTGTCCTAGATCCAACGGATGCCATAGGAAGAGGCCCCACCAGATCCATACCTCATCTGGCAAAAGGTACTGGCTCAGATATAGAATCCATAGGTACTGCTGGCACATGAATTTTATTCCCATATTTCTGAAAAGGATCACATTTTTCACCATTTCTTTAGCATCTACCATTATGGTTGGCCAGTAGTACCCTGCCAACAAGACTCTACGGGTTAAAGACCTATAGCGACAGTGTGCTGAAACTTCCCTATCATGTAGTTCGGACAATATACCCGAGGATTCTTCAAACCCTAAACATCATAGGAGAGGCCTGCTAAAAGAATTTTTGAAGAAAATTTCTCTTAGTATTAAGAAACCACAGCCTTGTACTTAACCTTTTTTTCCACAACTTTATCCAAAGGTAGTATCCCATCTGAAATGTATTGGAGAAGAGCATATCTCCAATCTTTAGGTTGAATAACAAGTATATGCATATTTTATTCATCCCCTTTCTTCTGATAAGTCTGTATAGTTGGACATTATTGTACAAGAATCCATGGGTAGGATTCAGAATAGGCTATGGTTACCAAAGAGACTGCCAAAGTGTTTTCCGATCTGGGAATGTGTTCATAGAAGATATTTTTAAATTTTGCTGCCACCTCTTTTAACATAAGCAAATATTTTACGAGTTGTTTCGTCTTGGCTTCAGACTGCCCTTGATCATGGTGGATGAGTAATTGAGAATCACTCATTAGCTGGACTCTCTTAGCCCCACATAGGAAAGCTAGCTTAAGACCGTCTATAACTACTTCATACTCAGACTCATTGTTAGAAGCTCTGAATCCAAAGCATATAGCTTGATACATTTTATCACCATATGGGAAGGTTAAGCAAATTTTAGCTCCATAACCCATAGTACTTGATCCACCATCAGTTCGAACTACCCATTCCTTCTTAAAACAATTCCCTGACTCCTGTCCGGAGGATCTATCCGCATGAAACTCTACCAAGAAGTCAGACACTGATTGGGCTTTGATTGTTGTTCAAGGGGCAAAGTCAATATCATAATCACCCAATTCCACTGATCACTTGGTCATTCTTCTTGATACATCAGTTTTTTGAATACATTTTCTAAAGGGAAAGACGTTCAGACAACAATAGAATGAGCTTGGAAGTAGGGTCTCATTTTTCTTGCTGCAATTACTAAGGCTAATGCCAATTTCTCTAACCTCAAGTATATTTTCCCAGCATCCAATAGAATCTTACTGATGTAATACACCAGACGAGGGTAATTGTCCACCTCCCTTACTAGCACATAAAGCTTTTATCCCCAAACAAATTTGAAAAGAGTTTTGGATGAGGACAAATGTTTCTTTATTTCAATAAAAGTATAGTCGAACTGTGGGGACCAATTGAAGTTTTTAGCATTCCTCAATACTTGGAAAAATGGAGTGCACTTGTCTGATGACCTTGAAATAAACATATGCAATGCAGCGAACCTTCCTATGAGCCTTTGAACTTTTTTAACATTCCGAGTAGGGTCCATTGCTAGTAAGGCATTAAGCTGATCCGAATCAGGATGGATTCCTTTTTCACTTATTATGTAGCCCAAGAATTTTCCAGACCGGACCCCAAATACACATTTTTTGGGTTGAAATTTAAATTCACAGCTTCTAAATTGAAAAATATCTCTTGTAGGTCAGATATGTGTGAATCTTTCTCCAAGATTTTAACCATCATATCATCTATGTACACTTCCATATTCCTGCCAATCTGATTATCAAAAGCTTTATTCACCAGCATTCTTCAACCCGAAGGCATCACCTTGTAACAATGAAGACCTCTGTCTGTGATGAAAGTAGTGTGATCTTGATCCTTCGGATCTACTTGTATCTGGTTGTACCCTGAAAAGCCATCCATGAAGGATAATAGCTTGTTTCCAAATGTGGTTTCCACCAACTGATCTATCCGAGGAACGAGATACAGATCCTTAGGGCATGCCCTATTGAGGTCAGTGAAATCAATACACATACACCATTTCCCATTCTTTTTCTTGACTAATACAGGGTTGGTAGTCCACAAAAGGGTACTGGGATTTTTTAATATGACCCATCTTTGTTAATCGGTCAACTTCTTGAACAATCACATCTGCTTTTTTCTTTAGAAAAAACTCTCATTTTTTACACAACGGGTGCAACATCACTTCGGATTGACAACTTGTGTGAAATAACAACTGCCGGTACTCCGGTAACTCACTATTACACCATGCAAATACATGTTGATTATTCATAAAAAAGATAACAATTGATGCTTCAATTCTGGTGCCAATTTGGAACCAATCTTAACATTCTTACCCTCTGCGAGGGAGAGAGCTTCAACATTTTCAATAGGTATTATAATAATGGGAGCCTCCATGGGATCATCAATCTCACTTTCCTTAGTAGAAGGCTCCAGTAGCTACTAATCCTTGTTAATCCTGATCGCCCCTAGAGTTTTGGGGACAAGAGCTGTTTATAACACTCCCTGACTATATTTTGACTGCTCCCGAAAACACCTACTTGTCCCTGAACAACATATTACAATCATTGATGGACTGTAGAGGCCACAACATGCATTATGGGGAGCCAAGACCTCCCAAAAGTGTTTAATAAATCCGATCACTTTGAAGATGTTTTATTTGAATGATGAAGGTGTTTAATAAATTCGGGAGGTGTTTAATAGACCTGATGTTTAATAAATCTGTTCACTTCAAAAATATTTCATTTGAATGATGGAGGGTGTTGAATAAATCCGATCACTTCAAAGATATTTCATTTGAATGATGGAAGGTGTTGAATAAATCTGATCACTTCAAAGATATTTGATTTGAATGATGGAAGGTGTTGAATAAATCCGATCATTTCAAAGATATTTCATTTGAATGATGGAAGATGTTGAATAAATCCAATCACTTCAGAGATATTTCATTTGAATGATAGAAGGTGTTTAATAGACCTGATCACTTCGTGCTCAACATAATTCTTGAAAGAAGGCATAATTTATTTACTAATTTAAAACCGGAGACCTCATCAAAACCTCCCCGGGCCACCAACGTATGAAATACTATGCCCCCAAATATTTACATTGATATATGACAAAGTAAATATTTACAAGATAATTTTATTCTAAGTACAACCTGAGATGTTCGATGTTCCAAGGGTGCTTCAGCAGATTTCCCTCTTTATCCAAAAGCCTATACGTCCATTGATTAATTCTCTCACTTATGATGTATGGCCCTTCCCAGTTTAGAGTCATAAAATTTATCATATCCAATATTTGTTTCCAATTTGGAATTCCCCAACGGATTACTACAGATAATGAGCCATAGTTTGAAAATAAAGATATGAAGACATTTTACACTTCCAGAGGAATTCAACGTTGTTTCTCTTCTCCTTTCCACCCTCAGGCTAATGGGAAGGTTGAAGTTGCTAATCAAATCATTTTAACAGGGTTGAAAAAGAATCTGGAACGAGCCACAGGAAAATGGCCAAGCTATTTGCAAAAAATATTGTGGGCCTACCGAACTACTCAACGAACGGTCACCCAAGAGCCTCCCCTTGCCCTTGTCTATGGGATGGATGTAATCACGTCTATAGAAGCGACACTACCATCCCTCAAAATAAAAAATTATGCCAAACAAGCTAATGAAATGGCGGTAAGGAATCAATAGGATTTGATTGAAGAAAGAAGATGAAAGGCACATTTAAGGGCTGCGCATTATCAAGGCTTAATGAGAAGTAGGTTTACGTGTAAGTAAAAGGAAGATATTTTCAAATAGGCGATAAAGTGTTAAGAAAATATTTCTTACACCCTAAGTTTAGAGTAGTAATAATAATCAGAAGTAATCTATCGCTATTATAATTGTTCAGAAAAGATAATGTAATAATAATCAGAGCTACCTTCCATATTCTGCAATAAAAATAGTAATGATATGTTTATAAGTTGTATGTTGGAAGTAGGGCGGATCTAGAACTAAAATTAAGAGTATACCAAAAATAAAATAATAAAGTATTTAAGTATTACATAGTACAAAACACCAATGTTTCAATTACAGCTCAAAATAAATATATATTTTTAGCTCAAACATAAATACATTCTCTTATTACTCATGGTTTGAAAGCATTTGATAATATCTTTGATATTTGGATGAACTTAAGAATTTGAGTTATTTTTCAAGGATCTAACTCCAAATATCCCCTCAAAATATCATCTTTTTTTATATGTTATTTGAAGATGATAAAATCACTTTACTAAATATATTTTTGAAATTTAGGGCATATCATGGCATATTTGGCTACCCTCTAAATCCATCCATGGTGGATAAATATTCAATCGAACACATCTCAAATAATTATTTTATAGTTGAATTTTTAGTTAAATATAGGCATACCGTTTCAAAATATTTTGAATGACTATTTACATTATAAATAAAATGATTGATTCATTTGATTCATATAAATAAATAAAACAATGAAATTCGATCACAAAATAACATGATTTTTAAAAATCAATATATTAAAAGGACTAAAGTAGCTTGAGTCATAAATCTATACATAAATAAGTCATTTTTTAAAACAGTTTAAGTTATTTTTTATATAAAGAAAATATAATATTTTCTTGTTCTTTTTTTTTCCGTAATGTTTTTCTTTACAAATAAGGAAAATCTAATGATTTGTTCAATAATGTGGATTTTCTTTTAGTCGTATTGTGAAGGAATGAACAAAATTAGTCTTTCATATATGTATAGATTAGGGTTACAATTTAACTCTAGTTGCTTTCATATCTCATAGTTAAGATGTTGTTACCATCATCCATAAACTCGACTTGTTTATTTACAAAATAGTCCCAAAATTTTATAGTTTAGACTTAAGTGTTAATGTCTGAATTCAATCTTTCACATAACCCGAACTTGACATGATATATATATATAATTACCTTCACAAAGTTTTTAATCTAGTAGAGCGATAGCTATTTATGACATTACTTATTCACTAGACCATTATTAACGATAACTAATGCATCAATAAACATATAACGATCTATCGTAATAGAGAAGTTCAAACATATATATATATGTTCTTTATTGTCCATTTTCCATGTAACTTTATTTGTGGATGATTGCCTCAATATCCTTTGGATATCCACCTTATCATTATCAACAAAACATTTCTCATATTCTTGAGAAATTCAATTTTATTGGTGGTCTCAGTTTGAACAATCCCAAAAAATACCAAAGGTTTTCTCTGTTTCATGATTGTCAAACACAACCGATTTGAATTTTCCCACGCATCAAATATTTTCTTGTCCTTAATTATAGGTCAAAATCATGATAGTTCAAATACCACTACATGTGGTCTTTTCATTAGAAAAAATCATACCCATCTAAAATGGGGTGGTTATTTCCCATTGGGTTAAAAACACTTGCATTCTGAATACATAAAAAATAACACTTTTATTGACATAAAAACTTATAACAATGTTTAAATATGGATTCAGAATGTAAAATATAACCTTCAATTATTGATAATATACCTTTGGTAAAATATATTAATATATAGTTGTATGATTTTGAGAAATGTCATTATTGATCCAATTGCAGTGGACTTAATTCTGGAGAATCCTCATGTGGACTAGTTTTTCTATTCAATCAAATACTTAATGACCAATTCACAATTGAAAATCTCATGCTCATGATTAATCATGCCAACCATTAACTATATGTTAGGTCGGTTATACACACAATATCATTAATCACAACCCCATAAAAACCCTAACTAAATGGATTCACCGATATGAATCACTTTGGCACTTAGTTGGATTCATAACTTATTTGCTAAAGTTAAGATGATCTAAATTATTCCATCCACATATCACATAAACACTGAATAACCACATAAATATACTCGGGTCGCAAGCTAACACGTGATACATGTATGAAATAATAAACTCTGTAGGTGTGCATACCGCGTAAAGCTACAACGAGGGATTTCCGCTGCAGGGATACCAGTGTCACCGCGCAAGCAACAAAGAGAAATACAACATTTTGAATTGTTACGGTAATCATGCAAAGGCGCTGCGACAGCAACACCAAAATTTGAGTTTTTCTTGGTAAATAAATCATTATTTCTGATTAATTTTGGCTTAACGTGCCACGACTATGCTCTTTTTGTTTTGGCGACATAATTCCAAACCGAACAAAAACCTTAAATTTCTTCTGAATTCACACTTAATTAACTAAACAGATAATCTAACATGCTTTATCTTTAATTAATCAAATAACATAGAATTTAAAACTTTAGATCCTCACACCTCTACCAAATCATTAAACAATTAATCCCAAGTGTGGATTTCTAGTGAAGATAAAATCACAAGCTTGTCATGGCTAAGAAACGTGACTAGTCTCTCACGTTTGTCACTTGTCTCAATATCGTCCCCCACGTTCATTAGTATAAAAAACCAGTCCCCAACGTTTCCAAAATATTACAAATAAAGTTTTTCATGATGTTATCAATATTTTACCCAATAATACCCTTGGGCTCGCCACATCAGTCTGCATAAGGCGTTACGTGAACATTGTAATTTTTTAAATTCTAACTATTTATTATTTATCTAAATTAGTATTCAACCCAACCCAATACTTATATTATAAACCAGAGCCATTAACCGAGTAACCTAATAACCTAGCTCGTGCCTATTAAACTTGATCTAAACCCAAATTATTACCAACTCAAACTAACCCAATCGATTCAAAATCTTAGTTAAAATCAACAACCAAATCCAAAATTTTCTCATTTCATAGATTTATTCTATCAATTAACATAAGTAATGAATCCATCAACAAAAATTTTCTACTTGAGTGACCCTCACCAAAGATCGGTTTCAGCTGATATCAACTTTATCATGTTCGTGCAATTTGTCAATAATATCATTTTACTGGCCATGGTTGTTTTTTAAGTATACAAATTAACATGCAAGTTGTTAGGAAAATAATCGAGTTCAAAAACTGAAAAGAAAGCAAGGAAAGAAACAAATTTCTTAATAGAAGTGGTAATTGGGTATATTGGTTTGTATTGCATTATATATTCAGATGATGAAATCGCTAGTAGTGATTCAAGTATGATTGTACCATTATCAAATGTTTTTCGTGTTTGGGTTGGTGAAAACAAAAGGTTAAAGTTTTTTACCTTTAGTGAAGGACTATAAGTAGAAAATTGAATAAGGAAAAATTTGGTGTTAATCACTTAGCTGAAGTTGTACTCATTGACATAATTATGTTGAAATTGTGCTTGGATTTACAAAGTGGAGCTTATGAGGCTCAATTAAGGTATGCAACTATGTGATCGATTACTGGACTTAAAAGTATTTATTTCTTCGTTAATTTCTTTATTAAATTTTGTTGATTGTTATTTGATAATAGCATGCATAGATACTTGCTACTTACTAGTTTTGATATATAGAAATCAATTATCTTATTCTCTCGGGCTATTTCTAATTAAATTTGAAAATAATGAACCAATTGAAACCCTAATCATCTCGTAAGTGAATCGAGGTGGGAAAAATGGTAAGTATAATGATTCATATTTAATTTAAGTTTAAAGGGAATTGATGAGTTATTAGGTTATTAGGTTAATGGGTCAATCACTTGACCATGATCTTTGACGCACCTATCCACTAGTGCAAAAACTACCTCCGGTGAACAGAACTTTCAAAGTATGATGTGGATTATGATGAGACATTTTCCCCAGTGGGAAAAATGACGACAGTTCATACTCTTATTGCGGTTGCATCCGTTCGCCATTGCAATATCTTCCAACTAAATGAAAATATCTTTTTGAATGGTGATCTTCATGAGGAGGTATACATGACTCCTCCTCCCGGTGTTTCTCACCAACTCGGTTAAGTTTTTCGACTTAGGAAAGCTTTATATGGTCTTATAACTATTTTCCAACTACTTTGTCTACTTTGTTTATATATGTTCGTTATATATTTGAAATGATAAATGCGGAATGAAATTTTTAGTAACTCATAAAACATACTTCTCGTGTTTTATTATTGTCAGAATTTTATATATATGGAATATAGTTTTATCGTTTCTCTTGGTTTGTTTTAAATATTATATATATATATATATATATATATTCACCATCTCTACTACAAGATTCAAGAACAAAGGAAGAACAAAGAATGATTATGCAAATCTTCGAAGAACAATCTTACTTAGATTGACTTCTTATGGATATAATCTCTATGGAAGAAGGAGAAATCTCTCCTGTTTCTCCACTCTCTACTAAATCATTACCAAACAATGGAAATTGTGAAGAAGATTTTCCTCTGCTCACAGGAAATCAAGAACAGGGTAGGAAACTAGGGTTTTCAAGAAAATTTCCAAATCAGAATACAAGAATCATATCTAATCCGGCCTTTGAAAACTCAGTCTACAGAACAAACAATGGAAACCAAGATGTAATGGAGTCGTTTGTTGATACTCTAAAATCAAGAAATCAAGGAATTATTCATCAAAATGTAACTGTTACTCAAGAACAGGAACAAGTGACGATCAAATTCGAAAAAGAAGACATGAAGCGTCTCCAACAAATAGCCAAACACACTATCATGGGGAAATTTGCCTACGGTAAACCAAAATATGATGCAATCAAAGGTTTCTTGGCCAAATTCAATTTCTCCAGTCCGTTCAATGTATCTCAATGGGACTGTAGACATGTGTTTATAGAGTTTGACAATGCTGAAGATTTAAAAAGACTGTAAAATCGAAATGTATGGAAAATTGGTGATAAAATCACGCGACTTTTTAAGTGGAGTGCCCAGTTTGATCATAATAAAGAGATCCATCTTACTCTCGTCTGGGTAACTGTTAAAAACTTGCCTGAGTTCATGTATAATTAGGGTACTATAATGGAAATTGTTAAGTCCATGGGAACTCCCTAGAAGCTCTAGATTCCACCTATCAATATAGCAAGAATCAACTGTGTCAACTTCTGGGTGGAGTTGGACATATCAAAACCTCTAGCCAATAACATCAAGATCAAGTTTGGAGAGGTTGATGAGTTCAAGCTGGATTTTGTTTAGGGTTCTCATCCAAGTTACTGCAAACTATGCAAACACATTGGGCATACGAAAAGTGTTTGTAGGAGGAAAGAAGGTAACCAGAAAGAGCAAGAGTTATTTAAACAAATTAAAGACTTGGGTCTCAAATAAATCAACATAACACCTCAACTGAAATCAATCATAATTGATAAAGAATATTCTACAAAGGAGGTTGATCCGAATTATCATCATTTTGATACTAAATCACCTATGCTGGAAATGAATGAATTACAAAAAGTTACAATTGAAGAGTCTTAAGAATGCTCAGGGCTGATTTTGTAATACGAAGATCTTTTTGTGTCAAAGAATACGAAGATATTTTTGTGTCAAACTTTTTGTGTCAAAGAAGCCGTAATCATTAGTTTAGAGTCTTTTTAGAGAGAGAAAAAGAGAATTAGGTTAAGTAGAGAGATGAAGTAATATTCTATTCATCCCCGGATCTGTGAAGAGTGTGTGGTCCTTTTATTGTACAATCGCGGTCCCACACGCTTTAATTCCCGATTATTACACTTTTGGTCCCTATATCTTCTCTTCCTCTCATTCTAGCTATTTCTTTAATGGTCTATACAATTTTCCCCTAACATAATTTCCTCTTTACATTTTTCACCTATCATACTTCTTCTTTACAATTTTCTCCTGTCAAACTTCTTCTTTACAATTTTCTCCATGTCTTTTATTCTTCCTCATCAGTAGCCCCCCAGTCCTAGTAAAAATAGTTTTACTGGGACTGTAAAGAAGTCTCTATTGCCTCCTCGAACATTTCTTCTTCAAAGAACTTTTCCTCAACCGCAAAATTTCCTCCTCGAAAATGCTTTTAGACCAATACTTCAAATGTTACACACCTCTTCGAAAAAGCATCTCTTCGAAAAAACATCCCTTGGAAAATAAACTACTTTTATCTTATAATTACCAGTAGCCCCCTAATCCTTGCAATGTTTTAGCAAGGATTGGCTCAAGCCTTAGTAATTTCTCATCGAAATTTGTTGTGCCAACGTATCACATTTGTGGAAATGCTATGATAAGACATTGCAAGGATTGAATATACTCCTTTCTCTGCCGCCCCTGCAAATTTCTCTGCCTCCTGCACCATCTTTTCAACCTCATATTTGGGTAATGTACTGGCACCAGTAATGGTGATGTCCTGCTTCTTCCCTATACCTTTTTCGATAGCAGTAACTGAAAGAATGCCATTGGTATCTATATCAAATTTGACCTCGACAGCCTGGGATTTTGACACTGGAGCCTCAAGAAAGCGGAGTTTGGTGAACCGAACAGGGTAGTTTTGGGGCTGAAGAAGGCAGTTCGAGGAGGAGTATCAGTCTTGCCTCTGGAATTCTTGGTTGATGAAGAAGAAGACAACCCAATTCCTCCAAACACATTAATTTGAGCAGCGGAAGCCATTTTGATGTCTCTCTAAAAAACAATGAAAATTACAAATTAAAAGAATTAGAGAGACAATATTGAATCGAAGAAACGAGCTAGGAAGAGTGAGTGAGTGAGAGAGAGAAAGAGGAGATGAAATAAACCCCGAAGAAGTTAGAAAGAACTGTACCCCCTTTCGTATTTTTTTTTGTGTATAAGTCCTTTAAGACGATTTTTGTAGCCCCTCGAATTCTATGGGAGGATATGTCTCGTCGAATTTTCTTGTATGCCAGATTCTGAAATATCAAGTATGTAATTTTAACGATTTGTCATATTAGCCTAAGTGTTTTTCATTTTGCATCGTAACATTGTGACATAGACAATAATTTAAGGCATCAAGAAATTCGAGGCACGAAATATTGTGTCCCAAATAATAGTGTAAATGGTGAAACAATTCGAGGCACAAATATTGTGACCCAAATAATAGTGGAAGGAAAAAATTCGAGGCACAAAATATTGTGACCCGAATAATAGTGTAAGTGGTGAAACAATTCGAGGCACCAAATATTGTGACCCAAATAATAGTGGAAGGAAAAAATTCGAGGCACAAAATATTGTGACCTAAATAATAGTGTAAGGAAAAAATTCGAGGCACAAAATATTGTGACCCAAATAATAGTGGAAGGAAAAAATTCGAGGAACAAAATATTGTGACCCAAATAATAGTGTAAGGAAAAATTCGAGGCACAAAATATTGTGACCCAAATAATAGTGTAAGGAAAAAATTCGAGGCACAAAATGTTGTGACCCAAATAATAGTGTAAGGAAAAAATTCGAGGCACAAAATATTGTGACCCAAATAATGGTGTAAGGAAAAAATTCGAGGCACAAAATATTATGACCCAAATAATAGTGTAAGGAAAAAATTTGAGGCACAAAATATTGTGGCCCAAATAATAGTTCGAATGGTAAACAATTCGAGGCACAAATTATTGTGACCCAAATAATAGTTTAAGAAAGAAAAATTCGAGGCACACATTATTGTGACCCAAATAATAGTTCGAAAGATAAACAATTCGAGGCAAGTCAGCACCTTTGACGCAAATTTTGCTTTCAAACTCATGATTTAACTTTGGTAAAGCTGGTGGTGTAACAGAAGCAACATCCGTCTCGTAAACCTGAAAGAAACTCGAGTACATTTGAACAATGGAGGTTGTTGGTGATCGGCGGTGGGTATGGGTTGTCTCTACTCAGGATATTCCGCGCCAAGGAGACGCCTCTTATACTTTATTGATGAGAGTCTTCTTTTCACGGATCCGGTGCATTGGCGGTTACGTCCTACTCACAAATTACTTTGCTCGAAACTTTGACGAGACGTGTGTTGCTTCAAAATTAGTAACTGCCCTTTGTCCGGTTAGCATCAAATTGAATCTACCTCAACAGATCTTTAATTTGTTCTTCGTAAGATACTTTTCGGTAGAATATAAGCTTCGTGGGAGAAGCGACAGCAACAAGTGTCCCGGCTTCGTTCTCTATATCTGCAATGCGACAAGACCCACACCCTTCGGCACTAAATGTAACTCTCTGAATGCAAACACCAGTTTTCTCGTGATACAATTCCATTTTCCCTTCCCCCACGACAACTACATATAATGACAACTCCCCAACAGATTCTGGCCGTCTATGAAACACCAAGCTCCCACCAACTGGTTGCCCACTGGCATCGACAAAAATCCCAATATTGTTTACTAAAAGTAGCACCATCAATTCTCTCCTCACCAACTTCAGCTGAGGTAGACAAGACATATCAGGCAACGCAAAGATCACCCCACTCTGTCCAGTCATGCACGAAAATAAGCTGTATCCATTAATAGTACCAACAATTATATAGTCATCCAGCCATACCATGGCCTGAACTCCATCACTACACTGAATCTCTTTCAACACTACAAAAAAAACCATTGACACCTTCTCTGTTGTCCAGAACAAGTTCAATGACTAGCAATTTTTTACCAATTACAACAGCGAAAACATAACTACCTTCCCGGATTTCCTGCTGCTGCTGCACCGAACCATTGCCTTTAACACCGTTGGTTATATTTCTGGCGCCCATTCTCTGCAAAAACCTCTGACTCGTACTCTGATTACCACCCGGTGACTTCTCCAATAACAAATCCGTACTCTCTGATTTCGTCCCTCTTAGTCTCCTTGCGACAACGCTAATTCCCTTAAGTAAACCACCGAGTCTCTTCGGCAGTCCTGCCAAAAGCAAATCTACCAGGAATAAAAATCCATCGCATAGAACGAGAACCTTCCCAGTCTCTCCGCCGAGAGGGAAGATGGACTCCACAGGTGAAAACCCCGAGCGATACACTTTTAAGCAGCGAAACGTTGTTGTTAGACGAATCATCTAGTGCAGAAGTGGCGTTAGGGCTAGGGTTTGTAAGAGACAACAGAATTAGGGATCCGGAGTGATCCCCGACATAAACTAGAGTTTGGGAGGAGTCTGAGAGTGATGCCAGAGAGAGCGATCGGATCTTATGGAGCAAACTCGCCTGATGGAGTGAAGATTTTCCTGAACGGTTTTCTTTTATGCCTTCAATCTTTCGATCTCCAGCCGTAGTTCATTCCTTCGAGCCAACAGATCCGAGTCATCAAAATTGTCTCCGACTCGCTGGTTTCCGTGTGCCTCGTATTCAATGTCGTCCCGATAATCGTCGCTCACCAATTTCTCCTCGCAATTGTTAACAAAATTGTCCCCTTGCTCTTCCATAATTTCTCTCGGAATAGGAACTATTTCCAAGAAGCGATTGTCGTCAGAACAATCTTCGCTTCCCACAGACGGCGCCACTGAAGAGTCTTAAGAATGCTCAGGGCTGATTTTGTGATACGAAGATCTTTTTGTGTCAAAGAATACGAAGATCTTTTTGTGTCAAACTTTTTGTGTCAAAGAAGCCGTAATCCTTAGTTTAGAGTCTTTTTAGAGAGAGAAAAAGAGAATTAGGTTAAGTAGAGAGAGGAAGTAATATTCTATTCATCCCGATCTGTGAAGAGTGTGTGGTCCTTTTATAGTACAATCGTGGTTCCACACGCTTTAATTCCTGATTATTACACTTTTGGTCCCTATATCTTCTCTTCCTCTCATTCTAGCTATTTCTTTAATGGTCTATACAATTTTCCCCTAACATAATTTCCTCTTTACATTTTTCTCCTATCATACTTCTTCTTTACAATTTTCTCCTGTCAAACTTCTTCTTTACAATTTTCTCCATGTCTTTTATTCTTCCTCATCAACAATAGAAGACAAGGAATCCTTAAATGGTTTAACACACAACAATCAAAATTTTAAGTTGCCAGAAATGATAGAAGCAATTTATACTCTTGAAAGGAGATCTTTGTTTGATATTGAGAAAGTTGATGATGAACATGAGCCTAATTCTGCAACAAAGGAAACAACCAACAGTCTAACATGCTCTCCTACACAAGATCTGAATAATAAGATACAACATAAGAAAGTTAAGAAAAGCATAAAATAGATAGGCCCATCATCAACCAAACTCTTGTAACTGAAAAAGGTTGCTAAACCAAAATCTACCAAATGAATATAAAGTTGTTAAACTGGAACGTTAGAAGGTTGGGGAATAGACAAACAATGAGGAGGCTCAAATCCCTTAAAATATCTGAGAATCATGCTTTCATGGTTATTCAAGAACTAATGGTTCATGAGTCTAAGTTAGTTTTTGTGGCTAAGAAGATTGGTTATGGTCATTATTTAAGCAATACAAACAATAAAATCTGGTTGTTGTGGGCTGATGACTACAAAGTTGAAGTTCTATGTAATGAAGAGCAGCAAGTGACCATCAATGTAAGTTACTCGAACCTGAATAAACAGTTTAAACTAACTGCTGTGTATGCTAAATATAGCAGAACACAGAGATTGGACCTATGGGATTCATTGAGAAGGGTTAATCAAAGGGGACACTACTGAGTGGATTCTTGTTGGAGACTTTAACACAACTCTTAATGCTGAAGAACAAATTTCATGTGCCAGAGTTTGTTTGAATAACATGGATGACTTTGGTAATCTAATCCTTGACTGTAACTTAAATGATGGTGGCTTCTCGGGCTCCAAATACACGTGGACTAATGGTAGGAAGTGGAAGAGACTGGACAAGGTGCTCTACAACAACCCTTGGATAAACTATTTTGACAACACTAAGGTGGTTCACATGGCTAAAACATGTTCTGACCACTCTCCAATCTCTGTCTCTATATCATTTAATCAAGACATTATCAAGCCTTCTTTCAAATTTTTAAATATGTGGACCAGACATCATAGATTTCTTAAAATTGTGGAGGAAAGTTGGTCCAAGATAGCTCATGGGAACCCTTTGTAAAAGTTTTAGTGGAATTTGAAAAGGCTGAAAGATGACCTGAAGTTGTGAATAGAAAGGATTTTAGGAATGTTTTTAATGCTATAAAAAATTGAAGAAGAAATTACCTTCTTTGAGTCCAAATACCAGATCACAAATGATAGTGCTGATAAGGTCATGCTGGACAAGACTAAAGGGGATCACTTGTAGCTAGTGGCTAGAGAGGAGTACTTTTGGGAACAAAAGACTCACACCACCTGGATGAAAACAGTGATAAGAACACTAACTTCTTTCACAACTTTGTTAAAAAAAGAGAAAAAAGAAATTAAATCTACACAATCTAGGATGGGAGCACCTGGCTGGAGGATCAAGAAACTATCTCCAACTCAGCCATCTCTGATTTTCAAAACCTTTTAAATGTGACTACTGAAAATGACTATGATGTTCCTGGTGTCATCAATGTCATACCCAAACAGGTAACTGAAGAGGACAATGATATGCTTATTGTTATTCCCAATGATGATGAAATATATAGAACTATTTGTGAGCTTTATCCCAACAGGGCAGCTGGTCCTGATGGATTCAACGGGTTGTTTTACAAGAAATGTTGGACTATAATTGCTGATGATTTGTGTGCAGCAGTCAAAGATGTATTCAAAGGAATTAAGATCCCAACTAGTGTCTTGGCTTCTGTCATTTGTCTAATTCCTAACGTTAACTCACCAAGGACTTGGAAAGAGTTTCGTCCCATTAGCCTTACTACATTATTCAACATAATCTACTCAAAAATTTTCAATAAAAGGCTGGCCTTAATCCTTCCTAAGTTGATATCTAACGAGAAAGAAGCTTTTATCATAGATAGGAGCATTCACGAAAGTATTCTCATCACACAAGAGCTATGTTGTGACTTGAATCTTAAAACAAAAGGCAACAACAATATCATTCTAAAGTTATATATAGAGAAAGCCTTTGACAGGCTTTCTCACAAGTTTCTCTTTGAAATTCTCAAGGCTTTTGGTTTAACTCCTCTTTTATCATCTTGTAAAGAGAAAAACAATAAACAACCAATTCTCTTTGTTAATCAATGGTGCAATCAAGGGTGATGGGTCCGGATTCTGTCACCACACTTTATGGGAACCGAACATGGTCAACTCGGACAATGTCCACCTCACCGGACAGGGGCAGTTCGGACAACTATCATCCACTGAACTATCCAAACAGAACTAAAGTACTTAAAACCTAATCACTTTTTGACTAAGCTGCCTATATACTTACTTAGAACTAATGGGTCTTTAAACTCGACCCGAAAGCCCATTTGGCCCAAATATAAGGGTATAAATACCCAACCACCAACATTAAATGAGGGTAATGAAAATTAAATACAACCAGACAGCTCAATTCTCCCTCTACATTCTACCCAAGTATTAAATACTCTCAAAATTCCACAAAACTCTAAACAAAAATTACAAACTTACCCTCAAACAGAAATAAACCACACCAAATTGGCGACCACAGTGGGAGTGCAGACGGTGCCTGAATCTAGCATTCAAAACCATCAGAAAAACCCGTTCGAATGAATCCGGACGCCCCAGAAGTACCACCAGCTTTGCTTGAAGTGGTGGGAGAAAATGATGAATATACCATCGAGGAGCGTGATAAATTAAAAGGTGAGATAGAAGCCCTGAGGGCAGAGAGGGCAAATATGGGCATGAAAGAAAAGTCAAAGGCATCAGTTGCTCATCATACTGACAACCTTAGAGAGCATGAGCCTTCGAAAACCCATGTGAGTACGAAGAAGACTCATGCTAGCTCTAAAAAGTCTCCGGTCTAGGCCAATGGAGAGCTCTGATTTAGACTTAGAATCTTCCAGTAGCTCATCGGGCGAAGATGGAGTTGAAGAATCTTTGTCATCCAGCAGTGATGAGGGCCGATCTAAAAAGAAACAGAAGTTGGTAAATAAGTATTCAAGAAAAAGGGACAGACATGGAAAGTTAAAGAGGCATATAGGCAAATGGTCATCTCGTAGCTGGAGACACATTGACCGGATGCTGGTGGATCCTTTTTCCTTCCATGATGAACCATGTATCTTTGCAACTCCTAACGAGGATAGTGTTTTCAGTCGAGGCCGGAATTGGAGACAATCTCCATTGTCATCCAAGATCCTGTCCGGGAACCTCCCTAAGAGGTTCGATAGTACGAAGATGGAAAAATACGATGGCAGTAAAGACCCGGACAATCACTTGGAACAATTCAAGAATTTCTTGATGAATTTCGATGATGACGATAAGTTGCTTTGTAGAGCCTTCTCCCAGTCTTTTACGGGGAGTGCCCTGAAGTGGTATAACAGCCTACCACAAGGGTGCATCAAAAATTTTAATACCTTTTGGGTGGCCTTCCGGAGGCAGTTTGTTGGAAGTAAAGAGGTGAAGGGCAATGGAGACACAATTATCCATTGTGCCCAAGAACCGAATGAATCTTTGAAGGAATATATAAGTCGCTTTGTAAACACCAAAAATGGGTTGGCTGATTGTTTCGAACAAGTAGCAATAGCTTCTCTAAGGCAGGGTTTGAACCCTGGAAATTTGGCTGATTCAATAACCAGAAAGAAGGCCATGACATGGGGAGGTCTACTGAATCAGGTTGGAAAGCAAATTAACGTGGATGAAACAAAGAAAACTAGGGTGCACAGGCAGGTAAGGTCTGCCCCAACCAAAATCAGTCCGGGAACAAGGCAAGGGAAGCCGGGCAGGGTAATAACAGAGCTAAAGCTCAGTCTCAGCCAGTTGCGCCTGCCCAGAGTCAGCAATCTAGAAATAAAAGAGGGCCTTGGGTTCAAACGGAGTGGTTTGTTGAGTTAAAAGAAAGTGTAGCCACCATTTATGACAAAACAAAGGAAGAAGTACACTATAGAAGGCCGGCTACGCTACAATCTCCTAGGGAGCATCGTAACAATTGCTTCTGTTAGTATCATAATGTAATGGCCATACCACTGAGGATTATATTGCTTTAAATCAAGAAGTCTAGAATTTAATTGAAAGAGGAAAGTTGGGAGCATATGTTAAAAGAAGAGGAGGAAATAGGTCTGATAATGCTCATCGGGCTGCTCCAAACAATGCAGGCATATCCGCTCCGGAGGGAGCTATGGTGATAATCGAGAGATTCGATGTAGAGTCAGAATACTTGGACCCTGATCCGAAAAGAAAATGAACTAGCAGACTCCTTGGCAACCATAGCCTATACTGAATCATATCCTTGGATCCATGTGCTGGAGTGCCCTTCCATTCAACTCAATATGGGTAAGGAGGAAGAAAGCTTCGATATACAGATGAAACAGCCCCAAGATTGGAGGTTTCCTCTCCTTCAATATCTCTCCGATGGCATCTTGCCTCCGGATAAGTCAATAGCAAGAAAAGTAAAGTACAAGGCTTGTGGTTTTATCATACTAAGAGATGTTCTTTATAAGAAGTCTTACAGTAAACCCCTCTTACGATGTTTGGGGGATGATGAATCTCAAATGGTGCTCTCCGAATTACATGATGGTGAGGGATCAGCTCACTGTGGATTCAGGGCTCTAACAAGGAGAGTTTTGTTGGCTGGTTATTATTGGCCCTCTATAATGCAAGATGCTAAGGAGCTGGTGAGGAGGTGTGACCCATGCCAGAGATATAACAATGAAATCCATATCCCAGCCATCCTTTTAGAGTCAATTTTTGAGCCTATACCTTTTGCTCTATGGAGGTTGGATTTGGTGGGACCTCTACCTATGGCATCCGGAGGACGCAGGACAATAATTGTTGCTATTGATTATTTTTCGAAGTGAATCGAAGCAGCTCCATTGGCAGGAACAACATCAAAAGCTGTCATAAAATTCATTTTATCCAATATCTGTTGCAGATTTGGAATTCCACAGAAGATAACAACAGACAATGGGCCACAGTTCGACAACAAGGAAATGGAGAGTTTCTGTGCCTCTAATGGTATACAACATTGTTTCTCTTCACCTTTCCACCCACAAGCAAATGGTCAAGTTGAGGTGGCTAACAGAACTATACTGTCCGGTTTGAAGAAAAATTTAGAAGGGGCTGCTGTAAAATGGCCCAGTTATTTGCAAGAAGTTCTGTGGGCTTACCGGACTACACCGGAGGCTGCAACACAAGAGTCACCTTTTGCTTTGGTATATAAGATGGATGCCATAGATCCCATAGAAGCAACTCTCCCTTCATTTCGAGTTCATAATTTCTCCGAACACGCTAACGAGGGGGCTATTCGAGGTCAACTTGATTTGATAGAGGAAAGAAGAGTTAATGCTCACCTTAGAGCTGTGCACTATCAATGTTTGATGAGAAGCAGGTTTGCTTCTAAAATCAAGAGAAGGGATTTTCAACCGGGGGATAAGATGTTGAGAAAAGTATTCCTACACACTAAAGAGAGGCAGTTCGGTAAATTGGCTCCAACTTGGGAAGGACCCTATGCGGTCATTGAAAAGCTTAAGCCTGGAACATACCGGCCCCAAGACAAAGAAGGAAGAATTTTAAACCACCCTTGAAATATTGAACACCTCCGGTTGTATTTGGAATAGAAACCATGTAAATATTTACTTGTTTAAAAATCCATCTAAATATTTGGGGGGAAACTCTTTCCTACCCTGGTGGCGCGGGGAGGTTTTAATGAGGTATCCGGGCTTTTTTATAAAATTTGATGCCTTCTTAAAAATTCAGAGTGTTTTTACTTAATAGTTCGTTGTTAAATTTTTATTTAAACACAGGCCGGCTTAAATTGAAGGAGTGATGACTACTTAAACATTTGTCATCGGAGAATTTAAACACTCTCACTTTAGAATGTTTATGAAATAACTAAGGGCTGTTTAAACATTAGCCACCGAAATTGAAAAACTATAAAAGAATGCAAGAATTGTGCAAAGTAAAGATATCAATTCAAACAACCAAAGTGCATTAGCCATCCAAGGACTTTAAATTGTCAATCAAAACAAAAAGATCTATCCGGTCGAGCACCGGACACAGTTACAAAAATGCCTTGGCCTTCCAAGGACTTTAGTTCAATCAAAACAAAAGGTGAAAAAATAATTGATATTCTAAGACTGAGCCTTTGAAGATGGCTCAGCCTCACTCGTTTTCTTCTTCTTGAGGTCATCATTCTCCTCATTTGGACTCTCCCCGGTGTTCTCTTCCTCATCAAATGAGTCAGCACTAGAATAATCATGCAACTCTCCATCATCCATAGTGTTGAAAGGAAGGTCTTCGTACTCTACATAATTCCATAAATCTCTCATGTTCCTCTTCGGGAACTTCTCATGAAAGAGCAAGACCATGTCTGACTTCACTTTGGCATACATTTCTTCCTGTGTATCTATCACATTGTTGGTATAAGCATCAATCTTGGCTTGGATTTTTTCCTCTTGCTCCCTTAGCAGATCAGCTTTTTCCTCTGCAGCCTTGGACACCGAGTCCTCGAGTGCGATCTTGCCATTGGTCAAAGTATGAATGACTTGGTCATTGACCTTCATCTCCTCTTTCGAAGAGGTGAGATCTTTCTCCAACCCGGACTGCTTTGCCCGGAGGTCTTTGATAGTATCTTCTAGGGTAGCTACCTTTGTGGCCCAACCCTCCTGGTTCTTCTTTAACTCCTCATTTTCTCTTTTCAAAACATCAGCATTTTGGGTGGCAATGAGGAGGTCGTTGGACAGTTTCTCCTAGTCAGAATTAAGGGCAGTAATGATAGCTGACTGACCTCACACTTGTTTCTCCAGAACCAGCACTGGCTGAATATTACTCAATATAGAGTGAGTTATAACATCTCTTTCACTTGAAACGGTGAAAGATTTACCGTTGAAGGTAACGGTGTTCGAAGTGCTTGGAGGGAGGTAGGGCCCATCAAAGTCATCTCTAGGGAGGTTTTCAAAGTAGTCACCAAGTCCCTCAAGCCCTGTAATGTCGACACCGTCAATACTGATGTCTCCTCCTCCAACCTCATCGGTTTGAAAGTCACCAGGGATCTCTTCTGCTCTTGTTGGATCATTAGGGTCAACAGGAAGGAGGGGCTCCGGAGGCCGGAGAGAAAGTTCATCACCTCTGGAGGTCTTTTTCTTCTTGGCATTCCTGTCCTTGCTTTCTGCTCCCCGTTTCCTGTCTCTCTTAGGAACCCTTGGAGGTTTTGGAGATCCTGCCTCTTCCCTAGTACTCTCGTGATCCACAACTTCTAGAAGAGCAGCATCGATCTGACTTGGAACTGGCCCCTCTTGGTTTGTTGGAGCAGTTTCCTCCGCTTCGGTGGGGTTAGCTTCAACCACACTCTTCTTTCCCTTCCCTTTTTTGCCTTTCAGTTTACTTGGGGCCCTGGCTCGACCAGGAAAATACAGTGACCCGTCCGGTGCAGGTGTTCTTTTAAGGACTACCTCCGGAGGGGGTGGAGTGGTAAGTTCCTCCCAGGATAAGTCCCTCCGGTCAGTAGTATTCCAGAGGTGGGACCTTGCAAGATTGCCTCCAGTAAAGGCGTTGTGGAAGCGATTTCCCCACTTTTCAGCAACCCAAGTGTTGATCTTGGTGCAAGTGATCTGCCCGGCCTTTAAGTGATCATTGAAGTCTTTAGGCAACACTGTCAAGAAACAAAGAAAAAGAAAAGGCAAGTTAGATAAACAAATTTACAAAGAATGAAGATGGGAATTAGAGATGGGAATTAGAGATGGGACTCTTACCATCACTTCGCCATCTGCTGGTGAGGAGACTTGGGTTGGTACCGGCTTTAATCTTCCTCCCATTCTCCCAGGCACCACTCACAAACAAAAAGTGAGTCCTCCAATTTCTCTCCGACTCGAGCAAGTCATCCACTGCTTTATAGTCATCACCCATGTTGAAGTGATAGAAGGGAATGTGGTGGTTTCTACAGAGGCTGGCCACAGCTGCGAATTCCTCCATTGGAAGAGGAATTCCGGAGAGCCTGGAAGCCATGATACAGGCCATGGGAGTGTACCAGGCATTAGGGCTCAGTTGACTTGGGTAAAGCTTGATGAGGTGGAAGTATCTGACTATCTCCGGATCTAAGGGAAACCTTAGTCCCCAGTTAAAAAGTTCAGTGAAGATGACTATTTCACTGAGCTTGCAGTCTATCGGTGTTTCAGGGTCTATTGGGATCCTTATTTTTACATTCTCCGGAATCCCCCACTTTGTTCGCATCCGACCCAGTTCGGCTGTGTGGATGAAGGCATAATTAATTTTTTGCAAAGCAAGTAAATACTTAACACTAACCTTGTGGAAACAAGGTCCCACTTTTCCCTCAAGGATCTCCGACAGATCTCGATGCCTTAGGTATAACTTTTCTTTGCCTTTATCCTTCTTGGCAGCACCATCATCACTCGTTTGTCCGGAGACTTCAGACTCAAACAGAGCCTCTTCAATAGAATCCTCCATTACTTCCTCCATTACCAAGGAGGGATTTTCAGTTGTTTTTGGGTGAAGGGAGTTCAAGATTGGCTCAGCATGCCCTCCGGATTGTTGGTTTTCACTAGCTTCTTGTACTCTGGCCTCCGGCTGGGGCTCAGCTGCAGTAGATTCTTTCTGGAGACTTGAGCTAGATACCTCCGATCCGGATAGCTTGTCCTTAGGAATTTTCATGGGTGCCTCTGACCCTGTGTTGCTATCCTTGGCCCCTGATTTCGAAGGTGTAACTTTTTGAGCATGCCCTCTTACCAGGCGACCTTTTCTCCAATCAACTAACTTATTTGAAGAGACATCTGCATCTGACCCGATGGCGATAAATGGAGAAGGCTTCTTGAAACTGGTAACTGCTTGTCCTGGTTCAACAGTGGGCTCTGATTCCTGAACCAACGAGCCTGAAACGATGGGTGAGAGGTTGGTTTGAAACAATCTCCTCGGTTTAACGATTTTAGTTGAAGAAGAGACCTGGTCAGGCTCTGTGTTTGGAATTGCTGGTGTGTCGACATGGGAAGTAGAAAGGCCTGCAGCAATGCGCGTTTCTCGTTCAACTTTTTGGGTCTTTTCTAACTCAGATAGATTAAGCCACCCGCCTTTGATTAAAGTGTTCATAGCTGTGAACATAAACTCACAACCGAAAAGAAGTATTTGTTTTTGAGAGAGAAAGCTCTGAAATTTAGCAAAGTAAGGATGAAGAGGATGATAAAACAGTAAAGGAATGATTAATTTATAGTAAACACACAAAAGATGCTTTGATACCTAGGAGAATTCGAAAGGGTTGCAATGATTAAGAAACGGCGCTGATATCATCTTCATTAAATGAAGAGGTTACTTTTTTGAGAAGGTGGGAGAGCCATTCTAGGTGAAAAAACGGCTGAAGTGACGAACCAGAAAGAGACACGTGTCCCACGAACTCTAGCAAGAAACCGTTTAGTTTCCAAGAACTTTTTCAGTTCGGATAAAGCTATAACACAGTTCGAAGGACCTGTCCGGATGTAGCTGTCACCGGCAACAAGCTGTTTTTTAGGTCTTGCCAAAGGTTTTTGAACACCACCTAAAAAAAGGACTACTGATGAGTCCGGATTCTGTCACCACACTTTATGGGAACCGGACATGATCAACTCGGACAATGTCCACCTCACCGGACAGGGGCAGTTCGGAAAACTATCATCCACTGAACTATCCGAACAGAACTAAAGTACTTAAAACCTAATCACTTTTTGACTAAGCTGCCTATTTACTTACTTAGAACTAATGAGTCTTTAAACTCGACCCGAATCCATTAAACTCGACCCGAAAGCCCATGTGGCCCAAATATAAGGGTATAAATACCCAACCACCAACATTAAATGAGGGTAATGAAAGTTAAATACAACAAGGCAGCTCAATTATCCCTCTACATTCTACCCAAGTATTAAATACTCTCAAAATTCCACAAAACTCTAAACAAAAATTACAAACTTACCCTCAAACAGAAATAAACCACACCAAAGGGTATTTTCAAAGCAAACCATGGGCTGAGACAAGGGGACCCTCTGTCCCTCAGTTTGTTCATATTGGCTGAGGAGTATCTGATTCGGGGGCTTAAAAGGATTAATGACAACCACACTGAAGTAAGATATAAAGCAAGAGGTAATCAAGACATACCTGGCTAGGCATTCGCAGACGACTTCACTATCTTCAGCAACAACTCTTCTACCTCAGTTTCAAAAAATATTCAATTCCTATCACACTATCAAGAGACTTCTGGTCAGATCATTAATAAAGATAAGTCTAAGCTTATAATGACAGAGAATATGATGAATCAAACGATCAGTAACGTTTAAAGAAGTTTGGGAATGAAACACAGTGTGATGTCATTCAAATATCTTAGGGTAATGATAAAAAACAAAAGTAGAATAAACCATTTTGACAATCTTGTTTCAAGAATCTAGAGAAAAGATCACTCATTGGGATTGCTGCACGTTGTCATTTCGTGGAAGACTTGTTTTAATCCAGTCTGTTTTATCCACTATCTCTTTATATTATATCCAAAATATGATTCTTCCTAAGGCATTAGTTAAAAGGATTGAAAACTTATTCAATAAGTTTTTATAGTGTAACAAAATGGAAACTAATGCAATAAACTGGTCCTCATAGAGTAGAAACTGCAAACCATATGTTGAGGGAGGATTAAATGTAAAGAATATTGAAGTTTTACATGAATTATTTTCATATAAACTGTGGTTTAACTTCAGAACTCATAAAATCCTTTGGTCTAGACTTATGTTCTCAATATACTGCAAAAAAAGCCATCCTATTGTTATTTCTGTACCTAACAAAAAATCTAGAGCATGGACCAGGCTTATGGGAATCAGGAACAAAGCAGATATGTACATTTTTTGGATTTCTAGGAATAAAAAGATAGATTTCAATCTAGACAGATGATATACTGAGAGAGCTTTAATTCACTTCAACGAGGGTGAAGACAAACAGTGGTATGCTAATGTTAATGTTTGCAGTTTCTGGGTCAATGGGAATTGAGACATAGAGAAACTAAGCTCAGCTATTCCTATCATTGTGGTGCATGATATCATTAAGCTCAAGCTCAATACTAACCCTGATAGGATTATGTGGGCTTTGACTCCAAATGGGAAATTCAGTACTAGCCAAACATGGAATGCAATTAGAACTAATGGCAATGAATCAAACTTCTACAAGAAAAGCTGGAACATTGTCATACCTAGAAAGTGCTCCTTTCTTCTTTGGAGAACCTTGCAGAACTGGATACCCACTGACTCAAACCTGTAGAGAAGGAAGATCCAAATGGCCTCAAACTGCCAGTTCTGTGAAAATAAAGAAAATAAAAACCATGTAATGGTGCAATGCAAAGAGGCTTGGGCTGTATGGAGGTGTTTTGGTGCAATCCTAGGTATAAACATCTTCAGAAATATGACCACACACCATATGATTCGTACTTGGTATTGGTCCTCAGAGAAAGTCTGCAGTATTCGATCCATCATTCCAATAATTGTTGTTTGGGTAATATGGGGGGGCGAGAATTTTAAAAAGCATCAGAGCATTCAATCAACACCAGAAACCTTATCAACCATGTTACTCATATCCTTACTGCCCCTAAACAATACAAATCTAATCAGAAGACGACATTGGGGAAAAGATTTGAAAATCGCAAATTTGATGGGTTGCAATGTTAGTGTAACCAAGTAGATGACACCAATTTCTTTAAAATGGTTAGCTCTAAAGTTGAACCGTTACAAACTCAATGCAGACGAGGCTTCACTTCTTTCAGGGGAGTCGAGTGGTGGTGGTGTAGTCCGGAATCATGAATGAGCCATAATTAAAGGCTATAGAAGACTCTACGGGAAAAACACTGTTGTTATTGCATAGGAAAGGGCTCTTATGGACGGCTTGACTCTGTGTAAAGCTTTAAACATAACAAGTGTGGATGTTTAAGTAGTCTCAAGCATACTGATTGATCTGATTAGCAGGGAAAGTTCGATTTGGTACCTGGATCCACTTATTGGCTACTGTAGGAGCTTAATCTCTTCTCATATGACGATAAGACAGGTTTTCCGTGAGCAAAATAATTTGGCAGATGGTGTAGCAAAGCATATATTGAGACCGAGAAAATTCATGGATTTCAATGATTCTTCTGCCCCAAATAATTTAAAAGTAATCGATTTTCTCAAAAGTATTAGCACTGGTTACTTGAGAAATATAGAAGATGACTGAGAAAGCAAGGTATCTAAGAGATTTTCAATTTAGGTTGAAGCTCGTGAAGCTATGGCTTTGCCTCAAGGTTGAAGAAGAGAGTTTTTGAAGATGAATGTTTCCCTCTTTTGTATTAAGTAGAAGAAATAATAAAATAGATATA
Source organism: Limnanthes douglasii subsp. nivea (assembly GCA_036936605.1). NCBI lineage: Eukaryota > Viridiplantae > Streptophyta > Magnoliopsida > Brassicales > Limnanthaceae > Limnanthes > Limnanthes douglasii. The sequence goes on from JAUPFV010000005.1 coordinate 91,654,639, forward strand.
TCGACGCTCGCCTATCAAAGCCAAGAAAAGCTTCTAGAACTAGCGAATCATATCCGGAATCTGACGATTTAGGTATTAAAAAACCTTGAAACTCCCTCGATTGAAAAGTTAAACGTCTTACGACTATTATATGATTTTAATATTTTTTGTATTAATTTGTTATTTAAATCTTTTCGGGTATCCGAAATTGAATTTGGAAGTATTATGATACCAAAATGGCAGTCACCCAATATTTGTTTGGATTTTAATTTTTTTTTGATCTTTGGATCTTTCAACCATTGAATATTTTTAATAATTTATTAGATTTTTCAACTATATTAGATATTTAAAATTATTAGAATTTTTATATATTTATATCTTTCCAATATTTGATATTTTAAATAGTTTATTAGATATTTCAATTAATAGTCTATTATATCTTCAAAGTTATTGAAATCTTTAGATCTTTCAACTATTAGATAATTTTTTCTATTAATAATTTATTGGACCTTTAAACTATATTTTCAAAGTTGTTGAAATCTTTAGATCTTTGAACCATTTAGATATTTTACATACTTTATTAGATTTTTCAACTATATTAGCTCTTTAAAATATATATTTAAATTTGTTAGAATCTTTCAATATTTATAACTTTCAAATATTAGATATTTTAGATAGTTTATTAGATATTTTAATTAATAGTTTATTATATCTTTGAAGTTGCTGAAATCTTTATATCTTTCGAACTATTATATATTTTAAATAGTTTATTAAATCTTTGAACTAATAGTTTATTATATCTTTAAAATATATATTTAAGGTTGTTAGAATTTTTAGATAATTTATATCTTCCAAATATTAGATATTTGACATAGTTTATTAGATCTTTCAACTAATAATTTATTATATCTTTCTACTATATATCTTTAGATGTTTTAAATAATTTATTTTTCAAATGAACAAAAAGTACATATTTTGATATAAAAAATTATAATTTTTTAATTAATCAGATATTTGATTTACAACAAATTTATTATTTATCAAATAGGATATCCGGTGCAAAGGCGCCCCACCATTGCACAAGCCCATAACAGGTGGTGTTGGGCCTTAACACCGTCAATACTGAGGCCCAACACGGTTCTAGGCCTGTGCACCAGTGGTCTCGATGGTGCATGACCACCGGTTTTGTAGCCATGCACCATCGGTTCAATGATTAGCATGGGAAGTTCGATTTGGTATCTGGATCCACTTATTGACTACTGTAGGAGCTTAATCTCTTCTGATATGACGATAAGACATGTTTTCCGTGAGCAAAATACTTTGGAAGATGGTGTAGCAAAGCATATGTTGAGATTGAGAAAAGACATGGATTTCAATGATTCTTCTGCCCCAAATAATTCAAAAGGCTTTTTCTCGAAAGTATTGGCACTGATTACTTGAGAAATAGAGAAGATGACTGAGAAAGCAAGGTATCTAAGAGATTTTCAATTTAGGTTGAAGCTATGGCTCTGCCTCAAGGTTGAAGAAGAGAGTTTTTGAATATGAATGTTTCTCTCTTTTGTATTAAGGCCTTATAGTCTCTTTAATTGTTGATTTGGCCCCTGTACTCTTAAATTTTATTAATAAAGTCCAAAAGTTTGCTGAGTATATATATATATATATATATATATAAATCATGTGGAAGAAAGCATTCCGCAATCTAATAATTTGTACGATTATTACAAAGACAAAGTTTTAATCATTCCAACCAGTTCGGATGCATCTATGAAAGACTTGGTTAATAAAATTACAGATGAAAGACCGATAACAAGAATAACATAAAAACTATTTATTCTGTAATCTAAAACTGATATAAAACATTAGGAATGTATTATATTTAACATTATTTGAATTATTTAATTTTCGTTTTACCACCACACATCTTTTCAGGTTACTTTCCATAGGAAAGTAAAAAGTTATATGCGATACATCTCAAATCGGATTTGAAGAGATATAAATTAAGTTTAAATACTGGTTCGGTTTCCGAACATGTGATGGAGATAAGAGCCTAAAGTTAGGTCCAACAAGTAATAGATAGATAATTGCGTTATCCATTTTCTTTTGTATGTTTTATAAACCCTTTTTGTGTTCAATGTGATAGACCGTGGGTACACAGAGAAAGTGTATGTCGCCCTACAAATCTATTATCCCTTTTGAGAAAGTAAAACTGTGGTACTTCTTGATTGATCAAATGCAGCGTACAAAGGAAATAAATAGGCAATAAACAAGGTGGGAGTTACAAAATAAGATCCACTAATCCCACTTCTCTCTTCACTTAATGCCCGTTACGTAACTCCTACACCCACGTAAAACTCTAAGACTCAGTTTAATACTAACGGTTACTATAACTTAAATAAATAAAACATGTTTAGATTAAATACATAAAATGCAACATGTCCCCCCTAATCTCAACATGTTTTTCAAACCTCGACTTCAGCTTCCCGAGCTCGCAGTAAGATCCTCAACCCCTATTGCCTTCCTCATTTCTTCAAATTTAACCTTCCCCAATGCCTTAGTTAAGATGTCTGCCCTCTGTTCTTGAGTCACCACGTGCTTAATGATCAACTCACCCCTTTCAATACACTCTCGAATAAAATGAAACCGTACGTCGATATGTTTGCTCCTCCCGTGTAGTACCGGATTCTTCGTTAACTCGATGGCTGACCTGTTATCTATGTGGAGTATCACTGGTCCAACCGATTGTCCCGAGATTTCCTTTAGTAGTCCACGAAGCCATATGCTCTGACAAGCTGCTGTCGTGGCGGCCATGTACTCCGCCTCGCACGAAGATAGAGCAACCACTTTCTGTTTCTGCGATGTCCAAGATATTAAGCTCCTGTTAAGGTAGAAACACATGCCCCCAGTACTTCTCCTGTCGATAACATCTCCAGCAAGATCACTATCTGTAAACCCATACAACATCCTACTACTCTTCTCGTTTGCATAAACCAGCCCATACTCAATTGTCCCTCGAACGTACCTCAAGATATGTTTCACAGCTTGTTGGTGCTTCACTGTGGGTTTCTCCATGAATCTGCTCACCACTCCCACAGCGTATGAAATATCTGGACGAGTGTGAGTTAGATATCGCAGACTTCCAACGATACATCTGTACTCAGTGGCATCAACAATTACTCCTTCTTCATCTTTGTCCAACTGTAACTTATGCTCCATAGGAAATTTGGACGCGTTACAATTCATCATTCCAGATTTTTCCAGTAACTTCTTGGCATATGATGACTGCTTCAGTGTAGTACGCATCTCTCCTTGGTTTACTTCTATTCCAAGATAAAACGACAATAAACCCAGATCACTCATCTCAAACCGTTTGTTCATTTGCTGCTTGAATGCTTCGATTTCCTGCTTGTCTGAACCTGTCACCAATAAATCGTCAACATACACACCCACTATGAGTATACTCCCTTCTTTGTACTTCATGTACACCGCTTGCTCGTGTAAGCATCTGTCAATTCCCAACTCTTTCAAGCATCTGTCTAGCTTCGCATTCCACGCTCTAGGAGCTTGACGCAGCCCGTACAAAGCCTTCACCAGTCTATACACCATCTGTTCCTGTCCTTTCTTGACGAACCCCTCAGGTTGGATGACATAAACTTCTTCAATGAGCTCTCCGTTTAAAAACGCTGATTTTACATCTAGATGATAAACTTCCCAACCTTCTTTCGCTGAAAGTGCTAGCAAGAGTCGAACCGTGTCAAGTCGTGCTACGGGAGCGAAAACTTCATCATAATCTATTCCTTTCCTTTGAACGTATCCCTTTGCGACGAGCCGTGCCTTATGTTTCACCACATTCCCATCTGGGTCCTTTTTTAACTTATATACCCACTTCAAACCTATTGGTTTATGCCCAGGTGGTAAACTTGTGAGTACCCAGGTTTCGTTCTTCTCTATTGTCTCGAACTCCGTCTTCATAGCATCTTGCCAATCCTTCTCTTTTATGGCTTCGAAATATGACGTTGGTTCCTCAACCTTTAATAACATCAGCTCATCAATAAGCTCAATGACCTCAGTGTCATTATAAATATATGCCAAAGGCCTGAACCTCTTAGGTTCACTGCTCGTGGTAGATGATGTTCCAACAGTTTCAGCTGTTTTGGTCGTCGTAGTTTGTTGTGACGATGCCGATGACTGTGAAGTCATGGATTGCAGAGGAGTTGTGGGTTCATAATCTGCATCCACACTGTCCCCAGTTTCCGTGTTCTCGGTTACCTCAACATAGCTCCCAGGGAAAGTTACTTCACCACCTGTTTCTTGTTCCCATGACCATAAGGCTTCCTCTTGAAATACCACGTCCCTACTGACGTGTACAGTCCCTGTTTGTGGGTCAAATAAGCGACTCCCTTTTGTTCCCGGCTCCTTACCGAGATACACCACCCTCTTACTACGATCATCCAGTTTCTTGACATGTATCGAAGGTATCTTCATAAATGCAATACACCCAAACACTCTTAAGTGTGTCAGGTCCGGCTTAGTCCCACTCCATGCTTCATATGGTGTTCTTCCGTTTAAACTTCGAGTTGGTAGTCGATTGAGAACATAGATCGAATGACGCACCGCTTCACCCCAGAGATACGCATGTAGGTTTGCTCCCTTTAGAAAACTTCTTGCCATAGCAGCCACAGTCCTATTCCTTCGTTCCACCACCCCGTTTTGCTGCGGAGTGTATGGTGCTGTGTAATGCCTCAAAATACCAGCCTTCTCACAATACAAGGTGAATTCCTTGGAACAAAATTCACCGCCTCTATCTGTCCTCAAGATCTTTATGTTTTTCTCGCTCCCCTTTTCAACTAAAGCTTTAAATTTTTTAAACATCTCGAAAGCATTACTTTTCTCCTTTAACATGTAGACCCACATTTTCTTACTGAAATTATCAACAAATAGAAGGAAATAACGATTACCTCCAATTGTCGTTGGTGTGATAGGGCCACAAATATCAGCATGAATTATCTCGAGTGCTTTCCTCGACACAGAGCTAGTTTGATGTGGGAAGGATTTTCTGGATTGCTTCGTCATTAAACAACCTTCGTACCTTTTAAGTGGTTGAGTCATGCTTGGAATCCCGTATGCCATCTTCTCTCGCGACATTAATTCCAAAGCTTGGAAATTTACGTGCCCAAGACGAGCATGCCACAACCAAGTATCTTCTTCGGCCTTGTTAAACAAACATGTTGCTCTACTTTCTTCAAGACTGATCTTATATAGTCGATTCTCTGTCCTTTTCACCTTCATCAATAGTCTTCCACTCGCCTCGTGAATCCACAAATAATCCCCATCAAGTACGACTTTATTCCCTGCCTCAGAAAGTTATCCCAAGCTTATAATATTATTACAGAGATTTGGGATATATTATACCTCTTCAAGCATCCTTTCTTCACCATTCTTGCACTGGAACGCCACTGTTCCCTTTCCCTTGATACACACGGTCGATCCATCGCCAAACTTCACTTTCCCGGAGACACGCTCATCCAAGCTTTTGAATTTTCCACGTTGCCCAGTCATGTGATTGCTGGCGCCGTTATCCAAGTACCACACCTGTGACTCCTTTTGTTCACCTGCGTTTGTTCGTAGCTTTGGAACCACTCCATCCTCCTTCAGAAGCATAGATTCGATATCCATTTGTCCGACCTCAACAACCAACAAGGCTGGCTCATCTTCTTGGATTTTCGAGAGAATTGCTTCTCTCGTCATGTCTTTCTCCTTCCTTGGTTTACGACAGTCCGCAGCAAAGTGTCCCAGTGCTTGACAGTTAAAGCACCTCACTCTACTTCTGTCTCGTACTCCACGAGTACTTCCTCCACCTCGAGTCCCTTCTCTATTGGTTTTCCTTAACCATTCTTCTCGAGTCAACAAAAGCTGCCCCTCGCCGCTTTCTTTCTTCCCCCACTCATCTTCTGTCAGCAGCAATTGTCCCTGGTGTTTCTCCGTTGTCCCTCGCAATCTTTCCTCGTGGGCTTTCAAAGAACCAACGACTTCTTCTACCGACATCTCTTCCAGATCTCCGAATTGCTCAATAGTAGATGCAATCTGTAAGAATTTTGTGGGAACCGCTCTGAGAAGTTTCTTAACCACATATGTCTCTTCCACTTTCTCTCCCAACACTCGAATATTGGTAACCAGTCTGTTCAGCTTCAGATAGAATTCGTCTAATGGCTCATCGTCTTTCATGCTTAGAGCTTCGAATTCGCTCTTGAGGGTCTGGGCTCTAGCTGCTTTTACCTTGTCTGCTCCCAGGTACATGGTTTTGACAGCCTTCCACGCATCCTTGGCCGTCTTCTTTTCTGCAAGTGACATCAGGACATCTTCTGGAACTCCCTGGTAAATAACAGCGAGTGCCTTTTTGTCGACCTTGTCTTCCACAGGAGCATTAGGGTCCTTGGGTTCGATTGCCTCCCACACTCCGTGGGCTTGCATGAATACCGTCATTTTGAGAGCCCATGCAGTGTAGTTGGTTTTGCTCAACATCGGGTAGCTGAGACCAAAGGAGCTTTTGCTTGTCGTCTCCATCTGAAGTTATGAACACCTCCTGACGCTCTGATACCAAGTATAAACCCTTTTTGTGTTCAATGTGATAGACCGTGGGTACACAGAGAAAGTGTATGTCGCCCTACAAATCTATTATCCCTTTTGAGAAAGTAAAACTGTGGTACTTCTTGATTGATCAAATGCAGTGTACAAAGGAAATAAATAGGCAATAAACGAGGTGGGAGTTACAAAATAAGATCCACTAATCCCACTTCTCTCTTCACTTAATGCCCGTTACGTAACTCCTACACCCACGTAAAACTCTAAGACTCAGTTTAATACTAACGGTTACTATAACTTAAATAAATAAAACATGTTTAGATTAAATACATAAAATGCAACATGTTTGTTACATGGCATGGCACGATGTCAGAAGAGAACCGATAGAATAAAAATATATCGCAAATGTTCAAACAAATCGGCTTGCAAAGTAAGACTTGATTTTCTTCTGCTTTATAAATTCACATCCCCTCCTCAACTGATCATTCAACAAAGAGTAAAGATAGACAATTTACATAGAGGAGATGTCTTGTCCAGGTCCAGGTACGCTAAAGTAATCATATCATCTTTGTTTAGTCTTTAAATCTAACAAGCTTTGCCAAAAAATGAAGGAAATAAAATGTAACTTAGAAGTTCTTTTTTTCATCATGCTTTTGCTCTGAAAAAAACAAACAGGTAAACAGGCATGGCCCGAACTGGTTGGATCAACTGGAGCAGCGGCAGCATCATCGGTGCGGAGGCAGAACCCTAAGGTTAGTCCGATCGTGTTAAAGGAAGGTTCTCTTGTAACCAAAGATATTAGGTGCAACCGAGTTTGGATTTTCGTCGATGGAAGGGGTACCGTGACTCGAGTACCTAGAGTGGGCTAGCAATCATATGTTATTTCTCATGTAATGGAACAATAAAAAGATCATGTAATAATAAGCAGAGCTACACTCCATATTCTGCAATAACAATAATAATGATCTGTTAATAAGTTGTATGTTGGAAGTAGATAGATAGTAGACCGAACACATCTCTAACTGTTAGTTTATACTTCAATTTCTGGTTAAATATAGGCCTACCGTTTCGAAAAGATTTTGAATGACTATATATTATAAATAAATGATTAAATCATTTGATTTCGTATAAATGATACCAAAGGTATTATATGTACCTTGTGACAACCCCAAATAATACCAAAGGTATTATATGTTTAATGATTGTCAATTAAGTGAGAAATGAACACAACTAGCATTTTACATAAGATTCGAATTATAATTTATTTTATTTTAACTATGGTTGCTTTCATAGTTCATAGTTAAGTTGATGTGATCATGAACCATGACGTCAAGTCATTTTATTTATAAATTATTAACTAAACATTATAGTTTATACTTAAGTGTAAATGTTTGAATATAATTTTAACAAAGCGGACAATATCTTGCTAGTGTGAGGTCCGGTTTCACACTTACACATATATTCTAACAATGTGTCATATTGTAAGAATTGAACACAACTAGCATTTTGCATAAGATTCGAATTATAATTTATTTTAATTTAACTATGGTTGCTTTCATATTTCATAGTTAAGTTGATGTGATCATGAACCATGACCTCAAGTAATTTTATTTAAAAATTATTAACTAAAATTTATAGTTTATATTTAAGTGTAAATGTTTGAATATAATTTTTCACATAATCCGAACTTTCACATGGTATATACTCAATTACCTCCATAGAGATTTTAATTTATTATTCTCTTATATATTTTTGTGATTATTTTTTAATTAAACCATTATTGACGATTGATGAGGGAGAATAAAAGACATGGTAAAATTGTAAGGAAGAAATATAATAGGAGAGAATTGTAAAGAAGAAGTATGATAGGAGAGAATTGTAAAGAAGAAATTGTATTAGGGGAAAATTGTATAGACTACTAAAAAAGTAGCCATTATCAGAAGATGAAAAGATATAGGGACCAAAAGTGTAATAAATGAGAATTGAAGCGCGTGGGACCCGTAATTGTACTATAAAAGGAGCACACCCAAAATGAATAGAATATTACTTCCTCTCTCTACTTAACCTAATTCTCTTTTTCTCCCTCGAAAGAGACTCTAAACAAAAGAATAACGGCTTCTTTGACACAAAAAGATCTTCGTATCACAAAATCACCCTGAGCATTCTAAGATCTTCGTATCACAAAATCACCCTGAGCATTCTTAAGACTCTTCAACGATGACTAATGCACATATAAACATTTGACGATTCATGATAATAGAGAAGTTTAAACATATGGAAATTATGGAAATAGTTCATATTCCTAGGGAAATTATGGAAGAGCAAGGGGACGATTTTGTTAACAATTGCGAGGAGAAATTTGTGGAGGGACGACATTGAATACAAGGCACGCGGAAGCCAGCGAATCGGAGACAATTTTGATGACTCAGATTTGTTGGCTCGAAGGAATGAACTACTGTTGGAGATCGAAAGATTGAAGGCAGAAAAAGAAACCGTTCAGGCAAATCTTCGCTCCATCAGGCGAGTCTTTCTCCTTGATTTCGTTTCTTTCTTTCTCTGCAATGGCTAAGTCTCGATCCGTGATGGAGCTCGCCGCTCAGTTTGATCTCAACAATCACAAGATCTGATCGCTCTCTCTCGCACCACTCTCAGACTCCTCCCAAACTCTAGTTTACGTCGGGGATCACTCCGGATCCCTAATTCTGCTGCCTCTTACAAACCCTAGCCCTAACGTCACTTCTGCACTAGATGATTCGTCTAACAACAACGTTTCGCTGCTTAAAAGTGTATCGCTCGGGGTTTCACCTGTGGAGTCCATCTTCCCTCTCGGCGGAGAGATTGGGAAGGTTCTCGCTCTATGCGATGGATTTTTATTCCTTCTAGATTTGCTTTTGGCAGGACCGCCGAAGAGACTCGATGGTTTACTCAAGGGGATTAGCGTTGTCGCAAGGAGACTAAGAGGGACGAAATCAGAGAGTACGGATTTGTTATTGGAGAAGTCACCGGGTGGTAATCAGAGTACGAGTCAGAGGTTTTTGCAGAGAATGGGCGCCAGAAATATAACAAACGGTGTTAAAGGCAATGGTTCGGTGCAGCCGCAGCAGGAAATCCGGGAAGGTAGTTATGTTTTCGCTGTTGTAATTGGTAAAAAATTGCTAGTCATTGAACTTGTTCTGGACAACAGAGAAGGTGTCAATGGTTTTTTTTGTAGTGTTGAAAGAGATTCAGTGTAGTGATGGAGTTCAGGCCATGGTATGGCTGGATGACTCTATAATTGTTGGTACTATTAATGGATACAACTTATTTTCGTGCCTGACTGGACAGAGTAGGGTGATCTTTGCGTTGCCTGATATGTCTTGTCTACCTCAGCTGAAGTTGGTGAGGAGAGAATCGATGGTGCTACTTTTAGTAAACAATGTTGGGATTTTTGTCGATGCTAGTGGGCAACCAGTTGGTGGGAGCTTGGTGTTTCATAGACGGCCATAATCTGTTGGGGAGTTGTCATTATATGTAGTTGTCGTGGGGGAAGGGAAAATGGAATTGTATCACGAGAAAACTGGTGTTTGCATTCAAACAGTTACATTTGGTGCCGAAGGGTGTGGGTCTTGTCGCATTGCAGATATAGAGAACGAAGCCGGGACACTTGTTGCTGTCGCTTCTCCCACGAAGCTTATATTCTACCGAAAAGTATCTTACGAAGAACAAATTAAAGATCTGCTAAAAAAAACTTTAAAGAAGCCAGTGAGTTGTATTGGAAATAATCTTCCTACACCGGCTTCCAGGTATAAAATCGGAAATAAGGTATAAAAAAAACTGTTTTAACTTAATACTAATTATAGGCTGTGCTAAGTTTGAAAGTCTTGACCTATTGGTTTTCAGGTTTGATGTTTTGCACTAGGTCATAATCTACTTGTTTGACCTTATCAGATGGTTTCTCTGTTTAGACAAAATGTTGTTTTATTGTTCTCAATCATCTTCTCTAGCCTTATTAGTGACGGTTGTAGATGCAATTTTATTAATTGTTCTCAATCAAAATGGTAATTCAAATTAATTGCATAATGTGTTCTTCGTTGTGTTCATAGGGTATATGACATTGTCGTGATCATCATGAGTTGTGTATAATTGTGTATTCTTGGTATGTGATTTTTTGTGTTTATATATTTGTTTATGACGCTGTCCTAGATGTTTAGTTGATTCATATAGTGGAGCATGTCCAGTTTTTGTTGATTCATGGTTGGGGTCTAAAAGTGTTTGATAAAATGTCGATGAAAGATTTTCACTAGTGTTACACTGGCTTCCAGATGGTCATAATAGTTAGTATGTGTGTCTGATAGTCAGCATATGTGTTACAAGAACTGAGTGGTGTGTAACAAGTATTAATATGTACAAGAACCAATGTGTGTATATTATACTATGTGCACATCGTAATCCATAAATGTTGGTATAGCTTGTATAACGCATACGTGTAACAGGTGTGCTAAGCAATGTTGGTATAGCTTGTATAACGCATACGTGTAACAGGTGTGCTCAGCAAATATAAGTATGCGAAGAGGTAGACCCTAATGCCTGTCATGTGTGTAGTATGTTATGAAATATACGATTTAGTGTATGTTAGGTACTGTATTATAGTCACCATTAATGCATTACAAGTGGAAAAGATAACACTTCAAGAGAAAATCACAAGAGATAGTACGGTCGTAAAGGATCTACGGATAGCAAGGAACAAAATTAAAGAGCTCCAGAGGTAGATTCAGTTTGATGCTAACCAGACGAAGGGCAGTTACTAATTTTGAAGCAACACACGTCTCGTCAAAGTTTCGAGCGAAGTAATTTGTGAGTAGGACGTAACCGCCAATGCTACCGGATCCGTGAAAAGAAGACTCTCATCAATAAAGTATACGAGGCGTCTCCTTGGCGCGGAATATCCTGAGTAGAGACAACCCATACCCACCGTCGATCACCAACAACCTCCATTGTTCAAATGTACTCGAGTTTCTTTCAGGTTTACGAGGCGGAGAAGCTGTTTGATGAAATGCGTGAGAGATACTGTTCTCTGGAATGCCATGCTTGCCGGTTACGCTAAGATTGGTAAGATGGACGAAGCTCTTGAGTTGTTGGATAGAATGGACCCATCTGTGAGGGCTATGATTTCTTGGACTTGCGTGGTTGCTGGGTATGCTCAGATGGATTGTTCCCATGAAGCTATAGCGGTATTTTGAAGAACGTTGGTCGAAAATGTACAACCTGATGAAGTCGCAGTGGTGTCTGTGCTATCAGCTTGTGCTCATCTTGGTGACCTCAAGCTAGGTGAGTGGATTCATCAGTATGCTATAAGAGATGAATTTAATGAAAGGGTTTCTCTCAACAATGCACTTATAGATACATATGCCGAGTCTGGTAAGATAGGCAAGGCTGTGAAAGTATTTGAGAATATGAAGAATAGAAGTGCAGTTAGTGGGACGACAATAATTGTTGCATTGGCCATGCATGGTTTTGGCTGTGAAGCTCTTCAGATGTTTTCTCAGATGGAAGGAGTCGGAGTTAAACCAAATGACATTACTTTTGTTGCAATTCTTTCTGCTTGCAGCCACGTCGGATTGGTTGAGTTGGGTCACTGGTATTTCAACATGATGACGTCAAGCCTACATGATTGAACCAAAGATTGAGCACTATGGCTGCATGATTAATTTACTCGGGCGTGCTGGTTTACTCGATGAAGCACAAGAATTAGTTAGTAAGATGCCATTTGAGGCCAACACAGCTATATAGGGCTCTCTTCTTGTGCTTGCGAAGTGACTTCTAACATCCATGTAGCGGGGTTGTAACCATCTTTGATTTTTGGTAATCCGTTGATTCCCTCAAAGTAATTTATTAGATGGACAGCATGTAGACCTAATGGACCGACGTATATTTCTTCTCCTCCTCGTTTTAACAGTTGCAACTCATCAAAAGCATAAAAAATATCGATACTAGGTTGGTGAATAGTGCACACTACTGTTCGTCCAGTGTTAACCGTGTTTCTCACCGTTCTCATCACTATCGCCGCTGCCCTAGCATCAAGACCAGAGGTTGGTTCGTCCATAAATATTATGGAAGGGTTAGCTACAAGTTCGACTGCGATTGTTAGTCTTTTGCGTTGTTCAGTTGAGAGACCGTTCACACCAGGTAAACCTACTAGGGCTTCTCTTAAAGAAGTTAGCTCTACAAGCTCCATCACTTCTTCGACGAACATCTTTCTAGCATTTGAGTCAACTTCGCTAGGTAATCGCATCCACGCAGAGAACAGAAGGGATTCATACACTGTTACATTGGGTGAATGTATATCATTTTGTTCACAATAGCCAGCAATCCTGGTAAAAGTTTCTTGCTTCTTCGGGTACCCGGATACTTTTACAGTTCCTTCAATATAACCACCAGTTTTTCGTCCAGCCAAAACATCCATTAGAGTGGTCTTACCGGCACCGCTAACGCCCATTAGAGCAGTAAGAACACCGGGCCTGAAAGCACCGCTTATTCCTTTTAAAAGTAAGAGTTTGTCTTCTTGGATTCCTTGAGCTTTCATTTCCTGCGGCATGTCCACAGAATATCAAACTTCATCAAAAGTAAGACAAAGCGGCTCAAAAGGAAAAGTAATCTTTGCTCTCTTATCTTTCTGAGTTTCCCTCGCTGAAGAACTCTTCATATTTTGCGACGACTCTATAGACTTCCCAGTTCTGTTCGCTTCTTTTTCGGCCAAAATCTCTTTCGATAGAATGGCTTGAGGTTTATCAGAACATGGTGTGAAAGGACAGATAATCTGTGACACGAGTGTTGAGGCGGAGAAGACAGATGTTGCTTCTGTTACACCACCAGCTTTACTAAAGTTAAATCATGAGTTTGAAAGCAAAATTTGCGTCAAAGGTGCTGACTTGCCTCGAATTGTTTACCCTTCGAACTATTATTTGGGCCACAATATTTTGTGTCTCAAATTTTTTCCTTACACTATTATTTGGGTCATAATATTTTGTGCCTCGAATTTTTTTCCTTACACTATTATTTGGGTTACAATATTTTGTGCCTCGAATTTTTTCCTTACACTATTATTTGGGTCACAATATTTTGTGCCTCGAATTTTTCTTTCTTAAACTATTATTTGGGTCACAATAATTTGTGCCTCGAATTGTTTACCATTCGAACTATTATTTGGGCCACAATATTTTGTGCCTCGAATTTTTTCCTTACACTATTATTTGGGTCACAATATTTTGTGCCTCGAATTTTTTCCTTACACTATTATTTGGGTCACAATAATTTGTGTATCGAGTTTCTCTTTGCCTTAAACTATTATTTGGGTCACAATATTTTGTGCCTCGAATTTTTCTTTGTCTTAAAGTATTATTTGGGTCACAATAATTTGTGCCTCGAATTTTTCTTTTCTTTAAAATATTACTTGGGTCACAATAATTTGTGCTTCGAATTTCTTTTTGTCTTAAACTATTATTTGGGTCACAATAATTTGTGCCTCAAATTGTTTACGCTTCGAACTATTATTTGGGTCACAAAATTTTGTGCCTCAAATTGTTCTTTGTCTTAAACTATTATTTGGGTCACAATAATTTGTGCCTCGAATTGTTTACTCTTCAAACTATTATTTGGGTCTTAATAATTTGTGCCTCGAATTTTTCTTTGTCTCAAACTATTATTTGGGTCACAATACTTTGTCTAGGGGCATTATGGGTACCCTAGGTGAAGAATCATTGACAGAAAAACGCGAGAGAAGCTACAGAGGCATGAACCAGTATCAGGAATGTGAAACGATCCCTCTAAATATACTCTGACAAGAAAGTATGACTGCAGACGTCATACCTTTCTCAGTCAATCCTTGCAATATCTTATCATATGTATTATGGTGGTTGTGATATGTTGGCACAACGAATTCCGATGGGCAACATTACCAAAGCCTGAGCCAGTCCTTGCTAAGACATTGCAAGGATTGGGGGGCTACTGGTTATTATGCGATAAAAGAAGTCTATAACCTAAGGGATGTACTTGTTAAGAAGACGTTTTTTCGAGGAGACGTTTTTTCGAAGAGATATGTAGCACTTGTAGAAGAGTTCTCCAAGGAAAAGATGTTCGAGGGAGCAGTGGAGACTTCTTTACAGTCCCAGTAAAACTATTTTTACTAGGACTGGGGGGCTACTGATGAGGGAGAATAAAAGACATGGTGAAATTGTAAGGAAGAAATATAATAGGAGAGAATTGTAAAGAAGAAGTATGATAGGAGAGAATTGTAAAGAAGAAATTGTATTAGGGGAAAATTGTATAGACTACTAAAGAAGTAGCCATTATGAGAAGATGAAAAGATATAGGGACAAAAAGTGTAATAAATGGGAATTAAAGCGTGTGGGACCCGTAATTGTACTATAAAAGGACCACACACGCTTCACAGATCCCAAAATGAATAGAATATTACTTCATCTCTCTACTTAACCTAATTCTCTTTTTCTCCCTCGAAAGAGACTCTAAACAAAGGATTACGGCTTCTTTGACACAAAAAGATCTTCGTATCACAAAATCACCCTGAGCATTCTTAAGACTCTTCAACGATGACTAATGCATATATAAACATTTGGCGATTCATCATAATAGAGAAGTTTAAACATATATATGTTCTTTATGGTCCATTTGTCCTCTAACTTAATTGTGGAGAATTACATCATTTAAATCTTCACCTTATCATTATTGGGAAACACTTTCTCAACCTCTTGAGAAACTCAATTGCATCCGTGGTCTCACTTGTGACAACCCCAAAGAATACCAAAGGTATTATATGTTTAATGATTGTCAATTAAGTGAGAAATGAACACAACTAGCATTTTACATAAGATTCGAATTATAATTTATTTTAATTTAACTATGGCTGCTTTCATATTTCATAGTTAAGTTGATGTAATCATGAACCATGACCTCAAGTCATTTTATTTATAAATTATTAACTAAAGTTTATAGTTTATATTTAAGTGTAAATGTTTGAATATAATTTTTCACATAATCCGAACTTTCACATGGTATATACTCAATTACCTCCATAGAGATTTTAATTTATTATTCTCTTATATATTTTTGTGATTATTTTTTAATTAAACCATTATTGACGATGCCTAATGCACATATAAACATTTGACGATTTATAATAATAGAGAAGTTTAAACATATATATGTTCTTTATGGTCCATTTGTCTTCTAACTTAATTGTGGAGAATTACATCATTTAAATCTTCACCTTATCATTATTGGAAAACACTTTCTCAACCTCTTGAGAAACTCAATTGCATCCGTGGTCTCACTTGTGACAACCCCAAAGAATACCAAAGGTATTATATGTTTAATGATTGTCAATTAAGTGAGAAATGAACACAACTAGCATTTTACATAAGATTCGAATTATAATATATTTTAATTTAACTATGGTTGCTTTCATATTTCATAGTTAAGTTGATGTGATCATGAACCATGACCTCAAGTCATTTTATTTATAAATTATTAACTAAACTTTATAGTTTATACTTAAGTGTAAATGTTTGAATATAATTTTTCACATAATCCGAACTTTGACACGGTATATACTCAATTACCTCCATAATGTTTGAGAAACATAATGTTTGAATATGACACATAATGTTTGAATATAATTGAGAAACTCAATTGCATTCGTGGTCTCACTTGTGACAACTTCAAAGAATACCAAAGGTATTATATGTTTAATGATTGTCAATTAAGTGAGAAATGAACACAACTAGCATTTTACATAAGATTCGAATTATAATTTATTTTAATTTAACTATGGTTGCTTTCATATTTCATAGTTAAGTTGATGTGATCATGAACCATGACTTCAAGTCATTTTATTTATAAATGATTAACTAAACTTTATAGTTTATACTTAAGTGTAAATGTTTGAATATAATTTTAACAAAGTGGACAATATCTTGCTAGTGTGAGGTCCGGTTTCACACTTACACATATATCCTAACAATGTGTCATATTGTAAGAAATGAACACAACTAGCATTTTGCATAAGATTCGAATTATAATTTATTTTAATTTAACTATGGTTGCTTTCATATTTCATAGTTAAGTTGATGTAATCATGAACCATGACCTCAAATCATTTTATTTATAAATTATTAACTAAAATTTATAGTTTATATTTAAGTGTAAATGTTTGAATATAATTTTTCACATAATCCGAACTTTCACATGGTATATACTCAATTACCTCCATAGAGATTTTAATTTATTATTCTCTTATATATTTTTGTGATTATTTTTTAATTAAACCATTATTGACGATGACCAATGCACATATAAACATTTGACGATTCATCATAATAGAGAAATTTAAACATATATATGTTCTTTATTGTCCATTTGTCATCTAACTTAATTGTGGAGAATTGCATCATTTAAAGCTTCACCTTATCATTATTGTGAAACACTTTCTCAACTTCTTGAGAAACTCAATTGCATTCGTGGTCTCACTTGTGACAACCCCAAAGAATAGCAAAGGTATTATATGTTTAATGATTTTCAAACACAACCATTTTGAATTTTTCCACGCATCAAATATTTTCTTCTACTCATAAAAGCTATCTTTAGCGAGGGTCGTTGGATTATTAGTCCTTAATCATAGGTTCAAATCATGAAAATTCAAATAGAATTTCATGTCGTCTTTTAATTGGAAAAAATCATAGCCATCTAAAGTAGATGGTTATTACCCATTGGGTTAAAAACATTAGCATTTAGTACACAATACATAAAAAAATAACACATTTGTTGACATATAGACTTATAATCATGCTTAAATATAAATTCAACCTGTCAAACATAACCTTAAATTTTTAATAAGATACTTTGGTCAAGTATATTAATATGTAGTTGTATGAATTTGAGAAAATTCATTGTTGATTTAATTTTAGTTGACTTAATTATGAAGAATTCTCATCTGGACTGGTTTTTCTATTGTTGATCAAATAATTAATGACCATTTCATAATTTAAACTCCTATGTTCATGATTAATTATGCCAACAATTAACTATCTTTTGGGTCGGTTATGCACGCAATATCATTAATCATAAACCCGTAAAAACCTAAGTAAAACAATTCACCAATATGAGTCACTTTGACAATAAGTTGACTTCATAACTTACCTACCGAAGTGAAAGTGATCTCAATCATGCAATCCATATAGAATGTAAACACCAAGTAACGACACAAGTATACTCGAGCCTCAAGCTAACAAGTGGTACATGTATGAAAGAATGACTATTATAGGTGTGTATAGTGCGTGAAGCTACAACGAGGGCTTTCCACTGCATCAATAACGGTTTCGTCACGGCATCCACAGAGGACAATGCGACATTTTGAATTGTTGTCACTATAAATATTAGGAGGCAACGCGATAAAGACACCAACATAGAAGTTTATCGTGGTAAAAAAACATTATTTATGCTTTAATTTAGGCTTAATGCGCTATGACTATGTTACTTTTGTTGCAACGGTACAATCCCAAATCGACCAAAAACTCAAAATTTCTTCTGAATTCACACATAATTGACTAAACATGTAATCTAGCATGATCTATCCTTAATCAATCAAATAACATGCAATTTAAAACCTTAGATCCACAAACCTCTACCAAATCATTAAATAATTAATCCATATTGTGGATCTTTTACTAACGATAAAATCACAAGATTGTTATAGCTAAAAAACTTGACTAGTCTTCCACATTTGCTATTTGTCTCAATATGGCCTTTTACGTTCAGTAGTATAATAAATCACTCATTCATATTTTCAAAATATTTCATATATTATCTTTCACGATGTCATCCAATTTTTCAAACCAATAATACCCTTGAGCCACCACGTCAGCATCCACATAGGAAGTTACATGAATGCTTTAATTTTTAAAATTCTTACCATTTATTATTTACCTAAATTCTTACACAACCAAATACTTATAATATAAAACTAGAACCATTAACTGAATAACCTAATAACCCAACACATACCCATTAAAACTAAACTAAAACTGAATCATTACCAATTCACACTAACCCAATCAATTCAAACCTTAGTTGATTTGAACAAGGAAACTCTAAAATTTTATCATTTTATAAATTCAGTTTAGCCATTAATATAATCAATGAATTCACCAACGAATATTTTTTTGACTCGAGTGACCCTAACAAAGGATCTATTTGGGATGATATAAGCTTTATCATGTTCATCTAGTTAGTAAAAAGACAACGCTTTACTGGCTCTAATTATTTTCGAGGTATACAAATTATCATGTGAGTTATTGGGTAAATAATCGAGTTCAAAAATTAAAAAAAATAATGAAAGTAACCAAGTTCTTATAAATGTGGTAATTGGATATATTAGTTTGTATTGTAGTAAGAATTTGGATGATGAAATCACCAGTAGTGATTCGAGTCTGATTGTACCTTTTTCAAATATTGTTTGTGTTTGGGTTGGTGAAAACAAATGGTTAGAGTATCTATTTACCTTTAGTTGGAAGTAATATATGTAGAAGAATGAATAAAAAAGATTTCAATGCTAATCACTTAGCTGAATTTGTAATCGTTGAGGTGTTTTGTTGAAATTGTGCTTGGATTTGAACATGGGGCTTTTGGACTCAATTAAGAAATATAATTATGTGATCAAATTACTGGACTTTGAAACATTTACTTTTTTGTTACATTTTTTATTGAATTCCGTTGTTTGTTATTTAATAATAACATATATAAATACATGGTACTTACTGGTGGTGGTTGTGATATGCAGAAATCAATTATCTTCTTATTTCGCACTATTTCAAATTAAATTTGAAAAAGATGAACCAATTAAAACCCTAACCAACTTTTAGGTGAATCAATTTAGGAAATATGGTAAGTATAATTATTTGGGTTTACTTTAAGTTTGATGGGCTTGGATGGGTTATTAGGTTATTGGGTCATGTTTTAATTTAAAGGTAATAAGTTGGAATGGGTAAGAATTTAAATAAATAGTTAGGGTAAATAATAAAAATGGTAAGAATTTAATATTACAGCGTCCACGTGACGTTCTACGTGGATGCTGATATGGAAAGCCCAATGGTATTATTAGCTATAAAAACTAAATGAAATCATGAAGGACTATATTTACAACACTTTAGAAACATTGAGGACTCATTTGTTACATGAGTGAACATGGGGGATCATATGAGATAAGTGGTAAACGTGAAGGACTAGTCACGTTTTTTAGCCAACTTATCATATTAGATTTAACAACATAAAACCTAACATTCAAGCTTAAATTGATGACTATGATAGAACTTATTATGATTCGAATTGCTTGAATCTTAAACTCATACATTAATAATTAAGCAGTTAATGATATTGTGTTCTTACTTAGATGCAGAAGTAGAAAACTTACACGAAAATGACATAACATTTTTCTTATTCTTTTTTTCTCAAGATGTGTCTATGACAGATAAGGACAACCCCAACAATTTTTTATTTGTACTTATGAATAACTTTATCTTTTGTTACTTTCCTTTAAATTGGGCGAACGTCGAACTTCTTTTAAGTACTAGATTTTTTTACTTAAGCTTTTCCTAATGATATTCATTGACCACAAACTGAGAATTTGTGAGTAATTGAACTCTTTTGGCCCCATAAAGTTTTGCTAACCATATTCTTGCAATTACAATTTCGTACTCTATTTCTTTGTTAGAGGCGGTTAGAAATCTAAAATTGATGGAGTGACTAAGGATATCTCATGTTTATGATATGAGCTAGACTCATGTCTTTGAGCTTCGATTGTTACTTCCTCCATCTATTTTGACCTTCCATATACGTTATAATTTCTCTTTTATAAGTAGTAACCTTTCAAACCTAAACTTTGTTCAAAATATACCAAAGTCTGGACTTTGATCATTGTTCTTGGTTGAAAGTGGATATCAAAATATTCAAGTTTTAAGGACCTTTTAGTCAGTTTTTCATATACATCTGGTTTTTGTATCACCGTTTTTGAAAGGAAAATAAGTTCAAATTATTATCGTAGAAGCTTGGAATTATGGCTTCATTTTTCTGACTGCAACTACCAACACCAAATAATTTTTTTTTTCTAATTATAATAATATAGTTTCAGCTGGTACTAAAGATTTACTTACATAGTATATTATTTAGATTATCTTCATTCCTTCCTTATTAGTACTGTGCTGATGGCGTAATCCGAGATTGCAAGGTACATATATAAAAATATTTGTAAAACATCTTGTGTGCTCCATGCAAACATATCTAAGTTATTTTGTAAAAGATGATTATTTTATACATGAAATCCAATAAAATGTTTCGTTCAATATTTAATTTATTTTATGCTTTTATTTATATATTTTTTACATCTTCCCAGTCTGTACTAGGCAAGGTTATTCTATAGATTCATCAATTCCTTTTAAAATGACCTCATCTTCTTCTGATTGACATGCTTTAAGTTATAGAGATGTTATATAACATTTCATGGAAATATTTTGTTTTTTTATTATGATTGGTACCTTCCATTAGTTGGGTACCTAAAGTATTTGTAAAAAATAGAAATACGACATGCATTTGGCCTAGCCAATATCTTCATAATATGCTATTATATGAGCAATGCGCGTCTACCGTCATGATTAGAAATTAGACTTTCTTTATGTACTCTTGCCTTCTGTCGAAAAAAATATAGGTTTAGTTCCCTTAAAATATATGACTATTCATGGTGAAAGCAATCAAGATTTGCTGAGTTGGGGTTAGCATCGACGCTTCTCTCATTTTTTCCATAAATAAATCTATAAAGTATGTTTAATGAACTCTAAGTGTCTAGCATTGCTCTCTTGATTACAACTCCGGTTAAATCTAGTGTTATAAGTATTAAATTACTTAGTGGTGTTTGATAGAGATACAAAATATTTGAGTGTGATAATAGTGATAGGATCAGATTTCTTCGAGGGTCAATCCTGACCTAAGGCAAAAATTATACTTTTGGCCCTTGACTTACTAATTATAATATGAATGTATTTAATACTTACTAATACTTTCTTACTTATTATTTTGTGTTAAATTATATATTTTGGTCTTTGGGCTAGACCCATAATCATGACCCGACCCATTTCGTCCGTTAACCAAAAGTCGGCCTATAAAGGCTTCGAAGAACAACATTTATGTTGATGGACTTTTTATCTCTCTAAACATTAAATATAGTAGCTCAATTATCTCTCTACTTTCTATCTTACACTTATTACTCGACCACCAAATTAGCTAAATACTCTCCAAAATTTTTTAAACCTTATTAGATTGGCAACCACAATGGGAGAATGTTTCTGAGATAGTGAAATCCAAAACCTGACATACAAAGTTTACCTTTAAAGTTTTTTGGAACATGGATCATGAAATATAGACAAACCCTCCTTTTGAGAATGAAGAGGTTATAGTCGAAGAAGAGCATGTAAACACATCTCATGAAAATAATGAGATCGAGGAAATGCTTCTTATATAAGAGGAACGATATTAGTTGTGCGGAGAAATTGAGGCTTTAAAAGCCAAGGACAAGCTGGGAAGGATCTACATGGCAAGGTTCCAGTGGAATCCTAAGTTTTTAAAGAGCCAGATCATAATCCATAACATAATCCGAAGCAAGGTCAAGATGACAAGTCCCTTAAAACCTACCCAGATTCTAAAAAAGAGCATCAAGCTAAATATTATTCCAGTACTTCAAAGTCTACCAAAGGCTCTACAAAAATATCAAAAGTCTCCTCATCCTCATCGAGCAATAATTATTATCGTAGGAAAAAGAAAGGAAAAATTCAATCTAAATAAACATTCGAATAAACACCATAATACTAACAAGCAGGATTCCTCAGGAAAGAAAAAGAGTCGAAAGGGTAAAGGCAAAAAGAAAGAATATCAGGTAAAAGAGAAGGGTTCAGTTGAACATAACATAGATCGTTTGTTGAGTGATCAATTCGATGTGCAATCCGAGCATGGGAATTTTTTCTACCTTTAATGAGGAGCGAAGATCCAGATAATCATCTTGAGCAGTTCAAGAATTTTATGATGAGCTTTGATGATGATGGCAAGCTACTGTGTACAACTTTCTCTCAAACCTTGAAGTATAGCGCATTGAACTGGTATAATAAATTGCCGCAAGGTTTGATCAACAAGCTTGATATGTTCTAGATGTCCTTCCGAATGAAATTTATGGGATGCAAAGAGCGTATGGGAAATTAAGATACTATAAACTATTGCTGACAACATCCCAATGAATCTTTGAAAAATTATACTCAATGTTTTGTGAATACTAAAGATGGATTGATAGAGTGCTTCAAATATGTAGCTATAGTTGCGCTTAGACAAAGGTTGTTAGTTGGTGAATTAGATGATGTAGTTCCCAACAAAAAAGAAATAACTTGGGATGACTTGTTGAACTAAGTAGGAGGCTATACTGTTACAAGGTAATACCTTTCAGTTTAAAGAATGATGTGGCTAGTTACCAATGCTTAGTTAACAAAACGTTTTCCAGTCAGATTGGGAGGAATGTGGAAGTTTTTATTGATGACATGATGGTAAAGAGTCTGAGGGAGGAGGATCATCTGCTTGATCTCAAAGAAACTTTGTATAACCTGGAAGCCATTAATTTAAATCTAAATCCATATAAGTGCACTTTGGGAGTACGATCCGGAAAGGTTTTAAGATACGTCAATAATGAGAAAATGATTCAAGATGACCCAACACAATTAGATGCATTATTGACTATGGACACTCTACGGTCCATAAAAAAAACTCAAGTGTTAACTGGAAGGCTGGCTTCTTTAAATAGGTTTATTTCGAGGTCATCTGATAAATGTGCATAATTTTTCCTAGTGTCGAGAAATTATAATGCATTCAATTGGTCACCAAAATATGATAAAATGATTGTTAAAATCAAGAAACATTTATCTTCACCTAAAAATTTGTTCAAGCCGGTTATCTAAGGAAAACTATGTATACTTAACAATATCAGATCATGATGTAAGCGCAGTGTTAATCCGGAAAGTTGACAATTACCCTTGCCCGGTTTATTATGTTAGTAAGAGTTTGTTGGATGCTAAGAAAAAATATTTGAAGATGGAAAATCTTGTTTAGGCCTTAGAAATAACAGCCAAGAAAATGAGGCTCTATTTTGAAACGCACTCCATCACCGTTCGAATTTATTTTCCACTCAAAAGTGTGTTACAAAAACCGAATGTATCAGGTCGAATGACCAAGTGGTCTGTGAAATTTGGGGATTATGATATTGATTTTTCTCCTCGAACAATGATCAAGGCACAAGCTGTGGCATATTTCTTGTTTGAGTTCCATTCGAGGTGATCCTATGTGGAATCTAGTATGATGGGTTATGGGGAAGAAATTTGTTTATTCTCCCTCTTTGGAGAATAAATGTACCAAACCATATGTTTTGCTCTCAAGGCAGGTAACAATGGAGCTGAGTACGAAGCATCAATATCTAGTTCGAGGCCCGCTCAAATATGCGGTGCCAAAAGAATGTAATTGGTAAGTGATTCACAGATGCTCATACATCAAGTTCAGGGGAGATTTGAAACAAAGAAAGAACATGTTGTAAAATATTTGAAGATATTAAGAGAAATGGCTGCATACTTTAAATGTGTGAAGTATGAGCATGTGCCAAGAGTTGGAAATTTAATAGCAGACTCTTTAGCCACTGTTGCATATACCAAGGCATATCATTGGATCTTGGTATAAAAATACCCTTCCATAACAATAACCCTTAAAATGAGAGTTGGAACTGAGGAGGTTTTTCAAGTAACTACACTAACAAGACAAGACTTAAGGCATGAGGTCTAAGAATTTGTTACTAAAGGAAGCCTTCCCGAAGACAAAAGCATAACTAAGAAATTAAATTTTAAAGCACATGGGTTTTTGGTTTTGAGAGGGGTTCTCTATAAGAAATCTTTTAGCCAACCTCTATTATGTTTCCTCAGATCTGACGAGGCTCAAATAATTATATTTGAATTACATAATGGGGAAGGCTCTGCCCATTGTGGCTACAAATCTTTGACTATAAGGGTCTATTTAGCAAGATATAATTGGTCGACCATCGTGACGGATGCTAAAGAGTTAGTTCAAAGATGTGACCATGCCAGAAATTTAGAATGCAATACATATACCAGTTCATATGGAATCAATATCCGAAGTTGTACCCTTTGATAGATGGGGACTTGATCTGGTTAAACCCTTATCAATAGATTCTGGAGGGGGTCAGATTATTATACTTGGTAGTTGATTATTTCTCTAAGTGGGTAGAATATGCACCTTCTTTGGAACTAGTTCCAAAGTAGTTATCAAGTTTATTTTTCCAAAATATGTTGTAGGTTTGGAATTCTTAGGATTATTAAAATAGATAATGGTCCTCAGTTTGACAACAAGAGCATGGAAATATTCTATATATAAAGGGGAATTTTCAATTGTTTCTCTTCATCTTTTCATCTCCAAGCTAACAGACAGGTAGAGGTTATAAACAAAACAATTGTAACGGATCAAAATAAGAATTGTTATACGGTGATAGGTAAACGACCAAATTATTTACAATAATTATTGTGAGTCTATCGAACTACTCCATATACCACTACACTCCTTAGTTTATAGGATTGATGCAAAAATATCGATAGAATCTACTCTTTTTTTAGATTATAAAATTATTTCAAAGATGATAATAAGACTGCAGTAAGAGTTCAGCTAGACTTGATTGAAGAAAATAAAATAAAATCTTATTTTAAAAACGATGCATTATTAAGGTTTAATGAGAAGCAGATATGCGTCTAAGATACGAATGAGTGAATTCGAAGTGGGGGACAAGGTTTTAAGAAAGGTATTTTACACACCAAAGACAAGAAATTCGGAAAGCTAACACCAAATTTAGAAGGACCATACATTTTGTGTGAAAAGATTAAGCAATAAACATTTCAATTAATTGATCAAGAAGACAATCCTTTGAGACTTCCGTGGAACATCCAACACTTAAGGTTGTATCTCGAGTAGATATGTATTGTAAATATTTACTTTGTTTTTTATTAGTGTAAATGAGTGGAGGCATACTCTTTCCTAACCTGGTGGCTCGGGGAGGTTTTAATGAGGTGTCCGAATCATTATCAATATACCACATTTGCCTTTAATAATTTGTGTATTAATTTTGTTTGCCTTCGAATTGATTACCTTCGAATGGCTTGTGTGTTAAGTTTGTTTGCCTTTGAGTGGATTACCTTCAAATTTCTTGTGTATTAAGTTTGTTTGCCTTCGAATGGATTACCTTCAAATGGATTGTGTATTAAGTTTGTTTGCTTTCAAATAGATTTCCTTCGAATATATTGTGTATTAAGTTTGTTTGCCTTTGAATAGATAACCTTCGAATGGCTTGTGTATTAAGTTTGTTTACCTTCGAATGACTTGTGTATTAAGTTTGTTTGCCTTCAAATAGATTACCTTCGAATGGCTTGTGTATTAAGTTTGTTTGTCTTATTATGTATTACCTTTGAATGTCTTGTGTATTAATTTTGTTTGACTTTGAATGGATTACCTTTGAATGACTTGTGTATTAATTTTGTTTGTCTTTGCATGGAATACCTTCGAATGGTTTATATTTAAAGATTGATTACTTTCAAATAAAGTAGACTAAACAATAGAAATAAAAATATAAAAGGAAATAAGATAAAGTCTTTGAGATAAATAGAAATTGAAAAAAGCCTCGAGAAACCCAAAGAGTATTATTATATTTGTTCAAACTCTGTTTGTTGATGTTCTTCAATAGTATCACCTCTACCATCTTAATCTTAATTTAAGAGATTCGGTTAAAAATTTTCCGAAAGGGGTACAAGAAATATAAGTTCTAAAGTTTAAATAATATGCTTATACTCATATGAAACATATTTACTTTAAGTCGATGGGTGAGTTTATAGAAATGGTAGCAATACGGTGGTTAAGTTTTTAGAAAATCTGCATCCCTAAAACTATACAACTACATTTTTAAAAGGTAAAAGATATGGTAACATTTGTTCATCCCTGGTAGAAGATTTTAATGCCCAAATTAAACATATATATACCCTCCGTATATTATAGTTATTAACAAGATTCAGATATTTCTTATGGTACAAATGTCTAAGTGTCACGCTGAATCATTAACTTAAACTATTGTTTTCGTCTAAATATGGATAAAAGATTTAGAAAAATAATTAAAATCAGACGACCGTGGTATATTCGATCATCATGCTCAACAGTTTTTGAATTTCTTCTGATCCAACTATGGTTGTTAAATTGGTACTATATACTTGCTCATGCGGTAAGTGACAATTCGATTATTTTTTATGTTCTCATACATTGACCATTATCACCAAAATACAAGAGCTTTGATTTGATTTTATTGAAGAATAATTTCATTCAAAGGTGTATCAAGAATGTTACTTATTGTGGATACACCATTTACTTATTTGGGTCAATCTTTGATCGTAGATGAACACTTACATTAAAACCTCCTATTATAAAACGATTATGTGGTAGGCCAAAAAAAGAAAAAACTATATCACGAGGTGAATTTATTTTAAAGAACATTAAATGTGGTCGTTGTAAAACTGTTTGTACTCATAATAATAAGATATTGTACGGTAACAGATGTTTGAGTTTTATGTAATTTGATTTTTTCTTTGTTTTTTATGTATGACATTTGGAATATTTTAAGTAAATCTCTTCTACTTTGTGGCATTATTTGATATTTTATTATCTTTTGTTTGTCAGTTTTAATCTTTTAATCTTTTAATTCATACTTTTTTGTAAAACAAGTCAACTACAGATGTTTAACAGTATTAATACCGCTAAAAATAATATATAGCTAAAGTTAAAATCCGATTTGAATGTTTATGGCGGGTCTTGTCTTGTGAGTTTGATTTGCAACCGTATAAACCAAAGCTAGCATGACCATCCAGATTAAAACTATTGGGTTGTAAAGTTTATCTAATCTAGTTTCAAAAGGGATTTTTTATGTTTGAGTTTGATGGTAAAACAGTAAAAACAACATGTTGAGTTGGACTCAGGAGCCAAATCTATATTTATGTTGTGTTATTTAACCGATAAAAGAAATTGAAGAAATAAAAATTACAAGACAGAATGATTACAAATACCTGTAAAGATGAACAAGTCAGTGATGAAAACAAATTTTTCGAGTTCTAGTTAGTTACAACCTAAAGTGTAAGTATTTGGATATGAATTAAATGAATTTTATGAACAAAAAGACAAAGCATTATTTAAGGTATTATATATCGTTGACTTACTTCACCAGAAATTGTTCTTCAAATATATACACAATATACATATATTGATATTATATGGACAATGAAACGATATTTATAGTAAAATGATTGTTTGAATCTTAGAAAGAATTTTTTATATATTCTGAACGTTATTCTGAAGTTTTCATTTTAACAGATGATGATGAATTTATTGCGCTCTCTTGTTACTACATAATAGGTCAGTTGAGTCCATCCTTTCAAAACCAACTTAAAATAAGCAAATGAAAGAGCTTAACATCTATATTTACTTAGAAACTGATTATAAAATGACTATTGAGGATATATATAATCCATAGATCATCCTTATTCAAGATTCCATAGTAGTCTAGACGGAAAGATTTTTCTGACTTCCATCTCAAACACATACACACAGAATAATTCCAAAAAGAAAAAAAAAATCCTAATAAAACACATTGAGTAAGACTTATCTGCAAATGTTTGCGTTTGAGATTTGAGCCCGAATCCACAAGCATGCTTTTCTGTTAAACATATATAATAAATATCTCCAAGAGAACCCATCTGAGTTGAAATCTAGTGACATAAAGAGTCAAGTTAGTTACTTTCAACAGCTGCCCTACTTCACGTTAACAACCTCGAGAACCTCCGACTGGTCAGTAGATAGACACACCTTTGACAAAGTTATTAGTTTGACAAAACTTTGAGATGGTCCTTTCATGCCACAAGTCTAACAGACAACATAATTGTTGTTTTCTCTTTTCCTTTATTTTCGTATGTAACTTGTACCACATGGTCTCCTTATATATATCACATTGTTGGTCCAATTACATGTTCAAAGTTGGATAATTTTAAGATCTTGATTTGGTTTACTTGGTTGCGACAGTTCTCTTCGGCCTTCACATGTTCCATTAGGGACCAGTGAGGTAAATATTCCATACGCATTAATCTGATGGAAAAATTCTTCCAAGACGGAGGAAACTTGGAGATTATGAAACTGACATAAATTATTTCCATAACCATATTAGCATTTCTCAATGGTATAAGCAATATTGTTTAGTTTTTGAACTTATTTGAGAACTGGTTTTTCTTCAACCATTTCAAAATCTATGTATTTATTTAACTTGAGCTCTTATTGTTCTGTATTCCTTGTCAAGCTAAACAAATTTTAGCTCCTCCCATGGTTTCTTAGCATAACTTATGGTCTTTGAGTAAATATGGTAAAAATGATCATAAAGAGAGCTTAATATGTGATGGCAACAAAGGTGGTCATCACATTCTTAATTCTATTCTTCACAATTTGGTTCGGACATAAGTGTATTATTGTTCTGGTATGGATCCGTAAGTATATATGCAAATTTTAGATGCTATAGAAATAGTTCCATATTCCATAATAATGTTTGTAATTCTTCCTATCGAAATGAAAAATCTCAAAATGAGTAATTTCACCAGTATATCCGTTCGAAGCATCTCATGGTGCACAGTAACTGGTAAATGTCTACCATAAAACATACAAAATACAGAAAAATTGAGTTTAAAACTGTTAAACTATTCATTTACAAAAATTGCATTATTTAGCAGTATTATATTTTAATACTATTAAACATACAAAAAAAAAATAACTCAAGAATTGAATCTTACAATTATATCCGTTTTAATGTTTTAAACATATAAAATACATAAGAAAATATATATAGAATATTGTCTCACAAATACACTTCTTGTTTCAATGTCATAAACACCGTCTTACAACTATACATCTACTCAATATTCCATCTACTAAACATTTTCTTACAGGTACACATCTATCATATCAGTGTCATCACTATACTTTACAGTGTAAATATCATTTAGCGGGGCATGAAATATGTTAGCCCTTACTTTAGTTTCCCTATCCTGTTCATATGTCTCACTGGTTTTTTGATATTCAAAGATCTCTCTCATGTACTCGCAAACTAGAATCCCACAATCAAAAGTTACTTCATTTTGTTGCAGGCATTCTCTTTTGCTTATAATTCTCTTTTGACCATTTGTGTGTGTTATTTGGCTGAGGTATGTAATCTGAAAAATAAATATCATTAGTTAAACTATATTAACATATTCAAATAACATACAACTCTAAGTTTTGTTTTAAAAATAAAACCACCAAATGTAAAAACTCCTGCATTTTCCAAAGCAAGAGAAGGACCTTAGAATGAAAATAGAGGAACATCAAAGTTGCAACTTCTAGATGCTTAATATACATTTCAATACATTAAATTAATACATAATAACCATTGATTCCACTTATTTCTATGATCTGCAAATATGATTTAAAATTTACATTGTTAGTATATTTTATGCTCGCTGATGGAGTGCAAATAAACATATAAAAATATAGTTTGACTCTACAAGCCTCAGCATAGTTTTTTCCATTCAACAAATAGTAATTAAAGTCTACTCACCTCTATTCCAATTGCATTGTTATTTATAAGATCATAAATTTGTTGTCCAGTCACATATGTGTTTTTATTTTTCCATATGCATACTCTGAAAAAAGAAATAGATTAAAAATATATTAAACATAAGTTTAAAGATAGAAAAATCATACGTACCCATCGTTATTGCTTATAATAAGAAAATTGTAATACTTGTCAATATCTTTGTCATTTAGAAGCTCATTCGGTGCTCTAATAAGTCTTGCCACTTTTTTAATAAACATAGTATCAATATTTGATTCATTATGATCATTGACATCAAACACATCAAGTGAAGAAACTACGGTTAGATTTTCCTCCTATATTGTCATCTTTTGGTTCTTTTTCTTCCTCTCATATATAAATTGCGGGGCATCTTGTTTCTTTTTTTATCTACTTTCATCTTAATATTCTTAACCAATAATGAAGGTACTATCTTAGTACTTTTATCATTTTCTCTCTCTGATATCATATCTTTAGTTCATTCATTAATATTGCTAACTTCATCCTCCTCAACGAGGGTTTTCTTCTCATCGTGTTTGCGATATTGAGCTAGCTCATCCTTCGATATTTGTTTTTCAATAGATAAATTTGCAATTAACTTATCTTTTTCCTCGAAATCCTTTTCACTGTCAGTAAAAGAAGGATTTTCAGCAAATTCTTGTAAAGTCTTTAGTTTAATTTCTGCACACTTAAGAGAATCTTCAAGCTCTTTGAATTTAGATTGAAGGTCTTCAATGATCTGCAAAAAAAATAGAAATGTTAAATATATATGCAGAATATTTAAGGTGCTTTAACATAAAATTGATATAACTATTAAAGCCTACATCAGTTAAATTTTTTAAAACTATTAAATACTTTAAAACTGTAAAAACATATAAAATTGTTAAAACTTTCAAAACTACTAAAATAGTAATTCAACTTACAGTTTCATAATGAGATTGTTTTGTTACAAAGTCATCTAATGTGTTTTGCTTTTCTTCTTGAAGATTTTGTATGGTTTTCTGCATAAACAACCAAAAGAATTAAAATTTATTAATATCTTAATCCAAATATACAACTATATGTATACATTTTTTAAATTATTTTATTTTTTCATCCCTTACAAGTCGTCTCATTATTTGGGATAAATGATTTAGTTTCTTTTCAGGTTTTCTCTCTTGCTTGTTAATAATCAGATGTTCAAAATCCGATGAATCGTCATTCTTCGCTTCTTGATTTGTAACATCTTATTCGTCAACACTTTCTTCAACGTCGCCATTGGCTCCATCAACAATTTCTCTCCATTATTTAATGTAACTCCCTAACAAAACCTATTACGAAGAAAATGGAAGTTTTTAATAATATATTATTGGCTAGCAATACTAACTTTCTAATAATCTTAAACATGATTCTTACCTTATTTGGTTTTATTTGATTGAATATGGTTCTCAGTTTTTCAAAATTTCTCAATACTGCCACACCTTGTTATTGAAGAAACCTTGTAAAGTTTACAGCGGTTCTTGAACACGTGCACGCTTCATGAATTTTTTTTGTCATATAGTAAAATCATAAATTAGTTTAGTTTTAAAAAAATGAAAAAATAAAATAAATTCTAAAATTTAAATTGTAACTTGCAATTATGATGGAGACGCATCCTGTAGTGTTTTCCTGTTTGTTTGACAATGCTTTCTTATTGATTCCAGCAGCTTGTCTACAACCAATTGAGCCCAACCATATTTTTAAGGTTTTAAACTCTTTCTCAATAAAATAGAAAACGTTCTTATTTAGATATTCTCATGAGGTTGAGAAAAACATAGTTATGCACGTGATAAACATCATGGAGACCATATTAAAATTTTGTGCATCAACTTGTGCGGATGCCTTCTCAATTACTTCTTTCAGTATTTTCTTGGTTACGTTTGGGAAACCTCCGCTTTTTACTTTGGTTAATGCTTCGGGGAAGTATTTTTGTATAATTTTTTACTCTTCATTTTCTTCGCTAGAGTTTGCTTGACCATTATATGATTGGAACCTATTTCTTTACAACCACCCTTTACACCGTATATAACTTTGACATTGGAGCTCGTCAAAGTTACATATTTTCCTCTAAAGAGAAATGGTTTTTTCTCCATCATTCTGAAAAGATTATGGAAGTTGCAAGATTCATTTAAAGCACGAAAGTCAAAACTGCATTTGTGCGAACCTTATCTGTATCAGAAAATATATAATATGTGTTATGCAACATATTATTAAATCGGCTAAATACATAATACTTCTAAACAAACAAAATTGATAAACTCAAAACTGCTAAACACACAATACTGTTAAACAAACAAAACTGATAAACTCAAAACTACTAAATACACAATATTACTAAAATGAAAATTGCATATATAGGGTAGAAAACCTTTATCTACCAAACCCTAAGGTTAACAATTTTGTCCCTGATTGAGACATTCTTCAATCTCCGGCTATGATTAGGTTTATACTATTGAATTTAAATACCAAATGAGCTAGTCAAATAAGCTAATTTAGTATACATAATAATTCAAAGACTATCTTTTTAAAATACAAAATTTGAACTATATAATTTCTTCTATCACCACCATCCAGTAATAATAAAAATAAAAAATAAAATTTACAAATGCTAATATCAAAACTAAAGACCCTTACAATTTCAAAAGCAATTCAACCAATAGTGTCCAGTTCCTCCCTTAGCCTTTATATATCTTATCAAAATATTCAAAAAGAAAACTATCTAATTTCTTTCTAGTAACTGACTTGAAAAGTTTCTTATGACCAATCTAAAAGAATAAATCCTTGTAAGGTCTTTTCTGTTTTACATTACCATGACTTGTCAGTGACGTTTATGAGTGTTTGATACAAAAATATTTATCCTTAGAACTAGTGTTCCAAAAATGTATATCTCTAACCCATTAAGAGTGAGGGACATGATTGTGAATTTTGATTGGTAAATGTATTTTCAGATTGGACATTATTTGAAAACAGAACCTAATACTATTTTGATCAATAAATTGACTGATTTCAAACGAATACAGCCGCATGTGCTACTAGTTCAACGTTTCTTCAATCTTTGTTAAGGTTCTATTATGTATCTTTTTGGTAATAGCTATGCTACCTGTTGGGTTGAAAGATATCCAACTTCGAGAAAACAACAGTCAAATGGTCAATGCTCAACATATGGAAGAGGTCATGAATTAGAATCCAAAAAATATGAAATCCATCATATTAATTTTTTTTTACCAATATATTCTTGTTAAAGTCAGCTTATATCCAACTCCAATCTGCTCATACAACTTACGATCTTGATAAGATTCAAGTTGCGGACAAACTTGTAATTTTTGAGCTCCGATGGGGAGAAAACCAAGAGACTATACAATTCATAAAGGGTAAAAGTCTTATTCCCCGAGCTACACCTAGATTAAGTGAGGACAAAATAAAGTATATGTTGATCCCTAACTTAACAATGGTTATCCTCCTAAAGAAATTTCCAAGCTAGCAGCAGTTGTCACGTTTTATGTTCAGTAACATGCAGACTTCAGGCTGAATATGACAACAGTTGTGAAGGCTCTTCAACCTGAATATCATACAAGATAATAATTATTTTTCTAGATAATACAATATATTTTCATACATAAAATCAGGTTAACTATTCTTGATTTGTACCATAATGTTTAAGTAAGTTAATTTCAGTTAAAGAAACAATGTTACCATCAATTTTTTATTCTTCTTTGACGAAACTTATCAAGTATACATAATCAGACTATGACTATGATTATGTACCGGTAATCAAATAAAGGTAATCTATAATTTATATATAGAGTATTTGTTTTAAACTAAAAACTTGTTGTGTAGTGCTCTTGAGAGGTACCACAAGTTTGGAGACGAATCTAATACAATTGACAAACGTCAAGCTCCTAACAATAAAGAACGATTTGGATTTAAAAGAAATTAAGTAGAAGAAAGAATAAAATAGAGATATCGACGCTCGCCTATCAAAGCCAAGAAAAGCTTCTAGAACTAGCGAAATCAGATTCGGAATCTGACGATTTAGGTATTATAAAAACCTTGAAACTCTATCGATTTAAAAGCTAAAGGTCTTATGACTATCATGTGATTTTAATATTTTTTGTATTAATTTGCTATTTAAATCTTATTGGGTATCCGAAACTAAATTTGGAAGTATTATGATATCAAAATGGCAGTCACCCAATAATTTTTTGGATTTTTAATTTTTTTTTAATCTTTAGATCTTTCAACCATTGAATATTTTTAATAATTTATTAGATTTTTCAACTATATTAGAGATTTAAAATTATTATAATTTTTATATATTTTTATCTTTCGAATATTTAATATTTTAAATAGTTTATTAGATATTTAAATTAAGGGTAAATCTATTTTCTCCATCATATTTTTTATTTCCTCCATGTTTTAAAATAAAAAAAAGGATTTATCACTTGCTTTGACTATATTGCCCTCATTTTACATTCTAATTTATAACTTGATCCCATTAACCATTATGAAATGTTTATATCAACAAACACATGATTAAGCCAAATTCAATCCAACATATATGATTTAGCTTCTAAAATTAAACTCTAAAACAAAAAAAAAATTCTTAAAGATTGCTCATGGAAGAGGAACATACCCAAACCAAAGATTTTACATTCATGTAATTTAAAGATCCGTGTTAAAAAAAATATTTTTGAAAATCCCGATTTGTGCAGGTTTTAGCAAAAAACAACTAATTCTGAGACAACAGATAGGAATCAGTTGTTTTTTTCTAGAAAAAAACACATGATTCTGAGACAGCAAATAGGAATCGGGTGCATTTTTTTTATAAAAACACACCTGATTCCGAGACAACACCTCAGAATCATGTGTTTTTTATGTAAAAAAAAATGCACTTAATTCCGAGACGTCGTCTCGGAATTAGGTGCATTTCGTCTGTTTCAGTAAATAATGGTACAATTTTAAGTGTTGTTTTTTTTAGATTACGAATGATTTCTACCCTAGACGAATTCGAGAAAAACTACCGTTATTTTTCAAGATTAGATGAGAAATCGAATAGGTGCCTAGGGTTTGTTATTTTCAAACCCTAGGGTTTATGGGTGGTTGATGGTGAGAAGCTAATAGGTTTGGTTGGGCGTCCAGAAGTTAGTAGGATCGAAGACATTTGAGATAGGGTGGGAGATAGTTGAGATTGTGGTAGGAGTCGATGGAGTTGCTGGAGAAGGAATGCGTTTTGGGATAAAAAAGAAGAAGGGTGAATATGTTATTTCATTTACGGAGGAAATAAAAAAGTGGAGTTTTTATTTATTTATGGGGGAAATAAAATAATTGATGGAGGAAATAGCTTCACCCTTCAATTAATAGTCTATTATATCTTCAAAGTTATTGAAATCTTTAGATCTTTCAACTATTAGATAATTTTTTTAGTTAATAATTTATCGGACCTTTAAACTATATTTTCAAACTTGTTGAAATCTTTAGATCATTGAACCATTTAGATATTTTACATAGTTTATTAGAGTTTTCAACTATATTAGCTGTTTAAAATATATATTTAAATTTGTTGGAATCTTTAAATATTTATAACTTTCAAATATTAGATATTTTAAATAGTTTATTAGATATTTTAATTAATAGTTTACTATATCTTTGAAGCTGCTGAAATCTTTAGATCTTTCGAACTATTATATATTTCATATAGTTAATTAAATCTTTCAACAAATAGTTTATTAATATATATATATTTAAGGTTGTTAATTTTTTTTAGATAATTTATATCTATTCAATATTAGATATTTGACATAGTTTATTAGATCTTTCAACTAATAATTTATTATATCTTTCTACTATATATCTTTAGATGTTTTAAATAATTTTTTTTTTCAAATGAACAAAAGATACCTATTTATATATAAAAAAATCATTTTTTAATTAGTCGCATATTTGATTTACAACAAAAACAATTATTTATCAACTAGGATATCGGGTTTCTAACAATTATTTTCTAAAAAATATATTACAGTTTAGATATTCGATTAGCCAAATCAGTTCAATCAAATAATATTAAAAAACGATAATTAGATCATGGATTGGATTTTTGCTTTGGTGATAATAACTCAAATAATAAACAATAATAACGCCAACACTACAAAACGTTAAACTTCAATGCCCAAAGTTAACAAGTGCCTTAAAATTTACACCCTACTCATGAAGGCAAAATTTACGCCCTACTCACCAAAATAACATATTGGCTATATATACCCAAAACTGGTTTAAGTTTATCCAAAAAATATAGTTGATTTTAGTTTGATTTTTTAGAACAAAAATACAATCAAACATCCATTTAATTACGGAACTGACATTAAGTGAAAGAAAAACACTTAGTATATCCTAAATATATCCAAACCACAAAATAACATATTTTAGTATCTTTAACCAAAAAAATACTTTGATTTAGTAGATCAAACCTCATATTACTACAATTTTGTGAAGTTATTCAAAGTGTTCTTGAACATTCAAAGTTGTCTCAAGAACATTCAAATTCTCTTCAAGAAAATTTAAACTTCTAATAAAAACACAAAATCAAACACGAATCAACCCAAATTAAGGTAAAAATAGTTTTTTTTCGTTTTTTTCAACCCAAACACCATCAGTATTGAGGCCATGCACCACCTGTTCATTGCCACAATTTTTTTTCTTTTGTGGTCCTCCAAACTCCTATTTTGACGTATTTAAGTAAAAAATATGCTTATCTAGTTTGATTTTTTTTAAATGCGTATGGATGATACAGATAGATATACTGAAGATTTAACGCTTGAATATGGAAATGTAATAAAATTTTATTAATTGACCTCAATATTTATTGTTTGTATTTATTAATTTTTTATTCGATTTAAAAAAATTAAAATTTTAAAAAAATATACTTTTTTTATTAATTAAATTTTAAATATTATATATATATATATATATAATTGATACGTTACTATATATATATATTGAATTTATATGAGAATTTATTAATTTAAATTTAAATGTAATTATATTTTAGATATGGTATATGTATACAAAATTGGTTACGTGACTATATATACTTATTGAATTTAATTGAGATTTTATTAATTAAAGTTATATATATATATATATATATATATATATATATATATATATATATATATATATATATATATATATAAACGTCACTATGTATATTTATAAAAAATTTATGAGATTTTATTAATTAGTGATTTTTTTTCTCGTGTTTACTTTTTTTCTAACTCATCTCATTATTTGTATTTATTCATTTTTATGATATTTTTATAAGGATACATTAACAAGTAAGTTAAAATTTAATTTGAAAAATTCACATTAATTATTTTTCAAATACAAAAGTTGTTAATAAATAATTAAATTAAAAATATAAATTATATACATAAATAAATAAATATTAAAAATAACTGAAAAACTGTACTTTTGAATGCGGAGGAGACTGCTTCATCAAATACCTAAAATAAACAAAATATTAGAGATTAGTCACAAAAATTATATAAATAATTAACACCTAAATTAAAGTTATTATAACCATTAAATATATAAAAACTAAAACAATAATT
Source organism: Limnanthes douglasii subsp. nivea (assembly GCA_036936605.1). Taxonomy (NCBI): domain Eukaryota; kingdom Viridiplantae; phylum Streptophyta; class Magnoliopsida; order Brassicales; family Limnanthaceae; genus Limnanthes; species Limnanthes douglasii. Next base: position 91,692,631 of record JAUPFV010000005.1, read on the forward strand.
TTTTAAAAATAATTAATAAATTTTGGGACATTAGTTTAAATAAAATAAAAAAATTCAATTGTCTTCTTCTTCTCTCGCGTTATTTCTAATTAAATTAGAAAATAGTGAACCAATTCAAACTCTAACTATCTCGTAAGGGAATCGAGTTGGTGAACATGGTAAGTATAATAATTCAGATTTAATTTAAGTTTAATTGGCATATATGGGGTTATTAGGTTAATGTGTTGGTCACTTGATCATGATCTTTGACGCACCTATTCACTAGTGCCAAAACTACCTCTGTTGAATAGACCTTTCGAAGTATGGTATAGATTACGATGAGACATTTTCCCAGTGGCAATAATGACGACAGTTCGTACTCTTATTGCGGTTGCATCAGTTGGCCAGTGAAAGATCTTCCAACTAGATGTCAAAAATCCATTTTTGAATGTTGATCTTCATGAGGAGGTATACATGACTCATCCCCCAAGTGTTGCTCACCAACCAGGTGAAGTTTGACTATTTAAGAAAGCTTTATATGGTCTCAAACATACTCCTCGTGCATGGTTTGAAAAATTCTCTATAATTATTACTTCACTTGGTTTCCTTGCTAATAATCATGATTCGACCTTGTTTATCAGATGTACGAGTGGCTGACAAATTATTGTATCCATATATGTAGATGATAGGATCATTACAAGTGATGATAGTGATGGCATTGAGGCACTGAAATGTGATTTGGCTCAACGTTTTACGATGGAATACTTGGGACTATTACGTTATTTTTTAGGTATTGAAATGGCTCACTCTCCAAAAGGTTATATTCTCTCTGAGACAATATATATATATATATATAATTTATTCGAGTGAGAGCGATTTTCTGATAAGGTAGATACCCTTTTTGAAACCAATGCGTGGTATTCTCCGACTGCTGGTGTTCCTTTGTGAGACCCAACTCTATATCGAACTCTTGTAGGGAGCTTGGTCTATCTTACAGTTACTCGGCGAGATATAACTTATGATGCTCATATGGTTAGTCAGTTTGTTACTGGTCTTACATACATTCATTGGGGAGCTGTTATTCAAATATTTAGATAACTTCGTGGCACTCAGTTCCAGAGGATTTTATTTCCCTCGACCTCTTCATTTGAACAACGTGCCTCTAACGATGCTGATTGGGATATTGATCCTCATGACCAAAAATCTACTAATGGTTTCTGTATTTTCCTTGGAGATTCATTAATATTATGGAAAAGCAAAAAACAAAATATTGTCCCTTGATCGTCGACTCAAGTTGAGTACCGTGCTATTGTCGTCACCACATGTGAGATTGTTTGGTTACGATGACTTCTTGCTGATATGAAGGTAAATGGTATTAAACTCATTTCCTTACATTGTGATGACAAAAATGTTATGCAGATAGCAAAGAATTCTGTTTTTCATAAGAGGACGAAGCGCATTGAAATAGATTGTCACTTCACTCGACATCATCTTCAGATCGCCACCATCTTGTTTCCAAATGTTCCATCAGCTTTACAGGTTGCTGATATTTTCACGAAGGCCCAGTCAACAACGCGGTTTCGTTTTCTTTATGAAAAACTCTCAATGCTTATTATTGTTGCATTGTGAGTTTGAGGGAGGGTGTTAAACATATAAGGCCCAAATGCTCTTTATTATATCTATAAATAAGATCCTATACACTATGTAATAAATATACTTTCTAAATAATACAAAACCCCAGCCGCTTCTAAGTGGCTTCTTCTTCTTCTTCTCTCTTTTGTTCTTTATTTAATGGTATCGATACTTAATCGGAAGGGAAAACTATTGTGACCCTTTATTTCCTAGAAAACAATTGGTTTAAAAAATGAGAAACACAACCTTCCTACAAACGGCGGCAAATTGATAGAAAAAACTCTAATCAAACCCCAAGATATTTTGTAAAGAAGAAAAATACGAAATATAATAATATAATAATACAAAATTATACAATAATATTTTCAAGAGAAATTTCCAAAAAAATAAAATGAAAAAGAATGAAAAAGATAGATTCTATTTTAATAGATTTTCTGTATATGAATAGTTCGGTAAAAGAAGAATTTTCATCTTTTACCTTATATATATATATTAAAAATTTATATTCATCTTCCTTATTTATATTTATTCATTAAATATTTGAAGTAATAAATACGGAATGATATTTTTAGGTAATTTATAAAAATATATTTTTCGTGTTTTATTATAATCCAAATATTATAAACGGTGGTTTTATCAGTATAATACCCACTATCAGTATGGTTTCATGTGAATTGCATGAAATAATTTCAAAAGTTTTTCAAACAACTATCAGTATATGCTGCGAATTGTATGGAACTCCAACGTAATACATGTTCAAACATATATCAGGAGCTTAAAAAACTCAGAATGGGTTGCGAACTGTTTGGAACTCTAAAGTATTGCATTTTCAAAAAAATATCAGGACTTTTAGTTACTTTACGAATCACATGATATGCTGTGAATCGTGTGGAACTTTTAAGTATTGTATTTCCAAACAAATATCATGACTTCTTTTAGTTTCTTTACGAATCGCATGATATGCTGCAAATTGTGTGATATATCATACCTTATCATCTTTCAGACAAATCTCAAGGAATTAAATAGTTGAGAGCAATTCACATGGTTTCATGTAAATTGCATGAAATAATTTCAAAAGTTTTTCAAACAACTATCAGTATATGCTGCGAATTGTATGGAACTCTAACGTAATACATGTTCAAACATATATCAGGAGCTTAAAAAACTCAGGATGGGTTGCGAACTGTTTGGAACCCTAAAGTATTGCATTTTCAAAAAACTATCAGGACTTTTAGTTACTTTACGAATCACATGATATGCTGTGAATCGTGTGGAACTTTTAAGTATTGTATTTCCAAACAAATATCAGGACTTCTTTTAGTTGCTTTACGAATCGCATGATATGCTGCAAATTGTGTGATATATCATACCTGATCATCTTTCAGACAAATCTCAAGGAATTAAATAGTTGAGAGCAAATCTCAGGTTCAATTGTGGATTGTTTACATTTTTGGTTAGTGTGAGTGTACCAATTGATTTACAAACAACTCTCAGGACATGATGCGAATTGGTCAATTATAGACTAAAATTATACACAGTTCGCACCTTATAGTTATACACAAATCGTATGATAAGATGTGAGTTTCTTGGTGCAGTAATAAATAACTTTCACTTTATTTTTGGGATTAATAACTAATAGCTTTTTCGGTGCATGATAAAGTATGTCTAAATCACGAGTTTGTATTTTTAAACATGGTCACCAAACTACAATTGTGCCTTTTACGTAGTTTGAAAGCTTTCAAAGTATCCAAGCTTATGTGGAGAACACATGGGAGGAGCTTGTCATAAGTGACTATCTAATTACCTACTCGTGCGGGGATCACAATAATTATTTCTTTAATAATCATAAGGATTTTGTTGGGTTGGTGTTATACCTTGATTTGGAGCGTTTAAAACGGGTTACTTTTCTTATAGAACAACATTTCTTCGATAAGGCTTCTGGTGATAAGTGTTCTGGTGAAAAACGTTCTGGTGATAAGAGCTCTGGTGGTAAGGATTGTGGTGTAAAGCGTAAAGAGCGTAACATAAGTTTCGGAGAATCATCTCTTAATCAACTAGTTAGCAGGGAGAGTAGTAACAGTTTAGTTAATTCTGATCAGAGAAAAAAACAACTTGCTACTGCTGGTTGGGCTGATGATATTACAAGAGTGAGTCAAGCTTTTGAAGAAGGTGTTGCAGGTCTCAGGTTATGTTTGTGCAAGTTTTCTTTAGAGCATGGTTTTACTTTCAAATACCTACACAACACAGCAACCAAGATCACTGCTTATTGTGAAAATAAGTTCACAAGTGGATGCAAATGGAGGCTTTATGCATCTATTGATTCCAACACCGGCTTGATGATGATCAAGAAGTATGTTCCGCACCATACTTGCAGTCCCGTTTTCTCCTAGAAGCATAAGCGGCATAGGCCTTTGACATCAGATTTGATTGCGGAGGAAATTCAGAATTCTCTCCAGACCTGTCATTCGTTGACAGCCAAAACCATACAATCGACTGTCAAACAAAATTACGGTCTTGACATCTCTTACCGTTTGTCATAGAATGCTTTAGAGAAGGGAAGGAGGGGAGTTTTCGGAGATAGTTCAAGTTCTTTTAGTTTACTAAGCGAGTACTTCAAGTGATTGAAGAGCCTCAATATTACTTCAGACTGCCAATTAAAGTTAACACATGGAAACCGCTTTTTTTGTAGCATTCGGTTCTTCCTTTCAGGGTTTTCATTCATGCCGTCCAATGTTTGTCGATGGAATCCACTTATATGGAAAGTATAAGGGTACCTTGCTTACTGCCGTAGCAAAGGACGACAACAACGGTTAGTTTCATTTAACTATTTAATCTGAATGATTATGATTTTTTGTTTGAAATTTTGTCAACAATTCGCATCCTATAGTAGCACATAACTCTTATGGAATCCTGATATTTGAGAACGAATCTCATTAGAGGCTGCATATTAAGCAATATTTTATTTGATGACACTTCGCAAGAGAGGATGCGAATTAGTCGGTGTAAACATAAAACTGTGAACAATTCGCAACCTATGATTGTACACAATTTGCAGCGTATATCTGAGAACAACTCTCAGGACAGCATGCGAGATGTTTACATTTTTCACACGCTTGAGTGCTATTGTATTGTTCATTTAAGCTGCCTTTTTCCAGGACTATTCCGTGTTACTCTTGGTATAGTTAGCATTGAAGATTAGGACAATTGGATGTGGTTTTTGGGGTGTTTGAAAGCACATTTGCTGGAGCTCCAAATCACATTTATTTCATACCGTCATTCTGGTATCGTTAATTCTGTTTCTGTCTTGTATCCAAACTGCTATCATGCGTACTGTTATTTCCATCTCATGCTGAATTTGAAAGCAAAATTGGAACATACTAACAGAGACTATAAAAAAGGATGTTGAGTTTCTTCCATCGTCTTGCTTATGCTCCCAGTCGAGAGCTTTTTACAGATATACTAACAATTTTTCTATGTGAAGGTGGTGACAGAATGAGTGATTTTCATGCTAATTTACCCCCGAAAAAGTATGCGCAGGCTTACGTTAAAGGGAAACGATACGGCTCTATGGCTTCTATTGCGGCAGAATCGTTTTACAATCAGATCAAAAAATATTGCGGCCTACCCATTGTTGAGTTTATTGACTGGATTAGAGTCTTGCTTATGAATCAAGTTTCACGAAGATACGAAGAGGGTCTAAGCTGGAGTACTAATTTGGTCCCCGAGTATGAGAAGAAGTTAAAGCAGAATGTTGACATGTGCCGAACTTGGGTAGTAAGTAAGTCATATTCTGCCATGTTCGAAGTCTTTTCAAATCCTGTGGTTGTTGTTAATCTGTTGGATTTCAAATGTTCTTACGGATCATGGCAACAAGAGTGTTTTCCATGTCCTCACGCTTTAGCAACAATACAATATATTGACCAAGATCCATTTACTGTAATAGAGCCCTTTTTTACGATTAAAAATTACAGGAAAAGTTACTCTTTCAGCATACCAGCTATAATGAATTTCGGGGAATGGTCCAGCGCTTACGATCCTTCGTTTGTTGAAATTCTGCCTCCGAACGTTAAAAGACGCTCCGGAAGGCCTAAGAAAAAGCGAATCTCATCTAGAGGAGAAATCTCAACCAAGCAGTTGAGGTGTGGCCGTTGTTCGAAATCAGGCCATGATAGGAGGACTTGTGATGTTCCAGTTTAAGCACAATCCATGTTGTGGATAATACTTTTTGGCCACATTTATTTGTAATACTGTTACTGTTCTGGACAACAAACTAAATATTTTTACAGTTGTTTGTTCATTTATACATTTTGTTTTTGTTTTGTTTTTATTACTGTAAGGAAATGTTAAGTGTTTTGAGTTGCATGCAATTCACATTCACTATTGCGAATTGTTTACAATATCTTGATATCATGTTGCAAACATCTCTCAGGTTTTCATGCGATTTGTGTGAAATTTCACCATGATGCGGATTGTTTGTAAAATCATATCAAACAACTATCAGTATATGCTGCGAATTGTATTGAACTCCAACGTAATGCTTTTTCAAACAAATATCAGGACTCTTAGTTGTTTACGAAGCACATGATATGATGCGAATTTCCTTCAACTCTAAAGTATTTCACTTTCAAACAAAATATCACAAAGCGCATGATATGCTGCGAATTATGTTTTCAAACAAATATCAGGACTTTTTAATTGCAAACAACCAGAAGTCCTGATATTTTCTTACATATCGCATGATATGCTGTGAATTGTAAACAACCAGAAGTCCTGATATTTGCTTACATATCGCATTTTATGTTGCAAATTGTAGTTTTATACAAATAGCAGGACTTATAGTTGGTTGCAAAGCGCATTATATTCTGCGAATTGAATGGAACTACAAAGCATTACGATTCTTAGGTGCGCATGCGAATTGTGTGTATATCAGTATTATTGATAAACAACATCTTAGGTTAAGATGGGAGTTGTTTGCAAGTGGTAATAGGATGTGAATTATGGGTATTCTTTCACGTTCACACATAGTATACGAGACTTGTTTAAAACATTAAAAAGAGAATTGGTTGACAATTCGATACCTTTATGTCTAGCTCCAATTCTAAAGGTAGCGCCAGCGCATCACTCGTTTGCACTCTAATTCCGTAGGAAAATTTGGACGATGGTAAATTCCATACTACTGGATTAATGGTGTCATACTCGTAGGCTTTTATTAACTGTATTTTGTGGTATTCTGCGACATCGATACGGTCAGTTGTCTTTGTTTTCTTTGGCTAGTCGGTGTTTATTTTACTTTTGGCGGTTGAGGTTCTGTTATAATTATCTGTTCCTCTTCATCTGCCTCTGCCACTGGATACTTTGTTGGTGTCAGTAGATTCAAAGTAGGCTCCTTTGTCTCTTTACTTGACTTGAGCTTATTAAATAACAGAAATTAAAAGAGTGTGTCAGTTATTATAATGTTAACGACCCCAAAAATTTGCATGATAACATGCAGATTGTTTGGTTCTAGCTGAATACATTACAGGGTAACTATCAGGATAGCATGCGAATCGATCGAGGTTCTACTGAACACTTTGCATGCTACCATGATATTCGTTTGTAAAACTTAAAATATATCCACAAAATTCTCATGATATGCTGTAAAATCATTTAAAATAGCCCTTACCACACGGTCAACGGCAACCAATATCGTTGACTGGTTCATCATAATTTATGGATCGTGTCAGAAAAATCATTAATGTCATCCTCCGACATATTCTCCAAAGACTGTTGTTTTAAACAATCGTTATATACATTATCAATTTCATTTAAAAATGTCTGTGAAACTTGAGTGTAAATACCATCGACAGAAGCATCGGGTAAACCTACTATGTTATCGTTCGACTCTGGAGCTTGTAGTTGATTCGGTACTGGTACTACAATTTCACGTTGGCTTAGCAATTCTGACTTTGCGCACACCACTATTGGTCTTTGAGGTACATCTCTGTATTTGTTTTGGTCTTCTAACGATGGTTCTCCCTGGCTGAGTAGTTCCAGCTTCTCACAGGGATTGACACTTTCTGACTCTTCCGGAGCTATGTCTTGTGTTAGCCTTTCTCTCTTTGCCAAGGCTATTTATTGTTGTTGTTGTTGTTCTTCTTGTGGGTGTTGTTGTTGTTGTTGTTCTTGTTGTTCTTCTTGCTGCTGTTTTTTTATCTTGTTGTTGTTGTTGTTGGTGGTGGTGTTGGTGTTGTTGTTGTTGTTGTCTGTCGGCCTCATATATCATACAAATTCCAAAATAAAAAGGTGAAGGGGTTAAGCATACTATTATCATAGTTGAGAACAAATCGCATGCTAACATGAGATTTGTTTGAGTTATCCATCTCAAACAATTCGCATGGTAAGCTGCGATCTGTGAAATAACCAACTCAATAGAGTATGAAACAATTCGCAATATACGATGCGAATTGTTTGGACATGAATACACAATAGTCCTGATATTTGTTTGAAAGTTATCATGTGATGCATTGTTTGAATATGTATAAAACGATAAAACCCCACTGACTGTTTTAAATACATACACTGACTTTGTTTGAATATGTATACTGGTGTGGATAAATTTTGAACGAGGGTAATTTTGGTCTGAAGTTTTGTGGTATTTCAAAGGTATCTAATGTTTAGTAGATTGTGGTAAGAGAATTGAGTTGCGTGGTTGTATTTAATTCTCATTACCCTCATTAAATGAAAGTGGTTGGGTATTTATACCCTTAACCTTGGGCCACATGGGCTTTCGGGTCGTGTTTATGGATTCGGGTCGAGTTCAAAGACCCAATAGTTTTAAGCAGGTAGGTAATTTTCTTAGTCATGAAGTGGTTAAGTTTTTAATACATTAGTTCAGTTCGGACGGTTTAGTAGGTAAATATTTTCCGAATTGCCCCTGTCCGGTTCTCATAAAGAGTGGTGATAAAATCCGGACTCATTAGTAGCCCCTTTTTTAGGTTGTGTTTGAAGGCCTTTGGAAAGACCTAAAAAATAGTTTGTATGTGGTCATAACCATGTCCAGACGGATTTCAAACTGTGTAATGGCTTCGTCAGGACTAAAAAAAAGTTCTCAGAAACTAAACAGTTTTTGCCAGAGATCGTGGGACACGTGTCTTCCTCTTATTTGCCACATCGACCGTTTTTTACCTAGAACGGCGCTCCCACTTACTCCAAACAGAAATATCTTCATTTAATGTGGGTGACATCAGCGCCGTCTTTAATCATTACAATCCTTTCTAATTCTCCTAGGTATCGAAGCATCTTTTGTACCTTTACTATAAATTAGTCCCTTTTTTAGTGTTTTACTATCTTCATCATCTTTGCTCTGTTAAACTTCAAAGCTTTCATCTCTCAAAAAACCTTTCTTTTGGTGTGGGCTTATGTTCACAGCAAGAAACGCTTTAATAAAAGGTGGGTGGCTCAATTTGTCAGAGTTGGAAAAAGCTCAAAAGGTTGAACGAGAAAGGCGCATTGCTGCAGGCCTCCCTGTTTCCCCTGTTGATAAATCGGAAACACCAAGCTCAGAGCATGACCGGGGTTCTTCTTCAACTACGAGTGCTAAACCTAGGAGGTTGTTCCAGTCCAACCTTTCACCAATCGTTTCGGGCTCATCGGTCCAGGAATCAGAGCCTATTGTTGAACCAGGGCAGGCAGTCATAAGCTTTAAGAAACCTTCCCCATTCATTTCCATAGGATCGGATGCTGACGCCTCTCTAGAGAAGTTAGTAGATCGGAGAAGAGGTCGCTTGGTGAAAGGGCAGGCTCCGAAAGCTACGCCTTCCAAATCTGGGGCTAAAAGTACAAATACAGGGCCAGAAGCACCCATTAAGACTCCTAAGGACAAGCTGTCCGGCCCGAAGGCATCTAGTTCAAGTCTCCGGAAAGAAACCATTGTATCTGAGCCCCAGTCGGAGTCTAGACTATAAGAAGTCAGTAATGCCCAACCATCCGGAGGGCCTGGTGAGCCTACCACTAGTTCCCCTCACCCAAAAACAACTGATAACCCTTCCATAATAATGGAAGAAGTGCTGGAGGATTCTATTGAAGAAGCTCCTTTTGAGTCCGAAGTCTCTGGGAAAACAAGTGAGGCTGCTGCTGCCAAGAAGGCCAAAGGCAAGGAGAAGCTATGCTTAAAACATCTGGATTTGCCGGAGAACCTTGTGGGAAAAGTGAGACCTTGCTTCCACAAGGTAAGTGTCAAATACCTGCTAGCTTTGCAAAAACTTAATTATGCTTTCATCTACACAGCCGAACTGGGTCGGATGCGAACAAAAAGAGGGATCCCCGAGAATGTCAAGGTGAGGATTCCGGTGGATCCGGAGACACCAATGGATTGCAAGCTCAGTGAGATAGTTTTCTTCACTGAGCTATTCAACTGGGGACTAAGGTTTCCCCTAGACCCAGAGATAGTCAAATACTTCCACCTCATCAAACTCTGCACAAGCCAATTGAGCCCCAATGCATGGTATACTCTCATGGCCTGTATTATGGCCTCCAGGCTCTCCGGAATTCCTCTTCCAATGGAGCAATTTGCAGCTGTGGCCAGTCTCTGCAGAAACCACCTTATCCCCTTCTATCACTTCAACATGGGTGATAATTACAAAGTAGTGGACGACCTGCTTGAGTCGGAAAGGAATTGGAAGACTCAATTCTTGTTTGTTAGGGGCGCCTGGGAGAATGGCAGGAAGATTAAGACCGGTGTCAACCCGAGTCTGCTTACCAGCAGATGGCGAAGCGATGGTAAGAATCTCATCTCATATTTCCATCTTTACTTATCACAAATTTGTTTGTCTAACTTGTCTCTCTTTTTTCTTTTTTTTGGTAGTGCTGCCTAAGGACTTTAATGACCACTTGAAGGCTGGGCAGATCACTTGCTCCAAGCTGAATGCTTGGGCTGCTGAGAAGTGGGGAAATCGCTTCCACAATGCTTTTACCGGAGGCAATCTAAAAAGGTCCTACCTTTGGAATACAACTGACCGGAGGGACTTATCCTCGGAGGAACTAACCACCCCACCCCCTCCGCAAGTAATCCTCAGGAGGACAGATGTACCAGATGGGTCGTTGTATTTGCCCGGTAGAGCTAAAGCCCCAAGCAAGACGAAGGGCAAGAAAGGTAAAGGCAAGCAGAGTACGGTTGAAGCCAATCCTACCGAAGTAGAGGAAGCTGCCCCAACAAACCCAGATGGGCCATAACAAGTACAAATTTATGTTGCTCTTCTAACAAGTAGTGGAGCATGAAAGTACTAGAGAAGTGGTGGGATCTCCAAAAACCTCAAAGGCTCATAAGAAAGATAGGAAACGAGGAGCAGAAGGCAAGGACAGGGAGGCCAAGAAGAAGAAAACCTCCAAGGGTGATGAAATTTCCCTCCGGCCTCCGGAGCCTCTTCCTCCTGTTGACCCTACTGACCCTACTCAAGCAGAAGGCATCCCTGGTGACTTTCAAACTGGAGGGGGTGCAGGAGGGGATATCAGCATTGATAGCGTTGATATTAGTGGTCTTGAAGAGATTGGTCTTTACTTTGAAAATCTCCCTAAAGATGATTTTGCTGGGCCTTACCTCCCCCCGAGTTCTTCGAACATATTCAATGGTAAGTCTTTCTTTGTCTCAAGTGAAAGAGATATCATAACTCACTCTATATCAAGTAATATTCAGCCAGTGCTTAATTTAGAGAAGCAAGTACGAGGTCAGTCAGCCATCATTAATGCCCTTAATTCTGACAAAGAGAAATTGTCTGGCGACCTCCTCACCGCCAATCAAAATGCTGATGTTTTGAAGAGAGAAAATGAGGAGTTGAAGACAAACCAGGAGGATTGGGCCACAAAGCTAGCCACTTTGGAAAATACTATCAAAGAACTCCGAACAAAGCAATCCGAGTTGGAGAGAGATCTCTCTTCTTCCAAAGAAGAAGTGAGGGCTAGGGACAAGGTCATTCATACTTTAACCAATGACAAGATCTCGCTCGAGGACTTGGTGTCCAAGGCTGCACAAGAAAAAGCTGATCTGCTAAAGGAGCAAGAGAGAACAATCCAAGGTAGGATTGATGCTTATACCAACCAAGTGATAGACACTCAGGAGGAAAAGTATGCCAAAGTGAAGTCGGACATGGTCTTGCTCTTTCATGAGAAATTCCCGAAGAGGACACTGGGAGACTTATGGACTTTTGTAGAGTATGAAGACCTCCCCTTCCATACGATGGCTGATGGTGACAAGCATGATTACTCTAGTGGCTGGGATGATACAACCGATGAAGAAGAGAAGACTGGGGAAAGTCCAGATGAGGAAAATGACGACCTCAAGAAGAAGAAAACTAGTGAGGCTCATCCGTCTAAGAAAGCTCAGTCTTGAAGTATTGAATATCTTTTATTTTTATTTTTTTGTGATCGAACCAAAGTCCTTGGATGGCCAAGGCATTTTTGTAACCGTGTCCGGCTCCTGTTCGGATAAATATTTTGTTTGAAAACTTAAAGTCCTTGGGTGACCAAGGCACTTCGTATATCTTAATGGGCAATTTACTTTGCACACACTTGCATTTTTTTTTTATAGTTTTTCAGCTTTGGTGGCTAATGTTTAAACAACCCTTAGTTAGTTTGCTTGTATTTTAAAGTGAAAGTGTTTATGTTCTCCGATGAAAATTTTTTTAGTAGTCATCACTCTATCAATTTAATTTGATCAATCTGACATTGATAGAAAATCTCAAAGAAAAAACAACTGAAACACTCTGAATCTTTCAAGAAGGCATCGAATTTTATTGAAAAAGCCCGGACACCTCATTAAAACCTCCCCGCGCCACCAAGTAAGGAAAGAGTATGCCCCCAAATATTTACATAAACTTTTAAACAAGTAAATATTTACACAACTTTCATTCCAAGTACAATCGGAGGTGCTCAACGTTCTAAGGGTGATTAAAAACCCTTCCATCCTTGCCTTGAAGACGGTATGTCCCAGGCTTAAGCTTTTCACTGACCACATAGGGTCCTTCCCAAGTTGGAGTCAGCTTTCCGAACTGCTTCTCCTTAGTATGTAGGAAGACTTTCCTCAATACTTTATCTCCTGGCTGGAAATCTCTTCTTCTAACTTTAGAAGCAAACCTGCTTCTCATCAGGCCTTGATAGTGTGTGGCTCTAAGGTGAGCCTTAACTCTTCTTTCCTCCATCAAGTTAAGTTGGCCTCTTATTGCCACTTCGTTAGCATGTTCAGAGAAGTTATGAACTCGAAAAGAAGGAGGAGTAGCTTCAATGGGAGCTATGACATCCATCCCATACACTAAAGCAAAGGGAGATTCTTGTGTTGCAGCCCCAGGAGTTGTTCGGTAGGCCCATAATACTTCTTGTAGATAGCTTGGCCATTTTCCAGCAGCTCTTTCTAAATTCTTTTTAAGACCGGACAAGATGGTCAAGTTGGCCACTTCGACTTGACCATTTTCTTGTGGGTGGAAAGGAGAAGAGAAGCAACGTTGTATGCCTATAGAGGCACACAAATTCTCCATTTCTTTGTTGTCGAACTGTGGCCTATTGACTGTGGTTATTTTTTGTGGAATTCCAAATCTGCAACAGATATTGGCTAAAATGAATTTTATAACAGTTTTTGATGTTGTACCTGCCAATGGAGCTGCTACTATCCACTTGGAGAAGTAATCAATAGCAACGATTATAGCTCTACACCCTCCGAATGCCATAGGTAGAGGCCCAACCAAATCCAACCCCCAACGAGCAAAAGGTATTGGTTCAGAAATTGACTCTAAAGGGATAGCTGGGGTATGAATTTCATTGCTATATCTTTGGCATGGGTCACACTTTTTTACCAACTCCTTAGCATCTTGCATTATGGAGGGCCAGTAGTACCCAGCTAACAAAACTCTTCTTTTTAGGGCCCTGAATCCGCAGTGAGCTGATCCTTCCCCATCATGTAGTTCAGAGAGTATTACCTGCGACTCCTCAACCCCCAGACATCGTAGAAGAGGTTTACTATAGGATTTTTTATAAAGAACATCCCTTAGGATGACAAAACCATGAGCTTTGTATTTTGTTTTTCTTGCCACTGCTTTCTCCGGAGGCAAGATGCCATCCGAGAGATATTGAAGAATTAGAAATCTCCAATCTAGAGGTCTCTTGACTTGTATATTCAAGCTTTCTTCTTCCTTATCCGGATCGAGCTGAATAGATGGGCACTTTTGCACATGTATCCAAGGGTAGGACTCGGAGTAGGCTACAGTTGCCAAGGAGTCTGCTAGCGTATTTTCCGTTCGGGGTATGTGCTCATATATGATGCTTTTGAAGTTAAGTGCCACTTCTTTAAGGATGAACAAGTATTTAATAAATGGCTCTTTCTTGGCTTTGGATTGACCTTGCGCTTGATGGTAAGAAGTTGAGAATCACTCATCAACCTAACACTCTTAGCTCCACAGATGAGAGCTAACTTTAAACCTGCTATATCAGCTTCATATTCAGATTCATTATTGGAGGCCCTGAAGGCAAAACATATAGCTTGGTACATTCTATCACCGTACAGAGAGGTCAAACATATCCCAACACCACATCCCATGGTGCTTGATCCATCATCAGTCCGGACGACACATACTTTTTTTGTCTTTTACACTGGTTGCTTGCTCGGCACCCCTATCCCAGTGGAATTCAACTAAGAAATCAGCCACAGCTTGGGCTTTGATCGCTGTTCGAGGAGAAAAATCAATATCATAGTCTCCCAGCTCTACTGACCACTTGGTCATTCTACTTGAAATGTCAGCTTTTTGGAGAAAATTTTTCAAAGGAAAAGAGGTCCGGACGATGATAGAATGAGCCTGAAAATAGGGCCTCATTTTCCTTGCTGCATTCACCAGTGCCAATGCCAATTTTTCAAGCTTCAAATATCGTTTTTCTGCATCTATCAAGCTTTTGCTGACGTAGTACACCAGACGGGGATAATTATCCACCTCTCTTACCAATACTGCACTTATTGCACAATCAGAAACTGCCAAATACACATAAAGGATTTCTCCAATAACCGGTTTGAACAAAGTCTTGGGGGAAGACAAATGCTTCTTAATTTCATCGAAGCCCTCATTACATTGTGGGGACCAGTTAAAGTCCCTCTAAGTGTAGCTCTTCGTCCACACTCTTCACCATCATGTCATCGATGTAAACTTCCATGTTTCTTCCAATTTGATCAGCAAAGGCCTTGTTCACCAACCTCTGATAAGTAGCCCCATTATTTTTTAATCCAAAAGGCATCACCTTGTAACAATGGAGGCCCCTATGAGTAACAAATTAGTATGTTCTTGATCTTTTGGATCCACTTGAATCTGATTATACCCGGAGAAGGTGTCCATAAAGGACAACAGCTTGTTTCCAGAAGTGGAGTCCACCAACTGATCAATTCGGGGGACCGGATGTAAATCTTTTGGGCATGCCCTGTTGAGATCTGCGAAATCGATGCACATACGCCACTTGCCATTCTTCTTTTTTACCAACACCGGATTGGATGTCCATAAAGGGTATTGAGATTCCTTATGTGCCCCATTTTAGTACGTCGGTCAACCTCTTGAGCTATGACATCAGCCTTTTCTTTAGAAAACGCTCTCCTCCTTTGCACAACAAGTGCTATATCTCTTCGGATGGACAATTAGTGTGATATAATGCTTGCTGGTACCCCTGTTACATCAGTATTACACCACGCAAAGACGTGTTGATGGTCTTTAAAGAAATCCAACATTTTACCCTTTAATTCGAAAGTCATCTTGGATCCTATCTTAACATTTTTTCCTGCAGCCAGAGAGTGAGTTTCAACCTCTTCAACCGGTATCAAAACACCAGGGGTCTCTCTGGGGTCATCAATTTCACCCTCTCCCGCAGAGGGCCCCTCAAACTGTTATTCCTCATTAATACGGACAGCCCCCAATGTTCGAGGGGCCAATGCTGTCGCTCAACACTCTTTTGCTACTTTTTGGGTGCTACTGACAACTCCCACTTGTCCCTACACAACATACTTCAAATACCGGTGGACTGTTGAAGCCACAGCATGCATCCTGGAAAGCCAAGATCTTCCCAGAATAACATTATAACAAGTGGGACAATCCACCACAATAAACAGTATTCTAACCATCTTTTTAAAAGGGCCTTTGCCCAACAAAACTTCCTCCTCGAACTCTCCGATCACATCTGCTGAGCTTCCAGTGAAACCCACAATTGATCTGTTCGAACACTGGATTACTGCTGGATTCTTCATTTTCTTGTAAGAAGTTAAAAAGAGAATATTGGTTGAACTTCCGGTATCCACCAAAATTCGTCTTATATCATTGCCTCCAATGGATGCCCCTATGACAACAGCATCTTCATGTGGACCAGCAATATCCCTCAAATCATCCTCGTCAAAGACAATAAAAGGAAAAGGAATTTGCGATTGATAGGAAGCCATGCCTCCTTCAAGCTTGGTAGTTAAAGTATGAACGTACCTCTTCCTTGAAGAAGCAGTTGGTGCAGTCATGGTGTCCCCTTCGAATATTGTAAGTGACTCAAAAAAGTTAATAAGTCTGGACACTGTTTTGCAATGCTCGGTGATAACACCCACTTTATTGCGGGTTGGATCAGGGTCCAAGTATTCTGACTCTACATCGAATCTTTCAATTATCACCATAGCTCCATCCAGAGCTGATGTGCCTGCATTGTTTGGACCAGCCCGATGAGCACTATCAGGCATATTGCCACATTTTTCTTTTAACATACGCCCCCAAATTTCCTCTTTCAATTAAATTCTGCACCTCTTGTTTCAATGCAATTCAATCCTCAGTGGTATGGCCGGTGTCATGGTGATACTGGTAGAAACAATTATTACGGCTCAACCTAGGAGAATGTAAAGCAGCTGGCCTTCTGTAGTGTACTTCGTCTTTTGTTTTGTCATAAATGATGGCTATATTTTCTTTCAACTCAGCAAACCACTCCGGTTGAACCCAAGGCCCTCGTTTATTTCTAGATTGTTGACTCTGGGCTGGTGCAACTGGCTGAGACTGAGCTTTGGCTCTGTTATGACCCTGCTTGGCTTCCCTAACCTTGTTTCCGGACTGGTTTTGGTTTGGATTTGGTGCAGCCGGAGCAGACCTCACCTGCCTGTGCACCCTAGTTTTCTTTGTTTCATCTACATTAATTTGCTTTCCGACCTTATTTAGCAGACCTCCCCATGCCATGGCCTTTTTTCTGGTTACTAAATAAGCAAAGTTTCCAGGGTTTAAGCCCTGCCTCAGAGAAGCTATCGCTACTTTCTCAAAGCAATCAGCCAATCCATTTTTGGTATTCACAAAATAACTTATGTATTCTTTTAAAGATTCGTTTGGTTCTCGGGCACAATGGATAATTGTGACTCCATTGCCCTTCACTTCCTTACTTCCAACAAACTGCCTCCGAAAGGCTACCCCAAAAGTGTCAAAATTCCTAATACAACCCTGCGGTAAGCGGTAAGCTATTATACCATTTCAGAGCACTCCCCATAAAAGATTGGGAGAATGCCCTACAAAGTAATTTATCGTCATCGTCAAAATTCATCATAAAGTTTTTGAATTGTTCTAAGTGGTTATCCGGGTCTTTGCTACCATCATATTTTTCCATTTTCGTACTGTCGAATCTCTTAGGAAGATTTCCGGACAATATTTTGGAGGACAATGAAGATTGTCTCCAATTTCGGCCACGACTGAAAACCGTATCTTCGTTAGGAGTTGCAAAGATACCTGGTTCATCATGGAAGGTAAAAGGATCCATCACCATCCGATCTACATGTCTCCGGCTATGAGACGATCCTTTGCCTATATGCCTCTTTAACCTTCCATGCCTATCCCTTTTTCTTGAGTACTTTTTGACTAACTTTTGTTTCTTTTTAGAACGGCCTTCATCACTGCTGGATGACAAGGATTATTCGACTCCATCTTCACTTGAGGAGCTACTGGAAGATTCTGAGCCTGAATCAGAGCTCTCCACCAGTTTAGACCGATGAGACTTTTTTGAGCTAGCATGAGTCTTTTTCGTACTCATATGGGGTTTTGAGGGCTCATGTTTTCTTGGATTATCAGTATGATGAGCAACTGACGCCTTAGATTACTCTTTTATGCCCATCTCTGCCCTCTTGGCAGCCCTCAGAGCTTCTATTTGAACTTTTAATCTATCTCGCTCCTCAATCGTATATTCATCATTTTCACCCACCACTTCTTCCAAAGCTGGTGGTATTTCTTGCACGTCCGGATTCATCCGAACTGGTTTTTCCTAATGGTTTTGAATGCTAGATTCGGGCACCTTCTTCTCCCATTGTGGTCGCCAATTTGGTGTGGATAAATTTTGAACGAGGGTAATTTTGTCTGAAGTTTTGTGGTATTTCAAAGGTATTTAATGTTTAGTAGATTGTAGTGAGAGAATTGAGCTGCCTGGTTGTATTTAATTCTCATTACCCTCATTAAATGAAAGTGGTAGGGTATTTATACCCTTAACCTTGGGCCATATGGGCTTTTGGCTCGTGTTTATGGATTCGGGTCGAGTTCAAAGACCCATTAGTTTTAAGCAGGTAGGCAATTTGCTTAGTCATGAAGCGGTTGAGTTCTTAATACATTAGTTCAGTTCAGACGGTTTAGTAGGTGGATGTTGTCCGAATTGCCCCTGTCCGGTTCTCATAAAGAGTGGTGATAAAATCCGGACTCATCAGTAGCCCCTTTTTTAGGTTGTGTTTGAAGGCCTTTGGCAAGACCTAAAAAATAGTTTGTATGTGGTCATAACCATGTCCGGACAGATTTCAAATTGTGTAATGGCTTCGTCAGGACTAAAAAAAAGTTCTCAAAAACTAAACAGTTTTTGCTAGAGATTGTGGGACACGTGTCTTCCTCTGATTTGCCACATCGGTCGTTTTTCCCTAGAACGGCGCTCCCACTTACTACAAAAAGCAACCTCTTTATTTAATGTGGGTGACATCAGCGCCGTCTTTAATTATTACACTCCTTTCGAATTCTCCTAGGTATCGAAGCATCTTTTGTACATTTACTAAAAATTAGTCCCTTTTTTAGAGTTTTACTATCTTCATCATCTTTGCTCTGTTAAACTTCAAAGCTTTCATCTCTCAAAAAACCTTTCTTTTGGTGTGGGCTTATGCTCACAGCAAGAAACGCTATAATAAAAGGTGGGTGGCTCAATTTGTCAGAGTTGGAAAAAGCTCAAAAGGTCGAACGAGAAAGGCGCATTGCTGCAGGCCTCCCTGTTTCCCCTGTTGATAAATCGGAAACACCAAGCTCAGAGCCTGACCAGGGTTCTTCTTCAACTACGAGTGCTAAACCTAGGAGGTTGTTCCAGTCCAACCTTTCACCAATAGTTTCGGGCTCATCGGTCCAGGAATCAAAGCCTATTGTTGAACCAGGGCAGACAGTTACAAGCTTTAAGAAACCTTCCCCATTCATTTCCATAGGATCGGATGCTGACGCCTCTCCAGAGAAGTTAGTAGATCGGAGAAGAGGTCGCTTGGTGAAAGGGCAGGCTCCGAAAGCTACGCCTTCCAAATCTGGGGCTAAAATTACAAATACAGGGTGAGAAGCACCCATTAAGACTCCTAAGGACAAGCTGTCCGGCCCGAAGGCATCTAGTTCAAGTCTCCGGAAAGAAACCACTGTATCTGAGCCCCAGCCGGAGTCCAGACTACAAGAAGTCAGTAATGCCCAACCATCCGGAGGGCCTGTTGAGCCTACCACTAGTTCCCCTCACCCAAAAACAACTAATAACCCTTCCATAATAATGGAAGAAGTCCTGGAGAATTCTATTGAAGAAGCTCCTTTTGAGTCCGAAGTCTCCGGGCAAACAAGTGAGGCTACTGCTGCCAAGAAGGCCAAAGGCAAGGAGAAGTTATGCTTAAAACATCCGGATTGCCAGAGAGCCTTGTGGGAAAAGTGAGACCTTCCTTCCACAAGGTAAGTGTCAAATACGTGCTAGCTTTGCAAAAACTTAATTATGCTTTCATCCACACAGCCGAACTGGGTCGGATGCGAACAAAATGGGGGATCCCGGAGAATGTCAAGGTGAGGATTCCGGTGGATCCGGAGACACCAATTGATCGCAAGCTCAGTGAGATGGTTAGTCGCTTGACGGAGTAAAAGACGGTGACCGGTCCAATTCCGATGAAGGTGCGAAGAACGACTGATTTCAGAGAGAAGTTGGAAGGGTTATTGGTTGTAGAGAGAGAGAGTATCACGAAATCGAACGGTTTTTGGTGGTTTCTAAAATTTGACGTGTTTGGGTTGGTTTAGGGTGATTGGAAAAGGAGAAAAGGTGTGTTTGAAGTGAAAAATGGATACATATAGTCGGTGATAATTTTATCCAATTTTTAACTCGAAGTACTAAGCAACACTATCCAAAATTTGGATACTACCGGATAATTAAATACTTGAACGGATATTTACATATTTGAACGGGTATTTGCTAATACTTTTCTCATATATATGCTTTATTAATATAGCAGTCATAAATCATATGGAAATGATACGAAAGAAAGCATTCCACAATCTAATTATTGTACAATTATTACAAAGATAAAATTTTAATCATTCCAACCAGTTCGGATGCGCGGATGCATCTAAGGAAGACTTAGTTAATAAAATTACAGGTTATCTATGGAATACTTGGTTAATAAAATTACAGATTGAAGACTTATAACAAGAATAACATAAAAGTTATTTATTCTGTAATCTAAAACTGATAGAAAACATTATGAATGCATATTTAACATTATTTGAATTATTTAATTGTCGTTTTACCACCACGCATCTTTTCAGGTTAGTTTCCATAGGAAAGTAAAAAAGTTATATGCGATACATCTCAAATCGGATTTGAAGAGATATAAATTAAGTTTAAATACTGGTTCGGTTTCTGAACATGTGACGGAGATAAGAGCCTAAAGTAAGGTCCAACAAGTAGTAGACAGATAATTGTGTTATCCATTTTCTTTTGTATGTTTGTTACATGGCATGGCACGATGTCAGAAGAGAACCGATAGAATAAAATTATATCGCAAATGTTCAAACAAATCGGCTTGCAAAGTGAGACTTGATTTTCTTCTGCTTTATATATTTACATCCCCTCCTCAACTGATCATTCAACAAAGAGTAAAGATAGACAATTTACATAGAAGAGATGTTTTGTCCAGGTCCAGGTACGCCAAAGTAATCATATCATCTTTGTTTAGTCTTTAAATCTAATAAGCTTTGCCAAAAATGAAGGAAATTAAATGTAACTTGAAGTTTTTTTTTTTCATCATGCTTTTGCTCTGAAAAAAACAAACAGGTAAACAGGCATGGCCCGAACTGGTTGGATCAACTGGAGCAGCGGCAGCATCAGCGGTGCGGAGGCAGAACCCTAAGGTTAGTCCGATCGTGTTAAAGGAAGGTTCTCCTGTAACCAGAGATTTTAGGTGCAACCGAGTTTGGATTTTCGTCGATGGAAGGGGTACCGTAACTCAAGTACCTAGAGTGGGCTAGCAATCATATGTTATTTCTCATGTGATGTAACAATAAAAAGATCATGTAATAATAAGCAGAGCTACACTCCATATTCTGCAATAACAATAATAATGATCTGTTAATAAGTTTTATGCTGGAAGTAGATAGATAGTAGACCGAACACATCTCTACCAGTTAGTTTATACTTCAATTTCTGGTTAAATATAGGCCTACCGTTTCGAAAAGATTTTGAATGGCTATATATTATAAATAAATGATTAAATCATTTGATTTCGTATAGATAAATAAAATATTTGAATTCGATCAAGAAACTTGTTTAGATCTAAACCGTTTGAATCATATACTCATATATAAATAAATCATATTTTTATGTTTTTTTTTCACATGTCCTTGATGAATAATCAGGATGCATTTAAAAAAACTCTAATGATATGTGTTAAAGTGTCATGATTAGAATCAAATGTATATAAAATTTGTTAAAATGTATATGAGTTATTTAATATTAGCTTGCATATGGATTTGGGTTTATTTTCTGCCACACTTTATATATACATTGTAATTGTGCTATGTCGGAGAGGTTATTTGGTTTATGTGTTGAAAGGGTGAAGATATGAGGGACATATTCACTCAACCTTTTAAATGTTTCCTTTGTGCTTCTGGATTATTCACTGAATACTATTTTCCTACTCAACATCTTCAGATCCTACTGTCATACATATAACACATTCACAATTCTCTCAACATGGAATCAGAGCCAAATTGGAAGCAATGTAGGAATAAGAAAATGTGTTGAGTATCCAGAGATATGTCTCCGCTGTGATTAGGCGACGTTATCCGCCCATCAACACATCCAGGGATGTGTTTCCGTTGTGATTTGGCGACGTGTTTCCCCCATGCGATGTTTATTCCGCCCATTAATGGGATAAGTTTAAGGAGGGATGTTGGAGAGTAAACTTCATCCCATACTTGGTCCAGACTCCCACATTGCTCACATTGAAAAGAATATAGTGTATATAAGTGTGAACATATCTCAACTAGTAAGAGGTCTTTTAGGAGTTGAACCACAAGCAAAGTCATGCAAACTTTATGGTCCTAAACGGACAATATTTTGTCAGTGTGTGAAGCCCGATTTCACACCTACACATCTAGTCTAACAATGTGTCATATTGTAAGAAATGAACACAACTAGCATTTTACATAAGATTCGAATTATAATTTATTTTAATTTAACTCTAGTTGCTTTCATATTACATCGTAGGAAATAAAGACAACTAACTACCATTTTATATAAGATTGAAAATAGAATTTTAATTTAACCATGGTTGTTTTCATATTTCATAGTTAAGTTAACGTGATCATGAACCATAACCTCAAGTTATTTTATTTATAAATTATTAACTAAACTTTATAGTTTATACTTAAGGGTTAATGTTTGAATATAATTTTTCACATAATTCGAACTTTGACATGGTATATACTTAATTATCTTCATAGAGATTTTAATTTATTATTCTGATATATATATTTATGTGATTATTTTTTAATCAAATCATAATCGACGATAACCAAGGCTGATATAAACACATGACGATTCATCATAATAGAGAAGTTTAAACATATATATGTTCTTTATTGTCCATTTGTCATTTAACTTAATTGTAGAGAATTACATAATTTGAATCTCCACTTTATCATTATTGGCAAAAACTTCCTCAACTTCTTGAGGAACTCAATTGCATTCGTGGTCTCACTTGTGACAACCCCAAAGAATACCAAATGTATTATCCGTTTAATGATTGTCAAACACAACCGCTTTGAATTTTTCCACGCATCAAATTTTTTCTTCTCCTCATAAGAGTTATCTTTTGCGAGTGCCGTTGGATTATTAGTCCTTAATGATATGTTAAAATCATGAAAATTCAAATTAAATTTCATGTCGTCTTTTTATCAGAAAAATTCATACCCATCTAAAGTGGCTGGTTGTTACCCATTGGGTTAAAAACATTAACATTCAGTACACAATACATGAAACAAATAACACATTTGTTGACATAGACTTATAACAATGTTTAAATATAGCATAACCTTAAATTTTTCATAAAATACCTTGGTCAAGTATATTAACATGTAGTTGTATGAGTTTGAGAAAATTCATTGTTGATCCAATTTTAGTTGACTTAATTATGTAGAATTCTCATTTGGACTAGTGTTTCTATTGTTGATCAAATATTTAATGACCAACTCATAATAGAAACTCTCATGTTCATGATTAATTATGCCAACCATTAACTATCTTTTGGGCCGGTTACGCACGTAATATTATTAATCATAAACCCGTAAAAACCCTAAGTAAAACAATTCACCAATATGAGTGACTTTGACAATAAGTTGACTTCATAACTTACCTACCAAAGTTAAGGTGGTCTCAGTCATGTAATTGATATTGAATTTAAACACCAAGTAACCACACAAATATACTCGAGTCTCAAGCTAACATGTGGTACATGTATGGATAAATGACCAATATAGGTGCGTTTACTGCGCAAAGCTATAACGAGGGCTTTCCACTGCATCAATAACGGTTTCGTCACGCCAGCCACATAGGGCTATGATATTTCGAGTTGTTGTCACTGTAAATAATAGGAGGCAACGCGATAATGACACCATCATAAAAGTTTATGACACCAGCATAAAAGTTTATTGTGGTAAAAAACATCATTTATGCTTTAATTTGGGCTTCATGTGCCATGACTATGTTCATTTTGTCGCAACAATACAATCCCAAATCGACCAAAAACCCAAAATTTCTTTGGAATTCACACTTAATTGACTAAATACGTAATCTAACATGATTTATCCTTAATCAGTGAAATAACATGCAATTTAAAACCTTAGATCCACATGGCTCTACCAAATTACTAAATAATTAATTCATATTGTGGATATTTTACTAAAGATAAAATCACAAGCTTATTATGGCTAAAAAAACTTGACTAGTCTCTCACAATTCCATTTGGCTCAAAATGTCCTCTCACGTTCAGTAGTGTAACAAACGAATCCTTCATATTTTCAAAATATTTCATATATTATCTTTTACGATGTCATCCATTTTTTCAACCCAATAATACCATTGGCTCACCATATTATGCTTTAATTTTCGAAATTCTTACCATTTATTATTTACCTTACTTCTTACACAACCAAATAATTATAATATAAAACTAGAGCCATTAATCGAATAACCTAAAAACCCAGCACATACCCATTAAACTTAAACTATAACTGAATCATTACTAGTTCACACTAACCCAATCAATTCAAAATCTTAGTTGATATCAACAATGAAACTCCAAAATTTTATCATTTTATAAATTTAATGTATAAATTAATATAATCAATGAATTCACCAACGAAGATCTTTCGATTACCATTACAAATGATCTATTTGAGCCAATATAAGCTTTCTCATGTTCGCCCAGTTAGTCATAAAACAGCGCTTTACTGGATCTAGTTGTTTTCGAGGTATACAAATTATCATGCGAGTTATTAGGTAAATAATCGAGTTCAAAAACCAAAAAAACAATAAAAAAAACCGAGTTTTTATATATGTGGTTGGGTATATTAGTTTGTGTTGTAGTAAGAATGTGGATGATTAAATCACTAGCAGTGGTTCGAGTCTGATTGTACCATTTTCAAATATTGTTCGTCTTTGGGTCGGCGAAAACAAAGGGTTAGAGTATCTTTTGGCCTTTAGTTGGAAGTAGTATATGTAGAAGAATGAATAAAGAAGAGTTTGATGTTAATCACTTAGCTGAAGTTGTAATCACCTGTTGAAATTTTGCTTGGATTCGAACGTGCGGCTTCTGGACTCAATTACTAAATACAACTATGTGATCAAATAACTGGAGTTGGAAATATTTACTTCTTTGTTACTTTTTTTTATTGAATTTAGTTGTTTGTTATTTAATAATAACATATGTAAATATATGGTACTTACTAATTGTGATATGTAGAAATCAATTATCTTCTTCTTTCGCACTATTTCGAATTAAATTTGAAAAAGATAAACCAATTGAAACCCTAACCATCTCCTAAGTGAATCGATTTAGGAAATATTGTAAGTATAATTATTTGGGTTTACTTTAAGTTTGATGGGCTTGGATGGGGTTAGTCGGTTACTAGGTCAGGTTTTAACTTAAAGGTAATAAGTTGGAACGGGTAACAATTTAGGTAAATAGTTAGGATAAATAATAAATGGTAAGAATTTAAAATTACAGCGTCCACGTGACGTTCTATGTGGATGCTGACATGGAAAGTCCAAGGGTATTATTGGGTATAAAAATTAAATGAAATCACGAAGGACTATATTTGCAACACTTTATAAACATGGAGGACTCATTTGTTACACAAGTGAACGTGAGAGACCATATGAGATAAATGGTAAACGTGAAGGACTTGTCAAGTTTTTTTAGCCAGCTTATCATATTAGATTTGACAACATAAAACCTAACATTCAAGCTTAAATTGATAACTATGATATGATTCGAATTGCTTGAATCCTAAACTCATACATTCATAATTAAGTAGTTAAGCATATTATTTTCTTACTTACATTGCATAAGTAGAAAACTTACCTGAAAATGACATAGCATTTTTATTATTCTTTTCTTTCTCAAGATGTGTCTAGGACAGATAAGGACAATCCCAACAATTTGTTATTTTTACTTATGAATGACTTTATCTTTTGTTACTTTCCTTCAAATTGGGCGAGCGTCGAACTTCTTTTAAGTACTAGTTTTTTTGCTTAAGCTTTTCCTAATTCAAGTTTTTAAGTACAATTTCGAAAGCCTTTCCCAATTCAAACTCCAATGGAAAACAGAAACAGTAGGTTTCGCAGGTATCATGAGGATGTAGGCCATAACACAAAGGAGTGTATTGCTTTAAAGAAATAAATTCAAGCGTTAATTGACAATGGGAAGCTAACAAACTTTGTAAAGAAGAATTCTAGCAAAAATATGACGACTAAAGAAAAATCAAAGAAAGAGGAAACTGCGTTGGTTATTTCTGAGAAAATTGATTCTTTTGATATTGCGACAGAGTATCTAGATCCAAAAGAGGGAAAATTGATATTAGCATGGTAGAGGAAATTATCCCGAGGAAAAAGGTTAGTGATGTATGTGCATATTTTGAGTCTTTAGCAATTTTTGGAAGGGATAATATGCAGGAAATTCGAAAGTTCCCGGAAAATATACATAGTCAGTTTAACCACTCTGTTATAAGTGGGAGCCTCAACACATCAATATTGAGTTCCTTCTCCAATAATCTATTTCGAGGACGATGATATGAGAAATGTAACAGGCTTACATGAAGATGCAGTGGTAATTGCAGTAGGGATTGTTGGTGATCGTGTACAGATGGTATTAATAGATACAGGAAGTTCCGCTAATATTTTTTTATGAGTACTTACAAGAAAATTTTCGACCCACCTGTTATCTGACGGTCTGATAGAACGATTACGGGTTTCATAAGAGCAACTGCTGAAGTAGTGGATGAATTTGAAAGTGTAGTGGAATCATGACGAGGACCTTTCAGAAAGGAGGTCGAAATCTTATTCATTGTTGTAGATGCACCAACTTCTTACAACGCTATTCTTGGAAGGTCATGGTTGTCGAAAATGCACGTTGTTACTACTACGGTACATCTTTATCGAAAGTATATTGTGTGGAATAATGTGGGAACAATTAGAAGCAACCAAAAACTGGCTAGAGAGTGTTATCGAATTGTTTTATCTTCCAAGCAAATTCGAGAAAATAAGTTAAGTAAAGCATAGCAGCTAGTGGGGACTTTCTCTGAGCCAGCCCGTTTTGATGATCTAAGGGAGTCCTCCAGTTTTTTGGTTCCAGATGAAGACTACGAAGATCATACATTTTCAGGTGGAAAAGTTGTAAAAATTGGAACAAAGTTGTCCCCAGATTTAAAGCAAGGATTGATTGAATTTTTGTCATCAAAGTTGGATTTATTCGCTTGGTGTTCAGAAGATGTAACTGGTGTTCCTTCGGAAATTATTTGTCACAAACTGTCAGTTTAGAATAATATGAGACCAATAATTCAAAAAATAAGACTTTTTTCTCATGAGAAATCTGAGGCGATAATTACGGAGATCAAACGTTTAACTAGAGTTGAACATATACAAGAGTCTTGTTATCCGCAGTGGGCTGCAAATCCAGTTTTGGTTAAAAAGGAAAATGAAAAATGGCGGATGTGCGTAGACTTTACAAACTTGAATAGAGCTGGCCCAAAAGATCATTTCTCGATCCCACGGATTGATCAGTTTGTGGATTCAACGTCCAGAAATAAACTACTTTCTTTTATGGACGCTTATGTGGGGTATAATCAGATTAACAAATCATGCAACTAGCATACCGAAACGAAGATATAAACCTAACTTAACATCTAAACCTAACTACAACTCGAATCAACAACTACCAAGATAAGAAAAATCGATTTTTTAACTAAACCTTAAACTCTAAATATCACTAAAATTATCTATGTAAATTCAAAAAACATTACACCAATGTGTTTATATCAATTACATTATCGTAAATATTGAGGTCTCATTATAAAGGGATCTCGTCTTAAACAAAAATAAGTCTCAATTTAGTCTAGCTCTTGTAATACTTTGCACATTTATTCCATCATAATACGACCTTCTTCATATATTTGCATTTGTAAAATATTAGATATATGTTATTTGTGTCGTAATTCATTCAATTGTAGTCCTAATATATTTATGTTAACATATAATTGAGAACTTAATTTATTATTTAACATGTTAGTTAATGTTGAAAATTTGGAAACAAAAACTGAATGAGTCATAAACTGTGAAGAAGTATTAGAATTTCACATCTTGATCAATGAAGATCTTTGACTACCCCATACATCACAACTTTCACGAATTCGCGAAACAATATTATTGTTTCAACTAACTATAATTGAAGATGTAACGGTAACAACAAGGGATGAGCAATTACATCTTAACTATGCATTTTCACAAGTTGGAGAAACTAAACTGGAATTTAATAGAAGCGAAACCACAGGCGGTGATCCACCAACTGATTGCCCAAGACAAAAATCCATCCATATTCGTGAACAAGTCATCACCATTGATTTGGGTTCCATATTTACAAAGTTATTCCCCCAGAAGATGCCAAAATATGATGAGGATTATCCTTGTCAAATAAAATTCCAAAGATTTATAAAATGGAACAACTCAAGTGTTTAAGAAAAATAAAGTAAATTATATTATTCAGAATGTAATAATCTGCAAATGAAGGTTTATATCTATACTCAGAATTTTCTAAGAACTAAAAGAATGGATGATACGTGTAAATATATACATGTTTCATTCATTTAAGAAATAAGTTGGTATATATTATATTCTGACAAATATACTCTTTAATCGTCCATAGTATTTAAGTAATATTATTGGATTGGACTAAGATTCTTAATTCTTCGTGTACCTTATGAACCGAGTTGTTATTTATGAAGAATGTGATTCATTTTTTCATCTTTCATATACATTGTACTTTTTTATACAACTAGTATAAAATCATTAACTTTAACCTAAGTTATGTTTTTTGTCTTTTTGTATCAACTCATCTTATTTTATTATCATATGAATGTCTTGCTTTCCACAGATTCACTCTTATCTAATATCAGCCAAATTACTCTTACCTCGTATACAAGAATATATTCCATAGTGAAGAATATGTCCTAATCACCGGGTTTCGTTGAATACGGTAATATCGTTCTTCATGCTCCTCATCTTCATAAATCAAAAATATAAATGAAACCTTAAATAGTTTTTTTTTCACGTCTAATTAGGTTAGGAATAGAGTTAAAAATATTGTCATTCATTCTAGTATCCTCATCAGTAGCATTTAGGTAGGAAGGCTCAGTTAGTATACCTTTAAAATAAGAATCAACAGAATTTGAAATCAAAGTAGAGTCAGTGATCCAGTCAGTACTATCCTTTATATTAAGGATTCCATTTTTCTTTATCTTCCTCTTAACTTAACTATGATAGATATTTGTGTTCCTATCCCCATTCTTGGCATAGAATAACTCTTTTGATACCAGTTTGATTCCATCTTAGCTAAGGTTTTCAGGTATAATGCATTATCTTTCGAGAGACTGATTATGTTAGAGGATTATTTGTTTCCTAGTATTCTAATTCAAGTCTCTTAACTAATTCTTCAGCCTCCAAAACCTTGTCAAATATATTACCAAAGCTTAGTATGTTCCAAGATTTAAGAGCCTCGTTTAATCTCTTTAACTTGTTCAAGAAGATATACATAGGGTACACAAGCATCTGTTTATTCCAACTTAGTTCCACAATATTTCAAAAGTCATTGTGCAAGCACCACATGTTAAGAAACTTGAAAGAACTGTGAAGAATGCTAGGAATGTTGCTGCTGTTAGATATAGATAAACATAGTGGATAATGGTCAGAACATGTTGAGGCCATGTGGAGAACCCTGGTTTCAGTAAAGTATTGTGAGCAATTCAATTTGTTGGTCCAAGTGTACTTAGTACCAGTATAGCCAGCATTTTCAAAAAGACAATCTCTAATTGCATCATTGAATTCTTCAATACTATAAATGCAATTAGTATAACATCTTATATGTTCATCATATGAGGATATAACATTGAATCACTAATAACAATCTATTCCTTAAATGTAATTGAAAAGTCCCTTAGATATCTCTAAAGCTCAAGTATGTTTACTCTTTGACCTTTAGCATACACAATAGTAAATAAGAAACGTTTTAATCATTATGGAATAAGAAATCTCAGCATGAATATACTGAAGATGTCAGGTATGAAATTTATCTTGAAATCATCATTCCATAACAGCCAAATGTCATTATTCATATTGGCTTTGCAGTTCTTAAACCCAAGCTTAGAAGCAATCATATTCATGTTCTCAACCTTGATAAAAAGTTCTTATATAGTTATTAAGTCAATATTTTCTTTAATTTCGATAGATTTCATCCTTCTTTGAGAAGTTTTGTTGTCTATACCACTTAACTAACAAGGTATCATTCTTCGTTTTCCCTTTAACTTCATTAAGTTTTTTTAGCATAACCTAAAAGCTTTTATCAATCTCTCGTCCACGTCTTATTGTGGATGTTGGTATGCTACTAATGTTATGTTGATTTGGAGAGTTATATCCTGATTCTAGGTTATCGTAATCCATTGAAGAAGAAATATTATATTTAGTTTCAAGGGCTTTAATGGCTTCAATAACATCATATTTACCTAAGGAGTTATGAAGTTTCTCGTGAGTCTATTTTTCTTATAAGATTCTCTTATAATTATTTTGGGTTTCTTGTGATTAACTTGAAAAGGGCTAGTATCCTCAATGTCAGGTGTTATATCTCCGTGGTATGTGTTGTTTCAACTTTGTTCTTAGATCTAGGATCATTAACAATGTCCAGATTCCCATCATTGTAATTCTTAACAACTATTGATTTGATCTTTCATATCTCTGTTCCTTTTGACTCAGAAACATTATTAACATCATAATCTTGTTGTTGCGTTGAGGTATTTGGTTGAGACTTGATTGAGAACGTTTTGAAAATCTCGTGTGTGTGCCCAATATGGTGACAGAAGTTACAATAATGAGGTAAGTCCTTGTAGCTTATGTCAAGCCAGCATCTACTGTTTTGTCCAAACCCCACCCATACATGGCATTGAATTTTCTTGGTTATGTCAAGTTCAACCCATACATAGCAAGAGTTATAGGACACTCTGTTTTTATCTACTATCCAAGTTTTAAGTGTTTGGCATATTGTTGATGCCATAGTATGGATCATACTTTAATTATAAAGGTATTCATGAAGGTTTATATCTTAACCCACATCGGGTTGATAGGAGATTCATACTTAGTATTGAATGAGGTAGTCCATTTTAATAATCTCATTGATAACTCACATAAAAACCAAACATTCTTGGTTCATAGCGAATAACTAATTGAACCAATTATAGCGAATACAAAACGTGATAGATCATATATAGAAGCACACGTCGAGACCATCTAAATACTTATGGGAAAATATTACCTTATATAATTTTAAAAACTATAGTTTGAAGTTATTATAAAAAGATCTATAATTATTTAAAAATGAGGTATGTTTTATATTTTTATACCATTTTTTTGTTGAGGTATTTTTTGCAAGACTTTTATACCACCTTTTTAAATATATTTTTTTCCCAAGAATTGTTATTTTTATTGATAATAAAACAGAAGTTTACAATTGCATAACTAATTTGAGTATGTTACTCACATTACAGTTGTGAGAACATTAGGTTAGCATCAATTATATCATTATACATATCCCTAACAAAATTCTTCTTCATTCCTTCCTAGCCCCCTCACTCTTTCCAAACTTAGCATCCTATGTATTCCATCTTGAGCAAATCCTGTAATCCCCTTGCAGCTTTAAATAAGGCTCCAACATCTACATTCTATCCTACAAAAACAGCAACTAAGACTGGTCAAGTCTTCAAAACTTGCCAAAACAGATTAGTAAAAAACTCGAAAATATCCTAAATTTAAAGACTCCAACATAGTAATAGCAGTTAACTCATTCAAAGAATGAGGCGATTCTACAACAAATCTGGATTGTATTTTTAATGCATGTTTTGCAATCCAATCAGCAGCAGCATTCTGCTCTCTATAAACATGCTTTAAATTCATTTCAGGTTTTATTAAAGATCTACAATATTTCAGAATCTTATCTAAGTACCATGGATATTTTCCAGTTGCAATCATATTGAATACATTAATACAATCTGTTTCAATATCAATATTAGTTATATCATTATCGTTGCAGTACATAAGACCATTAACTAAAGCAATAACTTCAGCTATTTCAGCAGAACACTTACCAATTAAGTCACCTTTAGCAACTATAGTAGAACCTAAGCTATTTCTAATGATATAACCATAGCTAGAATCACCATTTATTTGAGAAGAACCATCAACATTCAATTTCAATCTATTATTTACAGGTAAAGACCAAACAACATACTGATTCATATTTGAATTCACAGAATGATTGAAACACCCTAATTATCTAGCTATATGCAAATCCTTAGACCAATGTTTCCTAGTTAACTTTCTACCAAAATCTAGTGTCGATAACATGAACAGAATGTGGTTGATTATTCTTTTAGGTGAGGAAACAATATCATTATGCTTACAGTTATTCCTACTGTACCAAATAGAATATACAATTAATGAAGGTAGAACTGTTCTAATCTGTGTTCTATAAGCTGAAGACATGAACCAAAGATTGATAATATTGTTAATTGTCATATATCTACCTATGGTAATTCTAAACATCACAGAAAAGTGAGACCAAACAATCCAAGAAGTTTCACAAGAAACAAATACATGATTCAATGATTCTAAATTCTGGCACCTATAGCACTTAGAAGCTAAACTAAAACCAAGTTGCTGCAATCTACTATCAACACTTAACAAATTATTTAGCACTCTCCAGAGAACAAAGGAACACTTTTTAGGTGAGATTTTATTCCAGATTTTACCTTTAATTTGAGATATTTCACTCTTTAATCTTATTTTATTAACTGCTTTTTTTAAGTTAAACTTACCATCAATAGACAATTTCCAAACTATAGAATCAGATGTATCTTCATTAATCTTTATGCTACTAATTTCATGAACATAAACAGAAGGCAACATACTAGAGAGTTTCTCAATGTTCCATGAGTTATTAGTCCAATATTCATTTATTTTTGTTTGTGTATAATGTCTAGCATTTAAAGCAGTTAGTAAAATTAAACGTCTATTACTAAACCAATGATCTAACCAGAAATCCAATTGACCCTCACCTACAGTCCATCCTATATGTTTCTCAGCTATATCCTTAACATCAAACATTATTTTCCAAATTTTAGAGTCTGAATTACTAACAGTAGATTGTAAAGGATGAATATTGAGGCAATATTTTGAGTGCATTATGTTTGACCATAGTGTATTATTCTCTCTAAAGTTAAACCATAACTTAAATGAGTATGCAGATTGTATATCTTTTATACTCCTTATATTTAAACCATTTTCATTATATGGTTTACATAATTTCTCCCAGCTGGCCCAAATCATATGCCTATCAGACTCACTAGACCCCCACAAGAACCTATTTAACATCTTTTCAATCCTAACTATTACTTTTGTAGGCAATTTAACAGCTTGCAGATAATATATTGGATATGACATCAAAACAGAGTTTATCAATGTTATTTTACCTCCAAATGATATATGTTTAGAGTTCCAATCAGATATTTTAAGTCTAATCTTATCAATTAGTTTATCAAAATGAACAGCATAGTTATTTGAATGAATTGGAATTCCTAAGTAAGTAAAAGGAAGTTTTGTACTCCTAAATCCTAACAAGTTTTCTAAGGCTGTTAAACATAATCTATTCATTCTAGATGATGCAATAAAAGAAGTTTTATGTCTATTAATTTGCTGACCAGAAAGAGACTGATAGATATCTAGAAACCTGATTAACATCTTAATGCTTCTTTGAGAACCATTTACAAACAAAATTATATCATCAGCATAAGCAAGACAATTAACTTTAACTAAACTTTTCATGTTATAAGACATGTAAGCATGCTGATTAACTAATTTGTTAATGCCCCTAATTAAAAATTCTTCTGCTATAATGAATAGACAGGGGGACAAAGGGTCTCCCTGTCTAAGACCATTGACTGATTTGAAAAAACCATATGCACAACCATTAACTAAAACAGAATACCACATATTTTCAATACACTTCTTAATCAATAGAATGACTCTATCACTAAAACCAAAAGAAAGCATAACATCATATATGAACTTAAAGTCTAAATTATCAAAGGCTTTCGACATATCCAGATTTATAATTACATTATGACCTCTAGTTTTCTTATTTAAATCCTTAACTAACTCCTGAGTGATTAGGATATTCTCTTGAATAGTCTTATGTTCTACATAAGCACCTTGTTCCCTAGATATTATATTGGGTAATATCTTAGCTAACCTAAAGTTAATCAGCTTAGAAATGATAATATTCAATACACAACATAAGCTTATAGGCCTATACTGCATCCAGGTTTTAGGAGAATTAGTTTTAGGAATTAAACATATCAAGGTTGCAAACAGTCCTTTAGGTAACAGAGTAACTAAGAAAAAATCTATCACTGCTTTCAAAAGGTCATTTTTAATTATAGTCCAAGAATCAAGGTAAAACCTGGAGTTGAATCCATCAACTCCAGAAGTACTATCAAAATTTAGACTTTTAACTATATCATGCAATTCATCTAAAGTTGGCAGCCTCAGAATGTTATCATTATCTATATCAGATACTATTCTAGGAATAATATTCCTAATAGAAGCTATATCATTATCAATTAGGGCCTTATTCAGAAGACAAGAGAAATAATTAACAGTTGAAGATCCTACCAAATTCTCATTTTCAATCCAAATATTGTTATCTTGAATTCATTTTATCATATTTTTTGATCTTCTTTTCTTTACATAATTATGAAACATTTTTGAATTATTATCACCATCTATAATCCAATTAGAGTAACTTTTTTGTTTCCAATAAATTTCCTCTCTCTCTAACAAAATTGAATATATATCATTTAAACTATCTAACCTAGCTCTATTTTCCAGACTATCCTCCTCTTCTAATCTTAACTCAGCTTCTTTAATGTCCTCTTCTGTTTTACTTAAGTAATCAAAAATATTTCCAAATTTTTCCTTATTCCAGATTATTAAGTGCTTCTTAAGTCTCTTAAGTTTTGACCAGAAACTAAACATATTAGAAGAATCCATAATCTGTCTAGACCAATTATCTTCAACAGTTTTTAAGAAGTTCTCATGTTTAATCCACATATTTTGATACCTAAATGAAGGCTTTTTATAAGTAGACTTAGTTGAAACAGAAATTAATAGTGGAGAGTGATCTGAATATGTTCTAGCTAAGTGATTAACCTTAGTTACATTAAAATTTTCTCTCCATTTATCATTATGTAAAGCCCTATCTAATCTTTTCCACTTATGATTATTAGTCCAAGTAAAATTAGATCCAATATATCTTGGATCTTCTAACTTACAATCTAAAATCATTAAGTTGAATTCATATATACTTCTAGAACACATAGAACTACAAGCCAACTGCTCACTTGAATTGGAGATTGTATTAAAATCCCCCACAACAAGCCAGGGAAGGTTAACTATAGAAATATTTCTTAACTGTTCCCATAATATCAATCTGTGAGCCCTATTACACTTAGCATATACAACAGTAATAACAGCTACAGAATTAGATGCAGAATGACAAATCATAGAGTTTAACAATTGATCAGAGTTATCAAGGATAATCATATCATAACCATTCCTCCAAAACAACCATATTTTATTACTTATATTTGCAAAATGTGAATCAAAGCCAAGTTTCAAACAAGTAGACACAATTTTATCTGCTGATATCATAGGCTCCTGAAGAGCTACAATATCAAGAGAAAATTTCTTAGTCAGATTTTTTAATCTTCTTAGGGTTTTATTGTTTCCAATTCCCCTTATATTCCAGTTAATTAACACTGTCATTTTAAACTTTTAAAGGAGGATCCTAAAGACCTTTTAAAACTCCTAGTTCTAGTTGTCATTCTATTTCTAGCTGACCTTCTAATACTAGCATTGGATGTTTCTTTTACCAGTTTACTTTGCTTAGGAGAGGAAGGCTCACTTAAACTAGTTCTATCTAAAACTATCTGATTTTCTACTACATCTTCCACATCTTCTTTCTCTTCATCAATCAAAGGATTAAAAGGGTTACTTAACTTTATATTTTCAATTTCATTGATTATATCTTCATTAGTAACAACTACAGAATCCTTCAAATGATTAGGAAATTTTATATTATTATTCTGACATTCTAAAGAATCATTAACTATAATCTTACTAGCATCTTTTCTAACTTCTTCTATTCCAGTTCTATTAAAATTTTCAGAAGTTAATAGATTGTTATTAACAATTATATCATGAGTATTACAAACATTCAATGTCAAAGAATCAAACTCAGGTACAGCATGCTCACTCAGCAAAGAATTAACAGTACAGTTTCTATCAATGAGTTCAACAGACTTCTCAACACTTAATTGCATAGCATCAGATACACTTTCATTTCTGATATTAACATTGTTTATATTACAATCATTCAATGCCAAATTATCAGAGATAACATGCTTTCCATAGTTATTAGTATGCTTAACAGACTTTTTATCATTTATATGTTCAACTGTAGAAATACTATCATCATGTATATTACTATCAATTACATGGTTATTAGACAGTTTAACATTATTATTTTCAACAACACAATTGTTATCCATATTTCCTACAAAATCTTTAGCATTTAAACCAGCATGTATAATTTCAGTTACATTATTATCTTTTCTAAACATAACATCAGGTGTATTACAATCATTTAATAGCAAAGAATCAAACTCTACAGCATGCTCACAATTACTATCATTAAGTGTAACAGACTCCTTAATATTTAAATTCACAACATCAAGTAAACAATCATCTTTCCTAATATTTCCATCAGTTATATTACAATCATTCAAAGCCAAAGTATCAACAACATGTTCACTATCATACAAGACAATAACATCATTACAACATGCTTTTTCTAACTGCACAACTTGACTGTCCATATTATCAGTCTTATTTTCAAGATCTATATTTAATTTTTTAGGAGACATTTCCTTATCAGAAAATTGTTTAGAAATAACCACACCACGTTGACTATGATCTATATTACTAGTGTTATTAACAGCTTTTACATTAATCTATGAATTTCCATTCTCATTATCACTAGTTTTTTCATTCACTCTTTCAGTACACACTTCCATATTAGATTGTTTACTTGTATTATCTCTGTTAACTATAGATTTAGGCACCCAAATGGTATCATTATTTCTATCCTTATTAATCACTATCTTTTTCAAATTCTGAGTTTTCTTAAAGTCTAAATCATCTGATTTACAAGCACTATCTCTATGACCTAAATGTCTACATTTCCTACAATAATCAGACCTATCTTTGTAGCTTATATCTTGCCAGAAACCTTCCTTATCACCAAAACTAATCCATATTTTATTAGGGAGTAAACTAGAGACATCTAACATCGTTCAGACTTCACAACAATTATAAGAAGCCCTATTTCTATTAGGCAACCAAGACTTTAAAGGTACACCTATAGCCTTAGCTAGAGTTTCTATAGTATCTCTATTATACATGAATTCAGGTAATTTAGGAAACAATACCCAAACAGGTGTCAATGGGGATTCACGTTTAGGGTTAAAGTCGGGGCTCCATTTCAAGATCCTAAACGTATATTGACCTATGGACCTCACATTAAACTTCCAAAAAATTTTAACATCTAACATATTATCAAACTCTACAAATACATGCCTAAAATCCCATTTATACAGACTGTAATTTCCTACAAGTTTTAAAGAAGCTAAATACGTTCTAAATTCTAAAGCATTAGGGCATCCATATGAAAATTTAGCAATAAGAGTAAATTTAGATAAAGAGTTAAGAAGAGACTTATCTTTTTTGCCAAATTTAACAAACGTATAATCTTCCTCAGTGCCAATTTCCACATTAGCATGGATGAGACCTTCAACCGGAACAGATGGTTGTATCGCCTCCTTCCCCGTCTATAAGACCTCTGCATAGGATCTTGGTTTTGAAGTTTTCTGCATCAGCAAATTAGAATCTTTTTCGCCTTTTGATGACTCTTTAGGAGACTCATTTCTTACGAAAATAGGATTTTCGAAGAAACGAGCCTCTGAAATGGAGGCCATAACCCTCAAGAACCGTCGAAAGAAACGATTAAACTTTTTGTTCTTTGTGATAAAGAACAGAAATCAAAGATGCATGTGAGATTTTTGGGCGAAATCAGAAAACGAAAGCAAACTAGAGAGATTTAATGTCGAAACGATTGAAAGAAGGCTATGAATCTGGATTGAAAGAGAATCGATCTAGGGTTTAGATCTGAAAGTAAAAGAGCGAGGGGCTGTAGAAAGGGAGACGAAACGAGTCTCTGAAATGGAGGCCATAACCCTCAAGAACCGTCGAAAGAAACGATTAAACTTTCTGTTCTTTGTGATAAAGAACAGAAATCAAAAGATGCATGTGAGATTTTTGGGCGAAATCAGAAAACGAAAGCAAACTAAAGAGATTTAATGTCGAAACGATTGAAAGAAGGCTATGAATGTGGATTGAAAGAGAATCGATCTAGGGTTTAGATCTGAAAATAAAAGAGCGAGGGGATGTAGAAAGGGAGACGAAACAAAATGTTAGGGAAACGAGAAGTAAATCTAGGGTTATGTGACTCTGGTGAAAAGGCTTCACCGGTTGATATTCAAGCTTAGGCCCATGGCCTGATTTCTAAGAAGCGAATTCAGGATCTTGGAGGCCTTCCTTCGCGTTCATATTATGAGTATAATAACCTCAAATAGCATGAATAGTTGGTTGTTCCAAAATATATTTTGTTAATAAAAAGATAAACCTCTGCTTCCAAAATTTATCAGCTTCGAGGAGGTCATCGATAATCTTCAGATCATCCTCCAACGTTAGGTAGTAGAATGGTAAAACTGGCCCATTTGAGATTTTTGTCAGTGAGATGAAGTCTTCTATTTCGAGGGGGATGCCTCCTAGCCTCGACACCATAATGGCGGAGAATAAAGTGAATAGTTGGTTTGGGGTAACCTGTGTTGGGCACAACTTAAGAATTTCGAAGTACCTTACAATCATTGGATCGAGGGGAAATCGAAGTCCCCAGTTGAAGAGCTCAGGGTAGACTACTAGTTCGTTCTTCTGACAACTTAGAGGTGTTTCTCCTTCTACTGGTAGTCGAAGAGTCATGTTATCTGTTAATCCCCATAGTCTCATGAGTTCCTCTTTTTCTGATTCAAGGTAGTAAGTATAGGATACATTCTTTAGGGCAAGAATGTACCGAGGACAAAGCGGTTGAAGGTTTTCCTGAACCAAAGCAGCAACATCCTCGGGGAGTGTAATAAGAGGTTTCTTTCCTCGATTTTTCTTTCGAGGGGTTACCCCGTCAGCCTCGGATTCCCCTTCGGCATCAGATTCAGTGGCTTCATAATCATTTTCTTTGTTATTGTCCTCATCGGTGGCTTCATCGGGACGACTTCGGATTTGAGTCTCAGTTTGAGTCACGAGAATTGGTTGACTACTTTCTGGTGTAGTGTCAACCACTTCTTGTGGGGGAGGAGAAGAGGTTTCTGCATCGTCACCCATTGCTAGAAAGGTTGATTTTTTGCTAGGCCTAACTTTAACTGCTTCGGATTGAAGGATAGGTGATTTGGGTTGAAGTTTTTTAGTTGCTTCGAATTGTAAGGTAGGTGATTTGGGTTGTAGTTTTTTAGAAGTTGGTGGTTTGTTAGAAGTGACAGCTTTAGATTTTCGATGTGGCCTTAATACTGGGGAAATGGGTTGATATCGAGGAGGAGAAGGTTGTTGACTAGATTCTGGGTTTGAAGCTAGGGGTGAAGACGAAGTAGCAAGGTTGGGATCGAAGTTACCGTATTTGAAGATGGTAGAGGAAAGGTGAGGACCGTTGTAGATCAACCCAGCTGCTCTGTATTCTTCAGCTCTCTCTCCAATACAAAGATAATCGTAGGCACCAAATACTTGATTGCTAGAACCAGGGAAGAGAGATTTCTTTGCTGTTCTTGGTTTTCTGGGTTTAGATCTTTTGTATTTGGGATATCTTCTAATACAATAGGTATTGATCTGAGAAGTTGTTTTAATGGCTGAATAAGGTGGAGTTTCTGAAAAACAGGATGAAGATGGCTTGAAGGTTGATGAAGAACAGGATGAAGATGAAGAACAGGATGAAGATGGATTGGAAGTGATTTATCTAAAAAGTTCTCAGTGAAGGTAGAGCTGAGTATTTATAGTTAAAAGAAATGGCGTTGAAAAGTTGAAGAGGCAAAACCAGTGAGTTGCTCTCATTGGGTGGAATGTGAAACGTAGAGGAAACG
The DNA here is from genome assembly GCA_036936605.1 of Limnanthes douglasii subsp. nivea. NCBI lineage: Eukaryota > Viridiplantae > Streptophyta > Magnoliopsida > Brassicales > Limnanthaceae > Limnanthes > Limnanthes douglasii. Next base: position 91,732,890 of record JAUPFV010000005.1, read on the forward strand.
TGTAGTGTCATAGACCTATCAAGAAGGGTCTAATCAGTCTTTCAAGTAGGGATCAGAAAATTCGAAGCATAAGTAAAATTATGTCTCTAGTAAGAAGATTCGAAGTAAAGGCAAGGTTGCATTTCAAGTTGGCATGTTTGAAGTGATTGGGGAATTTATTTGCACTTATTCTTGAATTCGAAGAGAAGTTGCAAGTCATTGGGCTTAATCATAATAAAGAGGCGAAATGAAGGAAGTTGTATTTACTTGGAGTAATATTCGAAGAGCGAATAGTTCTTATAAATTGTCTGTATAAGAACTAGGGGGGCTACTAATAAGGAAATATATTCTTTAGGGACCTAAATGTAATTAATAAGGACTTAATTAATAAGTTCTATTAATATAGAGTAAAATTAAGCTTTATAAGAGATATAGGGACTAAACTGTAAATATCCCTTTATGTAACCGCTCTTGTAACTAACTCGTGTAACCAACTTACTAGGCCTATTTAAAGAGGCTGAGGAGGTTGATTACACCGATGAAATATTTAGAGGAGAAAGACAATATTCACTTCTAAAAAATCTCTTTGTTGATTCTAAGAAGATATTCTCTATTTTCTCTAGTTACTTTCTGTTTATCACCTTTTTAAATATATGGCACATACAACCTAGATTACATATGAAGAATGTGTTTTTACAATTCGAATAAGAATATTGTTCAAAATAATATCTCATAGGACAAACAAATTAAACCTTCAAAAAAATTTATACGTTTATACTATAATCATAATGCGTTTATGATTTTTTTATTCTATAATCATAATACGTTTATGATTTTATCTTTAACATTCAATTTTTATGTTTTCCTAGTCTCTAACATTTAATTTTTTTTATAAAAATAAAACATTAACCAAATAATAAATTATTCATATATATGTTTGTGGAATAGTCTGAAGAATAACATTAAGATTGAAGTAATAGAACGAAGGTTACCGTAATAGATGCATTCAACTAGGTGAACCCTTGATAGATGCATTCAAAAGATTGAACATAATTTCTTTTAAAAAATATTTCTGAAAAATCCTCATCTCCTTTCAAAACCAAATGAAATAACTTTGAAATTATATCCATAAATTATCAAAGCTATTAAGAAAAGACGGCTTAGTTTAACAACCATAGAGAAAGCCAGATAAAGTAAAGTGCCATTCGGGTTGAATACAGGTAAAAAACACCAGTCGTCCTTCACGTTTGCCACTTGTAACAAGTTGGTCCCTTACCTTTGAGGTTGTAATAAAGGGGTCCCTATCGTTTTAGAAACTAGAATAAGACCATCATTGTCGAGTCCAGTCCAACATTTGTTCCCATAATACCCTTTGACCAGCCACATCAGCGATCCACGTATGACGCTGATGTGGCAACCTTAAACCTTAAACCCGACCCATTTAGTATTATAACCCGGTTAGTTGCAAGACTCATCTCTTATCCAGCCCAGCTTCTAACCCAAGATCCAACCCTGACCCAATAACCCAGCCCAGCCCTAACTACTAACCCGAAATCAAATCGAAACCCCTTTCACTCCAGAATCCCTAATCCTTTCACTATTTTCCCAATTCTCCTAACGGAACCCTAATTTCTTCCCCAACTCTCTTACCTCAATCAAAATCCTTAGTTCAGTAAAACATCCAAGTTTAACATCTCAAGTTGTGTGGGGAATCTAACTGTTCTTTATTTGTTTGATAAATAGGCTACTACACCCTCCTTTTTTCCATCTCAAAACAGCTTCACATCCCCACATAACAGCTAGGTGAGGACAAAAAATATGCAACAGTATAAAGAAGCAACACAGGCATCAGCTTCGACGGGAAGTAGAAAGCGAAAGCTCCTTGATTCATGGTTACAAAATGCGAAGGCCAGAAAGTTGGATGTTCATAGAAGATTTGCACATCGAAATTTCGCGGCAACGTCGTACGGTGGTGCAGCAGTTGTTGCTGGTTCAGGTAACACAGTTGTTAACATTAACATTTCTGATGGTGTTGTTACCGGATCTTGCATTGGAAACTCAGGCAGCTCTGTCCCAGCAACAAGAGGTTCCCTATCATGGGCAGCGGGTAATAAAGTTTCGGCGAAGCATGCTACGCCTTGATAGAAGGATCGTTTATTGTAGGTTAGTGTGGTGTTAGGAGTAGGTTTTTTGTATTAGCTCGTGAGGTTGTTTTTGTTGTTTTTTACTTTCGGTAGCTTAATGTAATGGATGAGAGTGGGCTGTTGTAGTAGTCCAGATTAAGGTTATTGTTTGTGTTAACACTTGGATATTTTTTGTATTGGAGATTAGAATATGATGTTGGGAAATATATTAATCTTGTGTTACATGTTGTAATGTATTGGTGTAGTAGTCTCAATTGCATGTAAATTACAGGTCTATGACAAGTCTATTTAACAACATAAATACAGCAACATTACAGGTCTATAACATGTCTATTTAACAACAAAAATTACAGGTCAATTGCATGTAAAATATAGGTCTTGAGTCACAAAATAAACTTCCTAAAAATTACAATATTTAGCAATATTAAACAATGAAATATTGTTCTCTTCACTTCAACCTATGAAGCCATTACAAAACACAGTAACACTTTACAGTACCTTACAAAATTAACAGGTCAATTACCTATTACAGTAGCTTCTACACGTGAGTCTCTCAACTGATTTATGAAAATTACAAATACAGAAACACTAACCATACTACAATCAAGCATAGAAAAAGAACTCTAATTGTAATCTTCTACCAGCGACACTTAGCTTCAAACCTCCCAAGTTTCTTAAATAGACAAGTAATAACCACCAACCCACCTAAAATACCCACGATGCCTATTTCTCAACGTAAATAGGAATAATCTAAAAATTAGCAAAAAAATTAACTTAAACACATGTGAATCTAAAAACACATTTACCCCAAATGTTTGACGGACTCGAAAAGGATAGTTCTATTCTGGTTTCTAAAACTATAGGGGTAAATGACCAATTTGTTACAAGTGGCAAACGACCGGTGTATTTTACCCAGTTGAATACTAACATGATGTTATGAAACTGTTTGAGGTGAAGTAAAGTGTCACTCAGATTGAATACTGACATGATTAGGGCTGTTATCGGTCCGGTTCGGTCTGTTTTGAAGGCAACGGACCGGACCGCTAAGTTTATCAGTTCGGACCGGAGCACTAAGCTTTCGGATCTAATTTTTGGAACAAGAACGAACCGTTAAGCTTTCGGTTCGGTCCAAATTCAGTCCTATTAAAAAACATTAAACCAATTAAAAATTGTTTATTTATTAAAACAAATGGTATAAAAACTAAAGTTTATAAGATGATCTTTGATTTTCGAAACAAGAACGAACCGTTAAGCTTTCGGTTCGGTCCAAATTCAGTCCTATTAAAAAATATTAAACCAATTAAAAATTGTTTATTTATTAAAACAAATGGTATAAAAACTAAAGTTTATAAGATATCTTTAATTTTCTAAAAAATTGATAATTAACTATTAATTTTGGTACTATAATTTATAAAAGAATATATAGTATTAATAAATAATTGGTTTTTACGGTTTTATTGGTCCAATTTCTTATCATTCTACCGGTTTATCGATTTCATCGGTTCGAATCCGTATCAATTCTATCGGTTTATCGGTTCGAATCCTTATCGGTCCGATCGTTTCTATCGCTTCAGTTCCTAACCGATTTTTTATTTCAATTCCAATTCTATCGGTTCGAATCCTTATCGGTCCGATCGTTTCTATCGCTTCAGTTCCTAACCGATTTTTTATTTCAGTTCCTTATCGGTTTTCGGTTTTTAGAATGGAACCACGAACCAAACCATTAAAGTTCGATCCGGTTCTCGGTATAGGAGAATCGTTCTAGACATGATGTTATGAAATTGTTTGGACGATGTGTAACACTATCTTATCATTAAGATCTATAATGGTCACGTTTTTTATATCTCCCCCGTAAACTTTTGCATTAAGGAACACTTTTCCAATGTATACAAAGCCATTTTTAGTATACCAATGTTACAGGACTCGTTAGGCACGATAAATCCAAACTAGAAACCCGACGAAAGGTTCGAAGAATGGTAGAATAAAGACTAGGAGATAATGTTGTAAGTAAGAAGATTACCTCTAAGAACACAAATTCTCTTCAATTAGTATATGAGTAGATAATAGAGAGAAAGATAAAATAGCTTGAAATTAAGATTATGCCTTTTCGGAGTTCCTATCTCTCTTACATATAGATTTAGAGTCATAAATAAAGAGAAGAAACGGACATCAATTAGGGCTTAAATGAATGAAAAGTAACGGTAGTCAATGAATGAAAAGTAACGGTAGGAGTAGGAGACCAATAGGATCTCTGTAACAACCAACCTCATTTAAACTTTACCAATTAGAAATGTGGCCCAATTTTGAGTTATCATTACTATTGAACGTAGAAATTTTTAAGTTTATGAGCTTATGGTTACCACTAAATCCGGATATTCTCTTGAATCCAAACGTTATAGTTCATGATACCCGAAAGAAAGAGAGATCGATAGACATTGTCAAGCCATAACTTAATTAAGCAAGAAGAGCTTCATGATTCCTAGCAGACTAAATCAGAGCTCGACAGGAACAACGATATTAATTTCTGATTTTAAATTTAAAAGATTATAATAATAGAAATCACGAATTGACGAGATCGACTTCAGAGATTTTGCTTGAGCTATTAATATGACGAGGTAATCATAAAGACTTATGATTCATAAGATACTATTGGAGGCTAAAAGAATCACAAAAAAAGTAAAATTTTGAAATTTTGATTTAGGGCTACAAGAGACTTAATAAACCATAAAGCATGTCTGAATGGGAAACGTTTCAAAGACTCTAGACATATCTTTATAGAGTTTGACTCGTATAATGATATGGCTAATCTGTGGAGAAGAAATGTGTGGATGATTGGTTCCACGATGATGAGGCTTTTGAAATGGGAGGAAGGTTTTAATGTTAAATATGAAAGTCCTGTTACTCCTATATGGATCAAGATGGAGAATCTGCCTGAACATTTGTTTAATGAGAAGATTGTCTCTGATGTGGCTTCTTCTTTGGGAAGGCTTATGCAGATCAAAGTTCCATCCAAAAATAAGGCCTTCTACAATCACTGTTTGGCTAGGATTGAATTGGATTTAACTAGTAAGATTTTCTATGATGTTTGGGTGGGCTTCGGTAGCAATCAGGGTCGATGTAAACCTCTATGTTCCTTCCTATCTGACAATCGAAAGTCTTGTTAACCAACCTCTGATATGTTGCCCCGACGTTTTTCAATCTGAACGGCATAACCTTGTAGCAATACAGACCTCTGCCCGTGATAAACGTCGTGCTTTCCTGGTCTGCTGGGTGTAACTTAATCTGATTGTAGCCCGCGAATGCGTCCATAAAAGAGAACAACCTGTTCCCCGATGTGGAGTCCACCAATTGATCGATCCTTGGCATCGGGAAAGGATCCTTCGGGCATGCCCGATTTAGATTGGTAAAATCGACACACATCCTCCACTTTTCGTTTTTCTTTTTCACTAGGACTGGATTCAAAGTCCAAAGCGGGTAACTTAATTCCTTGATGTGTCCGACGCTGATCATTCTTTCGACCTCTCTCAGAATGATTTCTGCTTTTTTCTGGTGAAAACGCCCGACGTTTTTGTGAAACGGGTCTGACATTTTTGTTGACAGTTAACTTGTGGATCACATGGTTTTCCGGGACTCCAGTCACGTCCCTCGAGTACCATGCGAATAAATCCAAATTTTCTTGCAGTAACGATAACAATTGTTTCGTGAAAGTTGATGACAGCTGGATTCCAAACTGTAGCACTTTCCCTTCGGTAAATTAGTACTTTTCACATTCTTTGTCGGTAGTCAAAAACCTGAGGGCTTCTCTAGGATCATCTACGGGAAACGATCCCAAAGGAGGCCCCTCTGATTGCTAATATCGTGCTTAGATCATCTCCTGATCCCTTTTGGGTGCCAAAGCTGCTCAGTAGCATTCACGGGCCGCCTTTTGGCTACTTCGGACTATACCCACCTTGTTCCCGACAACGTACTTCAAACATTGATGGAACATGGATGATATCGCGTGCATTCGCGATAGCCACGACCTGCCAAAAATCGCGTTATGAGAAGCTGGCGCGTCTACAACAACGAACAGGACGGTGACCTCCTTTTTGAATGGTCCGCGGCCTAGCTAAACGATGCCCTCAAATTCTCCGACCACGTCTGCTGCCGAACCTGTGAATCCTATAATAGTACGGTCCGACCTGGTAATTACAGGGGGCGCCCTAAACTTTGCGAAAGTGGAGGCAAAGATTATGTTAGCAGAGCTGCCCGTATCTACCAAGATACGTCGGACCTCTTCCCCTGCGATGGCTGCCCCGATAACGATGGCGTCTTCGTGAGGGCCGGCAACATCTCTCATGTCGTCGTCGTCAAAATAAAGGATCGGGGACGGAATGCCTTTAGAATGGGGGTAGGCTCAAGCCTCCAGCTGGGTGGCCAAGTTCACAATATGTCGCTTTCTAGAAGAGTGAGTGGTTCCTGCCATAGAATCTCCCCCAAAAATAGTTAGTGATTCGAAAAATTGACAAAGGTTCCTTACATTCCTGTTGCCTCCCGCAGTTTCCTTTTCAATGATTCCGATGACGTTGCAGATTACGTCAGGATCGAGGTAATCGACGCACACATCAAAATGGTCGGTTGCCTCGGAAATGGTCATAGTCGTTTCGGACTTTGGAACCGTCACGACTTCTCTCGAGGCAGTACTCTGCTGAGCTTTCTTCTTCACGTATTCTAAGAGGTTTTCATGTTCTATCAGCATATGTATTTCCTTTTTAAAGGCAATACAATCCTTAGTATCATGCCCCACGTCTTCATGATAACGGCAGTACCGGTTGTTCCTCTGCTCCCGAGGCATTGGTATAGGAAAAAGCCTCCGATACGTCCCGCTTTTCTTAGTCTTCTCGTAGACCAAAGAGACACAATCCGTCAAGTCAGCGAAATAAGCGGATCAGATCCATTTATTGGATATAGGTCGCGATGCCACTTGGTTGGTCTGTTTCACTTTGTGGCTCGGGGGAGCCGATGCCTTGACAAGTAAAGACTGGGTCGGTGGTATCGAGCTTATCGCTGAGCTTCCAGCCCGCTGCCGGATTGGTACCCTTGTTTTATGACGATCGATGCTTGTACGCTCTGCTGAATATGCGCAGCTAGTTCGGATGCCTCGGTTTCTTCCACCAGTATCCGTTTTTCTATCTGGGCCAGAAGGGCGGAGAACGTAAACTCTTGTTTTTTGGTAACCGCCTGCTTCATAGGCTCTGGGAGCAAACCCAGGCGATACGCGGTTAGTGCCACATTTTCTTTGCAGTGGTCAAGGTCGGTTTTAGCGTCAATGAAACGCCTGGTATAATCTCTCAGACTCTCTCCCAGCCTCTGCTTACAGTTCATGATAGTGTCTCCATTGGCTCGAAAACTCTTACTACCGACGAAGTGCTGGCGAAACACTGTCCAGAACATCCCGAAGTTTTTAATGCAGCCCTGCGGTAGTCGGTTATACCACTTGGATGCTCGGTCCTTGAACGTCATCAAAAATGCTCGACACAGAAACTTATCGTCGTTATCGAAGCTCAACATAAATTTTTGAAAGCCTCCAGATGATTATCCGGATCCCCTTTACCGTTATATTTTTCCAATTTGGAAATATCAAATCTCTTCGGTAGATGTCCCGATAAAATTTCGTTAAACAATGGCGAAGCCCTCCAGCTCATCCCGAAGCCAGTGATTCCGCCCCCGAGTCCCTCGGTCTGAATGCTGTATAGGCCCTCATCCCCTGGATTGATGAATTGGCTGCTGGTTCGGTACCCCATGTTCTGGCTGTTCGAGTGCTGCCACTGGACCTGGGGTAGGACTACCCGCTCTTCTCTGCTTCTGTCTGCATTTCCTCTTTTTCAAATGACACCGGTGTCCTTTTCTGGGTGCTACCCTTTTTGTATTTAGGGGAATCCGAGCGGGGTGCCCTATTCTGTCGGGAGCGACTCTTCTGCGCTCGCTTGTTTAACCTTTCCTTGCGCCGGTATTCCCTGTCCGATGAATCATCGGTATCGTAATCGGGGGAGACCCCTCGGGTTACTTTTGGGTACCGATCCGCTTTGCCAGTCTGTTTGTCCTCTGGGCGTGACTCCCGATAGTACCGAACAGGTTGGGCATTGATGCGATGGTCAATAGTTGGGTAATCCTCGTCGCGGTCTTCTACCACTGGCCCTTTGCCTTTAGCTTCCCGGGCCCTTTTTCGTCTAGCACCCTTTCCTTCTCTTCGTTTAACCTTGCGATGTCCTCCAGGAGCTGTCTCCTGGTCATGATAAGGGTCAAACGCTTGTCCCGACCTTGCGCGTCACGACCCAGGGCTTCTACGGCCTCGGATACCATAACGGCTCGGGCCACTTCTCTCCTGACCCTCTCTCCGATAGCTGAGTCATTCATCTTCTTGTCAAGGTCAAATCGTGATTTTTTACAGAAAAAGATTCCTTTTTTGGGTATCACGGTTTCCCACAGACGGCGCCAATGATGAGTGGATAAATGACTAAAAGTAGGTAACGTTGGATCTTGGACCTAGGTAGAATATTCTAGAGAGAGAAAATAGAAAGAGAGTATTATATTCCAAAGAATGTCCCACCTACCAAGAATAATGGGTCTCCTTTTATAGTATAGAAAGGTGGACCCATCTATGTCCTTGGTGAGCTTACTTTATTTCTCTTTTAGTCCTTTATAATATACATTGTTTACAACTTCTCCTCTAATAAATGATAAATACTCTAATAGACATTTTAACTTCCTTTTATTCACAATTGGCTCCTTATTATTATTATTACCGAATTGCTCCCTTATCAATGTTAGCAAATTCGTATCTCTATAACCCGGAAGGCAAAAAGGCACCCATACTTAATGGGAGCAACTTTGAGCTATGGAAAGAAGATATGTTGATGCACTTGATGTGCCATGATTATGACTTAGCATTAAGGGTCGCTGAACCTAAACCTCTGACTTATGACAGTTCTCATACGGAGAAGAAAGAGTCAGAGGCGTGGGAAAAGTCGAACAGGATAAGTCTAGGGATCATGAAGCAAGCAATTCCATTAGCATTCCGTGGTGCAGTTCCACCTGAGATCACTAATGCGAAAATGTTTCTCGAAGAGGTGGAGAAATGTTTTGCTAAGAACGATAAAGTAGAGATTAAGACGCTGCTTATTAAGCTAGCCTCTATGAAATATCGTGGCAAAGGGACTGTTCGTGAGCACATCTTGGAAATGTCAAACATCGCTTCCAAACTGAAAGCACTTAAGATTGACCTTCTTGAAGATGTAGTGGTAAGCTTTGCTTTTCACTATTTCCCTCCTCAGTATAAGAACTTTGGACCTTCTTATAACTGTCAGCGCGAGAAATGAACTCTCAACGAGCTCATCTCTCAGGCAGCGCAAGAGGAGGAAAAGATGAAGCAAGAACATCCAGAAGTGCAAATGGTGAAAGCTCAGATGGATAAGGGAATCAAGAGAAAGTATGAAGTTTCAGATGCACATTCATCCAGTTTGGGACAAAAGAAGCATAAGGGTACGTCTGGTAAAGGGCGTTGCTTCCATTGTAAGAAACTAGGGCACTTTAAGAAAGAATGTGAAAAATGGAGGGCTATGATGAAAGCCAAATGTATTTTCACTTCTATGGTCTGTTCTCAGATCAATTTAGTTTCAGTGCCGAGAAATACTTGGTGGGTTGATACAGCAGCAACGACTCATGTTTGTATTTCTTTGCAGGGTATGATAAGAAACCGAAGTCTGAGTGATGGTGAAACATCCATCTATACAGCTGATGGCAGTTCGTGTTTAGTTTATTCTATTTGTGATTTTCGTTTGTTGCTTACCAGTGGACATTTTTTTTATAAGACGTATTGTATGTACCTTCTTTTCGAAGGAACCTAATTTCCTTTCCGTTGTTGGACAAATTAAGTTATTCTTGTCTATTCGGAAATGAAAGTTTATGTCTTTATTTACATGGCAATGTTGTTGGTTCTGGAAAGTTAATAGCAAATGATAACTTGTATATATTGGATACTATAAAGGATCACAAAGAAATAATGAATGTAGATGTACATGGAAAACTAAATTGTAAACTGGAAAAATCAACAAAACTTTGGCACAAACGATTAGGTCACATTTCTAGAAATAGAATTGAAAAGCTTGTTTCAGAAGGTTTATTAAGTGAACTGGATTTTTCGGACTTCAACGTTTTTGTTGAATGTATAAAAGGAAAACAAACCAAAGTGAAACGATTAGATGCATACAGAGCGAAATGGGTCTTGGATTTGATACATACAGACATCTGCAGTCCTTTCCCTACAGCATCATGAAACGGCCAACGATATTTTGTATCTTTCATTAACGACTTTTCACGATATGGGTATCTATATCTCATTCACGAAAAATCAGAGGCCATTGACAAGTTCAAAGTCTTTAAGACCGAAGTTGAAAAACAACTTGGTAAAGACATTAAGTGTGTCAGATCGGACCGTGGTGGTGAATACTACAGGAGATATGATGGTTCAGGTGAACAGCGTCATGGACCGTTTGTAAAGTTCCTAGAAGAGTGTGGGATACTCCCTCAGTATACGATGTCGGGTTCGCCCAACATGAATGGAGTATTTGAGAGATGAAACCGTACATTGAAGGATATGGTAAGAAGTATGATTAGTCATTCAACATTACCTATATCACTCTGGGGAGAAGCAATAAAAGGTGCGACCTACCTACTTAATAGAGTTCCGACGAAAGCAACTACTAAAACACCGTATGAACTTTGTACTGGGCGTAAACCTAGTTTAAAACATTTACATATTTGGGGATGTCCAGCTGAAGCGAAGCCTTATAGGCCGAATGAAAAGAAATTGGACTCCAAAACGGTTAGTAGTTATTTCATCGGATATCCCGAGCACAGTAGGGGTTTTAAGTTTTATGATCCTTCAACAAATAATATATTTGAAACGGGTACAACGAAATTCTTTGAGGATATAGAGTTTGGGGGGAAGAATTTAGTAACAAACATTCATTTTGAGGAAGAATCAGCAGAAATTCATGAAGGTTCTAACAATGATACTATAGTGTCAGATGATGATATGGTAATTAGAAGGCCAATCATCACTTCAGATTCGTTAGAGGAAATAGATACTCAAGATGATGTTAATCTTCCTCCTATGGATGTTGTTCCAATGGAGCAAAATGAAGTTGTTCAAGAAGAACAAACTCTACCTCCTCAAGAAGTTCAAGTGCAAAATGAAGAAATTATGCCTTTGCGTAGATCTACTAGAGAAAGAAAGAGCGCTATATCTTCAAACTATATAGTGTATCTTCAAGAACATGAAGAATTTTATGGTTCAACAGAAAACGATCCCTTAAGTGTTCGTGAAGCCATGAAAAGTTCTTATTCTCACTTATGGAATAAAGCAATGAACGAAGAGTTTAAATCAATGCAAGATAATGCGGTATGGGAGCTTGTTCCATTACCTGAAGGAAAGAAGCCGATTGGTTGTAAATAGATTTTTAAAACCAAACGGGATTCTAAGGGTAATGTGGAGAGGCATAAAGCGCGACTTGTAGCTAAGGGTTTTACTCAACGTGAAGGGATTGACTTTAAAGAAACCTTTTCTCCAGTTTCTTCAAAGGATTCTTTTCGGACAATCATGGCATTAGTTGCACACTTCGACCTTGAGCTCCATCAAATGGATGTAAAGAATGCTTTTCTTAATGGAGACATTGAGGAAACAATCTATATGTTAAAACCTGAAAACTTTGTCTCCGGTGATCCAAAGTAGATGGTATGCAAACTAAAGAAATCTATTTATGGTCTCAAGAAAGCGTCTCGACATTGGTATCACAAATTCCTTGAAGTTATTGTCTCATTTGGTTTCGAGATAAATTCAATGGAGGATTATGTGTATCAAAAGTTCAGTGGGAGTAAATTCATATTTCTAGTGCTGTATGTTAATGACATATTGTTGGCCACGAACGATAAGGAATTGTTACATACGACCAAGAAATTTCTTTCGGACAAATTCGATATGAAAGATCTTGGTGATGCATCATTTGTGTTAGGAATTCAAATTCATTGAGAGTATGTTACAACGTTACGGGATGGCTAACAGCAAAGGAAAGGAAACCCCTATATCAAAAGGTGAAAAGTTTAGCCTTAAGCAATGCCCAAAGACAAAACTTGAGATTGAGGAAATGCAAAAGGTTCCATATGCTGCGGCTGTTGGAAGTCTGATGTATGCTCAAGTTTGTACACGTCATATATTACTTTTGTGGTGGGTGTGTTAGGGAGATACGTAAGTAATCCGGGGATGGAACACTGGAAAGCAGTCAAAAGAGTTCTCCGGTATTTGCAGCAAACAAAATATCACAGGTTAACATATAAGAAGTCGGATAAACTGGAGGTCATAGGGTATATCGACTCGGATTTTGCTGGATGTGAGGATTCTCGTCGTTCAACCTCAGGCATTATATTCCTTTTAGCGGGATGTGCAATATCATAGAAAAGTGTTAAACAAACACTCATTGCATCTTCCATTATGGCTGCGGAATTTGTTACTTGTTTCGAGGCATCCAATCAGGCGTTTTGGCTGCGAAATTTTGTCACGGGACTGCGAATCGTAGATGGGATAGAAAGACCCCTAAGATTATATTGTGACAATAACTCGGCAGTTCAGTATTCAAACAGTAACAGGAGCTCGGTTAAGTCCAAACATGCAGATATCAAGTTCCTGTCTATTAAAGAGAGAGTACAGAATGGTCAAATCAGTGTGGAGCACATAGGGACAAACTTGATGTTAGCAGATCCTCTTACGAAGGCATTAGTACCTAAAGTTTTTATTGAACACACCATTAACATGGGTGTTGTGTACTTAGAGGATTGTTAGTTTCAGTGAGAGTTTATATTAAGCTATTAAATTTGTTTGTATTATGATATTCGCGAACTTAAGGTCATTAATGCAAATATATTTATATATAAGTTTTCAGTGTGCTCTTATCTTTGATTATTCGTACTCTGTTGTAAGTAGACCTCCAATTAAGTGGGACTAGTTAAGAATAGATATGCAAGATTGCATTTCATATTATTCTTATGATATGCACCATGATAGATCCATGTAGTTGATTGTTGCGATATCGTGATTACTGATGCATCTATTTGCGGCTTGAAATGCATTGGTGATGGCTTTGGTCCTATGTCGTTAATGGTCATTTACGGGATTATTAAGGTTATCTATGTGACGATAGAAATTAAGAACGTTCATTAAGTGGATGCATCCTATAGTAGCATATGATGATCCAAGTGGGAGATTGCTGAAATTTCTCCAATAAGTTGGACCGTCACATGTTTTATCGATGTATCGAACTATTGTTAATATTAGTCCAATAAAAGTAATCATAAAGAAAAGAACGGACTAGTAGATAAAATATGTATCATGGAGGTAATTGTATAGATACCAGGTTTAATTCCGAATACTGTGAGGGATTGGATTCAGAAATAAACAACTTAAGCAAAACGTAAAGTTTTGGAGTTATTTGGTAAAACAAAATAATACCGGGTTATGGTCCCTAAGGGTGGCAATTTAATAAGGACTGGTCTTCAATAAGTAACTGTCTGGAAGTTACAGATGGTTAAAAGAGAAGAACCGTTTTCTCACTTCAGTTCTATATAAGAATGAGTTCCTCATTCTTAAAAGAAACGAGATCAAATATAGAGAGAAAAATCCTTTAAGAAAAACGAATTCATTCTTCCTTCGAATCAATTACAAAAGTATGTTTTGGTTGCCATCTCTTAGAAGAATTGATAACCTAACAAAGGATCACGGATCATCCGCTTTAAGTCATGAATCTGAAGATCAAAGAATGTCTACATCATGTAAGTATTTATTCCGCATTATTACAGGATGATTTAATTTCATGGTTCAATAAGTTAAGTAAGAAATCCATAGAGTATTTCTTATAATTTCCCCATCTGTGTTCAAGCCATGGAACTACCTCCTTGTTCATATTTGAATCCATATCAACTGAAGGTCCAGGATTAGGTTATGTTCTCCGCTTTGGTTCAGTATCCAAAATAGGACCATGGTCCGGACAAAAATTAATCGTGAGAAAAGCAATCAATTTATCTATCAAATCAATAGTCATAACTAATTTGAAGCTACCGCTGAAAATGGAGAAGAATTAAATTGAAGTAGCTCCTCTAGTTCAATTGACATCGCGGGCTGATTCGACTGTTTGGATTATTCTTTAGAGTACGTGTGGTAAAGTAAAGAGGGCACTTAGTAGATAGTATTTGTCTTTCTATCGGTGAGTAAATAGTGTTTTATTTTGGCAAAGATGAGCAAGTTTCCCTAATTTTAATTGTTATTCAGAATCAAGAATCCAAAACTCATCGGGAATAGGATTAGTATAAAAAGAGACCAAAATTTCCTAATTTTGTTGGTTTAGTTTTCTTTTTTAGTTTGGTCTCCGTCTCTCTAATCTCTGTATATACTCTAAGCAGTCATTAGTTGAGATATATCTTATTTGCTCAACCTCTAATCAGTGACAATATTTTCAAGTTTCAACCGGTTACAGATTTTGTAGAGCTTCTTTAAGTGCAATGGGCTTATTATCCAAATAAATTTCGAGAGATACACTTAAAACTGGGGATCACATCTATTCTTGGAAACACGCCTCTCTATATACTCATGGGGTATATATATATAGGTGGGGGAAAGGTTCTCAACTTCATTCAAGGAGCAGGCCAAGATATAGGGTCTGTGTGCACCACATCCTTTGCATCTCGTCGCCTTCTCATCCTTCATACAATCACAGTCCATGTCCGAACTGCGGCCATAAGTCTAGACTCGACGTTTTTATCTCTACGTGCCTTGACTGCTTTCTTAAGGGTGACGATCTGATCGACAACAACGGCGACTTCTCTGTTGTGGCTGATATTACCAAAAAAAATTAAGCTTTTAAAAATTCATACTTATATATTATTACCCTATACTTATATATTATTACTCTATAGTCTATGTCAAAAGAGAGAGAAACATTGAATTGTGTTTATAATAGAACCATAGTTATTTAGATTTTCTAAGTGTACTTACTCTCAGTTTGATCGATCCCTTAATTGTAATTTTTTCAATGTAATGAAAGTGTTTCTCGTATATCTCCCTCTACGAATATCAAAACCAAACAAATGACAGTTTTATTTAGTTTTGAACAAATGACAGCTTTACTTAGTTTTGGAGATCGTATATATTTTCGAAATAATTCATTTTTTATTTGATAGAGTATGTGCATTATGTATGTATGATCGTACCACTTTTTTTATTATTATTAAAACCTATGTACTAAAGTGTTAATTGATTTTTTCCCATATAAATCATAATAATATATTAATATAAAAAACTAAATAAAAATATCTAAACGTATATTGGATATTAAAATATGTAATTAATTTACATACATAATATGTACAAACATTTTAGGATTTTAACTTTTTGGGATTGGGTTTATGGGTAAATACTCTATCAAATTTATATAATTAGTCCACACATTTTAGGATTTGAATCATCTCTAATTGGGTAATTAGCTTATGGGTAGAACTATTAGGTTCCAATTCCACGTCCGAGTTGATTTTTACCAAAAATAATAAAATTGGTAGTAAAAGAATGTTCGTACAACTCTTCTTGCACTTTTGTTTGGACCACCTCATTATTAAATTGAAAACACAAAAGATTATCACATTCTGTAACTAAACCGGTGGAGGCAAAAGTGAATTACTAAATAGTCACCTTTTTACAAGATATTGGAGAGGAAAATCTGAGACTGATATGGATCAACCGGGAGAGAAGAATTTGGAAGCGAAATACAAAAAAAAAATCTGAAAGGGTCTATCTGATTCTACCACTTTATTATTGTCGTCTTTTTGCTCCACGGGCAGCAACTATTGTTTATGTCTCAGGAGGTTCCATAATTGAAAGAAGAAAAAACCTCAAACACTAAAGAAGATGGATAAAAAGAAAGAGAGAGGAGAGAGCGCGAACGAAGAAGAGAAGTGAATGGGGTATAAGTATTTTTATACTGAAAGGAGACTATATTTTATTGGGTTTGGATCTCTGTTTTGAATTTTTTTAGGTAACTCGGTTTGGGTTCAATTTGATCGGATTTTGTTTGGATGAATAAATGTAGGTTAAGTCTGGTTTGGATTATTTTTGGTTTTGACTCGGGTCCGGTCCATTTAAATTTAAGTTAGACTAAAATATTATGTAGGTGGTAAATGATAAAAGGTTAGTGGTAAAAAGTAAAAATACATAGCGGGTATTATTGGACAAAATTCCAAGGGACTAAAAGTGACACAATACTTTCGATTTTGGGTGCCGCGTGTCAGTTTTCATGGTTCACATGTGCGTGGAACTGATCTTGTAAATTTTCGAAACATAGAGGATGGGTGGGAGGCAAAAGTGAAGATCATGGTATGATATATGAGTTATACATAGGGGACCAATGGTGATTTTTAGTCCGAAAATATTTTTAGTATTATTTTATCTACTACGTTGACAAACAAGTTAAGTTCAAGATTCATGATACCTTCATAGAAGTTGAATTTTTCTCTATAATAGGCTTGTAGATGTGTGGTTGTAAAATTTTAATATGGCTCATTTTATCCCTTGACATGTCAAAGTTCGCTTCCATGAGAGTTTGTACGGTCTGGTTTATGTAGTGATGTAATGTACACTTA
Organism: Limnanthes douglasii subsp. nivea; assembly: GCA_036936605.1. Classification (NCBI taxonomy): domain Eukaryota; kingdom Viridiplantae; phylum Streptophyta; class Magnoliopsida; order Brassicales; family Limnanthaceae; genus Limnanthes; species Limnanthes douglasii. The sequence goes on from JAUPFV010000005.1 coordinate 91,749,731, forward strand.
CATTTTGTGTTTCAGTCAAGAGGATCAACCAAAGATGGAACAAGATTAAATGATAACATCGTGAATCAACTACTTACGAAGGTTAGTCGGTGTCACTTGCAACTCTGTATCTTACTAGATGAAAGATTCATAAGTAACTTTATTGATATCATTATGTTTTTTATTCAGATAGATGAAGTGGATGCTCTGAACAGTGTTTTTTTACTGCAATGACCAATTTGGAAAGATTTGCTTGATGAAGCACTAATGAGGTTTCTCTATCCCGCTCTTATATAATAAAAAAATTTAGATTCTACTTCCGTATTTAGTGCTAGTAGCCATAGTTCATCCAAATAGTTGCTTGCAGTTTTCTTCAAATATGTATCATCTAAAAGTTTTCAATTCCTTTTCTTGTAGGCCCGAAAGATTAGAGGTTCAACTTGAAATAGGGCTTCCTGATAAAAATGGTTGTTTGCAGATTCTTCACATTCACACAACACATTGATGGAGAATTGTTTCATTGGTCCTGATGTGAAACTTCTTGAGATTGGTATGTTTGTCCATACATAGTGGTTATAAGACTAGAGGTATTTTTTTATAAGATGAACTACATAGTCAAATTTACTCGAAATCCTTTTTGTTTCATTGGGTAAATATGATATGTGCCTAGTAATTTCCTCTATGCTATTTTTATTTCAGTGCTGAAAAGTTATGTAGCTATGTTCTCTTCCTGAAGGTGTTGTGAACAATCAAATGCTAAAACATTCACAAATATCTGATACTATGATTGTTTCATAATTAAGCGTTTTTTATATGCAGCTGCCGGCACCGAGAATTATAGTGGTGTAGAGCTTGAAGGTGTAGTGAAAAGTGCAGTATCTTACGAGCTGGACAGACAAGTAAACGTGAATGATCTCATGAAACAAATATATGAAGAGAATATCAAAGTTACGAAGGATGATTTTCTAAATACTTATCATGAAGTAAGGCCTGCATTTGGGACCTCCACTAATGTTCTTGAACGTGTCAGGTATTTGCAGAAGAAGATATTGATGCAGCTGCATAAACTCTTAATGATGCGAGTTTGATATAAACTTTAACTTTTGGAAACATTGTGTATATATAATTGTTATTTGAAAGAATATATTGTGTATATCTGTAGACTATAGTCACGTCTAACTAAAAATTATGGTTAGTTACCTATTAAGAAGCTCTATAAGTTGATCATGATGACAGCGGAATGAGAACATGGTAAAGTGAAGATCAATATGTCACAATTTTATGATCATTTATCATATATTAACAAAGACTAATTAATACTTACAATCCATTTCGCGAACAAAATGTATTTATTAAAACCATTTAATGTTGAACAAATTTTTGAATCGAATAAGCCTTTAGATATAAAAATGCAAACTTGAACTATATGTGCAATATAGAAGTTTAGCAAACTTGAATTATATCACTATTATTTTCAAATCTAGATATAACTAAAATGACTCATTGTATAAAATGATTTCTAAATATGAGTTTTGATTTTTATAAATTTAAAATTAGAATACTAATGTATGTTTATTACACACTTGGTGAAATCTAAATCCCAAAAAAAGAAAATTATATAAAAATAAAAATAAAATTGATCCCATCAAAATTATGTTTTTGAGAATGAATTTGTATTTTAGTATCTTATTAAAGAGATATCATTCTCGCGCGGTATATAAAATTATGAAAACAATTCGTATGTTTGGAAGAATAACATGATCGATAGTTATAAAAAAATAGAAATTAAAAAATAATTAAAAATATTTGTTTTACAAAATATAGAATATAAATAAATACAAAAAATATTATTTTCTAGAAATGCAAATTTGAACTATATGCGTTCTATAGAAGCTTAGCAAATTTGAATTATATGGCTATTATTTTCAAATCTGGGTATGACTAAAATGACGGATCGTATAAAATGATTTCTAAATATTGATATGAGTTTTGTTTTTTATTCGTTTTTCGAGTTCGAATGAAATAATGTATTACCGATTTAAACCCGAGTTTTTTCACCGCAAAAATAACAAAAAAAAATTATGGATGGTGTCTTATCAAATTATTGGCAAAAAAATAAAAACGATTTATAATCTAAAATTAGTTAAAAATAATAAAAATAGCTATCTAATAATGACAACGATAATATTAAGTCTACTACATTTTTTTAAGTCCAGATTAGAAGTTTTTTTCGTCAAAATGACAGATCAATTACCTTGATAGAACTAGATCCATTCTATATAAGAAATTACAATCTCGGGAATTTAACAAAAGCTAAAATAATCATTGTCCAAAACTGAAACAAAATCTTGATACGAAACATGAGCACAAAAACATGGACCAAGAGTATACCTGCACTGTTGTCATCATGCTCAGCTATTGGTGCCACCACCTGAGATTGAGAACCCTGCACAGTTCTACGATCACGGTTGCAAGGATACCAAGAAATTTCCCAGTTATGTTCAAGCCTTGGAGCCACCTCATTGTTCCATATCAACTGAAGGTCCAGGACTAGGTTATGTATTCCACTTTGGTTCGGTATCCAAAATAGGACCATGGTTCGATAAAGATTAATCGTGAGAAAATTAATAGAGATAAGAAATTTGAAGTTAGCGCCGGAAACGGAGAGACAAGCAAGAAGTGAAAATATAGACAGAAAAGGAAAAGAAATAGAAAAGAAGAGAGGCTGATTCGACTGTTTGGATTAATTTTTAGGTATCGTGTGGTAAAATAAAGAGGGTAGTATAATGTTTTAGATTAGGCAGTGGACCTATCAGTAGATAGTATTTGTCGCTGTACCGTTGAGTAAATAGTATTGCGCGAGTCTTCCTAATCTTAATTGTCATTCAAAATCAAGAATCCCAAACTGATTAGGAGATTTTGAATCCAAAACTGATCAGGAATAGGATTAGTATAATTTCTTAATTTCGTTGGTTTAGTTTCCTTTTTGGGTTTGGCCTCCCTCTCTCTAATCTCTATATATACTCTATTAGTTTCAGATATATCTTGTTTGCGCAGCCTCTAATCAGTGATAATATTTTGTAGTTTCAACCAGTTCCTGATTTTGTAGAGCTTCTTTAAGTGCGATGGGCTTGTTATCTAACGAAATTCCGAGAGAGACACTTAAACCTGGGGTCACATCTATTCTTGGAGACACGCCTCTCTTTACGCTCATCACGGTATATATATATATATATATATATATATATATATATATATATAGGTGGGGGAAAGGTTCTCCACTACCCTCAAGGAGCAGGCCAAGCTATAAGATCCGCAACTTCTCTGCACCACATCCTTTGCAGCTCGTCGCCTTTCCTTCAGACAATCACAATCTATGTCCAAAATGCGGCCATAAGTCTAGGTTTGACGGTGTTACCTCTACATGTCTTGAGTGCTTTCTCAAGGGTGGCGATTTGTATCTCTTTGAGTACAATGTCTCTGCATTTTTATTTCTCACTAAACTTCGAGGAGAGACTTACACTCTTGCTGTTTCAGACGCGTCCGAAGAAGTGATCCACCGGGCTAACTATCTCCTTGAGAACGGTTTCGGCACTTATAACGTTTTCAACATGTGGTGCATCATTTAATTGATTCACATAATCTTAATTTTGAACCTACACATCCAACTATGTTTTCAGGACATCTTCTGATCTTATAGTATCCACAAACTTTCAAAATTATCCACCTCTTCTTTATCTTTCTGGATTACATCATCTTGAATCTCAAAAGTAAACATATTATTATTGTGAACAAAGTTAAATTAAATACACAAATATAAATCGCAGACAATAGCAATATAGAATTTCGAATCGTAAATGAAGGCAACAAATAACCGCGAATGAAAGCAATATAAAATCGTGAATCGTGAATGAAAACAACCTACATCGTGAATCGTAAATGAATTCATATCCCAACACCTATGTTAATTAATTCAATTTGTGCATAATTTTACCTCAATTTGTGCATTGCATGTTTGGATGTCTTCTTTTTCAACTTAGACCCGTGCTTCATAAATCTGGATTAGTTTATTCTCAACTTGCTTTTGAACCCATACCACATCTTTGTTTTATCATAGAAATTCTCTAGATTTTCAAATTGGACCAATATATAAGTCACCTCCTCATGCACCTCTTTCGATACCTCCTCTTGCTCCTCATCTTACACCACCTCATACACCTTAACCAACACCTCCTCATATATCTTTGCTTGGACTATCTTATGATCAGCTTCATGGATTGCATCGCCAAAGTAAACGAATTTGAATTGTGAATAAATTTATAATAATGACACAAATGAAAATTCCTAACAAAGGTAATATACAATTTCAAATCACAAATAAAAGCATTACAAAATTGGTAATCGCGAACAAAGAATGTATACATGTAATAGTTCATTCTCAACTTGAATTGGTTCATCATCAACCTATTCATCACTGTTTTTTGTGATTTGGTTGTCTCGTATATTTTAATGTGGTATCAATGAGTTTCTTTTTGTTGAAAGGTGATTAATCCATAATTTATATTAGCAATATAGACAAGATAATAGTTTGGTTTAGCCTATATTACTTTAACATTTCTCCCATTGATCCAATCAGTATAATTTTCTCTATATTTGATTATTACAGCTCAACATTCGAGGTTACAAGATGATTAACCTTCTTCTTTAGAGTTTTTCTCTTTATCACATGATTTTCCAACTTCTCTTTATTCGTCTCAAAATTATCAAGAAAAAAACTTATTAGGTTTCCGAATCTTAAAAAAAAGATTGTGAGCAACACGAATCATGAACATAGTTGTAACGTGAATCACGAACAAAGGTTTTTACAATCACGAATTTTGAATGTTACTAGTAACACAAATCGTGTATGAAAAAAAATCGGGAATATGAATGGTGAACAAAGGAATAAAAAAATACGAATCACAAACCCATATATTACACAAACGTGCATCGTAAACTTAGGCTTACCTTCGTTGGGTGATCTTTCTAGACGTTTGTTTCCTACTGTCAAGTGGTAGACCTTATTTGTAAGCTTCACATTCTGTTAAGAATCGGTTACTAGTTCTTGAATAAACTTTAGTATATATGAAGTAGTTCTTATCATGCGAATCATCTATTTGTTGTAGAAATTACTTTATATGATGAATCCTTAGGAACTCTTAGCTTATTAGTTCATTGTTTTGAGTAAGCTTCCTTAAGCATGCAACATGAGTTATTTTCTTAAATATAGATGAAATGGTATGTTCAGCATTACTTAATTGTTTGAAAGTAATTTTCCTTGAATAACTATATATTCTTTTTTGTCGTGGCTTAAATCTAAAATTATATATCCTTTTATCTCTATTTGATGCACCATCTTCTTGAACATTATATGTTAAATCATCTTCATATTCCTTTAACTTAGTCACATTACCTTTACTAGTGGTATTATTGTCCTCCTTAACTTCTTTGTTTTCTTCCACTTCTACTCATTCTTATGAAATCCCTTCATCTTCTAATTCTTCATCCTTAAATGTTTCTCTTTCAATATTTTTTTAAAGCTAATCCTTCAAACAAGCCTGCGAGAATTTGGGTTTGTATTGCAAATTGTAAATAAAGAGTAGTTGTAAACCGTGAATGATAAAAAAATATAAATGTGTAAGTATATTAAACATGAATCTTGAGTGCTTATTACACGCGTATCATGAATGATTAACTTTAAATATGCAGAAATAAAACATAAGTCGTGAATGGTATTTAAAAACGAATTTTAAATTATTTATGATGTAAATATGAAAAACATAAATTGTTAATCACGGATGGTAATTAGACGTGAATCACAAATTAGATCTAAATGTAAAATTCTAACTAAATACTTGATCTTCCTGATTTTTTCAAGTGCTTATATCAAACCACATTCTCCCTTTATCTCCATTCCCGTGTATTTTCAATATCTTGATATCAAGGCTTCAGTTATAACTCCCTCCTCAAGTGTTGTGTTTTCGAAAAGAAATTATTGCATGTACATATATATAGGATCATGTATGTATATTTTAATACTCTTATTTGACAAAATTAATTAATATAATAACCAAATATATAACAAAACATCGTATAACAGTGACAGCTTTTGTGTCGAAATTAGTAATGTTGCTCAGTTGTAGTTATTTATTTTTTGCATGTTTTCAACGTAGGTAACCATTATCGTACCTAAGACATCGTCAAACATTGAGAATAATAATATTGAGAAAGCTAACAATATCATGAGTATACATAAAGAAGAATAATGCTGAGCAATCTAACAATACCATGAGTATACCTAGGGGTAGAATGTGTTGCCACACTGCTCTACCATATCAATGCTCAACCGAACCATACCGAGTTTTTACACACGTTCTGGTACAATATGGAAATTTTGAACAAATTGGATTTGTAAATGTTATGATGTTCAGTGTTAAAAATTGAAATATTTTCTAACACAAAGAAGAATATGGTATAAAAATAAAAATAAAAATCATACAAGGTTATGGTATTTTTCGTAACAATCTCTTTTAGAAAACCAATTTTACATCAACAAATTTTAGATCAAATTTAAAATTTAATTGGACACTAGATAAAAATGCATGGAATTCCATTTCATATATGGTATTGAAGATCTATGTATCTAGTTTCTAATGAAAAATATCATATTTTAATAAATATTTTTTTACATAAAGTTATCGTAATTTTTATAATAGTCGTCGAATTTGTCAAAAACCTAGTTTGCATCAACATATTTTTAATCAATGTAAAATGTAATTATATACTTATTTAAAGTGTTAAAATTTTAATTTTACAATGGTTAAGATCTATATGCTTAGTTTCTAATTAGAAAATGTCATATTAAGATAACTTTTGTACATAAGTTATCGTATTTCTCGTAACAGTCGTCGAAGCTGTCAAAAACCTAGTTTGCATCAACAAATTTTAGATAAAATTAAAATATAATTCGATAATGATTTTGAAAGTTTAAATTTTAGTTTCTTATATTTTTGTGAATATTTATGAGTATAGTTTCTAATAAGAAAAATATTGTATTAAAATAAAAGGTTTAGACAAACTTATCACCTTTTCTCGTAGCAGTCGTCGAAACTTTCGAAAATATATATTGGATAAATTAATATCAAAAGTGAAATCTAATTTTGACATGACTTATATTTTTTTAAATTTAATTCCATATATATTTTCAAAATTCTAAGATTCTAGTTTTTGAATAAAAAATATCATATTAAAAGAAAACTTATAGATAAAGTCATCGTATTTCTCATAATATATCTCAAAACTGTAAAAAAAAAGTGATTATGCATCAACAAAATTTAGATTAAATTTGAAAACGATTATGAAGTTATTTATAATTTTTTAAATTTAACTCTATATATATTTGTTCAGATCTTAAAGTCTTGTTTCGAATAAAAAATATCATATTAAAATAATTTAGACAAAGTTATAACTTTTTCCGTAACAGTTGTTGAAGCTATTAAAAATAGATTTGGTATCAATAATTTTTAGATCAAACTAAAATTTATCTTTGCAGTATTTAAATACTAAAAATAATTTAAAATAATTATTTTAAACTTATATGTTTTGGTATATTTGATATTTTCTATTTTTTCACTATTTCTAAAAGAAATCTTTCCAAACAAATTGTTTTTTATCTTATATTTTTTTTGTTTTGTTCGTTTATATTACGATAATAAACCATAGCAAACCGAATTTTTTTGCATACCAAAAATTAGTATACCGAAATTTCGGTAGGATGACATTACTTAATTTCATAATATCGAATAATTGGTAGCAGAAATTCAATGAAGGTTAATCCTGAACTTTGAAATATATATCATGATTATCTTGAAAGAATTTTTCATTTGACTGAAGTAAAAATTCACTCAAAAGTCAATATTTTCACATTTACTGAGGTTTATTTGATATAAAATATTATGTATATTTTATTATTTTATCTTTTGAGTTAAACATGAATTTCGATATTAATTTTTAGCCAACTAGTTTCTTTTATTTAAATAGTAGAAAAGAACGAAGTGAATTATCTTTCATCAATTTTCACTATTGATATAATAATACACGACTAATATTAGAATTCTACGTGATGATAATTCTCACTTTACATTAAAAATAATCATAATATTTTATAGAAATCTTTATTACATTACATAAACTAAAGTTTTATTACATCATAAAAATCTTAATGTTCTTTCATAATACATTATATAAATACTTTATATAAACTGAATGCATATTATTTGATTTATGTATGTTTGTGGTTCTTTGTAAAAGGCGATAATAACTTCAATTTTCACAACATTTGGGGGATATTGAGTTTATTCACCATGAATAACTACTACTTATTCTAAAATGGGAACTTGAACATTAGTTTCTAGAGAAAATGATTATCAATATTTTCACATTTACTGAGGTTTATTTGATATAAAATATTATGTATATTTTATTATTTTATCTTTTGAGTTAAACATGAATTTCGATATTAATTTTTAGCCAACTAGTTTCTTTTATTTAAATAGTAGAAAAGAACGAAGTGAATTATCTTTCATCAATTTTCACTATTGATATAATAATACACGACTAATATTAGAATTCTACGTGATGATAATTCTCACTTTACATTAAAAATAATCATAATATTTTATACAAATCTTTATTACATTACATAAACTAAAGTTTTATTGCATCATAAAAATCTTAATGTTCTTTCATACTACATTATATAAATACTTTATATAAACTGAATGCGTATTATTTGATTTATGTATGTTTGTGGTTCTTTATAAAAGGCGATAATAACTTCAATTTTCACAACATTTGGGGGATATTGAGTTTATTCACCATGAATAACTACTACTTATTCTAAAATGGGAACTTGAACATTAGTTTCTAGAGAAAATGATTATCATCACGGGCGGGAGAAGAACGATAATAAGGATATTGAATTCTCATTATATTTAAATACCAGCAACCAGTTCTAATCCCCCCCCCCCCCCCCCGCAAAATATAGAATTGTTCAATGATTGTTTCCTCTAAACCTTGATGTCCTTAAAATTACTAAATTATTTCAAACGTAAATTTGGTTGTAGAATCTTAAACTAAACATTGATAGAATGGGTTGAATCCTAAAATAAAAAAAAATTAATGTACCATACTCCTGTCTAACTTTGATAGGTATGACGAGCTTTACCACCAGTGGACATACCCAAATGCACTCAAATAGATCTTTTAATATGTTTAAAATTAATGTAGCGAGTTGAATAACTATTTATGAATGTATTTTTTAAGAATAAACTTTTATATTATTTACCTAAACACAAAAGATCATAGTATAGTTCGGTACACTGCATTGCCTACCTTAGTAGCAACCACCAAGGTCAAATATATCACACTTAACTCTTTTAACCAAAATGGTACATTAATCTAGTTTTAAAATACTTGAACTTGGCAATAAATTATAATTATGGTGATATATGTGCAGTATCAAGCCAAAAGGATATGTATGAACTATATGTGTTATCGTGGTAATATTTTCATATAAATGGTTCACATATTTAATGAATATTTTTAAGATTTCTATTATATTGTATGTATATAATTTTATTTACTTGGTAAGTTTTTCTTTTGACATACCGAACATATGTTGAAATATATAGACTAGTTAAGAACGTCCGTGAAACTTCGAGCAACTAGCTTGTCAATCTCATCTCCAACGATGTGACCAATATACATTTAACAAATGTATACTTATTTTTATCATGATTTTAATTTATATTATTTTATGAACCTACATATATATATATATATATAATCATCACAAAAATAATTGTATTTACTTATATAACTTATCCAATTTATAAATCGTATTAACTATGTACAAATAATTGTTGGTTGTAAAAATATAACATCATTTAGTTGCTAGAAATTTAATATATCTTCTATAGGATCGCATACTGTGATAATGAAAACTATATACATCCATCATATTTCTTGAAACAATTAAATAATTAAAAATATGGAGGAGATTAAAGACGTGAAAATAAATATATTGTCTGAGGCAACTCTCAAACCTATCAAGGCTTCTAAATTTATCCCAAATCTTGTAGAATAAAGTAAGCCTTTGTATAAATTTTGGTTTAGCTTATTAAGATCTTAAACTACGTGTAACTAAATTATGATTCTGAAGTGTTTTTACTTAAATATTTTTAACATGGATGTCAAATTTTCAATTTTTAAATATTGGGCATGCATTCATATGACTTTACTCCCAGTAATCTTTAACGAATATCTTTGGACAAACATGCTATATATTACATATGGATGATAATGTTTTACATAACACAACATTGATTCACGACCATTTCTAGAAAATTCAAACCTTTTTGGACCGATTTGACTATTTTATGGCATATCATAATGATTCAACAATGAATTCTAGTTATGCATAAGTATACGATATGTAAACACAACAATGACATCATGCAGAAGTTTTCTCGCCCTCATAAAATTATGTGCATAATCTTCTTTTGTACCAACTTATGCACACAACTATGATATTTGGCACTGAAAAACCAATTATTTTTTTGTATGACTTACAAGTATATATATATATATATATATGAAGTGTACATATATGACTTATGCATAAAATCAAACATTTATGAAAGTTGAACAAACATGTTGCATTTCCTCACATCATGAATATTTGAAACAATCTTTAGGATCTCATGGCTCTAACAATGATTGACTTACATCGATATGTTAATGGCTAAAATATCCCTCTTGAGATCAAATATATGCAAAAGATGAATGATATTCAAAATTCAAACTTAAAACAAATAATCTTGATGTAATACAAGTTATCGCCTCGTATATCCTAAGATCCAATTGTTTAAGAATTATAGGACATTACCCGTATATCTCTCTAGTCAAACATTTTTCTAATCACTAACATGCAACCTAAAATTCATATAAATAGAAAAACATAACTATACGTTTCATTGCAACAGTGAAATCATAAGTATATATGCATTAAAAGTAAGAAAATAGCTTATATGTATATCAAATAAGGTAATCTAACATAACAACCCTATATTATTGAAGATAAAATGGGTTATTTCATGTAAAACAATATTCGGGGTAACAAAACATACAAGAATCATACCAGAAGACTTATTGATGGCGCCGCAACGAGCATTTGGGCTCACCACGATCACATGCTTGTCGTGAGGTCTCGTGACCATTATATTTCTTCAACAACGATGAACCAGCTAGTCACGAACGATGCAATAAACTACTAAACTAAAAATCAATTTTATTATAAATTAGGGTTTCGACGATTACGCCTCAAAACTTTAATCATGTTGTACTAAATCACAACTTGAACTTAAATTCAACTGTGCATACTTAAATTTAAACATGCAAAGTAAAATCGTAATCGTAAAACTCTCAGTATTACAAAAAAAATATGAAATTATATAAAAAAAAATATTTAATAGATAAGGTTGAATTCTAACCAAATATGTAGCGACCTAATACCAATTATAAATATTTGGGGATCCATTCCTCAATATATACTTAACATAAAAATAAAAGTCATTACATAAAATTTAATAAATCACAAACAGTAAGTTATGAATTGTCCGGAGCTATCTTATGAGTTATTTAAATAGATATTTTATAGCGAAACCTATAGAGCTTCCTTGGATAACACATGTTATCTTTCAAATAACACATCTTAAAAAAAATCAAATTACTAATAAGTTATTAAAAATAGAGAACTATAAAATCTTATGAGAGAGAATATTCATAAAAATATGTAGCTGAAATTTAATAGATAAAAGGATGATGTTATTTATTCTTAGGTAGATAAAAAAGAAAATGTTTATGCATTAGATTCTTTAGGAAGATTGATTCGTTCTCTATATATATTTTTTTTATAAAAATACGATTTATTTTATTTTTTACGTACTATACTCAATTTAATTTTAGGAGTCTCTAATGTACTCATGTTTTATGAACCATATTTACTGTCCGGTTTTTAAGGCTTAATAATTTAATTATTTGGTACGAGATATCTATCAAATTCGTATTGACAATGTATAATACTATTCTATTTTTCACCCAAGGTCCAATGTATATAATATACTTAACTTTTGATTAATTTGTAATAATTATACAATATCTTATCATAACTCAACGACTCTAAATATACATTAAAAAAATATTCAAATTCAATATATTTTTACCATCAAGTCTTACAATTCTTAAATAGCTCTAAAGTAATGTGCAAAATATTTTGAAATTTTAGATATTTACTCAAAATCTTTTGAACTTTTATAAAAAATTAAAACATAAACCTTTTATTCTTTTAAAAAATAGAAAATTTGTTTGGTTTTTAAGAGATTTTCACTTCATCGAATTTGATACTTTTAATAACTATTTATAATATAGATATTCAAATAATATACAAAAATATCATCATGCTATCAAAAACTAAATTTTATTTTATAGTTTAAAAATTCGATAACAAACAATTAAATATATATATTATGTTTTCTAATATATATCTAAAATAAAATTAACCATAAAATTGTGAACAAATAAATATTATATTTTTAAGCATCTCCCTCAAATTGATGCTGGTAAATAACCATCACCAATTTTATAATGAAAAAGCGCTACTACAAGTTGTTTTCAATTTTCAAATAAAAATTTCAAATGACATTCTTCAAAGATTGCTTTCTTCAAACATCTTTTTCTACATATGCATTGTTGTTTATTTTTTCTCTTCATGATATTCTTCTTTATTGTTTTAATTCATCTTCATTTCTTTTTAATTTTTCTATTATATCATCATCATCTTCAACAAAATCTCAAATCTCAAATCTTTAATCACGATTATTAATTTTTAATTTTTAAATTTAAATATCGAAATAAAAAAACTAAAATCTAAATAAAAATAAAAATTAAACACAAACTCAGAATCAAAATGAATTACCCCAAATCAAATTAAAATAAAAAAAAACTAATACCAAACTGGAATTTTTAATTCCAAAACCAAAACATAAAATAAAATCCAAATACAAATCCAAAATCAAATCTAAAACCAAAACCAAAAGAAATACTAAATCCAAAAACAAAATTAAAAAAAGAATTTGAATACCTAAAATAAAAATGAAATTGATAAAATATGCCAAATTCCTATTTAATTAGATATAATATAATTAATCTCATTACGGATTAACTAGACTAACTTATGACAATGACTAACTATATATTTAGAAACTAGATCCATACGTATTACAATAATCTCCCACTTGGATCGTCATATGCTACTCAAGAATATATTTAACTTCAATGGGTACCCTAAATCCATTGTCAATAGACAATAGGTGAATGGTACAACCGCGTACACGATCAATAAACAATAAAGGACTAAAGACCTCTTTCTTATAATGTGAACAATATGATGCACTAGTAATCATATTATTGCCATCAATCAATTAGGTGCCACTTATGATGTGTAATATAAGAATAATATGATATATAATTATACATATCTACTCTTAAATAATCCTACATTGGAGATCTAATAGGGAAACATATGTAAATAAATTTAACCAAGCCACATATTTCAATAAACCTATATGTATACAATATTGCAAATATTAATTGGATCATATTACAAAAACTCCCACTGAAACTAACACTTCTCTAAATAAACTCCACCCATCATGATGGTGTGTTCTTGGAAAATCTTAGGAAATATCGCATTTTTAAGATGCCATGCTATCATGGAGTTTGTACTGGTGTGATTTATATATATATATATATATGACCAATCTGGACATCTTGAAGCCATCTCTTGTATAACATGTAAATCAATGACAAGATTCTACAACCACAATGACCGGTTCGATGCTTCAAGACAGGTATACATTTTGAGCCATAGTGGATGATGCAATAAATGTTTGTTTTACACTTTTCTATGATAGTGCACTCTATCTAATAAGAATATATTACCTTATATAATTTTTAGTGTGTCCATGCATCCTCCAAAAGTTGAGTAAGAATACCCAACAATCCCCGACCTTTACGGCTTTCAATATGTCAACTTGTGCCCTTTCGTTCTTTGCAATTAGTCAATCTGTAACATTATAACACACTTCCTATATATTATTTTTGTGATAATACAAAAATACCACAAGAGCGATCCTGATGTATTTAGATTCCTAACACAAAACTTGCATCAACAAGATCTTTCATATCAAAATTATCTGATATAAATTTCTTTGTACTGCGTAACAATTCCTTATTATTTGAGGCAAGCAGTATGTCATCGACATGTAATACCATAATTATGAAATTACTCCCACTGAAATTATGATACACACAATCCTTAACTAAGTTGACTTTACAGCCAAAATATAATATCACATCAAGGAATTTGTGGTACCATTGACGATAAGGTTGTTTAAGCCTATTGATGAATTTCTTAAGCCTTCGTACCAGATTCTTTAAGTCACCTATTTCAAAGTATTCCAGTTGCAACATATAGATCGTTTCCTCAATATCATCATTAAAAAATGTAGTATTTATTTCATTTTATAAATCTCAATATAAAAGTGTGCAACTAATATCATGATTTTTCTAAAAGAATCCTTCACCGATACTAGGGAAAAAGTATCTTGAAAATCAATCCCTTCACTCTGGGTATAACCTTTCATTACAATACATGCTTTAAGTCTTTGTACATTACCCAAAAAACTTTCTCTAGTTTTGTCATCCCACTTACAATGAATTTCCTTTTTCCCTTTAGATAAGGGGACAAGTTCCCACACAGTATTGTCTTACATTGATTTATACTCTTCTTTCGTAGTGCAAATTCACATCCGAGAGTTAGAGCTTTCTAAAGATTGTTTGTAAAATGAGGGATCATCTATATTTCCAACACATGGCGTTTCATGCTCTTGAAGAAATACTATCTAATCAAAATATATATATCACTACTATTTTCTCTCTTGGATATTTTTAAAAACATTATTACTTATAGTTGTATTTCTTGAGGAGGTAGAGTTTGATCCTCATGAACAATATCATTTTGGTCTTTTTGAAGACGGTTAACTTGAGTATCCTCTTGTTCTAAATAGACCATATTTGTGTCCTAGTTAAATCTTCAAGTGGAACATCAATATTATTTTGAGTATAACCTTATTCTAATGGGCACAAAATGATTGACATTAAAGTTCAATATTCTGATACATAAGTATCTACGTTAGAACCTTCATGAATATCTACAGATTCTTCCTCAAAATGTACATTTGTTCCTGAATTATGCCCCATAATCTCAACATTCTTAAGAAAATTTTATGTTCTCATTTAAAAAAATGTTACCATTGCGAGGATCATAAAACTAAAAACCCCTTAAATATTCAGACTAAACATTGAAGAAACAATTAACAGTTTTTTGATCCGGTTTTTCCCCCTAAGGTTTGTATTCCTTTGCCTCAACTGGATATCCCCATATATATAAATTATTTAAATTGGGCATGCACCCATTCTAAATCTCATATATGGTTTAACGGCTATCTTAGTGGGTACTATATTGAGTATGTATGCGATATATTTGATGGCTTCCCTCTAGATAAATAATCGTAAATTTGATTTACTTATCATACTTTTAACCATATCATTTAGCATATGGTTCCATCTCTCATATACATCATTCATACGGGATGAATCTGATATTTTATAATAGAGGACTATGCCACACTCCTCTAGGTATTCACTTGACCCGTCATATCTACCATAGTAGTCACCATCATAGTGATATATAATGCTTTTAATGCTTTTACCTAGTTCTTTTTCAATTTTGGTCCAAAAATATCTGAACTTGTCTATGAATTCTGAATATTCATGATGGAGGTAGAGGTACACAAAATGAGATAATTAATCTATAAACGATACCAATTATCGTTTCATGTTCCATGATTCCTTTGGAATCGGTCCACATATATCGGTAGTAATCAATTCTAAGACTTTAGTAACTCTATTTTCCCCTACCCTTTTGGTTTTGGTCTGTTTCCCTTAGATGCACTCGGTACAAGTACCAAATTCAGAGTAATCGAGATGATCCAAACAACCTTAAATTACAAGCTTATCAATCTTTACTTTGGATATATGACTTAACCGTATGTGCCACAGTTTAGAGAAGTTTTCGATTTTTTTAATCTTATTCACTACAAGTTATGCATTTATGGATATTTTGTAATTATCAACTCTATTTAATAATACAAGTTATGTTCCATTATCAAGCTACCAAAAAATATTATATCATTATAAAGAGAGAGTTAAACCATTATTTCCCAAAATACAAGGATAACCATACATGTCAAAAATAGGAAAAAAATTAATTTCCTTCAAAAAGTAGGAACATACATAACATTGTTTAAAAACAATACATGTCATGCAGTAAGCTTTAAATTTATATGAGAAATTTTCTACGCTTTGCACGAGAACCATCACTTTTAACGATGAACTACTCATCCTTACTTAGCCTATGACTCCATAGTGTACCCAAAAAATAAATACATACATGAGTTTTTGCAACAGAATCAAACCATCATGTATTATATTTTACAGAAATAATATTAACTTCTAAGACAACCAAATCGATCAAATTTCCTTTACTTTGCAAATTGGGCGTTTCGCACATTCCTTCTTGAGATGTCCATTTTATTTGCAGAAAATACATCGACCTACCATCAATTTTTTAGACTTTTTCTTAGCTGGACCAAAGCCTGATATTTTTCCATAAACCTTTCTTTTTTTCCCATCTCCTTGTTGGAAACTACCATGTTTACTGCAGTTTTAGGTGGATTAGAAATGATTAAGCTTTCATGGGAGAGATTGAAAAATAAACCCCATCATACATTATTCAAGTAAGCTTACCTTGATTGCCTTTAGGTTGATTGCAATCATAGACATCCCCATAATATGTTCTCAGATAGCACAATTCCATTATACTTCCTTGTAGAGATATCATTCACGAGATGTTGTATCTTGACCTTGTCATTTTTGGCAAATACTTTCTAAAATTATATGAGAAACTATGAGGAAATGATAGCATCATTTGGTACAACCGTATAAAGTACATCTGGTATCCCTTGAAGCATGAAGGTAAATCGTAACCGATTAGACCCCCAGTTTTCATATTCTATTCTTTCTTTGGGTGAACTTTCCCAATTAAGGAGATATGGTTTAAGTTTTATTAGTGAAATATCACATCACTTCCATATCAGCTCAATGTCTTCTTTCCACTAATAAAAATATGATTCATTAAACATTTAGGGTTTGTTCTCTATGGAATTATAACTCATAACATTAACTAGAACACATATAACACACAACACATAATTAAATTTGACATATAACAACTTAACAGACTTGAACATGACGTATACACGTAAAATATATAATAAAATGGTAGTAGGATACCAAAGGGAAAATCATACTAACATGTATTTGTGAGTTTAAGAAATTATCATTAATCATTATTTTAATTATCTTAAGTACCGGTGAAACCCTTCGGATGGTTTATTTCACCTACTTAGATTAATATAATTTTATTTTTTCTTAAGTACCAGTGAAACCGTCCGGAAAGTTGATTTCACATAATTAAATAAACATGAAATATAAAGATTAAATTAATTTTCTCAAGTACCAGTGAAGCACTCCAGAGGGCTGATTTCACCCACTTGAATTACAAAATATCAAGGATCCATTTTCAGTACAGTTTCTAAAGTTCATGATTAGCCAAATATAAATATTAACCTTTCGGATGAGCAATCATATTTGAAATTAAATTAATCTATTGAATCTTTTCATATCCTAGGATCCTCATGAGATCAACTAATTTTCTAGAGGGTCGATTAAATGATTTCATGATTCATCTATCGAAATCTGAAACTTTTGTCATGTATATCCATATAATCATTCAAACACATATATTTATTCCACATATACATATAAAATATAGCATGTCCAAGCATTTATCATGCAAAATAAATTAGAAAAAAATATTAATTTTAATTAAAAAATTATATTATGTTTTTTGTAAAACAAATCCAGCCTAATGTTGTTGTTACTCGGCAATCCGTCCAACCAACCAACATCAGTTTTTGTTGTGGTTGGGTATCCACCTAACCAACACCCTCTTAATGTTGTCATCACAAAAGTTGCGGATTGCAATTTCTTCGCAAGTTGCGCGTTCATCCGCAACGATAGCAGGTAGCTGGCCACCGTGAACGTTGTCAGACAACCTTCGATTAGCAATAGTATCTAGGTTTACGCCATGGATGAGCCACTGTCTAGATAGGACTGATATGTTCTGTTAAATTAGCATTTGGTTTATTCTAAATGTGAAAAAAAAATCCAGAAATCAAATAAACCCTTATTTAATGGAAAAAAAACCCTTAAATCATATCAAAACAATGTATTTATTCATAAAAAATCAAACACTTGAACATACTTTTTTTTTCAAGACAAATCAATTTATTCATGTTTTTTCAGATAACCATAAATCTATACCCTACCAAGTGAGTTAACAAATAATCTGAATGGTGCGGGTTTTGTATATAAAAAACATGCATTTGATTTAATAAAAGATATACATACAATTTATCCTATGTATCACAAGATGGTTTTTGGCTCTTATACCAACTCATAGAACTTATATTGATTACCCAATATAATCTATCAAAAACAGGGAATAATAAGTTCCTTCTTGTGATTAACTATTTTACACATGATAAAGTACTTACCAATTTGCTTGTTGTTATTCATATTCATGATTGATATTTAAAACGCCTTTTATATCGAGATGGTTGTAGATTTTTTTTTAGCAAAACGGTGACTTACCTTTAAGATTTAGATTAAGAGAATAACTTAATATAATCTCCTTTATATATGAAATACAATTAGAAACTCTAATTGTATTGAGCTCATATATTAGTCGTTTTGTGAAAATCACAACCAACATAATATTATTATTTTTTACTTAAACGACTATATGTCGGGCACTGGGCATGGAAACCTAAACTCAAAATCTATTGCGCTTTCGTTCCATGTAGACAAATAAATATTATCTTCGTTAACCAAAACTTGTTGTTAGGTTGGTTTTTTCAGGAAAAAAGATAAAAATAAAAATAAAAAAAATAATGAATAAAAAAATAGAAGAATTTGTTTTACATATCCATTAAGATTTGAGGAGATGTAAATTTCGTCCGCTTCTAAAAATGTTCTGAAAATAAGATCAAAAATTACGTCCCGAAAGAGACAATACTAAAATTTTCAGGTGATAGAAAAAACAGAAAAAGACCGATAATTTCACTAATTGCATTATCCATTTTCTTTTGTATTTTTGTTAAGTGGCAGGATGTTAAAAATGAACCGATAGGGATAGGAATATATAATATCACAAATGTTCAAAGAAATCGGCTTGTATACTAAGATTAGATTTTCTTTTGCCTGATAAATTCACACTCTTCCTCAACTATTCATCCAACAAAGAGTAAAAAGAGAGAGTTTATATTGAAGAGATGGCTTCAAGATGTTCAGGTATGACATCTACGTTTAAGTTTTCGATAGATTCATAAAACAAAGCTAAAACTTCTTATAGTATTTTTGGACTAAACTGAACATTTTAAGCTAAAGTAAAAAACTTGAATATGCTTTGGGGCTAACTGGAAGAGTTCTTTCATTTTCATCACTCTTTGACTTGAAGGTAAACAGACATGGCCGGAACTGGTTGGATCAAGTGGAACAGCAGCAGCATCAGCAGTCCGGAGGCAGAACCCCAACGTGAGGCCGGCCATGGTACGCGAAGGTTCTGCTACAACTGGGGATTTTAGGTGCGACAGAGTTCGGATTTTCGTCAATGCAAGAGGTATCGTAACTCGAGCACCTAGAGTTGGCTAGTAGTTTAGTTTTATCTTATCTCTCATGTACCATAAATAAAAGATCATGTAATAAGCAGAGTTGCACACCAAATTCTGCAATAACAATAATATAAGTTTTATGTTGAAAGTAGATAACAGACCCCTCGGAAAATATCTTTATCCCTTGTAATTATTTTATAATTGTATTTTAATTAAACGTAGGGGTTCTGTTCAAAATCCATACTTGCTTAATTAATTTTTTTTAAAGTGTTTTCATGATCGTGACTGTCAGTTCTATGAGCATTATCTAATACCAATAGTTCATTATTATTTTTCTCTATATCATTTTGACTAGAGAATAATTAGTTTGGTATAGAGATTAGTGGAGGAAAGGGAGTTGAGAGATTAGTGGAGGAGATAGATTAGTTTGGTTGAGAAAATAGTAGAGGATGGGCAGTAGAGAGATAAGTGGAGAAGATAGACTAGACAAATTAGTGGAGAAGATAGAGTAAATAAGATGGAGGAAAGATTACAGGTGTAATTATAGAATATATGGACTTTGAGAGATTAGTTGATGAGATAATGTAGTTTGATTGAGATAATTTTGAGACGAGGGATAAGTAGTGGATGAGAGACTAGAGATGTATTTAAATGCAAGATAAAGACGGAGTATAATTTTTTTTTAAATATAACCTCAAACGTGCACCCGACTATATTGTTTATGAAACTTTTCGTAGCAGGGTAATTGTCTAATGCTTTAGAAGGGTACCTGACTAAAGCTATTTAAAAAACCTACTATCTCTTGATCTTCTCAATAAATGCACCTCTAATCCCCTACTCATATGTCATCTCTCAACCCAAGTTCTACTTCTATAATTTGATCAGAGTTTCCAAATTCAATCACATTTTTAAATTTGATCGACGCATTCATATACTTGATAACTTTACTGACAAGTTTTTTTGGTGATTGATTATTGGTGATTAATGGATTGACATAATTCATCCACTCTTTTAATCGTATTATTATTTGATTTTTTTTATATTACTAGTTGTTTTAATGACACTAAAAGAGTACATAAGAATATCAATACTAGTAACCAACATAGCTTTTTCTGACCTATAAACCTAATTTATACTTGGGAAACTTATACTACTTACAATAATCAAACTATAATAAGTTATAACATAATCGAACTATAAAAACTATGTTATCGATTATAATAATAAAAGTATAACAACACATGTAGTACTTATATCCAAATCATAATAATAAAACGATAATAACCTTATACTCTTTATAACATTATAATATACAAACTATACAATCAAACTATAACAATTTTTTTTATCAACTAACGACAACATGTGTACTCTATGTGTTATAAATATAATAAAAAAATTAATTTTTTATTAAATATAACAAATTCGGCTTTTAAAAATTCATCATATTATAAAAAAAATGTAGAATTAAAATTATTTTGAGTTTTGGACGAGAAAAACAAAAGTCACGTTTTTCATGTTACCACGATTTTACTGGTCTTGTGCCCATGAAGGGGCGAGAATTTTTTCATGCTTTATCGTTCCTATGATATGACCGTGCTTTGGCCTTACCGAGACAGGACGAGACTGGATGAAAAACTTATCGTGTCTAAACCCACCGTGTTTTGACCTTCCTGTCATGTATGGCACATTTAGCCTCGTCTAGGTATGGTAATGTTTTCGTAGACTATTTCTCTAACTTATTTGGTTTTAATATTGCACAAGGATATCTTGGGCTTTCTTAGGTTACATTTTGTATTACTACTAAAGTCAAACTTAAGTATGTGGCTTAGATGATTAATCTTGCAACAAATGGTGAGATAAAAAACGTTTTTTTAGTATCAAAATAAACAAAACCTCAAAATTGGATGTTTATAGCTCTGATTTCTTCAAATCCTCTTAGAATATTATAGGTTGGTATCCACCAAATATTTAGTCTGGTCACCTTGATCAATTATGGAACAAAACCTCGATTGATCTCATTCTGAAATAATATATTTTATCCACCACTGAGGATTTCAGACTTGTTGCTTGTTGCAATGTTATATACAATGTTATTTAAGATTTTGGCTAACAGTATCAGTGACTCATTTCTTGATCTTATTAACAAGTCGCAGTTTGCATTTGTCTCGGCGTAACATTTTTTACACCACTTTTTTCTCTTAAGAATTGTTAAGTGCTTATTAAACAAACTACAAAGTGTCAAGAATTGCTACAAATTCGAATTAAGGAATTGTGACAGTATTCGATAACACATTATTTTGGGCATCCTTGTTACCATGGGCTTCCTTGATAAGATAATATTTTCGACTGTTCAATGCCTTTATACTCCCTTTTATAACTTTAATATCAATGGTGACCTTCATGGAATTTCCATGATAATAGAGGTCTCTGACAAGGGGAAATATTATCAAATTTCTTCGTTGTCTTAGTTATGCAAGTCTTTTCTAGTATATGTAACGAAAAAAAATAATGACAGGAAGTTCCAGTTCCAATGGAAATGCCCAAAGCTTAAAATTGTTAACCTCTGCTTTGTGGATGATCTTATGATTTATTCTTAAGGTGATAGTAACTATTTCAAACTAGCTGAGAAGGGTTTAAACAAATTTTTCTGCCTCTCGGGTATCCAAGACATCCTCCGAGAGATCATATCTTCCTCTTGAGGGTTAAAAAGACCCTCATGAATGATCTGGTTGACATTTTAGGTGATGAAGTCGGTACACTTACGGTTTAACTACATCGGTGTTCCTTTTATCACAATACGTTTTTCTTATAAAATTAGTCCTCTTCTCAAGAATATCACCTTAAGAATTGGGCTATGGACCTTTAAACGGCTTTTGTATGCTGGCACACTCCAGGTTGTTAAGTTATTTTTTTGAGTCAAGTATATTTTGCATTTACCTTCATCTTACCGGGCATAGTCCTTAAGGATGTGACTTGATCCTTCCGTTGTTTATTCTGTCTTGATCGCAAGATTAATATCTTTGGTGCTAAATTTTAACGGGTTAAGGTCATATTTTCCATCCGGGAATGTGGTCTTTGGATTCTAGAACTATGGTATGACTCGATAAAAATATTTGAAATAATAACTTCTAGAATATTAATTTGGGTACTTCTTCTTCTTGTACATAGAGGAAAACCTTCAGTCTTAAACCATTTTATTAAAATAAGGTATTGGCAATGAGAAATCAATTTTTCTATGGCTCAACCCATGACTGCTACCTACCTCTCTTGTTTAGTATCCGTAATTCAACGTAATTCAATACTCGATACCATTCTCAAGGTTTCTGAGATTACAATTGATGGTTTTGGTCATGGTCCTCCCGAAAAAGGTCAAGTAGTGCTAGTAACAATGGTAACCTTAAGGATATAAGAAACGTCATTCTTTCGCCCCTCCCTCCATATATAAATAGTGAAAATATAAATTTTATAATCAATGACACATATAATGTCACTTGTGGATTGGTATATCATAAATACAATACCCTCATTGTATTTTCATTCTCTGTTTTCATATTATTGGCAAGTTGTCTACTTAGAATAACCTCATAAGCTGGGGACTAAACACTCCTCCCCCGTTTGATTGTGTAACTTGCAGTAATCATGTTAAATCTATCAATCGTATTTAATATGATTATGTTATCATCCGATGCATTTGGAACACTTCTCATACCAAATTTGGGTTTACTTTAAATTCTTATGATTGTTCTAGTTGGTTCTAGATGTCGTGCAAGTGGACGTCTACTTGAAAATGTCATTTATGGCATGCCTGTTTTTATATTGTTTTATATAATATTTAGCGGAAACACAAGAATACTCTACTCTCCTTCCTCTTTTGGTTTCACACCGCATGATTTATGATATCTTATACATATTCTTTAGCTCCAAAATATTGTATAGTCAGTTTAATCTCTTTATTTCCCGACTTCCTTACTAAACATGTAAGTTTTTCTCTAGTTCTAGGTGTTTTTGAGTTATTTTAGTTGGATCGAGTAACTTATTTTAGTTTTTGTTTTTCTCATTGGTATATATGTTTTCACACATAAAGTAGTTTTTAGATAACTATTATACTATAATCATTATAATTTTCTTATGGGGTTAAAAATGTTTCGTGAAAAAAAGTCCCATAATTTATTTATTGAATAATGACTTATTTATTAATCTAAAGTATTTTATTATATATTAAAAAAATTAAATAAATATAAAAAGTATCAAAGGTTACAATTATTAGACTTAAATTATATACTGAACGTAATCTCATAGTTTTCCTTCATCAGTTATGTGTCTTGGTTCGTTTTTGTTCTTTTTATCTACGAAATTCCAGAGTTTTCCTTCATCAATTATATTTTAGACATGATCTTGCAACGCATATCAATCCCTAGTATAATGTCCAAAATAATGCTGAACGTAAAGAATCTGTGTTTGTCTTTGTACTTCTTTGGACTTTAGTATGTGAATATATATTCAGTTTGTTCATAGATGACTCCTATATTATTGGTTAGCTCGGTGAAATGTCCACTTGACGAATATTTTTATTTTTGAGATATATTATAATGGTTTTAGGTGCTCTAAGGCCTCGTTCTATTATGTTGATGTTCCTCAGATTTGTGGAATGGTTTGTATTGTTATTGGAGGCCTTCGGATATGGTTTTAAGTTCACATGAGCCACTGTCATTTGTTTATTTTTTTAACAGAGGATGGTACAAGTATATAGTTGGAGTTATCATGTCTCCGTCTATTCGTGCGTTAGAGATCTCTTTGACCTTGATGTGATGTTTCACACACTTAACCAAGTCTTCGAAGTTGAGTGCCTTTTTTTATCATGATGTCATATGATATAGGTCATGGCAGTATACCTTATATGTATTTTACAAACACCACCAAGTCATGGCAGTCCTACAATTTGTTTTTGTATCTTCAGAACCCCATTTTATATTCTCGTAAAGTATCATTCGACCAATCATTGTAGTGGATGATGTAGTCTTTATCTCATTTTATCATTTTAGAACCAATGAAATTGTTTACGAATATCGTTCTCAACATCTTGAAGTTTTTTATACACCCAAGGGGAAGGTTGTTGAACCATGTCAAGGTGATACCCTAGAAAGCCATTGATTATATCCTGAACTTCATCTTATCGTATGCCCCATATTGCATCATCTCGCTTTTGAAATGTTCAATATAGTTCTCTAAACCCCATTTCCCACTGTATTTATCCATCTTGTGGTAGGAGATATTCTGTAAAAAATCTCCAAATAGGATGTTGGGAGACAAAGTGGATTATTTTTCCTAAAAATACTCAATGACCTCGAAGATGGTATTGGATCCATTGTTGTTTATATGTTGAAAAAACATGTAAACTTGTTGTTTACCTGTCTTTTTTCCACTGCTTTTCTGAATGTGTTGTGGCATTCTTGTTTCTAAATGCTAGTGTAAATCCCTGACGGTAATGAAAATAATATGGGTGCGATTGAGCTGTAGGATTGCTCCCTGAATAGTATGGTTGAATGTTGTAGGTGTAGGCTGAGATTTCAGATATCTTTCTTCCATGGAGACAAGGTCTTGCGTGTATTATTGGATTATATTGAGGTACATTGGTGCATAGTTCTCTTAAGGTTGATGTAAATATGGGTAGCATGGTACTAAGTCATTTGAATTCCTATCAGTGGTTCCGAACATGTTGACATCCATGATGGATCACCGATAAATGTTGTTGGAAGTTTAATTGCATTCCAGATAATTGTAGGCCATGTAGAGAAACTTTTTAAAAATTTGGATGAACTCTAGAAAATGGGGGAACCTGGTGGCTACCTGGTTGGGACACCTGGGAGGTGCGTTGGAGGTTCTATTGGACCGCTGGGGAAACCTGCTGAAGATTCGATTGGAAAGCTGATTTATGTTGTTAGATATTTGAGTGGAATACCAGAGGATGTTGGTGAATATTTTGTTAAAGTCTCAGTCGTACTAATAAAATTTGTTTGGTCATTCGGCTCTAGTTGAACATTTTTCAATAGTTTGGCCTACCTTTCACTAACCCTATGGCTAGAGGGACTCTGCTCTCTGACTTGCTCATCTCTTCCTTCACCAAAGGGTTTGTAATCATGGGTTTTACTCCTTCTCTTTCTTCTTTTCTTGTGTCGATGTCTTGCTCTCTAGTCATAAGATCATTGACATGATTCATCTTTATTTTTATAAACTCTGGCTCGTGAGGATGTGATATTGTACATGCTCGTAGTTGTCATATCGCCCTTCTTTATCATGGTGCTTGTAGGGTTATTTCCTTCATTCTTCTAGTGGTACTCCAGACGCTGAATCACCAATGTCACTCATGAATCTTGAGTGGAAAACATTGCGTATGAAAGTTTGGAATTATCAGTGTTCTCATCGAGTAGGTCATGTACAAGCTGCTGGAAGTCCATGTGATGAGGATATAATACCTGGATAGTGATAAAATACTCAATACATTTACGTAATTATATAATATATATGTGTTTATTATGTATTAAATCGCTCTACGCATTCCCTGATAAAGTGAAACCTTATGTCGATATGCTTGCTTCTACCATGGAACATAGGATTCTTAGCCAGGTCGATTGCAGATCGATTATCTATGCATAAAATCACTGGGCCTGATGAGTCCGAATTCGAAGAGCCCCCCGGAAGGGTAGTCCAAAGTAAATCACCCCGTAAAACCGGACAGACTCCATGACTACAATTCGAACAGCACTGGTTGAACCGGACAGATGATTTTGAACATTTTGAACACTGCAAATATAAGTCAGTTCGAACTATGACTAAAGTACTAAAATACCTAAACACTATCTGACTAAGCTGTCTATTCACCTACTTAAAACTTGTGGGTCTTTAAACATGACCCGGGTCCATTAAACTTGACCCGAAAGCCCATAAGGGCCCAAATCTTACACTATAAATGCCCAACCACCAGCATTAACTAGGGGTAAGAAAAGTTAACTGCTGCCAGGCTGCTCAATTCTCTCACCACCCTTAAAACACCTTGAAACACCCTGAAATATCTTGAAACACCATTAAACACCACCACACCACCGTGAAACACCCTTACGCCGCCTTAAAACTCCACTTAAAATTACCGGCCTACCCTCAGGCTACTTTTATCCACACCAAATTGGCGACCACAGTGGGAGGCGACGGTGCCTGAATCAAACATTCAAAACCAAGTAAAAGAATTCTGTCCGAATGAATCCGGATAATCCAGAGCTTCCACCAGCTTTGCTCGAAGTGGTGGAAGAGAACGATGAATATACTGTCCAAGAGCGTGACAGGTTGAGGGTTGAAATAGAAGCTCTGAGGGCTGAGAAGGCCAAGATGGGCATGAAGGAGAAGTCCAAAGCATCAGTTGCTCATCGCTCTGATAACCCTCGAGAGCATGAGGCTTCGAAGACTCATGTGAGCACTAAAAAGACACATGCTAGTTCTAAAAAGTCTCACCGGTCCAAGCCTGTGGAGAGTTCTGACTCAAGTTCAGAATCTTCGGACAGCTCTTCGGACAGTGAGGGGAATGAAAAGTCCTTGTCCTCCAGCAGTGACGAAGGGCGAACCAGGAAAAAACAAAAGCAAGTTAAAAAGTATTCCAGAAAAAGAGACCACCATGGAAGAATGAAAAGACACATTGGGAAAGGATCATCTCACAGCCGGAGGCATATAGACCGGTTGCTGATGGATCCATTTGCCTTCCATGATGAGCCAGGTATCTTTGCAACACCTAATGAGGATACCGTGTTCAGTCGTGGAAGGAATTGGAGGCAGTCTCCACTGTCTTCTAAAATCCTATCCGGGAACCTCCCCAAGAGGTTTGACAGCACAAAGATGGAGAAGTACGACGGCAGTACTGATCCGGACAATCATCTGGAGCAATTCAAGAACTTCATGATGAACTTTGATGATGATGATAAACTACTCTGCAGGGCATTCTCCCAATCCTTTACGGGGAGTGCTCTGAAGTGGTACAACAGCCTTCCTCAGGGTTGTATCAGAGACTTTGACACCTTCTGGGTGGCCTTTCGAAGGCAATTTGTGGGAAGTAAGGAGCTCAAGGGCAATGGAGATACCATAATCCATTGTGCCCAAGAGCCAAATGAATCATTGAAAGAATACATAAGTCGTTTTGTGAATACAAAGAACGGGCTGGCTGATTGTTTTGAACAAGTGGCAATAGCATCCCTGAGACAGGGTTTGAACCCGGGCAACCTGGCCGATTCAGTAACAAGGAAGAAAGCCATGACCTGGGGTGGATTGCTAAATCAAGTCGGCAAGCAAATAAATGTTGATGAAACAAAAAAGACCAGGGTGCACAGGCAGGTGAGATCCACCCCGGTAACACCAACTCCCAATCCAAACCAGTCCGGCAACAAAGCTAGAGAAACCGGACAGGGGCATGGAAGAGGAAAAGCTCAGTCTCAACCAGCTGCTCTTGCACAAAGTCAACAGTCTAGAAACAAAAGGGGGCCGTGGGTCCAACCGGAGTGGTTTGCAGAGCTCAAAGAGAGTGTGGCAACCATTTTCGAGAAAACTAAAGATGAAGTACACTACCGGAGGCCGGCAACCTTGCAGTCTCCCAGAGAACATCGAAACAGATCTTTTTGTCAATATCACAATGATATTGGCCATACTACTGATGATTGTATAGCCTTGAAGCAAGAGGTTCAGAACCTGATTGAAAGAGGGAAGTTGGGTGCGTATGTCAAAAGAAGAGGAGGCAACAGGCCTGATAACACTCACCAGGCTGGTCCGGTTAATGCTGCCCCAGAAGGGGCCATGGTAATTGTTGAAAGGTTTGATGTGGAATCAGAATACTTGGATCCTGATCCAACAAGGAACAGAGTGGGTGCAATAGAGGAACGTTCCAGGTCGGTCTCCGGGCTCATTAAATTCTTTGAGTCCTTGACAATTTTCGGAGGGGACACCGTAACGGCTCCTACCGCTTCATCAAGAAAAAGGCATGTTCATAATTTGGCAACCCAACTAGAAGGGGGCATGACCTCTTATCAATCGTCAAATCTATTTCCATTCATTGTCTTTGATGGGGATGATTTGAGAGACATTGCTGGTCCTCATGAAGATGCTGTTGTCATAGGAGCATCGATAGGGGGCAATGAGATAAGGCGAATTCTGGTAGATACTGGGAGCTCTGCCAATATCCTTTTCCTAGATACTTACAAGAAAATGAAAAATCCAGCTGTGATTCAAAAGTCAGACCGATCGATTGTAGGCTTCACGGGCAGTTCAGCTGATGTAATTGGTGAGTTCGAAGAAGAAGTATTGTTGGGCAGAGGCCCTTTCAAGAAAACAGTCAGAATACTTTTCATTGTGGTGGACTGTCCCACTTGTTACAATGCTATTCTAGGGAGATCTTGGCTCTCTAGGATGCATGCAGTGGCTTCAACAGTTCATCAGTGTCTGAAATATGCTGTTCAGGGGCAGGTTGGGGTTGTCCGGAGCAGTCAAAAAGTTGCAAGAGAATGTTATGCCACTGCCTTGGCTCCACGAACGCTGGGGGCAGTCCGTATGAATGACCAATAGCAGTTTGAGGGCCTTCCTGGGGGTGAGGGTGAAATTGATGACCCCAGGGAGACCCCCGGAGTGTTGATCCCAGTTGAGGAGGTTGAGACACACTGCTTAGAAGAAGGGAAATCTGTCAAGATAGGGTCCAAAATGCCACAAGTATTGAAAGAAGAAATGTTAAAATTCTTAAAAGACCATCAGCATGTTTTTGCCTGGTGCAATGCTGATGTTACTGGAGTGCCGTCAGAAGTGATTTCTCATCACTTATCTGTCCGGAGAGACGTAGCACCAGTGGTGCAAAAAAGGAGAGCTTTCTCAAAAGAAAAGGCTGATGTCATTGTACAAGAGGTTGACAGACTCACAAAGATGGGGCACATTAAAGAAGCTCAGTATCCTTTGTGGACTGCCAATCCAGTCTTGGTAAAAAAGAAAAACGGTAAATGGCGAATGTGCATAGACTTCACGGATCTCAATCGAGCTTGCCCAAAAGACTTGTATCCGGTCCCCCGGATAGATCAGCTGGTAGATTCTACTTCTGGGAACAAGCCACTCTCCTTCATGGATGCTTTCTCCGGATATAATCAGATCCAGGTGGATCCAAGAGATCAAGAGCATACCACTTTTGTTACTGATAGAGGATTACACTGCTACAAGGTGATGCCTTTTGGTTTGAAGAATGCTGGGGCTACTTATCAAAGGTTAGTCAATAAAACCTTTGCTGATCAAATTGGAAGAAATATGGAGGTTTACATTGACGATATGATGGTGAAAAGTGTGGATGAGCAGCTACACTTGTCCGACCTCCAGGAGACTTTTACCAACCTGGCCAAGGTGAATTTAAAGCTAAATCCTGAAAAATGTGTGTTTGGAGTGCAGTCCGGGAAGTTCTTAGGGTACATTATAAGTGAGCATGGAATCCAGCCTGACCCGGACCAGCTCAATGCTTTGTTTCAAATGGAGCCTCCTCGAAATGTTAAAGAAGTGCAGCGGTTAACGGGGAGGTTAGCAGCTTTGAACAGGTTTATCTCTAGGTCTTCGGACAGATGTGCTCCTTTCTTTCAAACTTTGAAAGGTGCAAAGGGGTTTGAGTGGACACCACAGTGTGATGAGGCGTTCAACGAAATTAAGAAGCATCTGTCCTCTCCGAAGACCTTATTCAAACCAATCAATGGGGAGACTCTATTTGTGTATCTGGCTGTTTCAAGTTGTGCCATCAGTGCTGTGTTGGTTAGAGAGGTTGATGGGTATCCTCACCCAGTATACTACATCAGCAAAAGCCTGATTGATGCTGAACGGCGCTACTTAAAACTTGAAAAATTAGCGTTGGCCTTGGTGATAGCTGCAAGAAAGATGAGGCCTTATTTTCAGGCTCATCCTATCATAGTCCGGACATCTTTCCCTTTAAAAAATGTCCTTCAGAAAGCGGATATTTCGAGCAGAATGACAAAGTGGTCAGTAGAGTTGGGGGACTTCGACATAGACTTTGCTCCTCGAACAGCAGTAAAAGCTCAGGCTGTGGCTGATTTTCTGGTCGAATTCCATTCTGATAGGGACTCAGAACAACTTGCTGATTCAAAAGACAAAAAAGTATGGATTGTCCGAACAGATGGGGGATCCAGTGCCATAGGATCTGGGGCAGGAATATGTCTAACCTCTCCTTATGGGGACAACATGTTTCAAGCTATTTGTTTTGCTTTTAGGGCGTCCAATAACGAGTCCGAATACGAAGCAGCTATAGCTGGATTAAAATTGGCTTACATTTGTGGAGCAAAAAGGGTCAAGCTACTAAGCGACTCCCAATTGCTTGTCCACCATGCTTTGGGCCTATCAGAAGCTAGAAAAGAGCAGTTAATCAAGTATTTGCTTCTTTTGAAAAATGAGGCAATGAAGTTTAAAGCTGTTGTCTATGAGCATATTCCCCGGGCAGAGAATGAATTGGCAGACTCATTGGCAACAATATCATATACAGAGTCCTATCCGTGGATCCATGTGCTTGAAAGTCCTTCTATTCAACTTGATGGAGGGGAGAAAGAGGAAGTTTTTGAAATACAAGCAAATAAACCTCAAGATTGGAGGTCTCCACTTATACAATATCTGTCTGATGGTATTGTGCCTTTGGAAAAATCACAAGCCAGAACGTTAAAGCACAAGGCTCGTGGTTTCATCATGATTAGAGAGATCTTGTACAAGAAATCCTATAGTAAACCTCTCCTACGCTGTTTAGGAGATAATGAGTCACAAATGGTTCTCTCCGAATTGCATGATGGTGAGGGATCAGCCCATTGTGGATTTAGAGCATTAACAAGAAGAGTGCTTCTCTCCGGATATTATTGGCCTTCAATAATGAAAGATGCCAAGGAACTGGTAAGAAGGTGTGACCCATGCCAGAGGTACAGCAATGAAATTCATGTACCAGCCATTCCTATGGAATCAATTTCTGAGCCTATCCCTTTTGCTCGATGGGGATTAGACTTAGTTGGGCCTCTCCCTATGGCGTCCGGAGGACGCAAAACCATAATCGTGGCCATTGATTACTTTTCGAAGTGGATAGAAGCAGCCCCCTTGGCAGGAACAACATCAAAGGCTGTTATAAAATTCATTTTATCCAACATATGTTGCAGATTTGGTGTCCCTCAGAAAATAACAACAGATAATGGGCCACAGTTTGACAACCGAGAAATGGAGAGCTTCTGTGCCTCAAGGGGTATTCAGCACTGCTTTTCTTCCCCATTCCACCCACAAGCCAATGGGCAAGTTGAGGTGGCTAATAGAACAATACTGTCCGGCTTAAAGAAAAATCTGGAAGGGGCTGCTGGGAAGTGGCCTAGTTATTTACAAGAAGTCTTGTGGGCATACCGGACAACGCCTGGGGCTGCCACACAAGAATCACCTTTTGCCTTGGTCTATGGGATGCTTGCAGTAGCTCCCATAGAGAAGACACTCCCCTCTTTTCGTGTTCATAACTTCTCCGGACAGGCTAATGAAATAGCAATCAGAAATCAGCTTGATTTGATTGAAGAAAGGCGAATAAAAGCTCATCTTAGAATGGCACACTATCAGGGCTTGATGAGAAGCAGGTTTGCTTCCAAGGTTAAAAGAAGGGACTTTCAACCAGGAGATAAAGTATTGAGGAAAGTTTTCCTGCACACTAAGGAAAAGCTCTTCGGAAAGTTGGCCCCAACCTGGGAGGGTCCGTATACTGTGGTTGAAAGAATCAAGCCTGGCACATATTGGCTGGAAGACAAAGATGGCAGGGTTTTAACTCACCCTTGGAATATTGAACACCTTCGAATGTATTTGGAATAAAATTTATGTAAATATTTACTTGTTTAAACATCCATGTAAATATTTGGGGGCATACCACTACCTCTCTCTGGCGCCACGGAGAGCTTTAAATGAAACTTGGAGCTTTTTTGAATAAATTTTCTAAGTTTTTACAAAATTCTGTTGATTGCCATACTACCCGGACTGAAAGATCTAAGGGCTATTTAAATTCTAGCCGGAGAAATTAAACACTCTCACAATGCGAAGTACTTAAACAAACTCTAGAATAAGAGAAAGGTTGTGCAAGATAAAACATTCATTCAATAAACTTAAAGTTGCCTTGGCCTTCCAAGGACTTTGTGAACAAGTTTAAACACAATACAAAAATCTGTCCGGTCAAAACGGACAGCATCACAAAAAAGGAGCCTTGGCCTTCCAAGGACTTTGGTTCAAACAAACATTAAACAAAACAAATTACCATTTAAGGTGGAGCCTTTGAAGATGGCTCACCCTCATCTGTTCCCTTGGTCTTAACATCGCTTTTGTCTTCAATGACCTTCTTTCCTTTGGGGTCAGCCTCTTCTTCTCCCGGACTCTCTCCGGTTTCCTCCTCGTCACCAGATGAGGATATATCAGTATACCCTTCATCAACCATGGTCCAATATGGAAGATCGTCGTCATCTACATAACGCCATAAGTCCCCAAGTCTTCTCTTCGGGAACTTCTCGTGAAATAAGAGGACCATGTCAGACTTTACCTTTTCGATCAGTAGTTCTTCACTCCGTAGCATCTCCTTGGCATAAGCATTGACTTTGGCCTTGATCATGGCCTCTTGATCCTTCACCAGGGCAGCTTTCTCACCAATAGCCTGAGTCACTGCATTCTCCAAAGTAAGTTTGTCAGTAGTCAGATTGGTGACAATCTTTTCTTTTGCTGCAGTCTCATCTTTTGAGGTTTTCAAGTCTTTCTCCAACTCGGACAGCTTAGCCTGGAGATCTTCTAGGGTTTTCTCCAAAGAGGCAACTTTTGTGTTGCTCTCATCTTTACTCCTCTTCAGCTGCTCGTTCGACTCCTTAAGCAAGTCAACCTGGGTAGTGGCACCTCGGAGGTTATCGGACAGTTTTTCCTTCTCGGACTTAAGCTCCTTAATGGTTTCTGCCTGACTCCGGACTTGCCTTTCCAAGGTAAGCACAGGTTGCACGTTGCTAAGGAGAGAGTGAGCTATGATATCCCTTTCACTGGAGACCAAGAAAGTTTTGCCATTAAAATTCACCGTGTTGGAATTACTTGGAGGAACATATGGCCCTGCAAGCTCGTCCCTAGACAAACCAAGGAAGTAGTCACCTAGAGGACCCAGGCCGGTGACATCCACTTCATCCATGTTGATCTCTCCCCGTTCAATGTCATCAGTGTGAAGCTCCCCTGGAATCCCTTCGTTAAGGTTTTCTGGGATCTCTTCGGCTAATGTAGGATCAACTGGAAAAGTGGGCTCCGGGTCCCGGAGAGCAAATTCTTCTTCTTGAGAAGTTTTCTTCTTTTTTACTTCTCTCTCAACACCCTCACTTACTTGTTTACGGGTT
Source organism: Limnanthes douglasii subsp. nivea (assembly GCA_036936605.1). Lineage (NCBI taxonomy): Eukaryota > Viridiplantae > Streptophyta > Magnoliopsida > Brassicales > Limnanthaceae > Limnanthes > Limnanthes douglasii. The sequence continues at coordinate 91,784,148 of JAUPFV010000005.1, forward strand.
CGTTTGGAGACCCTCGTAGGTTTTGAGGGAGTCTCTCCGTGCTCTTTACTTTCCACTTCTACCACCTGTAGAAGGCTTGCATCAACTTGAACTGGAATTGGCGCCTCTGTGTCAGTCAGGGCCTTTTTCTCTGAATCTCCTGCTGTTTTCTTCCCTTTCTTCTTCTGGCCCTTCATCTTACTTGGGGCTTTGGCCCGAAGAGGGAGGAAAAGGGTCCCATCTAGCTCGTGAGACCTTCTTAGCACTATGTCATCATCAGGAGGGGTGGAGAGCTCCTCCCATGTTAAATCCCTCCGACCTGTAGTGTTCCACAGGTGAGATCTGGCTAAGTTTCCCGGAGTGAAAGCCTTGTGGAACCGGTTCTCCCAGTTCTCTGCGGCCCATGTGTTTATTTTGCCACAGGTAACCTGTCCGGCTTTCGCATAGTCTCCGAACTCTTTTGGCAGTTCTGGCAAAACAAAAGAGCAACTAGTTAGTGAAAGCTTAAAGAAAAGAAATTCGAACAGAAACTTAAGGAAAGAACTTACGATCGCTCCTCCATCTACTTCGAAGAAGGCTAGGATTCTCCCCAACCTTGATCTTCTTCCCGTTCTCCCATGAGCCACTTATAAACAAGAACTGGCTCCTCCACTTATTCTCCGATTCTAGGAGATCATCAACAGCTTTCAGATTGTTCCCCATATTGAAGTGATAAAAGGGGAACTGGTGGTGTTTGCACAGACTGGCAACAGCAGCGAACTCTTCCATTGGAAGAGGAATTCCGGACAGCCTGGATGCCATAATACATGACATCAGGGTGTACCATCCGTTGGGGCTCAGCTGCGATGGACATAGCTTCACTAAGTGGAAATAGCGCACTATCTCCGGATCCAATGGGAACCTGAGTCCCCAATTGAACAGCTCTGTAAAAAATACAATCTCATTCCTCTTACAATCCATCGGGGTCTGTGGATCGATGGGAATTCGGATCTTTACGTTTTCAGGGATCCCCCACTTAGTGCGAAGCCGTCCCAAGTCTCTAGTGTGAATAAATGCATACTTGGTTTTTAACAAAGATAAGAGATACTTAAACTCTACCTTGTGAAAGCAGGGCCCAACTTTCCCTTCAAGGCACTCCGGCAGATCCGGACGGCTCAAGAACAAGTCCTCTTTGCCTTTCTTGGCAACGACTATGGCAGTATCAGCTTGTCCGGACGACTCGGACTCAAACCTAGCCTCCTCAATGGAGTCTTCCATCCTCTCCTCCATAACTGTTGGGGGAGCTTCTGCAGAAACAGCCCGGGGAGGGATGAAGCTTGGTACAGCTGATCCTCCGGACTGGCGACTCGTTGTATGTTTTTGAATTTTCACCTCAGCTTGAGTCTCTGAGGTCGAGGTTTCCCTTGGAGGTAGTGGACTGCTGGCCTCCGGACCGACCGGCCTCTCCCGGAGGGTCCTAGCAGTTGTTCCGGACCCAGACTCACTGGTGTTTTTCGAGGAGAGTCCCTTAACCAGTCGACTTGGTCTTTTCATGATCAATTTCTCTGGGGAATGATCAGAGTCGGACCCCATAGCTATAAAGGTAGTTTTCTTCCTAACACTTGTAACAACAACCTCCGGTTCGACGGTGGGAATTGACTCTTGGACTGATGAGCCAGAAACTATGGGGGAGAGTGTTGATTGGAAGAGTTTTCTAGGTTTTGTACCTTTTGAAGAAGACGAACCCCTATCAGATTCTTCGATTGAAGTGGCTGGTCTCTCAACTGGCGATGCTGGAAGCCCTGCTGCAATCCTTTTCTCTTTTTCAACCCTTTGAGCTCTCTCTAGTTCTAAAAGATTGAGCCAGCCACCCTTGATTAAAGCTGTTCTTGCTGTGAACATAAAACGATTAAGGAGAATTTGAAGATTTAGAGAGATGAAGTTTTGAGTGAAGTAGCAGAGTAAAAGTGAAAGTGAAACTGTGAAAGACAAATAGTATTTATAGTAAATGTAAAAAAGGGGTTTGATTCCTAGGAGAATCCGAAAAGTTGGGCAATGATTAAAAGACGGCGCTGACGTCATCAAAACCATTTAAAGAAGTTATCTATTTAATAAAGTGGTGTAATTTTCGAGGTAGAAAAACGGCTGGGGTGACCAACCAGAGGGTGACACGTGTCCCACTACTTCTGACAAAGAACCGTTTGGAATTCGTAACGGTTGGGCTGTCCGGGCCTGTCTCAACTCTCTTCGAATTGGAAAACCACTTCTCAAATCGGACTGTTTTTCAGTTCTTTAACAAGGACACTTGTTCAAATACCTAAAAAAGGGGCTCCTGATGAGTCCGAATTCGAAGAGCCCCCCGGAAGGGTAGTCCAAAGTAAATCACCCCGTAAAACCGGACAGACTCCATGACTACAATTCGAACAGCACTGGTTGAACCGGACAGATGATTTTGAACATTTTGAACACTGCAAATATAAGTCAGTTCGAACTATGACTAAAGTACTAAAATACCTAAACACTATCTGACTAAGCTGTCTATTCACCTACTTAAAACTTGTGGGTCTTTAAACATGACCCGGGTCCATTAAACTTGACCCGAAAGCCCATAAGGGCCCAAATCTTACACTATAAATGCCCAACCACCAGCATTAACTAGGGGTAAGAAAAGTTAACTGCTGCCAGGCTGCTCAATTCTCTCACCACCCTTAAAACACCTTGAAACACCCTGAAATATCTTGAAACACCATTAAACACCACCACACCACCGTGAAACACCCTTACGCCGCCTTAAAACTCCACTTAAAATTACCGGCCTACCCTCAGGCTACTTTTATCCACACCAGGGCCAACAGCTTCATGTGTTATCTGACTAAGAGTATTTCTAAGCCAAATACCTTGGCAAGCCGCTGCGGTAGCAGCCATGAATTAAGCCTCACACGATGATAAAGTAACACACTTCTGTTTTTGTGAGACCCAAGTGATAATACTCTCATTCAAGTAATAAACTATGCCTCATGTGCTCTTTCTATCTTCAATTTGTCCACCCAAGTCACTGTCTGAAAACCCAGTTAACACATTGTTGCCACTATTCTTTGTATACACCAACCCGTGTTGTATAGTTCCCTTAACGTACCTGAGTATTCTTTTCACTGCATCCTGGTGCCTTTTTGTGGGTTTTTCCATATATCGGCTGACTATACCCACTGAGTATGCGATATCTGGTCGCGTATGAACCAAGTATTGTAGACCCCCTACCATACTCTTGTAGTCTGTAGCATTGACCAACTTTCATGTCTCGACTCGATCAAGCTGTTCCTTTGGATCCATTGGATACTTCGTTGGATTACAATCTGCCATGCCTGCATTTTTCAGAATTTTCCATGCATAACCTGCTTGTTTTAATTCGATATATCCTTCTCCTTGTTCAACTTCTATTCCCAAGTAGTAGCTAATCTTTCCTATGTCGCTCATCTCGAACTGAAGCTTCATCTGGTTTTTGAAATCCTTGATTGCTAAGACACTCGTGCCTGTTACTAGAATGTCATCTACGTATACTACAATAACCAAACTGTTTTCTCCCTCCTTCCTTGTGTATACAGCATGCTCGTACGGACAACGAGTAAATCCAAGCTTTATAAGACATGAATTCAGTTTGGCGTACCAAGCACGAGGCGCCTGGCGAAGTCCATACAAAGCTTTAGACAATTTGTACACTAGGTGCTCTTGTCCCTTTCTTTCAAATCCCTCCGGTTGGGAAACGTATACATTTTCCACTATATCTCCATTCAAGAAGGCTGTCTTTACGTCGAGATGGTGCACTTCCCATTGATTTTTAGCTGCCAAAGCTATTAGCAACCTCACTGTCTCCAACCGAGTAACTGGTGCGTATACTTCATCAAAATCAATTCCATGTTCTTGTACATAACCCTTTGCTACGAGGCGTGCCTTGTATTTTACCACCTTCCCGTTGGCATCGCTTTTTAATTTATAGATCAATTTCAGACCTATGATCTTCTGTCCAGGTGATAGACTCGTCAATTTCCATGTACCATTTGCCTCAATAGAATCCATCTCCTGCCTCATTGCTTGCCGCTAGTTGACATCTTTTGCTGCCTGTGTATAGTTGACAGGTTCGTCTACCCCATGAGCCATAATTCTTCTTTATCAAGCTCTATTTCCTCCATGACATTGTAAATTTCACTAAAAGGTCTGAATCTTTTTGGCTCTGTGCTATCATCGTAATTATCTCGATTGATTCTAGAAGCAGACGATTGAGAATGTGGAGTGGATACCTGAGTGTTACTGTAGTTGTCATATCCAACAGAGGACTGAGAAGACTCAGAAGCCTGAGACGGTGGTGTTGACGTCTGGGTGTTATTGCCACTATAGTTGTCATCACCATACTCCACGATTTCGGTCTCATCTTGACCTGTTTCATCAACCTCAGACATACTTGCCACAATAAAACTCTCCTGTGTCTCCTCCCTATCTGCAATCACACTCCACGGCCATTGCTTTGATTCTTCGAAAATGACATCACGGCTTATATGTATACAATCTTCCTTGGGATCATATAAATGGTATCCTTTACTTCCAGGATCTCTCCCCAGATTAACTAAATTTTTACTGCGATCATCCAGCTTTGTGTTGTGCACACTTGGAGTTTTCATGTGCAATAAGCACCCAAAGACCCGTACATGACTTATCTGCGGTTTCCTTGTTGTCCATGCTTCATACGGCGTCTTACCTGTCAATGCTCACGTGGGGTAGTCTATTGAGGATGTATACCGATTTTCTGACTGCTTCAGCCTACATCTTTGATGGCAATTGCATTTCCTTGAGACTGCTTCTAGTCATCTATATAATGGTTCGGTTTCGACGTTCTACCACTCCGTTTTGTTGCAGAGTGTAGGGTGTCGTGAGGTGTCGCTCAATTCCTGCATTCTCACAGTATTCTTTAAACTCATTAGAATTAAATTCACCTCCTCTATCAGTTCTCTGCACCTTGATTCTTTTCTCTGACCCGTTCTCAACCAATACGCGAAACTTCTTGAATGCTTCGAATGCCTCATCCTTGGTTCTTAGAAAGTACACCCACATAAACCTGCTAAAGTCATCAACTAACAAAAAGAAATATCTGTATCCAGAGGTAGTAGTTGGAGATATCGGGCCGCACAGATCACCATGTATAAGTTCTAGTACCTTTTTTGCACTAAACTTGGATTTGGATGGAAATACCTTCCTGGTTTGCTTTCCCATTAAGCACCCATCACACACGACATTTGGTTTTATTATCCTGGGCATTCCTTCTACCATCTGGTGCTTAGACATGAGAGCCATGGCTTGATAATTGACGTGCCCAAGACGGGCATGCCATAATCTCGTGATGTCATCCGCTTTAGTCATCAGGCATTCCTGTTTGTTAGTCTCAATAATAATTTTGTAAAGTCGATTGGCAGATCGTTTTACCTTCATCAACAATCTGTTTTTGTTGTCGTAGATCCTCATAAATTCTCCCTTGAGTTCCACACTATTGCCTTCTTCAGAAATCTGTCCCAATGATATGATGTTATTACGTAGACTAGGTATATAATACACCTCTCGCAACATTTTTTCTTCTTCATTTTTACACAGTAATATCACAATGCCCTTTTCTTTTATCTCGAATTTTGAACCATCTCCAAAACGCACCACACCAGATATACTCTCATCCAGTTCTGCAAACTTTCCTTTAAAACCTGTCATATGACTGCTTGCACCATTGTCCAGGTACTAGACATTCGATTCGCCTGCACATTCTCCACGCCTTGGAAATTGAGTAGATAGCAGTTTGTCCTCATTCAGGAGCAGCTTTGACGAGTCTTTATCATGTTTGGCCAAGAGTAGGGCCATTTCATCATCTTCCATCGCAGCCAAATTTGCATCCGCTTCTTGTGTTCCTTGTTTTTTCTTGGTTTCTTGCATTCCGAGGCGAAGTGACCATAGATATTACAGTTGAAGCATTTGATAACACTCTTGTCAAACCTTTCACGACCTCTTTGCCTTGTGGATCTGTCACCATTGTTTCGCCTCAGCCATTATTCACACGTCAATAGAAGCTTTTTGTTGTCTCCTTCTCGTTTAGCCCATTCCTCTTCTGTCAACATGAGTTGAATCTCCTTCGTTTCTGTCATTCCTTTTACTCGTTCTTCATGTGCCTTGAGTGAACCCACATCTTCTTCGACAGTCAGGCTCTCGATGTCTCCAAATTGCTCTAGTGTTGAAGTTATCCGTAGGAATCTGGCAGGGATAGCACGCAGAAGTTTCTTTACGACGTATGATTCTTCCATCGTTTCCCCCAAAGCTCGAATATTTGTAACGAGGTTATTCATTCTCATGTGAAAATCTTCAAATTTTTTATTGTCACCCACATTCAACATTTTGAATTCAGATTTTAAGGTTTGAATCCGTGCCTTCTTTGCTTTGTTTGCACCTTGGCATAATGTTCTTATCATATCACAGGCGTCCTTCGATGTTCCCTTGTTCGCAATTGAGAGCAATACATCTTTGGGAATTGCCTGATACACCATTGCTAGCGCTATCTTATCTGTCTTCTCTTCGACAGCAACATTGGGATCTTTTGGCTCTACTGCATTCCAGACCCCTTTCTCTTGCATATAAACTTTTATTTTGAGAGCCCAAGCCGTATAATTACTTCTATCCAGCATTGGGTAGCTCAGGCCGTACGAACCTCCTTTTTCTTTGTTCACCTCCATCGTTAGTGTAACAAATACGTCTGCCAAGACCTTGAGGCTCTGATACCAATTCAAGTCTCAAAGCAGATTGATTTATTAGGTAATAAAAGTGACTATTAAATAGTCAAAAATTGAGTAGACAAAAAGACAGCACAAACTGAAAGGACAATATGAAAAAGAAACGGACAAACTCAAAAGACACAATTAGAAGTTTGAGATTAAATGCAACAATTTTCACATGTTTGGAACTAAAAGAAACAATCAAAACACGCCACATATTACATATACTATTTTACTTGTATACGAAGACTAAGCCAGACAAAACATGTATGCGGCTTTTATAATATATATAAATAATAAAGAAAAACAATACATATAAACTTAAAAACCTACACTTTTCTCATGATTTTTTTTTGGTATAAAAAGCTATAAATTGCATTAAATGAAAAATTTACAATACGTTCAAGCGGCATTTTGCCGACATACAAAGAAGTAGGTATGGTACAAAAAGGCCCAATGGCAATGAGTAAAATTACAGCGCGAAGGTAATCTTAGTTCCATGAAAACGATATCGGAGGTCCGAGAGGATACGGTGGCCGAAACTCGAGCTAAGAGTGAAAGTATTATTGAAAAACTGGGCATTCCTCTCTTGCCAGATATGATAGATGATGGCGCTAAAAGCGACGCGCCAAATATAGGAGTCGTTGCTAGAGGAGTTTGACCAGCCGCAGGCCACCTCAATCCAAGAAGTCCAGTCAGCGGGGGTTGAAGGGATAAGAAGCCGCCTGCAAATGTTGTCCCAAATGGCGGTGGCAAAAGGGCAAAAGATGATAATGTGCTCAAGGGTTTCCAAGGACGAGGAGCAAATGACACAGTCAGGAGTGGAGTCCAGGCTCCAGCTGATGAGCTTGTCACGCGTAGTGAGTTTATTTTGGATGGCCAGCCAAGAGATAAAAGAGTGCTTTGGGATGGAGTATTTGTTCCAGATAAGCGAGGCCCAGGGGACCTTGGTACTTGAAGGACGAATAACGGAGTAAGTGCCACTGATGGTGAAATGGGGCTTGGAATTCTTGGGAATCCATAAGAAGACGTCCTCCGAGCTGTCAGGGAGATGGAAATTGGACAGGGCGTTTGTGATTTCCGAGAGATGAGAGCCTATGTGGCGGTTCTGGGCCTTACAATTCTCGTATCCAATAAAGTAAACCCAAACCCGTAATTTTCTATTAGACCCAATCGAATTTTCTTGAAAAAGAGAGTACCTTTATGTGAATGGTATTAAAGAAAGCTTCGATTGAAGATCTAGTGGATCTAAAACCCTGACACTCTTTGCTTTTCGTAAATGTATTGTTACTCTATTTAGGGGGAAAAAACCAGTTTGGTTTTATGAGTATTTTATTTTAGATTCCGAGTTGAATTTGGTGCTATGGAAATGAAGTTTCGCGAGTAAATAGTTACAATTATTTACTTACTATGTTGGTCATATTCATTATATATCTATGAGACAAATCTGAGAAAAAAAAGAAAAAAGGAAAACAGAATAATCTTACAGACAAATATGAGAAAAACAAAAGAAAAAGAAGACAGATTATAAAAAATTTTGATATACTCTGTTTTGAAAAAAATAAAAAAAAATATTAAATTGAAAAGGTAAAAGTGGAATTAAAGAACGATGGACTATCTATGAAACAAAACTCATTTAACTACGGTGACACGTGGCACCACCGGAAAAAAAAATTACGTGCAGTGACTAAAATTATATATTTTTTATAATCCACAGACTCTCACCCATGATTTTTTTGTCGATGGATTAAATGTCACAAAACTTGATAATCGAAACAAGAATAACATAAAAAAAATATTTATTCTGTAATCTAAAACTGATATAAAACATTAGGAATGTATTATATTTAACATTATTTGAATTATTTAATTTTCGTTTTACTACCAGGCATCTTTTCAGGTTAGTTTCCATAGGAAAGTAAAAAGTTATATGCGATACATCTCAAATCGGATTTGAAGAGATATAAATTAAGTTTAAATACTGGTTCGGTTTCTGAACATGTGACGGAGATAAGAGCCTAAAGTTAGGTCCAACAAGTAATAGACAGATAATTGCGTTATCCATTTTCTTTTGTATGTTTGTTACATGGCATGGCAGGATGTCAGAAGAGAACCGATAGAATAAAATTATATCGCAAATGTTCAAACAAATCGGCTTGCAAAGTAAGACTTGATTTTCCCCTCTGCTTTATAAATTTACATCCCCTCCTCAACTGATCATTCAACAAAGAGTAAAGATAGACAATTTACATAGAGGAGATGTTTTGTCCAGGTCCAGGTACGCCAAAGTAATCATATCATCTTTGTTTAGTCTTTAAATCTAATAAGCTTTGCCAAAAAATGAAGGAAATTAAATGTAACTTGAAGTTTTTTTTTTCATCATGCTTTTGCTCTGAAAAAAACAAACAGGTAAACAGGCATGGCCCGAACTGGTTGGATCAACTGGAGCAGCGGCAGCATCAGCGGTGCGGAGGCAGAACCCTAAGGTTAGTCCGATCGTGTTAAAGGAAGGTTCTCCTGTAACCAGAGATTTTAGGTGCAACCGAGTTTGGATTTTCGTCGATGGAAGGGGTACCGTGACTCGAGTACCTAGAGTGGGCTAGCAATCATATGTTATTTCTCATGTGATGTAACAATAAAAAGATCATGTAATAATAAGCAGAGCTACACTCCATATTCTGCAATAACAATAATAATTATCTGTTAATAAGTTGTATGCTGGAAGTAGATAGATAGTAGACCGAACACATCTCTAACAGTTAGTTTATACTTCAATTTTTAGTTAAATAAAGTTGATACAGGATCTAGCTTTAGTGAAGATAGAGATGAAGTAAGGCTATAAATTTTAATAAGATTACACATTGGACCAAATGAGATTCATCATTTGTCCTTGAACAATTTGAAGAGCAAGAAGATGTTGAGCTTAGATAGGAAATTGGAGCTTGGTGGAACCTTCACCGGATTGATAGCTCTGTCCAGCCATAGAAATCAACCCAAAGTTGATGATTTCTTGAACTACACCTGCAATTAAGCCACACAAATAAAAATAAGTAGGTAAGTGCTGATGATTTTTTGAACTGCATCTGCAATTAAGACACGAAAATAAGTAGGTCAGGTTTGGAACCTACTTATAGCTGCTAGTATCATTTCCACGTATAAGTGGCTAAAACCATATTAAGGAGAAAACATTAACTTTGATTATTCAGTCTCGAATAGCCAATTTTTAAACTTTATAAGAATAAGATTGCTCTTTATTAAGCAGTTTTAAGAAAGTACTTTATAAGCTAATAACTCCAAAATTTTGCTCTCCATAAATGAGCCTAAAAGGCATTAAAAGAGTTAATAGTTTACGATAACAAGATACAATAAGAGATAAGATCCAAGGACCAAAGCTATTCACTAAGGAGTCAAACAAAATTTTGGAATCAATGTCAATATCAACACAATTATAGCACAAAATATTGCACAAAATTAAACCATCAAGCAATGTTATAGTTTTAGTAATAATAAGAGATTGTTTCCCACATAACCTACTATCAGAAGTAATCATTATACCATTGGAATTTCTAATTAAAAAGCCACCATTGGCCTCACCACAATGGATGCAAGCTCCGTCTGAATTGAGCTTAAGACGATTACCTATAAAGGGTGACATTTGACATAATCGGATGTCCCTTTAATATGAGTATGATTAAAACAGTTTAGTTGGTAATCAATTTTATATTCTTTAATCCAAATTTTCTTTCTTAGTAGGTTTGTGAAATATAATTTGAATATCATATGCATAATCTTGTTCGTTATATCATGAGATAACACATAAGTATTATTGAATTTAGATTTATTTCTTGCATTCTGGATATTCCAACAGATGATTGCAGGAAAAATTATTCTAATTTGAGTTTGTTTGTTTGTTGATGAGAACGAGATACTAATTAGATGAGAGATTGTTATATATTTGTTAATTAAAAGGACAAACAAACTAGAGAAATACTTCCACACTTGAAACGTTGTTTGACAATTTGCAAACAAATGGTCAATAGTCTATGTATTACTACAAATTTGACTTTTGAAATAAGTGTAAAGTTTCCATGTTGAAGAATAAATTCAACAAAGATAAAACCTTTAAGTATTCTCCAAATAATAAAAGAGTACTTCTTTAAAGTAACATAATTTCAAATCTTTTTAAGGATTAAGAAAGAATGTTTTTTATTCTTAGTTTTTCGAAAGTTTCTTTAAAGTTAAGATTTCCAGATTGGGAAATTTTCCATTTAGTTGTACCTAGTTTATAAGCATGTAAAGTGAACTTTGTGATCCTGGAAATATCAGTTAGAGTGACATTTTCTTTAAGTTTGTTTATGTTCCAAGAATTGTTCTCCTAAAATTTATTGATTTTATTACTGGAATACCAGGGATTATCTTCATTAGGGTTTAGAATGATAAGAGGAATGGTGTGACACCAACTCTCAAGCTAAAAGTCAGTACTGCGATTTCCAATTTGCCAAAAACTAAATGGTTCATCAATTTGTCTAAATTGTGATCAATTATTTCCAGATTTTTGAATCCTTAGGTTTTTTATTGATCTGTAAAGGGTAATGATTGGGACAGTAAATAGAATGCATGAGCTTTGCCCATAAGGTTTGATTATTTCTGAATGTAAACTAGAGTTTACACGAATAAGTATTTTGGTCATAATTAAGATTTCAGAAATTTAATTCAGATTCTTCATAATGTTTAGAGAGCTTAGATCAGTTGGACCAGGTCATAATATTTTTATCTTCTTTTGATTCCCGAAGGAATTTATTTAAGAGTCTATATAATTTATCAGTTGTTGATTTAGGGAGACAGTAGGGTTGGATGTAATAAGATGGAATGGTCATTAATATCGATTGTATTAATACCATCATACCACAAAATAAAAGATTCTTACAGTCCCATTAATTAATTTTTTATTTCTGATTTTATTGATAATATCACCAAAGTAAGAAGTTTTGTTACTATGATGAATTATGATTCCTAAATAATTCATAGAGAGGTTGGAATGATTGAATCCAGTAGTGTTATTTATTGATTTAAGAGAAAAACCATCTCTATTCTTAGAAGTTATAAATTCATATTTGTTTTTTACTTATGATATGGCCAAAAATCTTTTGCCAACGGGATAAAACGTCCCAAACTCTCTTTATGTTGTTTGAAGATCTATTTAAAAGATTATTATGTCGTCAGCGTATGCTAAGCATGAAATTGGAATTTTAGTTCTAGAATGATAGTACATCACATTGATTTTTGGAGAAAAGTTTTTTAATTCCTCTAATGAAATACTCTTTCAACAATAAGGAAGAGGCTGGATGGCAAAGGGTCATCCTGCCTAACACCACTTCAAGAGCTAAAAAAGCATGAAGAGAACCCTTTACAATGAATGAGAAAAGAGAACCCTTTACAATGACTCGAGCACCTAGAGTGGGCTAGCAGTCATATATAATTTCTATGTGATGTAACAAAAAAAAGATCATGTAATAATAAGGAGAGCTACATTTCATATTCTGCAATAACAATAATAATGATCTGTTTATAAGTTGTATGCTGGAAGTAGATAGATAGTCGACCAAACACATCTCTAATAGTTTTTTTATACTCAAACTTTTAGTTAAATATAGGCATCCGTTTCTAAAGATTTTGAACGACTATATATTATAAATAAAATGATTAATTCATTTGATTTCATATAAATAAATGAAATATTAATTCGATCAAAAAGCAACACAGTTTTTAAATCCCATATATATATATACAGTTTTTAAATCCCATATATATATAAACAGTTGAATCATATACTCATAAATAAATTAAACATATTCTTATTGTTTTTCTTTTTCACGTGTTCTTATAAATAAGAACACATATAAGCCAAACTCTAATGATGTGTTAGATAGAATATCGTGATTAGAATCAAATCCATATACATATAAGCCAACTGTGTTAGATAGAGTATCGTGATTAGAATCAAATCTATATGGGTTGTGCTAAGATATATATGAGTTGTGTTAACTGTATATGAGTTATTTAATATTAGTTTCTATACGGGCGGAGATTACTTTCTGCCACACTATATATATATATACTGTAATTGTGATATGCTTGGCTGGTTATTTGGTTTATGTGTTGAAATGGTGAAGATATGAAAAACACATTCACTCAACATTTTAAATGTTTCTATTGTGCTACTGTATTACTCAATATCTTCATATCCTAGAGTCATTTGTTCCATACATATAACACATTCACAATTATCTCAACATGGTATCAGAACCAAATTCGTAGCAATGTGAGAATAATCAAATGCATTAAATATCCAGCGATGTGTTTCGGTTGTGATTAGGCGACATTATTTCGCCCATCAACACATGGAGCGAAGCGTTTCCGTTATGATTTGGTGACGTGTTTCTAACAGGCGATGTTTATTTCGTCCATTAATGGGATAAGGTTAAGGGGATATGTTGGAGAGTAAACTTCATCCCATACTTGGTCCAAACTCCCACATTGCTCACATTGAAAAGAATAGTGTTTATAAGTGTGAACTCACCTCAACTAGTAAGAGGTCTTTTAGGAGTTGAGCCAAAACAAAGTCGTGTAGATTTTATGTTCCAGAGCGGACAATATCTTGCTAGTGTGTGAAATCTGGTTTCACACCTATACATCTATTCTAACAATGTGTCATATTGTAAGAAATGAACACAACTAGCATTTTACATAAGATTAGAATTAGAATTTATTTTAATGTATCCATGGTTGCTTTCATATTTCATAGTTAAGTTGATGTGATCATGAACCATGACCTCAAGTCATTTTATTTATAAATTATTAACTAAACTTTATAGTTTATACTTAAGTGTAAATGTTTGTATATATTTTTTCACATAATCCAAATTTTAACATGGTATATACTCAATTACCTCCATAGAGATTTTAATTTATTATTCTCATATATATTTATGTGATTATTTTTTAATTAAACCATTATTGACGATAACCAATGCTCATATAAACATATGACGATTCATCATAATAGAGAAGTTTAAACATATATATGTTCTTTATTCTCCATTTGCCATCTAACTTAATTGTGGAGAATCACATCATCTGAATCTCCACCTTATCATTATTAGGAAACACTTTCTCAACTTCTTGAGAAACACAATTGCATTCGCGGTCTCACTTGTGACAACCCTAAAGAATACCAAAGGTATTATCTTTTTAATGATTGTCAAACACAACCAATTTGAATTTTTCCACGCATCAAATTTTTTCTTCTCCTCATAAGAGATATCTTTAACGAGGGTCGTTGGATTATTAGTCCTTAATGATAGGTTCAAATCCTGTAAATTCATATAGAATTTCATGTCGTCTTTTAATCGGAAAAAATCATAGCCATCTAAAGTGGATGGTTATTACCCATTGGGTTAAAAAAATTAGCATTCACTACACAATACATAAAAAAATAACACATTTTTTTACATATAGACTTATAATCATGTTTAAATATAGATTCAACCTGTAAAACATAACCTTAATTTTTTAATAAGATACTTTGGTCAAGTATATTAACATGTAGTTGTATGAATTTGAGAAAATTCATTGTTGATCCAATTTTAGTTGACTTAATTATGAAGAATTCTCATTTGGACTGGTTTTTCTATTGTTGATCAAATATTTAATGACCAATTCGTAATTTAAACTCTCATGTTCATGATTAATTATGTCAACAATTAACTATCTTTTGGGTCGGTTATGCATGCAATATCATTAATCATAAACTCGTAAAAAACCTAAGTAAAACAATTCACCAATATGAGTCACTTTGACAATAAGTTGACTTCATAACTTACCTACCAAAGTAAAAGTGATCTCAATCATGCAATCCATATAGAATGTAAACATCGAGTAACGACATAAGTATACACGTGACTCAAGCTAACACATGGTACATGTATGAAAGAATGACTATTATAGGTACAACAAGGGCTTTCCAATGCATCGATAACGGTTTCGTCACACTAACCACAAAGGGCAATGCGACATTTTGAGTTGTTGTCAGAATAAATATTAGGAGGCAACGCGATACCGACACCAACATAGAAGTTTATCGTGGTAAAAAAAATTATTTATGCTTTAATTTGGGCTTAATGTGCCATGATTATGTTTCTTTTGTTGCAGCGGTACAATCCCAAATCGACCAAAAACCCAAAATTTCTTCTGAATTCGCACTTAATTGACTAAACACGTAGTCTAACATGATCTATCCTTAATCAATCAAATAACATGCAATTTAAAACCTTAGATCCAAAGACCTCTACCAAATCACTAAATAATTAATCCATATTGCGGATCTTTTACTAACGATAAAATCACAAGCTTGTCATAGCTAAAAAACTTGACTAGTCTTTCACATTTTCCATTTGTCTCAATATGGCCTTTTACGTCCAGTAGTATAATAAATCACTCCTTCACATTTTCAAAATATTTCATATATTATCTTTCACGATGTCATCCAATTTTTCAAACCAATAGTACCCTTGGGCTCACCACATCAGCGTCCACATAGGAAGTCACATGAATACTTTAATTTTTAAAATTCTTACCATTTATTATTTACCTAAATTCTTACACAACCAAATAATTGTAATATAAAACCAAATCCATTAACTGAATAACCTAATAACCCAACACATACCTATTAAAATTAAACTAAAACCGAATCATTACCAGTTAAGAGTGACCCATACAAAAGATCTATTTGGGCCGATATAAGCTTTATCATGTTCGCCTAGTTAGTAAAAGACAACGCTTTACTTGATCTAGTTATTTTCGAGGTATACAAATTATCATGTGAGTTATTGGGTAAACAATCGAGTTCAAAAACCGGAAAAAATAAGGAAAGTAACTAAGTCCTTATAAATGTGGTAATTGGGTATATTAGTTTGTATTGTAGTAATAATTTGGATGATGAAATCACCCGTAGTGATTCGAGTCTGATCGTACCATTTTTAAACATTGTTCGTGTTTGGGTTGGCGAAAACAAATGGTTAGAGTATCTATTTACCTTTAGTTGGAAGTAGTATAAGTAGAAGAATGAATAAAAAAGATTTTAATGTTAATCACTTAGCTGAATTTGTAATCGTTGAAGTGTTTTTTTGAAATTGTGCTTGGATTTGAACATGAGGCTTTTGGACCCAAGTAAGAAATATAATTATGTGATCAAATAATTGGACTTGGAAACATTTACTTTTTTGTTACTTTTTTTTATTGAATTTCGTTGTTTGTTATTTGATAATAGCACATATAAATACATAGTACTTACTGCTTGTGATATGCATAAATCAATTATCTTTTTATTTCGCACTATTTCAAATTAAATTTGAAAAAGATGAACCAATTGAAACCCTAACCATCTTTTAAGTGAATCGATTTGGGAAATATGGTAAGTATAATTATTTGGGTTTACTTTAAGTTTGATGGGCTTGGATGGGGTTATTAGGTTATTGGGTCATGTTTTAATTTAAAGGTAATAAGTTAGAATGGGTAAGAATTTAGGTAAATAGTTAGGGTAAATAATAAAAATGATAAGAATTTAAAATTACAACGTCCACGTGACGTTCTACGTGGATTCTGACATGGAAAGCCCAAGGGTATTATAGCTATAAAAATTAAATGAAATCATGAAGGACTATATTTACAACACTTTAGAAACATAGATGACTCATTTGTTACATGAGTGAACATGGGAGACCATATGAGATAAGTGGTAAACGTGAAGGACTAGTCACGTTTTTAGCCAGCTTATCATATTAGATTTAACAACATAAAACCTAACATTCAAGCTTAAATTGATGACTATGATAGAACTTATTATGATTCGAATTGCTTGAATCTTAAACACATACATTAATAATTAAGCAGTTAATGAGACTGTGTTCTTACTTAGATGCAGAAGTGGAAAACTTACACGAAAATGACATAACATTTTAAATTATTCTTTTTTTCTCAAGATGTGTCTATGGCAAATAAGGACAACCCCAACAATTTTTTATTTGTACTTATGAATGACTTTATCTTTTGTTACTTTCCTTTAAATTGCGCGAACGTCGAACTTCTTTTAAGTACTAGATTTTTTTGCTTAAGCTTTTCCTAATGATATTCATTGACCACTAATTGAGAATTTGTGAGTAATTGAACTCTTTTGGCCCCATAAAGTTTTGCTAACCATATTCTTGCAATTACAATTTCGTACTCTGTTTCGTTAATAGAGGCGGTTAGAAATCCAAAATTGATGGAGTGACTAAGGATATCTCATGTTTATGATATGAGCTGGACTCTTGTTCTTGAGATTTGATTGTTACTTCCTCCATCCGTTTTGACTTTCCATGTATGTTATGATTGCTCTTTTATAAGTAATGGCCTTTCAGACCTAAATTTTGTTCAAAATATACCAAAGTGTGGGCTTTGATCATTGTTCTTGGTTGAAAGTGGATATCAAAATATTCAATTTTTATAGACCTTTTAGTCAGTTTTTCATATACATCTGGTTTTTCGTATCACCGTTTATGAAAGGAAAAGAAGTTCAAACTATTATCTTATGAGCTTGGTATTATGGCTTCATTTTTCTAACTGCAACTACCAACACCAAATAATTTTTTTTCTAATTATAATAATCTAGTTTCAGCTGGTACTAAAGATTTACTTACACAGTATATTATTTAGATTATCTTCATTCCTTCCTCATTAATACTGTGCTGACGGTGTAATCCGAGATTGCAGGGTACAAATATAAAAATATTTTGTAAAAAATATTGTGTGTTCCATGCAAACATATCCTATAGAATGTCTCGCTCAATCTTTAATTTATTTTATTCTTTAATTTTTATATTTTTTACATCTTCATAGTCTGTACTAGGCAAGGTTATTCTATAGCTTCATCAATTCCTTTTAAAATGACCTCATCTTCTTCTGATTGACATGCTTTAAGTTCTAGAGATGTTATATAACATTTCATGGAAATATTTTGATTTTTTATTATGATTTTTACCTTCCATTAGTTGGGTACCTAAAGCATTTGTGGACTGTAGAAATACGGCATGCATTTGGTCTAGCCAATATCTTCATAATATGCTATTATATGAGAAATGTGCATCTACCGTCATGAGTAGAAATTGGACTTTCTTTATGTACTCTTGCCTTCTGTCGAAAACATATAGGTTTAGTTCCCTTAAAATATATGACTATTCGTGGTAAAATCAATCAAGATTTGTTGAGTTGGGGTTAGCACCGACGCTTCTCTCATTTTTTTCATAAATGAATCTATAAAGTATGTTTAATAAGCTCTAAGTGTCTAGCATTGCCCTCTTGATTACAAATCCAGCTAAATCTAGTGTTATAAGTATGAAATTACTAAGTGGTGTTTGATAGGGATATATAATATTTGAGTGTGATAATAGTGATAGAATCAGATTTCTTCGAGGGTTAATCCTGACCTAAGGTAAAAATTATACTTTTGGCCCTTGACTTACTAATTATAATATGAATGTATTTAAGACTTACTAATACTTTTTTACTTATTATTTTGTGTTAAATTGGATTTTTGGTCTTTGGGCTTGACCCATAATCATGACCCGACCCATTTAGTTTGTTAACCAAAAGTCGGCCTATAAAGGCTTTGGAGAACAAAATTTATCTGGATAGACTTTTTATCTCTCTAAACATTAAATATAGCAGCTCAATTATCTCTCTACTTTCTATCTTACACTTATTACTTGACCACCAAATTACCTAAATACTCTCCGAAAAAGTTTAAACCTTATTAGATTGGCAACCACAATAGGAGTATGTTTATGAGATAGTGAAATGCAGACAAACCCTCCTTTTGAGAATGAAGAGGTTATAGTCGGAGAAGAGCATGTAAACATATCTCATGAAAATAATGAGATCCAAGAAAAGCTTCTTATATAAGAGGAGTGATATTAGTTGTGCGGAGAAATTGAGGCTTTAAAAGCCAATGACAAGCTGGAAGGATCTACATGGGAAGGTTCGAGTGGAATCCCAAATTTTTAAAGAGGCAGATCATTATCCATAATATAATCTGAAGCAAGGTCAAGATGACGAGTCCCTTGAAACCTATCTAGATTCTAAAAAAGAGCATCAAGGTAAACATTATTCCAGTACTTCAGAGTCTACCAAAGGCTCTCCAAAAATATCAGAAGTCTCCTTATCCTCATCGAGCAATAATTATTATCGTAGGAAAAAGAAAGGAAAAATTCAATCTAAAAAACATTCGAATAAACACCATAATACTAACAAACAGGATTCATCAAGAAAGAAAAAGAGTCGAAAGTGTAAAGGCAAAAAGAAAGAATATCGGGTAAAGGAGAAGGGTTGAGTTGAACATAACATAGATCGTTTGTTGATTGATCAATTCGATGTGCAATCCAAGCTACTTGTACAACTTTTTCTCAAACCTTGAAGGATAGCGCATTGAACTGGTTTAATAAATTACCGCAAGGTTTGATCAACAAGTTTGATATGTTCTGCATGGCCTTCCGAATGAAATTTGTGGGAAGCAAAGAGCGTATGGGAAATTAAGATACTATAAAGTATTGCTGACAACATCCCAATGAATCTTTGAAAGATTCTACTCAATGTGTTGTGAATACTAAATATGGATTAATAGAGTGCTTCAAATATGTAGCTATAGTTGCGTTTAGACAAAGGTTGTTAGCTTGTGAATTGGATGATGTAGTTGTTGAGTAAAAGAATGACAAAAGGGGGAATCTTGAATCTTGTGTATGATGTGACTAGATTAAGAAATGTAGAGAGAGAAGGTAGAAAGAGAAACTATTAAAGAATGTCCACCCACCTAGGAATAAAGGGGCTCCTTTATATAGTGGGAGAAGTGGTCCCCACTTATTTCCTAAGTGGTCCTTTTATTGTTACACATTATTCCCTTACATTTAACATTCTTAGTACATTGTCCTCTAACCAATAATGAATACACTAATGGGAAAATTACATTTATTACACTTTACAATTAATATTTTTGGTGATAGACCCGACGGTTTATTTCCTTATTAGTAGCCCCCTAGTCTTCAAAAGCTTCGGGAATAAAGACTCATGACTAAGCTAGGAGAACCTCTGACGAAGAATTGCCTCAGAACTATGCCTTCAAGGGCTTCATGAATAATTTCCTCGGAACTAGGCCTTTAAGAGCTTCAGGAATAATTGCCTCGGAACTATGCCCGATCTATTCAAAATACTGATCCCGACCTGTTCTCGTGCCTTAACACCTTGAAAAGGATAAATTTTGCTCCATTGGCCTGACCTTGGGTGACGAAATCGTTAGGCCCTGGCTGATAGATTCATATTGGGCCTAATCAAGTCATCCGGCCCATCCACAAAATTATCCGCTTTTATTCTTGGCATTAGTGGACACGTGGAGCTCGCTTGAGAAACACGCGAGTTCTGATGTCGGCGCACGCATATGAAGTTAGCCTGATGATTACCTATTTCTTGCGTAGCCGGTTTCGACTTACATGTGTCAATCCCTCATTCGAAGCGTGTCCGATCGCACACCTCTCTAGGAGACTCTTCGACTTCCCGCGGCTCTTTTCCTTTGGACTTCCCCATGCAGAAAACGGTTAAGGCACAAGACTACATATAAATACCTTTTCCCTTCTCATAACTTGCTTGCTCAGAGAAATCCTAGAGAGAGAGAGTCCTCCGTAGCGATTCTAGATAGAGAATCTATAGTGTTTATGAAAAAGAAAAACCCGAAGCATAATCAGAAACGTAAGGAGAAACCCAAACCCGTGTTTGGATTTATCGACTGGACTAGCATTAACGACCGAGCTAAAGAGTACCTGATGAGAGAATAAATGACAAGAAAGGAGAATATTGGATCTTGGACCTTATGTGACTAAAGCACAAAATGTAGAGAGAGAAATTAGAAAGAGAATATAATATTCAGATTGTCCCCTACCAAGAATAAATTGGCTCCCATTTATATTGGAGAAGGTGGGTCCCATTTATGTCTTTAGTGGCCTTACTCTATTTCACTATCAGTCTTTTACAAACTACTTTATTTATAAATTGCCTCTTGATAAAACGGTAAATACAATAATTGGCACATTTATCTTCTCATTTTTGCAATTGACTCCTTTTCTATTAAGACCGGCAAATTACTCCCTCATCAGTAGCCCCCCAAGTCTTTAAGAGCGTCGGGAATAAATACTTAGTAGACGAATCAGCTTGACGTGCCTCAGTCCCCTACGCCTCGGTATCGACTTGGCTGGATTGCCTCGGTATGGACTTGGCTGGATTGCCTTGGCATCGACTTGGCTGGATTACCTCGGTATCTGGCTGGATTGCCTCGGTATTAACGTGGTTCAAGTGTTCCTCGATTGATCGTTCTCCTAATAATGACCGACCCTCCATACTTATTTAATGCTTTTGGTACGACCACGAATCGTCTCGAAGCTATAGAGACTTATCATGGGCCTGCCACTGGCCCTACTTGACCGATTCCTCATGGGCCCAAGACTGTAATCAGGCCTTGGAAAATGAACCAGGCGCATCAAGCCCATCTAGTGTATCCATCTGAACTAGCCGGTGCAGACCTACGATGCTATCCTGGGCCAATCCTATACGTGATTATTCGAAGCGTGCTCGTGTGCACATCTCTCCAAGAGGCTCTTCGATTTCCCGCTGATTTTCGTCGTTTGGACTCCCACGTGCGTGAAACGATTAAGTAAATCTTCCTATAAATACCTCATTCACTAAAATCACTCTCATAAGAATTCTAGAGAGAGAAAGTGTTGCCCAGACTTTTCTTAGAGAGAGAGAGCAAACTTTATGAGAAGCAAGAAACCGACACTAAAACAAAAACCGAAGAAGAAGAAAGAGCTTGCATTCTCCTTTGTTGACTGGGCTAGTATTAGTGACCGAGTTGAGGAGTACCGAGCAGCGGGACTGATTTGGAGTTCTGACACCAAGCCCTTTACGCCCGTGCCTCTCCCCCACGACCCTGTCCTTCCTAACCCGATTCCCGTTGAATCCTTTGCTGAAGCCGAACCGTCAGGCGCTCAAACACCCAAACCGATTGTTATCTCCTCCAGTAACAGCTCTCTGCACTCCCCTGTTAATCAAATCGACCGCCCGACGCCTTCGTTAGTAGATTCGCATACCATCCCGACCCCGTTTCCTCCTAGGCGCCAAGGCAACCCTAGGTTTCTTTCTATGGGAGACTCAGATGCTTCGACCTCAACCGCGGGGGTTAGTCCTCCTAAGATAATTCAGCTTACACCCTCCATACAAGGGTACCGAACTGGCCTTAACACCGCACGTACCCATTTGGGCATAACCCAAGAGGATCTGGATCGTGAACAAAAGAAACAACCGGAGCTAGCTCGTATTGGAAGTAGTTCCAGTTTTGCAGACCCTCTTGATCGGTCGGATGACTCCCTAGTGGCTAACCCCTCTAGAACCGACGTGGTCCCAGCAGACGATGCCGAAGAGCCAGAGGCACATGTCTTGGCTGTTGAGGAAGGTATTGCCGCTACTGGCAACGCTGCTGCTCCTCCCGAAGAGCCTCTTCCCGCGGAGATTGAGGCGGTCATAACCACAAGTTATCATCGCATGTTGCCAAGGGACAACATTATTTTTCTCTTCGAAGGTAAATATATTTACTTCTCTGCCACGGAATAGGTAGAGCTTCTGATCCGGTGGGGAATCCTGGAGTGTGTCAATGTACGGTTCCCCGCTCCAGATGAAATGCCAGTGCATGTTCGGTCTCGCGAGATCGTCATTTTTACGGAGCTCTTCAACGGGGGCCTCCGGTTTCCTCTGGATACCGAGATTGCCCTGTACTTTAACACCCTTCAGATCTGCCCCTCACAGCTGACGCCCAACGCATGGTATACGCTGATGTCGTGCATAATGGCCTCACGCCTATCGGGTCAGGTAATGCCGATGAATGAGTACATAGCCATGTTAGGGCTCTCGAAGTCTCCCAAATCCCCCTTCTTCTACTTTTCGTTGGCCAACAATTGGAAGATTATGAATGACTTCCTTGAAGGCGAAAAAGGTTGGAAGCATCGGTTCGTCTTCTTCAGTGGCTGCTGGGAAAATGGTCGCCCATATAGTGAGGAGAACCCGAGGCGACTGCTGCGGACCTGGGTTCCTGATGGTATATTCTTTGCCAACTTTATTTTTTTTAAATGGACTGATCCTTTGTGCAGTGTCGAAGGAATTTATCCAGGAGCTGAAGAAGGTTCACTTCAAACCTGGTAAAGTGACCTTCCAGATTTTGAAGGACTATGCCAGGAAGCACTGGGTTGGGCGTTCCATCGCGCCTTCAATTAGACGAACCTGATAACGAGAAACCTCTGGCGTTTCTTGTCCGAACCGCTCACTATTGAGAAGTTGCGCCAACCAGCCAGCTTGGTGGATTTGGTCGCGAAGACGGATGCGCCCGATGCACACTTGTTTCTGCCAAAGCGCAATAAGGCTCCCAGCAAGCGCCCTAAATCGGATGAAGAGGCCGAGCAGGCAGATGCCGAGGCGGAAGGGGTCGACGCGATGGAACAGAAGGGTGAAGCTGCTGCTGAGGAAGGCGAAGCCCAGCGGTCTGATGAGCTAGCCAGAAGTGAAGAAAGGAAATGCGGCACAAAAGCTCTTAGAGGGTAAGCTCAAGACGGTCGAAAAAACCCTGGCGCAATTCAGAAAAGATCAGGACGACCACGTCGGGCAATTGGCACAGGAAATTTCCGACCTGAAGAAAGCTAATGCCCTTTTTGCTGATAAGTGCCAGAAGTGGATGGACAAGGAGACGGCCGAAGCTAAAGACGCTTATGTGCTGAACTTTCATCACCGCTTCTCCGACCTTCCCCTTGGGTTTACGTGGCTAGATGTTCCTGAGGCCGATCGTCCTACTGGTGTGGTCTGCGAGGACGAAGAGTCGGACTACACTGAGACCGAGTCAGAAGATGAGGACGCTTGACTTCCGCCATTACATGTATTTAATTTTTTGTAACCTTTGGTTCTGTAGACCCCTTTGAAACTATTTTTGTAACCGATGCTTTGCCAAATCTATATTTATCATTGCAACGTTTTTTCCATGGTCGGGAATGCAACACAGTTTGATTGTATACTAAAAAACCCATTTAAGGTTTTGTGGGTCAATATCTAATTGAAAATACCCATAGGGTCGGAATAAAAATGTATATCAGTTTTAATACTGAAAAACCTATCAAGGTTTTGTTGAACAAAGTAAAATTGAAAATTTTACCATAGAGTCAGAAAAAAATATGGATCAGTTTAGACACTGAAAAAACCCATTAAGGTTCTGTTGATCAATGTAAAATTGAAAATTTTGTCATAGGGTCGGGAAAAAAATGTGGATCAGTTTAAATACTGAGAAACCCATTAAAGTTCTGTTGATCAATGTAAAATTGAACATTTTCCCATAGGGGCGGGAAAAAAATATGGATCAGTTTAAACACTGAAAAAACCCATTAAGGTTCTGTTGATCAATGTAAAATTGAACATTTTCCCATAGGTTCGGGAAGAAAAATTCAGATTAATTAAGCTCGCCACAAGTCGTCCACCAGCTCATCAGCTAAAGGATTCTTTGTTAATACTTCTGAGATTTAAGGGCAAAATTCTGGATTAAAAAGGTCGGTTTCTATGGATGCCTCATTAAAACCTTCTCGCGCCACCGAGGTAGGAAAGAGTACACCCCCGACCAAAGGTTCTTACAAAGATGATGAGTATAAAGAAGTTACAACAATTAACAAGATTATTCCAAATAGAGTTTCAAATGTTCAATGTTCCATAGGAGCCTCAACGAACCCCCGTGCTTGTCCTGAAATCGGTATGTCCCACTCTTAATTCTTTCCACTACTTCATACGGTCCTTCCCAGTTCGGGGCAAGCTTGCCGAGGCTTTTGTCTTTGGTATGCAGAAAAACTCTTCTCAAAACTCGATCTCCGACTTTGAATTCTCGTCGACGTACTTTTTACGCATACCGACTTCTCATTAAAGTCTGATAATGTAAAGTATTTAGTTGAGCGCGGTACCTTTTTTCTTCTATTAGGTCTAGAGCCAGTCGTCTGTCATCCTCGTTTTTGTTTTCATCATACCTGCCGACCCTAAAAGAGGGGAAGATTGATTATGATGGGGAGACCGCATCCATTCCATTAACTAATGCATAAGGTGATTCTTTAGTCACTGTTCGAGGTGTAGTCCGGTAAGCCCACAATGCTTCCTACAAGTAATCCGGCCATTTGCCAGCTTTTCCTTCTAGATTCTTTTTAAGCCCGTCCAGGATGGTTCGGTTCGTGATTTCAAATTGCCCGTTCTCTTGGGGATGGAAAGGGGCGGAAAAGCATTGCCTAATCTTATGGGTCTTACAAAAATATTTCATCTCGCTGTTGTCGAACTGCGGTCCATTATTTAATGGTGAGCTTCTGAGGTACCCCGAACCTACAGCAGATGTTCGACCAATTAAATTTGGTGATATCCTTAGTTTTTTATCCCGGTAATGGCTCGACCTCTACCCATTTGGAAAAGTAATCTACAGCTACCACAATCATTTGTCTTCCACCGGACGCCATCTGTAACGGCCCTACAAGATCGATTCCCCATCGGTCAAAAGGTAAGCCTTCTGATATTGATTCTAAAAGGGTCGCGGGCATATTTATCGCATTCGCAAATCTCTGACAGGTATCACAGGTTTTAACTATCTGCTGAGCATCAGCCGTTACCGTTGGCCAATAAAAGTCGGCGAGAAAAATTATTCTTATCAATTCTTTGTAACCAAAGTGCGCCGTACCCTATCTGTCATGTAGTTCGGATACTATTATCTGTGACTCGTTTGCCCCCAAGCATCGCAGTAGAGGTCTGCTAAACGACTTTTTGTATAGTATTTTCCCCAACAAAATATAGCCCCGAGCTTTGATTCGTATCATCCGAGCCGAGATACTGTCGTCGGGTAATAATCATTCGGTTAAGAAAGCTATAATATCCCTTCTCCAGTCCGAGATAGTTACCGAATATACCTGCGAATCCATTTCTGGTCGATTATCCAGCTCTGTCCTTATTATAATCGACGGGTTCTCTTGTTGGGTTATCCAAGGGTAACTGCTTGAGCAGGATGCCGATGCTAGGGAGTCGGCGATCACATTTTCGGTTCTGGGGACATGCTCATATGTTACTTTGGCAAATAACAAGGCTAACACCCGCAATGCCGCTAAATACTGAACCTGGTGCTCTCCTAGCTTCCGACACTCCCGATGCTTGATTAATCAAAAGCTGAAAATCGCTAACAAGGTGTATGTGGGTAGCCCCGCATACCTGGGCTAGTCTCAAACCGGCCAGGGCAGCTTCATATTCAGTTTCATTGTTAGAAGTAGGGAAACCAAACCAGATTTCCTGATGCATACTTATTCCCGTAGGGGTGACTATATGTACGCCCGCGCCACATCCATTGACGTTCGACCCACCATCGGTTCGGATAACCCATTCAACTGGCTCGTTTTCGGGCGACGCTTCTTGGTTTGGTCGGTCAGAATAGAATTCGACGATAAAATCAGCCAGGCTTGGCCTTTGATAGCTGTTCTTGGCTCAAATTTGATATCGAAATCTCCTAACTCGACCGACCACTTAGACATTCTTCCTGGCATGTCGGGTCGTTGGAGCACGTACTTGAGTGGAAACGAGGTTCGGACGAAGATGGGGTGGGCCTGAAAATATGGTCGCATCTTTCGTGTCGCGGTCACTAAATCCAAAGCCATTTTTTCCAACTTTAGATACCGCGTCTCCGCATCCAATAGGCTTTTGTTCACGAAGTATACCGCTTTGGGTACCGTTCCCGGCTCGCTGAACAGAGCCGCACTTACTACAAAATCTGAAACCACTGTGTAAAGAAAAAGAGTTTCCCCGGTCAAGGGCTTCGTTAGAAGGTTAGGGGATGATAAGTAATTTTTTATCCTCAAAAAGGTCGTGCTGCAAGCAGGAGTCCAAACAAAATTATTAGCGTCTCTCAAGACCTGAAAAATGGAGCGCACTTGTCAGATGCACGAGAAATGAATCGATTTAGGGCCGCTAGGCGCCCGGTTAATATCTGGACCTCCTTAATATTCTTAGGGGGTGTCATGTCGGTAAGAGCTTGTAATTGGATCGGGTCTGCCTCGATTCCTTTTTCGCTAACTAAGAATCCCAGGAAATTGCCCCACCTTACCCCAAAGGAGTATTTCTCCAGGTTTAATTTGAGATTTAATCCCCTTAGATTGTCAAAGGTTTCCCTTAAATCAGCGAAATGGTCCTCATCCGTACCGCTCTTCACTAGCATATCATCAATGTAAACTTCCATATTCTTTCCTATCTGGCAGTCAAAGGTCTTGTTAACCAATCGTTGATAGGTCGCTCCTGCGTTTTTCAACCCGAACGGCATGACCTTATAACAATACAATCATCGGCCTGTGATAAATGTTGTGCTTTCCTGATCCGCAGGGTGCAACTTGATTTGGTTGTAGCCGGCATACGCGTCCATAAAAGAGAGTAATCTGTTCCCTGACTTGGAATCCACCAACTGGTCAATTCTTGGCATCGGGAAGGGATCCTTTTGGCATACTCGATTAAGGTCGGTAAAGTCCACACACATCCTCCACTTCCCGTTCTTCTTGAAGCCTGGTGACAATTTGATTCCTATCTATAAAACTTTTCTTTCGGTAAATTGGTATTTGTCGCATTCTTCGTCGGTGGTTAAAAATCTGGGAGCTTCCCTGGGATCATCGACGGGTAGTGAGCCCAAGGAAAGTCCCACTAATTGCTAGTCCCGCGCTTGCTCCACGTCTTGATCCCTTTTTGTGCTAAGGTCACTCGGTAACATTCTCTTGCCGCTTTCTGGCTGCTTCGAACTACCCTCACATTGTTCCCGACCACGTATTTCAAACATTGATGGACCGTGGACGTTACCGCGTGCATTCGCGACAACCACGACCAGCCAAAGATCGCATTATGAGAGGCTAGAGCGTCTACCACGACGAACAAAACAGTGACCTCCTTTTTGAATGGTCCGCGACCCAGCTGAACAATGCCTTCAAATTCACCAACCACGTCTGCCGCTGAACCTGTGAAACCTACAATAGTTCGGTCTGAACGTGTAATTACCGGGGGCTCCCTGAACTTCGCGAATGTTGATGCAAAGATTATGTTGGCTGAGCTTACGGTCTCCACTAGGATACGTCGGACCTCTTCCCCCGCAATGGTCGCCCCAATAACGACGGTGTCTTCATGAGGACCGGCTACATCTCGCATGTCGTCGTCAAAATACAGAATCGGAGAAGGGATGCCTTTCGAATGGGGATAGGGCCGAGCTTCCAACTGAGTAGCCAGGTTCACGATATGTCGCTTTCTGGAGGAGTGCGTGATCTCTGCCATTGAATCACCCCCAAAAATAGTCAATGATTTGAAAAATTAACAAATGTTTCTTACGTTTCCGCTATTTTCCGTCGCTTCCTCTTCGATAACCCCGATAAGGTTACGATTTACATCTGGGTCAAGATACTCGATGGAGACATCAAAAGGGTCGGTCACTTCGGAAATCGCCATGGTCGTTTTGGGCTTCGATATCGTCACGATTTCTTTCGAAGCGGCGCCCTACTGCGCTTTCTTTTTCACGTATTCGAGTAGGTTCCCATGCTCTATCAGCACTTGTATCTCCTTCTTGAGAGCAATACAGTCTTTAGTATCGTGTCCCACGTCTTCATGGTAGCGACAATACCGGTTGTTCCTGTGTTCTCGAGGTGTTGGTATGGGAAAAGGTATTCAATACATCCCGCTCTTCTTAGTCTTCTCAAAGATTGAAGACACGCATTATGTCAAATCAGCGAAGTAAGCAGGTCGGATCCACTTGTTAGACATAGGTCGCAAAACTCCTTGGTTTGTTTGCTTTGCTTTTGTGCCCTGGGAAGTTAGAGGCTTGATTTGTAGGGATTGGGTTGGTTGTATCGTGTTGACTGGTTGGGCTTGCTGAGCATAGCTGGATTGAGCACCCTGTTTTATAACGACCGACGCTTGCGCGCTTTGTTGAATTTGCACAGCCAATTCAGACGCTTCCGTTTCTTCTATCAGTATCTGCTTTTCCACCTGAGTCAGAAGGGCGGAAAAAGTAGATCTTGCTTTTTAGTGACCGCTTGCTTCATCGATCCTGGAAGCAACCCTAAGCAATACGCTGTTAGAGCCACATTCTCTTCGCAATAATCCAGGTCGGTCTTAGCATCAATAAAACGCCTGGTGTAATCCCTGAGGCTCTCTCCCAGCCTCTGCTTGCAGTTCATGATCATATCATCGTTGGCTCGGAAACTTTTGCTTCCCACAAAGTGCTGACGGAACATCATCCAGAACATCCCGAAGTTTTTAATATATCCCTGTGGTAGTCGGTTGTACCACTTAGACGCCTGATCCCTGAAGGTCATCGAAAAAGCCCGGCATAATAACTTATCGTCGTTATCGAAACTCAACATAAAGTTCTTGAAGGCCTCCAAATGATTATCTAGATCCCTCTTACCGTCATACTTCTCCAACTTGGAAATGTCAAACCTCTTCGGGAGATGTCCCGACAATATTTCGTCGGACAATGGTGAAGCTCTCCAATTCATTCCGAATCCGAACCCTCCGCCCCAAGCCCCTCGTTCTGAATCCCATACAAACCTTCATCTCTTGGGTTGATGAACTGGCTACTGACGCGGTACCCCTAGTTATGGCTATTTGATGGTTGCCACTGGAGTATCTAGATCCAAAAGAGGGAAAAATGATATTAGCATGGTAGAGGAAATTATCCCGAGGAAACACGTTAGTGATGTATGTACATATTTTGAGTCTTTAGCAATTTTTGGAAGGGATACTATGCAGGAAATTTGAAAAGTTCCCGAAAAAGATACATAGTCAGTTTAACCACTCAGTTATAAGTGGGAGCCTCAACACATCAATATTGAGTTCTTTCTCCAATAATCTATTTGGAGCACGATGATATGAGAAATATAACAGGCCCATATGAAGATGCAGTGGTAATTACAGTAGGGATTGTTGGTGATCGTGTACAGATGGTATTAATAGATACAGGAAGTTCAGCTAATATTTTGTTTATGAGTACTTACAAGAAAATTGTCGACCCACCTTTTATCTGACGGTCTGATAGAACGATTATGGGTTTCATTAGAGCAACCACTGAAGTAGTGGATGAATTCGAAAGTTTAGTGGAAGCAGGACGAGGACCTTTCAGAAAGGAGGTCGAAATCTTATTCATTGTTGTAGATGCACCAACTTCTTACAACACTATTCTTGGAAGGTCATGGTTGTCGAAAATGCACGTTGTTACTACTACGGTACATCTTTTTCGAAAGTATATTGTGTGGAATAATGTGGGAACAATTAGAAGCAGCCAAAAAATGGCTAGAGAGTGTTATCGAATTGCTTTGTCTTCCAAGAAAATTCGATAAAATAAGTTAAGTAAAGCATAACAGCTAGTGGGGACTTCCTCTGAGCCAGCCTGTATTGATGATCTAAGGGAGTCCTCCAGTTTTTTGGTTCCTGATGAATACTACAAAGATCATACATTTTCAGGTGGAAAAGTTGTAAAAATTGGAACAAAGTTGTCCCCAGATTTAAAGCAAGGATTGATTGAATTTTCGTCGTCAAAGTTGGATTTATTCGCTTGGTGTTCAGAAGATGTAACTGGTGTTCCTTTGGAAATTATTTGTCACAAACTGTCAGTTTAGAATAATATGAGACCAATAATTCAAAAAATAAGACTTTTTTCTCATGAGAAATCTGAGGCGATAATTACGGAGATAGAATGTTTAACCAGAGTTGAACATATACAAGAGTCTCGTTATCCGCAGTGGGCTGCAAATCCAGTTTTTGTTAAAAAGGAAAATGAAAAAATGGTGGATGTGCGTAGACTTTACAAACTTGAATAGAGCTGGCCCAAAAGATCATTTCTCGATCCCACGGATTGATCAGTTTGTGGATTCATACACTAACAAATTTTCAAAAAAATCACTACAACCTATTAGTGTTTGTTAGTTGCATTCCAAAAAAAAACAGACTCTATTAGTCATCACTAGAGGATTCTTCACCATCTTTGGTCTCTTCGTGCTGATCATCAGCCTTTTTATTTTCCTCTTCCTCTTTGTTATGTACGTCCATCATGCATAAAAATTTGGTCCTTGATGGACCGGCGTCGTTGTACCTCTTCCTTTTTTTGTTTGGAACCTCTATCATCTGAGGTGGAACCTCTACTGGCTGAGGTTCAGCAGCAACTATTGGAACCACTTCCACTGGTTGAGAAGTATTCCTCAATGTCTAAATCAAGGACAGAGACTAGGCTGTTTGGTGGTGCTGCCGGTATGATTAAGTCATCGCTCCAGTTGGTGGTTAAGGATGACCAGGATTCACCCAGAGAACCAACTGAACCAGAGTATGTGGTGGTGGTTGTGGTGGTGGAAAAAGACATGACTTATGGAATTTGAAGAGAACAAAAGGTGTTTCTAAAAAAATATAGAGTTTGTTTTAAAATTAGCCTATGGTTACTAGTGGTTATTTATAGGCATGGAGGGAGTCTGAGCTTATGAGGTGGTGTGACTATATTAATCATTACATAGACTCCATGTCCAATCAACAATTAATGGGCTTTGATAATTAGATTGCTTTTTGTGTGCTCAATGCAGTTAACGTTTACCAAGGTAGACGGCATAGGCTGTTCATATTCTTCAAAGATAGATTTTGAATTATTTATTTTATATCAGGAGTTGATGCGAATTGTTTAGTGATAATTTTGCAGCCTGTAGCTTGTTAATGTGGTATTTTTCTAAGCATGTATTAGGTTAGGATGTGGATTGTTTGGTGAGGATCCTGTTTTTAATGTATATCAGGGAATGGTGGGAATACTAACTAACCTTTATATATCAGGTTAGCGTGTTAGTTGTTTGATAAGAAATCTGTCCTATATATATCTGAGAATTTCACATTTCTAAAATTAAAAAAAAAGTCTATATACACCAAAAAATTACAATAAATGTA
Organism: Limnanthes douglasii subsp. nivea; assembly: GCA_036936605.1. Classification (NCBI taxonomy): domain Eukaryota; kingdom Viridiplantae; phylum Streptophyta; class Magnoliopsida; order Brassicales; family Limnanthaceae; genus Limnanthes; species Limnanthes douglasii. The sequence continues at coordinate 91,816,028 of JAUPFV010000005.1, forward strand.
TGTACACCAAAAAAATATAATGTCTTACATAAAATCACCAGTACTTGAAGGTGTCTCCGTCGTTTAAGAAACAATCAAACATTTCTGCTCTAAAGCTAGTAACCATATATTCATCGTATTTTGGCTTCACATATCCATGCTGGATAACATCTCTAGCGTATTTGCAGATAAAAATACCACAGTCAAGGGTGCCACGTTTTTGTTGTGGAATTTTTCTTTCATTTTTCACCTTCCATCCTGTCTTTGTAGCAGGTAGGTATCCTTTATCCAGTAAATAGTTGATCTGGTTATAATAATTAGTGTTAGGAATCAGCACAAATATTTAAACTGTGGTTGTCAAACAATTCGCATCGTACATTGCGAATTGTTTGACAACCAATCCAACATGTGGATGTCAAACAATTCGCAACCTATGTTGCGAATTGTTCAACATCTAATCCATTTTATCTACAAACAGTTCGCATCCTATATTGTGAAGTGCTCATCATCCAATCATTTTGTGAATGTCAGTCAATTCGCAACATCGGTTGTGAATTCTATTATGGATACGCTGCAAACTGAATGAAACTAAAACGGATTACAATTTAAAACAAATATCAAGACAACATGGGAATCTTTTGCATTTAAATACAACTGTCTTGGTTACAGTTTGCAGCATATCCTGATCATGCATTTTTAAAATACGTTTAAAAGTGATTGAATAGTTAGGAATATTACCAGCTTGATAGGTGTCTTTGTGGTGTTGTCTATCGCTTTGAGTTTAGGCAGCAATGGGTTGTAGTTTGTTACCGACCTGTCGTCGAAATCAATGACAAGCAACGTCCAATGGTTTATCTGGTCCTTCATCTTGGTGCATAATGGGATGATGATGATGTTGGGGTCTTTAGGCGCTTTGCTAAAAGCTGCGTCGACTAGATTTGATACATCCCACCCTATGTCCAGATTATGTTGCATTCAAGCGAGAGTACATTACAACGAGAACATGCGAGGAACTTTGAAATTTACCATAGCTAAACTTACTGTAGTCATGCTGAAATCATAACGCACTCGTGATACACTCGTGGAACCTTTTTGCATGGAACTTTGAAGTTTACTTCTACAAGCATCTAACGAATCCAAGCGTCCACAACCTATGAAAGGAGTTGTTATTTATGTTAAATATACGAGACTTGTTTGAAACATTAAAAAGAGAATTGGTTGACAATTAGATACTTTTAATTTGAGCTGCAGTTCTAAAGATAGCGCCAACGCATCACTTGTTTGCACTCTAATTCCGTAGGAAAATTTGGACGATCGTCAATTTCATACTACTGGATCAACAGTATCATGCTCGTAGGCTTTAATTAACTGTATTATATGGTATTTTGCGACATCGATACAGTCAGTTACTTTTGTTTTCTTTGGTCAATCGGTGTATTTTACTTTTGGTTGACGTTCTGTTACAATTATCTGTTCCTCTTCCTCTGCCACTGGATGTTGTGTTTGTGTCAGTAGATTAAAATTAGGCTCCTTTGTATCTTTACTTAACTCGAGCTTATTAAATAACAAAAACTAAACGAGTGTGCCAGTCATTTTAGGACCCCCAGACAATTCGCATGCTAACATGCGGATTGTTTGGTTGTAGCAGAATATATTACATGGTAACTATCAGGATAACATGCAAACTGATCGAGGTTCCACTGAACAGTTCGCATGATACCCTAATATTCGTTTGTAAAACTTAAAATATATCCACACTATTCTCATTATAGGATGCGAAATCATTATAAATAGCCTGTACCACACGGTCAGCGACAACCAATGCCGTTGACTGGTTCGGCATAGGATCTGGATCGTGTCGGCAGAATTCATTAAAGTCATCCTCCGATATGTTCTCCAAAGACCGTTGTATAACACAATCGTAATATACATTATGAATTTCATTTAAAAGTGTCTGTGAAACTTGAGTGTAAATACCATCAACAGAAGCATCGGGTAAACATACTGTGTTATCGTTTGACTCTGGAGCTTGCAGTTGATTTGGTATTGGTACTACAATTTCACGTTGGCTTAGCAGTTCTGACTTTGCGCACACCACCGTTGGTCTTTGAGGTACATCTCCGTATTTTTTTTGTCTTCGAACGATGGTCCTCCCTGGTTGAGTAGTTCCACCTTCTCATAGGGATTGACACGATTTGACTTTTCTGGAGATATGTCTTGTGTTAGCCTTTCTCTCTTTGCCAAGGCTATTTGTTGTTGTTGTTCTTGTTGCTGTTGTTGTTGAACTTGCTGTTGTTGGTGTTGTTGTTGTTGTTGTTGTTATCTAGTCGGCTACCTGCTCCATAAAAATTATAAAATAAAAAGGTGGAGGGGTTAAGCATACTATAATCATAGTTGGTACAAATCGCATGCTAACCTGAGATCTGTTTGATCCATCTCAAACAATTCGCATGGTAAGCTGCGATATGTAAAATAACTAAACCAATAGAGTATAACACAATTCGCAACATACGACGCGAATTGTTTGGACGGGACTACACAACAGTCCTGATATTTGTTTGATAGCATCATACCATTTGATGCATTGTTTGAATAAGTATTCAACGAGAAAAACCCCGCTGACTGTTTTAAATACATACACTGACTTTGTTTGAATATGTATACAACAGTAAATATTATTATAGAAATAATTTCATCACAACAATAAATAAGATATTTGAATCTTAGTGTACTTTTCATCCACTTACATTTTCAAGGTTGTTTGGGTCTGCCACTTCTTTCTCGCAATCTTCTATCTCCTCTGCTACGTGAAGTATGAGCTTTGGTCATTCGGAAGAGACTCGTGTCTTTCTTTCTCCGTTGGAGGAGTCAGAACTATGGCTACCTCCTGTGTAGGAGGAGACTTGTCTGTCTGTCTCTCCGTGGTGTCCGTCTCTGTGGACACTAACAACTCTTCCTGCATCCTACCATATGGTACCGGTATGGGTGAATGGTTCCCATCATCATCCCTCTCTTCTAGCAGTACTCCATCAGCATTATGCTGATCAGCATCCTGCATTTTCCCGTCCTGGTTCGTGTCTTTATTCTGATTTTCAGCAGGCACATATGCCTGTAATTCAGTGGATGCCGCTCTAGATGGAAATGCTGGTACCTTCTCAACTTATGGGCTTCCAATATGGAAAATTGGCTGAGAGATAGCATTATGGATTTGTTGTGCTTCAAGCTCCGCTATCTTCAGTTTCAATTCTTCCAGTTGAAAAATTAATAGCAGACGTTTTATAACATATTAAGTGCTGATTATAGCGATTATGTAAGGCTCAATTTCATACTTACTTCTTTGGCCTGTTTTTCTATCTTTCTCTTGTACTTGTTCTTGTCGGTGTATGTCTTCAAACGCTTTGATTCCCCTACAGTTGCAACCTTTTTTGGAGTAGTCGCTCTGCGTTTGAGGCTAAAATTACCGATTGTTTCACTCATACTAGTTGTGCCCTCGTCGTCGGGCTCCTATTGGAATGTGCCGATCGGCGGTGGTGGATTTGTTGGCTGGGGGAGTCTTGGTGGTGGAATTGTTGGCTGGGGAAGTCTTGGTTGTTGGGGTCTGGGTGATACCGCCTGATTCGATTCTTTCATTTTCTGTGATGCTCGTCTCCTTGGTTTTGGGGTTGTGCTTTTCTTCCTTTTCTTTGGTCTTTCTTCCGGTGAAATAGATTCAGCATCTGCATTTCCACTATTTATTGCTGCTCCGAAAGCTTCGCTTTCAGCCTCAGCAAGACATAGTAGACCTTTGAAAACCTACCAACAGAGGCACATGAAAGTAAATAGCTGCAAACGGTTTGTTTGGAAAGTATCAGGGTGTAGATAGACATATTTTTTTTACAAACAGTTCACATTATATGCTGCAAATTGTGTGAAACTCTATCAGTTTAGAGTTGCAAACAACTCGCATCTTAGCATGCGAATTGTTTTAAGAACAATAAGCTGCAAACTGTTCGATATCTTAATTATACAGAGTACCAAACAGAACGCAGCGTAGGTTGCGAATTGTTTGATACGTTGTTCTAATATAATACTAAACAAAACGCAGGATATGCTGCGACTGTTTGCAACCCCAATTCAATACCTACATAAAGCTCATACCTAAATCATCTTTCAGATTGGATATTCTAGCAAGCAGCGACAGGGTAGATGCTTGGCACTCTAATCCCAACCATTTGAAAAACCTTGGTATCAAGATCGGCTTCACTACCTCTAGTCCGATTGTTGAGTGCTCCATGATGAAGGGCTGCATGGGGACAAGTATTATCATCAAGATGCTTTGTACATAACTAACTTTTATACTGAATAAATCAATCTTACAATTAGAAAAGCGATGCAGCCGACGACTCTATCGAGTTTTTCGATAGCTAAGCAACTCCTGATAGACTGTCGAAGCTTGAACAATATTGATCCGGACCAGTCGTAATTATTTATTTTGCTATGGTCTTTAACAAAATAAAGCGTACTCCAAACCAGGATATCTCCAGATACGGAGTAGAATAGGGTTGAGCACAAAAAGTAATATCAGCAGCCTTGCAACGTCTTCTAACTCATGCTTCCCCCCTTCGCTTATGGCTGTTTCTATACATGCATGTAAAACCCACGACAACATGCTATGTTAGTAAAGTACAACATCCTGCTTTATAAGATGATGTATATTTTACAAGTACCTTTAAAATGACGTTCGTTATTGATTTAGTATTTTTCGGTCCTATCTTCCTCGACGTTTTGCCCATGAAGTATTTCTTCACAATCCTTGAATCGTCCTCCTCCTCGGGCGCGTATTTGTTGTGAAATGCTCCGGTTTTCGTTAACGGCATTTCCTCTGTGCCATGCTTCATCCCGAATATGACCTTCGAATCGCCTGCAGTTAGCTTTACTAACTTTGAGCCAATATGGAAGGCGTCTTCATCGACGGAGAACCTGTCGACAACATACTGAATGAGCGAGTAGAATTTCTTCCTCGGCAGCTCTGCCTCATTACGGATGTCGAAATCCGTTTTCAAAAGCGTGTTGAAGGGTGTGTTTCTTGCAGCTTTAATGTGGGCACGGGTAATACGGTTCTCTTTCAGCAGCTTGAGAAGGTTCACCAACCCTGACCTGTAATAGCTTGCTTTTGTTGTCATACTTCGTGCACAAACACAAATCAGTTGGAGTGTCACACACCTCGCATGACAAGCTGCGAACTTCTACCTATCAGTTGGAGTGTATCATGACTCGCATGACAAGCTGCGAACTGCCTACATGTCAATAGAGTATTTACAAATAATTCGTAGGCTGGCCTGCAAATTGTGTGTAAATATAAGCTGCGAAATGTATGGCATACACATTCAATCAAGCTGTGAATTGTTATGAAATATAAACAGATACGAAGCTGCGAATTGTACTACAGTGCATACGTATAGGCTGCGAACTGTTCTATTTTTTACATGCACGTTGCAGGGATCTGGAAAATATGGAAACAACACCAATATCAAAAATCAACTACCTAATGCACATCTAGCATACATCACAATTCTCAGGAAATTATTAACATTACATGCAACCTAACTTCTACCCTGGGTTCGACGATAAACCCAGAAACTAACTGACCAACTATCGTCACTTAATACTTTAGTCCGGTATAAAAAGCAACGCCGCTCGTGAAATAACAGAAACAAGTGGTTTGAAGTCATCAAAACGCAAAAAAAAATTACATTTTCCACGAGAATGCTTACCTGGTTACTGCTAAACACTGTTGCTTCACCGGCCGGAGATGACTTGATGGCAACTAGTCGAACAGAAGGTGGTTAGTCGTTGGACGGAGTAAAAGACGGTGACCGGTCCAATCCCGTTGAAGGTGCGAAGAACGACTGATTTCAGAGAAGCTGGAAGGGTTTCGGGTTGGAGAAAGAGAGTATTACGAAGTCGAATGGTTTGTGGTGGTTTCTAAAATTAGACGTGTTTGGATTGGTTTAGGGTGATAGGAAGCGGGAAAAAGTGGGTTTGAAATAAAAAATAGGTATAAATAATCGGGATAATTTTGTCCAATTTTTTTCTCGAGGTATTAAATAAAATTATCCAAAATTTGGGTACTACCGAGTAATTAGATACTTGAACATTATTTACTGTTACTTTTCTCTCGGTTTTATTTGCCCAACTGGGCCTTTGGTTCCGGTGCGCAAACAACATATCACTTTATTAATATAGCAGTCATAAATTATTACAAAGACAAAATTTTAACTAGTTCGGATGCATCTATGGAAGACTTGGTTAATAAAATTACAGATGAAAGACTTATAACAAGAATAAGGCTTAAATCGCTGCTTCGTCCCTCGACTATCACGTTTTGTGTCATTTAGTCCCTCGACAAAAAAATCACGGTTGAGGGTCCCTCGTCTATCAAAAATCTATAAATTCAGTCTCCGCGCGTGGTTTTTGCTGTAATGCTGCCACGTGTCGCTATAGTTAAATGGTTTTTGTTTCATACATAGTCCTTCGAATTTTAATTCCATTTTTACCCTTCGAATTTAATATTTTTTAAATATATATTTTTATTTTTATTTTTTAGTTTTTCTCAAAACAGAGTATAGAATTTGCTATACTCTGTTTTTTTCTTTTCTTTTCGGACTACTTTAGTTGGGTTGATCCCTTCTTGTGGACTTCTATATCTTCTTCCTCTATCGTCATCTACTTGCTCTTCTATATCGTCTTCCTCACGAGCCTCACAAGGTTCTTCTATGTCATTTTCGTTGTCGGAAGAAAGAGACGAAGCAACCGCACCGCGAGTTTTTTTTCGGTTATACCAAAATCTGCACACGCACCACTCTTCCAACGAAACAAACATCAAACAGTACTCGTGCATTATCCAATTCATCTTCACCGCTTGTTTCCGATCTTTACTATTTAGTCGAGTTTCGCAATGCATACAAGAAACAGAACCAAGCAAACAAAATCCATCGGAAGTTCAACATTTCACGCACCAGTCGTAATCATTCTTATCTTCGACGGCGTCAAACAATTCACTACTCTCACCCCGTACATGAACGTTGATACCCAATTTGTAATCCGAAAAATGCTTTAATTGTTTAGCTGCACATATCGTTTCCAAATAATGCAGGATTATCAGTAGGGCCAGGCTAGAAATAAGACACATTTTTATAGATCTTAAACCGCTAGATCTTATACCTAATTGATAGATCTCGCACCTAATTTTTTACCATTTTACCCTTTTTAGAAAACCTAGGTATAAAAGCGTTTGATAGATCTCTCACCACTTTTTTTCCTCTCTTTCTCTCTCTCTCTCTCTAGAAAACTCTCAAGCACCCGTAGCATCGATTTCAAAAACTCGATTTTTGAAGAATCTGAAGTGAAGAAAAGTTAAAGGTAAACGATACAAACATCATGGTGTAATTTGTTTTTGATTTCATTTGGTCTAAACTGTCGAATCTAGGTTTTTTAGTTTTTTTGGTTTCGATTTCAAAAGTTCGATTTTTGTATGATTTTAGGTGTTGTTTTGTTAGATTAGTGTTGTATTGTTGTTAGTATTGCTAGGATCTATGTTTTGGTGCTTGATTTTGTTAGAAATGAGGCTGTTTTGGTGTTGTTGTGTTTTTGAATCGACTTTGTTGTTGGTAGCACGAACATCGTGCTACCAGATGGGTTCTGGTCGCACCCTGTATTTGCGAAGACGAAGGGTTTTCGTCGCAGGCCCAAAATGAGACGAAGCCCAAATGACGTCTCATTTTTTGCCTGCGACGAGGCCCAAATGGCGTCTCATTTTGGGCCTGCGACAGAATAGTAAGCTGGCCCAAAATGAGACGAGGCCCAAATGGCGTCTCATTAAAGTTGTTTCATTTTTTTTTATTTGGTGTTTTGTGACTAATACATATTTTCTTGCGTTGTGTTTACAGGATGGTCCGATTCAAGACTAAAGTAAAAAATCCGTTCAAGAAACTTAGGGCGGACGAGGAGGCAGCAGCGGCTAGAGCTTCGTCCCAGGCCGAGGAGGCTGCTCCCAGCGAGGGACATGTTCCCGGTACACGTAGTAGACGACGTCTCTGTCGTCACGGCGATTATATTCCTACTCCTGGTGATGGTAGCATAGGGGCAGCTTCTACGTCGCATCCCCCTGACTATGAGTACGATGACGATGTAGATGCACCAGAGTATATGGAGGCCGATGCACCTCACGCACCGGATTATACGGAGGCCGATACACCTCACGCAGTAGAGGCAGCATCCCACGCACCTGAGGGTGAGGATCTTGATTTTTTGTCCGAGCTGTCGCATGTTCCGGCACTTTTCCCGGATTACACCCTGCACGAGGCTTTTAGCGTCTATCACGGAGATGTAAGTGTTACACCTTTATACTGTTTTATCATTTTCTTACGTGTTCGATACACATGTTTATAATTATTATTATTTTACGAATTTACATATTTTATACATATTGCAGGATAGGGTCACCCTGCGATGCTTTGCTATGTATGACAGTCTCCGGAGATGGGACATTACAAAGCAGAGCAGGGTACGGGCAAGGGTGATGGAGACTATATTTGGTCCACTCGTCGATGCACTCACCCGCTGGCATACGAACCTCCATTTGGTGGAGGCATTCTTAGAGCGGTGGCATGAGGAGACTTCTTCTTTCCATTTCTAGTTCGGGGAGATGACAGTCACCTTGGACGATGTCCACGTCATCACTGGACTACCGGTTATAGGTAGGTCCTTCGAAACTCTACCCTTTGAATCTAACGTTGAGAGGCTTGGTACTTATGCTGCCATGCTAGGTGTGCGACAATCGGAGCTGAGTAAAAACCTTAGGAATGCTAGTAGTGTGAACCTAGGGTGGCTGCGGAGTACTTTTAGTAGTTCTCAGTATAGTGATAGGAGGATCACTGATGAGGGTTTAGATCATGCCACCCGTGCCTACATACTATATTTGTTAGGTACCACTATATGTGCGAACAAAACCGGCAACAGCATTCCATTAGATTACCTCCAGTTCGTGAACCAGTACCAGAGTATGCATATGTACAACTGGGGTCAGTTGGTTTTAGCGCAGCTGTACCACGCCCTTAGTCAGGGATCTCTCCATGGTACGGGAGGCATTTGCGGGTTTCTAGCGTTGCTCGAGTCATGGATTTTTGCACACTTTGTTGAGCTTCGAGCTCCACTTTTTCCCGATTACGACGTATCCATGCCCCATATGTGCCGACATGCGCCGCAGAAGATTGGTGTCTCCCATGAGGTGCGCATGCAGATGAGACACGCACTGGCGACGTGCACCGAGGCAGATGTAAGTCATATTCGTTCATTTTAATTATTTTAATTATAAGTACTTTTACTAATATAAATGGGCTAAGTTGTTAATTTTTTTATTTATAGGTCATGTTCCTCCCCTTCATACATTTACAGGACCACTTTCCGTTCCAGCCGGTGACTTATGTTGAGTTGACCCTTAGTTCGTTCGACGTGGTTGTGCCGTACTACCCAGACCGTGTCGTTCGACAGATGGGGTATGTACAGCTGATTCCTAAGGATATACGCCCTCCTAAGTCGAAAAAAGTAGGGAAGAAGATGGTCAGTAGCTTAAAATGGGACGATCACTTGTGGCAGACATGGCAAAACCACGTGTTCACTCCTGCTGGCACGGCGTACCGTGGTAGTGGAGCGAGTGTTGACCCGATGTACTACATTTGGGTGAGGAAGAGGCTATGGTACATCGTCAGTCGTCCTGCGCCGGAGAGAGGTCCTCGGTTGGAGCCGCAGGGTGGTGCTGATTATTCAGGATACGAGCAGATTGCTATGTTTGCTCCATCGCTACCTACTATGGATCACCCTGATCTTCTAGAGACCGCCCTCATGATGTGTAGGATCGCTGAGAGGTACCGACGGCACTGATTATTACTCTCAGCATAACTTTGTTAGATTTTTGGACATCAACACTATATTTTGTAATCGTTAATTGTATGACTGCTTTTAATTTTTGTATTTTAATTTATTGTATGCTTGCTTTGAATTTATCATGTTTATCGGTTCGATTCCATTCGAATGAAATACACACTCAAAATTAAAATGAAACAGAAATACACATTCAAAATTAAAATGAAACACACTCATACTTAAATTGAAACTCACACTCAAACAGAAATACACACTCATACTTAAATTGAAACTCACACTCAAATAGAAATACACACTCAAAATTAAAATGAAACACAGACTCATACTAAAACGGAAGCACGCACTCATTCATACTTATTTATCAGGCCAGTTCCATTTCATCAACCTCCTTTCTTCTTTCGCATCTTTGTAGTCACTGATTTCCTGTAGCCGGATGTCAATAATGTCTGAGCGGACCGTATCCAGCTGGTCCTCTGTTATATAATCCGTCACCTGACAGTTGTAGTTGTTTGGCCATAATGCTTAATCGTGTTCGTTTTGTACGCAAGGAACTTGTCAGCATATTTTGTTATCCACGAGTCCATAACGTACGCAAAACACTCCGGTTTAGATGCGAACATCTCCTTAAGTGTATCCAGATTCTTTTGGTAACTCTCAAACGCGTTCGCCTCCGCAATGTAGCCGTAAAATTTAACAAATTGTTTTGCTACCGCATCATCGTGCAATATCTTCCGAACCGCCCCAAGAATGTTCTTACTAATGTGCCACATGCATAACAAATGGTGCGTTCCGGGAAAAATTCTATCAACCGCACGCATGAGAGCTAACTCCCGATCGGTAACAATAATGGATGGAAATGCGCAAACGCTATCCATCATCAAACCACGAAGAGTTTCCAAAGCCCATACGTAGTTTCCAATCTTCTCTCCGCTCATAAATACGTACGCAACGGTAAATGTGATGGAAGTGGACGTTAAACCGACAACCTCTAACAACGGCATCTTATACCTAGTCGTCTTGTACGTACAATCCATGAATAACACGTTCGGGAATGTACGTAATAAGTCTATGCTAGTAGGATGTGCGAAGAAAAAGTCAGTGATCACCTTTGTATCATCTTTCAAACGCTCCCACGTCGAGTATCCATTCTCCTTCAACTTCGTCAATAGATATTGCATTTGGGTTTGTCCCCCGTGTTCAGCGTCCCGATGTTTTTGGTAGACATTGTAGATTGCACGCATGTTCGAAATGTTTTCTGGATATTGGTGCTTCAAACCACTATATATCTCCCTAGGGCGCGAACCTAGGTGAGACAAACTACGAACTAGTTCATCTTCATCCAGTTTTAGCCTACAAGCGCGGGAATGACCGTCTAGGCGAACGTAGGGTTCATGATTGTGAGTACTGTTTATCACCTCCAAACGCCATTTCATGGCTAGTACGTCGATCGGATGACCTTTTAGCGCAAACGGACAATTAAATTTCTTCGTCGATCTCTTCCTCTTTTTCAAAGTTTCCGGCTTTGCCTTTGATACGTATACACCGTATCGCTCGCAAACGTACTCTAACCTAGGAGTCCTTCCCCATTTCCCACTATCGTAGAGTTTTCTTATTGTGACAAACTTGATCTTCTTTGATTCAATCTCCACGAAAGCATCTAATTCGTCTTTAGTGAATAATCTATCCGTGTTGAATATTTTACTATAATCGGCATCCATAAATGGAGGCTGGGCAGGTTCCTCCTGCAAAATATACAATCGAAAAGTATGAGTTTATATATACAAGTTGTCGCACGAGACATGTCTCAAGTGCCGTCGCAGGCCCAAAATGAGACGAGTCCCAAATGGCGTCTCATTTTGGGCCTACGACAGATGCTTTCTGTCTGAAAAACTAGGCCAAATTTTTGGCCTAGCGTCGCAGGCCCAAAATGAGACGGTCTTTTGTTTCCGTCTCATGCGACGGATATTCAGGTGTGTCGCCCGCTGTTCGTGCGATGACGATGCTGTTCATCGCACGAACAGCGTGCTACAGGCCTGAAATCCGAATAAATGAGTTTAGGTTCTTACCTCCATCCGGTAAGCTTCCTCCTCGTTCAGTAAGTCTTCCAGATAAATGCCCATCTCTTCGTTGTCCATAGATACTCCGATTCAAGATTTTTTGAAGTGGATTTGATGGGTTTGGGTAAAAAACGCTAACTTTTTCGATTTAATGGGTTTAGATTAGTAGATGTTAGTACAAAGCTTGTAGATCTAGTGTAATAACGGATAGATTTAAGTGTTTCGGCCGATTTGGAGACTAAATGGCATCAATGTAAAAATCTAGAGAGAGGAAGTGCAATTTTGAAATTTCAACTTTGAGTTTGAAAAAAGAAGGGAGTAGGGTGAGAGATCTATCAAAATGTGTAACATTTCTAGTCTGGCCCTTATCAGTAATATAATACAATTTAAAAATACAAATTTCATACCATATGGAATAGGTTAGTAGTGTCACTTACAAATTGTGTCTTCAAAATCATCAGAGGAATGAAGCAAGAAATCATCGGATTCTTTATTCCGCATCTTATTGAACAACGCAGGGTCATCATCTTTTTCTTTGAACAACAATCCACTTTCGAAGCTGCGTCCTTGCTTGTGATTCTCACCTCTTAGTTCCCTACTAGGCGAGAATCTTAGCGACGGAGAAGGAGGCATCCCAATTCCAATCCCAATCCCAATCCCAATCCCAACCGCTAAATGAAGCTACAAATATACTTTGTCTACCCGAAAATCAAGCTAAACCTAAAGAAACACAATACGAATAGAACTAGAGCTCAAAATAAGAAACCCACAGTAAAGTATGAATAGAGAGTGTGAATTCACATACCAGCATCGTAATCGAAACTATTGAGCCGTGTAATTGTTAAATTAGAGCATCCACATTCGAGTGTTGCTGTGAATTGTGGATGGTTGGAATAGTGGAAATGGTAATTTGGAGAAATGTCTTTGAGGGAGTTGGATCTAAGCGCATTTGAGAGGTTATTGGTCTGCGTATCGAAGAAGAAAGTGGGAGTAGAGATCGAGTCAGATCGAGAGAAGGAAAGAGTCAGATCGAGTTGAGTACGGTAGAGGAAAACAAAAAAAAAGAAAAACAGAGTATAACAATTTGCTATACTCTGTTTTGAGAATAACAAAAAGAAAAAAAAAATAAAAATATATATTTAAAAAATATTAAATTCGAAGGGTAAAAATGGAATTAAAAGTCCAAGGACTATGTATGAAACAAAAACCATTTAACTATAGGGACACGTGGCAGCATTACAGCAAAAACCACGCGCGGGGACTGAATTTATAAATTTTTGATAGACGAGGGACCCTCAACCGTGAATTTTTTGTCGATGGACTAAATGACACAAAACGTGATAGTCGAGTGACGCAGCGATTTAAGCCCAAGAATAACATAAAAGTTATTTATTCTGTAATCTAAAAGTGATATAAAACATTATGAATGTATATTTAACAATATTTGAATTATATAATTTTCTTTTTACCACCGCACATCTTTTCAGGTTAGTTTTCATAGGAAAATAAAAGGTTATATGTGATACATCTCTAATCGGATTTGAAGAGATGTAAATCAAGTTTAAATACTGGTTCGGTTTGTAAACATGTGACGGAGATAAGACCCTAAAGTTAGATCCAACAGTGGACATATAATTGCGTTATCCGTTTTCTTTTGTATGTTTGTTACATGGCATGGCAGGATGTCAGAAGAGAACCGATGGAATAAAATTATATGCAAATGTTCAAACAAATCGGCTTGCAAAGTAAGAATTGATTTTCTTCTGCTTTATAAATTCACATCCCCTCCTCAACTGATCATTCACCAAAGAGAAAAGATAGACAATTTACATAGAGGAGATGTCTTGTCCAGGTCCAGGTACGGCAAAGTAATCATATCATCTTTGCTTAGTCTTTCAATCTAATAAGCTTTGCCAGAAAATGAAAGAAGTAAAATGTAACTTAGAAGTTTTTTTTTTCATCATGCTTTTGCTCTGAAAAAAACAAACAGGTAAACAGGCATGGCCGGAACTGGTTGGATCAACTGGAGCAGCGGCAGCATCAGCGGTGCGGAGGCAGAACCCTAAGGTTAGTCCGATCGTGTTAAAGGAAGGTTCTCCTGTAACCAAAGATCTTAGGTGCAACCGAGTTCGAATTTTTGTCGATGGAAGGGGTACCGTGACTCGAGCACCTAGAGTGGGCTAGTTATCATATGTTATTTCTCATGTGATGTAACAATAAAAAGATCATGTAATAATAAGCAGAGCTACATTCCATATTCTGCAATAACAATAATAATGATCTGTTAATAAGTTGTATGCTGGAAGTAGATAGATAGTAGACTGAACACATATCTAACGGTTAGTTTATACTTCAATTTTTGGTTAAATATACGCCTACCGTTTCGAAAAGATTTTGAATGACTATATATTATAAATAAATGATTAAATCATTTGATTTCATATAAATAAATAAAATATTCGAATTCGATTAAGAAACAAGACAGCTTATATCTAAACCGTTTGAATCATATACTCATACGTAAATAAATCATATTCTTATTGTTGTTATTGTTGTTTTTTCGCATGTAAGAAAATTTTAATAACGTGTTAGAGTGTCAGGATTAAAATCAAATTTATTTGAGCTTTGAAATGTATATGAGTTATTTGATATTAGTTTGTATATGGGTTTGGGTTTACTTTCTGCCACATTTTATATATACACTGTAATTGTGATATGTCACGGAGGGAGGTTATTTGGTTTATGTGTTGAAATGGTGAAGATATGAGAGACGTATTCACTCAACCTTTTAAATATTTCTTTTGTACTTCTGGGTTATTCGCTGAATACTATTTTCCTACTCAACATCTTCAGATCCTACTGTCATTTGTTCCATACATAACACATTCACAATTCTCTCAACATGGTGTCAGAGTCAAATTCGAAGCAATGTGAGAATAAGAAAATGTGTTGAATATCTAGAGTTGTGTTTCCGTTGTGATTAGGCGACGTTATTCCACCCATCAACACATCCAACGATGTGTTTCCGTTGAGATTTGGCGACGTGTTTCCCCCATGCGATGTTTATTCCGCATATTAATGAGATAAGTTTAAGGGGGGTGTTGGAGAGTAAACTTCATCCCATACTTGGTCCAGACTCCCACATTGCTCACATTGAAAAGAATACATTGTATATAAGTGTGAACACATCTCAACTAGTAAGAGGTATTTTGGGAGTTGAACCAAAAGCAAAGTCATGCGGACTTTATGGTCCAGAACGGACAATATCTGTGTGAGGCCTAGTTTCACACCTACACATCTAGGGCTGTTAATGGTTCCTGAGAACCGAGAACTGGACCGGACCGACAACTGGACCGAACCTTAACGGTCCGGTTCGCGGTTCCACTTTTAAAAGCGAAACCGATAAGGAACCGAAATAGTAAAACTGATAAGGAACCGAACCGATAAATCGGTAAAACCGATTCGGAACCGAACGAAAAAATCGGTAAAAATTTACTACAAACTAACATATTTTAAGAATTATCCGGCAATAGATCTACTATTAAAAAATTATTTATCCCACGCTATAAATCACGCTATATATATATATATACGATGAAATATTAATAACTAAACTTTTAGTCTGCAATTTTATTATTACTGCAATTGAATCATCTTACTGAATTATAATAAATAAAGAATACTTAATAGTATTACGGAAGGGAAGAAAATAAAAATAAGAAATACTTAATAATATTAAAGAACAACATTGAGTTTTGTGTAATAAATAATAGTATTAAAGAAGAACGTTCAGTTTTGTTTTGTGTTTAGTGATTTTTCTTATGGTATAAAATCCCACATCGTTAGTTTCAACCGGAGATAAAACATTCCTTTTATATAAAAGCAGACCCAAACCTACCTTTTTTCATCTCAAGAGTTATGCATCAACTACTGAAGCACATGTGGCTTAGGCGTTAAACCATTGAGCCGCGACGCTGTTAGTCAAAAGTTATAAATAAATTTTCTTAAAATGGTTATCGGTTCGGCTTACCGGACTGAACCGAACCGATTCTTATCGGTTCCGGTTCGGGTTTGGTTTTTTGACTGAAATCTTGTCGGTTCGGTTTGAACCGACAAGATTAGCGCATCGGTCCGGTTTTGTAATAACCCGGACCAGACCGGACTGATAACACCCATATACATATCTAGTCTAACAATGTGTCATATCATAAAAAAATGAACACAACTAGTATTTCACATAAGATTCAAATTATAATTTATTTTAATTTAACTTTAGTTTCTTTCATATTACATTGTAAAAAATGAACGCAACTAACTAGCATTTTATATAAGATTGAAATTAGAATTTTAACTTAACCATGGTTGCTTTTTAATATTTTATAGTTAAGTTAATGTGATCATGAACCATAACTTCAAGTTATTTTATTTATAAATTATTAACTAAACTTTATAGTTTATACTTAAAGTGTTAATGTTTGAATATAATTTTTCACATAATCTGAACTTTGACATGGTATTTACTTAATTACCTTCATAGAGATTTTAATTTATTATTCTGATATATATTTATGTGATTATTTTTTAATCAAACCATTATCAACAATAACCAATGCTGATATAAACATATGACGATTCATCATAGGGCGAAGCTATTTCCTCCATCACATTTTTTATTTCCTCCATATTTCAAAATGAAAAAAAAAGACTTATCACTTGCTTTTACTATCTTGTCCTCATTTTACCTTCTAATTTATAACTTGATGTCATTAACCATTATGAAACCCTTATATCAACAAACACATGATTTAGCCAAATTAAATCCAACATATACGATTTAACTTCAAAATTAAACCGTAAAAACAAAAAAAACTTCAAATTTCTTAAAGATTACTCGTGGAAGAGGAAAACACCCAAACTAAAGATTTAAAACCGGAGAACATCACTCAATCAACAAACAATATAATTTAATCTTTTTTTTATTTTTACATTCATTTAACTTGAGAATCTCTGTTAAAAACACATATTTTCAAAAATCTCGATTTGTGCAGGTTTTAGTGGAAAACAACTAATTTCGAGACAGCAGTTAGGAATCAGGTGCTTTTTTCAAGAAAAAAACACTTGATTCTAAGACGGAATCTCGGAATTAGGTGCATTTCATCTGTATTAACAAACAATTGTGCATTTTTAAGTGTTGTTGTTTTTTAAAATAATGAATGATTTCTACATTAGACTAATTCGAGAGAGACTGCCGTTTTTTTGTCAAGATTAAAAGAGAAATCGAGTAGTTGGCCATGGTTTGTTGTTTTTCAAGATTAGAAGAGAAATCTTGAAGAGGAGACCGTATTTATAGTGGCTAGGTTAGGGTTAGGGTTTATGGGGGGTTGATGTGAGAAGCTAATAGGACTGGTTGGGTGTGTATAAGTTAATATGAGGGAGATAGTTGGGATGGTGGTAGAAATCGATGGAGTTGCTTGAGAATCAATGAGTTTGGAATAAAAATAAAGAAAAAGGTAAATATGGTATTTCATTTATGGAGAAAATAACAAAGTGGAGTTTATTTTTATTTATGGGGGAAATAAAAAAATTGATGGAGTAAATAGCTGCACCATTCATCATAATAGAGAAGTTTAAACATATATATGTTCTTTATTGTCCATTTGTCATCTAACTTAATTGTGGAGAATTACATAATTTGAATCTCCACCTTATCATTATTGGAAAAAACTTTCTCAACTTCTTGAGGAACTCAATTGCATTTGTGGTCTCACTTGTGACAACCCCAAAGAATACCAAAGGTATTATCCGTTTGATGATTGTCAAACACAACCGCTTTGAATTTTTCCACGCATCAATTTTTTTCTTCTCCTCATAAGAGTTATCTTTAGCGAGTGTCGTTAGATTATTAGTACTTAATGATAGTTTAAAAAAAAATTAAATTTAATGTCATCTTTTAGTCAGAAAAATTCATACCCATCTAAAGTGGATGGTTATTACCCATTGGGTTAAAAACATTAATATCCAGTACATAATACATGAAACAAATAACACATTTGTTGAGATAGACTTATAACAATGTTTAAATATAGATTCAACATGTAAAACATAACCTTAAATTTTTCATAAAATACCTTGATCAACTATATTAACATGTAGTTGTATGAGTTTGAGAAAATTCATTGTTGATCTAATTTTAGTTGACTTAATTATGAAGAATTCTCATTTGGACCAGTGTTTCTATTGTTGATCAAATATTTAATGACCAATTCAAAATTGAAACTCTCATGTTCATGATTAATTATGCCAACCATTAACTATCTTTTGGGCCGGTTACGCACAAGACCTAAGTAAAACAATTCACCAATATGAGTCACTTTGACAATAAGTTGACTTTATAACTTACCTACCAAAGTTAAGGTGATCTCAATCATGTAATCCATATAGAATTTAAACACCAAGTAACCACACAAATATACTCGAGTCTCAAGCTAACACATGGTACATGTATGAAAGAATGACCATTATAGGTGTGTATACTGCGCAAAGCTACAACGAGGGCTTTCAACTGCATCGATAACGGTTTCGTCACGCCAGCCACAGAGGACTACGATATTTCGAGTTGTTGTCACTTTAAATATTAGGAGGCAACGCGATAATGACACCAGCATAGAAGTTTATCGTGGTAAAAAACATTATTTATGCTTTAATTTGGGCTTAATGTGCCATGACTGGTGAGGATAATAATCGCCTGAGGGTAGGCTAGTAATTTTAAGTGGAGTTTCAAGGTGGTGTATGGGTGTTTAAGGGTGGTGTGTGGGTGTTTAACGGTGGTGTGTGGGTGTTTAAAGGTGGAGAGATAATTAAGCAGCTTGGTAGCAGTTAATTTTCATTACCCATAGTTAATGCTGGTGGTTGGGTATTTATAGTGTAATGTTTGGGCCCTTATGGGCTTTCGGGTCATGTTGAATGGACCCGGGTCATGTTTAAAGACCCATGAGTTCTAAGCAGGAGGGCAGGTAGCTTAGTCAGGAAGTGTTTAGGTTTTTTAGTACTTTAGTCATAGTTCGAACAGCATTAAGTTCGCAGTGTTCGAAGTGATCTGTCCGGTATCCGGAGAGATTTAGACTGATTTGCCCTTCCGGGGAGTACGCTGAATTCAGACTCATCAGGAGCCCCTTTTTTAGGTGTTTGAGCAAGTGTCCTTGTCAAAGAACTGAAAAACAGTCTGATTGCATGAAGTGGTTCTTAATCCGGACAGAGTTGTGGGTATACTCGGACAGATTAAACGTTATGAATTTCAAACGGTTTTTGCCAAAGATAGTGGGACACGTGTCGCTTTCTGATTGGCCACTCCAGCCGTTTTTTCACCTCGAATTTCACTCCACCTTCTTGAACAAGTAACCTCTTTAATTGCCAATAGTGACATCAGCGCCGTCTTTTAATCATTACCCAACTTTTCGGATTCTCCTAGGAATCAACTCCTTTTTTCACATTTACTATAAATTCTCATTCATTTTTCATAGTTTTCACTATCTCTCTCAAATTTTACTCTACAATTTCACCCAGAGCTTTATCTCTCTAGAACAAAAACTTCCTTGGCTGTTTTATGTTTACAACAAGAACAGCATTGATCAAAGGCGGTTGGCTCAACCTTTCGGAGTTGGAGAAAGCACAAAGGGTCGAGAAGGAAAAACGACTGGCAGCAGGGCTACCATTGTCGCCTGTTGAGAAACCAGCCTCCTCTGTTGCAGAATCTGATAGAGGCTCATCCTCTTCAAAAGGTACCAAGCCCAAAAAGCTCTTTCAATCTACCCTTTCTCCCATAGTATCTGGATCCTCAGTTCAGGAGTCAAGACCTGCTGTTGAACCAGGAGTCACCGCTACAAGCGTTAGGAAAAAATCATCTTTTATTGCCATGGGGTCTGACTCTGACCACTCTCCGGAGAAATTAGTCATCAAGAGGCCAAGCCGGTTAGTCAAGGGGCTAACTTCTAAAAATACTCCCTCAAAATCGGGGACAAAGAATAGTGACTCTGGGTCTGGAGTGCCCTTTAGAGCTCCCCGGGAGAGGCTGTCCGGTCCGAAGGCCAGCAGCCCGGCACCCCCCAGAGAATCTTCTGCCTCAGAAACTCAACTCGAGGTGAGAAGTCAGATAGATACAGGCATGCAACAGTCTGGAGGGCAGGCTATGCCAAGCATCAATCCTCCCCGAACCACTTCCACAGAAGTCCCTCCAACAATTATGGAGGAGAGAATGGAGGACTCTACTGAAGAGGTTCCCTTTGAGTCCGAGTCCTCCGGACAGGCTGATACCACCGCTGCTACTACCAAAAAGGGCAAAGAGAATTTGTACTTAAGGCGCCCGGACCTGCCGGAGTGCCTTGAGGGGAGAGTGGGGCCGTGCTTCCACAAGGTCGAGTTTAAGTACCTCTTGGTCTTGCATAAGTCCAAGTATGCATTCATACATACCTCTGATCTGGTAGAATGCGCACCAAATGGGGGATCCCTGAAAACGTGAAGATAAGGATCCCCATTGATCTGGAGACCCCAATGGATTGTAAACGAAACGAGATAGTCTTCTTCACGGAGCTATTTAACTGGGGGCTCAGGTTCCCACTAGACCCGGAGATTGTGCGCTACTTCCACCTGGTCAAGCTCTGCCCAACACAGCTAAGCCCCAATGGTTGGTTCACCTTAATGTCATGCATCATGGCGTCTAGGTTATCTGGGATCCCTCTTCCTATGGAAGAGTTCGCAGCAGTGGCTAACCTGTGCAAGCATCATCAGTTCTCCTTCTACCATTTCAACATGGGGAACGATCTCAAAGCTGTTGATGATCTCCTAGAATCGGAGAGTAAGTGGAGGAGCCAATTCTTCTTTGTCAGTGGCTCATGGGAAAATGGCAAGAAAATCAAGGTCGGAGAGAACCCAAGCCTCGTCAGGAGTAGGTGGAGGAGTGACCGTAAGTTTCTCAATTTGAGTCTCTGTCCGTTTTTCTCTTCTTCTTTTTTTAAATTCAGTTTTTATTAACCAATTTCTCTTATGTTCTATCAGAGCTGCCAAAGGAGTTCGGGGACTACCTGAAGGCCGGACAGACTACCTGTGGCAAAATCAACGCTTGGGCCACAGAGAATTGGGAGAATCGATTTCACAAGGCCTTCACCCCTGGAAATCTAGCAAGGTCTCACATGTGGAACACCACAGGTCGGAGAGACCTAACTTGGGAGGAGCTCACCACCCAGCCTGATGAAGACATTGTGCTGAGAAGGTCCCATGAGCTGGATGGGACACTCTACCTGCCTGCCCGGGCCAAAGCCCCAAGCAAAATGAAGGGGAGAAGAAAAGGCAAGAAGGTGGCAGGTGATGCTGAGAATGATGCCCCAATAGAGCCAGAGGGGCCAGCCCAAGTTCAAATTGATGCAACCCTCTTGCAGGTGGTGGAGCAGGAGACCGAGAAGCAGGAAGTAGACCTTCCAAAACCTCCAAGGGCTCCCAAGAGGACTCGCAAGCAAGAAAGTGAAAGTTTTGACCGGGTAGTCAAGAAGAAAAAGACTTCACAAGGAGATGAGCTCGCTCTCCGGGATCCGGAGCCCTCTTTTCCCACAGGCCCTTCTGACCCAACGCTGGCCGAAGAGATCCCCAGAGAGTTTCACACTGATGAAGTTGAGGGGGGAGAGCTCAACTTGGATGAAGTGGACATCACCGGTCTGGGTGGACTTGGTGAATATTTTCTTGGCCTGCCCAGAGACGAGTTCGCAGGGCCCTACATCCCTCCGAGCAGCTCCAATACGGTCAACTTTAACGGTAAGACTTTCATGGTTTCTAGTGAGAAAGACACTATTGCCCATTCTCTGCTTAGCAATGTACAGCCAGTGCTCACATTGGAGAGGCAAGTTCGGAGTCAAGCAGACACTATCAAAGACCTCAAGTCTGATAAGGAAAAGCTGTCTGAAGACCTCCGCACTGCCACCACCAATGCTGACTTGCTTAAGGAAGCAAATGAGGAGCTGAAGAGGAAGCAAAATGAAAGTAACACAAAAGTTGCCACCCTAGAAGAAATCATAAAAGATCTTCAGGATAAGTTGTACGGAATGGAGAAGGACCTGAAAACCTCAAGGGGAGAAACTGCAGCAAAGGAGAAGCTCATCACCAACCTGACCACTGACAAGATTGCTTTAGAAAATGCAGTGACTCAGGTTGTTGAAGAGAAGGCTGCTTTGGTAAGGGACCAAGAGGCCACAATCAAGGCCAAGATCAACGCCTATGCCAGGGAGATGATACAAAGCGAGGAGCTAATGATTCAAAGGGTGAAGTCTGATATGGTTCTCCTGTTTCACGAAAAATTCCCGAAGAGGAGACTGGGGACTTATGGCGCTATGTGGATGATGATGACATTCCATATTATACTATGGTTGACGAGGGATATTCCGGTGAGTCCTCATCTGATAATGAAGAGGAAACCGGAGAGAGCCCATGCGAAGAGGAGATTGATCCCAAGGGCAAAAAGACAATCGAAGAGAGGAGCGATATCAAAGGCAAGAAAGCAGATGAGGGCGAGCCATCTTCAAAAGCTCAACCTTAATTTATAGTTTATTTTGTTCATCTTTCATTCAAACTAAAGTCCTTGGAAGGCCAAGGCACTATTTTTGTTGTGGCGTCCGGTGTTATTCGGACAGATTTTTTTGCTGTTCCCTAACTTGTTCAAAAGTCCTTGGAAGGCCAAGGCAGTTTCAATTTGTTGAATGAATGTTTCTATTTTGCTCAACCATCCTCTTCTTCATTATTCGTTTTAGTTTAGATAGCTGGAATTTAAGTAGCTTTGAGTTATTGCATTGTGAGAGTGTTAAGATTCTCCGGCTAGAGTTTAAATAGCCCTTAGACCTTTCAGTCCGGGTAGTATGACAAGAGACAGAATTTTGAAAATAATTAGAAAATTATTGAAGAAGGCACCAAATTTCATTGAAAAATCTTCGTGCCACCGAAGAGGGGAAGGTATGCCCCCAAATATTTACATGGATGTTTAAACAAGTAAATATTTACACAAGTGTTATTCCAAGTACATTCGAAGGTGTTCAATATTCCAAGGGTGAGTTAAAATCCTGCCATCTTTGTCTTCCAACCAATAAGTCCCAGGCTTGATTCTTTCGGTTATAGTATACGGACCCTCCCAAGTTGGGGCCAGCTTTCCGAAGAGCTTTTCCTTAGTATGCAAGAAGACCTTTCTCAATACTTTGTCCCCAGGCTGGAAATCTCTTCTTTTGACTTTAGAAGCAAACCTGCTTCTCATCAGGCTCTGATAGTGTGCAATTCTAAGGTGGGCTTTAACCCTTCTTTCTTCTATCAAATCAAGCTGATTTCTAATTGTCATTTCATTAGCGTGTCCGGAGAAGTTGTGAACACGAAAGGAAGGAAGTGTCTTCTCTATGGGGGCTACTGCATCCATCCCATAGACCAAGGCAAAGGGAGATTCTTGTGTTGCAGCCCCAGGTGTTGTCCGGTAGGCCCACAAGACTTCTTGTAGATAACTAGGCCACTTCCCAGCAGCCCCTTCCAAATTTTTCTTTAACCCAGACAGTATAGTTCTATTAGCCACTTCAACCTGCCTATTGGCTTGTGGGTAAAAAGGCGAAGAAAAGCAGTGTTGTATACCCCTTGAGGCACAGAAGCTTTCCATCTCTCTGTTGTCAAACTGTGGCCCATTGTCTGTTGTTATCTTTTGTGGGACACCAAATCTGCAACATATATTGGACAGAATGAATTTTATGACAGCTTTTGATGTTGTCCCTACCAGGTGAGCTGCTTCTATCCACTTCGAGAAGTAGTCAATGGCCACAATTATAGTTTTACGCCCTCCGGACGCCACTGGGAGAGGCCCAACCAAGTCCAATCCCCATCGAGCAAAAGGGATAGGCTCAGAAATTGACTCCAAAGGAATGGCTGGTACATGAATTTCATTGTTGTACCTCTGGCATGGGTCACACCTTCTTACCAGCTCCTTAGCATCTTTCATGATTGATGGCCAATAGTATCCGGAGAGTAACACTCTTCTTGTTAAAGCTCTGAACCCACAATGGGCTGATCCCTCACCATCATGCAATTCGGAGAGGACCACTTGTGACTCATGATCCCCTAAACAACGTAGGAGGGATTTACTATAGGATTTTTTGTACAACACTTCTCTCAACATAATGAAACCACGAGCCTTGTGTTTCAACGTTCTGGCTTGTGACTTATCTGAAGGTATAATACCATCGGACAGATATTGTATGAGAGGAGACCTCCAGTCTTGAGGCCGATTCACTTGTATTTCAAAAACTTCCTCTTTTCCACCCTCACTAAGTTGAATAGAAGGGCTTTCAAGCACATGGATCCATGGGTAGGACTCTGTATATGCTATTGTTGCCAATGAGTCTGCTAGTTCATTTTCTGCCCGGGGAATGTGCTTATAGACAACAGCTTTAAACTTTAGCGCTTCATTTTTGAGGAGGAGTAAATATTTTACCAACTGCTCCTTTCTAGCCTCAGATTGGCCTAAGGCATGGTGGACAAGTAACTGGGAGTCACTCAGAAGCTTGACCCTTTTAGCCACAGATGTGGGCCAATTTCAACCCAGCTATAGCTGCTTCGTATTCGGACTCGTTATTGGATGCCCTGAAAGCAAAACAAATAGCTTGGTACATGCTGTCCCCATATGGGGAAGTGAGACATATTCCTGCCCCACATCCCATGGTGCTAGACCCTCCGTCTGTTCAGACAATCCACACTTTCTTGTCTTTTGAATCAATAGGTTGCTTTGAATCCCTATCGGAGTGGAACTCAACCAGAAAATCAGCCACAACTTGGGCTTTTACTGCTGTTCGGGGGGCAAAGTCTATGTCGAAGTCCCCCAACTCCACTGACCACTTCGTCATTCTGCTTGAAATGTCTGCTTTTTGAAGGACATTCTTTAAAGGGAAAGATGTCCGGACGACGATAGGATGAGCCTGGAAGTAAGGCCTCATTTTTCTTGCAGCTATCACCAGAGCCAGTGCCAGTTTTTCGAGTTTCAAGTAACGCCTCTCAGCATCAATCAAGCTTTTGCTGATGTAGTACACTGGATAGGGACAACCATCGACCTCTCTTACCAACACAGCACTGATGGGACAACTTGAAACGGCCAGATACACGATAAGAGTCTCCCCGTCAACTGGTTTGAACAAAGTTTTAGGAGAGGAGAGATGTTTCTTGATTTCATTGAATGTCTCACCACACTGCGGGGTCCATTCGAACCTTGTTGCACCCTTCAAAGTTTGAAAGAATG
Organism: Limnanthes douglasii subsp. nivea; assembly: GCA_036936605.1. Classification (NCBI taxonomy): domain Eukaryota; kingdom Viridiplantae; phylum Streptophyta; class Magnoliopsida; order Brassicales; family Limnanthaceae; genus Limnanthes; species Limnanthes douglasii. Next base: position 91,841,285 of record JAUPFV010000005.1, read on the forward strand.
GAGCACACCTGTCCGAAGACCTGGAGATGAATCTGTTCAAGGCAGCCAATCTCCCCGTTAATCGTTTTACTTCTTTAATGTTTCGGGGAGGCTCCATCTGGAATAAGGCATTGAGTTGGTCCGGGTCGGGCTATATTCCATGCTCACTTATGATATACCCTAAGAACTTCCCGGACTGCACTCCGAATACACACTTTTCAGGGTTTAGTTTTAAATTTACTTTTGTCAAGTTGGCAAAAGTTTCTTGGAGATCGGACAATTGCAACTGCTCATCTACGCTTTTCACCATCATATCGTCAATGTAAACTTCCATATTTCTTCCAATTTGATCAGCAAATGCCTTGTTGACTAACCTTTGATAAGTAGCCCCAGCATTTTTTAAGCCAAAAGGCATCACCTTGCAGCAATGTAGACCCCTATCAGTGACCAACGTGGTATGTTCTTGATCTTTTGGATCTACTTGGATCTGATTGTACCCGGAGAAGGCATCCATGAAGCAGAGCAGTTTGTTCCCAGAAGTAGAGTCTACCAACTGATCTATCCGGGGGACCAGGTACAAATCTTTCGGGCAAGCCCTATTGAGGTCTGTGAAATCAATGCACATGCGCCACTTGCCATTTTTCTTCTTCACCAGGACAGGATTTGCAGTCCACAAAGGATATTGAGATTATTTAATATGCCCCATCTTTGTGAGTCTGTCAACCTCTTGTACTATGACATCAGCCTTTTCTTTCGAGAAAGCTCTTCTCTTTTGAACCACTGGTGCCACATCTCTTCGGACAGATAGGTGATGGGATATCACCTCTGATGGAACTCCAGTAACATCAGCATTGCACCAAGCAAAAACGTGCTGATGGTCTTTCAAAAATTTCAACATCTCTTGTTTCAATATTGGTGGCATCTTGGACCCTATCTTGACACTTTTGCCTTCTTCCAAACAGTGTGTTTCAACCTCTTCAATTGGGATCAACACTCCGGGGGTCTCCCTGGGGTCATCAATCTCACCCTCACCCCCAGAAAGGCCCTCAAACTGCTATTGATCATTTATTCGGACTGCCCCCAGCGTTCGTGGAGCCAAGGCAGTGGCATAGCATTCTCTTGCAACCTTTTGGCTGCTCCGGACAACCCCAACCTGTCCCTGAACAGTATACTTTAAACACTGATGGACTGTTGAAGCCACTGCATGCATCCTAGAGAGCCAAGATCTCCCCAGAATAGCATTATAGCAAGTGGGACAATCCACCACTATGAAGAGTATTCTAACCATTTTCTTGAAAGGGCCCCTGCCCAATAACACTTCTTCTTCAAACTCCCCGATCACATCGGCTGAGCTGCCCGTGAAGCCCACGATTGACCTGTCCGACTTTTGAATCACAGCTGGATTTTTCATTTTCTTATAAGTGGTTAGGAAAAGGATATTGGCAGAGCTTCCAGTATCCACCAGAATTCGCCTTATCTCATTGCCCCCTATAGATGCTCCTATGACAACAGCATCCTCATGAGGGCCAGCAATGTCTCTTAAATCATCCTCATCAAAGACAATGAATGGGAATGAGTTTGGTGATTGATAAGATGTCATGCCTCCTTCTAGCTGGGAGGTTAAATTATGAACATGCCTCTTTCTCGAAGAAGCAGTAGGAGCTGTCATAGTGTCCCATCCGAAGATTGTAAGTGACTCGAAGAATTTAATGAGCCCGGAGACAGACCTAGAACACTCCTCTATAGCACCCACCCTGTTTCGTGTTGGATCAGGATCCAAGTACTCAGATTCCACATCAAACCTTTCCACTATTACCATGGCCCCCTCTGGGCAGCATTACTTGGACCAACCCGGTGAGTGTTGTCAGGCCTGTTGCCTCCTCTTCTTTTAACGTATGCACCCAACTTTCCCCTTTCAATCAAGTTTTAAACCTCTTGTTTCAAAGCTATGCAATCATCAGTGTTATGGCCAATATCATTGTGGTATTGGCAAAAGGAGTTGTTACGATGCTCTCTAGGAGACTGCAAGGTTGCTGGTCTCCGGTAGTGTACCTCATCTTTTGTTTTATCGAAAATGGTGGCCACGCTTTCTTTGAGTTCTGCGAACCACTCCGGTTGGACCCATGGCCCTCTTTTGTTTCTAGATTGTTGACTTTTAGCAGGAGCAGCTGGCTGAGACTGAGCTTTTGCCCTACCATGCCCCTGTCCGGTTTCTCTTGCTTTGTTCCCGGACTGGTTTTGATTTGGAGTTGGTGCCACCGGGGTGGATCTCACCTGCCTGTGTACCCTGGTCTTCTTTGTTTCATCAACATTTATTTTCTTGCCAACTTGATTTAGCAACCCTCCCCAGGTCATGGCCTTCTTTCTGGTCACCGAATCAGCCAGATTGCCTGGGTTCAAACCTTGCCTTAGGGATGCTATTGCCACCTGTTCGAAGCAATCAGCCAACCCGTTCTTTGTGTTCACGAAACGACTTATGTACTCCTTTAATGACTCATTTGGCTCCTGGGCACAATGGATTATTGTGTCTCCATTTCCCTTTAGCTCCTTACTCCCCACAAACTGCCTTCGAAAGGCCACCCAAAACGTATCAAAATCTTTAATACAACCTTGAGGCAAGCTGTTGTACCATTTCAGAGCACTCTCTGTAAAAGATTGGGAGAATGCCCTACACAGTAGTTTATCATCATCATCAAAGTTCATCATGAAGTTCTTGAATTGCTCCAGATGATTGTCCGGATCAGTACTGCCATCGTACTTCTCCATCTTAGTACTGTCAAACCTCTTGGGGAGGTTTCCGGACAGGATTTTAGAAGACAGTGGAGACTGCCTCCAATTCCTTCCACGACTGAACACAGTATCCTCATTGGGAGTTGGAAAGATACCTGGCTCATTGTGGAAGGCAAAGGGATCCATCAGCATCTTATCCGTATACCTCCGGTGGTGAGATGACCCCTTTCCAATATTCCTTTTCATTCTTCCATGGTGATCTCTTTTTCTCGAATATTTCTTAACCTGCTTTTGCTTTTTCTTGGTTCGACCCTCATCACTGCTAGAGGACAAGAATTTTTCATTTCCCTCACTGTCCGAAGAGCTGCCCGAAGATTCTGAACTCGAGTCAGAACTCTCCACAGGTTTGGACCGGTGAGACTTTTTAGAACTAGCATGAGTCTTTTTGGTGCTCACATGAGTTTTGGAAGCCTCATGCTCTCTGGGTTATCGGTGTGATGGACAACCGATGCCTTGGATTTTTCTTTCACGCCCATCTTGGCCTTTTCAGCCCTTGGAGCTTCTATTTCAAGCCTTAACCTGTCGCGCTCTTGGACAGTATACTCATCGTTCTCTTCCACCACTTCGAGCAAAGCTGGTGGAAGCTCTAGATTGTCCGGATTCATTCGGACAGAATTTCTTGGCAGGTTTTGAATGCTTGATTCAGGCACCTCTCTCCTCCCACTATGGTCGCCAATTTGGTGAGGATAATAATCGTCTGAGGGTAGGCTAGTAATTTTAAGTGGAGTTTCAAGGTGGTGTATGGGTGTTTAACGGTGGTGTGTGGGTGTTTAACGGTGGTGTGTGGGTGTTTAAAGGTGGAGAGATAATTAAGCAGCTTGGTAGCAGTTAATTTTCATTACCCACAGTTAATGCTGGTGGTTGGGTATTTATAGTGTAATGTTTGGGCCTTTATGGGCTTTCGGGTCATGTTGAATGGACCCGGGTCATGTTTAAAGACCCATGAGTTCTAAGCAGGAGGGCAGGTAGCTTAGTCAGGAAGTGTTTAGGTTTTTTAGTACTTTAGTCATAGTTCGAACAGCATTAAGTTCGCAGTGTTCGAAGTGATATGTCCGGTATCCGGAGAGATTTAGACTGATTTGCCCTTCCGGGGAGTACGCTGAATTCGGACTCATCAATGACTATGTTCCTTTCGTTGCAACAGTACAATCCCAAATCGACCAAAAACCCAAAATTTCTTTGGAATTCACACTTAATTGACTAAACACGTAATCTAACATGATTTATCCTTAATCAATCAAATAACATGCAATTTAAAACCTTAGATCCACAGAGCTCTACCAAATCACTAAATTATAATTCATATTGTGGATATTTTACTAAAGATAAAATCACAAGCTTGTCATGGCTAAAAAACTTGACTAGTCTCTAACATTTTTGTTTGTCTCAATATGGCCTTTCACGTTCAGTAGTATAACAAACCAGTCTTTCATTTTTTTAAAATATTTCATATATTATCTTTTATGATGTCATATATTTTTCCAACCCAATAATACCATTGGCTCACCATGTTAGCGTCCACATAGGAAGCCACACTAATGCTTTAATTTTTAAAATTCTTACCATTTATTATTTACCTAAATTCTTACACAACAAAACAATTATAATATAAAACCAGAGTCATTAACCGAATAGCCTAATAACCCAGCACATATCCATTAAATTTAAACTATAACTGAATCATTACTAGTTCACTCTGACCCAATCAATTCAAAATCTTACTTGATTTCAACAATGAAACTCCAAAATTTTATCATTTTATAAATTTATTTTATAAATTAATATAATCAATGAATTCATCAACGAATATCTTTCGAATCGAGTGACCATGACAAATGATCTATTTGAGCCGATATAAGCTTTCTCGTGTTCGCAATAGTGTTTTACTAGCTCTAGTTGGTTTCGAGCTATACAAATTATCATGTGAGTTATTAGGTAAATAATCGAGTTCAAAAATTGAAAGAAAACAATAAAAGAAATCGAGTCCTTATAAATATGGTAATTGGGTATATTAGTTTGTATTGTAGTAAGAATTTGGATGTTGAAATCAGTAGTAGTGATTCGAGTCTGATTGTACCATTTTTAGATATTGTTTGTTTTTGGGTTGGTGAAAACGGAGGGTTAGAGTATCTCTTTACCTTTAGTTGGAAGTAGTATATGTAAAAGAATGAATAAAGAAGAGTTTGATGTTAATCACTTAGCTGAAGTTGTAATCATCTTTTGAAATTTTTCTTGGATTCGAACGTGCGGCTTCTGGACTCAATTACTAAATACAACTATGTGATCAAATAACTGGAGTTGGAAATATTTACTTCTTTGTTACTTTTTTTTTATTGAATTTAATTGTTTGTTATTTAATAATAACATATGTAAATATATGGTACTTACTAATTGTGATATGTAGAAATCAATTATCTTCTTCTTTCGCACTATTTTGAATTAAATTTGAAAAAGATAAACCAATTGAAACCCTAACCATCTCTTAAGTGAATCAATTTAGGAAATATTGTAAGTATAATTATTTGGGTTTACTTTAAGTTTGATGGACTTGGATGGGTTTAGTCGGTTACTAGGTCAGGTTTTAACTTAAAGGTAATAAGTTGGAACGGGTAACAATTTAGGTAAATAGTTAGGATAAATAATAAATGGTAAGAATTTAAAATTACAGCGTCCACGTGACGTTCTATGTGGATGCTGACATGGAAAGTCCAAGGGTATTATTGGGTATAAAAATTAAATGAAATCACGAAGGACTATATTTGCAACACTTTATAAACATGGAGGACTCATTTGTTACACAAGTGAACGTGAGAGACCATATGAGATAAGTGGTAAACGTGAAGGACTTGTCAAGTTTTTTAGCCAGCTTATCATATTAGATTTAACAACATAAAACCTAACATTCAAGCTTAAATTGATAACTATGATATGATTCGAATTGCTTGAATCCTAAACTCATACATTCATAATTAAGTTGTTAAGCAGATTATTTTCTTACTTACATTGCATAAGTAGAAAACTTACCTGAAAATGACATAGCATTTTTAATATTCTTTTCTTTCTCAAGATGTGTCTAGGACAGATAAGGACAATCCCAACAATTTGTTATTTTTACTTATGAATGACTTTATCTTTTATTACTTTCCTTCAAATTGGGCGAGCGTCGAACTTCTTTTAAGTACTAGTTTTTTTGCTTAAGCTTTTCCTAATTCAAGTTTTTAAGTACAATTTCGAAAGCCTTTCCCAATTCAAACTCCAATGGAAAACAGAAACAGTAGGTTTCGCAGGTATCATGGGGATGTAGGCCATGACACAAAGGAGTGTATTGCTTTAAAGAAATAAATTCAAGCGTTAATTGACAATGGGAAGCTAACAAACTTTGTAAAGAAGAATTCTAGCAAAAATATGACGACTAAAGAAAAATCAAAGGAAGAGGAAACTGCGTTGGTTATTTCTGAGAAAATTGATTCTTTTCATATTGCGACAGAGTATCTAGATCCAAAAGAGGGAAAATGATATTAGCATGGTAGAGGAAATTATCCCGAGGAAAAAGGTTAGTGATGTATGTGCATATTTTGAGTCTTTAGCAATTTTTGGAAGGGATACTATGCAGGAAATTCGAAAGTTCCCGGAAAATATACATAGTCAGTTTAACCACTCTGTTATAAGTGGGAGCCTCAACACATCAATATTGAGTTCCTTCTCCAATAATCTATTTCGAGGACGATGATATGAGAAATGTAACCGGCCCACATGAAGATGCAGTGGTAATTGCAGTAGGTATTGTTGGTGATCGTGTACAGATGGTATTAATAGATACAGGAAGTTCCGCTAATATTTTTTTATGAGTACTTACAAGAAAATTGTCGACCCACCTGTTATCTGACGGTCTGATAGAACAATTATGGGTTTCATAAGAGCAACTGCTCAAGTAGTGGATGAATTTGAAAGTGTAGTGGAATCATGACGAGGACCTTTCAGAAAGGAGGTCGAAATCTTATTCATTGTTGTAGATGCACCAACTTCTTACAACGCTATTCTTGGAAGGTCATGGTTGTCGAAAATGCACGTTGTTACTACTACGGTACATATTTATCGAAAGTATATTGTGTGGAATAATGTGGGAACAATTAGAAGCAACCAAAAAATGGCTAGAGAGTGTTATCGAATTGTTTTATCTTCCAAGCAAATTCGAGAAAATAAGTTAAGTAAAGCATAGCAGCTAGTAGGGACTTCCTCTGAGCCAGCCCGTTTTGATGATCTAAGGGAGTCCTCCAGTTTTTTGGTTCCTGATGAAGACTACGAAGATCATACATTTTCAGGTGGAAAAGTTGTAAAAATTGGAACAAAGTTGTCCCCAGATTTAAAGCAAGGATTGATTGAATTTTTGTCATCAAAGTTGGATTTATTCACTTGGTGTTCAGAAGATGTAACTGGTGTTCCTTCGGAAATTATTTGTCGCAAGTTGTCAGTTTAGAATAATATGAGACCAATAATTCAGAAAAGAATACCTTTTTCTCATGAGAAATCTGAGGTGATAATTACGGAGATAGAACGTTTAACCAGAGTTGAACATATACAAGAGTCTTGTTATCCGCAGTGGGCTGCAAATCCAGTTTTGGTTATAAAGGAAAATGAAAAATGGTGAATGTGCGTAGACTTTACAGACTTGAATAGAGCTGGCCCAAAAGATCACTTCTCGATCCCACGGATTGATCAGTTGGTGGATTCAACGTCCATAAATAAACTACTTTCTTTTATGGACGCTTATGCGGGGTATAATCAGATTAACAAATCATGCAACTAGCATACCAAAACGAAGATATAAACCTAACTTAACATCTAAACCTAACTACAACTCGAATCAACAACTACCAAGATAAGAAAAATCGATTTTTTAACTAAACCTTAAACTCCAAAATATCACTAAAATTATCTATGTAAATTCAAAAAACATTACACCAGCATGTAGAGAGAACATATCTTAACGTGAATGTAAACATGGATTTGAGAAATCTAAGGTTTTTGAAAATCGATATTTGAGAGATTTTAGGGTTTGGAAGAGAGAAAATAGGTGGAATCTGTAAATACAAGGTATTTATATCAATTACATTATCGTAAATATTGAGGTCTCATTATAAAGAAAAAATGTCTCATTATAAAGGGATCTCATCTTAAACAAAAATAAGTCTCAATTTAGTCTAGCTCTTGTAATACTTTGCACATTTATTCCATCATAATACGACCTTCTTCATATATTTTGCATTTGTAAAATATTAGATATATGTTATTTGTGTCGTAATTCATTCAGTTGTAGTCCTAATATATTTATGTTAACATATAATTGAGAACTTAATTTATTATTTAACATGTTAGTTAATGTTGAAAATTTGGAAACAAAAACTGAATGAGTCATAAACTGTGAAGAAGTATTAGAATTTCACATCTTGATCAATGAAGATCTTTGACTACCCCGTACATCACAACTTTCACGAATTCGCGAAACAATATTATTGTTTCAACTAACAATAATTGAAGATGTAACGGTAACAACAAGGGATGAGCAATTACATCTTAACTATGCATTTTCACAAGTTGGAGAAACTAAACTGGAATTTAATAGAAGCGAAACCACATGCGGTGAGCCACCAACTGATTGCCCAAGACAAAAATCCATCCATATTCGTGAACAAGTCATCACCATTGATTTGGGTTCCATATTTACAAAGTTATTCCCCCAGAAGATGCCAAAATATGATGAGGATTATCCTTGTCAAATAAAATTCCAAAGATTTATAAAATGGAACAACTCAAGTGTTTAAGAAAAATAAAGTAAATTATATTATTCAGAATGTAATAATCTGCAAATGAAGGTTTATATCTATATTCAGAATTTTCTAAGAACTAAAAGAATGGATGATACGTGTATATATATACATGTTTCATTCATTTAAGAAATAAGTTGGTATATATTATATTCTGACAAATATACTCTTTAATCGTCCATAGTATTTAAGTAATATTATTGGATTGGACTAAGATTCTTAATTCTTCGTGTACCTTATGAACCGAGTTGTTATTTATGAAGAATGTGATTCATTTTTTCATCTTTCATATACATTGTACTTTTTTATACAACTAGTATAAAATCATTAACTTTAACCTAAGTTATGTTTTTTTGTCTTTTTGTATCAACTCATCTTATTTGATTATCATATGAATGTCTTGATTTCCACAGATTCACTCTTATCTAATATCAGCCAAATTACTCTTACCTCGTATACAAGAATATATGCCATAGTGAAGAATATGTCCTAATCACCGGGTTTCGTTGAATACGGTAATATCGTTCTTCATGCTCCCCATCTTCATAAATCAAAAATATAAATGAAACCTTAAATAGTTTTTTTTCACGTCTAATTAGGTTAGGAATAGAGTTAAAAATATTGTCATTCATTCTAGTATCCTCATCAGTAGCATTTAGGTAGGAAGGCTCAGTTAGTATACCTTTAAAATAAGAATCAACAGAATTTGAAATCAAAGTAGAGTCAGTGATCCAGTCAGTACTATCCTTTATACTAAGGATTCCATTTTTCTTTCTCTTCCTCTTAACTTAACTATGATAGGTATTTGTGTTCCTATCCCCATTCTTGGCATAGAATAACTCTTTTGATACCAGTATGATTCCATCTTAGCTAAGGTTTTCAGGTATGATGCATTATCTTTCGAGAGATTGATTATGTTAGAGGATTATTTGTTTCCTAGTATTCTAATTCAAGTCTCTTAACTAATTCTTCAGCCTCCAAAACCTTGTCAAATATATTACCAAAGCTTAGTATGTTCCAAGATTTAAGAGCCTCATTTAATCTCTTTAACTTGTTCAAGAAGATATACATAGGGTACACAAGCATCTGTTTATTCCAACTTAGTTCCACAATATTTTAAAAGTCATTGTGCAAGCACCACATGTTAAGAAACTTGAAAGAACTGTGAAGAATGCTAGGAATGTTGCTGCTGTTAGATATAGATAAACATAGTGGATAATGGTCAGAACATGTTGAGGCCATGTGGAGAACCCTGGTTTCAGTAAAGTATTGTGAGCAATTCAATTTGTTGGTCCAAGTGTACTTAGTACCAGTATAGCCAGCATTTTCAGAAAGACAATCTCTAATTGCATCATTGAATTCTTCAATACTATAAATGCAATTAGTATAACATCTTATATGTTCATCATATGAGGATATAACATTGAATCACTAATAACAATCTATTCCTTAAATGTAATTGAAAAGTCCCTTAGATATCTCTAAAGCTCAAGTATGTTTACTCTTTGACATTTAGCATATACAATAGTAAATAAGAAACGTTTTAATCATTATGGAATAAGAAATCTCAGCATGAATATACTGAAGATGTCAGGTATGAAATTTATCTTGAAATCATCATTCCATAACAACCAAATGTCATTATTCATATTGGCTTTGCAGTTCTTAAACCCAAGCTTAGAAGCAATCATATTCATGTTCTCAACCTTGATAAAAAGTTCTTATATAGCTATTAAGTCAATATTTTCTTTAATTTCGATAGATATCATCCTTCTTTGAGAAGTTTTGTTGTCTATACCACTTAACTAACAAGGTATCATTCTTCGTTTTCCCCTTAACTTCATTAAGTTTTTTTAGCATAACCTAAAAACATTTATCAATCTCTCTTCCACGTCTTATTGTAGATGTTGGTATGCTACTAATGTTATGTTGATTTGGAGAGTTATATCCTGATTCTAGGTTATCGTAATCCATTGAAGAAGAAATATTATATTTAGTTTCAAGGGCTTTAATGGCTTCAATAACATCATATTTACCTAAGGAGTTATGAAGCTTCTCGTGAGTCTATTTTTCTTATAAGATTCTCTTATAATTATTTTGGGTTTCTTGTGATGAACTTGAAAAGGGCTAGTATCCTCAATGTCATGTGTTATATCTCCGTGGTATGTGTTGTTTCAACTTTGTTCTTAGATCTAGGATCATTAACAATGTCCAGATTCCCATCATCGTAATTCTTAACAACTATTGATTTGATCTTTCATATCTCTGTTCCTTTTGACTCGGAAACGTTATTAACATTATAATCTTGTTGTTGCGTTGAGGTATTTGGTTGAGACTTGATTGAGAACGTTTTGAAAATCTCGTGTGTGTGCCCAATATGGTGACAGAAGTTACAATAATGAGGTAAGTCCTTGTAGCTTATGTCAAGCCAGCATCTACTGTTTTGTCCAAATCCCGCCCATACATGGCATTGAATTTTCTTGGTTATGTCAAGTTCAACCCATACATAGCAAGAGTTATAGGACACTCTGCTTTTATCTACTATCCAAGTTTTAAGTGTTTGGCATATTGTTGATGCCATAGTATGGATCATACTTTAATTATAAAGGTATTCATGAAGGTTTATATCTTAACCCACATCGGGTTGATATGAGATTCATACTTAGTATTGAATGAGGTAGTCTATTTTAATAATCTCATTGATAACTCACATAAAAACCAAACATTCTTGGTTCATAGCGAATAACTAATTGAACCAATTATAGCGAATACAAAACGTAATAGATCATATATAGAAGCACACGTCGAGACCATCCAAATACTTATGGGAAAATATTACCTTATATAATTTTAAAAACTATAGTTTGAAGTTATTATAAAAAGATCTATAATTATTTAAAAATGAGGTATGTTTTATATTTTTATACCATTTTTTTGTTGAGGTATTTTTTGCAAGACTTTTATACCACCTTTTTAAATATATGGCACATACAACCTAGATTACATATGAAGAATGTGTTTTTACAATTCGGATAAGAATATTGTTCAAAATAATATCTCATAGGACAAACAAATTAAACCTTCAAACAAATTTATACGTTTATACTATAATCATAATGCGTTTATGATTTTTTTATTCTATAATCATAATACATTTATGATTTTATCTTTAACATTCAATTTTTATGTTTTCCTAGTCTCTAACATTTAATTTTTTTATATAAAAATAAAACATTAACCAAATAATAAATTATTCATATATATGTTTGTGGATTAGTCTGAAGAATAACATTAAGATTGAAGTAATAGAACGAAGGTTACCGTAATAGATGCATTCAACTAGGTGACCCCTTGATAGATGCATTCAAAAGATTGAACATAATTTCTTTTAAAAAATAAAATTTCTGAAAAATCCTCATTTCCTTTCAAAACCAAATGAAATAACTTTGAAATGATATCCATAAATTATCAAAGCTATTAAGAAAAGACGGCTTAGTTTAACAACCATAGAGAAAGCCAGATAAAGTAAAATGCCATTCGGGTTGAATACAGGTAAAAAACACCAGTCGTCCTTCACGTTTGCCACTTGTAACAAGTTGGTCCCTTACCTTTGAGGCTGTAATAAAGGGGTCCCTATCGTTTTAGAAACTAGAATAAAACCATCATTGTCGAGTCCAGCCCAACATTTGTTCCCATAATACCCTTTGACCAGCCACATTAGCGATCCACATATGACGCTGATGTGGCAACCTTAAACCTTAAACCCGACCCATTTAGTATTATAACCCGGTTAGTTGCAAGACTCATCTCTTATCCAACCCAGCTTCTAACCCAAGATCCAACCCTGACCCAATAACCCAGCCCAGCCTTAACTACTAACCCGAAATCAAATCGAAACCCCTTTCACTCCAAAATCCCTAATCATTTCACTATTTTCCCAATTCTCCTAACGGAACCCTAATATCTTCCCCAATTCTCAAGTTTAACATCTCAAATTGTGTGGGGAATCTAACTGTTCTTTATTTGTTTGATAAATAGGCTACTACACCCTCCTTTTTTCATCTCAAAACAGCTTCACATCCCCACATAACAGCTAGGTGAGGACAAAAAATATGCAACAATATAAAGAAGCAACACAGGCATCAGCTTCGACAGGAAGCAGAAAGCGAAAGCTCCTTGATTCATGGTTACAAAATGCGAAGGCCAAAAAGTTGGATGTTCATAGAAGATTTGCACATCGAAATTTCGCGGCAACGTCGCACGGTTGTGCAGCAGTTGTTGCTGGTTCAGGTAACACAGTTGTGAACATTAACATTTCTGATGGTGTTGTTACCGGATCTTGTATTGGAAACTCAGGCAAAGTCCCAGCAGCAAGAGGTTCCCTATCATGGGCAGCGGGTAATAAATTTTCGGCGAAGCATGCTACACCTTGATGGAAGGATCGTTTGTTGTAGGTTAGTGTGGTGTTAGGAGTAGGTTTTTTTATTAGCTGGTGAGGTTGTTTTTGTTGTTTTTTACTTTCGGTAGCTTTCGGTATTGGAACAGGACGTTCCGGTTCGGTCCGAGTTCGGTCTGGTCCCGTTTCGGTGCACTTAAAAAAATAAAACCAATTAAAAATTGATTTTTAATTTCTTTTTATTAAAACAAATGATATAGTAAACTAAAGTTTATAAGTTGATCTAATTTTTTTCTATTAAAACAAATGATATAAAAACTAAAGTTTATAAGTTGATCTTGGACTTTTAAAAAAAATTGGTAATTAATAATTAATATTGGTACTATAATTTATAAAAAAATATATAATAATAATAAGAAATAATCGGTTTTAACGATTTTATTGATCCGATTTCTTATTAGTTCTACCGGTTTATCGATTCCGTATCGGTTCTACTAATTTATCGGTTCGAATCCATATCGGTTCGATTCCTAACCGGTTTTTTATTTCAGTTCTTTATCGGTTGTTAGAATGGAACTACAAACTAAACCACAATCCGGTTCTCAATCCTGTCCTAAGAGGTAATGATGTTTGGACGATGTGTAATACCATCTTAATATTACAATCTACAATGGTCACGTTTTTTTCTATCTCCCCCATAAACTTTGGCATTAAGGAACACTTTTCCAATGTATACAAAGCCATTTTTACTATACCAACCTCATTTGACTTTTACCAATTAGAAATGTGGGCCAATTTTGAGTTATCGTTTCTATTGAACGTAGAAATTTTTTCAAGTTTATGAGCTTATGGTTACCACTAAATCCAGATATTCTCTTGAATCCAAATTTTATAGTTCATGATACCCGAAAGAAAGAAAGATCGATAGACATTGTCAAGCCATAACTTAATGGCAAGCAAGAAGAGCTTCATGATTCCTGACAGACTAAATCAGAGCTCGACATGAACAACGATATCAATTTCTGATTTTAAATTTCAAAGATTCTTATAATAGAAATCACGCATTGACGAGATCGACTTCAGAGATTGAGCTTGAGCTCTTAATATGACGAGGTAATCATAAAGACTTAGGATTCATAAGATACTATTGGAGGCTAAAAGAATCACAAAAAGGTAAAATTCTGAAATTTTGATTAAGGGCTACAAGAGACTTAATAAACCATAAAGCATGTGCTGAATCGGAAATGTTTGAAAGATCTAGCTCTTCCTCTTCCGGCTCAACCGATGTTGTCCCTCGAACAAGAGCATGTGCTGAATCGGACATGTTTGAAAGATCTAGTTCTTCCTCTTCCGGCTAAACGCTGTCCGGTTTCTTTAATACCGAATGCTTTCAGACAATATCGATTTATTAATAATTAGTACATTTATCGATTCATAAAAATAAATTAATCAAGGTTAAGCAAGAAAGTAGTAGACAACATCATATACGGCTCAAAAAGAAATCTAACGATATAAAGGTATTAAGGATACGAAGATGAAGCCTCAGAACCACAGCCAAGTAGAATTTTCGTCAGATTGTATTCAGACGGTAATTCCAGATATAGCACTAATCATCATCGGCTGCGTTAACTATAGATAAAACAAATAAATACAATGTAATCGCTAAAATCGGCTCTGTATAATCATAGGTTCAAAAGATTAACAGGTTCCTATCGGTAAGCGAAATAAGAAATCGATTTCGGTCTAATCATAGCATCGAAGATCATCGCTATCTCGCTATCACCGACGTGGCATCAGACCTTTTCTATTGTATAACTATAAACTCATCCCTTCAGCCACCCGTTTCAAATCAACCACACAACGGAAAACCAATGAGCACAACCAATCAACCGTTGTCTAAAAGAAGCGAACCACAGATGGGATTTTTAACATTGCAGAAACAAAAATCAGAAACAAAAATGAAACTAAATTAAACCCAAATCGTCAACACCTACAAAGCAAATGAGAAATAAAGCTGAAGAAGAAAAGGCAAATGGTGATTTGGTTTGCGAATGAGAAGAACTAAGATGTCGATTGCTTATATAGATATGTGGAATACCAAAACCTTAACCCTAATTGTACAAAGAATTTGGACTTGTAGAACACGAGATTTTGGGCCAAAACCTTAACCCTAATTGTACAAAGAATTTGGGCTTGTAGAACACGAGATTTTGGGCCAAAACCTTAACCCTTTTGTTTTTCAATATAAAATTCATAAACCCGTTTCAAGTGACGCTTTCTACAGGGACCGGGTTTTGACGGAGTGATTGGACGGTTAAACTTATTAGTTCGGAACCGAATCAAAATTAGTAAATATTAGTTTCGATTTCGATTTGACCTAGTCAAACTTTTATCTGTTTTCGATCGTTCCGATTTGCGTAGGTTTGGTCAGTTAATTAAATTTATTGGTTCGGGGTGGACCAAACCAAAAATCCGATTATGACATTGGTTCATTTTTATCCGATCTGATTCGATTCATTAATAATAATGAATATAGAAATAAAAATCAATCATTTTTTTTGAACCAATCAACACTTTGATTACGCTACCCAAATTTATGTTAAAAAAGAGGCTGTTTGGTTTAGTGATGTTTGATATTATCCCTAAAGTGATCACTCAGGATGATAACAAAAATCTGCTTAAGCTTCCTGATGAAGATGAGGTCTTTAAAACTATCAACAGTCTTAAAGCTTCTAGTGTAGCAGGTTTGGATGGTTTTAATCTTACTTTCTATAAGAAATGTTGGAATATTATCAAGCTTGACCTAATTTCTGCGCTTCATCATTTCATTAGAGGTTTTAATATTCCTAAAGGCATCCTCGCAACAGGTATTTGCCTTATACCTAAGTCTATTAATCCTGTTAGCTGGACTGATTATCGTCCAATTAGTTTATGCTCTTTACTTAACAGAATTATGTCTAGACTCATTAATGATAGACTGGTTATACTGTTACCTAAAATCATCTCCAACACTCAGGGTGGGTTCGTCCTTGGGAATTTTATTCATTCTAACATCTTATCTGCTAAAGAGCTCCTTTTTTACTTAAACATAAAACTTAAGTACAATAACATCATTGTCCAGCTTGACATGTGCAAAGCTTTTGACAAGCTTAGTCACCCCTTTATTTTGAAAGTTTTAAATTGCTTTGGTTTTTCAAACAGATTTAATAACCTTATTCATAGTATGATCTCCAATGTTTATGTCTCTATACTTATTAATAGTACTTCTTATGGTTATTTTAAGACTGTGAAAGGGCTTAGGCATGGTGATCCCCTTTCTCCTAGCCTATTTATAATTGATGAGGAAGTGCTTTTGAGAGGTATCTCTCTTCTTTTTCTTAAAAACAAGGGAATGAGGTATAAAAGTCGCAGCAAGTTATGCACCAGCAATTTAGCTTTTGCTGATGATATCCTTTTATTTACTAACTGTAAGGATGCTTCACTAGTATCACTTATTAATTTTTTACACGAATATCAAGCTACTTCTGGTCAAGTTATCAATCAAAACAAGACTAAAGTCATTACTGCTAATGGTGTAACTGAAGCTAAAATAAATTCTATAGCCAATATCACTGGCTTCAACAATGCTTCCTTACCTATTGTATACCTTGGTGTTACTATTAGTACCAATAACAAGTCTGCTATCTATATTAATCTGCTTAAGAAGATCAATGATCGAATTGCTGCCTGAGAATCTAAGCATTTATCCTTTGCTGGTAGATTAACTCTGATTAATACTGTGCTTATGAACATTGTTATCTATTGGATGCACATTAATGTCATTCCTAGTAATGTTATTAACAACATTGAAAAGGCTTTTAACAGCTTTCTGTGGGGGTCTACAAGATCTGAGCACAGGATTCACTGGTGTACTTGGAAGGGTGTTTGCAAAACTTTCAAAGAAGGAGGCTTAAACATCAGAAATTTGGCTGATGTTCAAACTTCCATCTCGTGTAAGCTTTGGATGCAATTTACAGATAATAATATGTTATGGGCTAACCTTGTTCACGACATCTATTGTGGTAAGAAGCATCCTCTGCAACTTAAAAGCAACTTAAAGGGTTATATGGTTTGGTATAGATTGATGAAGATTAAACCTATAGCTAAGCAGTTTATATGTTGGTCTCTTGGGGATGGTAACATCGACTTCTGGTTGGACAGATGGTCTAATTTTGAGCCTCTGTTAGCTTTTGACAGCTCTAATGACAACAATTGGTTTCATAATGAAAAGGTAAATCTGTATTGGTCTGACCACCATTGGAATTTATCTAATATTGCTAATCTTATCAGTAAGGAGGACATTGACCGCATTAGCAATTGCTTTATTAACCTAAATAGCAAAGATAGCATCTTATGGAGTCTTTCTACTAATGGTCAGTTTAGTCTTAAGAACACTTGGGATTGCATTAGAACTCACTTTAGAGAATCTAGTATGTTTTCTAAGATTTGGAATGACATAATTCCTAAAAAGCATGCGTTCATTCACTGGAAAGTCATAAAAAACTTCATTTCTACTGATTCCATCCTAAGGAATAGGCATATGATTATCACTTCGAAATGTCAATTCTGTCTAAATTTTGAATCTACTGACCATCTTTTTATAGTCTGTGACATTGTCTGGGGTGTCTGGTTACATTTTGCTCATCTATTCAACATTATTATTTACAAATACATGACCCCTATTCATATGACTAAAACTTGGCACAGATTCACTACCAAAGTCAATCATATAAGAAATGTTATTCCTTCAATCATTTTTAGTTTGACTTGGAAATATAGAAGCCATGCTAAGTTTAAAAATGCTATCATAACTTCTACATTTATTATTAAGGAGGTCTATAAAGTTGTTTCTTACATGAATACTGCTGGTATCTTTAAGGCTAATCAGTGATCTACTGATAGAAAAGTTGCTGCTAGCTTTGGTCTCTTTAATTTAGTCTGCAGGCCTGTTATTAGACCCCTAGTCTCTAAATGGATTACGCCTAGACCTGGGAGGTTAAAGCTAAACACGGATGCCTATGTGGCTTATAATGGTGAAGCCACAGCTGGTGTCATCATTAGAGATCATGAAGGTACTCTTATTCATGCATTTGGCAATTTATATGGTAAGCTCTCTCCCCTTATGGCTGAATCCCGTGAACTATTGGATGGTCTATTAATTTGTAAGTCTAAAGGCCTTAACAATATCGACATAGAGACTGATTCTAAGTTGCTGGTTGATTTCATTAAAACTTCTAATCACATTGTTACTCCATGGTCTCTATCACCTCTTCTAAGTTGTTGTAAAACTCTAATTACTTCTTCTATTACTCTAAATCATGTTTATAGAGATTTTAATCGAGCTGCCGATTGGCTGTCTCGATGGACTATTAAGTGTAAAATGAAAAAAGAGTACGACTTCAACTTTTCTCCTGCTGGTATTAAATCTATTTTGATTTTAGAAAGCTTAGGCATACCTTACATCAATTCTGTGTAGTTGTCTTTGCTGTTCTCTTTTGCTCGCAAATCTTCTCAAGTCTGCTACAGTAGATGCCCTGATCTGGTTCAAGCTGTTTAGTTGCTGCTAAGCTTTGGTTAGGCGATAGGTCTTGTGCTTCATGCTGCTTTTCATGGTGGTTGCTGCTTCATCAGCAGATCTTCATCTGAAGAGTTGTTTGGATAGCTGGGTTTTGTAGGCTGGGTTCTTCTGAACTCTGGTGCACCGCACCCTGTTCCGGCCACCCAGAAGAGAGGCGTACTTGGGGAGAGCGTCAATCAAGGAGTAGCAGAAGCAGTGGTTTCTGATGTGGGTTATGATTTCTCTCTGATCTTTAGAGCTCTGGGAGGAGGGTGATGGAGAATTCGTTTCGAATGGTTGATGGTGAAGCTGTTGAATCTCTGATTTAGGGTTTCTTTGATTTAGGGTTTCGAATGGTTAATTTTGGGGCTTTTCTTTGGGCTATTTGTTTTGAGCCCGATTGATTAAGTTGTTTCTCAATTTTAACCCAAACTGTGTAAAATTTTCAATTTGGTTATTAATCAAATTTCAATTTTGCTTTAAATATATATATATATATATATATATATATATATATATATATATATATGTTGTTTAACGAAGATCATATAGGATTAAAATTTTAATAGTTGGAAATCAAAATATAATTGTCTAATTTAACTTAGTTTTTAATTTTTCTAATAAATTATATAAAAGAGAAGTAATAAAAAAATAATTTATTGGTTTTATATCAACTTTTTTTCTATTGGATTAGGATTGGGTTATCCATGTGATTCCAAATCAGTTTTATTAGTTTTTTTCCATTAAAACCAATTTTTCAAATTAGATTTTTTATTCGTTTCGGTTTTAAAATAGAACCACGTCTTTTTTAACGTTTACATTTTAATTCATAGAATTTTCTAAAACTCAACATAAAATATACGGACGATATATATGTATAGACACATGACATTCATTTTAGAAATAAATTGTTACAAACATTTACATTTTAATAAATATATTCTTTAACCGTGTATAGTATTTAAGTAATATTATTTTATTGGATTAGAAGCTTCTCGATTCTCCATGTATTTTATGGACTTAGTTGATATTTATGAAGAATGTGCTTTAGTTCGTCATCTTTAACATATAATGGACTACATTATTCAAATCATATTAAATCATTAACTTAAACCCAATTTATACTTTGTTATTTTTTTGTTTCAATTCTTATTTCATTGCCATATGATGCATTGTTTTCCATAACTTCACTCTTATCTAATATGAGTCCAAATTACTCTTATCGATCTCGTTCCGTCGAATGCGCTCATATCGATCATCATGCTCCCCATATTCAGATATCAAGATTACAAATGAAACGTTAAGTAGTTTTTTTTTCACTTATAATTAACCAAACCGAACTATGATACCATTTGTTCTGGAAAAAACCTTGTGAAATCTTTTACTTAATCAATGCGAATTGCAAGTCTATCACAATGAAAAAGACACTCACAACTCAATTGTTCGCATAATGATTTCTTTAGTTTTAAAAATCTTTTGATTTCAAATACCTAACACATTTACATAAATGAGTGAGCAAAAACATTGTATAAACCGATATAATTAACAAAATTCTAATAAAATAACTTCTAACCATTTTTGCAAGTAAGCGACTGAACCAATTATAACAAATATAACATGTGATACATTATATTTAGAAGTACACCGTCGTGACCATCCACATACTTATGGGGAAAGATTATCTTATATAATTTAATAACTTCTAGATTGAAATTATTATAGAAAAATCTATAAATATTAAAAATAAGGTATTTTTATCCCGGAAAACAATATATCCTTAACATATATAATCTTATATTTTTATACTGTTTTTTATTGAGGTGTTTTTTGTAAGATTATTATACTACCTTTTTAAATATATGACACATACAACCTAGATTACATATGACAAATATGTTTTTAGAATTTTAATAAGAATATAGTTCAAAATACTATCTCATAAGATGAACAAAGTAAGCCTTCCATATTTTTTTTACTTTTGTCGTTGAAAGTTTATGGTTTTATCTTTAACATCTTTTTTTAATAAAAACTTAATTAAATAATGTATTGTTCATATATATGCTCAGGTAATAGCCTAAAGTAATAAAACGAAAGTTACCACAATATGTGCATTTAACTAGGTGAGTCTTCGATTCAGATTTTTCATAATATATAAAACGAGATCGATTCACTTGTTCTCTAGCAAACTTCCAAAATAATTTTAGCTTTATTTCTCTTATTTTCCAACGTATCTGACCTCTTTTCTGACACTTTGATTTGTGCCTCTCATTTTTTTGTCACCTTCCACTTTAATGTATATCTCTGTTATTGTTAACAAATCTCTCATACAATCCACTTTGAACTTTACTAAATCTTCCAAGAAACTACTCTCACATGGAAAACATATTTTTAAGACTGTTAAAGCCACATCTTTTTTAGAACCGTCTAATGTACTCATCTCGTTAACAAAGCATTGGACATAGTTCTTAAAAATTCTTCAGCTTTATGAAATAAAGTCATGATATGATCATCTTTTCGTTTCAAAATCTTATAAGTAATGAAATGACTCTGAAATGACATTTATAAATTATCAAAGTTATCAACAGAACCCGACGGTATGTTGTTAAACTAAACCAAACTACCTCATTTGAACGTTATAGAGAAAGCTGGTATTTCTCATTGTTGGTCCCCAAAAATCTGAAGAATGTGGTTCTTGAATTAAGGATTTAGGATGAAGATTGTGTGTTTCTCGAATTATGGTTTTAAATTTTTAAGGGACCAATAGTGAGACAAAACATTGATGTTTGGGCAACCACATGTCGGCTTCTCAATACTCACATGTGCGATGAGACTAATAATACAAATTTATAAGAAATATGGGATTAACGGGATATAAAAATGAACATTGAGGACTAGTATGATACAAACAAAAAACTTGAAGGACTACTGGTGATTTATAGCCAATTTTATATGAAAAAACAAAAGGCAAACCTAAGGCTAATGGTTGAATATACTGCTTAGAGGAAGGTATGAATAGGTCTCTACAAGATGGACACTATTTCTAAGTCACAATATACCAGTCCAGCTATACAAAGTCCACAAGTCAATGTTTCCAGTTCTAGTTTGAGTCTTCCTACTGTTTTAACTAGAAATTTATCTAGGTCTCTTAAGGATGGATGGCATAGGAAGCTTGGACATCCATCTCAAAGTGTTTTAACTACTATTCTAAAGTCATGTAATCTACAATATGTTTTGAGAAATGATATCAGCTTTTGTGAGGATTTCCAGTTAGATAAGTCTCACAAACTTTCCTACTTTATGCATGATTTACATGCCAGTAATGTTCTTGATCTTATTCATACTAATATTTGGGGCCCTACACCTATTCAATCTATTGGGGGGTCTAAGTACTATAGTCTATTTCCTGGTTATATTCATAGATATACTTAGATGTATCCTATCAGAGATAATGGCCAAGTGATGGAGGTGTTTAAATCCATGAAAGTTTTAGTTGAGACATAATTTGAGAGGTTAATAAAAGATGTTCAGAGTGATTGGGTGGAAGGGGGTTGAGTTCATGTCATTGGCTTTTTGGTTAAGGAAAGTGGTTTCATATTAAGAAGATATTGTCTTTATACCTCAGCCCAGAATGGTGGGACTGAGAAAAAACACAGATATTTGGTTGAAACTTGTCTTACTCTTTTGGCTCAAGCTAATCTACATACAAGTTATGGGTTGAGGCCTTTGAAACTAGTGTTTATCGCATCAACCGACTTCCTACACTTACTCTACAAAACAAGTCTATTTTTGAAATGGTCTTGCATAAAGTGCCTAATAATCTATTCCTAAAGACTTTTGGGTGCTCTTGTTATCAAACATATAAGTTTCAGTTCCACTCTTAAAAGTTTGTGCTTCTTGGTTATAGTCAAAATCATAAAAGTTACAAGTGTCTTAGTCCTACTAGCAGACTTTATATCTGTAGAAATGTTGTCTTTAATGAGGGTGAGTTTCATTTTCCTTCAGGGTTTCTTTATACTCTATGGGGTGAACAGTCTTGTGTTCAATTTGTTAATCTTTGGTTACCTAGTCTTCCTACAGGTTCTGTGACTTATGAAATGGTGACTTATGCAGACTCCAACTCTGGTGCTCCAATTGAGCATCACACATCTCTGTCTCATTCCCCCTTACAGCAACAAATTCCTATTTCTGGGTCTCAAACGCATTTTCATAATTCTATTTCACATAACCACCAGACATTTCATACACATCACACAAGTGTAAATCACACAAATACAGTCAACCATTCCAATCAACAAAATAACCCTACACATGATCATTAGTAATTTACTCTTACATTGACCATTAATTTACTTTTTTCTAGCCCATAACACCCACCATGTCCCAAACCACAAACTAACAAACATACCATGCAAACTAGAAACAAATATGGAATATGCAAGCCTAAATTTCCTTATATTGGGTCTTTTGTTAATACTGACAACAGTGTGTTTGAACCTTCTAAGTTTTCTGAGGATGTGGGAAATTCTAAGTGCGAAGAGGCCATGATTACTGAATATAGGGCTCTAATGGCTAACAAAACTTAGTTTTGGTACCAATATCTTCTTACTTCATAATGATAGGATGCAAGTGGGTTTACAAGGTGAAGTATGATATGAACGGGTCTGTTCAACGTTACAAGGTCACGTTGGTGGCCAAAGGGGTTTCATTAGACCCATAGTATTGACTTTCATGAGACAAATAGTTCAGCCATAAATGCTTTTATAGTCAAACTCATATTCACTATTGTTATCTATAAAAGAAGGGTAGTAAGATAAACTTGACATTAACAATGTCTTTCTTAATGGTATTTTATAATAGATTGTTTACATGAAACAACCATAGGGGTTTGAGGACATCAATAATCCTACACATGTTTCTAAACGCCACAAGGCTCTTTATGGCCTAAAACAGGCTCCATCTATGGCCTAAAACAGGCTCCTCGAGCCTGATATTCTAAGCTGAGGGACACTCTTATCAACTGGGGGTTCAAGAATTCTAAGGCATATTGTTCTCTTTTCCATCTAGGTACTAAGACAGCTATACTCTTAATCCTGGTCCATGTAGATGATATTTTGGTGACACGATATAATGAAACATGCATAACACAGTTCATTCACAATCTTAATGCAATTTTTTATCTCAAGGACATGGGGCCACTCCATCTATTCTTGGGAATAGAATTTCATCGTAACTCTTCAAGTATGTATTTAACACAACCCAAATACATCGAGAACTTACTGGTTGCTCAGGGGCTTGCAATGTCTAAACCCTGTCCTACTTCTCTTGCTGTTGGTACCCAACTCTATAGTCTTGATGGTATTCCTCTTGCTTTACCTACGCAGTACATAATTTTGTTAGGTGTGTTACAATATTTGACTCACACACCTGACCTGATATTGCATATGTTGTTAATAGACTTAAATCAATATCGACAGGATCCTACTTCTATACATTGGCAGTGCCATAAGAGATTGTTACGATACTTATCTGAGATTTATCGCCTGAAAACCGTTGAAGTGTTGGTGTATACTGTGTATTTCTTGGTGAAACCGTAATTTCATGGTCTTCCAAGAAGCAAAACGTAGTTTCACGCTCCTTTACCAAAGCTGAGCATAGAGCATTGGCTAATTTATCATCTGAATTGATTTGGCTGAGGTCTTTACTCACTGAGATACAGATACCGCTTATACCACCATCTGTAATGTGGTGTGACAATTTGGAGGATAGCTCTCTAGCGTCCAATCCGGTGAACCATGCTTGCACAAAGCATATTGAGTTTGACGTACACTTTATTTGAAATCAGGTCCTCCAGGGTTTGGTGCAGATTAGGTATGTACACTCACAAGACCAAATCACAGATTCTTTCACCAAAGCGTTGTCTTTATCTCGATTTCTCTTCTTTCAAGATAAACTTGGACTCTCAGACTCGCCGATGCGTTTTAGAGGGTGTCAAGAGTATCAGGTTGAATGAAGTTGCCATGGAAAACAACAACTATGAGAGTGAGGAGCTAGTCGACAAAGACATTCACTTGAGCTCTTCACTTATGGTTGTCTCAAAACGCAAAGGTAATTTGTGTTTAAACAATCAAATCGGGTCAAAGGCAAAATGCTTGGATCAATGTAATGTTGGACTTCTATCTAAAGCCCAAGATTCTACTTAAGTGATCTGCAATCAACTTCTACTATCCTTATAACCAAACATTCATATATATATTACTGGATAGAATGTTGTAACAAACTATATAGAATATTCCTAAGTTTGTTACATGGTTTGTTTGTGTATTTAACAATACCAAAAACTAATGTACATGTAACTAAGAAAATACTTTTTTCCCCAAAAGGGTAGCCGAGTTGGTTGAGTAAGGCATGTTTATGATCAATGGGCATGAGCTTTCTTGATTGAGCCTATCACCTTGTGTGGTTTACCTTCTGACGTTGGTTTGCAGCTATTGCGTCAGACTAAGGGTTTACCCTGTGCGCATTCGTTGAGTAGCGGTTGAGGGTTCCCTCCAAAAAGACCAAAAAAAAATATTCCCTCCGTTCCATATTAATGGAAGTTTAAGGAGGGAGCACATATATTAAGAGAACTCATTATGAGTTCTTTTTTTTTTATAAAAACTAAAGCATAAATAAATTTAATTGGTCAACTATAATGAAAGTTGATAAGAAAGCAATTAGATTTCATTGGCTATCAAATTAAATATCATTTAATACTACATTGATAATTGTGGGACGACATCTAATATGGAATTAGTTTATTTTCTTAGAACGACCTATATTAAAAACGGAAGGAGTACATTTTATTAGACTACTTTTCTCTCTAAAATTCTACTAAATTATTAGCAAAAGTATATACCACGTATAGTCTAAAATTAATCTTTTCTAGAAAAAAAGAAAAAAAATATATGACAACGATAATATTAAGTTAAAAGACACATGTAATTGTCCTAACTAGTTTACCATTGTCCGCACAGGCAACTTCACTCTAATTTTTCATTCAATATTTTCATCAGTCTACTACTTTTTTCTGTTACCAAAATTACAAGTTTTCTTCATCAAAATGACAGATCATTTACCTTGATAGAACTAAATAAAATCTATACATGAAATTACAATCTCGGGAATTTAACAAAAGTTAAAGTAGTCATTGTCCATAACACAAACAAAATCATGGACCAAGAGTATATCTGTACTGTTGTCTTCATGCTCAAATCTTGGTGCCACCACCTGAGATTGAGAACCCTGTACAGTTCTACAATCATGGTTGCATACAAAGATACCGAGAAATTTTCCCATTTGTGTTCAAGCCTTGGAACTACCTCATTGTTCATATTTGAATCCATATTAACTGAAGGTCCAGGATTAGGTTATGTGCTCCACTTTGTTTCAGTATCTAAAATAAGACCATGGTCCGAACAAAGATTAATCGTGAGAAAATCAATCAATTTGTCTATCAAATCAATAATCATAACAAATTTGAAGCTACCACCGGAAATGGAGAAGAATTAAATTGAAGTAGCTCCTCTAGTTTAATTGACATCGCCGGCTGATTCGACTGTTTGGATTATTCTTTAGAGTACGTGTGGTAAAGTAAAAAGGGCATTTAGTAGATAATATTTGTCTTTATACCGATGAGTAAATAGTGTTTTATTTTGGCAAAGATGAGCGAGTCTCCCTAATTTTAATTGTTATTCAGAATCAAGAATCCAAAACTGATCGAGAGATTTTGAATCTAAAACTGATCGGGAATAGGATTAGTATAAAAATACACCGAAATTTCCTAATTTTGTTGGTTTAGTTTTCTTTTTGAGTTTGGTCTCCCTCTCTCTAATCTCTGTGTATACTCTAAGTAGTCATTAGTTAAGATATATCTTGTTTTCTCCACCTCTAATCAGTGACAATATTTTCAAGTTTCAACCGGTTACAGATTTTGTAGAGTTTCTTTAAGTGCAATAGGCTTGTTATCTAAAGAAATTTTGAGAGATACACTTAAACCTGGGGATCACTCAAGGAGCTCATGGGGTATATATATAGGTGGGGGAAAGGTTCTCAACTTCACTCAAGGAGCAGGCCAAGATATAGGATCTGCAGCTGTTGTACACCACATCATTTGCAGCTCGTCGCCTTCTCATCCTTCATACAATCATAATCCATGCCCGAACTGCGGTCATAAGGCTAGGCTCGAGGGTTTTATCTCTACGTGTCTTGACTGCTTTCGCAAGAGTGGCGATCTGATCGAAAACAAGGAAGACTTCTCTATTGTGGCTGATGTTGCCAAAAAAATAACCTTTAAAAATTCATACTTATATATTATTACTTTATACTTATATATTATTACTCTATAGTCTATGTCAAAAGGGAGAAAAGCATTGAATTGTGTTTATAATAAAACCATAGTTATTTAGATTCTCTAAGTGTACTTACTCTCGGTTTGATCGATCCCTTAATTGTAATTTTTTCAATGTAATGCAAGCGTTTCTCGTATATCTCCCTCTACAAATATCAAAACCAAACAAATGACAGTTTTACTTAGTTTTGGAGATCGTATATATTCTCAAAATAATTAATTTTATTTGATAAAGTATGTGCATTATGTATGTATGATCGTACCACTTTTTTTATTATTAAAACCTATGTACCAAAGTGTTAATTGATTTTTTTTCCATATAAATCATAATAATATATGAATATAAAAAATTAAATAAAAATATATTCACTCTCTAAACCATAGATATTGGAATGTAAAATGGATCAATCAAATAAAATATTGGATATTAAAATATGTAATTAATTTACATACATAATATGTACAAAAAATTTAGGATTTTAATTGTTTGGGATTGGGTTTATGGGTAAATACTCTATCAAATTTATATAATTAGTCCACACATTTTAGGATTTGAATTAGCTCTAATTGGGTAATTAGCTTATGGGTAGAACTATTAGGTTCCAATTCCATGTCGGGGTTGATTTTTACAAAAAATAATAAAATTGGTAGTAAAAGAATGTTCGTACAACTCTTCTTGCACTTTTGTTTGGACCACCTCATTATCAAATTGAAAACACAAGAGAGTATCAGATTCTGTAACTAAACCTGTGGAGGCAAAAGTGAATTACTAAATAGTCACCTTTTTATAAGATATTGGAGAGGACAATATGAGACTGAGATGGATCAACTGGTCGTTTTGGAGAGAAGAATTTGGAAGCAAAATACAAAAAAACAGTGAACCTTATGGTTTCTGAAAGGGTCTATCTGTATCTACCACTTTATTATTGTCGTCTTTTTGCTCTACTAGTAGCAACTATTGTTTATGTCTCGGGAGGTTCCATAATTGAAAGAAAAAAAACCTCAAACACTAGAGAAGATGGATGAAAATAAAGAGAGAGGAGAGAGAGCGAACGAAGAAGAGAAGTGAATGAGGTATAAGTATTTTTATAGTGAGAGGAGACTATATTTTATTGGGTTTGGATCTCTGTTTAAAAAAAATTTAGGTAACTGGGTTTGGGTTCAATTTGATCGGATTTTGTTTGGATGAATAAATGTAGGTTAAGTCTGGTTTGGTTTATTTTTGGTTTTGACTCGGGTCCAGTCCATTTAAATTTAAGTTAGACTAAAATATTATGTAGGTGGTAAATGATAAAAGTTTAGTAGTAAAAAGTAAGAATACATGGCGGGAGACTAGGCATGTGACTGGACTGAGGGAGGGGTATTATTGGACAAAATTCCAAGGGACTAAAAGTGACACAATACTTTCGATTTTGGGGTGCCGCGTGTCAGTTTTCATGGTTCACATGTGCGTGGAACTGATCTTGTAAATTTTTGAAACATAGAGGATGGGTGGGAGGCAAAAGTGAAGATCAAGAACTAGTATGATACATGAGTTATACATGGGGGGGACCAATGGTGTTTTTTAGCCCAAAGACATTTTAGTGCTATTTTATCTACTACGTCAACAGACAAGTTAAGTTCAAGATGCATGATACCTTCATAGAAGTTGATTTTTTCTCTATAATAACCTTCTAGATGTGTGGTTGTAAAAGTTTAATATGGCTCATTTTATTCCTTGACATGTCAAAGTTCGCTTCCATAAGAGTTTGTACGGTCTGGTTTATATAGTGATATAATGTACACTTACATTTTGTGTTTCAGTCAAGAGGATCAACCAAAGATGGAACAAGAGTAAATGAAAACATCGTGAATCAGCTGCTTACGAAGGTTAGTCAGTGTTACTTGCAGCTCTGTATCTTACTAGATGAAAGATTCATAAGTAACTTTATTGATATCATTATGTTTTTTATTCAGATAGATTAAGTGGATGCTCTGGACAATGTTTTTTTTACTGACCAACTTGGAAAGATTTGCTTGATGAAGCCCTAATGAGGTTTCTCTATCCCGCTCTTATATAATAATATAAAAAAATTCTACTTCCGTATTTAGTGCTAGTAACCATAGTTCATCCAAATTGTTGCTTGCAGTTTTCTTCAAATATGTATCATCTAAAAGTTTTGAATTCATTATCTTGTAGGCATGAAAGATTAGAGGTTCAACTTGAAATAGGACTTCCTGATAAAAATGGTTGTTTGCAGATTTTTCACATTCACACAAACACGTTGATGGAGAATTGTTTCATTGGTCCTGATGTGAAACTTGTTGAGATTGGTATGTTTGTCCATACATAGTAATTATAAGACTAGGGGTATTTTTTATAAGATGAACTACATAGTCAAATTTGCTCGAAATCCTTTTTGTTTCATTGGGTAAATATGATATGTGCCTAGCAATTTCCTCTATGATATTTTTATTTCAGTGCTGAAAATTTATGTAGCTATGTTCTCTTCCTGAAGGTGTTGTGAACAATCAAGTGCTAAAACATTCACAAATATCTGATGCTATGACTGTTTCATAATTAAGCGTTTTATATGCAGCTTTCGGCACCGAGAATTATAGTGGTGTAGAGCTTGAAGGTGTTGTGAAAAGTGCAGTATCTTACGAGGTGGACAGACAAGTAAACATGGATGATCTCATGAAACAAATAGATAACGAGAATATCAAAGTTACTAGGGATGATTTTATAAATACTTATCATGAAGTAAGGCCTACATTTGGGACCTTCACTAATGTTCTTGAACGTGCATGGTATTTGTAGAAGAAGATATTGATGCAGCTGCATAAACTCTTAATGATGCGAGTTTGATATAAAGTTTAACTTCTGGAAATATTGTGTATATATAATTGTTATTTGAAAGAAACATTGTGTATATATAATTGTTATTTGAAAGAATATATTGTCTATATCTGTAGACTATAATCACGTCTAACTAAAAATTATGGTTCTTTTGGTTAGTTACCTATTAAGAAGCTCTATAAGTTGATCATGATGACAATGGAATGAGAACATGGTAATGAAAATATCAATATGTCACAATTTTATGACCATTTATCATATATTAACAAAGACTAATTAATACTTACAATCCATCTCCTGAACAAAATGTATATATTAAAACCATTTAATGTTTGACAGATTTTTGAATCGAAAAGGCTTTATATATAAAAATGCAAACTTGAACTATATGCGCTCTATAAAAGTTTAGCAAACTTGAATTATATGACTATTATTTTCAAATCTATATATAACTAAAATGACTCATTGTATAAAATGATTTCTAAATACTGATATGAGTTTTGATTTTTATAAATTTAAAATTAGAATACTAATGCATGTTGATTCCACACTTGGCGAAATCTAAATCCCCAACAAAGAAAATTATATAAAAATAAAAATAAAATTGATCCCATCAAAATTATGTTTTTGAGAATGCATTTGTATTTTAGTATCTTATTACAGAGATATCATTGTCGCGTGAAAACAATTCGTATGTTTGGAAGAATAACATGATTCGATAGTTATAAAAAAATTAGAAATTAAAAAATAATTAAAAATATTTGTTTTACAAAATATAGAACATAAATAAATACAAAAAATATTATTTTCTAGAAATGCAAACTTGAACTATATACGTTTTATAGAAGTTTAGCAAACTTGAATTATATGGCTATTATTTTCAAATCTAGGTACGACTAAAATGACGGATCGTATAAAATAATTTCTAAATATTCATATGAGTTTTGTTTTTTATTCGTTTCTCGAGTTCGAATGAAATAGTGTACTACCGATTTAAACCCGAATTTTTTCACCGGAAAAATAAATAAAAAAGTATTGGATGGTGTCTTATCAAATTATTGGCAAAAAAAAATAAAAACGGTTTATAATCTAAAATTAGTTAAAAATAATAAAAATATTAAGTCTACTACATTTTTCTAAGTCTAGATTAGAAGTTTTTTTTTCGTCAAAATGACAGATCAATTATCTTGATAGAACTAGATCAATTCTATATAAGAAATTACAATCTCGGGAATTTAACAAAAATTAAAGTAATCATTGTCCAAAACTGAAACAAAATCTTGATACGAAACATGAGCACAAAAACATGGACCAAGAGTATATCTATACTGTTGTCGTCATGCTCAACTATTGGTGCCACCACCTGAGATTGAGAACCCTGCACAGTTCTACAATCACGGTTGCATACAAGGATACCGAGAAATTTTCCAGTTATGTTCAAACCTTGGAAGTTGGAACCAACTCATTGTTCATATTTGAATCCATATCAACTGAAGGTCCAGGATTAGGTTACGTGTTCCACTTTGGTTCGGTATCCGAAATAGGACCATGGTCCCATAAAGATTAATCGTGAGAAAATTAATAGAGATAAGAAATTTGAAGTTACGCCGGAAACAGAGAGAGAAACAAGAAGTGAAAATATAGACAGAAAAGGAAAAAAATAGAGACTCATTGAACTGTTTGGATTAATTTTTAAGGTATCGTGTGGTAAAATAAAGAGGTAGTATAGTGTTTTAGATTAGGTAGTGGACCTATAGTAGATAGCATTTGTCTCTGTACCGTTGAGTAAATAGTGTTTTATTTTGGTAAAGATGCGCAAGTCTCCCTAATCTTAATTGTCATTCAAAATCAAGAATCCCAAACTCATCAGGAGATTTTGAATCCAAAACTGATTAGGAATAGGATTAGTAAAATTTCCTAATTTCGTTGGTTTAGTTTCCTTTTTGGTTTTGGCCTTCTTCTCTCTAATCTCTATATACACTCTAAGCAGTCATTAGTTTCAGATATATCTCTTTTGTCGCAGCCTCTAATCAGTGACAATATTTTGTAGAGCTTCTTTAAGTGCGATGGGCTTGTTATCTAACGAAATTCTGAGAGAGACACTTAAACCTGGGGATCACATCTATTCTTGGAGACACGCCTTTTTTTACGCTCATCACGGTATATATATAGGTGGGGGAAAAGTTCTCCACTACACTCAAGGAGCAGGCCAAGCTATAGGATCCGCAACTGCTCTGCACCACATCCTTTGCAGCTCGTCGCCTTCTCATCCTTTAGAAAATCACAATCCATGTCCAAACTGCGGCCATAAGTCTAGGTTTGACGGTGTTACCTCTACATGTCTTGACTGCTTTCTTAAGGATGGCAATTTTTATCTCTTTGAGTACAATGTCTCTGCATTTTTCTTTCTCGCTAAACTTCGAAGAGGGACTTGCACTCTTGCGGTTTCAGACGCGTCCGAAGAAGTGATCCACCGGGCTAACTATCTCCTTGAGAATGGTTTCGGCACTTATAATGTTTTCACTAACAACTGCGAGGATTTTGCGATTTACTATAAAACAGGACTGTTGGCTAGCGTGGCACGGAGTGGGCAAGCATCGTCGATTTTAGTTGCATTCAGTACTATTGCTTCTACACCGGTCCAGTACTTTACAACTAGCTTTGGTGGGCTGGCGCCTGTGATTGCTGGTATGTATTGTTTTATCCGTTTGGTTTCTGATAAAGGTGTGCGTCCTGACATAACCAAAGTCCCTGTGGAGAAACTCGTAACTCGAGCTCGAGCTGATGCTGATATGATCGACAACAACGAGGACTTGTGTGTTGTGGCTGATGTTGCTAAAAACGATTAAGCTTTTAAAAAATCATACTTATATTGTTACTTTATACTCTATATCAAAATAGAGAGAAGCATTGAATTGTGTTTATAACCAAACCATAGTTATTTGGATTTTCTAAGTTGTACCTACTCTCAATTTGATCAAATCAATTTAGTGAAGGTTTCCGAAATTGTAACTTTTTTTTTCAATGTAATGAACCCGTTTCTCGTGTATCTGCCTCTACAAATATCAAAACCAAACAAATGAGTAATGACCATTTTGCTTAGTTCTAGAGATAGTATATGTTCTCGAGATAATTCATTATTTATTTGATCTAAAGTATATGCGTTATGTAACACGTTGTTTAATTTTTTGGTGGTTTATGCTAAGATTCAAATAATGCTTAGAATGGATCTCTGGAATCAGATGAAAACGTTTGCTTCTGTTAATGCTCCATGGATTATTACTGGAGACTTCAATGTCATTACGTTTTCGGAGGATCAGATTGGTTGTTCGAATTTTGATCATAATAGTGCAAATGACTTTAATGAGACTATCAGGCTCTGTAATCTTGAAGATGTTGGCTACATTGGTTCGAGGTACACTTGGAATAGGGGGACTCGTTGGAAAAGGTTGGATAGAACTTTGGTTAATGAGAAGTGGATCAACACTTTCAAGGATACCCAGGTTTATCACATGGTCAGAAATTGTTCTGACCATGCTCTTTTCTTTATTCAATCTAATCATGAATCTAATAATATAAACTGCAAGAAAAGTTTCAAATTTGTTAATGCTTGGACTAATGATGTTAGCTTTTTAAGCACTGTCAAGATGAATTGGGACTTGGATTGCAAGGGGAATCAGGGCCAGGTTTTCTGGTATAAGTTGAGGAGGCTCAAGTTTTGTCTTAAGAAGTGGAATTCTAACACCTTTGGCAATATTTTCAATAAGGTGAAAGAGACTGCTGAGGCTGTTAGAAGAATGGAACTCATTCATACTGAATCCAATAGCAGCTCTTCTAAATTTGATCTTTTGAAAGCCAATAGTTTGTACTTGAAGGCTCTCAGAAATGAAGAAAGTTTTTGACAGCAAAAGTGTTACAATGGGTGGATTAAAGATGGTGATTGTAACACCAAGCTTTACCACGCGTATGTCTCTAAGAACAGAAGGCGTAACACTATTAAAGGGATCAAAGACAATGAGAATTGGCTTGATAATTCCTTGGATATCTCTAACTCTGCTGTGTGTTATTTCAAATCCATTTTATCTTCTCATTCTTATACTAATATAGATGAAGAGGCTTTCTTAATGCAGGATGAGATCTTTAGTAGTATTCCTAATGCGGTTAATAAAGATGATATTGATTCCATCATCAGGCAAACTAATAAAGATGAAGTTTGGAGTGTAATTACCAAAATGAAGACTGATAGTGCTGCTAGGCTGGATGACTTTAACATATTTTTCTTCAAATTTTGTTGGTCTATTATAAATAAAGATTTGTGCAATGCTTTAAACTACTATCTTTCAGGCTATGACATTCCTGGGGGTGTGTTTGCAACTGGTCTTTGCCTTGTTCCAAAGAGTGTAAATCCAACTGATTGGAAAGCTTTTAGACCGATAAGTCTCTGTTCATTTTTTAATAGAATATTTTCCAATCTTATAAACTCTAGATTATCTAATATTCTGCCTAACATTATCTCCAAGATGCAGGGTGCTTTTGTCAAAGGGAGATTGATCCATGACAATATATTAATTACTAAAGAATTGGTTCATGATATTGATAGGAAACCTAAAACTGGCAATGCTATTATTCAGTTAGATATGTCTAAAGCTTTTGATAAGCTTTCCCATGCTTTCATTCTTAGAGTTCTCAAATGTTTTGGATTTACTGATCATTGTATTGATTTAATTAGAAAAATAATTGCAAATGTTCATATCTCTTTGCTTATTAATGGTTCTATCTATGGTTACTTTAAGCAAAACAAGGGTATTAGGCAAGGAGACCCTCTGTCTCCAAGCCTTTTTATCCTTGCTGAGGATATCTTGCTTAGAGGAATTGACAAGCTCTTTGAGAATAATAAGTCTATTCAATATGTAGCTAGATCTAACTTCCTAGTGCCTTGTTTAGCCTTTGCAGATGACGTTTTGATCTTTACAAACTACAAGGCTGGCTCCATTGCTTTGTTTAGTAGCCTGTTTGATAAGTATCATCTTGGCTATGGCCAATCTGTTAACAAAGATAAAACTAAGGTTATCATTTCAAGAAGAGTTAATCAAGCAACTGCAAACAATATCAAGATTCAAGCTGGATTCAATTCTGAAAACTTGCCATTCAACTATTTGGGGATAACCATTGCAAGTAACAATAAAGGTAAGTTTTTTCAGTCTCTTCTTGATAAGATTCAGGAGATAAATGTGGGTTGGGATCTTGAAAACTTATCTTTTGGGGGCAGGTTGACCTTAATTAATTCCTGTGTTAATGCCTATTGTTTACTATTGGATGCAAAATTCCCTTGTTCCTAATAATATTATAAAGAAGCTTGAGGGTTACTTTAATAAGTTTCTGTGGAGGTCTAACTACATTGGGCTAGTTAGAGTCAGCTCTGTAAGCCTCATGCTGAACATCAAGAGTCTATATGATGTTCAAACTGCTTTCTCTTATAAACTGTGGTACATTTTCAGGAAGAATAATAGCTTGTGGGCATCTCTGATGCACAAGATCTATTGTAAAGACTCCCATGCTCTTAAAGTTAACTGCAAAAGCACAGATTCAATTGTTTGGAAGATGCTTTCTGCAATTAAAGACTCTGGTGACAAAAACATCAAATGGAGGCTGGGTCAGGGGTTTATAGACTTATGGCTTGAAGACTGGCATGATAGTCCTCCTTTGATAAGTGATCCTAACTCTTTTAGTTGGTTTTTAAGTGCTAGTGTATGCTCTTTTTGGAAAAATGATAACTGGGATTACAGTGTGCTTCACAATATCTTACCCTCTGATAGAGTTTATCATATATCTAATTATAAAATCGACTCTAATAAGCCTGACAAAATCATTTGGAAGCTTTCAACTAGCAAAGAGTTTGATCTTAATTCTACTTGGAATAGTATCAGACATACTAATGCTAAGTCTGGTCTGTTTTCTCGAATGTGGAATCATTCTATTCCTAAGAAGTACTCTTTTCTGTGTTGGAAGCTTATCAAAGGCTACATTCCTCTTGATAGCATCCTTATGGGAAGACATGTTACCATGGTTTCTAAGTGTCAGTTCTGCTACAAATGTGAAGAGAAGAACCATCTTTTCGTCAGTTGTACTTTTTCTTGGCCTCTTTGGAACTATTTCAGTAGCCTTTTTAAGATAGATATTAGAAGGCATATGGTCTTATCTCATGTCTTGCATACCTGGTTTTGTTTTTCTAAGGCTAAATGTCACGTTACTCACATTATTCCTCAAGTGATTTGTTAGGTTATCTGGAGAAACAGAAACTTATCAAAGTTTGATGATTCTCCAGATAATGTTCAGAAGGCTATAGCCAGGGTTATTCACATAATTAAAAGTATGGATTAGCTAATGTAATTACTTATAAGCATTGGACTAAAGCTTTTTATGCTGGTGTTTCCCTAGGGTGTAATTCTGTGATCAACAATCGTAAAATCCCTAGTTACCTGAGGTGGATTGCTCCGAATCCGGGGAGAATGAAGCTCAACGTGGATGGATCGTGTAATAAGTTCGGGGAATCCAGCACTGTGATATTGGTTCGTAACTCTGAGGGTGATGTTCTCATGGGCTGTGGTTCTCTTCTTGGCAAGTTAAATCCTCTTTTTGCTGAAATCAGTGCTTTAATTGAAGGTCTGATTATATGTAAGCAAAATCACTGGACTGATGTGGATGTTGAATCGGATAACTTGGTTCTTATCAATCTATTAGCTACAATAAAGGAGGTTTGGTACCTGTTTGATTCTATGGAGATTTGAAGATCGTTAATCCACTCTAAGATGACGATTCGGCATGTTTCTCGTCTCCAAAACCAGTGTGCTGACTAGATTGCTAAAGCTGTGATGAATTCGAAGAAGAATCTTCAGTTCGTTACTCTCCATGACGAGCTTCGTACGATAGTGTTACTGGAAAGTCTTGGCTTAGGTTATATTTCTTGAGTTTGTCGAAACTGGCCCAAGGTTGAAGATGAAGTAGGGCGCCTTTGTTTTGTTTTTGAATTTTCGTCCCTCAATTTTCTGTGTATCTTTCAATTTGGTAAACTTTGTAGTCCTCTCAATTTCGTAATAAAATCTTCTACTTGCTATATATATATATATATGCGCGTTATGTCTGTATGATCATGACACTTCTTTTATTTGATTGTTAAGCCATCAAACTTGGAATTTTTCTTCATATAAATCATAACTAATATATAGATAGGTAAATTAGATAAATATTTCTCACTCTCTAAACCACAAATATTAAAATATATAATCAATTATATAGACTTATATTGGATATTAAAATATATTTTTACTTGATATATAATCAGTCCAAACATTTTAGGATTTGAACCTTTCCGATCGGTTAATGGGTAAAACTATTTCAAATTTATACGATCATTCCACACACTTTAGGATTTGAATAATCTCTAATGGGTAAAGTTATTAGGTTCCAATTCCATGTCATAATTGCTTTTCCACCAAATATTATTTTGTCTCCTAATATTACTTTCGGATTTTATTCCTAATTTCCTATTTTAGTTAAAAGATTAAAAAAATTATTTTATTCTCACCTAAATGTTAATTCTACGGTAAAATCTTGATTTGGTTCAAAAAACCAATAATATCATTTAAAAACTTTAAAATCAATAATACCAATTGTTTATTAAACGGTGCTTAAGCTAAAAAACTAAAAACTAAAAAACAAATTCGAAGGCCGATTTGTTTTGTTTTTGATGTATTTGTTATCTATTTAAATAAAAGATGTTATAAGTTTTATTAAAATACATATTATATATAACATGACAAATCTCGATAAATTTGGAAATTAAATTCGTATAAAATAATAAATAAAATAAAATATAACAATAATAAAATTATAAAATTGTTGTTTAAAATATCGGTTATACATTGATTGAATTTATATTTATAGTAACACAATAGTTAAGATATTTTAAATTATTAAGAAAAGATATTTTAATTGAGAATATTTTTATCATCTCCCATTTAGATCATCACATGTACGAAATATACTTTGTATCAAATAACTTTATTATATTAACATGCAATTCAAAGTATTTATAAATCTAAAAAAATAATAAATAGTTAAAGGGGTAAAGTCACTTCAAACGTATTCCTCAGAAAATCACATTGTCAACTATATTCTAAACTGTATTTTGAATTCTCACATGAAAATCGCATGACCATATAATAACTAACATGTCGATTCTCAATTGATTTGACTTAACTGAATTGAGATAATTAATTTGTACAAAATAGACCAGAGATATAAAAGTAAAATTGAATATTGTATTGTTGTATTATTTGGCTGAATCATATAATAACTTAAACTAAACATAATATAATCCAAAACTAAACTAAACTAAATATTAAATTATAGACAAACCTTTCATTAAATATGAATATCCTTTGGACTAAGAATGTCCACATAAATGTTATATTTGTCAATGACTTTAGAGATTGGAAAGATGAAATTAGAGCGACAAATCTTTTGTTTTCATATAATCTTAACTAAACAAACAATGAATGATAGAGTTTGTTCTTATTCGATATATATTATATATATAAAAAATACTATAAAGAATTAAATAGCTTTTTTTAATTTAAATATTTTTAAAGTGCTGCAAAATTCTCATAAGATATACAAATATGAATTACATAGATTGATCTAACACTCACTTAACCTAAAACACCACGATGCATAAATGATCTCTTTAATTCCATTATTTTTTTATGTCAACTTGTGATACTCTATTCTTACTAAATATTAGGGGACCAGATTCCAAATGCACGTTGATTCTTTTCCAAAATGCTTAAGCATCTACTTAGGATCCTTACTAAAACTGCTATATCATATCTTGAACAAACTTGATATACATCAAAATTTCCAAATCAATATCGAGATATTGATCGAGATAACGTGTCGCATCGTACTTCAAGGGAATCTGTAGGCTTATTTGTTACCCACTATAACATTGCATCATGCTATTAATGTTTATATTTTGTGATGAACCCATTAGATATCTATATCCTTTTCGATGAACCCTAGAACATCAATAACGATTTGGATGGATCTGGGCTCCTGATACATAAGATGTTTTACATAAAAATTTCATATTGAATTTATTCAACATTCACTTTTTAGTATCAAAGAAAATATTTCTATAGTTTATGGCAGAGAATATGCATATCCGATATTAAATATGAATTTTCTTGTATTTATTAAAGACTTTATTGTATCATTGATGAGATGCTCATTTAACATCATGAATGAAGCTATTAATATTAAAAACCTTTCACATTTAGTAGCATTTTTCTACAATCATTACCAAGTTTTTAATTGTTTTTACACCGATTAAGATTTGAAACTTATAATACATCACCAATAAAATTATTAGGTTGCCAAGTTTTCTCAATATCATATTTAAAAAGCCACTATCCTAATATTAATTTAATAAAGATTAATGCTGAATTTTGAATAAATATTATGATTACCTTAAAAGAATCCTTCATTTAAATCAAATAAAAATTCACTTAAAAGTCAATATTTTCACATTTACTAACATTTATATGATATAAAACCTTATATATATTATCATGTTATATTTTGAGTCAAACATGAATCTAAATATCAATTTTTAACCAACTAGTTTCTTTTATTTAGATAATAGAAAAAACTAAATTGAATTATCTTGTATTAATTTTCACTAATGTTATAATAATACAAGGCTATGATTAGAATTCTATGTGATGAAATAAAAGCTTAAATTGAATTCTTACTTTACATTACAAAGCATCTGAAAGCTAACCTTTTTTTTTAAATATGCAATCTTCGTACATGTCTATATCAATTTACTGTAGACCTAGAAGTTTTTCCTTCGAGTGTATAACTTTCGTCACCGTCTCACTCATGTGGTCAAGTCTCTGGTGACAAATATTAGAATTTTCCTTTCTTACTAAAATTACAATTGAACAACATGTCTTTGATGTCTTGTTAAAAGTACCACTCTTTTTTCCACGAGAAACCATCAGTGTACCCTTTAAAATCTTCCAATTATCACCATGGAAGATTGCTATGTAACCTTTGTTATCCAACTGCTCTACTAAGATTAAGTTCTTTTTTAAGTTGGGGACATGTCTGAAATCTATCAGCTTATAAATAATCTTTGATGAGTCCGGTTTTTATCACCACTCACTATGGGGACCAGACAGGGGCAATTCGGACAAAGCCCAACCACTAAACTACCCAAACTGAATTAATGTACTAAAAACTTAATCACTTCATGACTAAGCTAATTACCTACCTGCTTAAAACTAATGGGTCTTTGAACTCGACCTGAATCCATAAGTCAACCCAAAGGCCCATATGGCCCACAATTACGGGTATATATACCCAACCACTTTCATTTAATGAGGGGAATGAGAATTAAATACAACAAGGCAGCTCAAATCTCTCACTATAATCTATCCAAACATTAAATACCTTTAAAATACCATAAAACTCTAGACACAATTACCCTCAACCAAAAATAAACCTCACCAAATTGGCGACCACAATGGGAGAAGAAGGTGCCTGAATCTAGCATTCAAAACCATCAGGAAAAAGTAGTTCGGATGAATCCGGATGTGCAGGAAGTACCACCATCTTTGGCCGAAGTGGTGGGAGAAAATGATGAATATACCATTGAGGAGCGAGATAGGTTAAAAGTTGAAATAGAAGCTCTGAGAGCTGCCAAGAGGGCAGAGATCGACATAAAAGAGAAATCTAAGGCGTCACTTGCTCATCATACTGACAACCCAAGAGAGCATGAGCCCTCAAAAACCCATGTGAGCACGAAAAAGACTCATGCTAGCTCAAAAAAGTCTCACCGGTCTAAACCGGTGGAGAGCTCTGATTCAGACTCAGAATCTTCCAGTAGCTCCTCAAGTGAAGATGGAGTCAAAGAATCCTTGTCATCCAGTAGTGATGAAGGCCGTTATAAAAAGAAACAAAAGTTAGTCAAAAAGTACTCAAGAAAAAGGGATAGACATGGAAGGTTGAAGAGGCATATAGGCAAAGGATCGTCTCATACCCGGAGACATGTAGATCGGATGGTGATGGACCCTTTTGCCTTTCATGATGAGCCAGGTATCTTTGCAAGTCCTAACGAAGATACAGTTTTCAGTCGTGGTCGAAATTGGAGTCAATCTCCATTATCCTTTAAAATACTGTCCGGAAATCTGCCTAAGAGGTTCGACAGTACGAAAATGGAAAAATATGATGGTAGCAAAGACCCGGATAATCACTTAGAACAATTCAAAAAATTTATGATGAATTTTGACGATGACGACAAATTACTTTGTAGGGCATTCTCCCAATCATTTACGGGGAGTGCTCTAAAATGGTATTATAGCTCACCACAAGGCTGTATCAAGAATTTTGACACTTTTTGGGTAGCCTTTCGGAGGCAGTTGTTGGAAGTAAGAAAGTGAAGGGCAATAGAGACACG
The DNA here is from genome assembly GCA_036936605.1 of Limnanthes douglasii subsp. nivea. Classification (NCBI taxonomy): domain Eukaryota; kingdom Viridiplantae; phylum Streptophyta; class Magnoliopsida; order Brassicales; family Limnanthaceae; genus Limnanthes; species Limnanthes douglasii. The sequence goes on from JAUPFV010000005.1 coordinate 91,882,617, forward strand.
ATTATCCATTGTGCCCAAGAACCCAACGAATCCTTAAAAGAATACATAAGTCATTTTGTAAATACCAAAAATGGACTGGCTGATTGCTTCGAGCAAGTAGCAATAGCCTTTCTGAGGTAGGGCTTAAACCCTGGAAACTTGGATGATTCAGTAACTAGGAAAAAGACCATGACATGGGGAGGTCTGCTGAATCAGGTCGGAAAGCAGATTAATGTAGATGAAACAAAGAAAACTAGGGTGCACAGGCAGGTGAGGTCTGCTCTGGCTGCACCAAATCCAAACCAAAACTAGTCCGGGAACAAGGCTAGGGAGGTCGGGCCGAGTCATAACAGAGCCAAAGCTCAGTCTCAGCCAGCTGCACCAGCCCAGAGTCAACAATCTAGAAATAAACGAGGGACTTGGGTTCAACCAGAGTGGTTTGCTGAGTTGAAAGAAAATGTAGCCACCATTTATGACAAAACAAAAGACGATGTACACTACAGAAGGTCGACTGTATTACAGTCTCCTAAGGAGAGCCGTAATAATTGTTTTGCGAGTATCACCATGATACTGGTCATACCACTAAAGATTGTATTGCATTGAAACAAGAAGTGCAGAACTTGATTGAAAGAGGCAAGTTGGGGGCATATGTTAAAAGAAGAAGTGGAAATAGGCCTGATAGTACTCATCGGGCTGGTCCAAATAATGTAGGCACATCGGCTCCGGATGGGGCTATGGTGATAATTGAGAGGTTCGATGTAGAGTCGGAATACTTGGACCCTGACCCGACCCGGAATAAAGTGGGTGTTATCATAGAACGTTGCAAGACGGTGTCCGGACTTATTAACTTCTTTGAATCACTTACAATATTTGGAGGGGACACCATGACTGCACCAACTGCTTCTTTAAGAAAGAGGCACGTTCAAACTTTAGCTACCCAGCTTGAAAGAGGCATAACCTCCTATCAATCACAAATTCCTTTTCGTTTTATTGTTTTTGACGAGGATGATCTAAGAGATATTGCAGGTCCACATGAAGATGTTGTGGTCATAGGAGCATCCATTGGAGGCAATAATATAAGGCGAATTTTGGTGGATACTGGAAGTTCAACCAATATTCTCTTTTTGACTTCTTATAAAAAGATGAAAAATCCGGCAGTAATTCAACGTTCGAACAGATCGATTGTGGGTTTCACAGGAAGCTCAGCAGATGTGATCGGGGAGTTCGAGGAGGAGGTGTTATTGGGCAAAAGCCCTTTTAAAAAGATAGTTAGAATACTATTCGTCGTGGTGGATTGTCCCACTTGCTATAATGCTATTCTGGGGAGATCTTGGCTCTCTAGGATGCATGTTGTGGCCTCAACAGTCCACCAGTGCTTGAAGTATGTTGTGCAAGGACAAGTGGGAGTTGTTCGGAGCAGCCAAAAGGTAGCAAGAGAATTTTATGCCACTGCACTGGCTCCTCGGACGTTGGGGGCAGTTCAGATCAATGAGGAATAGCAGTTTGAGGGGCCCTCTAGGGGAGAGGGTGAGATAGATGACCCCAGAGAGACCCCTGACGTTTTAATACCAATTGAAGAAGTTGAAACTCACTCTCTGGCTAAAGGAAAAAGTATCAAGATAGGATCCAAGATGACATCAGAATTAAAAGGTAAAATGTTAAAATTCTTGAAAGACCATCAGCATGTTTTTGCTTGGTGCAATGCTGATGTTACCGGAGTACCAGCAGATATTATATCACACCAATTGTCCATTTGAAGAGACATAGCACCGGTGGTACAGAAGAGAAGAGCCTTTTCTAAGGAAAAGGCTAATGTCATAGTTCAAGAGGTTGACCGACTTACTAAAATGGGGCACATAAAGGAATCTCAATACCCTTTATGGACGGCCAACCCGGTATTGGTAAAAAATAAAAATGGCAAATGGCGTATGTGCATCGATTTCACAGATCTCAACAGAGCTTGCCCAAAGGATTTATACCCGGTCCCCCGAATTGATCAGTTAGTGGACTCCACATCTGGAAACAAGCTGCTATTCTTTATGGATGCCTTCTCCGGGTATAATCAGATTCAAGTAGATCCGCAGGATCAAGAACATACCACATTTGTTACTGATAGGGGCCTTCATTGTTACAAGGTGATGCCATTTAGGTTAAAAAATGCTGGTGCTACTTATCAGAGGTTGGTAAACAAGGCTTTTGCTGATCAAATTGGAAGAAACATGGAGGTTTACATTGACGACATGATAGTAAAAAGTGTGGACAAAGAGTTACACTTGGCAGATCTCCAAGAAAATTTTACTAACCTAGTAAAAGTATATTTGAAATTAAATCCAGAAAAGTGTGTCTTTGGAGTACAGTCCGGGAAATTCTTGGGATATGTGATAAGTGAGCAAGGGATACAGCCTGATCGGGACCAGCTTAATGCTTTACTACAAATGGAGCCTCCTCGGACTATTAAACAAGTATAACGATTGACTAGGAGGCTGGCTGCACTAAACCGTTTCATTTCAAGGTCTTCGGACAGGGGTGCCCTGCTTTTTGAAACTTTGAAAGGTGCAAAGGACTTTGATTGGTCCTTGCAGTGTGATGAGGCCTTCGATGAAATCAAGAAGCATTTTTCCTCCCCCAAGACTTTGTTTAAACCCGTTGATGGAGAGACTCTTTTCGTATACTTGGAAGTCTCTAGTTGTGCCATAAGTGCAGTCTTGGTAAGGGAGGTAGATAATTATCCCCGTCTGGTGTATTACATTAGCAAGAGTTTGATTGATGCAGAAATATGCTATTTGAAAATTGAAAAATTAGCACTAGCCTTGGTGATTGCTGCGAGTAGGATGAGACCTTATTTTCAGGCTCATCCCATTATTGTTCGGACGTCTTTTCCCTTGAAAAACGTTCTCCAAAAGGCCGACATTTCAAGTAAAATGACCAAGTGGTCAGTGGAATTGAGAGACTACGATATTGATTTTTCCCCTCGGACAGCAGTCAAAGCCCAAGCGGTGGCAGATTTCTTGGTTGAATATCACTCAGATAGAGATACTAAACAAGCAAGTAGAGTAAAAGATAAAAAAGTATGGATTATCCGGACTGACGATGGATCAAGCACCATGGGTTGTGGTGCTGGGATATGTTTAACCTCTCCTTATGGTGATAAAATGTACCAGGCTATATGCTTTGCATTCAGGGCTTCCAATAATAAGTCCGAATATGAGGCTGATATAGCTGGTTTAAAGTTGGCTCTCATTTGTGGAGCCAAAAGAGTCAGGTTAATGAGCGACTCCCAACTTCTTATCCATCATGCACAAGGTCAGTCTGAAGCTAAGAAAGAACAGCTGATTATATATTTATTCATCCTCAAAGAAATGGCACTAAATTTCAAAAGCGTCACTTATGAGCACATACCTCGAACAGAAAATACACTGGCAGACTCCTTGGCAACCATAGCCTACTATGAGTCCTACCCTTGGATACATGTGCAAGAATTCCCATCAATTCAACTCAATCCGGATAAGAAAGAATAGAGTTTAAATATACAGATAAAGCAGCCTCAAGATTGGAGATTTTCTCTCCTTCAATATCTCTCAGACGGCATCTTGCCTTCGGAAAAAGCAATAGTAAGAAAAGTAAAGTACAAGGCTCGTGGTTTTGTCATCCTAAGAGATGTTCTTTATAAGAAGTCTTACAGTAAACCCCTCTTATGATGTTTTGGGGTCGATGAGTCTCAAATAGTGCTCTCCGAGTTACATGATGGTGAGGGATCAGCTCACTGCGGATTCAGGGCCCTAACAAGAAGATTTTTGTTAGTTGGGTACTACTGGCCCTACATAATGCAAGATGCTAAGGAGTTGGTAAAAAAGTGTGACCCATGCCAAAGATATAGCAATGAAATTCATACCCTAGCTATCCCTTTAGAGTCAATTTCTGAGCCAATACCTTTTGCTCGTTGGGGGTTGGATTTGGTTGGACCTCTACCTATGGCATCAGGTGGGTGTAGAACTATAATCGTTGCTATTGATTACTTCTCCAAGTGGATAGAAGCAGCTCCATTGGTAGGTACAACTTCGAAAGCTGTTATAAAATTCATCTTATCCAATGTCTGTTCCAGATTTGGAATTCCACAAAAAATAACCACAGACAATGGGCCACAGTTCGACAACAAAGAAATGTAGAATTTCTGTGCCTCTAGAGGCATACAACATTGCTTCTCTACTTCTTTCCACCCACAAGCGAATGGTCAGGTCGAAGTGGCCAACAAGACAATACTGTCCGGACTAAAAAAGAATTTAGAAGGGGCTGCTGGAAAATGGCCAAGTTACTTGCAAGAAGTTTTGTGGGCTTACCGGACCACTCTCGGGGCTGCCACACAAGAGTCTCTATTTGACTTAGTATATGAGATCGATGCCATAGCTCCCATAGAAGCTACTCTCCCTTCATTTCGAGTTCATAATTTTTCCGAACACCCTAACGAAGTGGCAATCAGAGGCCAGCTTGACTTAATAGAAGAAAGAAGAGTTAAGGCTCACCTTAGAGCTGCACACTATCAAGGTTTGATGAGAAGCAAGTTTGCTTCTAAAGTTAAGAGAAGGGATTTTCAGCCAGGGGATAAGGTATTGAGAAAAATTTTCCTACATACTAAAGAGAAGCAATTCGGTAAGGTGGCTCCAACATGGGAAGGGCCCTATGTGGTCATTGAAAAGCTTAAACTTGGGACATACCAGCTCCAGGACAAAGATGGAAGGATTTTGAATCACCCCTGGAACATCGAGCACCTCCGTTATACTTGGAGTATAAACTATGTAAATATTTACTTGTTTGAAAATTCATGTAAATATTTGGGGGCATACGCTTTCCTCCCTGGTGGCTCGGGGAGGTTTTAATGAGGTGTCCAGTTTTTTTTTATAAAATGTAATGCCTTCTTAAAGTATTCAGAGTATTTTCAGTTAGTAGTTTTTGTTGAATTTTTTTATTAAACAGACCGGATTAAATTGGAGGAATGATGACTACTTAAACATTTGTCATCGGAGAATTTAAACACTCTCACTTTAGAATAATTGTGAAATAACTAAGGGCTGTTTAAATATTAGCCACCAAAGTTGAAAAATTATGAAAGCATGTAAGATTTGTGCAAAATGAAACTACCCATTAAAACATACGAGGTGCCTTGGCCATCCAAGGACTTTAAATTGTCAAAACAAGAAAGGTTTATCCGGACAAGGACCAGACACGGTTACAAAAAATTCCTTGGACATCCAAGGAATTTGGTTCTATCACAACAAAATTAAAAAGATAATTGATACTCTAAGACTGAGCCTTTGAAGATAGCTCAGCCTCACATGGTTTCTTCTTCTTTGGATCGTCATCCAGTCTCTCCCCAATCTCTTTTTCTTCATCGGTGGTGTCATCCCAGCCACTGGAGTAGCCATGCCTATCACCCTCAGCCATAGTATGATGGGGAAGGTCTTCGTACTCCACAAATCGCCATAAATCTTCCAATGTCCTCTTCGGAAATTTTTCATGAAAGAGCAGGACCATATCTGACTTGACTTCAACATACCTTTCCTCCTGAGAATCTATAACCTCATTGGTATAAGCATCAATCCTAGCCTAGATTGTTTTCTCCTGCTCCCTTAACAAGTCAGCCTTTTCTTGCTCAGCCTTGGACACACTGTTTTCAAGAGAGATTTTGTCATTAGTTAAGGCCTGAATGATGCTATCTTTGGCCTTCACCTCCTCTTTTGAAGAAAATAGGTCTTTTACCAGATCGGATTCCTTTAGCTGGAGTTCTTTAACAAATTCTTCTGAAGTGGCCAACCTTTTGGCCAAGTCCTCCTGACGTTTCTTCAACTCCTCATTCTCTTTCCTCAATACCTCAGTATTTTGGTTGGCACTAAGAAGATCGCTAGACAGTTTCTCTTTGTCAGAATTGAGGGTATTGATGATGGATATCTGATTGCGCACTTTCTTCTCCAAGATAAGCACTGGCTGGACATTGCTTAGTAAAGAGTGAGCAATGACATCTCTTTCACTTGAGACAGAAAAAGACTTACCGTTGAATGTGACGGTGTTCGAAGAGCTTGGGGGAAGGTAGGGCCCAGCAAAATCATCTCTGTGGAGGTTTTCAAAATAGAGACCAATCCCCTCAAGCCCAGTGATGTCGACACCATCAATACTAATATCCCCTCCTCCAACCTCTCCGGTTTGAAAGTCATCGGGGATCTCTTCTGCTCGAGTAGGATCAGTAGGGTCAACTGGAGGCAGTGACTCTGGAGCCAGGAGAGAAACCTCATCTCCGTTGGAAGTCTTCTTTTTCTTGGCATCCCGGTCTTCATCTTCTGTTCCCCATTTCCTGATCTTTTTGGAGACCTTTTGAGATTTTGGAGACCCAGCTGCTTTTTTGGTGCTCTTGTGTTCCACCATTTGTAGTAAGGCATCATCGATTTTCCCTTGACCTTGTCCCTCTGGGTTTGGTGGGACAGATTCCTCCGCCTCGGTTGGATTAGCCTCTCCAAACCTTGCTTGGCCTTAGCTTTTTTACCCTTTATCTTGCTTGGGGCTTTAGCTCTGCCCGGCAAGACCAATTTCCCATCCTTTCCCTCTGTCTTCCGGAGAATCACTCCCGGAGGGGTGGAGTGGTTAGTTCCTCCCAAGACAGATCCCTCCGGTCGGTTGTATTCCAAAGATAGGATCTGGCAAGATTGCCTCCGGTAAAACAGTTATGGAAGCGGTTTCCCCATGTTTCAGCAGCCCAAGCATTAAGCTTGGCACATGTACTCTGTCCGGCCTCTAAGTAATCGCTGAAGTCCTTGGGCAGCACTACCAAAAATAAAAAAGAAGAAGAATTAGATAAAAAATTTGGTATAAGTAAAAGTTGAAGTATGTGGTGAGATTGTTACCATCACTACGCCATCTGCTGGTAAGCATGCTTGGGTTGACACCAGCTTTAATTTTCTTCCCGTTTTCCCAAACACCGATGACGAACAGAAATTGAGTCTTCCAGCCTTTCTCTGACTCGAGCAAGTCATCCACCACCTTGTAGTTTTCACCCATGTTGAAGTGATAGAAAGGGATGACATGATTTATGCAGAAGCTTGCCACATCAGAAAATTTCTCCATCGGAAGAGGAATTCCGGAGAGCCTTGAAGCCATGATCCATGCCATAAGGGTGAACCATGCATTGGGGCTTAGCTGGCTTGGGCACAACTTAATCAGATGGAAATATTTGACTATTTATGGGTCCAAGGGAAACCTTAGTCCCCGTTTGAATAACTCAATATAGAAGACAATCTCGTTGAGCTTACAGTCCATGGGCGTCTCCGGATCGTTTGGAATCCTTATTTTAACATTCTCTGGAATTCCCCACTTCGTCCTCATCCGGCCAAGTTCAGCTTTATGAATGAAATCATACTTGATTTTCTACATAGCCAGCAAATATTTAACACTTACCTTGTGGAAACAAGGCCTCACCTTTCCCACAAGGCACTCTAGCAGGTCCGGGTACTTTAAACACACTTGTTCCTTGCCTTTGCTCTTCCTAGAAATGACAGTCTCACTTGTTTGCCCAGAGACATCAGTCTCGAAAGAGGCTTCTTTGATGTTGTCCTCCATTATTTCCTCCATTACCATGGAGGGATTGTCAGCTGTTTTAGGGAGAGAAGAGCTGCTGGTTGGCTCAGTAGGTCTTCCGGATTGTTGAGCATCCTTTTCCTCTTGTGGTCTAGATTCCGGCTGAGGCTCGGACCCGGATGTCTCTTTTTGAAGACTTGAGCTAGTTGCCTCCGGACCAAACAGCTTATCCTTGGGAATTTTGATAGGTGTTTCTGACCCTGTGGTTTTACTTTTTGCCCCGGATTTTGAAGGCGTGGATTTTGGTTTAGGCTGTGAGCCAACAACCTGCCCTTTTACCAGACGACCCCTTCGTCTATCTACCAGTTTCTTCGGGGAAATATCAGCATCTGACCCCATAGCGATGAATGGGGAAGGTTTCTAAAAGCTTGTGACTGCCTGCCATGGTTCAACAACAGGCTCTGACTCCTGGACTGATGAGCCCGAAACGATTGGTGAAAGGTTAGACTGGAACAACCTCCTAGGTTTAACACTCTTAGTTGAAGAAGAACCCCGGTCAGGCTCTGAGCTTGGTGTTTCCCCTTTATCAATAGGGGAAACAGGGAGGCTTACAGCGATGCGCCTTTCTTGTTCAACCTTTTGAGCTTTTTCTAACTCTGACAAATTGAGCCACCCACCTTTTACTAAAGCGTTTCTTGCTGTGAACATAAACTCACACCAAAAGAAAGGTTTTTTGAAAGGTGAAAACTTTTAAGATTAACAGAGTAGAGGTAAAAAAGATGATAAAAACAGTGAAAAGTGAACTGATTTATAGCAAAGGAACAAAAGATGCTTCGATACCTATGAGAATTCGAAATGGTAAATGCAATGATTAAAGACGACGCTGATGTCACCCACATTAAATGAAGAAGTTACTTTTCGAAACAAGTGGGAGCGCCATTCTAGGGGGAAAACGACCGGTGTGGCGAATCAGAGAAGGACACGTGTCCCACGATCTTTGGTAAAACTGTTCAGTTTCTGAGAGCTTTATCAGTCCGGGTAAAATCATTACACAAACTTGGAATCTGTCCGGACATAGTTACAAGTGCACGTGGACTATTTTTGAGGTCTTGCCAAAGGCCTTCGAACACAACCTAAAAAAGGGCTACTGATGAGTCCGATTTTTATCACCACTCACTATGGGGACCGGACAAGGGCAATTCGGACAAAGCCCAACCACTGAACTATCCGAACTGAATTAATGTAGTAAAAACTTAATCACTTCATGACTAAGCTAATTACCTACTTGCTTACAACTAATGGGTCTTTGAACTCGACCCGAATCCATAAGTCAACCTGAAAGCCCATATGACCCACAATTAAGGATATAAATACCCAACCACTTTCATTTAATGAGGGGAATGAGAATTAAATACAACCATGCAGCTCAAATCTCTCACTACAATCTATCCAAACATTAATTACCTTTAAAACACCATAAAACTCTGGACGAAATTACACTCAACCAAAAATAAACCTCACCAATCTTCACTACACTTTTACCAATAATGTTACAAGATTGATCATCACCAAGGTATACATTTCCAAGGTTTCTAAGGATATACCTCACAAAGAATTATTTTTTCAAAGTATTATGGAACGATGTTGCTCCAGAGTCTAACACCAAAGATTCTTCATTGCTTTCCAAAGAGCATATCAGTGGATCATTTTCATTTTTAAAGAGATATTTGCATCTTCCTTCACCTCATGGTCATTCCGGTGATCTCTACTACTATTTTTTTAGTGCCCAATATTCACACAATTTCAATGCTCGACAGGTTTTTACCCTTGGGTATTTTTAGGTTCTTAGACTTGGGCTTCTTGTTATTTGATATTCATCGGTAGTTCAATTTGCCGCCTTCACTCCCTCTGGTTGAATTTCCTCCTCTTGACCTGTATGCAAAATTTAAAAGGTTTATGATTCACTTGACTATATATTTCGAATATATTTACTAAAACTAGATAAAAAAACATCACCAAACTTCAAATTATTGCTTTTTGATGAGATATCACAGTCGTGACACTAGTATTTCAACATTCTAGTAGAGAAACCAAAAGTATCAATGCTCGTACTTCATCCTCAAATTTAATTTTAACTGAACTCAACTAGGTTGTGATTCTATTGAGTTTATTGAGATGTTGAGCTACTTATGTACCTTCCATTATCCGTAAATTAAATAACCGCCTCATCCAGAGAACTGTGTTGGATACAGATGGTTTCTCATACATACCAGAGAGAGACATCATAAAACCCGTCGTTGTCTTTTTATGTATTATTTTGAAAGCAACATTGCATGATAGAGTCAATCAGATAACTTTAAATACTTATATGCCAAGAAGAGTCCAATCTTCATGTTTCATACTCTTTGGCTTTCTTTTTTAGAGATGTTAATAAAGTTTTTTCTTGTACATATTATCTTTGATTTGCATCTTCCAAAATCTAAAATCTGTATCATAGAAGTTTTTTTAGTCTAACATTTCATTCATTTGCAGCCATCAATCCTACTAAATTTTGACTTCATTTGGATCAGTCCCAACCTGAAGCTTTGATACCGATTAGTGGGAAAATACGCAACTTTCCTTGTAACCAGATTAGTGAAAACACAAAAAAAACAATGAAAAAATACACACAAATCGATAACAAAGTTCAACCAATTGTGCTTACGCTTACGGAACTCATAGAGATCGTTTTATTTGAAAAAGAACTTTATGAATCTCTATTTTTTTTGTTACAATCACAAAATCGAGATAAGTGGTACATATAAACTTCAGCACTGAAAAATAAAAACAATTTAAGATCCACTATGAAGTCTATAAGAGCTCATTAAATGACTTGATCCATTAACTCGTCTTTCAAAATTACAAAATGTATTCAGACCCCTCATAAAAGAAATCTCATATTATATACCCTCGTCTAAAGATCCTCGTCTTTAAGAACCTCGTCTAAGGATATTTGTCTAAGGATTCTCGTTTCAAGACCCTCGTCTAAGGACCCTCATATTGAAGACCCTTAGCTTAAAGAACCTCAGTTTGAAACGAGAATTACTTTCAAACAATTAAGTAATGCTTAAACTACAAAACCCTTGTCTAAGGACCCTCGGTTTGAAAAACTTTTGTTAATAATGGGACGCTCGGCTAACAAATATATTGAGTGTGCCTTAAAGTATTTTAATCTTTGTATGTATGACTTTCAGTTTTTCAAGACCATAAATTTAATTTGATTATGTTGCGTGCATGAAACACAAATCTCGATTAGAAAAAAGAATGAGTGTAATTTTGAATCAATGTTTGGAAAAAAATACATGCAGGAATGAAAAGGATACAAAATTGTGAAAGAAACAGGCATAAATTAAATAGGATGTTTTTACAATATCCAAATAGTACATAATTAACTTTTTTTACAAACACAAATGTTTAAAAAAAATGTTCCATTCACCTTAAAGTCATTATCATTGTATTAAGTATGCATTTGTCCGTATCTGCATTCTTTAGTACCTTATTGTTTGCAACATGTGGTGCATCATTTAATTGATTCACATAATCTTGATTTTGAACCTACACATCCAACTATGTTTTCAGGACATCTTCTGATCTTATAGTATCCATAAACTTTCAAAATTATCCACCTCTTCTTTATCTTTCTAGATTACATCATCTTGAATCTCAAAAGTAAACATATTATTATTGTGAACAAAGTTAAATTAAATACACAAAGATAAATCGCATACAATAGCAATATAGAATTTCGAATCGTAAATGAAGGCAACAAATAACCGCGAATGAAAGCAATATAAAATTGTGAATCGTGAATGAAAACAACCTACACCATGAATCGTAAATGAATTCTATCCCAACACCTATGTTAATTACTTCAACTTGTGCATAAATTTACCTCAATTTATGCATTGTATGTTTGGATGTCTTCTTTTTCAACTTAAACCCGTGCTACATAAATCTAGATTAGTTTATTCTCAACTTGCTTTTGAACCCATACCACATCTTTGTTTTATCATAGAACTTCTCTAGATTTTCAAATTGGACCAGTATATAAGTCACCTCCTCATGCACCTCTTTCGATACCTCCTCTTGCTCCTTATCTTACACCACCTCATACACCTTAACCAACACCTCCTCATATATCTTTGTTTGGACTATCTTATGATCAGCTTCCTGGATTGCATCGTCAAAGTAAACGAATTTGAATTGTGAATAAATTTATAATCAAGATACAAATGAAAATTCCTAACAAAGGTAATATACAATTTCAAATCACAAATAAAAGCATTACAAAATTGGTAATCGCGAACAAAGAAAGTATACATGTAATAGTTTATTCTCAACTTGAATTGGTTCATCATCAGCCTATTCATCACTGTTTTTCGTGATTTGGTTGTCTCATATATTTTAATGTGGTATCAATGAGTTTCTTTTTTTTTGAAAGGTGATTAATCCATTATTTATATTAGCAATATAGACAAGATAATAGTTTGGTTTAGCCTATATTACTTTAACCTTTCTCCCATTGATCCAATCAATATAATTTTCTCTATATTTGATGGTTACAGCTCAACATTCGAGGTTACAAGATGATTAACCTTCTTCTTTAGAGTTTTTCTTTTTGTCACATGATTTTTCCAACTTCTCTTTATTTGTCTCAAAATTATCAAGAAAAAAACTTATTAGGTTTTCGAATCTTAAAAAAAATATTATGAGCATCACAAATCATGAACATAGTTGTAACGTGAATCACGAACAAAGGTTTTTTACTATCACGAATTTTGAAATTTACTAGTAACACAAATCGTGTATGAAAAAAAAATCGGCAATATGATTGGTGAACAAAGGCATAAAACAAATACGAATCACAAACCCATATATTACACAAACGTGAATCGTAAACTTAGGCTTACCTTCCTTCGTTGGGTGATCTTTCTAGACGTTTGTTTCCTACTGTCAAGTGGTAGACCTTATTTGTAAGCTTCACATTCTGTTAAGAATGGGTTACTAGTTCTTGAATAAACTTTAGTATATGTGAAGTAGTTCTTATCATGCGAATCATCTATTTGTTGTAGAAATTAATTTAGATGATGAATACTTAGGAACTCTTAGCTTATTGGTTCATTGTTTTGAGTAAGCTTCCTTAAGCATGCAACATGAGTTATTTTCTTAAATATAGATGAAATGGTATGATCAACATTACTTAATTGTTTGAAAGTAATTTTCCTTGAATAACTACATATTCCTTTTTGTCGTGGCTTAAATCTAAAATTATATATAATTTTATCTCTATTTGATGCACCATCTGCTTGCACATTATATGTTAAATCATCTTCATATTCCTCTAAATTCGCCGCATTACCTTCACTAGTGGTATTATTTTCTTCCTTAACTTCTTTGTTTTCTTCCACTTCTACTCATTCTTATAAAATCCCTTCATCATATAATTCTTCATCCTTAAATGTTTCTTCTCTTTCAATTTTTTTTTAAAGCTAATCCCTCAAACAAGCCTGCGAGAATTTGGGTTTGTATTAACTGCAAATCGTAAATGAAGAGTAGTTGTAAACCGTGAATGATAAAAAAATATAAATGTGTAAGTATATTAAACATGAATCTTGAGTGCTTATTACACGCGGATCATGAATGATTAACTTTAAATATGCAGAAATAAATCATAAGTCGTGAATGGTATTTAAAAACGAATTTTAAATTATTTATGATGTATATATGAAAAACATAAATTGTTAATCACGGATGGTAATTAGACGTGAATCACAAATTAGATCTAAATGTAAAATTCTAACTAAATACTTGATCTTCCTAATTTTTTCAAGTGCTTATATCAAATCACATTCTCCCTTTATCTCCATTCCCATGTATTTTCAATATCTTGCTATCAAGGCTTCGGTTATAACTCCCTCCTCAAGTGTTGTGTTTTCGAAAAGAAATTATTGCATGTACATATATATAAGATCATGTATGTATATTTTTATACTCTTATTTAACAAAATTAATTAATATAATAACCAAATATATAACAACACATCCTACAACAGTGACAACTTTTGTGTCGAAATTAGTAATGTTGCTCAGCTGTAGTTATTTATTTTTTGCATGTCTTCAACGTAGGTAACCATCATCGTACCAAAGACATCGTCAAACATTAAGAATAATAATATTGAGAAAGCTAACAATATCATGAGTATACATAGAGGAGAATAATGTTGAGCAATCTAACAATACCATGAGTATACCTAGGGGTAGAATGTGTTGCCACACTGCTCTACCATACCAATGCTCAACCGAACCATACCGAGTTTTTACACACGTTCTGGTACAATATGGCAATTTTGATCAAATAGGATTTGTAAATGTTATGATGTTCATTGTTAAAAACTGAAATATTTTCTAACACAAAGAATAATATGGTATAAAAATAAAAATAAAAATCATACAAGGTTATGGTATTTTTCGTAACAATCTCTTTTAGAAAACCAATTTTACATCAACAAATTTTAGATCAAATTTAAAATTTAATTCGACACTAGATAAAAATGGATGAAATTCCATTTCATATATGGTATTGAAGATCTATGTATCTAGTTTCTAATGAAAAATATCATATTTTAATAAATATGTTTTTACATAAAGTTATCGTAATTTTTATAATAGTCGTCGAATCTGTCAAAAACTTAGTTTGCATCAACATATTTTTAATCAAGGTAAAATGTAATTATGTACTTATTTAAAGTGTTAAAATTTTAATTTTACAATGGTTACAATCTGTATGCTTAGTTTCTAATTAAAAAATGTCATATTAAGATAACTTTTGTACATAAGTTATTGTATTTCTCGTAACAGTCGTCGAAGCTGTCAAAAACCTAGTTTGCATCAACAAATTTTATATAAAATTAAAATATAATTCGATAATGATTTCGAAAGTTTAAATTTTAGTTTCTTATATTGTTGTGAATATTTATGCGTATAGTTTTTAATAATAAAAAAATTGTATTAAAATAAAAGGTTTAGACAAACTTATCACTTTTCTCGTAACAGTCGTCGAAACTTTCGAAAATGTATATTGGATAAATTAATACCAAAATTGAAATCTAATTTTGACATGACTTATATATTTTAAATTTTAATTCCATATATATTTTCAAAATTATAATATTCTAGTTTTTTAAGAACAAATATCATATTAAAAGAAAACTTATAGATAAAGTTATCGTATTTATCATAATATATCTCAAAACTGTAAAAAACTGATTATGCATCAACAAAATTTAGATTAAATTTGAAAACGATTATGAACTTATTTATAATTTTTTAAATTTAACTCTATATATATTTTTCCAGATCTTAAAGTCTTGTTTCGAATAAAAAATATCATATTAAAATAATTTAGACAAAGTTATAACTTTTTCTGTAACAGTTGTTGAAGCTATTAAAAACAGATTTGGTATCAATAATTTTTAGATCAAACTAAAATTTATCTTTGCAGTATTTAAATACTAAAAATAATTTAAAATACTTATTTTAAACTTATATGTTTTGGTATATTTGATATTTTCTACTTTTTCACTACTTCCAAAAAAATCCAAACAAATTGTTTTTTTATCTTATATTTTTTTTGTTCGTTTATTTTACGATAATAAACCATAGCAAACCGAATTTTTTTGCATACCAAAAATTAGTATACCAAAATTTTGGTAGGATGACATTACTTAATTTTATGATATCGAATAATTGGTAGCAGAAATTCAATGAAGGTTAATCCTGAATTTTGAAATATATATCATGATTATCTTGAAAGAATTTTTCATTTGAGTGAAATAAAAATTCACTCAAAAGTCAATATTTTCACATTTACTTAGGTTTATTTGATATAAAATATTATGTATATTTTATTATTTTATCTTTTGAGTTAAACATGAATTTTGATATTAATTTTTAGCCAACTAGTTTCTTTTATTTAAATAGTAGAAAAGAACGAAGTGAATTATCTTTCATCAATTTTCACTATTGGTATAATAATACACGACTAATATTAGAATTTTACGTGATGATAATTCTCACTTTACATTAAAAATAATCATAATATTTTATAGAACTCTTTATTACATTACATAAACTAAAGTTTTATTACATCATAAAAATCTGAATGTTCTTTCATAATGCATTATATAAATACTTTATATAAACTGATTACACATTATTTTATTTATATATGTTTGTGGTTCTTTGTAAAAGGCGATAATAACTTCAATTTTCACAACATTTGGGGGATATTGAGTTTACTCACCATGAATAACTACAACTACTTATTCTAAAATGGGAACTTGAACATTAGTTTCTAGAGAAAATGATTATCATCACGGTTGGGAGAAGAACGATAATAAGGATATTGAATCCTCATTATTTAAATACCAGCAACCATTTCTAATTCCCCACTCCCCCCCACCCAAAAAAAAATAGAATTGTTCAATGATTATTTCCTCTAAACCTTGATGTCCTTAAAATTACTAAATTATTTCAAACGTAAATTTGGTTGTAGAATCTTAAACTAAACATTGATAAAATGGGTTGAATCCTAAAATAAAAAAATATATTAATGTACCATACTCATGTTTAACTTTGATAGGTATGACGAGCTTTACCACCAGTGGACATACCCAAATGCACAAATATTTCAAAGAAATCTTTTGATATGTTTAAAATTAATGTAGCGAGTTGAATAACTATTTATGAATTTATTTTTTAAAGAATGAACTTTTACATTATTTACCTAAACGAAAAAGATTATGGTATAGTTCGGTACACTGCATTACCTACCTTAGTAGCAACCACCAAGGTCAAATATATCACACTTAACTCTTTTAACCAAAATGGTACATTAATCTAGGCTTAAAATACTTGGACTTGGCAATAAATTATAATTATGGTGATATATGTGCAGTATCAAGCCAAAAGATATGTATGAACTATATGTGTTATCGTGGTAATATTTTCATATGAACGGTTCACATATTTAATGAATATTTTTAAGATTTATATTATTTTGTATGTATATAATTTTTTTACTTGGTAAGCTCTCTTTTTGACATACCGAACATATGTTGAAATATATAGACTAGTTAAGAACGTCCGTGAAACTTCGAGCAACTAGCTTGTCAACCTCGTCTCCAACGATGTGACCAATATACATTTAACAAATGTATACTTATTTTTATCATGATTTTAATTTATTTTTATTTTATGAACCTACATATATATATATATATATATATATATATAATCATCACAAAAATAATTGTATTTACTTATATAACTTATCCAATTTATAAATCGTATTAACTATGTACAAATAATTGTTGGTTGTAGAAATATAACATCATTTAGTTGCTAGAAATTAAGTATATCTTCTATAGTATCACATACTGTGATAATGAAAAACTATATACATCCATCATATTTCTTGAAATAATTAAATAATTAAAAATATGGAGGAGATTAAAGGCGTGAAAATAAATATATTGTCCGAGTCAACTCTCAAACCTATCAAGGCTTCTAAATTTATCCCGGATCTTGTAGAATAAATTCAGCCTTTGTATAAATTTTGGTTTAGCTTATTAAGATATTAAACTACGTGTAACTAAACTATGATTCTTAAGTGTTTTTACTTAGATATTTTTAACACGGATGTCAAATTTTAAATTTTTAAATATTAGACATGCATTCATATGACTTTACTCCCAGTAATCCTTAACGAATATCTTTGGACAAACATGTTATATATTACATATGGATGATAATGTTTTACATAACACAACATTGATTCACGACCATATCTAGAAAAATCAAACCTTTTTTGGACCAATTTGACTATTTTATGGCATATCATAATGATTCAACAATGAATTCTAGTTATGCATAAGTATACGGTATGTAAACACAACAATGACATCATACAGAAGTTTTCTCGCCCTCATAAAATTATGTGCATAATCTTCTTTTGTACCAACTTATGCACACAACTATGATATTTGGCACTGAAAAACCAATTATTTTTTTGTATTACTAACAAGTATATATATATATATATATATATATGAAGTGTACATATATGACTTATGCATAACATCAAACATTTATGAAAGTTGAACAAACATGTTGCATTTCCTCACATCATGATTATTTGAAGCAATCTTTAGGATCTCATGGCTCTAACAGGGATTGACTTACATCGATATGTTAATGGCTAAAATATCCCTCTTAAGAGATCAAATATATGTAGAAGATGAATGATATTCAAACTTCAAACTTAAAACAAATAATCTTGATGTAATACAAGTCATCGCCTCGTATATCCTAAGATCCAATTGTTTAAGAATTATAGGACATTACCCGTACATCTCTCTAGTCAAACATTTTTCTAATCACTAACATGCAACCTAAAATTTATATAAATAGAAAAACATAACTATACGTTTCATTGCAACAGTGAAATCATAAGTATATATGCATTAAAAGTAAGAAAACAACTTATATGTATATCAAATAAGGTAATCTAACATAACAACCTTTATTATTGAAGATCAAATGGGTTATTTCATGTAAAACAATATTCGGGGTAACAAAACATACAAGAATCATACCAGAAGACTTATTGATGGCGCCGCAACGAGCATTTGGGCTCACCACGATCACATGCTTGTCGTGAGGTCTCGTGACCATTATATTTCTTCAACAACGATGAACTAGCTAGTCACTAACGATGCAATAAACTACTAAACTAAAAAATCATTTTTTATTATAAATTAGGGTTTCGACGATTACGCCTCAAAACTTTAATCATGTTGTACTAAATCACAACTTGAACTTAAATTCAACTAGTGCATACTTAAATTTGAACATGCAAAGTAAAATCGTAATCGTAAAACTCTCAATATTACAAAAAAATATGAAATTATATATAAAAAATATTTAATAGATAAGGTTGATTTTTAACCAAATATGTAGCGACCTAATACCAATTATAAATATTTGGGGATCCATTTCTCAATATATATTAAGCTTAAAAATAAAAATCATCACATAAAATTTGATAAATCACAAACAATAAGTTATGAATTGTTCGGAGCTATCTTATGAGTTATTTAGATAGATATTTTATAGCGAAACCTATAGAGCTTCTTTGGATAACACATGTTATCTTTCAAATATCACATCTTAAAAAATCAAATTACTAATAAGTTATTAAAAATAGAGAACCATAAAATCATATGAGAAAGAATATTCATAAAAATATGTAGCTGAAATTCAATAGATAAAAGGATGATGTTATTTATTCTTAGGTAGATAAAAAAAGAAACTGTTTATGCATTAGGTTTTTTTAGGAAGATGGATTCGTCCTCTATATATTTTTTTCTTATAAAAATAAAATTTATTTTATTTTTTACGTAATATACTCAATTTAATTTTAGGAGTCTCTAATGTACTCATATTTTATGAACCATATTTACTGTCCGGTTTTTAAGGCTTAATAATTTAATTATTTGGTACGAGAGATCTATCAAATTCGTATTAACAATGTATAATACTATTCTATTTTTCACTGGAAGGTCCAATGTATATAATATACTTAACTTTTGATTAATTTGTAATAATTATACAATATCTTATCATAACTCAACGACTCTAAATATACATTATAAAAATATTCAAATTCAATATATTTTTACCATCAAATCTTACAATTCTTAAATAGCTCTAAAGTAATATGTAAAATATTTTTAAATTTTAGGTGTTTACTCAAAATCTTTTCAATTTTTATAAAAAATTAAAACATAAACCTTTTATTCTTTTAAAAAATAGAAAACTTGTTTGGTTTTTGAGAGATTTTCACTTCATCGAATTTGATATTTTAATAACTATGTATATATTTATAATAATATACATATTTAAAAAATATACAAAAATATCATCATGCTATCAAAAACTAAATTTTATTCATCTTCATTTCTTCTTAATTTTTCTATTATATCATCACCATCTTCAATAAAATCTCAAATCTCAAATCTTTAATCACAGTTATTAATTTTTAATTTTTAAATTTATATATCGAAATCCAAAAAAAACTAAAATCTAAATAAATAAAAAACTAAACACAAACTCATAATCAAAATGAATTACCCCAAATCAAATTAAAATACAAAAAAAACTAATACCAAACTTGAATTTTTAATTCCAAAACCAAAACATAAAATAAAATCCAAATACAAATCCAAAATCAAATCTAAAACCAAAACCAAAAGAAATACTAAATCCAAAAACAAAATTAAAACAAGAATTTGAATCCCTCAAAAAAAATGAAATTGATAAAATATGCCAAATTCTTGTTTAATTAGATATAATATAATTAATCTCATTATGTATTAACTAGATTAACTTATGAGATGACTAACTATATATTTAGAAACTAGATCCATGTATTACAATAATCTTCCACTTGGATCGTCATATGCTACTCAAGAATATATTTAACTTCAATGGGTACCCTAAATCCATTGTCAATAGGTGAATGGTACAACCGCGTACACGATCAATAAACAATAAAGGACTAAAGACCTCTTTATTATAATGTGAACAATATGATGCACTAGTAATCATATTATTGCCATCAATCAATTAGGTGCCACTTATGATGTTCAATATAAGAATAATATGATATATAATTATACATATTTACTCTTAAATGATCCTACATTGGAGATCTAATAGGGAAACATATGTAAATAAATTTAACCAAGCCACATATTTCAATAAACCTATATGTATACAATATTGCAAATATTAATTCGATCATATTACAAAAACTTCCACTGAAACTAACACTTCTCTAAATAAACTCCACCCATCATGATGGTGTGTTCTTAGAAAATCTTAGGCAATATCGCATTTTTAAGATGACATGCTATCATGGAGTTTGTAGTGGTGTGATATATATATATGACCCCTATGGACATCTTGAAGCCATCTCTTGTATAACATGTAAATCAATGACAAGATTCTACAACCACAATGACCGATTCGATGCTTCAAGACATGTATACATTTTGAGTCATAGTGGATGATGCAATAAATGTTTGTTTTGTACTTTCCATTATATTGCACTCTATCTAATAAGAATATATTACCTTATATAATTTTTAGTGTGTCCATGCATCCTCCAAAAGTTGAGTAAGAATACCCAACAATCCCCGACCTTTACGACTTTCGATATGTCAACTTGTGCCCTTTCGTTCTTTGCAATTAGTCAATCTGTAACATTATAACACACTTCATATATATTATTTGTGTGATAATCCAAAAATACCAGAAGAGAGATCCTGATGTATTTAGATTCCTAACACAAAACTTGCATCAACAAGATCTTTCATATCAAAATTATCTGATATAAATTTCTTTGTATTGCGAAACAATTCCTTATTATTTGAGGCAAGCAGTATGTCATCGACATGTAATACCAGAATTATGAAATTACTCCCACTGAAATTATGATACACACAATCCTTAACTAAGTTGGCTTTACAGCCAAAATAAAATATCACATCAAGGAATTTGTGGTACCATTGGCGATAAGGTTGTTTAAGCCTATCGATGGATTTCTTAAGCCTTCGTACCAGATTCTTTAAGTCACCTATTTCAAAGTATTCCAGTTGCAACATATAGATCGTTTCCTCAATATCATCATTAAAAAATGTAGTATTTATTTCATTTTATAAATCTCAATATAAAAGTGTGCAACTAATATCATAATTGTTCTAAAAGAATCCTTCACCGATACTAGGGAAAAAGTATCTTGAAAATCAATCCCTTCACTCTGGGTATAACCTTTCATTACAATACGTCCTTTATGTCTTTCTACATTACCCAAGAAATTTTCTCTGGTTTTGTCATCCCACTTACAATCAATTTCCTTTTTCCCTTAAGATAAGGAGACAAGTTCACATATAGTATTGTCTTATATTGATTTATACTCTCCTTTCGTAGTGTCAATTCACATCCGAGAGTTAGAGATTTCTAAAGATTGTTTGTAAAATGAGGGATCATCTATAGTTCCAACACATGGCGTTTCATGCTCCTGAAGAAATACTATCTAATCAAAATATATATCACTATTATTTTCTCTCGTGGATATTTTTAAAAATATTATTACTTATAGTTGTATTTATTGAGGAGGTAGAGTTTGATCCTCATGAACAATATCATTTTTGTCTTTTTGAAGACGTTTAACTTGAGTATCATCTTGTTCTAAATAGACCATATTCGTGTCCCAGTTAAATCTTCAAGTGGAACATCAATATTATTTTGAGTATAACCTTATTATAACGGGCACAAAATGATTGACATTAAAGTTCAATATTCTGATACATAAGTATATGCGTTAGAACCTTCATGAATATCTACAGATTCTTCCTCAAAATGTACATTTGTTCCTGAATTATGCCCCATAATCTCAACATTCTTAAGAAAATTTGATGTTCTCATTTAAAAAAATGTTACCATTGCGAGGATCATAAAACTAAAAACCCCTTAAATATTCAAACTAAACATTGAAGAAACAATTAACAGTTTTTTAATCCGGTTTCTTTTCCTAAGGTTTGTATTCATTTGCCTCAACTGGACATCCACATATATATAAATTCTTTAAATTGGGCATGCACCCATTCTAAATCTCATATATGGTTTAACGGCTATCTTAGTGGGTACTATATTGAGTATGTATGCGATATATTTGATGGCTTCCCTCTAGATAAATAATCGTAAATTTGATTTACTTATCATACTTTTAACCATATCATTTAGCATATGGTTCCATCTCTCATATACATCATTCATGCGGGATGAATCTGATATTGTATAATAGAGGACTATTCCACACTCCTCTAGGTATTCACTTGACCCGTCATATCTACCATAGTAGTCACCACCATAGTGATATATAACGCTTTTAATGCTTTTACCTAGTTCTTTTTTCAATTTTGGTCCTAAAATATCTGAACTTGTCTATGGATTCTGAATATTCATGATGGAGGTAGAGGTACACAAAATGAGATAATTCATCTATAAACGATATAAATTATTGTTTCCTGTTCCATGATTTCTTTGGAATCGGTCCACATATATCGGTATTTATCAATTCTAAAACTTTAGTAACTCTATTTTCCCCTACCCTTTTGGTTTTGGTCTGTTTCCCTTGGATGCACTCGGTACAAGTACCAAATTCGGACTAATCGAGATGATCCAATCAACCTTCAATTACAAGCTTATCAATCTTTACTTTGGATATATGACTTAACCGTATGGGCCATAGTTTAGAGAAGTTTTCGATTTTATTAATCTTATTCACTACAAGTTGTGCATTTATGGAAATTTTGTAATTATCAACTCTATTTAATAATACAAGTTATGTTCCATTATCAAGCTACCAAAATAAAAATTATATCATTATATAAGATTTAAACCATTATTTCCCGAAATACAAGAATAACCATACATGTCCAAAATAGGAAAAAAAATTAAGTTCCTTCAAAAAGTAGGAGCATACATAACATTGTTTAAAAACAATACATGTCATGTAGTAAGTTTTAAATTTATATGAGAAATTTTCTACACTTTGCACGAGAACCATCAGTTTTAACGATGAACTACTCATCGTTACTTAGCCTATGACTCTGTAGCGTGCCCAAAAAATAAATACATACATGAGTTTTTGCAACCGAATCAAACCACCATGTATTATATTTTACAAAAATAATATTAACTTCTAAGACAACCAAAGAGATCATATTTCCTTTACTTTGTAAGTAAACTGGGCGTTTCGCACATTCCTTCTTGAGATGTCCATTTTATTTGCAGTAAATATATCGACCTACCATCAATTTGTTAGGTTTCTTCTTAGCTGGACCAAAGCTCGATATTTTGCCATAAATCTTTCTATTTTTTCCCATCTCTTTGTTGGAAACTACCATGTTTACTGTAGTTTTAGGTGGACTAGAAATGCTTAAGATTTCATGGGAGAGGTTGAAAAATAAACCCCATCATACATTATTCAAGTAAGCTTACCTTGATTGTCTTTAGGTTGATTGCAATCATAGACATCCCCATAATATGCTCTCAGATAGCACATTTCCATTATACTTCCTTGTAGAGATATCATTCACGAGATGTTGTATCTTGACCTTGTCATTTTTGGCAAATACTTTCTCAACTTATATGAGAAATTATGAGGAAATGATAGCATCATTTGGTACAACCGTATGAAGTACATCTGGTATCCCTAGAAGCATGAAGGTAAATCGTAACCGATTAGACCCCTAGTTTTCATATTCCATTGTTTCTTTGGGTGAACTTTCCCAATTAAGGAGATATGGTTTAGGTTTTATTAGTGCAATATCACATTACTTCCATATCAGCTCAATGTCTTCTTTCCACTAATAAAAATATGATTCATTAAACATTTAGGGTTTGTTCTCTATGGAATTATAACTCATAACATTAACGAGAACACATATAACACACAACACATAAGTAAATTTGACATATAACAACTTAACATACTTGAACATGACGTATACACGTAAAATATATCATAAAATGGTAGCAGGATCATACTAACATGTATTTGTGAGTTTAAGAAATTATCATTAATCATTATTTTAACTATCCTAAGTATCGGTAAAACCCTTCGGATGGTTTATTTCACCTACTTAGAAATAATTATATTTTTTCTTAAGTATCGGTGAAACCGTCCGGAAAGTTGATTTCACATACTTAAATAAACATAAAATATAAAGATTAAATTAATTTTCTCAAGTACCAGTGAAGCACTCCAGAGGGCTGATTTCACCCACTTGAATTACAAAATATCAAGGATCCATTTTCAATACAGTTTCTAAAGTTCATGATTAGCCAAATATAAATATTAACCTTTCGGATGAGCGATCATATTTGAAATTAAATTAATCTATTGAATCTTTTCATATCCTAGGATCCTCAATGAGATCAACTAATCCTCTAGAGGGTCGATTAAATGATTTCATGATTCATCTATCGAAATCCGAAACTTTTGTCATGTATATCCATATAATCATTCAAACACATATATGTATTCCACATATACATACAAAATATAGCATGTCCAAGCATTTATCATGTTAAATAAATTAGAAAAAATATTAAATTAAATAATTAATTAAAAAAAATTATATTATGTTTTTTGGAAAACAAATCCAGCCTAATGTTGTTGTTACTCGGCAATCCATCCAACCAACAACATCAATTTTTGTTGTGGTTGAGTGTCCGCCTAACCAGCACCCTCTTAATGTTGTCATCGCGACAGTTACGGATTGCGATTTCTTCGCAAGCTGCGCGTTCATCCGCAACGATAGCAGGTAGCTGGCCACCGTGAACGTTGTGAGACAACCTTCGATTAGCAATAGTATCTAGGTTTACGTCATGGATGAGCCACTGTCTAGATAGGCCTGATATGTTCTGTTAAATTAGCATTTGGTTTATTCTAAATGTGAAAAATAATAATCCGGAAATCAAATAAACCCTTATTTAATGGGAAAAAACCCTTAAATCCTATCAAAACAATATATTTATTCATAAAAAATCAAACACTTGAACATACTTTTTTTCTAAACAAATCAATCTATTCATGTTTTTTCAGATAACCATAAATCTATACCCTACCAAGTCAGTTAACAAATAATCTGAATGGTGCGGGTTTTGTATATAAAAAACATGCATTTGATTTAATAAAAGATATACATACAATTTATCCTATGTATCACAAGATGGTTTTTGGCTCTTATACCAACTAATAGAACTTATATTGATTGCCCAATATAATCTATCACAAACACGGAATAATAAGCTCCTTCTTGTGATTAACTATTTTACACATGATAAAGTACTTACCAATTTGCTTGTTGTTATTCATATTCCTGATTGATATTTAAAACGCCTTTTATATATGGAGATGGTTGTAGATTTTCTTTTTAGCAAAACGGTGACTTACCTTTAAGATTTAGATTAAGAGAATAACTTAATATAGTCTCTTTTATATATGAAATACAATTAGAAACTCTAATTGTATTAAGCTTATATATTAGTCGTTTTGTGATTGGAAATCACAACCAACAAATTGATTTAATCAATTTAGTCTCTCAATTATCAGTCTAGGGTCAAGTGTTGAGTTTTTTTTCACCTATATATGTTCAATTTCTATTTAATTATACATAATACAATTAATTGGATTACTTGTTAGTTGGACTACAATATGACAATGACCAAATAAACATTTAGTATACCGACCATAATTATTCCAACCAAAATATTCAAAACCAAATTAAAAAGTAAAAACAATATCTAAAATTGGTACAAAATAACATAATACTATTATTTTTTACTAAAACGACTATATTTCGGGCACCGGGCATGGAAACCTAAACTCAAAATCTATTGCGCTTTCGTTCCATGTAGACAAATAAATATTATCTTCGTTAACCAAAATTTGTTGTTAGGTTGGTTTTTTTAGGAAAAAAGATTTAAAAAAATAAATAAAAAAATAGAAGAATTTGTTTTACATATCAATTCAGATTTGAGGAGATGTAAATTGCGTCAGCTTCTAAAAATGTTCCGAAGATAAAGATCAAAAATTACGTCCCGAAAGAGACAATACTAAAAATTTCAGGTGATAGAAAAAACAGAAAAAGACCGATAATTGCACTAATTGCATTATCCATTTCTTTTGTATTTTTGTTAAGTGGCAGGATGTTAAAAATGAACCGATAGGGATAGGAATAAATAATATGACAAATGTTCAAAGAAATCGGCTTGTATACTAAGATTAGATTTTCTTTTGCCTTATAAATTCACACCCTTCCTCAACTATTCATCCAACAAAGAGTAAAAAGAGAGTTTATATTGAAGAGATGGCTTCAAGATGTTCAGGTATGACATCTTCGTTTAAGTTTTCGATAGATTCATAAAACAAAGCTAAAACTTCTTATAGTATTTTTGGACTAAACTGAACATTTTAAGCTAAAGTAAAAAACTTGAATATGCTTTGGGGCTAACTGGAAGAGTTCTTTAATTTTCATCACTCTTTGACTTGAAGGTAAACAGACATGGCCGGAACTGGTTGGATCACGTGGAACAGCCGCAGCATCAGCAGTCCGGAGGCAGAACCCCAATGTGAGGCCGGCCATGGTACGCGAAGGTTCTGCTACAACTGGGGATTTTAGGTGCGACAGAGTTCGGATTTTCGTCAATGCAAGGGGTACCGTAACTCGAGCACCTAGAGTTGGCTAGTAGTTTAGTTTTATTTTATCTCTCATGTACTATAAATAAAAGATCATGTAATATGCAGAGTTGCACACCAAATTCTGCAATAACAATAATATAAGTTTTATGTTGAAAGTAGATAACAGACCTCGGAAAATATCTCTATCCCTTGTAATTATTTTACAATTGTATTTTAATTAAACATAGAGGATTCTCTTCAAAAGCCATACTTGCTTAATTAGAAAAAAAAAATCAGTGTTTTCATGATCATGTCTGCCAGTATCATGATCATTATCTAATACCAATAGTTTATTATTATTTTTCTCCACATCATTTTGGAGCCATTTTAGAAAGTGTTTGACTAGAGAATGATTAGTTTGGTATAGAGATTAGTGGAGGAAAGGGAGTCGAGAGATTAGTGGAGGAAATAGATTAGTTTGGTTGAGAGAATAGTAGAGGATGGGCAGTAGAGAGATAAGTGGAGAATATAGAGTTGATAAATTAGTGGAGGAGATGAAGTAAATAAGATGGAGGAAAGATTATCGGTGTAAGTAGAGAGATAAGTGGAGAATATAGAGTTGATAAATTAGTGGAGGAGATGAAGTAAATAAGATGGAGGAAAGATTACCGGTGTAATTATAGAATATATGGACTTTGAGAGATTAGTTGATGAGATAATGTAGTTTGATTGAGATAATTTTGAGATGAGGGATGAGTAGTGGATGAGTAGTGGATGAGAGACTAGAGGTGTATTTAGATGCAAGATAAAGACGAATTATAATTTTTTTAAAAAAATATAACATCAACCGTGCACCCGACTATATTGTTTATGAAACTTTTCGTAGCAGGGTAATTGTCTAATGCCTTAGACGGATACCTGACTAAAGCTATTTAAAAAAACATACTATCTCTTGATCTTCCCAATAAATGCACCTCTAATCCCCCACTCATCTGTCATCTCTCAACCCAACTTCTACTTCTATAATTTTATCAGAGTTTCCAAATTCAATCACATTTTTAAATTTGATCAACGCATTCATATACTCGATAAATTTACTGACAAGGTTGTTTGGTGGTTGATTATTGGTGATTAATGGCTTGACATAATTCATTCACTCTTTTAATCGTATTATTATTTGATTTTTTTATATTACTAGTTGTTTTAATGACACCAAAAAAGTACATAAGAATGTCAATACTAGTGACCAACATAGCTTTTTCTGACCTATAGACCTAATTTATACTTGTGAAACTTATACTACTTATAATAATCAAACTATAATAACTTATAACATAATCGAACTATAAAAACTATGTTATCTATTATAATAATAAAAGTATAACAACACATGTAGTACTTGGTGAGGATAATTTTAGTCTGAGGGTAATTTCGTTAGGAGTTTTTGTGATGTTTCAAGGGTATTTAATGTTTGGGTAGTTTGTAGTGAGAGATTTGAGCTGCCCAGATGTATTAAATATTCATTACCCTCATTAATGAAAGTGGTTGGGTAGTTATACCCTTAATTATGGG
This sequence comes from Limnanthes douglasii subsp. nivea, assembly GCA_036936605.1. Lineage (NCBI taxonomy): Eukaryota > Viridiplantae > Streptophyta > Magnoliopsida > Brassicales > Limnanthaceae > Limnanthes > Limnanthes douglasii. The sequence continues at coordinate 91,911,082 of JAUPFV010000005.1, forward strand.
CCTCATGGGATTTCGGGTCAAACTCATGAAACCGAGTCGAATTCAAAGGCCCATTAGTTTATTAAGCAGGTTGATAATTAGCTTAGTCATAAAGTGATTAGTTTTTAATACTTTAGTCCTGTTCTGATGGTTCAGTGGGTGGTTTTTGTCCGAAATGTCCTGCCCGGTTTCTACAGTGAGTGGTGAGAAAATCCGGACTCATCAGTACTTATAGCCAAATCATAATAATAAAACGATAATAACCTTATACTCTTTATAACATTATAATATACAAACTATACAATCAAACTATAACAACTTTTTTGTCAAATAACAACAACATGTGTACTCTATGTGTTTTAAATATAAAAATAAATTGATTTTTTATTAAATATAACAAATTCGGCTTTTAAAAATTCATCATATTATAAAAAAATATAGAATTAAAATTATTTTGAGTTTTGGACGAGAAAAACAAAAGTCACGTTTTTCATGTTACCACGATTTTACTGGTCTTGTGCCCGTGAAGTGGCGGGAATTTTTTCGTACTTTATCGTTCCTATGATATGACCGTGCTTTGGCCTTACTGGGGCAGAACGAGACTGGATGAAAAACTTATCGTGTCTAATCCCACCGTGTTTTTACCTTCCCGTGACGGTCATGATATTGTGACGGGACAACAAGAAACCTGTCATGTATTGCACATTTAGCCTCGTCTAGGTATGGTAATGTTTTCGTAGACTATTCTCTAACTTATTTGGTTTTAATATTGCACAAGGATATCTTGGGCTTTTTTAGGTTACATTTTGTATTACCACTAAAGTCAAACTTAAGTATGTGGCTTACATGATTAATCTTGCAACAAATGGTGAGATAAAAAAAACGTCTTTTTAGTATCAAAATAAACAAAACCTCAAAATTGGATGTCTATAGCTCTGATTTCTTCAAATCCTATTAGAATATTATAGGTTGGGATCCACCAAATATTTAATCCGGTCACCTTGATCAATTATGGAACAAAACCTCGATTGATCTCATTCTGAAATAATATATTTTATCCACCGCTGAGGATTTCAGACTTGTTGCTTGTTGTAATGTTATATACAATGTTATTTAAGATTTTGGCTAACAGTATCAGTGGCTCATTTCTTGATCTTATTAACAAGTCGCAGTTTGCATTTGTCTCGGCGTAACATTTTTTACACCACTTTTTTCTCTTAAGAATTGTTAAGTGGGTAACCAAACAAACTACAAAGTGTCAAGATTTGCTACAAATTCGAATTAAGGAATTGTGACAGTATTCGATAACACATTATTTTGGGCATCCTTGTTACCATGGGCTTCCTTGATAAGATAATCTTTTCGACCGTGCAATGCCTTTATACTCCCTTTTATAACTTTAATATCAATGGTGACCTTCATGGAATTTCCATGATAATAGAGGTCTCTGACAAGGGGAAATGTTATCAAATTTATTCGTTGTCTTAGTTATGCAAGTCTTTTCTAATATATGTAAGGAAAACAATAATGACGGGAACTTCTAGTTCCAATGGAAATTCCCAAAGCTTAAAATTGTTAACCTCTGCTTTGTGGATGATCTTATGATTTATTGTTAAGGTGATAATAACTATATTAAGTTAGTTGAAAATTGTTTTAACAAATTTTTCAGCCTCTCGGGTATCCAAGACATCCTCCGAGAGATCCATATCTTCCTCTTGGGGGTTAAAAACACCCTCATGAATGATCTGGTTTACATTTTAGGTAATGAAGTCGTTACACTTACGGTTTAAGTACATCGATCTTCCTTTTATCACAATACATTTTTCTTATAAAATTAGTCCTCTTCTCAAGAATATCACCTTAAGAATTGGGCTATGGACCTTTAAACGGCTTTTGTATGCTGGCACACTCCAGGTTATTAAGTTATTTTTTTTGGGTCAAGTATATTTTTCATTTACCTTCATCTTACCGGGTATAGTCCTTAAGGATGTGACTTGATCCCTCCGTTGTTTAGTCTGTCTTGATCGCAAGATTAATATTTTTGGTGCTAAATTTTAACAGGTTAAGGTCATATTTTCCACCCGGGAGGGTGGTCTTGGGATTCCAAAACTATGGTATGACTCGATAAAAATATTTGAAATAATAACTTCTAGAATATTAATTTGGGTACTTCTTCTTCTTGGACATAGAGGAAAACCTTCCGTCTTATACCATTTTATTAAAATAAGGTATTGGCAATGAGGTATCAATTTTTCTATGGCTCAGCCCATGGCTGCTACCTACCTCTCTTGTTTAGTATCCGTAATTCAACGTAATTCAATACTCGATACCATTCTCAAGGTTTCTCACATTACAATTGATGGTTTTGGTCATGGTCCTCCCGAAAAAGGTCAAGTAGTGCTAGTAACAATAGTAACCTTAAGGATATAAGAAACATCATTCTTTCACCCCTCCCTCCATATATAAATAGTGAAAATATAAATTTTATAATCAATGACACATATGATGTCACTTGTGAGTCTGCTCCATGTGTCAAATGGGATGGATTGGTATGTCATAAATACAATACCCTCATTGTATCTTCATTCTTTGTTTTCATATTATTGGCAAGTTGTCTACTTAGAATAACCTCATAAGTTGGGAACTAAACACTCCTCCCCCGTTTGATTGTGTCATTTGCAGTAATCATGTTAAATCTATCAATCGTATTCAATATGATTGTGTTATCATCCGATGCATTTGGAACACTTCCAATACCAAATTTGGGTTTACTTTAAATTCTTATGATTGTTCTAGTTGGTTGTAGATGTCGTGCGAGTGGACGTCTACTTGACAATGTCATCTATGGCATGCCTGTTTTTATATTGTTTTATATAATATCTAGCGGAAACACAAGAATACTCCGCTCTCCTTCCTCTTTTGGTTTCACACCGCATGATTTATGATATATTATACATATTCTTTAGCTCCAAAATATTGTATAGTCGGTTTAATCTCTTTATTTCCCGACTTCCTTACTAAACATGTAAGTTTTTCTCTAGTTCTAGGTGTTTTTAAGTTATTTCAGTTGGATCGAGTAACTTATTTTAGTTTTTGTTTTTCTAATTGGTATATATGTTTTCACACATAAACTAGTTTTTAGATAACTATTATACTATAATCATTATAATTTTCTTATGGGTTAAAAATGTTTCGTGAAAGAAAGTCCCATAATTTATTTATTGAATAATGACTTATTTATTAATATAAAGTATTTTATTATATATTAAAAAAATTAAAAAATGTATAAAAATTATCAAAGGTTACAATTATTAGACTTAAATTATACAGTGAACGTAATCTCATAGTTTTCCTTCATCAGTTATGTGTCTTGGTTCGTTTTTGTTCTTTTTATTTATGAAATTCCAGAGTTTTCCTTCATCAATTATATTTTAGACATGATCTTGCAACGCATATCAATCCCTAGTATAATGTCCAAAATAATGTTGAGCGTAAAGAATCTGTGTTTGTCTTTGTACTTCTTTGGGTCTTGTAACTTCTTTGGAATTTAGTATGTGAATATATATTCAGTTCGTTCATAGATAACTCCTATATTATTGGTTAGCTCGGTGAAATGTCCACTTGACGAATATTTTTTTAATGAGATATATTATTATGGTTTTAGGTGCTCTAAGGCCTCGTTTTATTGTGTTGATTGTTCCTTAGATTTTTGGAATGGTTTGTATTGTTATTGGAGGCCTCTAGATACGGTTTTAAGTTCACATAAGCCACTGTCATTTGTTTATTTTTTTTAACAGGAGATGGTACAAGTATATAGTTGGAGTTATCATGTCTCCGTCTATTCTTGCGTTAGAGATCTCTTTGACTTTGATGTGATGTTTCACACACTTAAGAAAGTTTTCGAAGTTGAGTGCCTTTTTTATCATGATTTCATATGATATAGGTCATGGCAGTATAGCTTATATGTATGTTACAAAGACCACCAAGTCATGGCAGTCCTACAATTTGTTTTTGTATCATAGGAATCCCTTTTTATATTCTCGTAAAGTATCATTTGACCAATTATTGTACTGGATGATGTAGTCTTTATCTCATTTTATCACTTTAGAACTAATGAAATTTTTTCCAAATATCGTTACATCTTGAAGTTTTTTATACACCCGAGGGGAAGGTTGTTGAACCATGTCAAGGTGATACCCTAGAAAGCCATTGATTATATCATGAACTTCATCTTATTGTATGCCCCATATTGCATCATCTCGCTTTTAAAATGTTCAATATAGTTCTCTAAACCCCATTTCCCACTGTATTTATCCATCTTATGGTAGGAGATGTTCTGTAGAAAATCTCCAAATAGGATTTTGGGAGACAAAGTGGATTATTTTTCTTAAAAATACTTAGTGACCTCGAAGATGGTGTTGGATCTATTGTTATTTATATGTTGAAAAACATGTAAAACTTGTTGTTTACCTGTCTTTTTTTCCACTGCTTTTCTGAATGTGTTGTGGCATTCTTGTTTCTAAATGCTAGTGTAAATCCCTGACGGTAGTGAAAATAGTATGGGTGCGATTGAGCTGTAGGATTGCTCCCTGAATAGTTTGGTTGAATGTTGTAGGTGTAGGCTGAGATTTCAGATATCTTGCTTCCATGGAGACAAGGTCTTGCGTGTATTATTGGATTATATTGAGGTACATTGATGCATAGTTCTCTTAAGATTGATGTAAATATGGGTAGCATGGTACTAAGTCATTTGAATTCCTATCAGTGGTGCCGAACATGTTGACATCCATGATGGATCACCGGTAATCGTGTTGAAGTTTAATTGCATTCCAGATAATTGTAGGCCATGTAGAGAAACTTTTTGAAAATTTGGATGAACTCTAGAAAATGGGGGAACCTGGTGGCTACCTGGCTGGGACACCTGGGAGGTTCGTTGGAGGTCCTATTGGACCGCTGGGGAAACCTGCTGAAGATTCGATTGGAAAGCTGATTTGCGTTGTTGGATATTTGAGTGGAACACCAGAGGATGTTGGTGAAGATTTTGTTAAAGTCTCAGTCGTACTGATGAAAGTTGTTTGGTCATTTGGCTCTAGTTAAACATTTGTCAATAGTTTGGCCTACCTTTCACTAACCCTATGGCTAGAGGGACTCTGCTCTCTAACTTGCTCATCTCTTCCTTCACCAAAGGGTTTGTAATCATGGGTTTTACTCCTTCTCTTTCTTATTTTCTTGTGTCGATGTCTTACTCTCTAGTCATAAGATCATTGACATTATTCATCTTTATTTTTATAAACTCTGGCTCGTGAGGATGTGATATTGTACATGCTCGTAGTTGTCATGCCGCCCTTCTTTATCATGGTGTTTGTAGGATTATTTCCTTCATTCTTCTAGTGGTATTCCAGACGCTGAATCACCAATGTCACTCATGAATCTTGAGTGGAAAACATTGCGTATGAAAGTTTTGAATTATCAGTGTTCTCATCGAGTAGGTCATGCACAAGCTGTTGGAAGTCCATATGATGAGGATATAATACCCGGATAGTGATAAAATACTCAATAAATTTACGTAATTATAATATATATATATATATATATATATATATTTATTATATATTAAATGCTGATATACCCATTGATATATATATATATATATATAGGAGCACCCAAAGGGGGGTAATTTTAATTTCAAAGTAAAAAATACAATTTTTCTCTCTAGTTTATCTTCCTTAAAGATTCATTCTCTCTCTCTCTAGAAAACCTCCTATTTGATTAGGTTTTAGGCCTCATCAAATTGGTATTGTATGTGGAAAAGATTTTTTTCTAACCAAAAGCGTTTTATTTGAGTTGGAAAAAACTTGGAAAAAAAGTTAGATAAAAAAAGGTAACTAATACACTTTTTTTGTTTTTCAATGTTTGGTGAAAATAAAGAAGTTTTTTAAAAACAAAGCATGAAAAATGGTGTGATCAAGACCTAAATTAAGCGATAAGTCAAAATTAGTAGATTCGGTAGTTCAAGTCTCGGTTAATCAAGCCATTTTCCATAATCAAAGCTGTGAGCCACGAATAAAGAGAAAACCAAAGAATTATTGCAAAAATAAAGTCGCCTCAATTAATCGAAATCTTCTCCAAAACAAGTATTAATAACCTAAATCTCAATATATTATGGTGAACTTAGTTTTATAAGGTATTCGATCCTTCACAAAATCAAAAGACTAAGATAATCGGTCTTTCTTAAAACCTGATAATCAATGCTTTATTTCTATTTGTGATTGAGATTCAAGTTCTTAAACCGAGTTTGTAATATAAAAAACAATTTGCATTTGGTGTGTTCTTACTCAGAATTTTTATTCGTGATTGAGATTCAAGTTATTCAAGGGTTTTTATCTACTTCGATTGTTCTTTATTATTTATTTAGTTTTGTTTTATTTTCTTACTCCGTTTTTGTTCAAAACTTAAAAGTATAACATGAAAGAGTTGTATCAGGTTCACAATTCGTTCGATTCTTAGATTCAGTAATTAGTTATTGGATTTATCAATTGATTTTGATTATTGTTTTGTTTATTTAATGTTTTTTGGATAATTTCTTATAATCGAGTTATAATTCGGTAGGAACGCTTAAAACGTGATATCCAAAGAAATAATCAATTATGATGGTGGTTGGCAAAGATCAAGATCTTAATCCAGTTAAGCACTTGTTCTCTTATATTTTATTTAGTGTTTAGTTATCCATCGAGGTAGTAAAATTTATTTATCATATTGATTAAGTAATGTTGAAATTCCAATGTTCAAGTATTGTTGGAACGGACCTAATTTTTGTCCTAGTTTTTGCCTATAATATTTATCATGTTGATTAAGTAATGTTGAAGTTTCAATGTTCAAGTATTGTTGGAACGGACCTAATTTTTGCCCTAATTTTTATCTAAGTCTTGATTTGTGAATTGATTAATAGAAACTGCCTACATATTTTCTGCATATATATATATATATATATATATATATATATATATATATATATATATAATAGATATTGTTGACCGTGATTTTTGTGTTATAGATTTTGAGCAGTGTTGTATATAAAAAACTCAAAAGAAAGTTTTCATTTCTTATTTTTTTGATAATTTTCATAGTATTCTTCATAATATATAATTTTTTACTATTTTAAATTATTTTAGTATGCTGTAGATGCATGAAACTAATTCATGCATAGAAATGATAGCAATGACTTAGCTGAGTGATTGTGATAATTTTAGTTGTCTATGTCTTGCTACTAAGTCATGCTATTTTATTACTATATAAATGAAAATAAACCTCCTAATGTGATTATAGCTAACTACGAACACATATATGAAAATAAAAAATTCATAAGATACATTCATTAGAAATATCAAAATGTTGACGTCAACATTCCACTCTCTATCGGTGGAAATTTAAATTTAATTTTAATTGTTACTTTTATAGCTCAAACTATAAATATCAATTTTTAGCATGGTTATAAATTGTTGTTTAGGCTTCTACGTCAAACAAATAAAATATATAAAAATTAAAAACTATAAAAAAAATATTACTTATTTTCATATTTACTGATTTTGAAGATCTTGGTATCCGACTAATTACAAGTCATTTATTTTATACTTTTAATCATCTCAATCTATATTTGATATCATTTATCAAAATATTAAAAAAGAAAAATAGATATAAGTACTTTTTACATACTTGTATAAAATGAACTTCTAAAAGAACCTACAGAGCCAAATTTTTTTTAACTAGAAGTTAAACAATAAAAAAGAGGTCTATTAGTCTTTCTATCAACACATATTTAGTTACATATCTATTAAAAATGGTGGTTTTAAAATAGTGGTTCGAGAATGTATATTTCGTTAATATATGAGGAAGTTGGTATAGTTATTCAAGACTTTGACCATATGAAAACTATTAGTTTATACGAGTAGTCTATTATTTTTTTATCAATAACATTACTGTGATTTCTTTTGAGCCGATTGTGATATCTTTCTTTGCATAAAGTAATTATTAGTCTAAATTTATGTTAGTTTTTTTCTTAAATTTTTTGGTCGGATGATCGACTGGTATTTCTCTAATCTAAGATCTAACATTGATCTAATCATTGTGTTTTCATATCAAATCTAATAGAGATTGCACATAAATGATGAGCTCCAACATATTGTGTGTTAGCAGGTTATAAGGGTTATATATTGGGATTATTGTGCATATTTATACATATTTTATGCACTTTATGCCTACTTACATCAGAGTCACACTTTATGTAAAATGCAAATTATACTAATCACAGTCACACTTTATATACGCAGTGTCTTATATTGTGTTGTCAATATTTGTAGCACTGTGTAGTGTTTACTCTTGTAATATTATTAACATTCATTTTATTCTTCAAGTGTGATAGGTTATCGGTGTATGGATCTGTTTTTTTAACAGCTCGATGCTTTTTTTTGTCCAAAGAATTTGAAGGGTGTGATATGGATGATTGCTTACAGTCTATTGAAGAAAATTACTTTATGAGAAATCCGGTTAGTCTAGAATATTATTGCAAAGTTTTGGCATGACAAGAGAGGAGCAATAAAAGATAAACCAAATTTAACGAGAAATAACAGTTTTTATTGGTCAATTATTTAAAAAGGGATATGAATTTACAAGTGAATATCTACTTATGATATACATGTTCATTACACATAAATGTAAGTTTGTAATATTAGTTAGAAACTTAATCATTATAATATGTGTTGTTGTGTATTACAAGTAGAATTTATTAGTTGTTATGTTTTTTAATACATCCAGTTTCATATTTTTATAAAGTTAAATATGGCATTGTGTTGAGTGAATCACTTTTTAATTCTACCATGCTTGTATCATGACTATTTTGGCTAGAATTTAAATGATTTAGTTGATCCAGTACTCAAAGAAATAACTATTCCAGTGGATGTTACAGTTTGAAAATTTAGTAGGAAAACCTTTGGAATTTGGAATGCAATAACTTAATTTCATTTTTAAAGTTCTTTGATATTATCTGTTTGGAATAAAATTATTTCGTCTACAATGGTTTTTATCGGAAAATTGATTTTTCAACAAAGAAAATATCTATTATGACGTTGTCTAAGGATATTCCAAAAATAATATTGGTCTTCGTCAATAGTTTCACATTATAACTCAAAACTCAAACTAAAAAGATGAGGTATATTTTATAATTTGGCTTAATCATAATAAGACATGTTAGTTAACATTCATACATTTAAGAAGAATTTATTATTTTGCATACATTTAAATATTTTATTTCTTTTGAGATAAATTTAACATAAATTATACATGATTTTATACGAGGCTATAAACCAAAGTTCTTCATAAAAAATGAGGTCGTGCAATAAACCTTCAAATATGATAATTTTCAAGCCATAAGCCAAGTGATCTTCATGATAAAAAAAAGGCTATAAACCAAATGATCTTTGTGATAGAAAGGCTATAAGCCAAATGACCTTCACAATATAATCCAAGTGATATCTATAATAAAAATTCTATAAGCCAAGTGACCTTCATTATTAAAAGGCTATAAGACAAGTGATATGCATGATAGAAATGCTATAAGTCAAGTAATCTTCATGATATAAATGTTATAATCCAAATGATTTCCATGTGCATGACGACATTTAATGATCAATAAGTAAATAAGTCATACAAATTGGGGTCATATATAATTATAATTAAGCAAACATGGTTAATAAACAAGCCTAAGATTTAAAACCATAATGTTACGCAAGCGTTGATACCGATCCCTGACTTAAAATTTCAAATTTGCAAACATGGTTAATAAAACAAGCCTAAGCTTGAAATCCCATAAGGTTAAGCAAGTGTCTATACTAAGACCTGTCTTAAAATGTGAAATTCACGAATATGGTTAATAAACCGAGCATATAGTTGAAAAATGATAAGGTTATGCAAACAACCATACTAACCCTGACTTAAAATATCAAATTCGTGAATATGGTTAATAAATCAATCATAAGGTTCAAAAAACATAAACTTATACAATCGGTCATACTGTGCCATAGCGTAATAGTCATATATATATAGGGACCCAACGATGAAGGAAAAAAATATTCATTGATGGAAAGCAATATGATATTCGATTTGACATGGTGACCTTAAGCATGATGACCTGGAAAAAAAATTGACGATAAAAAGGCATTTCACTTAATGATTTAGTTAATATTTAATTATTTGGGAGGAATTTAACCTGACGTATGAGATCATATTTAAATTAACATACTGATAAACTATGAGCTACGTAATTATATCATAATTATATTATTATTTTTATATAAGATTAATATATTACCACGGTTTGTATTTAAGAATTTGATGAGTATGATGTATCCATGTCATATCAACATGTTTTGGAATTTATCATCAAGACAAGAAAAATAAAGACTAAAAAGTTCAAGTACGCATCTAAACATGGATAACGAAGAACTTGAAATTAGAGTAGTAAAGAAGGAAGGACTTGGAGATTACACTTTCTGGACATTCGATTCGACCATTGTATAGTCATTCAGTTTCATTATACTCCAACTCAAGGACTATGAGGAGTCTTGATGAGGATATAATACTTGAGGAGTGATAAAATACTAGGGACATTTGTATAATTATATAATATATATGCATTTATTATGTATTGAAGGGTTTTATACCTATTTATAAGTTCATATTAGACTTCAACAATTGCAACCACTTATGATTATATATATATATATATATATATATATATGGGTATGAAAACCCTAAAGGGGACGATGTTGATTTCACGATAGAAAATATTTTCTCAATAAATTTCATCTTCATAAAAGCTCTATTATGTCTATAGAAAAATTCTTTTGGTATTTTTATTAGGTTATAAGCCATATCACAATGACCAAAGCTGTCGGAGTTGGTGGCAGAACGTCGGAAACCTCCAATCATGTGTTTGTCAAGGTATCTTTCTTTTTTGGACAATTTGACATAAATAAAATTATGGTATGAGCTTCCCACAAGCAGGGCTAATTTAGCGTAGTAATATATATATAAATTGTTATGTGAATAATAAAAAAGTAAAATAATTTAAAATAAGTTAGTAGTATCTGTGTAACTCTTGGAAAATTGTTATTACATAAAGTATATTTTTATTTATATAAATATAATAAATAAAGAGATTACCAAAAGACATATTACAATATATTAACTATCTAACGTTAACTACACAACTGTGTTGGTGATTGTGTTGATAACACGTAAAAGTAACAACCCAATGTGCTTCACTTCCTAGAGGGTCGAGTAATTGGATTTGATTAATTATAACCTTATCACTTTTAGTCTTTTAAGTTAGAAAATAATTTTTGTATTCGTAAAATGAATTATTTTACGTGACTATTTATAAAATAATTATTAGTAGAGTCGATATACGGATTTAGACCGGATAATATTTGATCATTATTTAGTCATAAGACAGTAGCACGTGTACTCATTGGTCAATTAATGTTTTTAATTGTAACTGAGCCTCCTATCCTAAAAGTCCACTTGTGAGGCTATAAAAGACATATCGTCCACCATGAGAATGGTGAACAATTAACATTATATCTTTTAAATAATGATTTTCTCTCTTTAGATTCCCTCTAAATGTCCTAACCAAGTCGAGCATCATTGGTGGTGCCGTCTTAGAGAAGAGATTGGTACTCAGATTAAATAATTTCAAAACCTATAGAAGAAAGTCATTAACCATTACCTACCCTTTGGATTATGGAAAATGATAGTATAGTTGAAGAAGAGCATCAAGTTTACACGTTTGAAGTAGTATGTCTTCGTATTCAAGTTGAAAGTATAGGACAAGGACATTCAAAGATAAGGTCTAAGGTTAGGAAATTCACATCGATCTAGAATAAATGGAAGCTCAAGATGGAAGATTGAATTCAATCGAAAGGTACCGAACTGAAGGTTCTGAGGGCACTCGCATAAAATGCACATATTTCGTAACTATCACCGCCCTTATACTTTATTAAGTTAAAGGTCGATAAACCTTCGTTAGGGTTCGACGATATCTCTTTAGGTGTCAGGGAAAAGAAAATGATCATCATCACCAGAATATAGCTCATAACTGGAGGGTGACTACATAGTACCAACACGCTCCAACACTAAATAAATTTCTCAGTTTCAACCTTCAAGAGTAGTTATGCAACCTCCTATACAACGTCATTATTAACCTACATAACTTCAGCAGCATCCCATACACCCCCTCCATAGCCAAGTCAACAAGATTTTTAACAACCTTGTCATATTCTGGTTTGGAGGTTGGTTTCGCGGTTATGAAAGTATTATCCAAATTATTATAGCCATGCTTCATATCACCATAATCTTACCACACAAGCCCTAACCAGCCTTACCAATAAATGTATCAAGTTTCGAGTTAACATTTATGGAAGAAGAATGCCTCTGAGGGCTATTATTACCTTCAAATGTCTAGCATGTCCATGTCTATATACCATCTCCTTGAGATATTTGCTGAAGAGTTAGCTCACACATTTGATTAACAAAATGGATAAGTGTGATTTACTTGGAGATCCCAACCATCATTTTGAATAATTCAAAAATGTGATGTTGAGCTCTAAAGGTAGTTTTCGATTAATTTTTAGGGGTTTCTCTACGAATTTTAAAGGAATTTCTCTTACCTGATTCAACTAACTACTTCCAGGTTTGATCTGAAGCTTCGAGGCATTATCGTAAATGTTCGGAGACCAATTCGTCGAGATTAAGGTAATTAAATAGGATGAATATTACATAATATACTACAAGAAACATTGGAATGAAATCCTAAAAGATTACACCCGATGTTTTGCTGAAGCAAAAAATAATATTGAGGATTACCATAAAATTATGGCATGTGCTTCTTTCAGACAATATATATTGTGAGGACTACTGGTAGAAATTGTGATGAAGAATAAGTCTCTATTGTTTAGGGATTTGATAATCCAAGTTGAGTCCCAAATAATGGTATATGAGACTGTCTATTTAAGGGTTAGGTTGAACTGCCAACCTCCCACCCATATAAGTCATGTTTTATCATTCATAATAATTACTACCATTCGACATTTTCCATTGTGCAGAAGCCATCTTACCCCAAATTGATCACTCGGGTAAACCTAGCCACTCATGCACCAGTCAGGCCGAGGTCTATACGACCGTCGAGGGGAAACCTTCATTAGGAGGTCAGGCTGACCGAAGGTACAATTGGGGTCAGGCGGGGAATCACGCACGTACTGAATGCCTCAAAACCTTGATAGTAGAGAAAATAATTTGATTGAGTTAACTTTGAGTATAACCATGATCTATCATAAAAAATAATTATGTACATTTACAAAATACTTTACCTATAATATTCAGTTGTGCCCTTTGGAGAGCCCCATAGGGGTTTAGTTGTCTCTTGTATAATGAAGAATGATAACTTTGTTGATTTTACTTGTTGTTACTGGTGCCAAATGATAGCCTTGGTTCATCGCAACATAGTACTGAAGAAAATATTTATAGTTCTATTGTCCCACACTTGAGCCATCAAAAGATCATAATGTTCGCAATTATATTCAATCCACATATTGATAAGGGAAGACAACCTGTTTATATTACCGGTCCATAAAGATTTATTGGACAGTTACTTAAAAATAATAAAGACTGATTCAACGATATTATCAGTTAAATATTTATTTCTAAAATTGTGTAAGATGATATTTATTTAATATATGTTTATATATAAAAAAATCATCCAAATTTTTTAAAAATATATTTTCAATAATGGATCAATCAGATCAGATCTGATATAAACTAATTCAGATTATTTAGGATGGACAGATTCAGGATTTAAAAACATTAACCCACCTCTTTGGCGGAAACAGTCACTACTATTTTTCTGTAAAAATGATATGTTTGAACCCAAATTTTCTCATGCAGAATAAAACAATAGTACTATATAATATGAGATAAAATATCATATCAGGAAAGACATAGAATATCACAAGTAAGACTCCAAAATTCAAATCTAGTTTATTATTTCAAAGGTAGAATGACATGAGAGTACCCATTTAAATGGAGGTCACACAACTGCATGACCCTTCGACTGCACAATATCATAAACCAAACACCTAAAGGCATGATACACATTTTCGAGACCCTTTTATTTGGTTTCTGGTCAAACCTTTCCTTTGTGGCATCTTCACTTCGCGACCCCACTACTTGGCCAACAAACCAAGTTATCTCCCTAACCGGGGCACAAATATGGTAAAAATATAATCGATTTATAATGGTATAATATACATGAATTGATTAACGAGTAATCAAAATATTGTTAGAGAAAAAAAATTGTGAATTCACTATATTAAAGAGCATAAAAATACGAGCCTTGGGTTTAAACCTCACACCCAATTTGTAAGATTGAGATTAAGAAAATGTCTATTCCATCTCATCACTATTATGAGTCGTTATTTTGTCAACAATACAATCAAAACATCATCATCATATGGGCAACACTTAGTCAAAAAAATTAATATCTAGTATGATTCCGTCAAATGGATATTCTAAATTTAGGACTTCTTTAATGGTTTCATATTATGACTTCGTTAATAAAAAATCAAACGAGAAATATCTTATAACTCAAGTTAATCATCATAAAACATATTAGTGAACATGCATACATTTAGGAAGAATCATCATTATGCATGCATTTAAAGACTTTGAATTTCTTTGGCATAAATGAGATAACATAAATGTTGCATGAATGTAATATGATGTTATAAGTTGAAGTTCGTCATCAACAAAAATGCAGTCGTGCAATAAGGCCTAAAAAATGAAGGAAAAAAAAGCTATTGGTCTAATTAGTTCTCCGCTATAAATTATATCTGCAAAATGAGTTAAAATATTAATTCACTTTATCTACAATAATTTTTAGTCTTTGGACAAATATTGTGAACTTTTTTCAAGGACGGGGGAATACATACTTGTAATATGATATATGTAATTATTTATCAAAGACAAGCTAAATAAGACGAACTATAAAAAAAATTATAAGCCAAGACATATGACGTACATTAGTAAAAAAGACTATAAGCCAAACATAATCCAGATACGATGGATATTAATTAGATATACTTTTAGCCAAATAATTATGCATGAAAATGAAAAAAAGGACTAATAAAGTAAATAAATTCAGAAATGCAACATGACTATAAGCCAAGCCCATAAGTCCCATAATTTCTTACAATATGACATAACTACTATAAAAAAAACTGCGAACATGGCTAAAAGTCAACCCTAAAAAGCTACGTAATTTCCATAATGTAGCATGACTATGTCAGACCGCAAACATAACTAAAACCAAGCCCAATAGGCTATACTATTGTTCATACTGTGGTCTGACTACTATGTCAAACGTAAACCAGGCTATAAGTCAGACCTCATAGGCTAAGCAATTGCCCATATTGTGCACTGACTACTATTTGAAAGCGAACATGACTATAAGACAAGTTCTCGAGATTACACAATTGTCCATATTGTGACCTGACTACTATGTCAAATCGTGATCATGATTTTAAAGCACGCTCGAGAGTTTACGCAACTGCTCAAACTGTGACATAATTATTATGTTAACAACCAATAATTTCAGTTAGTTAGACTATAATAATTACAAGAACTAAATAAATAAATATTAACAAAATCACGAGTAAAAGATATAAAATGCTGCTTATTATAAAAATACATTGATGAACAAAAAATAAAATGCTGCTTATTATAAAAATACATTGATGAACAAAAAATAAAATGCTGTTTATTATAAAAATACATTGATGAATAAGAAATGAAAAAATAAAAAACACTATTAAAAATAAAAATGTCGTAAACAATATTAGTTTCATGACTATGACCGTGTATATTTAATTATATAATTTGAAAGACATTCATAACTACTCTCATAACTATTCGGTCTCGAAAATATTTAGATAAAAAATTTATGTTATAGAAAACAAAAATAATATATATTAAAAGAAATTTAAGAAAATCGATTTTGACTTTTTTTTTTTAATTTTATCAAATTTTGTTTAGATCTCGGTGTTAGTATACAATTTACAAACTATAATATAATTTATTTGTAAAATGGGATATAACTATCTACCCACTGTGATCCTCGTGATTGATAAATTTTATAAAATCATCGTGACAAATTTATTTTATAAAAAAATAGGTTTGTAGTTATGTTAAATAATTTTGATGTTTTGTTTATAATCATTAACATATAAACTATTTTAGCTATAATTCTTTCTTTTAATTAGTCTAATAAAAACTAAGCCGGAACGCAATTCAGCGGATGAGAATGTGTACTCCTATCAACAGAAGAGGACAATGTTCATGTAGATTTTGTTACTCCTGAGTTCATTAGGTTCTCTCCCTTGGAAAATATATGTGTACTAGTGAATAACCGAGAGTGATTATTTAGCTAGACAAAGAGGGATATGGGTGCTATCCATACCCCCATTTCAATCTCTTCATCGTCTCGAGCTCTTCATATTTGCTTCCCTCTTCGAGTCACCAACAATCTCACTTTTCCTGTAAAGTCTCTTACTCTCCTGCTCTCTTTCTCTCTCTCTGTAACCAAAAGAACCTCACTTCCTTATTTATGTTTTTGTGTGTAGGTTCTTGGTTCCTCGGGTCTGCGTCGAAAAGGGTTAAGGCTCGTTAGTTGTGCTCATGCTTTATCTTTAAGATCAGGACAAGGTTTCCTTTGGTTCTTTTTTTGAAAATTAGAAAAGTTCAAAAAATAGGATTTTTAATCTTTAGCTTTGGGTAATTTGTTTTTGTTACTTGTTGGAATTTGATGTTTAGGTGCTGTGTATGATCCTGAGCTGCGTTTGGTTCTTGAACTCGCTAATGATCGAGAGTTATATGAGCTTGAAAGGATCTTATTTGGTCCCAGGTTATCTATACATTCACTTTTAATACTAAAGGTGTAATCGTTAGTTCTCATTTGGGTTGAAAATAGATGAAACACATTGATAAACACAAACTAAATGAATGGTTGTTTACCAATTCTAGTTTGATTTGTATTAGTTTGTGGTGATTGTACGATTCTATTAAGATTTTACTTCTTCTTTGCCAGATTATCCATTCACTTTCAATTTCAAAATTGTAGCCTTTAGGTCTCATTTGGCTAAAATATATAAAACAAATTGATGAATGTAAGTCACATTGATGGTTGTTTACTGATTTTAGGTTTATATTAGTTTGTGGTGATTGTATGATATGATTTAAGCTTTTAGTTGGTATTTTCTTGGAATCATATAAGTTTATAGATTCTTAAAACAAATATGTTTCCGAGTATAGTTTGAATTTTCTTGTTTGAGGATAGATTTGATGTTGCTGTGTTTAACCATATATTTGAATAACTGTCGGGTTCCTTTTGTTATCGATCGATCAGCTACTTCAGTCCTCTGCTGAAGTCCATTCCAAGTGGACCAAGTATAGATCATCTCATGATAGAAGAAGATCTTGAAGAAAGAGAGATTTTCATTGAAGCTCTTGAGTCACGGTTTTTTTTTCTTGCAGCTGACGCGCGGTCTACATTGAGGTTAGTAATATCTTCGATGGCAAATTTCATTTAAGTTTTATTCTAGTTTAGAAACGCCTGACTTCATGATCATACGAAATAGATACGATGAGCTTCCTCTGAGCTCCTTGCTTCAATTTTTGAAGTTCTTTGTTCAAAAAATCTAGTTCGTTAAACATAATTCTTTTAATCTTTTGGTTCAATGTTCGATCATTTTATTATTTTTTGGTAGGGGTTGGAGACCTTCTTATAGAAATGTATTGCTTGCTGTACGAAAGAAATTGAATGTTCATTGCTCGACAAAACTGTCGACTGAAGACATTGAAGCCGAAATATTTCTTCACCTATTACGAAATTATTCCAGGTACTTCTTTTAGTGAGACTCAATACTTTATCAGAGCACTTTGTAGCTATAAAAAATGGAAGTGGACCCAAGAAGAGTGAAAAAGGATATAGAGGTTTTGGTGCAATTATTTATAAGCTAAAAAATTGTTAGTTGTTAAATTTTGTTTAATGCATTGAAAACGAGCTTGCTTTTAATTAAAGGTGATGTTGGCATGAAGCTGAAAGACGGCAGAAAACCAGAAATATAAACGCTAGAAATCTGTATTTGAAGAGGTTTGATAGCGATAAAGAGAGAAAATAGTAGAAGAAAAAGAGTAAATTTATGAAAAGGTAAACATTAGCTTCAAAGTTTGGTGGCTATTTGATATCATTTATGGCCAAAAAGCCAAAAAGTTCGCCTTTTAAAGCCTAGATTTTTTTGCGCATAAACCCCAAAACCAAAAAATCTGTAGAAACTAGACACCAAACTGATCGTAGCAAAATTATTAAGACTACGTAGTGTATGCGGTCATGCCTGCATTGTCAATAGTTTTATTACTACAGATTTTACTTTGTCTCTTGGTGTGTAATAAAATTATCATTCCGCGATAAGATATCGCTTTTAGCATAACCTCTTGGTTCCTCGACATAGCGAAGGATCAGGAATTTTTCCGGGTTTATGGGATGACTCCAAGGTCATTGATACACAAAATGGCTTAGAACATGGATTGAATCAATGGAAAGTGCAAGCCTTTGCGGCTATTAAAGTTGGGGCAGTAAAGATCCCCTCTATGGTTTTAAAGGTACTCAATTTTTAAAATGATCTGAACCTTTTAACTAGCTGAACCGTAATATACTTTCTTTGGGTTGTTTAGGGTGGTGGTATGATTACACTTGCAAAAATTTATGAATCGGTACGAGACTGTCTTTTACTACTACACTATATTCCGGTCTGGTTTTATTGTCGTGTGTGCTTCTTACTCTTTTTTCCTTATTTTGATAGTTGGCTGGAAAATTATCAGGGAAGGTGTTTTTGGAAGCAGCCAACTATCAAGTAAGAAAAGAAATGCTTCAAAAGGTATGTAGCTATATTACTCGCTTTGAACTTCCCAAATATGTATGTATATGTGTATATATATTCGTACTTGTAATATGCATGGGATTTAGATTTCTCGCCAAACGGATGTTTAACTATTAATTCGGTTTTGATGATTAGAACATCTGTAATTGTTCTGCTGCATAAAAATTGCAAATTTTACTTTTTCATCGGTATACTTTTACTGTTACGGAGAAGACCTCATGTTTGCATACCACGCGTCTCAAGGCAACTTTATATGCATTATGTGCCTTGTTTACAGGGTGGACAACTAGCTGCCATTAGCTTGGAATCTAGAGCAGCTGTACTTGCAGCTAAGCAGGTAGAGCTTACAGTCGCTTATTAGAATCATAACTTGTTCGAGTTCCGCTTGGCTCGCCTTAATCTTATAGTTTTCACGCTCGAATAATCTACATGATTGAGGAGCTATTCCTAAGAGGCTCAAAGCCTATATGAAGCTTGAGTTCATCTAGCTTAGGCCCGAATGATTTTAAAATAGGATAATTTAATGATTTAGTTAGAAGAAAAACATTACTAATTCTCACTTATTTTTTTAATACACGGGCTCTAGCTCGAGTACTTGAAAGTTGTCAAACCGAGCTCAAGTGGGGCCTAACAAATAAAAAATAAACTCAAACCTCGATACCTTTTTTTGCTGACAAGCCGAGCTTGAATCCAACTCTACGAGGACAAATCATTCTCTTTTTAACAGAATATTTCTGGGTCTTTTGGTAGTACCTAGAGAATAATTCTGAGAATTATCTGAAACTTAATTGGTGAAAGATAACTAGATCAGGAATGCCAATCTTCTTATGAAACAATATTCTGTAGCCTGTTAGAAAGTACACTCTATATATTACCTTTTAAAATCAGTTCATTGATTTCTCTTTATTGTTGACAGGGGCTTCTAGGTGCTGCGTCTAGATATCTGGGTTTGAGGAGTATTATGACATTGCTTGGCCCAATGTAAAGAAGAACTTTAACCCATAATTGAATACAATATCATTGGACCAAACTGATTATTTTGCAAAAATCAATGTCTTATGTCAATTTTTAAGTTGTAGAGACTATTGCAAATCTGATTTTGGTGTGTATGCGGTTTTCAGGCTATGGGGGACCTTTCTGGCTGATGTAGTAATTCAGATGCTGGGTACTGATCATGCTAGAATTGTACGAGCAATCTATGCGTTTGCACAGGTAATCCAACCCCCCCTAGTTTCGTGACCATTTGCATAATTATGTCTCCTAAGTTTGATTCTGTCTTTTGCTTTTCCATAATGTGATCAACTTCGTAACTTTTACTTTTCAGATACGTATTACCCGGACGTACAGAGTGCCATGTGAAGACGGATAGGAGCTTTCTTATGTAAATGAATAGTCTCCTGCTAGGTTTTTGTTCAACGAGTTCCTCAATGCCCAGACTGTTACGTAATAAACTTTATCCTTTTCTCTTAATTAAAATTATAGTTGATAGGTAGGTGAAGCACAGCAGAAGAAATGATATAGAACATCTTTCCGACTATTAAATTATTTCCAGAAAAGGTAAAGTTTGAATGGCCGACAAGAATTGGAACAAACAGGTGAAGAAATGCTATTTTTTTTTTGTAAACACATGTTTGTCTAAGTAAAGATTTGAAAATGCAGCTCAAAACTATTGAAACTAGTATTGTATATAAAAGGCACTGAAAATAGAATTGATATAACAGTGGTTTGTTTTCCGAGTGTTTTAAGTCATGGAGTGAAATAGATAATAATGAAGAAAATAGTTTTGACTCTTTTAACTTTATTTTTCACCAAAGAAAAAATATATTTAACGTGAAAAACTTTCCACATTTGCATTTCAAATTATGAATTTTTTTTTTTAATTTGTGGGTTAGGGACACTGACTATACATGTAGTAAAGAAGTTTTATTAAAAGAACGCAACTAACTGGACCATTTTTTTATATATATATATTAGTGTGTATCTTCGATTTAGATCTTTGTTCTGTTCTATAGCACAACAAAACTTCAGTTTTGTTTTTGCTACCTATAAACTCATGGATATAATGCACAAGACATCGACATCATGTTCACATTTACATTAAAAACATGTTCTTTTGTCCAGTCAAATAATAAAATGGTTTCTACCGCACTAGCACATGGCACAATTTGTTGATAGTAATATTTTTTTCTAACATTTGTACCATTATATTCTTTGTTCACTTTAAATGGTACGCTCTAGATTAACCCTCATAATCAATCACAAAGATATGTCATCTATTACAAAATCTTTCATACAAGTAATCGAGTTCATTCCATGAACCAATTAGAATACGAAAATATATTTGGCAACATGTTCTTGCACATTCGGTCCAGCACATGTTCTTGCACATTCGGTCCTTACGACACATTTCACTCATCTTCGGCAAAATTATTTTTAAGTTCGAACAAACGTTTATGCACCTGAAGAAATCATATTTTAGGTAATAGGAAAGGAAATGTAGACTTTTTCTTAGACAAATGGCATGATTCCAGGGCTCTAATTCAATTAACTCCGAATTTATCAAGTACTTGGTATACAAAAACTAGGGTTAATGAATACTAGACTAATTTCGTATGGAACATGACGAATATTAAGAATGATGTAGTCTTTGATTCTGAAATTAACAAAATAGTTAAAATTCAAATTAATCCCAACAATGACGACTCAATCATCTGGCAACTATCACCAGATGGTAAGTTTAATCTTAAACTCACTTGGAATAACATAAGAATAAAAAATGTTCAATCTTTTTTCAAAAGTCAAATATGGAATAATATTACGCCAAAAAAGTTCTCAATTACCTTGTGGAGAGTTATTAACAACTTAATTTCCGTAGACTCTAACATTCAACATAGGGGAATTAGTTTAGTATCTAAATGCCAGTTCTGTCCAGAATGTGAAACGTTAAATCATTTGTTTGTCTCTTGTCCATTAACATGGAATGTCTGGTTTCATTTTTCTAATATCTTTAACATAGTAGTAGGGAAGCATATGACAATTAACCATGTTATAAATAAATGGTTCTCTTCTACATTGTATAAAACTCATATTAGAACAATAGTACCATCATTAATAGTGTGAACACTTTGGATAACAAGAAATAAAATGAAACATGATGGCATGATTAGTACTGATAGATCGATAATTAAGCAAGTCAAATATCTTTTATCTACTTTAGACAAATCTTCTTTAATCAAAACTAAACATTGGGGAAAAGATCTCCATATAGCCAAGGACTTAAACTGCCCTAATCATCTTCCAAACAGAAAGAACTGTCGCTATATTAAGTGGCACCCTCCTTCCATAAATAGGTTTAAGCTTAACTGTGATGGCTCCTCACTTCATAATGGGGAGTCTAGAAATGGATTCATTATCAGAAACTCTAATAGTGAGTTAATTGTAGGACAATGAATATTTATTGGTAAATATACACCCTTAATAGCTGAATCTTTAGCTTTGTTACATGGACTCAGGTTCTGTCAAATGAATAACTTGACAGAGATAGATGTTGAGATTGACTCATTAGATTTATTTAAAATGATAGCTTATGATAAGTATCTGCGGTTCTTATCCAAAGTATTAACATGCTGCAGAAAACTGATAAACTCAAAAATGATAAACATATTTTTAGAGAAAAAACTGTGTTGCTGATTACATTGCTAAGTATGCTTTGAAACAAAAGCAAGACTGTTCTTTTAATGGCATTAACACTCCTAGACCTCTCAATGCTATTCTATTACTAGAAATCTTGAACTTGGGCTATTTCAGACACTTATATTAACATGCTAACAACTTTATGGAAGATTTTCAACCTGACCAACGTATTTGTTACTCTTGCAGGCTACAGAAGCGCTTAGAAATGAGAAGCAAGACTAGGAGGAAGATGGATATCAAGATGGAGAGGAGAATACTAGATCAAGTAATCAAGGATAAAAGATGCAATGACGCACAAAGGAGTAGGAGCACTGAAGCCTTACTCAAATTAAGCAATATGAATTATTGCTGCTGAACAAGGACCGAAACAATAAAAATCAATCTGATCTTGAATTAAATCAATTCAAGTTTCAAATTGTAATATTCAGTTTCACCAATTGTATCAAACTCTGCTTGTATCATTATCTTATTAATAAAAGCAATTTCAGTTAAAAAAACATCTATGCACCTAAGTTTCCAGTTTAAGCTTTGGTTGAACCTTTTAGAGCTTCGCCAGTTCATGCATTTTAGTCTCGGTCATACCTATTTGGCCATAAAGTTAGATAGTACTCTGCACCAGACACTTTTAGCATACACCTAACAATTCTCCACTTAATCTTATAGTTAATTAAATGACCATTGCATAAGAAAGTTCTAACGACTCTTTAGAGACATCCAATTCACCTGCCTCCAAGACTTGCATAAGCCTCATGAAGTTTCAAACTCTGAAACTCGTAATACCTTGGTCAGACCATCCGAAGGATTTTTCTAAGTTGTAATATTTTCCACATTCACGTGCTCTATCTCCATCATGTCTCGGATGAAGTGCACTTGATATCTACGTGTTAGTTCTCTCATAGAACTCTGCATTCTTCATTAAATGAAGAGCATTAGTATCATCAAAGAACATAGTCACGTCTTGTTCTATACCAGTGTTCTTACTAAATAATCCTTTCAGTCATATGTATTCCTTAATAGCTTCGGTAACAACCATATATTCGGCTTCTGTAAATGAATATGCAAAAACTATCTATATACAAGACTTCCAGCTAACCACTCGTCATAGTAAAAAACTAACCCGAAGTTGACTTCTCTGTGTCAAGGCAACCATCGCCCTATACTTCTGACCATAACACAACCCAAATTCAATCGACCTCTTCAATTACCTCATGATCCATTTGAGGGCTTGCGAGTGAGGCTTCACCAGATTTACCATAAAATATGCTTAAAATACTAATAAAGTAAGTAAGATCAAGTCTTGTGCATGACATTGCATACACTATGCCTCCAATGCTAATTGTATAATGTATCTCTTGCATGAACTTCTTATCTTTTACTTTAGTTAGTGTTTAAGTGTCACTAAGTTTAATATGGGCATTAATAAGAGTTTTAACCTCTCGTGCTTCAGATATTCCGAACTTCTTGAGAACCTTTAGCATGTACTTTTATTGTGATAATAATAGAGACACTCACAACATGCTCCTCTTGATCTCAATAATAAGTATCCTCATAGCCTCTCCAACGGACTTTATCTCGAATTCTTATCTCAACTAAGTCTCAGAATTTCAAATATATTCATATATTTTCCAACTATTAAGATATCACCAACATATAATAGTAACATGATATGTCTCTATATATGTGTTTCTCCATTATAATAGATACATTTGTCATAACAACGTCTTACATAATTGATGAGCCTCATAAAATAATCAAATTTTCTATTCTATTATCTCGACGACTGTTTCAGCCCATATAGAGGTCTTTTCAACAAACACATGTTTTTCCTTTCGTTATTCAAAAACATTTTAGCTGATCGAATTATCCATACATGAAGATAGTATTAACATTCATTTGATCTAACTCAAGATCAAATCTAGTAACTATTGATAACAAAACGCTTATAGAGGTTTGTTTCACAATCAGTGAGAATTTTTTTATTGAAATAAATACTTTCATTTTACGTGAACCCGTTAGTTACCAGCCTAGCTTTGTATGTTAAAACTCAAGTCTAAGAATACCTTGCTTCCTTTTAAATATCCAACTACTCTAAATAAGCTTGTAACCCTTCAATTACTTCATAAGAATCCAAGTACTCATATTCATTAAGAGAACTTAGTTCTTCCATCATGGTCTTAACCATTTCTCCTTGGCACTGATCTTCATAGCATCCTGATAGCTCTCGCGTTCAAAAACATCTTAATACATTTGAATTGACAACACTTAAACTATAATATCAGCAAACCCATACCTCTTTGAAGGTTTGTTAGGTCATATTCTTTATCTTTCACCAATTGTTAACTGTCAAGATCATATCGCTCTCTAGTCTAATCATCTAAAGCTTCTTGAATAACAAACTCTCGGTCATATGAAATCTGATGCAATGGGTGAGCCTGAGTTGAAGTTGGACCAATTCTGAAACTTTCTTCCGCAGAAGTATCCTCAACTTAACACTCTAGTTTAGACGTATCATCAATTTCATATCTTTATTCAACAACACTAGGTTTGGTATCCACCGTCTTCGTCAATGTCATAACATCCTCATTGAAAATAATATCTCGACTAATCAAAGACTTCTAATGTTCATGTTTCAGTCACCAAAACATATATAATTTTACTCCTTCCAGATAACCGAGGAACAAAATATTTAATGCTCTCGACTAATTACTTCACATATGTGTAGATAGCACATTCAAACACTCTCATATATTCCAGCGCAAGTTTATTTCCAATCCATACCTCTTGAGGATATTTAAAATTCAGTGTAATAGATGGACTTCTGTTGATATACACAAATGTTGATATAGTTTCTCTCAGAGCCTTTGGTCCATTCTAATTGTAAGAAGCATGCACCTAACTCTTACTAGCAATCCTCGGTTCATTCTTTCAGTAGACCAATGTTTTGGCGGAGTTTCTCTTACCTATAGAAATGTCAAGTTTATAACAATAACTAGTGAATGCTTCATTCACATATTCCAATCTTTCCATACTAATTTTTCACAAGCCTCTTCCAGTTCCTACAAACATCAAATGCTTCATTCCTGATCTTCAAAAGTATAACACATACTTTTATGGAGTAGTCACTATCTATGGTGGGTTATCATGTCGGACCCCAAAGATCCAAGTGAACATATTCAAGCACATCATGGGTTATATGGTTCATATACATGAACTTAACCCTCTTGCTTTTACCTAGAGCATAACTTTCACAAAAGCTCAACTTTTACACTGTGATACCATTCAACAACCCTTATTTGTGAAGCTCAATAAGGAATCTCTCACTTGTATGCCTTAATCTCTCCTTCCAACCATGCCCCTCACACTTAGTCTGAGATCTTTAAAGTTACTCATTATAACTGTATTTTATAAAGTTCATTTGAGTTCAAAACACTATTTATTTTTGCCTTCATAAGGGACTTTTTTCTCGAGATCATGGTGTAAAAAAAGTACTCATACAACTTCGGTGGATAAATTATAAATATTATCTCTTGATATTCATCTTCTACATTGACTCCAGTTGCATTCAAGTTAATAACTATTTTATTGAAATCATCTAGGTATATTGAGATTTCCTTGCTAGTGTCCATTGTCAATGTATACAATTGTTTCTTCAGATAAAATTTGTTCGCTATGGACTTCTTCATGTAAATGACTTCCACCCAATTCCATATCCTCAATGTCGTATGCACTTTATATCCCTCTCGAAGGACCTCATCCTTCAAGCAACTCAAGATCAATATTAACTTTTTATGGGGTGAATTCGGTCTTGTGGAATTAAATTTCCTCCATGGGGGTTATTTATTTTTCCACTTTCACTTTAAGAAAAAAACAAAAATGGTTTTGGATAAGGTTTCATGAAACTTTTGTGGGCTTTTTATGATCCTCAAAATTTGGGTGCCTCTGATTATTTTTAGAGCCTCATAAGGAGGTCCCAATTTGGTTCAAAATCTTATAACTCCTATTTGAGCTATGAACTGTGGACAGTTTTAGCAGTATAGGCTCAGCGTTTGGCATTCCCTTGTATCTTAACAACCAAACATAGAGAAAATAAAAATTAAGGTTTGCTCGTATTTGTATTATGATCATGGAATGATTATAATTTTTGTATATCATTATTAAGATCAGCAAAAAATACAACACGGTAAAAATTGAATACCAAGGCCTTCATTTCTAATATGAAAATTTTATTATTTTTTAGCACAGTATGAGCCACTGCAAATTCACTTTAAATGTGAGCCATAATATGAGCATTCCTTCTCAGCTTTCTGGGAAGTTCGATTATTTTAAGGTCGACCCGGATTCTGTTGAAATTCCTCATGATTCCGTTAATAAAGATCGAGGATGTGGAAAATGGTGATGAGGTGAATTTTATACCAAAAATAATTTGTCCCACATGCGATGAAACTAGTAGAATTATGGTTTTATCCTCTCACAGGACCATCGAATGATCTACAGGTATGTTGAACTGTAGAATTTTTTTTCATGCTTATTGAATGATCGTGGGCTAAATAACCATGTTAGGCAGAGATATATCATTGATTTCATTATTAGTAATAGTATATCTTTAATGATACTTGTAGAAACTAAAGTCTAAAGTCACAAAATCGAATCCATTATTAAAACTATGGTCCATTTGTAGTATGTTAGCACCAACCACACCTCTCATCTTCTTGGCATGATTTAGATAATTTAGAATCCTAGTATAATCACAACCTTCCTGTTATCACACTCATTACAACATATTCACTGTAAAATAAGATGTTACAATCTCTCATCTACCTTTCATTTCACCACAATCTATGCTTTCAATGATGCTTATGATCGTATTCCGATATGGAATGATCTTGCGGCCATTGTGACCTAAGACCATGATATTCCTTAGGCCACCCTTGGTGAATTCAGCATTATCCGTAAGACGGAGGAACACATTGGCTCATCTAAGAATTGATCCATGATAATTGATGAATCCAACAATTATTGTTACCAGTGTGATCTTAGTAACCTCCACTCTACGAGTTTTATTTACCCTAGATTAAAAAATATCATACCAATCTTATCTATTCTAATATCCAATGTGTCTTATTAAATAATGACTAGGATGAGTATTTCCCTATATCTTCCACTCATTACAGATTCCTTTGATCTTCAGTAGTTGTCTCAACTGCAAAGATTATAACGATATAAACTCAAAAGTTTTAATAGCACAATCAAATTTTTTCAAGCCCAATCTTGTCTGGCTCAAGACCCTCTCAACTTTGAACTCGTCTCTAATAGAATCAAGGCCCTTTTCATTTATATTCTTGAGCAGAGCTAAAGAATATCTTCTTAAATAAAAATCCAACAAAGGTTAGCTCAAACTTGGTGACAAGAATATCAATTAATTTTTACAATAACATTAAAATTCGACTCTTAAGCAATAAGATTGTCTCAATTACTAACTGTCAGGGTGTGATTGTTTCTAATCTTGTTAGTGTTACTAATGTTCTTGTGAGCTAGTTCAATGGTATGCTTAGAAGTAGGCACTTCTCGGGCTATCATGGCTTGTATAAGATCTCAGCTCTTCTCTTCACCAGGGTTAATAATGTGGATAAGGTTCCTATGACCCGCACGATAATGTGTGATAATATAAAAAATATCTTTTTTATTATCGGCAATAGCAAATCCTCCAGGCCTAATGGATTTAATTCTATATTTTTTGGAATATTGTGGGCAATGACATCTGCAATGAGGTTATTAAGTTCTTTTACATTGGAATTTTATCTCTCTTGGAATTTCACTTCTATAATTATTATCCCAAAAAATGATTCCCTTTTTGTTGTTGATAATTTTAGGAATCTTTCTCTTTGTAATGTGATCTAAAAGATCATCACTAAGATTCTAGCTAATAGAATCAAAGAATCCTTCCCTTATCTAATTGATAAATCTTAACCAGCTTTTATCTCCAGGATTAACATTTCAGGCAACACTCTTCTCTCTCAAAAACTTCTAAGGGGTTATTACACCAATTGTGAAGGCAAGAGGGCTGCCCTCAAAATCTATCTTATGAGAGCATTTGATAATGTTTGTTGGCACCTCATTCTTGACATTCTTGTTACCATGGACTTTTCTGAAAAAATGATCACTTAGATCATTCAATGTATTGCCACTCCTTCCGATAATATTATCATTAATGTTCATTCTTATGGTAACTTCCAAGGTACGAAAGGGCTTAGGTAAGGTGACCTTCTCTTTTTTTTCTTTTCGTTCTTGTAATGTAAGTCTTGTCTAGTAATTTTAAGGGAAAAAGTAAGGATAGGAATTTCCAATTCCACTAGAAATGTCATAAGCTCAAAATTTCCAATCTCTTCTTCACAAATGATCTCATGATTTTCTGTCATAGTGATCTTAATTCCCTCAAACTTATTAAAGATAGTCTGGATGACTTATTCTTGCTTTCCAGACTCCAAGTTAGTCCCGTTTAAAAAGCACATATTCTTTTTAGGGGGTCAATCCCACCCTCCGTAAAGATTTAATCACAATCTCAACGTACAAGGAAGATACCCTTCCTGTGAAATATCCAGGAGTTCTCCTATTCACAGGATGACTAACTCATACCTCTTATCGTCCTCTTATTCATAATATTACCTCGCACATAGACTCGTGGACCTTAAATCACCTCTCCTATGTGGGCCGGGTACCATTTATCAAATTTGTTTCTGTTTGCGAGACAAGTTCAGTGATAATCTATTTTTATCTTTCTTTCTAGGATCGTCAGAGAGTTTGTCTGATACATTCGTCGATTTCTTTGGTTGGGCCCTCATATGAAGATCTGAGGGGCCAAGGTTTCTCAGACTAATGTTACCGCTCCGAGATTAGAGGACCACATTAGGATTCTTGATCTAAAAATGGAATCAGGTGGTCGTTCTTAAACATCAGTAATATCCAATAAGTAGTAAGAAGATTAATATATTTAGATGAGGGGTGGCAATGGACCGTGTACGGGTCGGGGTCGGGTCCGCTCGTTTGAGCCCACTTTTTGGACACTTGAGCCCAAACCCGGCCCGACCCGTTCCAGGTCTAGTATTTTCAAACCTGAGCCCGTCCGTTCATGTCTGTCGGTCAACTCGGCCCGACCCGCGAACATTAATTTTGATATCTATTTTAATACTTTTTAATATATTTTTAATATTATATATATATATTATTTTATTATATATATAAGTTTTTTTATATATATATTTATAATGTTTTGGCCGAAACGGGTTGAACAAATTAGAAATCCAAACCTGACCCTTTCTATGTTTGGATCGGGTCGGATCAGAAAACACCCGGATTGTCATCCCTAATTCAGACAGGATGAAATCCGAAAAAAATAAAAAATAATAATTTATGGAATTTTGATTTAGGTTTCTCCCCCTCTTGGATTTGGAGGAAAGTTTTACGTCTTATGCATTTGTTAAGTAATTTGTGCAGGGTAGCGATTGGTAACGAGGTTGATACCTCCTTCTAATATGATCCTTGGTAAACCACTATATGGAAAATATTATTAAATATATTAGGCTCGAGAAGAATCTCAAAGTCTCATACTTCATTCAAGATGACCTTTGGAATATGTCATCTCACATCGAATCCGGACGAGCAAGGAACCACAACAATCTTCATCAGATTAATAATCTCGTTACTTCCCTACCTACTCCAAGTATCAACTTCAATTGCGTGCACTAGTGGACCGCCAAGAGAAGAAATTTAAAGTTCACTATCAAGGACACCTACAACGTCATTCGTACGTCTACCCCCTATGTCAGGTATGCCGGGTTAGTATAGAATAAGTATAATATTCCTCGTCACTCTTTCATCCAATAGTTTGCAATCTAAGGTAAGTTATCAATTTGAGATATGCTTCTGAGTTAGGTTCAAATACTTTACCGGATTCGGTCTTATGCAATTCAGATTCTAAAACTAACAATCATATCATTTATAACTATAGTTTCATTCATATTCTCTCGGGCCGCGCAATCTCTAAAATTGGGTTCACGCTAAACTCTCTTAACTGAAACTCTTAGATTTACGAGCCATCAAATTAGTATTCTTCCCGAAACCCTCATCACTAGTGTACTTACTTTGGCGCAGTTATATGCCACATCTGACGGGAGATGAATGCAAGATTCTTTGGTTCCTTTCCTACAATTGCCTCTACGCTTTTGTACCATATTTTCTCGAACCTTCGGTTTAAATTTCTTGACAAGAAGATTGGTTGGACATTATAATTTCTTAAATTAACTTTAATGTATTTGAATGGTTGTATTGTTATCTTTGTAGCTATACATTTCTCACATAATGGTTGCGCTCCTTGTTCGTTATACTTGATGCATGATCTGGATATGTTATTCTACTTTTAATGGAACGCTACATCTGATTAACCGTGACTCTATGTTTTTTCTTATACTATCGTAGTTAGCTCATGTTTTCGGGACTGGTAACTATAGTTCATCATTTTTTTGGCTTTAGGTACTTATGCATGTCTCATGCATTTGTATGGATTTTTTAACTTTAATTTATTTATTTTCCACCAAATGTTTTAGCAATTTAAACTACATATTAAAACTAAAATTACACATGATTAGAAAATTAATTATAAATTACACATTAGAAAAAAATAGTAATATTAACAAACAAATATAACTAAATCTTTTTGAAAATTATAAATTACTATTATAAATGATCCTAAAAATGAACATTAATATTATTATTAAAATGATAATGCTATTAGGTGGCATAAAACCATTCGTTAAATATGAGGTATTATTTTATGGATACCTTAAAAATATTCGTTAAAAAAGTGATACTATTTTATCAAAATATTTTATAATATAGTTGGTACCCTATTTAATAAGAAAACATAAAAATTAATATTGATTATAAATAATAATCAAATAAACAAGTTTAAGTTATTAATAACAATCTGGAAAATATTGAAACTACCAATAACAATTTGGATTTTCAAGTTTATCGAAGATAATCTACTACACAAAATCTATAGAAAAAATGTCTCTCGGATATAAAAATTGGAAAACAAAGAACTCTCATTTTTTTCCTCAGCTTGTAACTTTTTCTCTATTTATATCTAAAATGAAAACTGGCAAATCTCTCAAATTAAAGATTTCTGCAACAAATTTCAGTGAAATCTACAACATTTCAACATAAATCAACTACTAACTCATGTTTTCATGAAGAATTATTCTATTTCGTCTTTATTTTTTCAATTGGTGTGCTTGTAGTTAGTTTTAACCTTCAAAACTCATATCTTTCAAACTCTAACTTAAAAAAAAAGCTAAAAAAAAGTATGTTTATATTGTTTAAAGACGAACAAGATGAAATCCATGAGTGATATTTTTTAAAATTTTGGGTTTGCTTTCCTATTTTCAAAACCAAAGTACTCTTAATTATAGAACTAGAATATAGTTGTTTTTTTCGGACTAATTACACAATCCGATTACTCCTAATTTCGTAGCCAAATGTAGTATAATAAAAATTCAAAAAAAAAATCTTTCACGAATCTAGTTTTGTTCTCCTTAAAAACAAAACCAATAGAATTTTTGGATATATAAAGCTATGGTTTAAAATATTTGACATAAAAAAAAATTTAACAAAATTATTTTTTCACAACCAAAATCTTATTTATGCAAGTCTTTTCTTCTTAATTACGCAACCTGATTACTCATAATTTCACAACCAAATGCAGCAAAATAGTTCAAAAAATATATTTAATGAATCTAGTTTTGTTTTTCTTAAAAAACAAAAGGAATAATATTTTTGAATTTTTTGGAGTCATGGTTTGAAAAAGTGAAATTTACAAAAAAAAAATCTAGCACAATTGCTTTTTCAAAACCAAAATCATATTTACGCAACTTTTTTCTTCTTAATTTCGGAACCCGATTACTTGTAATTTCGCATGCTTAACACAATCTATTTTTTTATAATAAAAAAACTAGTTATTCAATAATCAACAACAATGGATGTGATATTCGTTGACAGACAAACAAACAAACACGATACGATTTACGTGAAAATAACATATGCACGTCGAGCAAACTCTATATTTCAACATAATCGAATCTCAAATAACTAAACAATCATCTTTCAACCTACAGGATAAAAAAAATCTAAAAAAAGTCACAATACAAGCATCTACGCCCCTAACAACTTCGGCAAAACGCAAAATCAACCCAAACCAGAAACAGACGCTGATCGACGATATAAATTTTAACATGTAAATACACTAACCTAACAAAGACTCTATACAAACCTTAACTACGAACAACCACGTACGTAAATGGATTATATAATATCATATTACGCTAACTTTAGCTTTCAAATTAAAAACCAAGTACATGCGGTGGTTTATCAAAGGACGAAAAATGATTTTGGGCACGAATGGTCTTCACCGGTCCATGATAACGATCATCATATGGTGTCAAAGCCTCGTCGGAGATTTCAACAGTGGCTTTTGGGGTTCGTCGGAGTTATTAGGCGGTTGCACCGGTTATGGAGTTTTCTTTTGGGGTTCATTGATTAAATTCTGCTTCTAATTTTGGGAGAGAATTTTAGTGCAAAGTCTGGCATAGATGGAGAAAAAAAGATCTCTCAACCTAAATGAGCTTTTTTTGTAAGGTATTTTTGTCCATTTTTAAAATCCAGGTACTTTTTGATAATATTTTTTTGGATAGTAAATGCTAATGAGATATTTGATAGTGTATTTATAAGTAGCTTTCTCAATTTTTAGCAACAAATATCGTTGATATCTCTAAGCATTTATGCTCACTTTTTATATTGAAGGTGTGATCTTTAGTTCCCATTTGAGTTAAAAATAGATGAAACACATTAAACAAACTAAATGATCTTTATTTTGTCGGGAAGTACACTGGTTAAATGGACGAAGCCAAGTGCAAGAATTAAATTCAACGTAGATGGGTTCTTGTGGTCGGATTGTTTGACAGCAAGTGTAAGAGAGTGCACTCGGATGTGAATGTCTTATTTTTAGGTAGATTGGAGGGCTCAAGCTTGGTAAGGTTATCTTTTCGGGCAGAACTTCTTACATTACAGTTATGCTTGTATATGGCATTGAACTATAAGTATAAAGACTCGTTAAAGTTACATGTGTTAGTTAAACATAATGACGATAATGGGGCCATGGGGAACGTGCATTTATAGTGTGTAAACTATATTTATAGAGAAACTAATCATTGTGTTAACTTGATGGCTAAATGGAAGATGGTGTCAATAGCGGATCTGACTCTGTACGTGGAACCGTGGAAGGGATTAAATGAGCTTTTTATGCGATCTAATTGTGGGTCAACTAGTTCTTTATTTGTGTTATGTACTCCTCGATAGTTTAATAATCCTTCTTAGTAGTTTTATACATGAAAACAAATCAAATTGTAGTTATTTCATAAGTGAAGATATATTTTTTTTTAATTTTTTAAGCAATTTGGAATTTTATTGAATCAAAGTATTTTGTACATTGATAAGAATTTATCTAGTCATTTTCTTACAACTTGATCTTGAACTAGAAATTATATATATATATATATATCCAAAATCCTAAGATGATAATAAATTGAGAATCAACAGCTCTTGTTTTTTGAAAACTTGACATTTGGATTGAAGTTTTTCCTATCTTGTAATAATAGTTGGAATCGTGACTTATTTCTGCTTAATTTGATGATATCTCACATGAGATAAACCTATCAAACAAGACTCTCTGATGATTGCAGCTTAACCAATATACATATTGTTGATCATCAAACCTTAGGTGGATATATGTTGGTGACACTGGTGGAATCCCAGTCATGGTATATTTTGGAGAGCTATCAATCTGATCATCATTAGATGAATCATTGAGGGAGTTGAATCTATTTCCAAGATTTATTGTGTGTAGATATTCAACAATTTCATAGCTTATTTCCTCTATTGACAATGAGTTACTTGTCTAAGGGGTTCTATTTTCTTGTAATCCTATAGGTACATGATTAATGAGTTGTTTATACTACTAGTAGTATCTATGTTATTCTGGATAGATTATGTGTTATCATTTTTTATTTCACTGATTATTATAGATTTTAGTTTATGTGCCCATGTTTTAGTTACTTTTTCAAGTAAATGATCTTTGTTTTCCTTCTCTAAATTTGCTTTGTTGTTCGATTTTTATAAATTTTCCATAGATTCAATGGGTTTTTTACTTTTATTACATTGATTGGTGTTATGACCAAGGTGGAAGAAATATGAATAATATAATGGTTTTTTAGCATATATAATCTCCATAAAAAATCCATCTTAATATTCAAAATCTAGCCAAATGTTTTCATTGAGAAGCTTGGATACATCCAATTCTATACAAGCTTGAAAGTCATTGTATTTAGCTATATTCCTACTAGGTATCCAAACATTTAATGGTTTACTTAAAGTTTTTGCTATTATGTTTATGAAGTCTTTATTAGATTATAAGAATGTGGTGTTTGTTGTAGAGACGGACTAGCTAGACTTACATGCGTTAGTGAAAGACAATGACGATAATGCGAGGGTCATCATCTATGGTGGTGTGTAAACTTATATTTATTGAGAAACTAATCATTGAGGTCGATGACCAAATTGGAGATGAATTCGGTGAGATCCCTGTTTCGTATGTGGATAAGTTGGAAGGACTAAATAAATTTTTTATGAGATCTAATTGTGGAGGAGCTGATTCTAGACTTGTATTATGTATTTTTTTTAGAGGTTTAACAATCCTTTTTCCGAGCTTTGTTTTGGAAAAAATCAAACTTTATTTAATTTATAAGTAAAAATAAATTAATATAAAATATAAAATAAATTATTTTATTATTTAATACTCGTTACTCAAACGTAGAAAGAATATTTATTTACTTTATCTATTTAAATTATTCACATCTTTACTATTTTTAAAGTATATGTATTCTCTCAATGATATCTAAAGATATATAGATAGAGTATGTCATTAGTTAGTTATATTTAGAATCTCCGTTTTTGAGATGATTAATTATTTAATATGTTAATTCCTATTCAAGTATGGCGGGATACGAATACGGTTTTGGCGCCTTTTGTCATAGATTATTAACGCGTATGAACCTTTTGTTTCCTAATCTAAAAAGAAGTCGAAGCTCTGCTATATATACATAGGACTACAACCTTCACTGACGGATCATATCATTTCTTAGAAGCATAAGGATGGCGATGTATTGCAGATTCAAGAGTGCAAAAGAGTGTTATTCCATCCCGATAGACTGTCCCTTCATCTCCGTTGGTCTTTTAAAAAGAAAGATCTATGAATCCAAGCGATACGGCAAAGGTAGAGACTTTGACATCTTGCTCAGTAACGCTGAAACCAACGAAGAGTATTACGATGAAGCTCTTCTACTCCCCAGGAACCCTTCCCTCATCATCCATCGCCTTCCTGGAATTCATCGTCAGCCAATCCTTACACAACCAAACCTAAAAACTGAAAGTTTGGTGGCGGAGGAAATTCAACATATTAAGATTGATGATTCTGACGACTTCGGGGCCGATATATATTCGGTTACTGCTACTCATAATCAGAGTCATATCACCAATCCAGTTCCAGATTTGTCGTTGAAAGATGTCCTAATAGGTTTTGGAAGAAAAGAGCAAGGATCTCAATTGAAGCCGAAATATCCTCCTCCACCTCCGGGGTATATTTGTCGGCGCTGCAAAGTTCCTGGGCATTTTATTCACCACTGTCCAACAAACGGAGACCCTAAGTTTGACATCAAAAGGGTTTCACAAACGCGCGGCAGTGGCAGTGGCAGTGGCAATGGCCCTCAAGGTTTGTTACTCGATGGCTCATACGCGTTACCAAATCCAAATGGGGAAGTAGCTGTTCTAAAGCCAGACAAGACTGCTTTTGAGATGGCCATACCATCGTATCTCAAATGCCCATTGTGCCAACAAGTAATGAAATCTGCAGTTATGACGCGTAAATGCTGTTTCAGGAGTTTCTGCGATAAATGCATAAGAGACCACGCTCACTCAAACTCAAAGTGTGTCTGCGGAGACACCAATATGGTTGCCGATGATCTTCTACCAAACAAGACGCTTAGAGAAACAATCCACCGAATCATGGAGTCCTCTTGTGCTGCCACTGCTACTACAACCCCCAAAAGACGAATCGTGGAGTCCTCTTGTGCTTCCACTGCTACTGCAACCCCCAAAAGACGAAAGATTTTTTCTTCTCAGCATCACCACGTCGTGCTAGGATGTTAACATGTTCAAATATATTTCACTTCAGTAGATAATAGTAATAATACAATATATCTTTCTTTTTTCTTTTTTGTTGATTCTCTCTGTATCTCTATCTCTATCTCTATTGTCATAATCAATAAACTCCAATTTCTTTCTCTAAATCAGATTTTATAGTTCAATCATCATTTAAATACTACATACTGTAGTACTAAAATTTAAAAAATAAATGTGACGTTAATTTTAAAAATGTAATCCTTAGGTCTCATTTGACTTGAAAATAGATGAAACAAATTGATGAACATAAGTAAAATTATTGGTCGTTTACCTATGTTAGGTTCATATTAGTTTGTGGTGTACTGGTGTTTGTACAATATGATTTGAGCTTTTACTTGTTGTTTGCCTTCGAACCATATAAGTTTGTAGATTCTTGTAGCCAACATTTTTCGGAGTATAGTTTGAATATTCATTTTTGAGGATATATCTGATGTTGCTGTGTTTAACCATGTATTCTTTGAATACTTTTCGTTCCTTTTCCTGTTAACGACCGAGAAGCTACTTCGGTCCTTTGCTGAAGTCCATTACAAGTGGACCAAGTAAAGATAATCTCATGTCATGATAGAAGAAGATCTTGATGAAATTAAATTTTCACTGAAGCTCTGAGTCACGTTTTTTCCTTTTGCAGCCGATGGGTCTGTCAACAGTGAAGTTAGTCATATCTTCCATGATAACTATGGTTTAAATTTTATTCTAGTTTAGAAACCCCTAATTCGTGATCATAGGAAGTAAATACGATGAGCTTCCCGTGAGCTCCGTGCTTCAAATTTTGAGTTTTTTCGTTCAAGAAATTTACCTCTTTCAGCATCAAAGTAGTAATCTTTTGCTTCGAGGCTTAATCGTTTTCTTAACAGGGGTTGGAGACCTTCTTATAGAAATGCAATGCTTGCCGTACGAAATAAATTGAATGTTCATTGCTCGGCAAAACTGCGACTAAGACCTTCTTATAGAGTTGACGGGTTGTTTGGTGCAATTATTTAGGTGCAATTATTTATAAGCTAAAAAAATGTTATAGCATGTGACACGTAGCAAAAAGAAATATCATTTAACTATTTTTTAGCTAACTAATTTAATTTTGTTGCAATCTTAATTTAATTTTGTTGCAATCGTGTACATTAAAAAACTATAATTAATCAAAAAAATAACAAACATAAAAAAAGGAGGAGAAAAATAAAATAACCGCTAAAATACCAAGACTATATGTGTTACGAATTTATTTAATTTAATAAAGGAGTTAGCAAAAATTTCTTCCGCCTGTATTGCGTATAGTTAATATTACATCAAATTTTACTGTCTATTGGTATGTAATAAAATTATTATTCTCCGGGAGGAATCCAAGTTCATTGACTCCCAAAATGGCTTAGAGCATGGACAATCAACCGAAAGTGGAAACCTTTGCGGCTATAAAATTTGGGACACTAAAGATCCACTCCATGGTTTTAAAGGTACTCAATTTTTTAAAAAGTTCCAATACTTTTACCTAGGGGAACCATGATACACTTTCTTTGAGTTGTTTAGGGTGGCAGTATGATTACACTTGCAAAAATTTATGAATCGGTACGAGACAGTCTTTTATTACTCCATTTGATTCCGGTCTGGTTTTATTGTTGTGTGTGGGTCTTGCTCTTTTTTCTTTATTTTGATAGTTGGCTGGATAATTATCAGGGAAGGAGGACTGCTTCACAAGGTATGTAGCTATATTACCCGCTTTGAAATTCCCAAATATGTATCTATGTGTGTGTATATATATATTCGTAGTTATAACGACCTTACTTGAACAGGATCTGTTCTATAGGCTCGTACCTCTGTTTCCTTGAGTTCTAAGGAGACAGGTTCCCAAATCTGGTTGAGGATTCCTGGGCGTGCGATCAGAGCGTGATTAACGGCTCTCCCGACTCCTTGGGGTCGGCAGCGGCTGTAGAGGATCGTTCCTAAGCTGTCCTCCGGGCCAAGCTTGGGTTGGTCGTGCGCTGATCTGACAGATAAAAAAAATATATATATATATATATATATATATATATTCGTAGTTATAATGTTTTAACTGTCCATTTGGGTTTGATGATTAGAACATCTGTAAGTGCTCTGCTGCATAAATATTGCAAGTTACACCTTTTCATCGATATACTTTTACCGTTATAGAGAAGACTTCATGTATCCACACCTTGCGTCTCAAAGAAACGTTATATACATTTTGTGCCTTTTGTGCCTGAAACATAATTATTGAAAAACTGACGAGATCAGGAATGCCACTCTTATGAATTTACGACAATATTGCGCAACCTGTTAGAATGTACACTATATATTACCTTTTAAAAATCAGTTCACTGATTTCTCTCTATTGTCGACGTGTAGATATCTAGGTTTGAGGAGTATTATGACATTGCTCGTCCAATGTAATGAAAAACTTTAACCCATAATTGAATATTATATCATTGGACCAAACTGATCAATTAGAAAAATTGATGCTTTATGTTGGTTTTGAAGTTTCAAAGATTGTATTGCAAGTCTTGTTTTGGTGTGTCTTCAGTTTTCAGGCTATGGCAGACCTTTGTGGCTGATGTAGTCATACATATTCTCAGTACTGATCATGCTAGAATTGTACAAGCAATATATGTGTTTGCACAGGTAATCGAATTTCTTTCCCCCCAAATTAACATAATTCTTAGTTTCGCTGACTATCTGCATGATGATGTCTCCTAAATTGGGTTTGATTCTGTATTTGTCTTTTAATTTCCATAATGTGATCCACCTCGTAACTTTTATTTTTCAGATACGCATGATCCGGGCGTGAACTGGACACGATTCAGATTCACAACATTATGGTTTCCGCGGCCTCTGGTTTTGTTCAACCAGTTCCTGAGTGCCCGGACTGTTTTATCTTTTTCTCTTAATTAAAATTATAGTTCATAGGTGAAATATAGTAGAAGAAATGATGTAAAACATAGTGCCCGGACTGTTTTATCTTTGTTGAAACGCATGTTCGTCCACGCGAAGATTTACAGTCGGTTTGAAAATGCAGCTCAAAACTATTGAAATCAGTATTCAATATAACAGTGGTCTATTTTCAGAGTGTTCGAAGTCATCATGGAGTAAATTAGGGTTCTATAATTCATCTAAAGTTAGCTAAACCTCACCATCCCAAAGTTGTTGAACTGACTTGATAGGTCCATTTTCATGAATGAAATGTAGTCCGCTCACTGTTCTTTTCTGTGGAATTTGTGCGATCTTTTCGAGTTCGTCCTGTCTCAACTCCCACCCGAATATGCTGAGGTTTTCTTTCATTCTCTCTTTGTTGAAGCTTTTAACAACAGCGCTCGCTCCTTGGTTGAGTACCCATCGCAGTGCTACCTGTATGGATTTGAAGTTCTACTAAATGAAGAGAAATTCAAAAGACTCTTGGTACTAAATAGAAACATACCTACATCAATTAAAAACACTAAACGATAATCTAAAACTTTCAAGACTAATGTTTGCTTAAGCTATGGAAAAGAAAGAGGTGAAGATATCACATGAAGCATTTTATCTCCTACCTGAGCCAGAGTCTTTTGTTTGGAGACTGAAATCTCTTTGAGGATAGGATTCTCGATGACAGCAGCTGAACCCCAACATGTTCCGAATGCTCCCAAGGGAGACCAGGCGCTCACATGAATCCCTTTAGCTTTGCAAAACTCGATCATGTTTTTCTGCTGCCACCCTGCATTCATCTCCACCTACACCGAAAGAATGAAGGCCCTCGACTACTTTTCGACACGAATGAAGGAATTCGTTTAAAATATAGGGAAAATGTTAATAAATAGACCAAACTTGAAAAATAATATGGTCAAACTCAATAGTCCGGTATAACTATTGGCTATTTGAAATTGCAACTAACTTTGTTATAAATTGTCTTCTTGACGAAATTATAATCTTAACGAAAGAGCTACGAATGATTCCCTTGATGTTTCTGTATTATGTTAGCTCGATTGTATCATAATACTTATCTATCATGTTATTATTCAAAAAACATAAAGACATGTTAATATTAGAGAAAATTTATTGATCATTACCCATCAAAAGTCCCGGCCCTTGCAGAGACAGGTAAATCTATCTAAGTAGATAACTTTGAACTGCAAGTTAAAAAAGAATCGAAAGCGGCATGTTGCATTTTGGTTACCTGGTTAACAGCAGGAGGGATGATACTATTTTCGAGAAGGATAGCAAGTTTTTTTGTACTGAAATTGCTGACTCCAATCGATTTGGCTAAGCCGAGTCTAAAACATTCTTCCATGCCCTCCCAAGTACCTTTGATGTCAAAATGAAGAACGTCTTCTTTGGAGAAGTTAAGCGGGGTAGTTTCCTGTTTTAGCCTAACAGGCCAGTGTATCATATACAAATCGACGTACTCCAATCCGAGCCTCCTGTTCAATCCATTACAAAAGAACAGAAGAAAAAAGACGAAACTCAGTCTGTTAGTTTCCGATTCAACACACAAGAAGAGAAAAGAAAAGTTTCATTGAAACGATAGTTAACAAATGTGATAGTAAATTACATTAACTTAAGAAACTGACCACTGCAGCAACATGCTTATGAGTGAAACTTGGATTGAAAAACATTATAACTTCAAGAAACATTCTATAACTTAAGTAGGTCTTTGTCTGAAACTTTCATGAAGATAGACTTTAAGACTTCAATTTAGACCAAAGTTGGACTGAACTTGGACCAACAATCATTATAAATTAAGAGCAGGATTAACATGATATCATAGACATTGTTATATAGACGTATAAAAGAAAGGATGTATTAGTATTACTGGAGAGAAGCTTTAAGAGCGGGAACAACTAGATCACGATCAGCGTGGGAGCACCACAGTTTCGAAGCAACGAACAATTCCCTTCTATTTCCAATGAGTCCACGGTCGAGAGCTTGAGCCACTGCTCGGCCAAGCGGCTTCTCAGTGCCGTAGCGAGTAGCCGTGTCGAAATGTCTGTATCCGGTCTCGATCGCGTCGACAAAGATCGCAGTGAGAAGTTCTGGCCGCGGAAGAGGTGCAACGGCCGTACCAAACCCAAGCGCCGGCATTTTCTCACCTGAGTTTAGAACTACTTTTGGAATTTGAGTCTTGGTCTCCATAGTTTCAGGATATGGAACATCAGAGAGAAGTGAAATAATTGTAACAGAGGAAGCCTAGGAACAGTTACCTTACTCATTTAGTAACGGAATAATAAATATATATAAAAATTACAATTAGAAATGTGAAAATATAAAACTCAATCATGATGATCTGAACCTAACAAATCCTAAACCCTAAACCCTAACTTCACATCGTCCCTAACCCGACTGGAATCTACAGAACTGACTAGCACCGAACACCGAGCTTTCTCAAGTGGCTGGAACAGCCTCGAGCTCAGATTGATGCACTTGACTTGGGAGCAGATGATGATGCAGAGGAGATTGAAACTTCGAGGTGTGTGGCCTTTTTCTCTTTTTGTTCCATTTTCTGGCAGAATTTGCTTTGAATGCTTGTGTTTTCTGAATGCTTAAAGCAATGTACAGATTAAGTGTTCTCTATTAGTTAGCCTGTCTCAGTGTCATTGCCATTGCTCTCGGCCCAGTACTTATGTTTTCTTCAAGTTCAACTTTCTTCAACAATTAGAGCTCTGAA
The DNA here is from genome assembly GCA_036936605.1 of Limnanthes douglasii subsp. nivea. NCBI lineage: Eukaryota > Viridiplantae > Streptophyta > Magnoliopsida > Brassicales > Limnanthaceae > Limnanthes > Limnanthes douglasii. The sequence goes on from JAUPFV010000005.1 coordinate 91,953,784, forward strand.
TACGGTGGTTTTTTGTTTTTGAAAATAGACAAGAAAGTTGTAGATATATTCGTAAGCAAAATATATCAGATCTCTTCTAGAATTGCACTCAAAAGCTAATATGAACATTGGAATCTATCATCTATTATGCAGTGGATAGGAAACTCTTATGTTGTTAGATTGTGTACGGTGTACCTACTATAGGTGGTCATAGAAAGTAGTTCGATTTTCTTAATTGTAATTCTTTTATTGATACTTCATTGGATTGTTGTACCTAAGATCAAGAGTTTTCGTTGATTATTAACAGATATGAAGATTTCTGTGGTGGTAAAAAGAATGTTAGGGAAACAAAGTCCAAGCGCTCCGATTCGGAGTCTGAAGAAGAAGATGACGAGGAACAAGTTGAAGTTCAAGTACTCTTATCGGTTTTATCTTCTATTTATCATTTTGTAGTGTTAATATATTGTCTGTAATATGGTTCGATAAATGTTCTATATTTTTTCCCCTTTTCAGGGTAATGAAGGTCTTTCAACTCATGAAAAAGAACTACAAACAGTTCAGTCTAAGATAGAGCAGATGGAGGTAATCATTTATGCAGTAATCATGTTTCAAAAGGTAGATGGTCAGTTAATGTTATTAACTAAATTCATAAATCAAAACTGATTAAATGTATGATAATAATATCAGGTAACAGCTGCGTACAAGGCCAAATAATAGTGCATTAGAAGTTGATTTGGACTTCGACCACAATGTGAGACCTGCTCCGGTTATAACAGAAGAGGTCACAACATCTCTAGAGGAAATTATTAAGAGTAGAATCCTCGAGGTAATTTTCATTCCATGGTATGTAAATAAATTGTATCTAGAATTTAAATCTCTCTCCGTCACTAAGAAATAATAATATTGTTTTAGGACCAATTTGATGACGTTAAAAGAGGTAGTAGAATCGTGAAAGCACCAGGAGAAGTTTAAAAACGGGTAAGCACATTTCTTCATAGTGTTCAGTAGATTTTTATTTCCGACGTTGACGAAAATTCATTATGCTGAAGTTGCTTTTTATTTTGTGCTAAAGCGTTGTTACAGGATGACAAGAAGAGTAAAAAGGGTATTGCTGAAGTTTACGAGGTTGGTACATTTTACCCCTTTCTCTTTTTTGATTTGATCTGTAAGCTGGATTTTGTATGTTAATGATCGTTTTCTTCTTGCTCTCATTATGTATCTAAATATGTGATTGGGATAATTGCTTTGCAGGAAGAATATGTAGAAAATATAGTAATATTTACGGGGTTCTTCCATGAGCAGCCTCAGATGCTATGCTTGCTCCTGAGGAAATCTTTAGTGGTAAAAGTAAACATCATAAATTTTGGTATTGATTGAGCATCTAGATAATCTGTTTAAACAAAGTGACAAATGTGATATCGTTTGTTCATTATTCATTTAATCTTATAAAAGATAGAGTTCGATTGATAACATAATTCAATCTCACAATGTATTAGTTTTTCATTTATTTTACTTGTTTTTGTCTACTATAATACTATATAAAACTTTTGAAACAATGTGATTCGATTTTTGCACCTTAATGTGAGCTCAATATGCTTTTTGTGTTCATTGTAGAATCACTATCTCATGTAATTTTGAAAAATATCCTACAAATCTATTTTCTTTTTTTATTGGGAATTCGAGGCTATTGTAAATCCGAGAGGAATTCTGAATAGCTCATGGATTAATCGACATAAATATGACATGAACTAGGTAGACAGAACAAATGATTGAGCAGAACAATTTTGTAAAACTCATTGTGAATTATACAATAAGTTAATTAATGTTATATATTTTCTTGGTTGAGTTTTATATGGAGGCCTTCATAGCTAAACCCATTGACATAATTTACATAACTTAACAATATGGATTTACAATTTCACAATTAGGGGTGTTTGGTGTCAAACTTATCAGCCAAAAAACTAGTATTACAATAAGCAGATAAAAAAATAGCTTTTTACAAAAGTCACTAGAGTGAAAAAAGAGTTAGAAAGATCTACTTTTTGCTTCATTTTTTATATTTTCTATCGAAAATAACGTGTATAGGGAACAAGCTAACTACTGAAAAAATATACAAAAGTAACAAAATATATATAAAAACAAGACTCCTTTATCTTTTTCTAGCCAATATAGCTAGCTAATTATACAGCTAGAAACTAATTTTGCTTATAAGCATGACTGCACCAAAGGACCCCTTACTGCACGATCAAGGCAGCAGGAACTAGGTGCCCAACTCTACTACTCTTGGAAGATAATGTTCTCGACATGGAATTTATAGATATTTTTAAATGAATTATCTTTGAATAAGTTGCGTAAAGCTTATTTAGAGGTGTGTATTGATTCTTGTTTTCATGTCAGACATCAGAACTAAGATTTTCGCACTCATATAGTCATATTGCTTTTAAGAACTATTAGTCTTGCACGGTTTGTCTTATGCTATATATAGGGAGAGAAAACAAAAAACTACGATAATGTAAATGTGAATCGCATTTTACATGTCCCAAAAACCTTAGATGCGCAATGCATGTTGAAGAGGATGTGAATAGGTTAACAAGCGGTGGGACATGCAAAAGATGTACTACAAAACTCTGACGAGGCTTATGTATGCTCTTTCAAATGTTAAATCTTCACACAGGCAGCAGCTGCAGCAACAAAAAGAATACAGCAGCCTTTGCTGAAATGGCGAGTTTGATTGCGGAGGCTGATTCTGATGATGCGGACAGAAACTCACTATCTGAAACAGAAACAGTAGATCCATCAAACAAGAAATCTGCTAGAAAAAAGCACAAGAAGAATGTTAAAGAAGAGAAGAGGGATGCAAGGAAAACTATAATTTCAATGGCTAAGAAGAAACCAAAGAAGAAACTTTCCAAAGCCGTAAAGACAAGGAAGATACATCCATTACCTGTTTTCTAGTAAATCTGGAGGTAAGGTCTTGGGCGTGTTATTGTTTTAAATAACGAGTCTTGGGTGTGTTATTGGTTAAAAGAATGAGAAATCCTCTATTTTGACTGTAGATCTGTGTAATATATCCACTGCTGACTCTTAGGCTCCAAGCCTTTTGCTATTTCTAGATTGTCTGACTCGGTTTGACTGTTTGTCAATTGCTATTCATCAACCAGCTAACTAACAAAACTATATCAAGAAAATATGAGTGGGAAGAAGGCGCTAGCTTGTATTAGTATTGGCTGATTCCCTGAGTGTAATGAGTACTTATGCTCACCAGTGTGCCTATAATAAGGCAGCAAGGTTGGTGGAGTCTTTGATGAGTACTAGTGCGTGTGATTGGAAAGGCTTCAAAATGGCACTAATGGTGCACGTGTTAAGGCTGTCCAGAGGGGTTGCATCTTTGTGCACGTTGTTGTGCAAGCAGGCAGCTAAACTTAGATTAAATGCCATTAGACGAAAGTCCTTGGGGGAATCAAGCTTCCGGAGCCCGAGATGCTACGTTTTCAGCTATTGGGAAGATTGCATTAAGGGCTAGCGAGGATTCTGTATATTAGCAGTGTAGACTTGTTTAGGATGTTACATCTCTCAAGCTGTGTTTGTTAAAAAAATTCTGTTTTTTTGTTCTCAATAACATTTACCTTGAAAGTGATGTAAAAAATTGATTCTTAAATACATCCATAAAAAATCTAATTATCTTCGTATAAGATGCGAAACAGAAATTATACAAGTGACGGTACATTTGACTGAAATTAATGGGTCGATGGACATTCATTTTCTAGCCAAAACCCCAGTCTAACTTTTAATTCCGGTACCAGATAAAGCTGACAGATTAAAAAAAATAATAGAAATTAAACTGATAGTAATATTTCATATATACAGGTGATAGTTTTATATTAAGAGTTTTTAAACTCTGGGACCAGTTTCTTCATCTCTGATCTGATCAGCAAGAAGATGTTTTGTTAGTGTCTGATCTTGGCTGTTAAGCTTTTTCTCTTGTGCTTTTCCCAATAACACAAAGTATAGCCCCAACATTATGAACACTGCTCCAATTATCCTACAATAGCAACACATTAAAATAATTAATTTGTGTCTTAAACCTTAAAAGACATCTTATATGAAAATAGCCCCAAAAGTTTTTTTAAAAAAGGCTATACCTTCCTGAATATAATTGATCACCAAGAATGAGAAATGCCATAGTTGCTACTAAAAGTGTTTGCAAAGGCTGGAACACAGCAACAAAGACAGGACCACCCTTTTGAATGCACCATAGTTGAAGAGATAGAACAACCCCAGATGCCACAATTCCCTACAAAAATTAATACGAATTATAAGTTATCGAGCCGGAAAAAAAAATTAGCTCAGGTTTTACTTATGTGAGATGTTATTTTACGAAAGAAGAGAGTCGTAAATACTTACTGCGTATAGAATTGTGAAGAGCTCTTCCCCTGACTGAATAATCCAGTTGTTGAGATCAGTTTCTACGAACGCAGCAATCACTAGAAACTGAATCAATCCAAAGAAGCTCATGAATGAAGTCAGTGTCAACTTTGCTGGATATTTCTTCAGCAATGGAGCCTGAAGAACCATAGAAGCAGCCCACGATAAGCAGTGACCAAGAAGGTAGATGCAACCCAAAGTCCAATTTTGTGTCTTGTTTGAAGCATCGTCGAAGACATTAGTTGTGTTGTTGTTGTTGTTGTTGTGTTGTGGGTGGAACAAAGGAGGTCCTTTGTAAAGAGTGATGATAGTGGCTCCACCTATACTTGCTATAGATCCCAACACTTTTGCTAAACCATCTCTCCTTTTAAAATTCACTTGCTCAATCCTATGATTGATCACAAACAATGTAATGAAAATCTATAGACATTTGAATAAAGACTGCACTTTTTGTTCAAGAAATGTGAAATCTTTGTTGCCAAGATAAATAAATTTTCACTCTGCCGAAACAAGATAAAATTTAGTTCTGAACCCAAATAACAAACTTCTTTTGCGAAGAATTACCTTAGAGCAGCAGCCATGACAAAAGTAATAGCAGGAACCGAGTTTTGCATTGCGGAAGCGAAAGTTGCCGATGCATAATTCAATCCCAACATGTAAAATCCTTGATTTGCAGTGATTCTAACAAAAGACAAAACACAAAGCTACTAAGTACAAACACAAATTTACATCGACCGATCTTTATCGATCATAATTTCACTTACCCGATTAATGCTAGAAGGAAAAACTGAACTAGCAAAGAGAATGTGAGAGGTGGTCTTTCCTTCCTGAAAATCCAAAAAACAAAAATCAATTTTATTACATATAGTTAAAAAATTATAATAAAAAACACATTTTGGAAGAAAAAAAAGCTTACTTCTCCAAGAAGTAAGCGAAAGGACCGATAACAATTAAGGCAAGGATGTTTCTATAAACCGGATAAACAACTTTGCTTACACCAATGTTCAAAGCAACCCTAGACACAATGTGAAACCCTGCAAAACAGAATTGCAAAGTGATCAATGCAATAAGAAGCTTCATTTTGTCCGATACGACAAGTTCTCTTCCCATTTTCAATATGTTCGTTTGTTTTTTATTTTAGAGAAACTATGAATTGAGTTATATGAACACTGTTTGATTAAGATGTTTATATAGAAAAGTGTAGGCATATATTATATATAAAATGTACAATATGGATGGGTAGTTGTGATTATAAAAATTAAGTTCTTATTCTTTGGCAGTTTGGAGATATCAGAACTTGTCTGCTATCTTTTGCATATGAGATTTTTTTCATTAACAACCTCTCGTATTTTAAACCATATGTTACACAAACTTTTTATTCTAGATACCATAAATTTGGTGAGTTCAATCAGTTGCCGAGGGTAAATTACACCAATAAGGATGCAAATTTAAATATTATCTTCTTTTTTTCGGAGGGAACCCGCAGCCGCTACTCAGAGTGCAATGAGTGCGCACAGAGTAAACCCTGACCCGATAGCCTGCAAACCAAAGTAAACCACACAAGGTGACAGGCTCAGGCGAGAAAGCGTATGTAGAGGGATTCGAACTCATGATCTTTTGGTCATAAGAATGTCATACTCAACCAACTCGGCTATCCCCTTGCGGTCAATGAATACGTACAGGGTAAACCATCAGTCTGACGCGATAGCCTGCAAACCAACGTCAGAAGGTAAACCACACAAAGTGATAGGCTCAGCTGAAAAAGCGTATGTAGAGAGAGTCGAACTCATGACCTTTTGGTCATAAGAATGTAATACTCAACCAACTCGGCTAAGTAAATTTAAATATTATGAGAACAAGTAGGATGTGCTAATTTATGGTATTTTATGGAGGAAAATCGCTCAACATTTTATCCTATTCTTTTAATGAATTTTTTTCTCTATTTTACTGCGATATATGTTGGAGACCCACTAAAATAATTTAATCCTAAACTGTGTTGGCTTAAACTTCACAGTTTATCCCGAAAATTAGGAAGCAAATTTTCTACATGGAGGGATGTGAAATTAATCTAATTGAAATAAAAGAAGTTGAAATGAAATTTTATCTGAAATGAGAGGATCGGATACATTTAAAGTTAGTTGTTATTAAATAAATAAAATCAGAAATCATGGTGTATTCGGCAATTTGATCATGTTCTTGATTAACTGATCAACTGAAATTAGTTAAGGAGACAATTTTTAAGAGTAACATGTTGGACAGGTAAGTGATGACAGAGAATCTTAGGTTGTGTTTGGTCATTAACATTTTCAATGTTTTCATTGGAAACCGGATGGGATATTAAAACATATTTGGTGGTTGAAAATGAAAAACCGATCTTTTAACCAGGAATATTTTTTTATCGGAAATTCAGAAAACATTGATATTATATTTCGGTATTGAGTTTGGACAGCATTTTGAGTTTTGATGACAAAAATTAACGTTATGTAAGAAGAATTGATCCTATTTAAGTGGCTGTTTATAATAGAAGAATTAGAGTTGGCATGTGTCCACTATATATCCTTTTGATTAACTTGAGTTTATATTTTAAATTTGGAGATTAGAAGACAAGAACATGTTAATTGATTAAGCTAAATCTTGAAAAGATCTATACTAAACATTATTCCCTTTATTTTCGATAAATATTTTGTTAATGAAGGCATTATAAAATGTTATGCAGTTGAATGGTATTGATATATCTATATATATATTTATAATGAATAAATATAAATGCCTAACGAAATGGTACATGCTTTGTACCCAAATCTCAGTGGCAGCGATGATTCTTTCCTTCGACAAGGAGAGCCTTTATTGTAGAATCAAACAAGGACCTTAAATCATTTTCAAATGTGAATTCAGAAAATTATTAATTGGATTGTAAAATCAATGACCATCTTAACCCCGATCTTTCAAATTGATCTGTAGTAATTTATAAACAATAAGAAGAAAAAATGACACAAAAATTTGTTAATCCAGTTTTATCTGGGATGGCAGTGGATTGAGTTCGGATCGGATCGGATCTGTTTAAGTCTGTTGTTTAATTTGAACTCTAATCCGGTCCGTAAATAATATTTTTATTATTTGGATTTTTTCGGTTTGGTTCCATCAAATTTTATTTTATTTTTTTTAATTATATAAAAATTAAGAGGTAAATTTTTTAAACCAAAACAAATATATTTCTATAAACTATTAAATGTTACTCAAATTTTTATGAAACAAACAATCTGAAACATAATTTTAAATTATGTGAAATAAAATACTAAAAAAAACATAAACATTTTCAAAAGTTTTTCTAGCTTTCAATAATGTCATAATCGTGGCCACCATTTATCACATCATCTTCATATTCATTATCGAAATCATCAGAAAAATTTGAAATGTCCAATGTATGTTGCTTTTTATGACCAACTTAACATATATCATTATTAAATATCTTCATATTCATTATCGAAATCATCAGAAAATTTTGAAATGTGCAATGTATATTGTTTTTGATGACCAACTTAACATATATCATTATTAAATAACAAAGACTAATGATGAATTTATATTAAAATATATTTGATAATTATAAAATTTAAATATTCTTTTTAAGTTTAGTAGGAGAATTTCATTATTAAATATATTATTGAAAATAATATATATAGCTCAAGAATCGAATAAATAATTATTTAAATTGCAAAATTTATATATTATTTTCCAAGCTTAGTAATTAGTAATTTTTTATTATATATTATTTTTTTATATTATTATTATTATTATTATTATATAATTTAAACTAAAAATCCAATTGAATTGATCGGATCCGAACGGTTTGGACCAGTTAGGACCAACTTCGTTGTCCATAGTTTTAGTTTGATCTCATCGAATCTCCATCTTAGATTATAAAACAAAAAACTAAAACACAGCATTCTATAAAAATAAAAAAAAAAAAAAAAAAAAACCCTACTCACTTTTCTTGTGGATGCGGCAATAAATATATATATATATATATATATATATATATTGGGGGCTTGTTAAAAACAAAATTTACCAAAGGAAATCATTCTATAACAAAAAGAACTAACCAAACTACTTTTCAATAACGGTTTAGTTCGATATTTTTTTCGTTAAGTTCAATCTTCAATCACTTTGTCCAACAAATTCGATGGGTACAAAATTAAATTATAAAATAAAAATATAGATAATTGTTGAGAATGCTTAGTCTTGAAAAATAATTTAAGTCAAAATAAAAATTTATTATATCGTCTTCTATCTAATAGTTTGATAACCTGTGTTAATTTTTATTGATCCACATAAAATAAATTAAACACCGAGTTTTTTGAAATTAAACACCAATTTAGTCAAACATGTATGTATAATATATAATATTGTATTTAAGAATGGTTTAGAAAATAAATCAATTTACAGATCAGATCAGTGTTAGGTAAACACTAGACAAAATTCATATTCGTGAATCTTGAGCCACTTGTTAATTAGAAAGTTCAAGATTGGTTGGTGTGTAGAATATTCTTCTATATGTAATTATTTTTATAATAAAAAAATGACTTGGAAATAAGACACACCACAACTTTTCAATTTCTGTATATCTACAATGATTTGGGCAACATGCTATTGTCTCAATTTTATGTATTTGAATGCATAATTGAATGAACTCTAAATAATATAATTTTTGTAAGTATTGGAAAATCAAAAAGAAAAATAGATGAGGTCTAAGAGTGTAAATTTTTCCATAAACACCGGTCACACTACTATACAAACATACTTTCATTTAACACGGATATCCGCATAACCTCATTACAAATCAAGTCTACGTTTCAGGCTGAACGAATTTAGAGACTGCAGCTACATCATCATTTTACAGTTGCCCTAGTTTATTGGAGTTACTCCACAGATTCACCTTGGTTGTTCATAACAACAACTCCTGCAGAAAATATAAGAATCAGATGTTCAGGCAGATCAGAAACATAAGAGCTACAATGCATGCATTGTCCATTCATTAATTTCTGAATAATGATTTTAGTTCTACTTAATGATATGCTTAAAATGATGTATTGTGCATTTTTTATGTCTGTCTTCATACTATCTTATCAAACTCTGATTTTGTTGGATCCTGAAAAAACCTAGGTATGGACAAGAATTTTGTGTTGGATAATCCAGTTTGGGGAATTTTTTTTGTCCAATTTAGATATCCCGGTCGGGTCCAAGTTCAAGCATTCATACACACCGGTCAAATTCAGATAGCAAGATAATCAGTTTGGGTCATTATACGAATTGCGGACAAATAAATTGAAAATACTTTGAAGGAGTAAAATGTAAATTATAAAAGTAAATATAAAAAAAAGGTTAAAATCAGGTTAGATGAGGTTAACCAAATAGGTTTTTGGGTTGTATGAAATCGGAACCAGATTCAAATTCGGAAATGCATGTTTGAAAATCCAGGTAGGGGTAGGGGTCGGGTCCGGGTCTGACAGACTCTTTATTACAGAGACATGGACCCGGCCTGTAACTGTGTTTTTGCCACCCATGCTAGAAGCTGGAAATTGAAAAAATTACCGATCTTTTGGCATCAATTAACGACTTTTTTCCTTCTTTCTTTCTGCGGTTGCACTCTCCACACCAACTGGAAAAATCAGTCTGATACCTTTTCATTTCTCTATATACAGAGCTGCATAGAGACACGTCGAGGGAAATTAAGAACCAAGATAAAGCCATGCAACAACACTCAAAGTGCAAATCAAGATAAATTAAGAGTGACTAATTACCTCCTGCACCACATAAGTAGATTGACCCGGTGACCAGACTCCGTGGCTCTAGCACCATGTCGATGACGACCACGATGAAGCACAGCTCGACCCGGAACATGAAAATAATCGTAGATTTCCTGTTTTTTTTTTTAAATATACAAGTTAGAATATATAGTGACATAGTATAAGGATCATAAACATGCTAAGAAGAGTTTAAAAACCAAACATTAAAGAGTAAGATAACAATTTAAAGAGACTAGTATACCTCTTCCTGACTTGGAGAATTCACATGTTTCTCACACCTTGTTCCTCGAAAAAACAGTTGTCCAGCAGTAAATACAGTACCCAAGCATGCGTTCAATGTTACTTCGGCATCGTCGACATGAAATCCTTCAAGCGTTGCATTGTGTATGGTTAGACTCCACTGTTTCGAGAAATACTATAGCAACAAACGGGGCAATAGCTCAAACATAATACAACTTAATGCTAGCTTCTAGATTGGTGACTCAATTAACATACATAAGAGAATTACATTGATTCTCAACGAAGAACTCATAGAGGTACCATCAATTTTTCTGGAATCTCATCACGAGAATAAATTATGAGCTGTAATTAGGAAACCAAAGAACAGAAAGAAATTGAGTGAAAAATGAAAAACTTTAAATTTAGTTAAAAATTTGAAAGCATCTTGAAGCTTGAACATAACCTTGTGTTGAAAATGAGACAAGAAATCATAAAATTAAATTAAATTAACTGCCCGAAGACGCGGTTTATACTTTCGGTACAAACACAAGTAAATTATATAGCTTGCAATAGCTCCCAGTTGATTATATAGAAGACCTATTAGTTTTTAGATGAATCCCTCCAAGCCATAGATGATAGACCATACCGAAACATCAATTTCAAGGAAAACAAATTAAAGCAACAGCATACCTAGGTCAACATCCTTGTCATTACCATATTCAACAACAAAGCCATGATGAGAATCCAAAGTAGATCCACCAACTTCAGGGAAGAAGACTGTAAAACCAAAAGAGTAAGATATCATTTATCTTAGTAAAACTAAAGATAGCAAACTGGAAATTCCATCAAGCAAAACATCATATCCAATACAATCATGCATAAATAACCTTTGGCTATAGGACGAATAAACCCTTCCATAAGCTTGTCAAGCATAGTTTCCAGTCCAAAATCATCAAGAACAGCACCATACTTATTCATCGTATTTGGTCTCATGATGCGGAACTTTACTTCAGTAACCCACTTTTCAAAATGTTGCACCTATAAATATAAGTCCAGCCCTTTTAAAGATAAAAATCTAATAAAGAAAAAGGGAGAAACATAGATGTGTCATTTAAAGAAGCACAACAATAGATGTTTTCACCTCTTCTAACAGCATTTCACAAAATTTTGCCTGAAATATATCAAATGTGAACACCCCTGGTGACGGTTCAGATATAATACTCCTGTAGCTTTCCTCGGTATTTTCACTGATTGCTTTGAGAAATGAAGGCACAAAAAAGTCCTCTTGGTTCAATGTGAATAGCTTTGTATGCTTCGGCTGCATAAGAACAAAATTTCACAGAATCTTAACTTTTGATTATTCTGCTCTTCGTAACACCAAGAACCCAACAATACCCCAAATCCACTACCTCTAAATCAAACAGAGACTTGTAAAAGAAGAAGTACCCATTCTACCCAGTCCTAAACAATTAAATAACTGATAAATTGGCTGTCATGATTTGAACCTGGTAATTTGATATTATCTTCTGCTTGTAGTCTCTGTGTCTTTGAGCCTGATTCAAGAATTGGTAAACAAATCATAAACTATTTTATTGTAAAAAATCAAAAGATATGCAAAAAGTTAACATACATTTGATATCACATAAGACATAACAACTACTAGACGCGTGGATATATGTAAAAGTTTATGCTATATTTTATTGTGATGACTATGCATTTTAAAGTTTTAAGGTGCTAAAAACAGCAAGGCGCTACGCTAAGGCGCGAACAACAAGGGTCTACCTGGCAGCGTCTTGGCATGGGTTTTTAACAACTATAATCCTGAAATCTTTGAATTTCCAAAATTTTCACACAGATACTCCACACCTTCAGCCCCACAAGCTCCATATCATAGTAACAATAAAAAAGCAAAACTATACGAAATCATGTTAGACTAAATTTTAGTTTAATTTTTAAAATTCATTTTCATTATAATTTCTTTAGAGCTGCACTTTTCTATAAAGCTTTAATCTACACAAGTATGTAAGCATAGGTTATCTAGCCTAATGTAACTACCAAAATTCCATATCTTTGTAATCAAATTTAGCAAAGATCCAAAAGAAACAACTAAAAGCAACAACAGAAGAGCCAAGTACGTACTCTGCTTCTTTCTCCATGAGGCGAATACTTCAATAAAATCTCTGTCATGAACTTGATCTTATCGTCCCTATCTTTCTCAAGAACCATCGGTGGCAAATATCTTTCCAATGAGCTAAAAATCCAAGAGCTGAAATCAAGTTGCAAATCATCGTAACTATCTGACTTGTGTTCTTTCGAAGGATTCAGCCTCAACCTTTGGCTCGATGCTACCGTCTCTCTTACCGGAGATGGCGCTGAAGCCATCGCCGGAGCAACATTTGGAGCCACCGATGGAACTGCGGGAGCTACTGGAGCTACTGTCGCCGGAGCCACCGATAGAACCGCTGGAGCTACTGCCGCTGGAACCTCTGGAACTACTGTCGCTGGAACCGGTGGAACGACTGTCGCTGAAACCGGTGGAACGACTGTCGCTGGAGCTACCGTGGGAGGTGGAACGAGATCGGAATCTTCTTTTTTGACGTCCACGGCGTCTCCGTTACGATCTCCTCCATTCGCCGGAGGAGTTTCACCTGACATGGATATGGTGGTGAATTCCAAGGTGGGGACTCTTCGATTACCCTGAAAATGGATACTTTGGATTTAGGGTTTAGGGTGCAATTAGGGTTTCTTAGACCTGCCTGTCACTCTAACTAGATACGGTTGTTTCTCTTCCTTATTTATTTAGACAAATAATATACATACGATATACGGTTATTTGATAGGTATTGTTTTATGTTTGGGTAAATCAGTTATAGTTATAGCCATCTGACCCATCTCGATGTAAATTAATTCTTTCTTTAAGTTTTAAAATACACTCCCTCCTCCAGTTTAAATTAATTATCGTTTAAAATGTTTTTACACATTAATAAAAGTTATAATTACTCTTTAATCTAAAACAAAAGCATAATAGAAGCGGCTAACGCGAAAGTAGCCACGGTCGCATTTCATTTAAAATTTGGATAAGTTTATTAAAAATTAATATATATGCACCAATTTAATTTATTTAAATATTTTGACACCAATTTAATTTATTTAAATATATCAAAATATTTATATTATAAAAGAATCCGTTCGAATCAAATAAATTAAAAATATATACATAAACGAAATATTTTAAATTATTATTTAATATTTTTGCATTTTTATTTGGGAAATTGCACCTAACTACCCTCTCAACTATTCAATTGTCATCTAATACCCAAGGTTAGATCAATTGTTACTTAATACCCAATTCAACTAATAGGTTGTCACTTACTACCTAATATTAGTTTAATACCCTAACTACCCTTAATCCACTATATAAGCATAATTTTCTGTTTTCTTTCTATTTTTTCTATTTTTTGAAGATTTGAATTTGTTAGTCGCTCTAACCACCTAACCCTACGAACCACCACGAAGTACGATTTGAAGCACAATTCTGGTGATCAGAGTGTTATAAGGTCTGTTCATTTATGTAGTTTGTGGTGTAAACCTATCTAACCACTGTCTTTTACGTACAGGAACTGATCGTGCTTTTTGGAATCTGGTGTTTTACAAGTAATCGTGTTGCTGCTTCCAGGTAATCAATTACCTACTGATTTCGAAGTTATTTGTTGGTTTTCTTAGTTGGAGTAGGTATTATGTTACTGATTTTAGACGCTATAGCTTGATTTCGAGCTTTTCTCTGTTTTTTTTTGTTCCAGTGATCTATTCTTGTTTTGTTAATATTTGTCGTTATATACTCATGTCCTTGTTTTCTGATGTTATATACTAATTTTGTAGTGCATTAGATTTTTATTTCGGACGTTAAACATGTGTAGACTATGAGTTTTAGTTGTTCAGGCGTTGCACGCAAGATGCGAATTGTTTGATGTATTCAACAAAGAAGATGCGAATTGTGTAACAATTCGCATGGTTACTTGTGAATTACATGAAAGCATTGTTTCAAAATTTACTGCGAATTGTATGGATGTTCAAACATATATAATGACTCTTAGTTGCTTACAAAACTTAGGATGGGCTGTGAACTATGTAGAACTCTAAAGTATTGCATTTTCAAACTAATATCATGACTTTTTTTAGTTAATTTTACGTTTTGCATGATAGGATGCAAACTGTGTACAACTCTAAAGTATTTCATTTTCAAACCAATATCAGGACTTTTTTAGTTACTTTTACGATTCGCATACTATGATGTGAACTGTGTAGAACTTTAGAGTATTGTATTTCAAAACAAATATCAGGACTTTTTTTAGTTGATTTACAAACAACTATCAGGATAGGATGCGAATTGTAAACAGTTCGCAACATATAGATACACAAATCGCAAGACAGGATGCGATATGTTTGATGCAGTAATAAATAATTTGCACTTTTTTGGGATTAATAACTAATATTTAGTGCAGGGTAAGGTATGTTCAAATCACGAGTTTGTATTTTTAAATATGGTCATCACACCGCAATTGTGCATTTCACGGAGTTTGAAAGCTTTCAAAGCCAAGCTTATGTGGAGAACACGTGGGAGGAGCTTGTCACGGGTGACTACCTAATTACCTACTCATGCGGGGATCATAATAATTGTTTCTTTAATAACCAGAAGGATTTTGTTGGGTTGGTGTTATATCTTGATTTGGATCGTTTAAAACAGGTTAGTTTTCTCATAACAACACATCTTCGATAAGGGTTCTGGTCAAAAAAGTTATGGTGATAAGAGCTCTGGTGGTAAGGATTGTGGTGTAAATCGTAAAGAGCGTAGCTTGAGTTTGGGAGAACCATCTTCTGATCAACTAGTTAGCAGGGAAAGTAGTAACGGTTTAGTTAATTCTGAACAGAGAAAAAAACAACTTGCTACTGCTGGTTGGGCTGATGCCATTATAGGAGTGGGTCAAGCTTTTGAAGAATGTGCTGCATATCTCAGGTTATCTTTGTACAGGTTTGCTTTAGAGTATGGTTTTGCTTTCAAATACCTGCACAACACAGCAACAAAGATCGTTGCTTATTGTGAGAAGAAGTTCACAAGCGGGTGCAAATGGAGGCTTTATACATCTATTGATTCCAGCACCAGCTTGATGACGGTCGAGAAGTATGTTCTGCACCATACTTGCAGTCCCGTTTTCTCCCAGAAGCATAAGCGGCACAGGCATTTGATATCAGATTTGATTGTAGAGGAAATTCAGGATTCTTTCCAGACCTGTCATTCGTTGATAGCCAAAACCATACAATCGACTGTCAAACAAGATTACGGTCTTGAAATCTCTTACCCTCCTTTGTCATGGAATGCTTTAGAGAATGTTAGGAGGTGAGTTTTCGGAGATAGTTCAATTTCTTTTAGTTTACTAAGCGGATACTTCAAACGATTGAAAAACCGGGATATTACTTCAGACTGCCAGTTGGAATTATCAGCTGGAAACCGATTCAAGCGTTGTTTTGTAGCCTTCGGTTCGTCCCTTCAAGGGTACCTTGCTTATTGTCGTAGCAAAGGACGGCAATAATGGTTAGTTACATTTAACTAGTTAATCTGAATGTGTTATGATGTTTTTGTTTGAAATTTTTATACAACAGTTTGCATCCTATATATGCACACCATTGTGATGGAATCATGATATTTGAGAACGATTCGCATCATAGGCTGCAAATTATACAGTGTTTGTTTAGGTGATGACATTTCGCAATAAAGGCTGCGAACTAGGCCATGAAATTTTGAGCAACGTTTCGCAACCTATATATGCACACCATTGTTGTGGTAATCCTGATATTTCATATCGATTCGCATTCGAGGCTGCGAACTAATCAGTGTTTGAAACTGTGATTAATTCGCAGCTGGGGTTGTACACAGTTTGCATCCTGTATTTTGAGAACAAATCCTAGGGAATCATGCGAACTGTTTGTATTTTTTAAACATTTTGAGTACTGTTGTAGTGTTCATTTGATCTGCCTTTTTCCAGGACTCTTCCATGTTGCTGTTGGTGTAGTTAGCATTGAAGATTGGGACAATTGGATGTGGTTTTGGGCTGTTTGAAACCACATTTGTTGAATCGCCAGATCACATTTATTTCAGATCGTCATCCTGGTATTGTTAATGCTGTTTCTGTCTTATATCCAAACTGCTATCATGCGTACTGTTATTTCCATCTCATGCAGAATTTGAAAGCAAAACTGGAACATACCAACAGAGACTATAAAAAAGGATGTTGAGTTTCTTCCATCGTCTTGCTTATGCTCCCAGTCGAGAGCTTTTTAAAGATATACTAACAATTTTTCTATGTGAATGTGGTGACAAAATTAGTGATTTTCTTACAAATTTACCCCTGGAAAAGTATGCGCAGGCTTACGTAAAAGGGAAACAATACGGCTCTATGGCTTCTACTGCGGCAGAATCGTTTAACAATCAGATCAAAAAATATTGCAGCCTACCGATTTTTGAGTTTATTGACTGGATTAGAGTCTTGCTTATGACTCAAGTTTCACGAAGATACGAAGAGGGTCTCAGCTGGAGTACTAATTTGGTCCTCGAGTATGAGAAGAAGCTAAAGCAAAATGTTGACATGTGCCGAAGTTGGGTAGTAAGTAGTCGTCATCCGCCATGTTCGAAGTCTTTTCAAATCCTGTGGCTATTGTAATAGAGTCCTTCTTTACGGTTAAGAATTACAGGGAAAGTTACTCTTTCAGCATACCAGCTATAACGGATTTCGGGGAAGGGTCCAACGCTAATGATCTTTCGTATGTTGAAGTTCTGCCTCCGAATGTTAAGAGACGCTCCGGAAGGCCTAAGAAAAAACGAATCACATCTAGAGGAGAAATCTCAAACAATCAGTTGAGGTGTGTCCGTTGTTCGAAATCAGGACATAACAGGAGGACTTGTGATGTTCCAGTTTAAGCACAATTTAAGCATAATTTTTTTTACAGTTGTTTGTTCATGTACACATTTTTTTTGAAATTCGCATCCCGTATTGCGAATTGTGTACAATATGTTGATATCATGTTGCAAACATCTATCAGGTTTTCATGCGATGTGTGTAAAATTTCAGCAGGATGCGTATCGTTAGTAAAATCATATCAAACAACTATCAGTTTTTTTATGCTGCGAATTGTGTTGAGTTCTAATATAATGTGTTTTCAAACAAATATCATGACTCTTATTTGCTTACGATTTGCAACATAGGGTGCGAATTGCTTTCAACTCTAAAATACTCCATCAACAAACAAAATATCACAATCCGCATGCTCAGATGCGAATTATGACCAGTGCAGATATCAGGTCTTCGGGTTGCTTGTATATCGCATGATATGATGCGAATGGAGAACAACCAGAATTCTTGATATTTGCTCACACACCGCATGGTAAGCTGCGAATCGTGCTTTCATACAAATATCAGGACTTTCAGTGGATTGTATATCGCATGGTATGCTGCAAATTGAATGGAAATCAGTAATATTGATAAACAAGTAATATATCAGGTTAGGATGCGAATTGTTTGCAAATGAAAATTGGATGCGAATCGTATATATGATTAAAAGTGTGTAAAACAATTGGATTACAAAAAAGAGGATTACAGTCTTCATGCACTAACAAATGTTCACACAAATCACTACAACCTATTAGTGTTTGTTAGTTGCATTCCAAAAAGGCAAACAACAAAAGCCAACTTTATTAGTCATCAGTAGAGGATTCATCACCATCTTTCTCCTCTGCGTGATGATCATCAGGATTTTCCTCTTCCTCTTTGTTATCTACGTCCATCATGCATAAAATTTTTATCCTTAATGGATCGGCTTCGTCGTCCCTCTTCTTTTTGTTGTTTGGAACCTCTACTGTCTGAGGTGGAACCTCTGCTGTCTGAGGTGGAACCTCTGTTGGCTGAGGTACAACAGCAACAATTCAAACCTCTTCGGGGTGAGGTTCACCAGTAACCATTGGAACAACTTCCACTGGTTGAGAGTCAGCAGAGAAGTAGTCCTCTATGTTTAAATCAAGGGTGGAGACTGGGGTGTTTGGTGGTGCTGCTGGCATGATCAAGTCATCGCTCCAGTTGGTGGTTAAGGATGACCAGGAGTCACCCAGAGAACCAAGTGAACCAGAGTATGTGTATGTGGTGGTGGTGGAAAACGAGATGATTGTGTAGAATATGAAGAGAACAAGAGTTTTTTTAAAAAAAATATAGAGTTTGTTTTAAAATTAGCCTCTAGTTACTGGTGTTATTTATAGGGAAATGAGGAAGTCTGAGCTTATGAGGTGGTGGTGTGGCTATATTAATCACTACATAGCCTCCATGTCCAATCAGCAATTAATGGGCTCTGGACCTCTGGTGATTAGATTGTTTTTTGAGTGCTCAATGCAGTTAACGGTTACCAAAGCATGCGCCATAGCCAGTTCGTATTCTTGAACTATATATTTTGAATTATTTATATTTATACGAGGAGTGGCTGAGAACTGTTGTTTAATGTGATATACCAGGAGTGGCTGTGAATTGTTTAGTGATATTTAAGCATCTATCAGGTTAGGATGCGGATTGTTTGGTGAGAATCCATTTTTAATATATACCAGGAGTTGCTGCGAAATGTTTGGTTGGAATTGTTCGAATATTAACTAACCCTTATATATCAGGGTATCATGCGAACTGTTTGATAAGAAATATGTCATACATATATGCTGGGAATTGCACATTTCTGAAATTTTAAAAAGTCTATGTACAACAAAAAATACTTTGAGTGTATGCACACACAAAAATTACAACCAATGTATTTACACCAAAAAACCATAATGTTTTACTTCGGGTCACCCGTACTTCACGATGTCTTTGTCGTTTAAGAAGAAATCAAACATTTCTGCTCTGAAAGCGGTGACCATATCTTTGTCGTATTTTTTCTACACATATCCATGCTGGATAATATCTCTCGCATATTTGCAGATAAAAATACCACAGTCCAGGGTGCCAGGTTTTTGTTGTGGGATTTTTCTTTCATTTTTCACCTTTCACCCTGTGCTTGATTTAGGTAGGAATACTTTGCGCACCGAATAATTGATCTGGTTATAATAATTACTGTTAGGAACCAGCTGGAAAAACTAAAACAGCTGTTACCACACAATTCGCATCATAGGCTGCGAATTGTGTGACAACCAATCCAATAATTTACATCATAGACTACGAATTGTGTGACAACCAATCTAACATGTACGTGTCAAGAAATTCGCAGCATATGGTGCGAATTGCTTGGTATTCAATCAATTTTCCTGCAATTATTTCGCAGCCTATTTTTCAAAATGTACATCAGCCAAAACGATTCGCATCCTAGGCTGTGAACTCTTTTATGGATACGCTGCGAATTGCAACTGATTTGCTCACAATTCGCAGCATACCTTGATCACAGTTCGCATCATGTATTTGATCATGCATATTTTAAAATGTGTTTAAAGGTAAGTGAATAATTGGGGATATTACCAGATTGATAGGTGTCCTTGTGGTGTAGTCTATCGCTTTTAGTTTAGGCAGAAGTGTGTTGTAGTTTGTTACCGACCTGCCGTCAACGTCAATGACGAGCAACGTCTAATGGTTTATATGGTCCTTTGTCTCGGTGCATATTGGAATGATGATGATGTTGGAGTTTTCGGGCGCTTTGCTAAAAGTAGCGTCCACCAAATTTGTTACTTCCCATCCTGATTCCATTTGATGCTGCATCCAAGTGACAGTACATTACAATGACAACATTTTCTGAAACTTTGAAATTTACCTTAGGTAAACTTACTGTAGTCATGCCTGAAATCATTACGCTATCATGGAACACTCCTTTAAGTGTTGGGCATGGGACTTTGAAGGGTGCTTCTTCAAGCATCTTTCGAATCCAAGCGTCCACAACCTAAGAAATGAGTTGTTTATTTATGTTAAATATACAAGACATGTTTGAAACATTTAAAACATAATTGGTTGACAATTGGATACCTTTACGTCCAGCTCCAATTCTAAAAGTAGCGTTATCGCATCACTCGCTTGCACTCTAATTCCGTATGTAAATTTGGACTCTGGTAACTGCCATACTACTGGATCAGGGGTGTCACTCTCATAGGTTTTAACTAACTGTATTTTGTGGTATTCTCCGAGAGAGATACGATCAGTTACTTTTGTTTCCTTTGGCCAACCGTTGTATTCAACTTTTGGCGATTCTCGTTCTGTTATAATTATCTCTTACTCTTCCTCTGCCACTAGAGGCTGTGTTGGTGTCAGTAGATTAAAAGTAAGGAAATCTGTCTCTTTACTTGGCTCGAGCTTAGTAAGTAACAAAAATCGAAAGAGTGTCAGTCATTATCATGATAAAGAACCCAAACACTTCGCATGCTAACATGCGAATTGTTTGGTTCCAGCTATATACATTTCAAGGTATCTATCAGGATAGCATGCCAACTGTTCGAGGTTCCATTGAACAGTTCACATGCTATCCTGATATTCGTTTTTATAATTCAAAATAGATCCACACTGATGAGTCTGGATATTTTAACTACCCTTTATGAGAACCGGACAGGGGCAAATCGGACAACATCCACTTAACCGGACAGGGGCAGTTCGGACAACCTTCATTTGCTGAACTATCTGAACAGAACTAAAGTATTTAAAACCTAATCACTCTATGACTAAGCTGACTACTTGCTTACTTAAAACTAAACGGGTCTTTAAACTCGACCTGAATCCATTAACACAACCCGAAAGCCCATGTGGCTCAAAGATAAGGGTATAAATACCCAACTACCCACATTAAATGAGGGTAATGAAAATTAAATACAACCAGACAACTCAATTCTCCTTCTACATTCTATCCAAACCTTAAATACTCTTAAAATTCCACAAACTCTAGACAAAATTACAAAATTACCCTCAAACGAAAATAAACCACATAAAATTGGCGACCACAGTGGGAGCACGACGGTGCCTGAATCTAGCATTCAAAACTATCAGAAAAAACCAGTCTGAATGAATCCGGACGTGCCAGAAGTACCACCAGCTTTGCTTGAAGTGGTGGGAGAAAATGATGAATATACCATCAATGAGCGTGATAGATTAAAAGTTGACATAAAAGCTCTGAGGGTAGAAAGGGCAAAGATAGGCACAAAAAAGAGATCAAAGGCGTCAGTTGCTCATCATACTGACAACCCTAGAGAGCATGAGCCCTCAAAAACCCATGTGAGTACGAAGAAGACTCATGTTAGCTCCAAAAAGTCTCATCGGTCTAAACCGGTGGAGAGCTCTGATTCAGACTCAGAATCTTCCAGCAGCTCATCGGCCGAAGATGGAGTTGAAGAATCCCTGTCATCCAGTAGTGATGAGGGCCGTTCTAAAAAGAAACAAAATTTGGTTAAAGAAAAAGGGATATGCATGGAAAGTTAAAGAGGCATATAGGCAAAGGATCGTCTAATAGCCGGAGACACATAGATCGGATGGTGATGGATCCTTTTGCCTTCCATGATGAGCCAGGTATCTTTGCAACTCCTAATGAGGATACCGTTTTCAGTCGTGGCCGGAATTGGAGACAATCTCTATTGTCGTCCAAGATCTTGTCCGGAAACCTCCCTAAGAGGTTTGAAAGTACAAAAATGGAAAAATACGATGGCAGTAAAGACCCGGACAACCACTTGGAACATTTCAAAAAAATTATGATGAATTTTGATGATGACTACAAGTTGCTTTGTAGAGCATTCTCCCAATCGTTTACGGGGAGTGCTCTGAAGTGGTACAACGGTTTACCACAAGGCTACATCAGAAATTTCGATACTTTTTGGGTGGCCTTCCGGAGGCAGTTTGTTGGAAGTAAGGAGGTGAAGGGCAATGGAGACACAATCATCCATTATGCCCAAGAACCGAACGAATCCCTAAAAGAATACATAAGTCTCTTTGTAAACACCAAAATGGGTTGGCTGATTGCTTTGAACAAGTAGCAATAGCTTCTCTAAGGCAGAGCTTAAACCCTGGAAACTTGGCTAATTCAGTAACCAGGAAAAATGCCATGACATGGGGGGGGGGGGGGTTCTACTGAATCAGGTTGGAAATCAAATTAGCATGGATGAAACAAAGAAAACTAGGGTGTACAGGCAGGTGAGGTCTGCTCCGGCTGCACCAAACCCAAACCAAAATCAGTCCGGGAACAAGGCTAGGGAGGCCAGGCAGAGTAATAACAGAGCCAAAGCTCAGTCTCACCCAGCTGTGCCAGCCCATAGTCAACAATCTAGAAATAAGCGAGGGCCTTGGGTTCAATCGGAGTGGTTTGCTGAGTTAAAAGAAAACGTAGCCACCATTTATGACAAAACGAAAGAAGAAGTACACTATAGAAGGTCGGCTGCGTTACAATCACCTAGGGAGATCCGTAACAATTGTTTCTGTCAGTATCATAATGATACTGACCATACCACCGAGGATTGTATTGCTTTAAAGCAAGAAGTCCAGAATTTAATTGAAAGAGGAAAGTTGGGAGCATATGTTAAAAGAAGAGGAGGAAATACGCCTGATAATACTCATCGGGCTGGTCCAAACTATGCAGGCACATCACCTCCGGAGGGGGCTATGGTGATAATCGAAAGATTTGATATAGAGTCAGAGTACTTGGTCCCTGACCCAACTCGGAACAGAGTGGGTGCCATTGAGGAACGTTGCAAGACGGTGTCCGGGCTTATTAAATTTTTTGAATCACTCACAATTTTTGGAGGGGACACCATAACAACACCCACTGCTTCTTCGAGAAAAAGGCATGTTCATACTTTAGCTACCCAAGTGGAGGGAAGCATGACTTCCTATCAGTCGCAGATTCCTTTTCCCTTCATTGTTTTCGATGAGGATGACCTGAGGGATATAGCTGGTCCTCATGAAGATGCTGTTGTCATAGGATCATCCATCGGGGGCAATGACATAAGGCGAATCCTGGTGGACAGTGGGAGTTCAGCCAATATTCTCTTTTTGACTTCCTACAAAAAGATGAAGAATCCAACAGTAATTCAACGTTCGAACAGGTCAATTGTGGGTTTCACTGGAAGCTCAGCAGATGTGATCGGGGAGTTCGAGGAGGAAGTTTTGTTGGGCAAAGGCCCTTTTAAGAAGATGGTTAGAATACTGTTTGTCATAGTGGATTGTCCCACTTGTTATAATGTTATTCTGGGGAGGTCTTGGCTCTCTAAGATGCATGCAGTGGCCTCAACAGTCCACCAATGTTTGAAATACGATGTACAAGGACAAGTGGGAGTTGTTCGAAGCAGCCAAAAGGTAGCAAGAGAGTGTTATGCAACAGCACTGGCTCCTCGGACGTTGGGGGCAGTTCGTATCAATGAGGAATAGCAGTTTGAGGGGCTTTCTGGGGGTGAGGGTGAAATTGATGACCCCAGAGAGACCCCTGAAGTTTTAATACCGATTGAAGAAGTTGAAATACATTCTTTGGCTGAGGGAAAAAATGTTAAGATAGGGTCCAAAATGACATCGGAATTAAAGGGTAAAATGTTGAAGTTCATAAAAGACCATCAGCATGTTTTTGCTTGGTGCAATGCTGATGTTACCAGATTACCAGTAGATATTATATCACACCAACTGTCCATCCGAAGAGACATAGCACTTGTGGTACAAAAGAGAAGAGTTTTTTCTAAGGAAAAGGCTGATATCATAGTTCAAGAAGTCGACAGGCTTACCAAAATGGGGCACATAAAGGAGTCTCAGTATCCTTTATGGACAGCCAATCTGGTATTGGTAAAAAATAAAAATGGCAAGTGGCGTATGTGTATCGATTTTATAGATCTCAACAGAGCTTGCCCAAAGGATTTATACCCAGTTCCCCAGATTGATTAGTTGGTGAATTCCACATCTGGGAACAAGCTGCTTTCTTTTATGGATGCCTTCTCTGGGTACAATCAGATTCAAGTAGATCTGAAGGATCAGGAGCATACTACGTTTGTTACTGATAGGGGTCTTCATTGTTACAAGGTGATGCCATTTGGGTTAAAAAATTCTAGGGCTACTTATCAGAGGTTGGTAAACAAAGCTTTTGCTGGTCAAATTGGAAGAAACATGGAAGTATACATCAACGACATGATGGTAAAAAGTGTAGACGAAGAGCTACACATGACAGGTCTCCAAGAAACTTTTGCTAACTTGGTAAAAGTAAATTTGAAACTAAACCCAGAAAAGTGTGTGTTTGGAGTACAGTTCGGAAAATTCCTGGGGTATGTGATAAGTGAGCAGGGGATATAACCTGATCCGGACCAACTTAATGCTTTGCTGCAGATGGAGCCTCCTCGAAATATTAAAGAAGTACAACGTTTGACTGGGAGACTGGCTGCACTAAACCGTTTTATTTCAAGATATTCGGACAAGTGTGCCCCGTTTTTTGAAACTTTAAAAGGTGCAAAAGATTTCAACTGGTCCCCACATTGTGATGAGGCTTTCGATGAGATCAAAAAGCACTTGTCTTCCCCCAAGACTTTGTCTAAACCCGTTGGTAGAGAAACTCTCTTCGTATATTTGGTCGTTTCAGATTGTGCCATAAGTTCAGTATTGGTGAGAGAAGTAGATAATTGTCCTCGTCCGGTGTATTACATCAGCAAGAGCTTGATAGATGCAGAAAACCGCTATCTGAAGCTTGAAAAAATAGCATTAGCCCTAGTGATTGCCGCGAGGAAGATGAGGCCTTATTTTCAGGCTCATCCTATTATTGTCCGGACGTCTTTTCCCTTAAAAAATGTTCTTCAAAAGTCAGACATTTCAAGTAGAATGACTAAGTGGTCCGTGGAATTAGGAGACTTCGATATTGATTTTACTCCCCGAACACCAATCAAAGCCCAAGCGGTGGCAGATTTCTTAGTTGAATTTCACTCAGACAGGGATACTAAGCAAACAACGGATGTAAAAGACAAAAAAGTTTGGGTTGTCCGGACTGATGGTGGATCGAGTACCATGGGATGTGGTGCTGGAGTATGCTTGACCTCTCCGTACGGTGACAGAATGTACCAAGCTATATGTTTTGCTTTTAGGGCTTCCAATAATGAGTCCAAATATGAAGCTGATATAGCTGGTTTAAAGTTGGCTCTTATTTGTGGAGCCAAAAGGGTCAAGTTGATGAGCGATTCTCAGCTTCTTATCCATCATGCACAAGGTCAATCCGAAGCTAAAAAGGAGCAAGTGGTAAAATACTTACTTCTCCTTAAAAATGTGGCACTTAATTTCAAGAGCATTGTTTATGAGCACATAGCCCTAACAGAAAATATATTGGCAGACTCTTTGGCAACCATAGCCTATACTGAGTCCTACTCTTGGATTCATGTACTGGAGTGCCCATCCATTCAATTCAGTATGGGTAAGGAAGAAGAAATTTTCGATATACAGATAAAACAGCCTCAAGATTGGAGATTTCCTCTCCTTCAACATCTCTCAGATGGCATCTTGCCTCCGGATAAATCAATAGTAAGAAAAGTAAAGTACAAGGCTCGTGGTTTTGTCATCCTAAGAGATATTCTTTATAAGAAGTCTTATAGTAAACCCATCTTACAATGCTTGGGGGTTGATGAATCTCAAATAGTGATCTCCGAATTACATGATGGTGATGGATCAGCTCACTGTGGATTCAGGGCTCTGACAAGGAGAGTTTTGTTGGTTGGGTATTATTGGCCCTCTATAATACAAGATGCTAAGCAGTTGGTGAGGAGGTGTGACCCATGCCAGAGATATAGCAATGAAATTCATATCCCATCTATCCATTTAGAGTCAATTTCTGAGCCCATACCTTTTGCTCGATGGGGGTTAGATTTAGTGGGACCTCTACCCATGGCATCCGGAGGGCGCACGACTATAATCGTTGCTATTGATTATTTTTCGAAGTGGATCGAAGCAGCTCCGTTGGCAGGTACAACGTCAAAAGCTGTTATAAAATTCATTTTATCCAATATCTGCTGCAGATATGGAATTCTACAAAAGATAACAACAGACAATTGACCACAGTTCGACAACAAGGAAATGGAGAGTTTCTATGCCTCCACAGGTATACAATATTGCTTCTCTTCTCCTTTCCACCCACAAGAAAATGGTCAGGTCGAAGTGGCCAACAGGACAATACTGTCCAGTTTAAAGAAGAATCTAGAAGGAGCTGCTGGAAAGTGGCCAAGTTATTTGCAAGAAGTTCTGTGGGCTTACCGGACTACTCCTGGGGCTGCAACACAAGAGACTCATTTTGCCTTAGTCTATGGATTGGATGCCATAGCTCCCATAGAAGCTACTCTCCCTTAATTTCGAGTCCATAATTTCTCCGAACACGCTAACGAGGTGGTTATCAGAGGCCATCTTGACTTAATAGAGGAAAGAAGAGTTAAGGCTCACCTTAGATCTGTACACTATTAAGGTTTGATGAGAAGCAGATTCGCTTCTAAAGTTAAGAGAAGGGATTTTCAACCGTGGGATAAGGTATTGAGAAAAGTCTTCCTATATACTAAAGAGAAGCAGTTCGGTAAATTGGCTCCAACTTGGGAAGGATCCTATGTGATCATTGAAAAACTTAAGCCTGAGACATACCGGCTCCAAGACAAAGATGAAAGGATTTTGAATCACCCCTGGAATATTGAGCACCTCCGGTTGTACTTGGAATAGAAACTATGTAAATATTTACTTGTTTAAAGTTCATATAAATATTTAAGGGCATACTCTTTCCTACCCTGGTGGCGCGGGGAGGTTTTAATGAGGTGTCCGGGATTTTTTATAAAATTTGATGCCTTCTTAAAAATTCGGAGTGTTTTTACTTAATAGTTTCTTGTGAAATTTTTATTTAAACAAAGGCCGGATTAAATTAAAGGAGTGATGACTACTTAAACATTTGTCATCAGAGAAATTAAACACTCTCACTTTAGAATGTTTATGAAATAACTAAGGGCTGTTTAAACATTAACCACCATAATTAAAAAACTATGAAAAAATGCAAGAGCTGTGCGAAATAAAGATATCCATTGAAATATATGAAGTACATTGGCCATCCAAGGACTTTAAATTGTCAAAGCAGAAAGATTTATCCGGACAAGGACCGGACACGGTTACAAAAAATGCCTTGGCCATCCAAGGAATTTGGTTCAATCAAAACAAAAGTGAAAAGATAATTGATACTCTAAGACTGAGCCTTTGAAGATGGCTCAGCCTCACTTGTTTTCTTCTTCTTGAGGTCATCATTTTCCTCATCTGGACTCTCCCCGGTGTTCTCTTCTTCATCGGATGAGTCAGCACTAGAGTAATCATGCTTGTCTCCATTAACCATCGTGTGGAAGGGAAGGTCTTCATACTCTACATAGGTCCATAAATCTCCCAGATTCCTCTTCGGAAATTTCTCATGAAAGAGCAAGACCATGTCCGACTTCACTTTGGCATACATTTCTTCTTGAGTGTCTATCACTTGGTTGGTATAAGCATCAATCCTAGCTTAGATTTTTGCTTCTTGCTCCCTTAGCAAATCCGTTTTTTCTTGTGCAGCCTTGGACACCGAATCCTCGAGCGAGATCTTGTCATTGGTCAAAGTATGAATAACTATGTCTTTAGCCTTCACCTCCTCTTTTGAAGAGGAGAGAGCTTTCTCCAACTCAGATTTCTTTGTTCGGAGTTCTTTGATAGTATCTTCTAAGGAAGCTACCTTTATGACCCAACCCTCCTGGTTCTTCTTTAACTCCTCATTCTCCCTCTTCAAAACATCATCATTTTGGTTGGCAATGAGGAGGTCACCGGACAATTTCTATTTGTCAGAATTAAGGGCATTAATAATAGCTGACTGACCTCGTACTTGCTTCTCCAAACTAAGCACTGGCTGAATATTAGTCAATATATAGTGAGTTATAACATCCCTTTCACTTGAGACAGAGAAAGGCTTACTATTGAAGGTAACGATGTTCTAAGTGCTCGGAGGGAGGTAAGGTCCAGCAAAATCATCCTTAGGGAGGTTTTCGAAGTAAAGACCAATTTCTTCAAGACCACTAATATCAACATCATCAATGCCGATGCCCCCTCCTGCACCCCCTTCGGTTTGGAAGTCACTATGGATGCCTTCTGCTTGAGTTGGGTCTGTAGGGTCAACAAGAGGAAGAGGCTCCGGAGGCCGGAGAGAAATCTCATCACCCTTGGAGGTCTTTTTCTTCTCGGCCTCCCTATCCTTGCCCTCTGGCCCCTCTTGGTTTGTTGGAGCAGTCTCTTCCACTTTGGTGGGATTGGCTTCAACCGCACTATGTTTGCCATTACCTTTCTTGCCCTTCATCTTACTTGGTGCTTTGGCTCTACCAGGCAGGTACAATGCCCCATCCGGCGCGTGTGTTCTTTTGAGGACTACTTTCGGAGGGGGTAGAGTGGTAAGTTCCTCCCAGGATAAGTCCCTCCGGTCAATGGTATTCCAGAGGTAGGACCTTGTTAGATTGCCTCCGGTAAAGGCATTGTGGAAGCGATTCCCCACTTCTAAGTAGCCCAAGCATTTAGCTTGGTGCAAGTGGTCTGCCCAGCCTTCGAGTAGTCACTGAAGTCCTTAGGCAGCACTGCCAAGAAACAAAAAAGAAAAGAAAAGACAAGTTAGATAAACAAATTTGTGAAAAATAAAGATGGGAATGTGAGATTGGATTCTTACCATCGCTTTGCCATCTGCTGGTAAGGAGGCTCGGGTTGACACCGGCTTTAATCTTCCTCCCATTCTCCCAGGCACCACTCACAAACAAAAAATGAGTCTTCCAATTTCTCTCCGACTCGAGAAGATTGTCCACAGCTTTGTAATTATCACCCATGTTGAAGTGATAGAAAGGAATATGGTGGTTTCTGCAGAGGCTGGCCACAACTGCAAACTGCTCCATTAGGAGAGGAATCCCGGAGATCCTGGAGGCCATAATACAAGCCATGAGAGTGCACCATGCGCTAGGGCTCAGTGGACTTGGGAAAAGTTTGATGAGGTGAAAATATTTGACTATCTCTGGGTCTAAGGGAAACCTCAGTCCCCAGTCGAAGAGCTCAGTGAAGAAAACTATTTCACTAAGCTTGTAGTCCATCGGTGTTTCTGGGTCCACTGGAATCCTTATTTTGACATTCTTCGGGATCCCCCATTTTGTTCGCATCCGACCCAGTTCGGCTGTGTGGATAAAAGCATAGTTAAGCTTTTGCAAAGCTATCAAGTATTTAACACTTACCTTGTGGAAACAAGGTCCTACTTTTCCCACAAGGCACTCCAGTAAATCTGGATGCCTTAAGCATAGTTTCTCTTTGCCTTTGTCCTTCTTGGCAAAAATAGCCTCACTTGTTTGCCCGGAGACTTCGGACTCAAAGGGAGCTTCTTCAATAGAGTCCTCCATCACTTCTTCCATTACCATGTAGGGGTTTTCAGTTGTTTTTGGGTGAGGGGAGCTGAAGGTTGGCTCAGCATGCCCTCCGGACTGTTGGGCTTCACTAGCTTCTTGTATTCTGACCTCCGGCTGGGGCTCAGATGCCCTGTGAAGTACGAGCTGTTGGTCATTCGGAGGAGACTCGTGTCTTTCTTTCTCCGTCCGTGTCCCTGTGGTGTCCATCTCTGTGGACACCAACAACTCTTCTTGTATCCTTCTTGATGGTACCAGTATGGGTGAATGGTTCCCATCATCATGCCTCTCTTCAGTGGACGTTGCTCTATCTGGAAATGCTGGTACCTTCTCAGCTATTGGGCTTCCCATCTGGCAAATTGGCCGAGAGATTGCATTGTGGAGTTGTTGTGCTTCAAGCTTCTCTATCTTCCATTTCAATTCTTCCAGCTGAAAAAATGATAGCAGCCGTTTTATAAACATATTAACTGGTGGTTATATCGATTATTTAAGGCTCAATTTCATACTCACTTCTCTGGTCTGTTTTTCAATCTTTCTCTCGCACTTGTTCTTGTCGGCATATGTCTTCAAACGCTTTGATTCAGCAAAAATTGCAGACTTCTTTGGACTAGGTGCTCTGCGTTTGAGTACATAATCGATTGTTTCACTCATACTGGTTGTGCCCTCGTCGTCAGGCTCTTGCCTGGATTTGCCTATTGGTGGTGTTGGAATCGTTTGCTTGGGAAGTCTTAGTGGTGGAATCGTTGGCTCGGGGAGTCTTGGTTGTTCGGGTCTGAGAGATATCACCTGATTCGTTTCTTTCTGTTTCTGTGATGCTCGTCACCTTGGTCTTGGTTTTGGTGCTGTGTTTTTCTTCCTCTTCCTTGATCTTTCTTCCGGTGAAATAGGTTCCTCATCTGCATCTCCACTATCTACTCGTTCTCCAAAATCTTCGCTTTCAGCCTCGGTAAGACGTAGTGGACCTTCGAAAACCTACTAACAGAGGCACATGTAAGTAAATAGATGCAAGCGGCTTGTTTTGAAAGTATGAGGGCGTAGACAGCCAAATTGTTTTTTACAAACAATTCACATTATACGCTGTAAATTGTGTGAAATTCTATACATGTTAGAGTTGCAAACAAGTCGCATGATGAGCTGCGAAATGTGTGTAAACAATATGCTGCGAACTGTGTGAAAACAATAAGCTGCGAACTCAGTACTCATCTCAGGCTGCAAAATGATTGATACATTGTACTAATATAACGCCAATCAAAACGCATGATATGCTGCGAACTGTTTGCAACCCCAATTCAATACCTATATAATGCTTATACCTGATCATCTTTCAGGTTGGGTATTCTAATAAGCAGCGCCACGGTTGTTTCTTGGCATTCTAATCCCAACCATTTGAAAAACCTTGGTATCAAGGTTGGCTTCGCTACCTCGAGGCCGACTGTTGTGTGCTCCATGAAGAATGGATGCATGGGGACAAGTTTTATCATTAAGTTTCTCTGTACATAACTAATTTTTATACTAATAGATCAATCTTACAATTAGAAGGACGACGCAGCCGACGACTCGATCATGTTTTTCGATTGCTAAGCAACTCCGGATAGACTGTCGAAGCTTGTATAATATTGATCCAGATCATTCGTAACTGTTTATTTTGCTGAGGTCTTCAACATAATAAATCGTGTTCGAACCCAGGATATCTCCAGATACGGAGTAAAATAGGGTGGAGCACAAAAAAAGTATCAACAGCCTCGCAACATCTTCCAACTCATGCTCCCCCCTTCGCTTATGGCCTTCTCTATACCTGTCTGTAAAACCAACGACAACATGCTATGTTAGAAAAATACAGAATCTTGCTTTATAAGATGAATTCGATTTTACACGTACCTTTATAACGGCATTCGTTATTGTTTTAGTATTTGACGGTCCTACTTTCTTGCCAATTTTACCCATGAATTATTTCTTCATCATCCTCGATTCGTCTTCCTCGCCGGGCGCGTATTTGTTGTGAAATGCTCCGGTTTTAGTTAACCGTATTTTCTCTGTGTCATGCTTCATCTCGAATATGACCTTCACATCGTCTTCAGTTAGCTTTACAAACTTTGAGCCAATACGGAAGGCGTCTCGATCGACAGAGAACCTCTCGACGAGATACTGAATGATACAGTAGAATTTCTTCTTCGGCAGCTCTGCCTCGTTACAGATGTCAAAAGTCGTTTTCAAAATCATATAGAATGGTGTGTTTCTTGCAGCTTCAATGTGGGCACGGGGAATACCCATCTCTTTAAGAAGCTTCAGAAGGCTTACCAACCCTGATATGTAATAGCTTGGTTTTGTTGTCATACTTCCTGCACAAACACAAATCAGTTGGAGTGTCACACACCTCGCATCACAAGCTGCGAACCAAGTATGCATCAGGTAAAGTGTCACACAATTCGCATGACAAACTGTGAATGGCTTATTTATATGAGTAGAGTTTTTACAATCAGTTCGCAGCTTATGTTGCGAAATTGTTTGTAAATACAAGCTGCGAAATGCATGTCATAAACATTCAGTAAAGTTGCAAACTGATATGACATATAAACATATATGAGCTGCGAACTGTTTGCATCATGGGTGATGAGGATGCGAATTGTACTACAGGGCACACTTACAGGATGCGAACAACTATATGTTTTACATGCACGTTGCAGGGATCTGGGAAATAGCCAAACAACACCAAAATCAACAAGCAACTACCTAATGCACATCTAACATACATCACAGTTCTCACGAAAGTATTAACATTACATGCAACCAAACTTCTACCCTGCGTTCGACGATAAACCCAGAAACTGACCAACTATCGTTACTAAATACTTCATTCCGGTATAAAAAGCAACGCCGATCGTGAAATAAAAGAAAATAGTGGTTCGAAGTCATCAAAAATGCAAGAAAAAGTACACTTTCCATGATAACGCTTACCTTGTTGCTTCTAAACGATGGACTATTCACCGGTCGGAGATGACTTCACGGCAACTTTCTCGAACAGAAGGTGGTTACTCGTTGGATTGAGTAAGAGACGGTGACCGGTGCGATTCCGTTGAAGGTGTGAACGACGACTGGTTTCGAACGGTGAGAAGTTGTAGGGGTTTTGGGTTTGAGAGAGATAGAGAGTATCACGAAGTCGAACAGCTTTCTGGTGGTTTCTAAAATTAGACATATTTTGGTTTGTTTAGGGTGATGGGAAGGTGGAAAAAAATGGTTTTGAAGTGAAATTTGGATATATATAGTCGAGGAGTATTTTTGTCCAATTGTTTAGTCGAGGTACTAAATAACACTATCTAAAACTTGGGTGCTACCGGGTAATTAGTTACTTGAGTGGGTATTTACCGATAATTACATTTCCGGATTAATAGTTTATTGAAATCTTAAATTGATATTTTTAAATTTGTAGAAACTTTTAAAGGCTTTGACCATTATATACTATAGATAACTTATTTAAATTTTCAACTAAATTAAATATTTAAAAAATACTTATATTTTTCTAAATATTATATATTTAAAATATTTTATTAGATATTTATATTAATTGTTTAAATTTTGCAGTTGGTAAATTTATTGGTAGATATTTAAAAAATGTCGTTTTAAAGTGTTGGAATATTTAGATATTTATATTTTTTAAATATTATATATTTTAACTAATATCTTTACATAATTTATATAGTTTAATATAATTTGAAGAAAAAAAGGAATCATAACGATATATTAAATTTATAAAATATTACTACAACATTTTAAAATATTCAAGCGAACGAAAGATTATTATTTTTTAATGACGAACAAATAAAATGAAATTTATTTTAATGATAAAGATATTATATGGAAAAACTGTCAAGTTCAAATCCTCCTAATTATATAATTGATTTGAAATTTATTTATTAATTGATTTGTTTGATTTTGAAATTTGTTTAATTGATTTATCTGAATTTATTAAATTGTTTTTAAATGATGTGTTTGGATTTATTTAATTAATTAATTTGGTTTGTTGAAATAGTTTTTAATTTGTTTAACTAATTTGTATTGTTTGTTTGATTTGTATATATTGTCTCGATTTTTTTTCCGGAAGGAACCGCAGCCGCTACTCAGAATGCAATGAACGCGCACAAGATAAACCCTCAGTCTGACGCGATAGCCTGCAAACCAACGCGTCACCATGTGATGTCCTCCTTTAGACATGCTTTATTCTTATATTACCATTTCAAACAATAAATAAAAGGTGCACGTCTAAACACACTATCTAATAGTTTATGATATTACTTGTTAAATGCATATTTTTAATCAAATATTTTTTAATATAGAAATTTAAGTAATAAACCAATTGTATCAATGATTTATTTTTATTTTTATCTAAAATGCAGTTTTTTTTTTGTTTTTTTTTCTAACAATTGCATGTGTAATTCTCATATCTAACAACAAACTACATTAGACAACGTGCAAATTGATTTATGCAATATACATTTAAACCGCAGTATAATAAATTAAAGACATACGACTACCGTATTTAACAAATGTAGATATAAATTCAAACCGTAAACATTTATATCTATATTTTAGATGTTCATGTTGTTTACACACCAAACAGTTTAAACATAGAAAGCGCATATTTTTATGCAGTTTCATTTTTCGTTTATATAATTGAATTTCATACATGAATAAATAAGTGGTTTTGCTTTTGAATCACTTTAATGGTTATAAAGCATGTAATATATGATTTTATACATGCATTTTTCGTATAATCGGTCAGTTCAAGCATCTTTTAGTTTTAGATGTACACTTCTAACAACCAAAACAATAATTAATCCGATGTGTGTATCATTTACGGAATTAAAAAAAAATCAGAGATTATCACCATTTTTATCCATGAGTAAAAGTCAATGGAGATAAACTTACAGGACAAGGATGATACCATAGTTCCGATGCTTTAATACTTGATTATGGATTCTCTTAAAGATGAAAATAAATATCTTAATTTCAATACTCATACAAATCTTTTCATTAAACAAAAAATCTTCACACAAATCTTTTTGTAAAACAAGAACATATAATTTCAATCTTTTGTTAGATTTTTTTTTTAAATTCCGGATAAACTCTGAAGTCTTGCTATAACAATTTCAGATTGAAATTATTTTGGTAGTTCTAAAAAAATTTCAACCGGATAAAATCAGAGCATTTTTTGAACAATGAGAATGAATATATTTATTGTGTTCTTTTATTATAACAGACCCATACTTATTTCTTTAACCAAAATACTAAAACTGTAAAAACAGTTTTATGTCCAAAAACGTCTATAATTTCAAATGATAAGACCGAAAAAATCAAATTCAAATTCGAATGAATTTTTCGAATTCCAAATTTTCATGAATTTTCACAATAGCTTTATCATTCAAAATAAATTTTAACCTCAGTCAGGAACCCCCCCCCCCCTTTGGACCCACTAATCATAATATATTGTAACAAGCACGTACTGCACACTCTTCGACTTGCTCGATACTATATTATGACTACATTGGTCGAATAGTCAATCCAATTACACTAAAATATACAACATAATCTACAGCCGTTGGGTAGAAATAATATACTCCGTTCAACGTTTCTAGTTTTGTGACATACTCTTCTTTCGCGTTTGCTTAAAAAATGACGTAATAAAATTCCATAAGCACATTGAGTATTCCAGTTTGTGAATGACCGTCATAACGTGTTGATAATTTGTGTTTGTGTTTCTCGTCTACAATAGTCGATCACCAATAAACACATAGTATATCAACCGGAAATTCTTTTAATTCAAAGAGAAAATCATATTATATATATACATTCTTTTCTTCACATCACATCGCCTACACTAATTTTCGATTTAAAAACTTCTTACCTCTCGTATCTGTAATATATTTGAGGATTTTCCCCATTTACCACTTTCATAAAGGGTAATGATGATGAATAATATTTTTTAGCTTTCAAACATAACCCATGCGTCCAAATCAGCTTTCATGCAATACTTATGTATGGTGAAACAAATATTTGTAATATGTCATCATACATGTTGCTTGATATGGTTCATACAATATATAATCATCATTCAAAAATATAAAATAATATTAAAACAAGTAAGATGATAAGTTTCAAATAATGTAACAATTGTTCGCACCTACGTCTATAAACACGCACTATTAGTCACACCTAGATTTAGACATTAACACAACTAGTCACATCCAGGTTTACACATTCACACTAATATTTGCAAATATTAGTCGAGCCTTTATAATGCTTTGAACTGGGTTTGATTGTATTTATAGGCCATATAGAACAATTCCAATCATGGCTCTTTGTATTCATGTGCCATGTGCTCAAAAACCCAACTAGTAATTCTAAATATAAATAGTCCTACTTTTTAGAAATTATGAAAAATCTTTATTCTATTTCTGGAGAATTTTCTATTCATTTTATCTATTAGTTACTATATTTAATTTATTGCTCTAGATTTTCTAGTGAATCAGACCAAGTATCAATGTCATTCGTGATCTAGAAGTTTGAGACTAAAGGGATTTTAAGAGAGAATCATAGTCTTTACCGAGATGGAGATGTATAGGTCACTATGATTGTTGTTTCTAAGATGATGCAAACCAAGGTGCGACTTGGAACTGAGAAAAAGATGTAACTTCTATCAAGAATATGTATTCTTTGACCACATGTATTGCCCACACATACAACATCACTTGTTGGGTTCCAACCCTAAACTTTGAATCTAAATGATCCAACTTACTATCCATAAACGGTCTCAAGATAGGTGTTGAGATTTGGATATGAAATATATTATTACTAGGGCAGACTCGATGATATAAGGGGCTACAAGAAGACTCTTGTAAAATTAAGGCTACTGTCGAAGAGTTTCCCCTATGGCTTGGAGATTTTGGTTGGGAAACTACCATAAAAATTCAATATGTTTAAGATGAGGAAATATGATGTAACTGGAGATCCCGAGCATCATATTCAACAATTTAAGAAAGTTATACTGAGTTTTTTGGATGACGTTTATAGGCAAAGCCTTGAAATGGTCTAACCACTTGGCTATGAGGTCAATTATAAACTTAAATAATCTTTAGAATTTATTTAGTCATTGGTTCATTGGGATAAAAAAAAGTCATAGAGACTTCATCATACATTGTAAGAAAAAAGTTAGGGAAAATTAGAGAGACTACACCCGATGTTTTGTTAATACCAAGAATAACCTCGAATACTGTAGTGAGGATGTTATTAACACATCATTAGATAGGGAATCCTCCCCGATATTTTGATAGCTATGTCTTGAAGAAGAAAATTTTATTTTTTTGGGAATTGTTGGCTCAAGAGTATTCATAAATCATAGTCGAAGAGATAATGCAATTTAGGTTAGTCCTGAACCGACAAGCTCAAAAAAATTATCAACCACCTACCTATCATATTAAAACCATCATAGTGAACCAAGAAAAATATATGCAAACTCAACAATAACATGATCAATATATACAATTTCTTTCACCTTCGACACCTGCACAATCTAGCATACAACAACCTCAAGCTCCCAGCAGGAAAATGCAAGGTCATGTCACTCTGGTCCACGAAAGACCCTCAGTTAAGGGTCACAATGACTGTAAGAATAAGTAGTTAAGACATCATTATTGTATAAAGATAACTAAAAGCATGAGTATAATATACAACAAAATCGTAAACTTTGTCCCTTACATGAAGTTGTTATCATTAACAGGCCTCATGAAGAAAGAAACAACATGTATTTTAAATACTATAACGATATCTTACATTGGACTATGGAATGCATTGCTTTAAGAGAAGAAATCTAGAGTCTAATTAACGATGAGAAGTTAGTTCAGTTTGTTGAAGACCATAACAATGTTGCCAAATAAACCTAGGGAGAAAGCAAGCACCTGATGGTGTTGAATATTTGGAGACCCAATCGGTAGCTCATAAGTAGGAAAACACTATGATGATATCAAATGAAGACGTGAAAGTTCTTGAAATATAGAGCAAGTATTTGGACCCTGATGTGAATTGACCCGTTGTGATGACTATTTATAGTGGGGATTTAATTACTTTTTGACTCCTAATTATCCATGGAGGAGATTCTATTGCAATAGTAATCAATCATTCTATAAATATGTATATTGGAAACCTTTATTAAAAGATTAGGTTAGGACTTCTGCCCATTTTTAACAAGCTTCATACCCTAAAATAATCTTTTATAATGATGATATTTGAGGTGTTGATGATCTTTATGAAGATGGTGTTTTGATAAGCATTTTTATTCAATGGGAAAAGATTTATAGATTTTTGATTGATAGATGTAGTTTGGCAAACATCATCTTCAAAATAACACATGACAGAATTAAAAATCATTCCGTTATCTGAGTCGTGGATAATATTGTTGTATGTTTCATATGAACAAGTACCTTAATCAAATGAGAGTTTGAGACCGAGGTTATTTTGGGACGAGTTGAGTTCAGGAAAATGATTCATATTCTTTTTATGGTTGTGGAAAATCCTACATCGTATAATACGATCTTTGGAAGGTCATGAGTGGATAAAATACACATAATCGCATCTACAATACACTAGTACATTCACTACATGTTAGGGGATGTTGTAGAAATGGTCAATAGTAATTAAATGGTAGTTCAGGATTTCTACGTGACATATATGCTCTGAAAAATTAAAAATTATCAAGGCCTTAGCTCAAAATTTACACTTTCAACGATCTAAAAGAATCCCATAGTTTGGTCATTCCCAAGGATGACGCCAAATATTATTACTTTTAAGCGGGAAAAATTGAATATTGAGAGTCAACATTATAGGGACCCTATAAGTGAGCTAATTTGGATTTTTCGGATAACTTGGATATTTTTGCTTAGTCAACAATAGATGTTAAGAGGTTCTCGACTGATATTATTTTTCATAAATTATTGGTCAACCCCATTGCCAGAACAATTATACAGATATGCAAGATTTTTCAATCA
Source organism: Limnanthes douglasii subsp. nivea (assembly GCA_036936605.1). Lineage (NCBI taxonomy): Eukaryota > Viridiplantae > Streptophyta > Magnoliopsida > Brassicales > Limnanthaceae > Limnanthes > Limnanthes douglasii. The sequence goes on from JAUPFV010000005.1 coordinate 91,992,657, forward strand.
AAATGTCTGAAACGATTGTTGCTGAAGTAGACGGATTATCTAATGTACAACATATCAGAGAGTCTCAATTCCCGTTGGGGACAACAAACCCAGTTATGGTGAAAAATAATAATTAGGAATTGAGAATGTGTTTTAATTTCAAATACTTAAATATGATTTGCCTTAAGGACCAGTTCTCGATCCCAAGGGTTGACCAGTTAGTGCACTCTTCTTTAGGTAATTTTTTTTATCCTTCATGGAGGCTTACTCTGGATATAATCAAATTCAGATACACCCATCTGATCAAGAAAGCATAACCTTTATCACTGACCATGGATTACATTACTATAAGGTTATATATTTTGGTTTGAAAAATATGTAGGTAAATTGTCAAAGGTTGGTAAATAAAATATTTCCTAGTTAGATTGGCAGAAATATTGAAGTACATATTGATGATATACTTGTAAAAAAGGTTGGAATATTCTAAGCACATTAGTGATATGATCAAGACTTTTGAGAACTCGAGGGCCATTGTTTGAAAAGTTCCTCGGTTATTTGGTTAATTAAATATGAATTGAGGTTGATCAAACGCATATATAAGCTTTGGCTTTGATGCATCCACCCTAATATATAGAACATGTATGCATTTTGTTGGGAAGGCTATCAACGCTCAATAGGTGTATCTTGCGATCATCTAGATAAATGTTCACATTTTCACTAAATCTTGAGAAAGGCTAGTATATTTTAAAGACTAAATAATATAACGTAACGTTCTATAAGATAAAATTCATATGTCCTCTCCGAAAATTTTGTCTAAACCGATTTATAAAAACAAATTATTCTTTTATCTCGGCATTTTGGATTATAAAATATATATCATTTTGATAAAAGAATAAGATAGTTGCACAAAACCTGTTTATCATAGGAGAAATATTGTTGTAGCAGCGGAGACCAAATACCTACAACTTAAGAATATAGTTTTAACCGTGTTTTTCAATGCGAGCAAAATGAGGCCTTACTTTCAATAACATTTGATTGAGTTTCGAATTTATTTTTCCACTCAGGAACATTCTTCAAAAGCCAGTTATTTCGAGGATATTAACTCGATGGTATGTGAAGTTAGGATATTAAAATATAACAGCTAATGACAAATATCAAAGCTCAAGACTTGGTTGATTTTTTAATTAAATTTCACTGCAAATTGCGAGCCATCATATGAAATATCTAAGTTAAAGTGGTCGGCTCGAAATGACAGGGGGTTTAACATTTTGGACTACAAGGAAGGTGTGTATTTGGTGGCTAATTTTAAGAAAATGATACATCATGCGATCCGTTTTAGTTTTCATATATCTAAAAAAGATACTGCGTACGAAGTTGTTATTGTGGGGCTTCTTTTGGCCCACATTTGTGAAGATAAAAATGTATGATTGAGGAGCGACTCACAACTCCTGATAAGTCACACCCTCTGGAAATGGGGGTCCGTGAAGAACATCCAATTAAGTACCTTAGAAAATTAAAAAAATAGGCCTAACTACTTGAAAGTGTTCAATATGAACAAGTCTAAAGAACGAAAAACTCATTGGCTGATTAATTTGCCTTGATATCTTGTTACAAACCCGAGTCGTGGGTTACTTTGCAAGAGCATCCATCGATCATAAAAAACAAAATTCGAGGTACGAGGAGACGCTCGTGGTTCGTGTAGTCGATTAAGGGGACTGAAGATCATAAATCATAGATTTTTTAACAATCAGTATATTCCGTAGTGGTAAAGCAACGAATATAAGTTAAAGTTCGAAATATATCGATTCTTGTTATTTGTAGGGAAAGTATACACGTATCGTCATCTTTTGGGATTACTCGGCCTAAAAAAGTCTCTTATAATTTAAAAAGAGCTTTAGTGGGACCAACTCGACACATTATAGATTTAAAACAGTAATGCAAAAAACTTTACTTGCATGATTTTTTTGGCCAAGTATTATGACCAACGCTAACGAGTTGGTGAAAAAATGTGATGTCTACGAATGGTTTGCCAATACAATTCATTGCCTATTCGTACTGTTTGAGTCGATATCCGAAGATTTACCCTTTCATGAATGAGGCGACGACATAGTGCACCCTTATCAAATGCTTCAAAAGGACATCATTGTTATTGTTAACTACGTTTCAAAATGGATGGAGGATGAACCAATTTCGAGGATGAACCAATTTCGAGGATAAGGGCTAAGGATGTGATAAAATTAATCTTGGAAAATATTTATCACATTTTTGAAATGCATAAATCAATCACCACTAAAAATGGTTACCAATTTCAAAACGCAACCCGAGATACAAAGCAATAATTTTTAACACCTACCCTCAAGAAAATGGAATCACGAGTAGAAGCATCCTAGAGGATTTAAAAAGAACTTGATAGGAACCGCCGTTAAGTGGTCCAACTTTCTTCAAGAATTATCGTGGGCATACAAAACAACGTTTTAGACCACCACAAGTGTAAATAACTTTGCTTTCGTATATGATATCAATGTAGTTGTTCAGACATAAACTGTCAAACCATCTTTCAGGGTGACTAACTATTCTGAAAGAAAAAATGATGAGGAAATAATGAATGAGTTGGATTTGATTCAAGAGAAAAGAATTGAGGTTTATTTAAGAGTTCAACACTACTAAACACTTATGTAGCGTATGTATGTGTCTAGGATTCGAATATATGAATTTGTGGTAGACGATAAATTCCTAAACAAAGTTGTCGCATGACAAAATTTATAAGTGGTATCCACAAATTCGTAGATAGAAAGAGGAGTCGAGTTTAACAGTCATTGAACATTGATGATCTAAGGTTATATTCTTGTTTGATTTATGTTTTTTTTTAACTTTTTAAATTTTAGTTTTTGAAGATTTAAAATATATTAAAATAAAATAAAAAGAATTGTATGTTTGTAAAAAATAAGGTTTTCGTTAGTTTAAGAATAATTAAATATAATTTTGAAATTAAACGGAGGATTGAATGAAAAAATCATGTGTTAATTTTTTTAACTTTTTCTTGTTAAAAGAGTAAAATTTTTTAATAGAAGAAGTAGCCTTCCCAAAAATAAACGGTCATTTCAAAGAAAAAAAGAGACTGCCATTGCCATATAGCCTGACCCTGGATGGTTTTGGAGACATAATTTGGTTTGGGTCCTTTGGAATTGGGATAACCTTTCATACTTCACCGTTTAAACAAAAATCCAAAACAGTAAAATAAAATAAACCATAGTGACCGATAAACTTTTAGTGATAGTGCATCCTTTCCTTTTCTCCTCCGATTCCTTGGTTGTAGAGGGAGAAAGATGAAGGAGGAGAGTCTGGACTACATATTGGTGCCGCTTGGTCTAGCGGTCATGGTAACATACCATCTTTGGCTTCTTTCTTCTATTCTTCTCTCTCCCAGACAAACAGTTGTGGGTCTTAATGCTGAGTCTCGACGGCAATGGGTTTTCTCTATGATCTCTGTCAGTTTTCTCTCTCTCTAGTTTTCAGGGAAAATTATACTTTTGGTATTCCAAATTCTTATAGCTTTTTTTCTTGAAAAGCAAGTTTAGGCAGCAAATAAATACAAAGTCTTTGGGGTTTCTCCATTAGTTCTCTCCTTTTCCAGAATCGAGCCAAGAATGTTACTTTAAGATGTAAAATTCTTAATTTGCTTCAGTCTTTTTAGGCGATATGATTTTTTTAGCTTTAAATTTCATGAACTATTACTAAGTTGAAGAATTGCATTTGGTTGATGTCATTATTAGGGTTGAACTTTCCCTCTAGCAGTTGAGTGTGTGTAAATTCAAGTTCAGTTTCTAATTCCATAAGGCTAGAGAAGTTTGATTGTGTATACATATCAGTTCAGTCTCCAATTACGTGAAGTGAAGGTTTCATCGTTTTATAGAATTGAGGTTCATTGTATAGTTTACTCTTATTGAAGTTCATTCAGTTCAGTCCTAGTCACCCGGAGAAGAATGTAATCATACACGACACAATCATAGCCACCGGCCATAGAAATGGTGGAAACTGAGCTAGTTTTTTTTTGTCACAGGATGCAGTAATGTCAAAACTAAAAGTTATGTAGTTCTTGAGTACTTATTAAAGAATTTAGTGACCTAACTTCAAAACCTTACACCATTTGTCCTGGCAAACACGACTAGTCCTCTAGGGACTGCCGGTGCTTGATTTTAACAACTGGGGCGATAATGATTTTAGTGGTTTTTCTAACTCTTAATAGTGTTACATTTTATAATGTAGGGAGCCACTAGTGTAAAGTTTTAAAGCCTAAAGACCAAATTCTGGACCACCTCTTGGTCAGGGGACTAACCACCTTTCAAAGCCGATATCCTTTGTTTCTCTTGTGTTGATCCAGTTACGGAGTCAGAACTTTATGTCGAAAGATCATTGCTACTGAGTATAATTTGACTAATCTGAAGTATAGAAATCATAGGACACAACTTCTAATGCCATTTCATTAATATATTTCAGGATCCTTTGAAAAACGGGACATTAGCAGTTCAAACAATACGAAACAACATAATGGCATCAACTCTTTTAGCAACAACGGCGATCACTCTCTGCTCACTCATCAGTGTTTTTGTAAGCAGCACCTCTAGTTCGAGCAACACAGCATCAAAGTTGGTATACGGAAACAAGACACTTCTCTTGTCTTCCGTTAAGTACTTTGCGATCTTGCTCTGCTTCCTTATCGCCTTCCTCTGTAACGTCCAGTCCATCAGGTACTTCGCGGCCGATCTATGTTAGGTCCAGTTGGGGCTTAATACCCCACTAGGCCGTAAAACAAAAAGATTTCAAAATGAAAATTTTAAAGAAAAGATTTATAAATTTTAAATTTTATTAAACCCTGTTTTGAGTTACAAACCTTATGAGCCGATCATTTATACTTCCAATTCGTTTTCTAGTGCTGTTAATTCTGTATCACGGGTCAGGTTCCTATCGCGTCACTTAACATTGGGGAAAAAACACGTTAGCGTAGTTGAATTGTTCCTTTATCATGTTATGTTTGGATCGTCTCGCAATCTTGTCTGAGTTGTAAACATCTCGATTCTAGCTCCAAAACTGTTTTGTTGTGTTTGTGTCGAGCCTTCTGGCTGTGCCATATGTTGACAGCTATGGATGTCAGAGTTCTTGTCATGTGCTTGAATCAGGTTGAGTAAAAACACGGATGACCCAAATCCGACCTGTATTTTCGTATACATTTCTTCTGTTGGTTTCACCCAAATTTTCATCAGATTGTAGTTACTTTGATTTTGTTATCCGGACCCTGTAATATTGTGTCACGGTGCGACCATTATGGTATGTTTCGAATAATAGTTTTATTATTTATTCAAGCCGACTCCAGATATAATATTTGGACTTGTCATTAAGTTATGGATCTGTCGCTGCAGGTATTACGCTCATGTCAGCTTTTTGATCACTGTGGTTCTACCGAATGGAAACAAAGAACATACCGAGTACGTCGCCAGAAATTTAAACAGAGGAAGTTATTTTTGGTCGGTCGGATTACGAGCTTTTTATTTCTCTTTCCCCCTCTTCCTTTGGACTTTTGGACCGATTCCTATGTTTGCTTGTTGTTGTGTAATGTCGTGTGTTCTATATTTCTTGGATACAACTAGTAGTTTTACAAGGCTTCTTCATAGTCACTCTGCCAAAGAGCAAGCACAAGGTGATGATGTAGAGTTAGCTGCTCATACTTCGTAAGAACTTAGATAAAGGTTTAGAATCACTAGTTCTGAGTGATTTCTTGTATTCCACTTGGGTACTAATATCGTCTTAACCGTAACAACTGTTTAACCTTTTTCATGATGTAATGATTTGTATGTTTTGATTTGATAAAATGATAAATTAATTGTATAACTTTCTTTTTACTCCCTATAATATTCTAAACATTTAGATATGTTTTTGTTTTGGCTTACTTACCATTTAGAGTCCCGCTAAAAATCCAATTAGTTACTAATTGCAAACTTTGATCGTATTTAAGGTCCCGCCAAAAGTTTAATTAGTTACTAATTGCATTTTTTTATCGTATTTTCTGACTAACATATCTTCATCTACAAAAACTCTAATTTTGTTTTTGTTTTTTTTTTTTCTTTTATGATTTAAGGTTTTAATTTTTTTAATTTAATTATTTTTAAAAATATTATTGATTTTATAATTTTATGTTAAAAAAAATTAGATTTATAAATAATATTTTATATTTTTTTGCTAGCATAAACGTTTATGTTGGTTTTGCATTTCGCATTCCATTTCACGCCAATTAGCATTTTATATTTTTTTGTTTCGTATTTTGCATTTATACAATTGTTTCTCAAATTTAACGTTGGTTTCGTATTTTGTATTTTATTTTATAATAAATTCGCATTACACTTAGTTAATAAAATACAATTTAACACTTGTTTCCCCTTTCGCACTAAAATTTTTTCTTTTCAAATTATTTCGTATTTTGTATTTTTTTATCATTGTTTCGCAATACGCATCTAGTAAAAAAATAAAATTGAAAACAGATTACGTATTTCGTATTTTTGTATCATTGCTTTGCATTATGCGTTTAATAAAAAATAATAATTTAACTATTATTTCACATTTTGCACTAAAGATTTTTTTTTCAAATTTAACATTGGTTTCGTATTGCATATTTAATTATATCCCGGTTTTGCATTTCACATTTTTTGATTTTGCAAATAACAAAAACATAATGTATCATGCTACAAATTTTCTAGCGATTATCGGATCAGTCAGTTTAGACTTAAACTTTTTTGGGTCCAAATCGGTAACTATCTATTCGACCTGGATTAAACGGAATCGGGTCTAGAATTCAAACAAAAATCATATCAGATAGTTTATCGGATGGATTTGAAATAGTGGAGCAGATCCCATCAAATTTATTACAAAATAGTGTTATATTTGATTTGAAATCGTATCAAATTAATATAATAAAACACGGAAAATAAATATAAACGTTTTTATATAGTTAACCTAAAAATAAAGAAAAATAAGAGTAATCACGGGTTTACCTGCAACTACCTATCTAATATTCTTTTGTTCCTTTTCATTCGTCAGCGATTCTGTAAAAAAAAAGAATAGTTTTTTTTCGACACACTGATATAAGTGACAGATTTTGTGTCTACTGTTTAGGATGCTGAAATTTTTTAACCTAGCCCCTTATGTATAGCCTTTACACCGTGAAGTCCAACACTGTAATGTCCATCGCATTTACAATGTAAAACCAACATTCGTCAGCGATTCTGTAAAGAAAAAGAATAGTTTTTTCGAGACATTAATGGAAGTGGCAGATTTTGTGTTTACAGTTTAGGATGATGATTTTTTTTAACCTAACCCCTTATGTATAGCCTTTACAATCTCAAGCTTAAGTGTTGAGATTTGTGCCCTCTTCATCATAGTGTCCAAATTCAACCCGATTACCACACTTGGCCCCATAACATTTTTTCACCCATAAGTATAATTTAATTAATTATTTAATTATCTCCATTACTTTTAATTTGGACTTATTTAAGACAATGGCCGACTATGGTTATTTAGCAGGTTGGTCCAAATTATTGTTGGTCCATCTTTGTTTGAGAATCTGCTATTACGGAGTTTGTGCTAATGTGCTCTATATTTATTTGAGTCATCTGAACTATCACTTTAACAGAAAATAATTTTATGTTTATATATTTGGACCTAAACAATTTCCTATTATGGTTATAGTATTGCACTACAGAATTACACAGCCACAATTATTAGTGTGATGCCTCAAAGCACACAACAAGTCTTCCACTATAATGAATAATGCAATAAGTCTTTACTTTACAATTTTCCTGGATATTGCATCTCCAACTAATGAGAATATGTTGTCTGAAGTTCTTTTTAGTGTGTCTTTGCATCCACCAAACACTAAGTCAGAATGATCTCCAGTTTATCCGATTTATCATATGTCAACATGTGCCCCTTTGTTCTTTGCAGATACTAGATTACTCTGTTAACTAACTTCCAGTGATCCATTCTTGGTTTACTAACATATCTTCCCAACATATTTACGACAAAGAAAATATCCGGCCTAGTAAAAACTTGAGGATATATTAAACTCCAACTGCCGAAGCGTAAGGGACCGTTTTTATTTCTTCATTCTGAAGTTTTATCTGTCACCCTTTGCTATATGGGTACTTAGGGGCTTGCAATCTGCTAATCCGTAACGTTGTAACACACTTTCAATATATGTATTTTTTGATAGTCTCATAATACAAAACTAGTATCACTGAGATCCTTCATATCAAACTTGTCTAATAAAAATCTCTTTGTAGTGTGTAATAATTTCTTATTGTTCGAGGAAAATAATATGTCGTCCACATATAAATATAAAAAATATGAAGTTACTCCCCCTGAACTTGTGATACACACAATACTCAACCGAGTTGATCTCAAAATCATAACTGACTACCTCCTCAGGAAATTTGTGGTACCATTGATGAGAGGTATGTTTGAGCTCATAAATCGATTTTCTAAGCCTGCAAACTAGATCCTTTGAATTTCTTTCTATAAAGTATTATGTTTGCACCATATAGACTGTTTCCTCAATATCGCCATTGAGAAAAGTGGTCTCAACATCCATCTGATGGAGCTCAAGGTCAAAATATGCAACTAATGCCATGATTGTGATAAATGAATCCTTCGTCGATATTGAGGCGAAAGTTTCTTTAAAATCAATCTCTTCATGTTGAGTATAACATTTCACTACAAGACGTGCTTTGTTTCTTTCCACATTAGCTAGAGAATTGCGCTTGGTGTTGTAAACTCACTTACAATCAATTGTCTTTTCCCTTTGAGGTAATGGGACAAGATCCCATACTGTAGTGTTTTGTATCGATTTATACTTTTCCTTCATAGCATCAATCCACTGTCGAGAGTCAGATTTTGTCATGGACTGTTTGTAAGATGATGAATCATCTATAGTTCTAGCACATGACTCAACATGCTCCTGAAGATATACTAAAAATTCTGGACGTATAATAACTATTTATTTCTCTCGTGGACCTTCTTAAGGGTAATATTTACTCTTATTGTATTTCTTGAGGAGGTAGAGTTTGATCATTGTGAACGATGCCAATTTGAACTTCTTATCGAAGATTACTTTGAGTATCTTCTTGTTTTACCTGGACCATATTTGTATCCTAGTTAGAAACCTCAGGTGGAACATCAGTATGTTGCTTGTTTTGTTTTACAAGTTATATTTTAGCCATATGTTGACCTGAAAGGTCATTTTCTAGTACATAAGATTCTTCTTTATGACTATCCGATTAGAATGATAGATATTGTTGAAGGTTATTTGTCTGATAGAGTTATGTGGAGGTTTTGAATGGTCTTTGATAGACCATATCATCCTTAATAAGCAAAAGTTCCTTTGAGGAAGGATAGCCACATCTAATATAGGTAAATGCAATCCACTTAGACAAAATGTCATAAGTATTTATTTTCCAAATACCGTATGAAAGACACTACATCATCTTCCTACTTCATAACAATTAAGTACGATGAATATCTAAGTAAGTATGAATGATATATAATTACCCGTAGAGATCTTGGTAATGGTAAAACGTATGAGGCTATTCAACATATAAAACAATATCCCAATGACAAACAAGAGTCATACATAACTGAAGTTTTTCTATAGACGGGTGTTGAACACTTCTCTTCGGCTATTTATGTGTATTTTATGACTTATCTTACTTTTTCTTAGAATTCGAACTTCCGAAGATTTATAACTTCATATTTGATGGAAACAACATAATAAAAGAAAGAGTAAAAGAAAACTAAACACATAAGATAATATTTAATGCAGTACGGATTGTGGAAACAATCATACATCTATAGGAAACCGACACTCTCTTTGATTAAACAAAGAAGTTACATAAATATTCTCCAAATACAAAGGGCTTAATCACCATCTATTACAAAACTCTCACTGTTTAAAAAGATAATATGACTCATTAAAATCTATATTCAGTGTTTATCTCTACCTCACTTCTCTCTATATAAGACCCAGAACTTTCTCTCACATATAAATAATTCAGACTCACATCTCAAGTCACCCATCTCACCACCGTCTTCAAAAAAACCATATTTTTTTGTTTATTCTTTTATTTATGAGCTTTGGGAAAATCCTAATTCTCCAATAGTCACCATAGATTAAGTTACATTAATCAATGGTTGTAATAAAGCTTTAATAATAAAATATCAAACCTCATAAGTAGGAAATGCAGATTAATTAGAAACCTAATTGAATAAAAATCTCAATTAATACAAAATATAATTAATAAAAAATCTAATTAATATAGAAAAACCAAATATGATACCCGATTAAATAAGAACTTGAACCAATAAAAGAAACCCAATTAAATCAAGAACTTAAGCCCAACACCATGTGAAACATCGACCCAATATATATTTGAAAATTGCAGATCAAGGTATCAATACCAACCTTCAGATATGATCATTGGAACATGCCATCGACTTTATCTCGACACCATATGTTAGGTCTTTGACTCAATAGAAAACAACTTGCACGTGCTCAACCAAGCTTGTCCTTAGCTTCTGGAAAATATATTTGCACCTAAATTTTAACCACAACTCTTTATTGATTAAATTCAAAAGCTCTTTCCTATACATGTCATCGACCACCCATATTTGGCTATTTTTATTTGAAAAGATATTTATTTACGAGATACTTGTAGCTTACATCTAAAAATACTCCACATATGCTTATAGTAACTCCAACATCCATTGTACCTAATATTTTACTCTTAAAATACCAACTCACATGCAGTTCATGAGCTCTGAAATTTATGATACATTGGTCAGAGCATCCAAAGGATTTTCTTTGCTAGTAATCTTAACCACCTTCACTTGCTCTCTCTCCACCAAGTTGTGGATGACGTGCAACTTGATATCTACGTGTTTAGTTTGCTCATGATACTTTGGATTATTCTTTAAATGAAGAGAACTACTATTCTTATAGAACATAAACACATCTGACTCTATACTAGTGAGTTCACTCAACAACCCCTTTAGTCAAATAAATTCTTTTATGGATTATATAACAACCATATACGCGTCTTTCATAGATGACAAAAGAACAAATTTCTATATACTAGACTTCCAACTAACTACTCCTCCAAGCACATTAAACATATAACCAGAAGTATACTTTCTTGTGTCAAGACAGTCTGCATAATCAGATTCCACATACGCTCTCAATATTATATTACCAATACCCCTCTAATTGTAACACAACCCTATAATATCCGAATCCTTCGAGTTACCCATGAGTCACTTGAATGCATGCTAATACGAATTCCTAGATTAGACACGAGTCCACTTAAAACACTTACAGTATTGGCAAGATTTGGTCTTCTGTAAATCATAACATACATAATGCTAACAATAACATTGACATAACGTATTTCCAAAATATACTTATTATCTATAACTTTGTTAGGTGCTTGAGTGACACTATGATTGAATTAAGAACCAATGATATTTCCAATCGCTTTAGCTCCGAACGTTCTAAATTTCTTTAGCATCTTCTGTATATATTATTGTTGAGATTGGTGTGGATTATTTTCAACTGAGGGTAAATTTGTCAGATGTTTTGTGGTGTTTCAAAGGTATTTAATGTTTAAGTGGTTTGTAGTGAGATATTTGAGCTGCCTGGTTGTATTAAATGTTCATTACCCTCATTAATAAAAGTGGTTGGGTATTTATACCCTTAATTATGGGCCACATGGGCTTTCGGGTCATACTTATGAAACTGGGTCGAGTTCAAAAACTCATTAGTTATTAAGCAGATAAGCAATTAGCTTAGTCATAAAGTGATTAGTTTTTAATACATTAGTCCTGTTCGGATGGTTCAGTGGGTGGTTTTTGTCAATATTGCCCCTATCCGGTTTCTACAGTGAGTGGTGAGAAAATCCGGACTCATCAGAGATAATAAAACATATCCCTTCAGTATGTTTCTTATAATATCAATACCAAGTATCCTCTTAGTCTCTCCCATATCATTCATCTTAAACTCTCATATCAGGTGAGTTTTTAAACATTTAAATCTTCTTCTCATATTTTTAAACTATTAGTATGTCATCTAAATATAACAAGAATCAAACTTGTCTCTCCATGTATGTTTCCTCATTCCATTATATAGAATTATAGTAACATTTACGAGCATACTTGATGGATTTCATAAAATAATTGAATATTCTATTTGAATGCATTGATGAGTGTTTCAACCCATAAATGAGTCTTTTCAACATACACACATCAACTTTCTTCTATTCTTCAAACCCTTGCGGATAGCACATGTAAATTGGCTCTTTTAGTTCACCATGCATAAAAGTAGTACTAATATCCATTTTATCTAGCTCAAGATCAATTCTAGCAAAAATTGACAACAAAACCCGTGTGGAGGTTTATTTCATAAAAAGAAAAATATCTCATTGAAATCAACACCCTTTTTTTAGTAAAGCCTCTAGCCCTTGGCCATGAGACTAACCTTGCACGTGGGTAACCCAACACCAGAAATACATGGCTTCTCTTGAATATCCATTTACTCTCAACCATCTTATGAACCTTTAGTTGTTTCATAAGAATCAATGTGTTAATCTTCTTGAGAGATTGCACTTTTTTTTGTGACCGTAAGCCATTTCTCTTTATCATTGCTTTTGATAACATCTTGATAAATTTTGCGTTCAAGAACATCTCATAGTATTTTAATAGATAAAGCACAACCAATTGTCGTTAGTCTATGTATCATTGATTTTGACAGCATCTTGTAAGGTTTCAGGTTCAAGAATATATCTTAATCATTGGTCTCTATGTTATATCATTTGCCAATTGATAGCTGTCAAAATCATGTTTCTCTCTCTTCTGATCATCCAACGACTTTGAAACACTAGACCCTCTACTATTTTCTTACTTATACAATAGTTTAACTTCCTTAATATGAGCCGTAGTTAGACCATATCTCAAATCATCTCCAGTCTAGATCTCTTAAGGATAAATAAACTTATACGTCATAAATAGACTCATGTTGATGATATATGAAGATGCTATTACAAATTATTCCCAGAGAATTCTACCCAATCCAGTTGTATGAAGCATATACCTAACTCGTTCGAGCATGATTCAATTTATTCTCTTAACAAGCTTATTCTATTTGGGAGTATCACTTACGGGTTGATGTATAAAAATGCAAAGCTTTGCACAATAGATAGTAAACTTTATATTCATATATTCTAAGACATTATCAGTTTGAAGCTTCTTCAATATTTTTCCAGTTTGATTCTCTATCAAAGTCTCCATATTCACAAAAGCAACAAACACTTTATTTATGGTCTTCAAACGTATAACCCATACTTTTTTTGAAATAATTATCTCCTAGCGTCATAAAGTATCTTGCAAAACCTATGGTAGGTTCCCGTGTCGGACCCCAAAGATCTGAGAACATAATCAAGCACTTTATTAGTTCTTTAGTCATGGGTATAAAATTCACCCTCTTGATCTTACCTAAAACACAACTTTCATAAAAGCTCAGCTTCTGAATTGTGGTAGCATGTAACAACCTCTGTTTACTTAGTTAACCAAGTCTATTCTCACCTAAATGCCCCAGCCAATGATGTCACAACACTACCACACTACACACGCCCTTACCACTGCTCAACTTCAATTACTAACACATAATTAGTCATATAGGCTTTCATAACAACGAGGGTGCTTTGCAAGACCCTAAGTCTTCTATGTTTACTCTTATAAATAAAAAATTCCTCTTTTAACATCCCAATAGAAAGAAGGTTATGTTTAACTTTAGATATATACCTTACATCATTAATCCTTTTTTCAATTCATGTAGAAAACTTGAGCCGAATCATTCCAATCACTTTGACATTACTGGATTTGTTATTGCCGACGATGACCCTTCTACCATAAATTTTGTTTTAAGGTTTTTAAATGAATGCTTATTGGAAGTTATGTGGTACGATACACCCCAATACAACACCAATTCCTCTTGGTACCTTAAAGAATAAGAAGTTGTTAACCCATCAACAAACTCACAGTCATCATAACCATTCCAACATCTATAGCTTTAGTCTTCTGATAATTTTTTCCCTTTTCTTTCCCCGGATAGTTCCTACTGATATGTCATTTTTTCTTGCATACCCAACACGCCACTTTAGAACCTATCCCATAAAATTTTGAGTTTGAGTAAGAGTTTCTTAACTTCTTAACTAGATATAAGTTTCCTAGCATGCCCTTCACACTCAGTCCACGCCCTTTGGATTTACCCTTCATAATAATAAATCTTTAAAGATATTTGGACTTCAAAGTGCTTTTGACTTAACTTATGTAAAATGATATTTGCAGTAGATCACGGTGTCCAATCACAATTTATACTTATTCAACACAAAACTTAAGAGGATGGTTTATTGGTCCTCCTCCTCCACCTTTACATAAACTATATTCAATTAGAGTATGATTAAGTTGTAAACATTTAGGTGCCATCAGATCTCTATACTACTATCCATAAACAACGTGTAAATATTTTTTTTGAGATACGATTTGTTTCTAAGGATTTATTCATGTAAATATCCTCCAACATATTCAATATCCTCAGTGTCGTAGGCACTTCATACACCTTACGCATTAGTTCATCTCCCAAGCTTAGTATGAGAAAAAATATGACCTTTAGACTATACCACGACCTCAACTTGTGTACATTTCTCGTTGATAACAATAGTTAACCCCTTCAGTACTAGGTAAGCCTTAACCTTAATTATTTATAAGTTAAATTCATTCAATTTTTCGATTTTTTCTAGTTTAAACTTCATAGAACTTATCATTTCATGGCTTTTGATTTCCATGCGAAATCTATGTCTCCAGCCCTCAAATTTGAGACTGGTCTACTTATTCTTATGTTGTTCTACGCTCACCGCACCACTTATTGGGAAATCGATGGTTAGAAGATAAATAATTCCATGTTTGATTGAAAAAAGAAAACAAAATAAATCATAAAATAAAACTATGCACACAAGACAATATTTAATGTTGTTCAGATTATCGTAATAATCCTACATACATAGGAAACTATGACTCTCTTTTGTAAACAAGGAGGTTAGAGAAAGACTCTCCAAACACAAAGGGTTAATCAATCTATGTTATAAAATTCTCTTAGTTTACAAAGATAACGCGCTTCATTAAACTCTCTGTTTATAACACTTACGACATAGGCAAGAGTAAATCTTGTGCAAATCATAGCGTATATAATGCTACCGGTAACACTGTCATAAGGTATCTTCATCATATACTTCTTATCTGCAACTTTGGTAGGTGCTTGAGTGACACTAAGTTTGAATTTAGAACCAATGAAAGTTCCAACCTCTTTGGCTCCAAAAATTCCAAACTTTCTTAGGATCTTCTGTATATATTTTGCTGAGATAAGAATAAATACCCCTTATGCTTGTTCTTTTTTATCTCGATATCAAGTATCCTCTTAGCCTCTCCCATGTCATTCATCTCAAACTTCTATTTAAGGTGAATATTTGCTCTTTATCAATTATCTATCCATGTGCGTTTCCCTATTTTAATAGACACACTTGCCATAACAACTACAAATATACTTGGTAGATCTTATAAAAGAATTGAATCTTCTATTCCATTGCATCAACGACTCTTTCATCTCATATAGGGGCCTCTTCAACAAACATATATTACCTTCCTTCATTTCTTCAAACCCATCCAGATGACACATGTAAATTATATCTTACAATTAACCATGTAGGAAGGCAATAGTAACATTCATTTGATCTAGCTCAAACCAAATTTAGCAATAATTGACAGCGGAACCCTTGGAGGTTTATTTCACAACTGGCAAAAATATCTCATTGAAATTAGCACCCTTCTTTTGAGTAAAACCTTTGGCCATAAGCCTAGACTTGTATCAAGACAAATTAACACCAGGAATAAATGGCTTCCTCTTAAATATCTATTTATTCCCAACCAACTTTTGACCATTTGGTTGCTTCAAAATTATCCAGGTTCTTATCTTCTTAAGAGATCTCAGTTCTTTTTTTATGGTCGTAAAACACTTCTTCTTATCACTTCTTTTGATAACACTGTGATAGGTTTTGTGGTTGATAATTTCGAATCCAATCCCCACCATTTATAAGATCGTGGGGTCATATTCAGCTTCGTTTTCACTTGCACAACGGTTGTGTGCTCCACGATGAATGACTGCATCATAAAATATATTAGCATAATAATATTTTTAACGTATTTAATTATGTAGCAATATTCTTACCATTAAAATTACAACACATCTAATAACTCTATCGGGCTTTTTCGACCACACAAACTTTAATTGACCCAAGAAAATTCTCCTTTATTGCTCTAAACCAATCATAGCTGTTAATATTTTTTAAGGTTTTCGACATACCACTGTCCAACCCAATATATCTCTTAATACTGAACAGAACAGGATAAAGCACATGAACATGATCAATAAAACAACGATGTCCTTCATGGCATGATCTCTGCCTGCGATAACAGTTTTGTTTATTGATCCCTGTAAACATAACGCACCTTGCGAGTTTAGTATTACTGAACATGCATTTCTAATGCTAATGAATGTGAGATTTTACTACAAAAAAACATACGAGTTTAGTGTTACTTGTGTTTCTAGGTATATTGACAATACGTTTCTATTATAAACAAAAGATGCGATTCTATATATAATGGTAATGCGTTTTTATTATAAACAAAAACATGTGATTCTAGGTATAATGGTAATGCATTTCTACTATAAACAAAAACATGCAATACTAGGTATAATGGTAATGTTTTTTTACTATAAACAAAAACATGTGATTTTAGGTATATTGATAATGCATTTCTACTATATACAAATAGAAAATCCAAAGAGACATATATTTATAAAATTATTTGCTAGTTTCCATACTATCGGTGTAGCAAAGTATGAATCCTCGGCTTTGTTTTAATGCATTTCCTCATTGCCATGTTTAAGTCTGAAAATAGTCTTAACGCCATTGGTCGTTAGTTTGAACAGTTTTGACCTAATGTTGAAAGCTTCATGTTCGACCTAATATGTCTTTATAATTTTCGGTTATAAGCAAATAATATTTTTTCATCGAAAACTTCTTATTGCAAAGCTTATAAAAAGGCTTCAAAGTTGTATAGAACGGGGTTTCCTTTGTAGCTTATATGTGTTTCAGAGTAATAATATTACTTTTCTCTTTCATTAGATTGAGGATGCTAACTAATCTAGATCTTTAGAAGCAAGAATTAATAGACATATTTCCTACAAAAATAAGATGCAACATGAGTTGATTAAACAAGCCATAACAATGTGTTTTCGACCAACCTTGTGATTCCAGTTATACTATTCGTGCGAGTCTGGGTATATTAACCATGCGATTTTAGGGATACTAACATATAGTGCACAACTAGAAATTTAATATGCGTTTCCTTTTGTGTGACAAATCAAGAAGATGCGAGTTTAGTGTATGCCAGCTAAAGAATATGCGAGACTATGTTCGTATCTCACATGTAGGTTACAAAAACCCAAAAAATGAGTATGAAAACACTAAACTAAGATACCAGACAATACATTGCAACATATTTATAAAATATAACATACTATATGCATCTAAGAACCCTAAAACGTACTTGGAAACACTATATCTACCAAACCAAACTATGAATGATCAACAAAATACCTAATTACACTATGAGTTTAATTAAGAACCTAGTTGCCAAGAACCATCAATATATACTATAAATACAAAATATAACTAGAGATTCAAAAGCTAATTTCTAAAGACCATCTAAATATAGTGAAAATTATGATTGGTACGGTGAGTACCTATAATTTATTTCAACTGGACGTCCAAACACAGATGAGGAACAACCTCAGATGTCTTGATTGAGTCATCGGAGTTTGAAGTCGTCGTTGGAGTTTGATGTTGTTGCTTTCAGGTGTTTTAGGTTTTGTGGGTGTTATGCGTTTAGTGAGTTTAAGAGGAAATGTGTACTAAAAAGTTTTAGTTCAAAATGGAGAAAATAAAGGTTTTCAACCTAAAACACCATATTTATACTAATGGTTTTTTTTCTATTTTGATGGTTCACGTATCTGTTAGTAGTATGCAAGTTTTGGATATTAGGGTTAATAAGATAGTTGAGTGAGTATTTATAAGTATTTAACCTTTATTTAAATTAATAAATAGATATTTTTAATGCATATATTATGTTTATTTTTATTTTTATAGGCTTTTAATACCATTTTTTTAATTTAAAACATTAAATAAATAAAAAATAATATTTTTATAAAAATAAAAGACATATTCCGGTGAGAGGTTACTAGCTTCAAAACTAATACAATAATAATGGCTACATCAGTAGTAGTATTGGAAATAATTAAAAAAGGTAAAAAGATATTATAAACAAAAGCGTAACACTCGAGTTCAACATAAAAAAAATCATAATGACAAAGCAGGATAGAGGTCCATGCGAAAAGAAAAACACACCATTCCCATAGGTGTGACAAGCACATGCAATGTGTGCTAAACCGACATTACATTATCGAATAACAACTACAATAGCCAATCTAAAACTATTATAACTGAACTACCATTATAGTCGGACCACCATAACCAAAGTTAGAAAACATAAAAAAAAACATAAATCTAGATATGAAAATCTAAGATCTATAACCGAAAAAACTTAAGAAAAAACATAAAAAATCTGAAAAACAAAAATATGGAACCAAACAAC
Organism: Limnanthes douglasii subsp. nivea; assembly: GCA_036936605.1. Lineage (NCBI taxonomy): Eukaryota > Viridiplantae > Streptophyta > Magnoliopsida > Brassicales > Limnanthaceae > Limnanthes > Limnanthes douglasii. The sequence goes on from JAUPFV010000005.1 coordinate 92,011,497, forward strand.
CAGAGTTGAAATACATAACAAGATATACATATATAATCTAAAATATAAAAAACCTAAAATCTCTAGATCTAGAAAGGAAGCACTAGATCTAGAGTAGAAAACCAAGATCTAGTTAACCAAAAGCTTCTAAATCATAAAAAAATCGCATATAGATAAACACGATTTCTAAAAAGTTGAATCCAGGTATCATACAGAGGGAGGAAGACCTATTAAAGAGATCGCAACCAAATACGTCGGTGCATAGAGCACGATAACAATAATAACCTGACTTGTAGGGAAAACGACCTCTAGCTACGCCTCTGATGGCCAGTAAGGGAGACCCCATCGATATATAAAAGTTATAGAGAGAAAAGCAAGAAAAAAGTCTATCTACAAAAAAACTGAAATCAATCTTAAGAAATAAAGAAACTAAATCGATTTACTGGAGAAACTAACTACATGAGAAGTACCCGTCCTACAAAAGGGGGAGAGAGATTGAGCCAGCCATATAAACTTCCAACATCAGGAGAATCTCAAACGGTTAAGGTTTCTAGGGAGAATAGAAAGTTTATTTATCTCAAAATCAAACTTAATTTCTATTTAATATTAACAAGTTAACAATATGTATTTGAGCCAAAAATTATACCATAAAAATTTTAAACGCTTAAATAATACATTTCATTTCGATCTTCAATGTTGTAAAACTTGAACTCCTTCACTCTCGATAATATGTGTTTTTCTTTTAAAATTCAAATATGAAACCTAACATTCGAGTGATTTTGATAACGTCTGATACAACACCTATCATCCTCTGAAATTCAGATCTTAAACAAAACTTATCGTTATTCTCATTGTTTTAAAGTCCCTAAGGTTGCCATGTTTCAAAATCGGAGCGTACAATAAAACTGTTTCTTTCAGACATCTTACAGTTAGGTAAGTTCATTCAATTTTAGTTTTAAGAGATTCAAAATTCTGTTGCTATAGCTTCGAGTTGATTGGTTAGTTTTAGGACATGTGTTTTGCGGGGTTGGGATTTTATGATAAAAACAAGTCTCACTTGTTGAGATTTTATGATAAAAACAAGTCTCATTTATGGTTTTAGGAATAATCGTATTGGTAGAAATGCTTGGAGTATGTAACAACACTTTAGAGACATGCTTTTTTTAACATGAAAGTTTTAGAATTTTTGATGTTTTGATTAATTGTGATATTTTTATGGTTCACGTTTATATTTTGACTACAGTTCGCGATTCACAAATTCAATTTTAAGCACATTTCATGATTAAAAAACAACTCTTTATGTGTGGTTGACAAAAGATTTACAATTTACATTTTAAATCATTCAGACATCTAATTTAGATATGGTTCATAAGTCACGATTTATAATTTAGAAGTAGTTCGAAAAAAATAGTTCACAATTCTATTTTGGAAAAACATTCGTCATATGTTGTAAAAACTTGTGATCCGACCATATATTGAAAATAAGAAAACATTAGCAATTTATAATTGATAGAGGAAATAAATGAGAATACTTAGTTTTTCTTTAAAAAGTAATTAAGGAAGTCTATTAAAGAATCATTCGGCACACCCATGGGGTCATTGAAGGCCATATGAAAACCATCATCTACGGTCCAACCATCCAAAAGAAGACATCATCTATGGTCCAACCATCCAAAAGAAGAAGAACCTTTAATCGCGTTATCATTGCATAACTATGGATCATAACCCAGACTTTGGATCTCGTCTCCGCAGAGATCAAGAGCATTAGAGAATATTCAAATGTATAAGACCTTTATTGGAACTTCGCTTGAGTACAATCCTATTTTTAGAACACAAGGAATACATATTTTGTACATAAGTCATTCCATAACATTCAACCAATATTACTTTATTAATAATTCTCTACAACATTACCAGAAGGTACGCTTTACTAAAATTGGCACAATTTTAATAGGATCAATAAATAGTTGCGCTACTCACTTCGTAGGAATTGACTTGGCCTTATTATTCATTTTGACTTTTAAGCCAAATTTAATCTTCAACAATGTTGACAACAATTATTATCCATTCCAATTCAGAGCTGAATATGGTGCTTGAGTTATTAGTACCAAGTAATCGACGTAGAGAAGATAGTTAATTCTTGTTCATAGTTTGAGCAATCCTGTTGGAGATACAGTAAGCTGTGGACTCTATGGTGATCATAGGGTTAACTCCTATTGCAGTAGGTAAAACACTTGCGTCACATACAAACAAATCTTCTGCTTCCCAACTCTCACCATTGACATCCACACCGCCTTCTTTCTCGCTGGCTCCCATTCTGCAACTTCCCATTTGATGTGCGGAGAAATATGGCGACCAATACTCGCTCATCGAATTCACTCCTCCATCTGCATCCACGGTGTCCAAGAACTCCTCAACTTCTTTCTCTTTAGTACCATCACATTTCAACCTCTGCCCATCGTTACGATAAGTGCCAACCTCAACTGCTCCCGCTGCAACCAGAATTCTTAACGCGCGTCTTAATCCGTGCTTGAGATTTTCTTTATCGAGCTGGCTTAGGCTATACCTGACTTTACCTTGTTTCTTCACCTCACCTGAACCTTGATCTCTAATCAATGCGAAAAGATGAGATGTTCTTGGGTATTTTATCATTCTTTCCTTAGCATCAATCCCTGAAATCCACGGGGACACTCCTGCATACGAAGCTGGTCCTATAGAAGGGCACTCTACAATAGCCTTTTTGTTATCTTCGTTCACCTCGTGGAGCGAAGTGATGATTCCTCCTTGAAACATTTTGCCGCTGAATTGGGATCCTTCTTCCGGGAAGTATCCCCAAGTCATTAATGTAGGGTGGAGATGGAGATTTTTGCCGATATTCGGATTCTTTAACCCACTCGAGATCATTAAAGGAGGAGTTAGAAGAGACCCACAAGCCGAAATTGTCACTTTGGCATCAATCTGTAGTTTCTTCTTAATACCTTTGTTCAAAGACGAAGCAATCACCCCATAGCATTTTTTACCTTTTCTTGTGTCTTTACTCTTGCTCAAAATGAACCTCTCTGCTTTGCATTTTGATAGAATCACCGCACCACAATTCACGGCATCAACCAACCAAGTAAGGTCGGTCCCGTTTTTGTCTTCGGAAGTGCACCCAAATGAGCACGAACGACAATAGTGATCTTTTGAAGAATTCGTGGATACAGACTTAACTTGTAAACCAAGATGCTCACACCCTTTTCTAAGAACTTGGTTTTGAAACCCTTCTTTGGTGCAAGTTTGTGTTACACCAAGCCTCTGGCATACAGAATCCATGGCAAACTCATAATCATTACTGCCAAAGAACGGAATCTTATGATCAACAGACCATTCTTTAAGCACAGATTTTGGGGTTTTAACAGATGCTGACCAATTCACAGCAGAGCCTCCACCAACTGTGGATCCGGCAAAAATCATGACTTTGCCATCAAGAGTTGTTAAAAAACCACTAGACTCGTACATCTCAAATACAGAAGGCCCCTCTAGAGAAGAATAATCTTGGGACACAAAGTAATTTCCTTTTTCAAGGATTACTACTTTTTGTCCTGCCCTTGCAAGATTTGCAGCTGCCACGGCTCCGCCACAACCAGAACCAACTATAACAACATCACATTTGATCTTGTAAGTGTTGGTTTTATCATCTTCTGTCACTTGAATACATTTGTCGGTTAAAGATTGCATTATTGTCGAGTCGCTTTCCTTATCTGTCTCTATTATTCCCTTTTCTAGAGGTCTTTCTTCTTGTTTCTTCATCTCCTTTTTGTCTGGCTCCGGCTCATATCCAATTGCTTCCCAACACGGATTCCTTGCATTTTCATCGGTCTGTGGCCATTATAGCAGTTATACATACTAGGAGTACAAGGACTTTGATTTCACTGTACAGACAGCAGTAGGAACATTGTTGAAATAACAGCAATGCTTCCATAGATGATAGTCCAGTCCAAATTGGTACAACAACTACTATACTTTCATTGTACAAACAGCATTACGCTGTGTTTGGTTTGGTTTTAGTTGTTTATAATGAAAACTACTTTATTTTATGATAATATCTAAAATTTTAAAATATATAAAAAATATGAAACATATTAGTGAATATAGTTTTCCTACTTCATAGTATAATCCAAATAAAAAATACTGACATTTTCTGAATTTTTCAAAAACCATTTCTCCTTTTTCTAAATAACATTTTTTTTTTCATTATCACCAACTAGCCTTTAGAAGATAATTCTAAATGTATAGATTATCTAACCGCATTATACCGCGTATAACTACGTATTGAGGTCCGGTCTAAATGCAGGAGACATAAAAAAACACATAATAGAAACTTTTTCAAATATATAAATAAAAACTAGTTTTTTATTTTTGGATCGGTTGAATGCAGTGACAATAAAATGTCTGATACCACTAAGTTAGGTAATAGTATAAGACTGAGTTCTCCAGAGGTCGATCCGGTCGACACACTTTACTGTAAAACCAAGCGGAACCTCGAGACCGATACCAACGGTTCCGATGATTCTTTCAGTTTCAGACTTAGAATCATTATGTTATACTCAAGTATTTGGACCACGGGAGGCTGCTTCAGCCATATATGAGTCCACGTTTAGCTTCTATTGTATAACACGATGACACTAGGTAAGAACTCAAAGGTTCGGAACCCCAGGATATAAAGAACACATATTTTTCAAGAATAAGGAGGAGAATCCATACAGAGAGATTGGGAGCTTTGAGAGAGAAGCACTGGAGTTTAGAAGAGTGACATTTTATTGAAAGTAGTAAAGATGTTTTTGTAATTGTGGTCCTCACAGAGTGTAGGCTGCCTCTTTATATACAGAGGAGCTTACTAGGATAAGATCACAAGTCTTGTCCTTATTCTCTATATTACAGACAGTTGGACAAAGGGAGAGCTTACAAAAACAGACATGCAGAATATTACAAAATTACATGCATAAAAGACAAACTTCTAGTGGATCCCTCTTATTTTTGTTAACTTATGACTTTGTAAAAAGTCCTTTTCAAGCCCACTCAAATTTACCAGGCCCATGGTTGTCTTTATGAGAGAAGTCCATTGGGCCTGGGCTTTGGATATTTTTGGCCTTTTCTAGCTCTTCAAATTGAGCTTCTATTGCTTCCAGTAGGTCATTGTCCTTGATGTCCATGATTGATGGGCTAGATTTTCTTTCTTCTGATAGGTTTGGCTTTTTCAAATGTATTATTGGATCGGGCTCTAGTTTTGACGCTCATGCTCGATCTACTTCCATTGTGGTGCTAGTGGATTCTTCATTGTTCTTGTTATTTGATTCTTCTGTAAAGATAGAGAACGCGCGAGTGTCATGTATGGGTCCAAGGGACGTATGTTCAATGTGTAGTTCTTCGATAACTCCATTGTTACGCATCAACATTTCTTCTTGAAGATGTCGTGTTAAACATCTACAGGTGTCTAACATAGTTATTCGAGGAAAAACACACCACATGTTAGTATCATTTTTCGACCATAACTGGTTGGTTTCTGGGTGATGGAAGTATGGTCGATGGAAACCGTAAATGACTGCTAATCTCCCTGGATGATCATAAGGTTCTTGACAATGTTACGCATGAATCGACTTGACTTCTTTGAGTTCATCTATCCATCATTGTATTGGGTTAAACCATTCTAAGAATGTCCAGAGAAGATCATTGGAACGAGATGGTGTCTGGAGATTCTTTAACATAGGTTCTACCTCAAAAGCTACGTGAGTCACCAAAGATACCACAGTTGAGATGGATAAAGTCTCTTATCTGGAGTAAACCGGTAGATAGTAAGGTAAGGATAATCCGGGAAAAACATGCTTTCACGTGGGAAGTACCTGGTATCTTTGAATGTCCTCATCATCCAGTAAAATAGATGATTTTTTTGCGTAGTACCGACAATCGAATGCAGTTCTGATTGTAACTTCTTGTTGAAATTCCTTTTTAATAGATGCTTGTGGCGGTCTTTGTTGCGGGACAAGCCGGACCATGAAAATTAGTGGGAATTTTCGGGCCGAAGTGATTAGCCGAACTGTTGGTGGAGGTCGAGACATGAGGTCTGGTATCAAGTTGCGTTCGCCTTTTATATGTTGTACTTCAAAGTCGTATGTTGAGAACCATGCTTTTAGTCTAAGGAGTTGTTTATGAGGGAGCGACTTGTTACAAAATTTGAGAACTTTTGGAAATGAGAAATTATCGAGTTGTACCAAAAAATGATAGCCGAGTAGATGAAACTCGAATTTCTTGATTCTGTATTTGACTGTCAGGGTCTCTTTATAGAATGCATGATAGTGTTTCTCAGAATCTTTGAATTGTCCGCTTGCATGTCCACAAAAGTGTTTTTTGCCTTCAATTTATTCTAGTAAGATAGCTCCCTAAAATTTGTCACTTGCATCTGTCTGCAAAATCATTTTTCCTTCTCCAAGGATCTTCAAGGGAGGAGGATTTTGAGTTACCTCTTTCAAATTTTTGACTGCTGCTGTTTGCGCTGGACCCCTGGGTGGCGTTGTTTTTCTTAAATTTTTTTATAATTGGCTTGTATCTCGGGAAGTGTGTGGTAGAAAATCTTTTAGGTAGTTGACGATACCCAGGAACTGTTGTATCTGCTTTGTTGTTAGGTTTTCGTCTGGGAAATTTTGAAGTTCTTGAGCGATGTGTGGCCCTGGTTGGTATTTTCCATTTGAAAACTGCATGCTTAGGAAGTCAATGCTAGACCTTCATAGTTGGATTTTCTTTTCAGATAGTATAATCCCATTCTCATGTACAATTGACTGGAATTGGCCAAGAAAGACTTTGTGTTCTTTCTCGTTTTTTTTGAAAATAACAGTATGTCGTCAATGTATACCAAAGCATGATGTAGTATGGGTTGGAAGATTTTGGTCATGGTTCTCTAGAAGATGGAAGGAACCACTTTGAGTCCGAAATGCATAACTGTCCATTGGTAATGGGCATTAGGGATGCAGAATGCCATTTTGGATCTCTTGCTTGGATCTATCCCCACTTGCCAGAAACCTGTCTTAAGGTCGAATTTGGAGAAGACACGGTCTTTTTTAAGATGGATGAATAGAGTGTTTCTTTTAGGCAACAGAAACTTGTCATCTCTTAGAAAGTGATTAAGAGGTTTATAATCAACGACGAGCCTCTTTTTTCCCCTGGGCTTCTCAGAGCGTTTTTTCACATAAAAAGCTTGATAAGCCCGTTATGATATGGTGGGCTCAATGAGCCCTTGTTTTAGAAGTTCTTGGGATTCTTTTTGTGCAAGGACTAAATCAGATGGAGACATACCCGGATGTGTAGCCTTGTTTGGATTTAGGTCTTCGTTAAGCTTAAACGACAACCAGATAAAAAAGTCTGTGTTCTTCCATAATGGGTTCGGATGTTAAAAATCCGCATGAGAGTCTATGCATAAGGGAAGAAGCTTCATTTTAATTTCAGAGTAGTTAGTATGAGTTTTTGATAAAGAAAACAGCTTGTGTACAGTCGTATATAGCTTCATCGACCTTTTGAATCTAACTTCTTCTCGCAAAATCTGAAGCATTTTAGTTGCTGATATACGTCAAAACCAACCAATATATCTTTTCTAGGATGGTTCGTCCCCAAAACTTTTGTCTAGATAATGCAATCATGAAAGAACTGGATCCCAATCGGGTTTTTCATGATTAACTCCGTTTCAAAAATTTCTCCGTCAGCTGCTCGGAAATATCCAGTATGCTTAGCCCAACATTCAAAGGGAGAATGGCTGGATTCATCATGCTCCTATGTGCCCCGGTATCCATAAACCCAATAACAAAGATAGGTTTATCATATTTAAAAGGGAGAACATGAATTTTTACCAGTGGAACTGCAGTCGTTGGTTGAGCCGAGCAGGCTTGGGCAGTGTAGATGGGAATTTTGTTATCACTTTTATATGAGTAATCATCGTAGTAATATTATTCTTAGATAGAGTCTTCTGAGGTCGAGACATTTAGGGAAAATATTGTCTCCTCATTTGTTTCTTCCTGTTCCGAGAATAGAGACTCGACGTCTGCGTCTCCTATCTCCATTGAAAAGTTGTTTTGTACTTGTTGTAACATTCGGGGTGCCTTCTTTGGTTTGTTTGGACAATGTTTTGAAAAGTGTCCTTTTTGCCCACATACAAAACACCTATCTGATTTGCCTGATGATCTCCTAAATATTTTCCTCCGAAAGAATTTGAAAGGTCTTTTATACCTCTTTGGTTTTTTAAACCTTCTCCTAAATTTCTTGTAGTGCGACTTTTTCTTCGTAGGACATGTGCACTCTTTCTTGTTTTTACATTTGATTTCAAAGTAAGGCTTTCGACATGCCTTAGTGAGTAATTTCTTATTATTCATCATTGACTTAAAAAGCCTCTGTTTTTCGCACAGTTTTTCAATCACCAAAAGAGTTAGTTGATGAATTTCTCCTAGGGTGATTCTAGCTACTTCTCTTTCTGATGCTGCAATAGTCCTTTGCAGTTCTGGTTGAACTTATTTAGGAAGAGATGCGATATACGTGTGCCTTAGATTGAGGTCATTATATCCTTTGAGCATATAATACCTTTTGGACATCCTCTGGTAGTGATACTCAAGATCATTGGCTTCTAGTGAACAACATCTCATTTCAAAATATTCTTATCGGGCTTTTCTATCTATCAGAGAATAATCTCCGATAAATTCTTGATGTATGGTTCCCAGAATGTTTGAGGCGCTTCCACTTGATAGAACTGTAACTGTCGATAGTCTCTTAAAGTGTGAAACCATTCTCTAGAGGATCCCGTCATGCGGGAGGAAAATTCTCTCAGGACGTCTAATAATTCAAACACCACTTCTGGTCATTTGAAGATCAATCCATGCTCCAAACTCATGCAGCCTTGTTCTCCATTGGTGTGGAGGAATGTCATCAAAAGTGAACCGAGGACCCCCTGTTGGTTTGAGGGGCTCTTTTTCAAATGTTAGACGAACTGTTTCTTCTTCTATTTCTTGTGTGTCCTCGGCTCGGGTGTCTGAGTCTACAGAATTGGCCATTAGTAGATTGGTAATATCATCCATTTTGGATTCCGGTTCTTCACTTTCTGTGAGATCTCCTTCAGTAGATGTAGAGTTTTCCTTCCAGTATGGGAATCAGAAAACCATATTTTGGCAGAGGTCTTCAGTTTCTCTTTCCCCTTTGGTTTTTTTGAGCACGGGAAAATGCCTCGAGTAGTCGGGTAATTGAGGGAAGAAGGACGAACTTGTTTCTTTCAGAATATGCACCAAATTTGTATATGTAGGGACGGGAACAGGTGACATCATCATGTCAGATTCAACCATAGCAATTTTTTATTTTAATTTTTTTTATTTCTGCTCTCTTTTGGTCAAAATCTCATCTCGTCTTCTTCTGCAATATCATGCTTCTTAAGTCCTTATATAGCTGAGCGATTTGTGAACATAACTTTTGATATAGTTCTTGAATTTGACAGTTTTATTCTCTAAAATTATGTTCCACTTGCTTATTCTGGGAAATGACCTCTTCTACCTTATTGTCTATCTTGTGTAAAACCATATTATGAGCAATGTCGTTATTTGTATGCCAATTTAGGAGAACTTCTTGTTGGTTGGGTTCTTCTATTTTTCCACTAGGCAATATCGAGGAAGGTTGTACATATGGGTTGGATACAACCTTAGTTTGTGCATCTACGTGTTTTTCTAGCTTTGGAAAATCATCCACATATGATGTTGATCTAGGGGAAAACATCATACATGAATGGAGAGGACTATCTCCATCTGGCTTTTGCATATCTTGGGGATCCAAGACCTCCTCTTTGTCTTCATCTGAGTCGTCATCTGAATCAGAGCCTTCCATCCAGCATGTGCATCCTTCATCACACATAGAAGGATCAGTGTCCCAAATGAAGTGGCCGTTTATCTTGTCAGTATAAGAATGTGATCCGTCTAGGTGAAACCAGGGAATAGGTATGTCTTTTACTCTTGGCTTGAAAACAGGGAATACCATGTTAGAATGGAAGATTGGAACTTTCGCCGCTTCTTCGTCTTCAACTTTATAAACCATTTTTACTGTTCCATTGGTCTGTTTGAGGAAAGTAGGGTCTGCCGCTCTGAGGAGATGTGTTTATGTTTGAGTTCTTTCATAATTCGTGATCCACTCCAAAGGCATAAGCTTCTGAAGTTCTTTTTTTGGGATCTGTCTTGGAATCTGGACGATGGTCGGGATTTGCTCATCATTGCTTGCTAGCACTAAAAGAGCATTGGAAGATTCTTGTTTTGATGGTAAATCCATAGCATAATCCTATAAACGGTAGACAATCTGGTGGTGCAAGATGGACGACATAGAAGACCATTTTTGCTCGAAACCTGTAATTTGCACCTGAACTTTCAATAAAGTAGCGAGGTTTGGGTCTCGAAGTGCCATATTGAAATTAGAGAACGTCAGGACTGCACTTCCAGCATGAAGGGTAGTAAGTATCGTGCCTATGACCGCGTGTTGTGCCTGTAAGAACCTTGTGTCCAATAAAGTGAGTCTTTCCGTGAACGGCAACCCTTTTCTCCCATGGTGTGTTAGAACTATACGGACAGCTCCGATGTGGAGGTGTGTGTATCATTCTTCTCTCTACCGGGTTATGAATTCTTCTGGTACCTCCATAGTGACATATTATTCTGCCGTAGTTGCATGTAAAACACACTGCTCCAGTCTAGAAGACTGAACATATTCTTTTAATAAAGGTCTTTTAGTACTGATCAAGGTTCGGATAGTTTTTGCTAAAGATCCTCTTTTCTGGTAAAGGTTATAATGGCTTACCAAGGGTAATGAAGATTAATTAACCTTGGCATTCTCATGGACATGTGTGTATTCTATTTGATTTTCTAAACATAAATAAAACATCAACATACAAATATTTATAACTTGAAAAAATACATTCAATGTGAACAATAAAAAATATGTTATTTTTTATGTTTATTCTTTATTACCGTTGTTTAGGACCTACACTACAAATTTTTCTTTTCCTATGTTAAAAAACACTGCTATTTTTTCTATGTTAACATTATACAAAAAAATCCTAGGAAAATGTTATTGTTTATTTTAAAAAAAAAACTTTTTAATTCTTTTGTAAATTTTAATTAATTAAGTCAAAACAAATATATTTTAGGGTTTAATACCATTTAAGCCAAAAAATAGTATTATCCACTAACTATCTATATTTTTACGTATTTATAGTAAAATCCATTTCACTCAAATATTTACTATCTAAGACCCAATAGTACCCTAAATACTCTTAGTTAATTATATAAAATATTTTTTATTTCTCAGTTCAAGTTTTTTTTCCATGCTTATTTCCCTCTATATTTTACGCTACTTTTATGATATCTACAATATCCTAAATTTATTGTTTTTGTTTTGTTTTCATATCATTTTGATTGTGTTTTTATTTGATTTCGACGTTTGATTTGGATTTCTGTTTGGTTAAGTCGATTTTTTATTGTATTTTTTTATTTCGAAATAAGTAACTCGATTTATGTTTTCTTCTTGATTTTAGGTATTCATCTAGTATTAATTTGAATTTTTGTATTGCAGTAAGGTTTTGATCGTTTTTAGTGTATTTTTGTATTTATGGAAAATTTGTTTCGAAAGGGTTTACAGCTTAAACGAAGAAGATGGAGTCTGGAAGATGAGAAACATGTTTACTTTAAGTATTGATAGATGAGATACATGTTAATTCTTTGTACTGATATATGAAAAACCTGTGTAATGATAGATGCGAAACGTTTGTATTCTTTGTACCGATAAATACGAAATGTGTGTATTCTTTATACTATTAGAACGAGTGTAAAATTTAACTTTTTAAATAAAAATTTAAAACATATCACGAATTGTACTAGTTTTGTTCGTTTTTTAAAACATAAATTTATTTTAGATTGGTTTTCCGAGTTACGGTTTTTAAAAATACGAACTTTTAAAATTTTAAATTTTGAGTGTAAACGAAAAAGACGAATGTTACGAAGAAGATGTGAAACCATATAATGAGAAACCAATATAAAATATAACTTTTTAAAAAAAATTCAAAACATTTCATGAATGGTACTAGTTTGTTCATCTTAGAAAAAACAAAACCAATTATATTTTTGGATCTTTTTTCCTAGTTACGATTTAAAAACTATGAACTTTTAAAATTTTAAATAAAAAAAAATGTGTATGGTTGTTTGCATATTTTATATTGAAAATTAATAAATTTTATTGGACCTTTATCCATAATAGATTTGTATAATAAACCTTAAATAGTAACTTTCTTATTTATATAAATCTTAATATAAATAATACCACCGGATACTTGTAAATTTTACTAGTTTTGGTTATTTTTTCAGACGTAATACAATAAAATGTACAATTTATTAATTGTAGTTATGGTTTTAATTTATGTTTTAGATTTCAAAACAACTAAATATTATAAAAAAATTAAATAATAAAAAAAATTAAAAAACAAAAACTAATAATTTAAAAGTAATATTATAGACTGTGCTATTTTTGTAGAAGCATAAGGCTTTCAAATAAAAACCTAAAACTGAGGTTTTAAGAATAATATATCTCATAAACCTAAGAATATAAATGTACAAGAATTATCGAAATCATAATTTCATTTAGTGTGAATTATAATTTTTGTTTCAATTTTGTTTTCTCAAATATCTAATACTATTTGAGGTAGATTTTCTTTTATAAAACTCAGCCCGCTTCGATTTATTAATATTAAACTTTATTTTTTCTAAAATATGATAATTACAACGTGACTAGTTAATTTTGTATAGATAAAAAATATTGATGCAAGTTTTTTTTAAACATTTCATGAGAACTCATATTTTGAATAGTTTTTGTACAATTGGAAAGTTTTTTAAAATTAATTTTTTTGATAATATGATCAAAATATTTTCAAATAATAAAAAAAACTAATCAAAATAGATATATTTAATAGTTTTCTATCGAGTGTTTTTTTACCCCCGTTAAAAAGAATCACTCTAAAGATTGACTTGATGAAAGGTTTTAACAATGTTAGATGACACCTTATCCTTGACATTTTTGTTTTCATGGATTTCTCCAGTCAAATAATTGCTTGGATTATCCAGTGTATTGCTACGCCCTCTTACACTATTAATGTTAATGGTGACCTCACTAAGTTCTTTCATGGTAGGAAAGGATTCATACAAGGGGATCCTCTCTCGCGTTTCCTGTTTGTCATGTTCATGCAAGTTCTCTCTAACATCCTCAAGGAGAAAAACATATATCATACTGTCAAATTCCATTGGAAATGTCATAAGTTAAAAATTATTAACCTCTACTTTGCAGATGATCTTTTGATCTTCTGTCTTGGCGATACCAAGTCATTGTTTCTCATAAAGGAAGGACTTAATGATTTCTTCATCATCATAGGGCTGCAAATAAGCCCTGATAAGAGCCATATCTTTCTTTCTGGTATCAACCCCACCCTTAAGACTGAGCTTATCAATTTTTTTTGGTTTTAAGGTTGGTTCATTCCCAGTGAAATATCTGGGAGTCGCCTTTATCACCAGTCATCTATCTTATTCTAACTTTCAGCCCTTCCTTCACAAAATTATGGCCCACATTGGCTCTTGGATTTCTAAATAACTTTGTTATGCCACACGTCTTCAACTCATAAAATTTGTACTGTTTGTTGGGCAAGTGTAATGATCCTCCATATTTATCCTCCCTTCCAGATTTCTTACAAAACTCTCTCAAATTCTTTGTCGTTATCTCTGGTCCGATCATGATTTAAAAATTTTTGGTGCTAAAGTAGCTTGGTCATCAGTTATCGTGTCATTTCTTGAGAGTGGCCTTGAGATTTTGGACTTAAAAGTCTGAAATCAGGCGGCTGTCCTAAAACACCTAGTGTTTATAATTAACAAAACCTCTAACTTTATCGAGAGCGATTAGATTAATTTCGAAAAAGTAAAAAACAATAATATCCGGGAAATATCCTTTGGCTCCACCCCCTCTTGGACTTGGAGGAAACTTTTATCCCTTAGGCCTCTACCCAACAATATTTTTAAGATGACTATTCACAACTGCAAGAATACCTCCTTCTGGTTTGACCCCTCGCTTTTTGCTGCCTCCCTTGCATCTTACTATGGTCATTACATCATCTCTGATTCAAGGTTAGGTAAGCACATTAGTGTCTCTGATTTTATCTTTGATGGCGATGGATTTTTCCTCTCAACAGAGATCCGCCAGTGTTGGTATCAGAAACAACCATATGTAGCTCCACAACATTATCTTATCCCCTTCTCTTCCAAGCGTCCACCTATATGATATTCCTCTCTAGATGACGAATAAAAGAACTTACCCTTTCATGATTAAAGATACTTACAATGCCATTCAAAGCATACCCCCCTGTATCGGATGAGCGGGTTTAGTCTAGAGAAAATTTAATATTCCTCGTCATTCTTTTATTCTTTGGATCGTCATTCATGGAAAACTTCCCACTCGTGACAAGCTTTTGTGTTGGGGATTGACACTTCCCCCTCTTACATCCTATGCAATGATGCGGATGACAGTATAAATCATATCATCTATGATTGTAGTTTCTCCCAAAGCTTATGGGATCACGCCCAAATTAAAATAGGGATCCTTTGCCAAAATAAATCTAATTGGAACTATTGGCTTCTTGAAGCCTCCAGTTGGACTCCCTCAAATCATCTTCATATTTGGCGAGCCTGCTTTGGTGCTACCACTTACTATAGTTTGAAGGAGAGAAATAACAGAATCTTTGGCCCCCTCCAAGCTTTGCATCTCATGTCTCCTTTCACTTATTAGCTGATCTTCGTCTTCGTTGTTTTTGGAACGAAGACTGAGTGGCCTTTTTAAAATATCATCCACTAACTTAATGTTGTTTTTGTCTTTTAATTTTTCACAGGATGTCGGCGCTCTTCATCTGATTGATCGCATCATCTATGTTAGGTGTGACCAAAGTCCCATATCCCACATCGGTTATACATGGGAAGGAAGATCAATATATAAGTTAAGAATATATCTCTATTAGTGTGAGGCCTTTTGGAAGTGGACAAAAAAAAAGCAGTGCGGGCCAATGGGCCCAAAACGGACAATAACACACTAATGTGGAGATCATATTATTCTTATTTATGGTGGGTGAAATTCTCAAATGCTGAACATATTACCAGAAGCCAGGAATCATACTCAAGGTAAGGGTAGAATGGTACTTTATTCGTGATGAAGATTATTAAGTGTGACCAAATTCCCATATCCCACATCGGATATACATGGGAAGAACGATCATTATATAAGTTAATAATATATCTCTATTTATGTGAAGCTTTTTCGAAGTGAACCAAAAACAAAATCGTGCGAGCATTTGGACCTAAAGCAGAATAATCACACATTTTTATAGATCTTCCACCGTTGGATCGTACACCCATTTGATATATCTCTTACCTAATTTTGGACAAATTTGCCACTCCCAGAAAACGTAGGTATAAAAGCATTTTATAAATCTCTTACCAGTTTTTCCTCTTTTTTTCTCTCTATCTCTCACAAAACCTCTCAAACATCAAGTTTTCATCGAAAATCGAAGCTTGTTTTTTGAAGAATCCAAACTCACAACAACATTAAAGTAAGCCATACAAGCCTCCCACTATAATTGTTTTTAGTTTTTCTTGTGTATAAGTGGTAGAAAATATGGTATTTTGGTTTTGATTTTAAAAATATGATTTTTGCATGATTTTAGGCATTGTTTTCTTAGATTAGTGTTGTATTGTTGTTTGTCATATTAGGATCTGTGTTTTTGGCTTTGATTTTGTTGGAAATAGTGCTGACTGGATAGATCTAAGATTTTGTATCTCGCAGGTGTTTGTCGCACGTTAGTGCTACCAGATAAAAGCTCATCGCACGATCGTGCAAACATGAAGGGTTCCTGTCGTGTGCGACTTATGCACTTATCTGGTCGCACGCGACCGTGCGACGCCTCTTGTCGCATGTGATTGGTTAAGTACTCTAGTCGCATGCGATTGGTTAAGTACTCTAGTCGCATGCAATAGGAACATATTGTTTTACTTGTGTTTTATACAGGATGGATCGTATCAAATTAACTGTGAAGAATCCGTTCAAACGCGATAGAGCTCTGGTGCAAGAGGTGCATGAGGTAGAGGCAGCGTATGCTTCACCTGATCCTGTCGAGGTTGCTCACATTAAGGGACAATCTACAAGTAGCCTGACAAAACGACGCCTCCGTCGTCGTGCTCCAACTAACGATAACAGTCGCTATGACGCCGACAATAGTGGTGGAGGTTCGTCTTTGCACACACCTGACTTATTTTACAAACCGGAGGCACCTGAGGCACGTTACGAAGATGACGCACCCGAGACAACTTACGGAACCGAGGTCGAGGATCCTGAGTTCTTATCGGTGATGTCACACGTCCCGGCTCTCTATCCTGATTACGTCCTACACGAGGCGTATAATGTTTATCACGGAGATATAAATATTAATTTTTAACTTTATTATACAATTGATTTTTTTATTTTATTAGCCACTTACGTGTTTGATAAATATTGAAATATCGGGTTTCCTTGAGATGCTTCGCTATGTACGGTAGTCTCAGCAATTTGGACTTTAAAAAGCAGAGTAGGGTATGGGCGAAGGTGATTGAGACTATCTTTTACCCTCTCGTCGACGCAGTCTCCCGCTGGCATACCAACCTACATTTGGTTGAGGCATTCCTCGAGCTATGGCATAAGGAGACTTCTTCATTTCATTTCTCGTTTGGAGAGATGATTGTGACTTTAGATGGCGTCCACATCATCACTGGACTACCGGTCACAGGTATGCATTTTGATGTTTGATCATTTGATGATGAGCTGGAGAGGAGTCAAACTTATGCTAGCATGCTGGGTGTACGGCCAACTGAGTTGAATAAGAATCTTAGGAATGCTAGTAGCACGAATCTTAGTTTGTTGCGTAACACATTTACGGGTGATAGATATAGTGATATTAAGATCACAGACGAAAGAGTAGATCATGCCACTAGTGTGTACATACTATTCTTGTTACGTATCACCATTTGCGCCAAAAAACCGGTAATAGTATTCCTTTAGATTACCTCCAGTTTGTGAACCAGTACTAGGTTATGAATCGGTATAACTGGGGTCAGTTGGTATTGGCACAGTTGTATAACACCCTTAGCCAGGGATTTTTGCATGGTACGGGGGGTATTTATGGGTTCATAGGAGTGCTTGAGGCGTGTATATTTGCTCACTTTACAGAGTTTCAAGCTCTACTGTTTAGCGATTACCAGCCATCGTTGCCTCATATATCCCGACATGCGCCACATAAGATTGGTGATTCACATGATGTATGCAGGGAGTTCAGGCATGCACTATCGACGTGCGCGGAATCAGTTGTAAGTAATATTGTTTAATTTTAACGTTATGTTTTTTAACTACGATAGATGTCTAACTTGTTAGCTTATTTATTTATAAGTCGTTTTCCTTCCCTATACGAAGATGAGCATCTGTTCCATAGTTTCGGTTGGGTTGAGCTTACGCTAAAGGTGTTTGACATCGTTGTTCCTTACTATCCCGGCCGTGTCACTCGTCAGATGGGCCACATATAACTCATTCTGAAACAAATACGTCCTCACGCGTCCAAAAATGCAGGCAAGAAGACGGTTCAGAGGTACGTTTGGGATAATCATCTGTGGTAAAATTGGGAGTATCATCTTTACACCACTGTTGGCGCAAAATACCACGGTAGGGAGCGAGCAAAGACGCAATGTACCGGGTTTGAGTGAAGAAGAACATGTGGTATATAGTTAGTAACACTGCTTTAGCTGAAGGACCTCAGGGTGGTGCTGACTTCCCAGGATATGATCAGATCATACAGTTTCAACCCTCTACACCGACGCTGTAATACGATGATTTAGTGCAGACCGCCCTTCAGATGTGTAGGATTGCTGAGCGATATAGACGCCGTTGATTTGTAGACTTTTGATGTTTTATTATTATATTATTTCGGTTTTTAGACTTTGTTATTATAACGTTTGATTTTTTAAACTTTTTGATATTACATTTGATTTTCTAACTACTTAATATCTTGATGTTTTTAGATTCCTTTTGGATTTTTATTCGAAAACAATCTTATTTTTGCCAAAATCGTAGTTAAACACCAAAATCAACTACCACCAAAATCAACTACCACCAAAATTAACTCCCGCAAAAAACAACTCCCGCCTAACATGATACCCCACATTCATTTCCATATAAAAATGACCTCAGTAGAAGTCTAACAAGACATACAACTAAACATTCACAAACAAAAAAGAAAACACAAAGACGTTTACATATGGAATTCAACGTCGATGAAGACTACCACTTGCTTTAGGCGGTGAAGGTTGCCCGCCGAGAGATGGGGGAAGATACCAGCGATGCATTTTTTGAACGGGTCCTATGCATGATTTATATCAGTTATGGCCGTGCTGGAAGAACAGGTCTTGTTATGCGCAGTCATGACCAAATCAAAACAGGTACTTTTTTGTCCAACCGTTACAACGTTTAGTGTTCTTGCCATTTAAAATTAAGCAAGAAGTGGCTACTGTCTGGAACATGACTGTGGTAGACTACATCACTAGGGATATATGGCATATCTGGAGGATAGGATTGTACAAAGGGAAGAAGGGGACGATTCTGAAGACAACATGAGATATGACTTTGACGACTGAGCATTCATGTTTTTTAAGTTGTGATTTTTAGTTTTTATATTTTTATTAGTTTTTATATTTCGTTTAGTTGTAGTTTGATTATGAGTCCTATGGTGTTCACGTTCAAGTGTTGTTTTGTACGCACCTAATTGTAGTCAAAATTTATTTTTCATCTCTATGTATGAAAATATGGGGCAAATTGTAATGAACAAGGTCGCATGCGACGGGTAACATAATCGCATTTTCACCTCGCGACAAGCATGTCTCTAGTTTGAAAACACTGCCAAATGTTTTGCCTACCATCGCATGCGACGGGTGCCAAACACGGTTACATATGCACCTCACGACAGGCATGTCTATGGTATGAAAAAACTGCCAAAATTTTGTCCTACCGTCACGTGCGACTGGTGCCAAACATGGTCTTATTTGCAGCTCACAACATGCATGTCTCTCGTATGAAAACACTGCCAAAATTTTGGCTTATTGTCGCATGCGACGGGTGCCAAACATTGTCGCGTGCGACGAAGATTTCTTAAAACTCAATAATCGACCCATTTCAGTGTATCCAAATGCCAAACATTAATACAAGTTAAATGAAACTATAACTAAAAATGAAATTTTGTGTTAAGGGGTAAGATAAGTGGGATACAAAAAAATTGACATCGTTTAAAATTACATCAATTATCGTCTCTATTCAAATCGGTTACATTCGGCATTTTGTTCAAGTTCATTTTACTTACTGGCATTAGTTGTGTAAATTTGTGGTACCTACGGTAGTAAGGATGCGCTAATTGACTCGCTTCTTCGGTGGTGTAAG
Source organism: Limnanthes douglasii subsp. nivea (assembly GCA_036936605.1). NCBI lineage: Eukaryota > Viridiplantae > Streptophyta > Magnoliopsida > Brassicales > Limnanthaceae > Limnanthes > Limnanthes douglasii. The sequence continues at coordinate 92,031,045 of JAUPFV010000005.1, forward strand.
CACCCTCACGAGGGGTATAATAACGACAATGTCCATTGGGTGGAGTAGTAATCTACGGGGAAAAATACGAAATTAATGCATTATGTATTAAATAACTAAAAAAATGTAAAAGGATGAGCTATTTACATTAACAAAGTGGCATTCATGTACGACAGAAATCCCAACTTCTATGATCGTTGAATTCGTCATGGGTGGGCGTCTACAAATTCGTAGATACGTTAATGATGCTGCTTGCGATATATGGTATACCATGCACTAATACCTTGTCGCAATAACTAGTCTTATGTCTGGAAATATCATCCAATAGTGGCTACTAGGGTTGGGCTTGAAGTAATCCAACCTATGTACCACATTGTCAAACACCTTGGGCGAACCATATACATCCAACCAAGATGCACAGTTTTCTCGCAACTCTTTCAACAACTCACGTCTAACATCTTCCCATATATCTTCATTGTATATTGAATGAGCTACAAAACGATATCTGTATTGTCCGTCCGGAAGAACGTTAACTAACTTACTAATATAAGTGTGTAGAAATGCCAGGATGCAGTCCAGATATAATGTTAACTTCCCATCCTTAACAATTTTCTTTGGCCGACCACTTTTCGTTTTTGCAAGTCGTGGTTTGGGTGGTACAAACGGAACCACTTTTGATGCGGCCGTGCTCCTTAACATGTTAACGGGTGTACTACCTATCGAGTTAGCCGGAGTACTAGCACTAGCGATTTGTTTAATGGGATATTCCCATGCACTAAGATTTCCTTTAGTTGATTTATCAACGTTTCATTTAGCCTACCCTTGGCTCTAACCGCTTCTTCAGGATCTTGAATATGACTAATCTCGGGCCTCAAGATTTGAATTACCAGAATGATAATATGGTCTTGTTGGTCATGGCGAAAACTATGAATGAAGTTGTCTATTATGGACAACTTTTTTTTTTCAATTCGTCCTCACGAGAAGTGGGATATCTATGAACAATATCTAATCCTCTCCAAAAGATATCCACATCATCTAAAGGAATGCACCTACCATCTCTAGCTATAAACGCAATTTCACATGCACAAGGTAACCGATGTGTTTTCCTAAGGAAACATCCTCCACATGCTACCCGATATACTCCTATATTTATAGAATGTACAATAGCAAGTATCAATATTTTTAAGCCCACATTTGATACACGACCTTTCAGATTTTGGCTCAAAACACCATCAAAACTGGCAATTGTACGATACATAATTCGCTCGAACGATTCGAGGATCCCCGTATGCTGCTCTGTTAGTAAGTTGTGAACTTTTTCTCAAAAAATCTCAAAATTGCATTGATTCGTCCCTAAGTATTTTTTGAGGGATGAATGAGCACCCTCCACCCTATGTAATACAAGTACAAAATTAGGACCTTATTTTAAAGAGATATAATAGCAAAACCAAAAATTGGATAAAAGGACATACTTATTTGAAGTTGTTTGGCCGTATTGTTGTATCTTGTTCGTTTGATATTGAAGAACCTTGTCACCATATTTTGTTATCCATGTGTCCATAACGTACGCAAAACACTTAGGTTGAGAGGCGAACAATTTTTTCAATGTAACAAGATTCTTTTCGTAGCTCTCAACCGTGTTTGCTCTGGCAACATAGCCATAACACTCAACAAATTGTTTTGCAACCATATCATCGTGCAATATCTTTCAGACCATCCCAAGAATGTTCTTACTAATATTCCACGTGTATAGCAAGTGGAATTATTTTTAATAATTATTTTTACTTTAAAGTCAATGGCCATAATAAGATCTATCCTTTGTGTTCTTTTATTTATCTCGTAATTATATGCTTCAAACATATATCATACTTCAACTAGCACTTTAAAACTCGTTGGCGAGATAAGATAGATTATGTATTTACTTCCACACGTGGATATCGAGTTTAGTGTTAAACATTACATTTCTCACGTAAGAAGTTGATTGCTGGATATTTTTTATTGTCTTAAGAGGATTCCAACAAGTTTGATATTAAGATATCGAGGTATAATGATGTCACTTACTCAGATTTGAGAATAAAAAAAACTTGGATAAGATATGATATTGATTCAATTGTTATAATGTTCAATCATAATCTAGTCATATTAGAACAAATCCAATCATCTTGAAACTTTGAAATGAGAAAGTATATATGAGTTGATAAAGAAATATAATGATTACATATCACCATCTATGCATCATATGCTGTATATTTTTCACCATCTTCGGTAATATCATTTTCTAGAGGGATTATTATGACCAATATTTATTATGTTGTAAACGAAAAAATTGAAATTTTTTCGCAAGTCCACCTAAAAAATATTTGGTTTGGTTTGGTTTAGATATATCTTTATTTTTATGTTTATGTTGTATTCTTAGGGAAGTAAAAGTTTTGCGTAGGTCAATTAAATTGGTCATTCATAAGCTATTGACAAATATATTTTCAATATGGAGTTTGACTAAGATATCTTAAGAATAAATTGTTCTTCAAAAGTTTGTAGGTGGAACACATATGTTGTTTACCTAAAATACATATTACAACATAACCAATACGGACCTCGATTGGTAGTAAATCAGTTTTTATATCGAGTAATGTTCATCCTAATCTAGTCGCAACCCGATTATTCATTATTTGTAGACACATACTCTATTTAATTTTTTTTCTTTCAAAAGATGAGTTTACCAGCCACCACAAATAGTCGAACTTTATGCTACGAATTATTTCCAAAGTCTAGTAACCTAATACTCCACACCTTAGTTCTTCTTATGAGTTAAATAACGTGTTTATTTCTGAACCAGATGTGTTTGAAGGTCAATTGTCAAGTAGTGACTTCCCATTTTTTATGGATCCCCATTATTGATAAAATATTATAAAAAAACATGTAGTTTTTCTTTTTAACAATATCAAATTGGTTATGCGTCAGCTGCTAAGAAAATCTCTATCATCGTGATTATTTGTTTTGTTTTTATTGATACAGAATTTCTCTAGTTTTTCTATAAAAAAAACTTTGATTGATGCTTTCTTAGATTATTTATTTCAAGAAATATTGATGGCTTAACAAATGTTTATCTTGTAATTATTATAAGATTTACTTATTTGTTACTTTAGTTAATCCTTCTAATGCGGCCTTTTGGAAACCTTTGATAATATTCACCATGTTTCCCATAATTTAGTAGAAACACTGGGGATAAGGCAATAAATATGCATTAATATCATAAACCAACGACTTATTAATACCAACTCGTGCAAGACCGGGGTATCAAACACTATAAAACTTAATAATTTCAGTTTTTTTCCTGAAGCTTTCCCTCATCATTTCTAGAGTTATGATGCTAATAAAAAGGACGGATTATGTATAAAAGCAAACCATATGATAATGATGACCTCATGATGGTTTTAAACAACATTTATTTCATGGTATAATATAATAAACGTTAGTCGTGCTCTTTGTATTCTAGAGGCTTTGTCAAGCTTTACACTAAACCAAGTCAATTTTTATTAATAAGGATCTCCATAAGACGCACACCCTTACCATATTTTTATCCATGAATAAAATTTCATTTGGAAACCCTCAAGCTTTATATATGATCGAACATATAAGATTATCTTCTATTAGGAAGTTTAACTCTTATATATACCTCTTCCAGATGATGTGGATATATCTAGTTTGACTCGTGTCTATATGAACTATTATTATTATAAGTGATGGAAACATTATTCTCAACTTAAGAAAAATGGTTGATTTATATGGTATTTGGTAGACCTAGAACTATAAAAGTCTGTCATTACGAAGGCTAAAGGGATTTAAACTTTGCATGATGATATTTTTTAACTTTAAGAATTTTATGATATCTTAGAACTATAATATATGATACTCAAGGTCGGAGATGTCTTCAGAATTTTATTTTTTTATTATTTTTAAGCCTCGAGAGTCTGTTTTGCCAAGATACATCAACATATGGGTGAGTTGATCACGACATCGATGGAGACATAATAAGGGGGTCTTTTTACGTCTTACCATTTTGATTCTTTTTGGATTTGTGTCATCATTTTAAAGTTTTATTATTATGAGTCAGATTGGGTTTCATGAAGTTAGCGCAAATATGTCATGATGTTCAACTCATACATGGTATATGAGGACCAGATGTTCTGGGACTACTACATATTTAACGATATCCTTTAGAAATTTTGTAAGTTTGTGTGGTTATTGAATCAAATTTTTAAAACAAAATTTGGACATTATCACATTACGTATCAGACTGAACTATATGGGAATAAACTCATCTTGGACCAATATTTCTTTATAATCCTATTCATGAGTAATCAGAAAGTCTTCATAAACGCACCTTCATGAGTCAAATTTAAACTCGTAGATAAATGTTTATCACCACCTAAAATATATTAAATGTGTATAATTGAAGAGAAGAACGATAGGTAATAACTCAATTCTTATTCCTATATAGAATATTAGAAGAATATTAGATGTTATAATTTTTAACGGTTTTTTGAATCATTTTTTAGATTTTACCTATATTAAAATTTTGAAATTAACTTTTAAATCATGACCTTTAGTCCAAGACAAAAGTAAAATAAAATATTTTTACTTGTATGTAAATATCATAAAATAATCATTAGTTCTAATAAGATTTAACATGGACATATTGTTACACGTTTGATTCTTGTTTTGTAATCTATAAAAAAAACCAAATTAGTGTTTACTAAATTAACGAGTCTAACAAAAAATTAATTTATAACCGAGCCGAATAGGTTTTCTATAATACTTGATGAATATAAGATTATCAAAGATGTTTTTTAATTGATTCACATTATTTTTTAGATTTTGACAATGTCATCCGTAGTAAACGTTTTAATCAATATCACACCCTTCTTTATACAATGTGCTAAAAAAATATGGTTTGATCCATTTTGAAACTTCACGTGACTTATTGTACTACGTGTTAGTAATAAATGCAGTTTAGATTATTTTGAAACTTCACGTAACTCGGTCGTCGTTTCGTATCATATTCTATTGTATATATTAATTTTAAAATATCTTATCAACCAAACTAATTTCCAATTCAATTTTTTTGTTCAATCAAACATTTTAATATAAATATTAGTGTAAATCTAAACAAACTGTAATATGAATATATCATTATTATATAAATATGAAATTGTTTGAAAACAACACAAATAGATTTTATACTTATTAATAAATATTGTATAACTATTTATAATAAAATAGGTAATGAATTAATAATAATTTTTTTAAAATATATTTCAATCTTATATTAAAGTAGCTGAATCATCTTATAAATATTTAACGAATTTATCTAAATAAAATTGACTAACATATATCTATACACATTTATAATAAATTATTTATAACAAAAACTATTTTGAAATAATATTTAAAAAAATAGAATTGACAAAAGTAATTCTCATTATTTGAATCCCATACTTTTAAATTATATATAACATAATTTTTAAGACACGCAGGGTGATGAAAATTCTTAGTTACTAAGTTGTTTATTTGAGTTTACATATATTTTTTTCTTTTATAATAGGTAATTAGATTAGAAGTTATGTGAAATCCGTCATAAGTTTATTTTAATAAACTTTTAGTTTGATTATTAAAAAATAATTTGTACAAATTTGATTTAGTTCATAAATATATAAATACGAAAAATAAAAACTTACAAAATAAAGTTGATATATTCTTTTATCGTCTATATCAGCTTTGTTATTTTATTTTGTTTTAGTTGAGTGTTGTATGATTTGATCTGTTATATTATGGAATAAAATATTCTAGATATTATATCTTCTAATGAATACCACAACATAGTTTTGTATCTAAGCGGTTGAAATAATAATACATTTAAGTTCTTATTTATATATGATGTGCAATTAAAGTTTTAACTTATGTCCAATTGCACTCTCACTGAATTCCGTTTCTGTGATCATGGACCATAACTTGGCCATTTATTCACAAATTGGTCCATAAACTGTATGTTTAGACTTAAGTGACAACATTCGGGTTAAATCTTTCACAAAACTTGAATATAATCCGGTAATCACCTCCATTAGTAGTTTCCATAAATTGCTCTAATTTTTTTTAATTTATATAACTTATTAAATTGGACTGTCTATCAACCAATAGCCAAATACATTATTAAGCATGTGACGAACCATAAATTTCCAACAATCACCAACTTGGATCATTATATGTTTTCAAATGATGCATTTGTTTAATAGACATCATATCATCTATTTTCTATAGAGGAACTAAACAATCTTGTACATGACGATGAACGATAAAGAGCTAAGATATTTTTAGTGTAATGTGAGAAAATGGATGCAACTTTAATCATATTATCGTTATCAACCAACTATTGGATCTATTACGGTGCGTAGAATAAGAATAATATGAAACGTAATCGCACATATCTATTCTTTATTGTTCCTACTCAAGTGGATATCTACTTAATGAGCAAGCATACATCAGAACTTATTATAAACTCTCATTACAATAAATGATTTTCTAAATAAAAAACATCCATTATAATGGTTTGTTTTTGGAAAAATGTTAGGAACCATTACTTTAGTAAAAGGATATTCCACCTTCAGACTTTTACCGATGTGATCTATGATGATTTGATGACTTTATACATTCTCTTTAATAGACATGTCTATATGATTTCCTTAGCTCAGCTCGTGATATTTAACTATAGAATCATGGATACATCATAGACTTCATAGACTTTTTATCCCTTATAAAATGACATCATTTTACAACCATAATGATTGGTCGGATGTATTGAAGCATTTAAAAAATTAACTGTCTTAATGGAGAATGTAACTAGTTTTGCTTTAAACTTTCCCATAATGTTATACCCTCAGCTAATAAGAATGTGCTGCCCAAAAAACTATAAACTATGTTCACTCATCGTACCAAAATTGGACTCGGAATATCCAATTATCTCCAGATTATCCGACTTCTAATATGTTAACATGTGTTCTTTTGTTGGTTATTTATACCAGAGGATACTTTTTACCAATTTCTAATGGTCTATTCCTATACTACCTACATCTTTCCCAACATCCCGAAGATAAAGATAACGTTGGGCCTCGTACAAATTTGAGCATACATGAGACTCCCAATTGTCGAATTATAAGGAGATTTATTTTGAATTTTCTAAATTTCAAAGTTTCTCTTTTAACATTCGATTTCAGTTATTTTTTTCTCTTTTGCAATAGGTGTATTCAAAGACTTGTCATTTCCTATTACGTAACATTATAACGTACTTTCTATATAAGTCTTTTGTTACAATATTAAGATTTTATGGGAACAATCCTAATAAATCTTGATTTTTAATATAAAAGTCGCATCGCCAAGATATTTCATAGCAAATTTGTTCGACAAAAATATTTTAGTAATATATAAAAATTACTTATCATGTGTGGCAACACGGTATGTCATCAATATACAACACTAAAAATATGAACTTACTCCTACTGAATCTTTAATACACATAGTCTCCAACCAAGTTCATCTCAAAACCAAAAGAGATTATTATCTCAAGAAACTTATAATACCACTATCGAGAAGCCTACTTGATGTTCACATCTTAAACATAATTATAATTGAAGAATCATAAAATTTAAAGTCATGTGAATGCTCTTAATATCCAATAAAAGAACGACTACCCCTTTTAGTGTCCAATTTCTTTTTATTCGGCTGATACAGATTTACTTTAAATAGTTATTCCCGAACATACATATGTTTTCCGTTTGGTTTTCGTCCAATCCAAAGTTTATATGGATCTTAATGGTTTGTTTCATAGGATATATATTGAGAACATATACAACATATTTGTGTCCTCTCTCTAAAGTGATAGTAATAAAGTCGAATAATGAATCACATTCTTACCATATCTTTAAACATATGATTTGGCCTCTTAGATATAAATTTTATGTTAAAAGATCTCGACATTGTATTCTAAAGAATCATACGATAATCATCCATGTAATATGTAAATGAATCATGACATTGTTCACCCAAAGTGTCTATATGTCATAATATTCACCAACACGGTCAAATATAAGACAATAAATGCTTTTACCAAGTTATTTAACTTCAGATTTAAAAGCTATGAATTTGACTTAGATATTATGATATCTCATAAATAAGATATATATACTCATACAAAGAGAAGTCATCTATAAACCATATGAAATACCATTCTTGTGTAAGTTGCTCCTTCTCTTAAGTTGCAGAAGGAGTTTGTTCACTAACCATTCACGTCTCATGTTGAGGAAAACCTAAAACACAAACCCTATCAAACTCTCTAGGAAGGTCAATCTTAAGTTCCTTTAACTTTAAGATAATCATTGGCATCCAAAAGATATATTATCTTATTATTATATTTTCCATTAAACTTCATGGTTGAGAGATGCATCAACAACATCTTAATTTTTACCTTATCAAACGTGGTAAAACGTTTCTCAATTGATTTAAAACACTCAATTAAATTGGTGATCTTAGTCAGGACATCCCCATGGAATGCCAAAGGTATGCATTATTTCATAATTGTCAAGTGCATCCTATTTGAAAATTTTCAAGGCTCCAATTCTTTCTTCATATTATAAAACATATCTTTAGTGAGTGTCATGCCATTATTAGTCCTTAATGTCATATTGAGACCGTGACAGGTCAAATAAAATTTATGTCATATCTTCATTAGAAAAAATTAAATATTTAAAATAAAGGTCTTATTATCTAATTCGTTAAAGGTATATACTACAACATTACACATAACAAACAAGACATAAGTCCCACATTTATTTGACATGCAACTTTAGAAACAGTGTTTACAAATGGGATATTACATGTAAATTGTAGCTTATGTCGTTATTCATCCAACTTTAATTGTCAAGTGCATCTTATTTGTATGAGTTTGAGAAAAATCGTTGTTGATCCAATTTTAATCAACTTAATTCAAGAAAATTCTCATTTGTGTTGGTTTCCCTATTTCTACTAAACACTTAAGGTCTTGTAGTGCTAGAAACTATCATACTTTCCAGGAGATCAACCATCTCATCCTTTTCATCCCTTTTTCATGCATCGTCTTCAATGATGTCCATTACTGAATTGCTAAGAGAGAAATCTCCAAGTTCACAATTAAAGATACTTACAATGCCATCCGTACACCCATCCTCAGTGTTGGGTGGCGGAATTAGTATGCCATAAATTTAATATTCTCCTCTATTCCTTCATATATTCGCTTGTTATCCAAGGGAAACTTTCCACCCGCAATAAAATTCTGTGTTGGGGTTTAAACACTCCCTTGACTTGTGTCATATATAATTCTGCCTCTGAAACATTAATCATATCCTTTATGAATGTAGTTGAGAGCCTCTGGGGTTGCGCAAGCTTCAAATTGCATTTTTCTTTAAGTTACAATAATAATTGGGTCTCTTGGATCCATGAGGAGTCCAACTGGCCTCCTTCTAGTTTACGATACTTTTGACGTACCTATTTTCGAGCCATCGTTCATGTTTGGTGAGTGAGAAATGCTAAAAGTTTTAGCTCTTCTCCTACCATTTCCTATGCAGTATCTTACCGCGGGCTTTCTGACCTCCGGGTCAGATTTCATGGTACTAAGATTGTCTGGCCAATCTAATCTCTTTAATCTCTAACTTAATTTTGTTTTTTAGATTGATGCAACTATCTATCATTACCGGTATGTTTTCTTAGTTCATTTCGACGCTGCTACTTAGTATATTCGATCATATGTGGCCAATTCAATCCCTTTGTTCTCTATCTTAAACTTCTTTTATTTTTTGATTGATGCAACAATCTATCACTACTACTCTACTGTCTTTGCTCACTCATACACTACTTCTTTATGATCATATTGGTCTTAACGCTTTCGTTTCGTTTTGATTTTATGTACTTGTTTAGTCAAGTTTAGGTCAATTTTCTTTAATTTCCTTCTTTCATGGATCTTATGCCACTCCTCGGGGTATGTCCCATGTAATTGTAAGAACATTTTTTTTATTTAATGCATTTTTCTACCAAAACAAACATTGACTTGATTAGATAGATGGTATTTTATAGACATATGAAATATGAAATAATGATTTTTTTGTTTTAACCTAAAAACTTAAATTATTCATTTATCTCATTTTAATAGTTCATGATGAAATTATGATCGGTAAAATATGTGTTTAATATTAAAATATTATCAAAATGTCGGGTCTTCATGGTATGTAAAAGTCTAAGATCACATATTAAGCTTACTTATTTTAGATTTAACTCTGTTGATAATGACAGTTTTGTCTTAAAAAATGCTCTATGGTTCTTCAACAACCATCCGATCATCCTGAAAAAGGGAACCCATAGCCTCCCGTTTCGAGGTTGCACTCAAAACTATATCTTTTTTTGTCAGGTTTCATAGCATTCAGCATGAACTTTGGATGGAAACTGGTTTGAACATTATGGGAAGTGTCTCAAGGTGTCCGATTTAGGTAAACACGCACATGGCCAACAAAATTAGGCTGAGTTTTGCTAGGCTCTGCAACGTTATGAATGTTGCCGACAACTTCCTTGAGAATATGACTACCATTTTTCTTGGCAGGTCAAGCTTGCTAGATATGGGGTACTAACGAATTCCCATTATCTGCGCTAAATGTGACATATTTGACCACAACTTCGACAATTGTACCATTGCTCTGACCTCTGTGCTCCGCCAACAAAAAAGCGATCCCATCACTATGAAGATTTTAAATACTACTACTCCTAATGTTACTTATCTGATCGTCGATTCCAATTACAACATTTTTCTGATGTCCTTTGACGAACCAGGCTTTTACCAACCACTAAAAACAATTGGATAAATTTTCAGATTAACACCAATAACTCCCGCAAATCCGATTAGTTTTCCTGCTGTTCGTAGCCAACGACCATCCAATAAGGCTAAGGTGGATAATCTGGCACAAAATAGCGCCATAATCGATCTATAAATTCATGAACTCCATTTATTATATTGTCATTTGTTATGTTTATTTTGTTAATTTTTGCTAGTAATAATATATTACCACACCTGATCTATTTTTATTTGATATTTTTGACATTATTTTTTTTATTTTTTTATTTTTTATTATGAATATATATATATATATATATATATATATATATATATATATATATATATATATTAGTTTTTTTTTATGGAAATTATTAGTATTTAAAACTTATTAAATAAAAAAAAAATTGAAAATATTCTATTTTTTAAAGACTCTAAAATCATATACAATAACAATTTAAAAAATAATTGTCTTCTCTCTTTCAACGATTATGGTCTGACAGGCATATATCTTAGACACATAATTCAACCGACAAAAGATTTAAATGTAATTGTGGTTGTGGTGCTAGGGTTTTGAAAAATAAAAGTTTGAATTATATTGGACATAAACTCTTTTCAAATCTCATTAGTACGAGCCTAACTACTTTAAATTAATTAAAACGCCTCTGTCGTCTCATTATTAAATGACAGGTAAACTTTATATTGTGTGATTCAAGGATAAATTAGATTCGGGGAGGTTAAAGGGGACTACCATCAATCATCCAACTAGAACTAGAATTGTAGTTGCATTTCGTCCTACCAAAATTAAATATCTCAGTGTTGCATTTTGTGATTTTGGTGAAAATACAATTCCTGTTATCTAATAATCACCATAATTACGATAATAACAATCATCAAGATTCAAGAACCTCACCATTTTTATTTTTTGAGATTTTTGATTTCGTATATTTTATAAATATCAAGTTGAAGGTAGCTTTTAAGCCAAGTTGGTGATACTTGATTTCTCTATTTCTAAAAACATGTGAAAAATACGGAGGCCTATAGTAATTCTTACTCAAACTTAATTTAAATTAGTTCAATTTTTTTTAGTTATTATATGTAAATATAAAAGTATGGGCTGTTGGAATTTCTCCATTAAGTTGGACCGTCACATGTTTTATTGATGTATCAGACTATCGTTAATATTAGTTCAATAAAAGCAATCATAAAGAAAAGAACGGACTAGTAGATAAAATATGTATCATGGAGGTAAGATTCCAGGTTTAATTCTGAATACTGTGAAGGATTGGATTCGGAAATAAACAACTTAAACAAAACGTAAAGTTTTGGGGTTATTTTGTAAAACAAAATAATACCGGGTTATGGTCCCTAAGAGTGGCAATTTAATAAGGACTGGTCTTCATTAAGTAACTGTCTGGAAGTTACAAGCAGTTAAATAAAAGAGATGAACCGTTTTCTCACTTAAGTTTTCTATATAAGAATGAGTTCTTCATTCTTAAAAGACACGAGATTAAATACGGAGAGAAAGAAAATGGTCTTTAAGAAAAACGAATTGATTCTTCCTTCGAATTAATTACAAAATTGTGTTTTGATTGTCATCTCTTAGAAGATTCATAACCTAGCAAAGGATCGCGGATCATCTGTTTCAAGTTCAGAATCTGAAGATCAAGGAATGTCTACATCATGTAAGTTATTTCTTCTGCATTATTACAGGATTAATTAACTTCGTGGTTCAATAAGTATATTAGAAATCCGAAAAAAGTATTTCTAACAAGTGGTATCAGAGCCACCATGAAGTTAACTTCTTAAATTTTTAGATTCTCAGTTCATGATATTTGATATTTGTTGATTTGCCGGTTAAAAATACGTATTTATGAGTATTTGAATTGATTTGATAGTCAATTAAAAGCATCTTTAAAAATAAAATAGAGAAAATCGGCAAATCATATATCTTATATTAAATAATTGTAGAAGGTTAACCAATTTGTATATTAAGAAGAAAATACGTGTTAGATTGAGTTTATCCTATCACTATCACTATTATTTCGTAAAAAACATGTAAAAATTATGATGACTGCATCTCGGTTATAAAGTTAATTTAAATGGCAATACTATAATTGTTATTTACTGTTGTCGATTTTTAATTATATATATATATATATATATATATATATATATATATATATATATATATATAAATATATATTCCATAACCACACGACTGCGCTTTTATAGAAATGTATTAGAGCATCCCAACAGATACTCTATTTAACAGTTTATAGTAAATTTAGCTATTATTTATTAAAAATCAGTTTCCAACAGATAGTCTAAACCGATAGCTATATTTAATTACTTTATTTTCGCTCTTTATATTTACCGAGGCGGTTAAACACTCTTTATAATTTTCCTTGTTTTTCTCACATTATCTAACAAATAAAATAACTTCCATAATAATAGCGTATCTGTTGTAAAAAATGATAATTTAAAATTATAAAGTAGGAAAATCCTCTCCATATTTATCTACAATATAAAGAGACTGTTGGGGATGTTCGAACTGAAATTGATTTTCATTAAAAGCTTGGAGTAGTGGTCAGTTTTTAAGATTAATCGAATCAAAATTAAATAACAATTAAAGAAAAGGATACAGGTAAAATGTATCTAAAACTGCAGTTTAATATATATAAATAAGGGAAAGATACACGTTATAGCGGTTATAAAACAAAGACTTTAATAAAATCAAGAAGACGAGGTTGATTTGGTATATATATTTTATTATTATTAAGAAGACGTGGTTATTAACCGCCACTAATGTAGTTTTAATTAAATAAAAGTAGTGTGTATAGGATTATGCATTCAGTTACACAGTATATGCTTTTACACGCTTACATGCTTCCTATATTGCACTTTAATTTATAAAGTAAAATGTTAGACGGTTAGAGAAAACAGTAGTTATTTAACTACAACTCAGGTGTCAATTTGCATTATTCCACGTTAACTATATATAATATTATTATATATAAATATAGAATTATATTATATATATATATGAAGAATTATATTATAATATATAATTAAAGGTATATATTATAAAGTAATAAGTTTAAGATCTAAATTTAGATGAAGAGTATAAAATAGTTTGGACATTAAGTGAATAGGTACTTGTATAGTATTTTTCAAAATAATAAGCATGTTTTAAGTTATCTGAACTTGAATAAATAATCAATGATCTAATATATTGTCAAAGTGATCCCTATTGGTGAATTAATTACTTTAGAGTTTTGATAAGTCTTTGATTGACAAGTATGTAAACTTTAATCGGCCCAAAGGAAGGTTAATGTTTAACATAATTAATCTTAGACACGAGATAATTATTTGTGAATTGGTCATTAAAAAAATTGAACTAGGAAAATCGCCCCAAAGGAAGATTTTCTTAATTAAGTCAATTGGTAAGATCAACATTAATTATGCTCAAACTCATATATATACAAATTAATATGCTTGCCTAAAAGTATCTTGTTGATGTTGTAAGAGTATGTTTTATTATGCTATGTTTATTTGTTAAATACTATTGAGATTATATGTTAAGTGATGTTTTTGGCTATTTGTTGTTTGTTGTTTGTTATGTTAGCAAATTCGTATCTTTATAACCCGGAAGGCAAAAAAGGCACCCATACTTAATGGGAGTAACTTTGAGCTGTGGAAAGAAGACATGTTGCTGCACTTGATGTGCCATGATTACTTAGCATTGAGGGTCGATGAACCTAAACCTCTGACTGATGACAGTTCTCCTACGAAGAAAAAAGAGTCAGAGGCGTGGGAAAAGTCGAACATGATAAGTCTAGGGATCATGAAGCAAGCAATTCCATTAGCATTCCGTGGTGAAGTTCCACCTGAGATCACTAATGCGAAAATGTTTCTCGAAGAGGTAGATAAATGTTTTGCCAAGAACGATAAAGTAGAGATTAAGACGCTGCTTATTAAGCTAGCCTCTATGAAATATCGTGGCAAATGGACTGTTCGTGAGCACATCTTGGAAATGTCAAACATCGCTTCCAAATTGAAAGCACTTAAGATTGACCTTTCGGAAGATGTTGTGGTAAGCTTTGCTTTTCACTCTTTCCCTCCTCAGTATAAGAACTTCAAAACCTCTTATAACTGTCAACGCAAGAAATGGACTCTTAATGAGCTCATCTCTCAGGCAGCGCAAGAGGAGGAAAAGATGAAGCAAGAACATCCAGAAGTGCAAATGGTGAAAGCTCAGGTGGATAAGGGAATCAAGAGAAATTATGAAGATTCAGATGCACATGCATCCGGTTCGGGACAAAAGAAGCATAAGGGTACGTTTGGTAAAGGGCGTTGCTTCCATTGCAAGAAACCAGAGCACTTTAAGAAAGAATGTGAAAAATGGAGGGCTATGATGAAAGCCAAAGGTATTTTCACTTCTATGGTCTGTTCTCAGATCGATTTAGTTTCAGTGCCAAGAAATACTTTGTGGGTTGATACAGCAGCAACAACTCATGTTTGTATTTCTTTGCAGGGTATGATAAGAAACCGAAGCCTGAGTGATGGTGAAACATCCATCTATACAGCTGATGGCAGTTCGTGTTTAGTTCATTCTATTTGTGATTTTCGTTTGTTGCTTACCAGTGGCCATTTTTTGTATTTAAAAGACGTATTGTATGTACCTTCTTTTCAAAGGAACTTAATTTCCTTTCCGTTGTTGGAAAAATTAAGTTATTCTTGTCTATTTGGAAATAAAAGTCTATGTATTTATTTACATGACAATGTTGTTGGTTCTGGAAAGTTAATAGCAAATGATAACTTGTATTTATTGGATACTATAAAGGATGACAAAGAGATAATGAATATAGATGTACCTGGAAAACTAAATTGTAAACTGGAAAAATCAGCAAAAATTTGGCACAAGCGATTAGGTCACATTTCTAGAAATAGAATTGAAAAGCTTGTTTGAGAAGGTTTATTAAGTGGATTTTTCGAACTTCAACGTTTGCGTTGAATGTATAAAAGGAAAACAGACCAAAGTGAAACGATTAGATGCATACAGAGCAAAAGAGGTCTTGGATTTGATACATACAGACATCTGCGGTCCGTTCCCTACAACATCATGGAACAGCCAACGATATTTTGTATCTTTCATTGACGACTTTTCACGATATGGGTATCTATATCTTATTCACAAAAAATCAAAGGCCATTGACAAGTTTGAAGTCTTTAAGACCGAAGTTGAAAAACAACTTGGTAAAGATATTAAGTGCGTCAGATCGGACCGTGGTGGTGAATACTACGAGAGATATGATGGTTCAGGTGAACAACGTCATGGACCGTTTGCAAAGTTCCTAGAGGAGTGTGGGATAGTCCCTTAGTATACGATGCCGGGTTCGCCCAACATGAATGGAGTATCTGAGAGACTAAACCGTACATTGAAGGATATGGTAAGAAGTATGATTAGTCATTCAACATTACCTATATCACTCTGGGGAGAAGCAATAAAATGTGCGACCTACCTACTTAATAGAGTTCCGACGAAAGCAACTACTAAGACACCGTATGAACGTTGGACTGGGCGTAAACCTAGTTTAAAACATTTACATGTTTGGGGATGTCCAGCTGAAGCGAAGCCTTATAGGCCGAATGAAAAGAAATTGGACTCCAAAACGGTTAGTAGTTATTTCATCGGATATCCCGAGAACAGTAAAAGTTTTAAGTTTTATGATCCTTCCACAAAGAATATATTTGAGACGGGTACAACAAAATTCTTTGAGGATCCAGAGTTTGGGGGAAAGAATTTAGTAATGAACATTCATTTTGAGGAAGAATGAGTAGAGATTCATGAAGGTTCTAACAATGGTACTATAGTGTCATATGATGATATGGTAATTAGAAGGCCAGTCATCACTTCAGATTCGTTAGAACATATAGATACTCAAGACGATGTTAATCTTCCTCCTATGGATGTTGTTCCAATGAAGCAAAATTAAGTTGTTCAAGAAGAACAAACTCTACCTCCTCAAGAAGTTCCAGTGCAAAATGAAGAAATTATGCCTTTGCGTAATCTACTAGAGAAAGAAAGAGCGCTATATCTTCAGACTATATAGTGTATCTTCATGTTCTTGAAGAATTTTATGGTTCAACTGGAAAACGATCCTTTAAGTGTTCTTGAAGCCATGAAAAGTTCTGATTCTCACTTATGGATTAAAGCAATGAACGAATAGTTTAAATCAATGCAAGATAATGCGGTATGGGAGCTTGTTCCATTACCTGAAGGAAAGAAGCCAATTGGTTGTAAATAGGTTTTTAAAACCAAACGGGATTCTAAGGGTAATGTGGAGAGGCATAAAGCGCGACTTGTAGCTAAGGGTTTTACTCAACGTGAAGGGATTGACTTTAAAGAAACCTTCTCTCTAGTTTCTTCGAAGGATTCTTTTCGGACAATCATGGCATTAGTTGCACACTTCGACCTTGAGCTCCATCAAATGGGGTTTTAACCCAGAAAAATGCATGTAGAACATGAGTGATTAATTATGGTGGTCGTGGTTGTGGATGACAGAAATTAAGGATATAAAGCTTTCAGAGGATGTCTTGAAACTATAAGAAGCACGCAGTAGATAGATATATTCTGGCACTGAACTAGACAATCAGGCACTGAATCTCTAAATGCTTCGATTTACAAATAAAGTTTGGCAGTAAAAGAGAATCCCAACTTCCAAGGACGTAATCGATAGTTGTTATCAGATTGAATCCTTCATAATACGCATGATCGACGAGGGAAGGAATATTTGAGAATGAACTAAAATACCAACCAAAATTTTCTATCATGGAAAGCTAAGAAAAACAGCAAGGGCAATAACGCACTTTGGGTAGCAGATCTTGTAACAACGGGGTAACGATGATTGACATGAACAATTGGAAAAAAGAACAAAATGATAAAATAGATATAACGGAGCATGTGATAAGGCATCGTGTAGTAACATGCAACATTTGACGACATCCATATAAAAATCAAGTTATACCTCTAACTAATGAACGATTCTTAAGAAAACTAACGGGAGAACATAAGGAACGTGGAAACGGAACATTGAACCACGATTGGGCACAACTAAGGGTGGAGAATTATTTAGAGATAATAGGATAATGTATGCGGTTTTATAGTATATAAAGGTATTGGAACCCCATAATAATGTAAGATTTTCCATTAGAGTAATAAAAAAAGTATGCGTTTATTCTTCCAATACACATAACTATTCACTATCACTAAAATCCCTCACAATATTTTAGCAGCGTCTGTGGGAACAACTGAGATAAGTTTCCATTTGCACATATGTGATGGTTTGAACTAGGTTATGAATAGAAAGGAAAATCACGGTATCCCCTCATAGGCACGATGGATAAGGAAACCAGGTTGATGATCAGAGAATCCTGGAAAACACGCCGAGTGGTGAAGGAATCATAGGAGCTGATCAAGGAGGTCATCAGGTGGCTTACGCGGTAGTGGTAAAAAATGACGATCAATCTCAGATAAAAGCTGGGGCAAACACCGTCGGAGTGTCTTAGAAAGAAAACCTTCGAGATGTAGGTATGTCTTCCACCCCCTCTAATGTGAAAATTCTGGAAACTATGATAGAGGATATCAAGCACGAGCAGCATAAGGCTGCCCAACGACAGCATAAAGAAATGAAGAAGCTAAACAATGCTGGCGAGGCCGAGGGTATCTACAGGAATAAGGGTCGTGCCCATAAAAACAAGTGCCCTAGGGAAAGCAAGAGCAAGAATCATATGAAAAAAAGGTTGACAGATTCTAATAGGGATGACTTTTTCCAGTAACTGGGCACCTCGCGATGACAAAGGGCTCGAGGTGGTAGGGTACAATTAGGTAAGGTCTAATATGGCTCATTATGCTTTGTTGGAGTATTCCTTTGTCAAATGCATTTTGGAAATCAAACTCCCCCAAAAGTTTATTATGTATAAGATGGACTCGTATGATGGATCACGGGACCCTGAGCACCACGTGAAACAGTTTAAGAACTTGATGATGACTTTCAATCCGGACGACGTTTTACTTTCCAGAGCTTTCTCCATGATATTTAATAGAAATTCAATTGTCTGGTTCACAAAGATTTTAAAAGGGATCGATTAAGGATTTTGAAGGCTTGTGAGTCGCTTTCAGAAATCACTTTCTTAGGAACTAAGAGCACAAAAACGAGGGAGATATTATCATGGACATGTACCAACGAATGGGTGAAAAATTGAAAAGCTACATACAAAGGTTTTATACGGGAGATGAACTCCCTCTCATCTTGGGTCGAGCCAGTGGTAGTTATTAAAGAAATATATAAAAAAATATTATGCCAAGTAGTATATTTTATTCATCATAGAAGAAGAGATGCCTTTGTACATAATCGTCGACCTATTTGTAATGTTTACAGGGAAATTTTATTTTCCCACTAATTACATAATCTCTTTAATCTCATTCATCAACCAAAATTTATGGTAATGGCCATATGATTTAGGGCATTACTATGGTCAAGATCCATTAAGTTGTTTCCAGTCAACAATAATTTATATAAAATTGACCTTCTTTATAACTTCTTCATTAATTACGATAAATAATCGGGCTTGCCCTTCATTGGTAATTGCGCGTTCTTCATTGTATGGCCTTAACGTACAAATTGTTCAGTTATGAGTGGCCTCTGCTCGGTGAGGCATTTTCTCGGTTTCTCTTCACAAGTCGGTGTCGAAACCCATTGGTTGCACCTCATCTCGGTTACTAGCACTGATATTGACTGATGGGCTGCCAATTACCTTGATAGGACATGGATTCCTCTGAGTTTGACCTTGGCCAATTGATATCAAGTGTTGTACTGCTGCATTGCTTATAGGTAGTCTCGGTTTCACATGAAGAAACTCTCGGTTTGATTCCATTCGCGCTCTTATGTTACTTTCATTTGCTTAAACTTCGCTTGATCTATTAGTGGATGAAGGCATCCTCATCAAGGCTCCCAATAGTCCATGGATTATATGTTGAAAATATAGATCGATAGAATAAGATGTGACAAAGAATAGTAGAAGGTAGAATACTTGAGTTATTTATATTTTACGTGGGCCTTGTGTCGTAGCATTTGTAGCAATGGGGTGATATATTTTACAAGAGTAATGTCACAGGCGGTATTTACAAAGCGGCGTATGCGATATAATTGGTCAAACACATAAAGTCGTTTTGATGTAGTATTGTGTTTTGATTATGAGGAAACGTGGTAGTAATTAATATGAATGACAACTGTTGTCTTGTCAGTCGTGTAGTGGAGAGTCATGTTTGATGAGTCCAGAATTTGTTGTCACTCTTTATGAGAACCGGACAGGGGTAATTCGGACAACATCCACCCACTGAACCGTCAGGACTGAACTAATATACTAAAAAATTAATCACTTCATGACTAAGCTAATTATATACATGCTTAAAACTAATGGGTCTTTGAACTCGACCCGAATCCATAAGTCAACCCGAAAGCCCATGTGGCCCACAATTAAGGGTATAAATACCCAACCACTTTCATTTAATGAGGGTAATGAAAATTAAATTCAACCAGGCAACTCAATTCTCACTCTACACTCTATCCAAACATTAAATACCTTTAAAATACCACAAAACTCTGGACAAAATTACCCTCAAACAAAAATAAACCTCACCAAATTGGCGACCACAGTGGGAGAACGATGGTGCCTGAATCTAGCATTCAAAACAATCAGGAAAAACCAGTTCGGATGAATACGGAGGTGCAGGAAGTACCACCAGCTTTGGCCAAAGTGGTGGGAGAAAATGATGAATATATCATTGAGGAGCGAGATAGGTTAAAAGTTGAAATAGAAGCTCTGAGGGCTGCCAAGAGGGCCGAGATGGGCACAAAAGAGAAGTCTAAGGCGTCAGTTCATCATACTGACAATCCAAGGGAGCATGAGCCCTCAAAAACCCATATGAGCACGAAAAGTCTCATGCTAGCTCAAAAAAGTCTCACCTGTCTAAACCGGTGGAGAGCTCTGATTCAGACTCAGAATCTTCCAGCATCTCCTCAGGCGAAGATGGAGTCGAAGAATCCCTATCATCCAGCAGTGATGAAAGCCGTTCGAAAAAGAAACAAAAGTTAGTTAAAAAATACTCAAGAAAAAGGGATATGCATGGAAAGTTAAAGAGGCATATAGGCAAAGGATCGTCTCATAGCCGGAGACACGTAGATCGGATGGTGATGGATCCTTTTGCCTTCCATGATGAAGCAGGTATCTTTGCAACTCCTAATGAGGATACCGTTTTCAGTTGTGGCCGGAATTGGAGATAATCTCCATTATCCTCCAAAATCCTGTCCGGAAACCTCCCTAAGAGGTTTGACAGTACAAAAATGGAAAAATACGATGGCAGTAAAGGCCCGGATAACCACTTGGAACAGTTCAAAAATTTCATGATGAATTTTGATGATAACGACAAGTTGCTTTGTAGAGCGTTCTCCCAATCATTTAACGGGAGTGCTCTGAAGTGGTACAATAGTTTGCCACAAGGCTGCATCAGAAATTTCGATACTTTTTGGGTGGCTTTTCGAAGATAGTTTGTTGGAAGTAAAAAGGTAAAGGGAAATATTCAGAGGAGACACCATGACAGCACCAACTGCTTCTTCGAGAAAAAGGCACGTTCATACTTTAGCTACCCAACTGGAAGGAGGCATGACTTCCTATCAATCGCAGATTCCATTTCCCTTTATTGTTTTTGATGAGGATGACTTGAGGGATATAGCTGGTCCTCATGAAGATGCTGTTGTCATAGGAGCATCCATCGGGGGCAATGACATAAGGGAAATTTTGGTGGACACCAGAAGTTCTGCCAATATTCTCTTTTTAACTTCCTACAAAAAATGAAAAATCCAGCAGTGATTCAACGTTCGAACAGGTTGATTGTGGGTTTCACAGGAAGCTCAGCAGACGTGATCGGAGAATTCGAGGAGCAGGTCTTATTCGGCAAAGGCCCTTTTGAAAAAATAGTTAGAATATTGTTCGTCGTGGTGGATTGTCCCACTTGTTATAATGCTATTCTGGGGAGGTCTTGGCTCTCTAGGATGCATGTCGTGGCCTCAACAGTCCACCAATGTTTGAAGTATGTTGTGCAAGGACAAGTTGGAGTTGTTCGGAGCAGCCAAAAGGTAGCAAGAGAGTGTTATGCAACAACACTGGCTCCTCGGACGTTGGGGGCAGTTCGGATCAACGAGGAATAACAGTTTGAGGGGCTTTCTGGGGAGAGGGTGAAATTGATGACCCCAGAGAGACCCCTGGAGTTTTAATACCGATTGAAGAAATTGAAACACATTCTTTGGCTGAAGGAAAAAATGTCAAGATAGGGTCTAAGTGACATCGGAATTAAAGGGCAAAATGTTAAAGTTCCCAAAAGACCATCATCATGTTTTGCTTGGTGCAATGCTGATGTTACCGGAGTACCAGCATATATTATATCACACCAACTATCCATCCGAAGGGACATAGCACCTGTGATACAAAAGAGAAGATCTTTTTCTAAGGAAAAGGTTGATGTCATAGTTCAAGAGGTCGACCAGCTTACTAAAATGGGGCACATAAAGGAGTCTCAGTACCCTTTATGGACAGCCAATCCGGTATTGGTGAAAAAGAAAAATTGGCAAGTGGCGTATGTGTATCGATTTTACAGATCTCAACGGAGCTTGCCCAAAGGATTTATACCCAGTCTCCCGGATTGATCAGTTGGTGGATTCCACATCTGGAAACAAGCTGCTATCTTTTATGGATGCCTTCTCTGGGTATAATCAGATTCAAGTGGATCCGAAGGATCAAGAGCATACCACGTTTGTTACTGATAGGGGCCTTCATTGTTACAAGGTGATGCCATTTGGGTTAAAAAAATGCTGGGGCTACTTATCAGAGGTTGGTAAACAAGGCTTTTGCTGATCAAATTGGAAGAAACATGGAAGTATACATCGACGACATGATGGTAAAAAGTATGGACGAAGAACTACACTTGGCAGATCTCCAAGAAACTTTTGCTAACTTAGTGAAAGTAAATTTGAAATTAAACCAGAAAAAGTGTGTGTTTGGAGTCCAGTCCGGGAAATTCTTGGGGTATGTAATAAGTGAGAAAGGGATATAGCCCGATCCGGACCAACTTAATGCTTTACTACAAATGGAGCCTCCTCGGAATGTTAAAGAAGTACAACGATTGACTGGAGGTTGGCTGCATTAAATCGATTCATTTCAAGGTCTCCCGACAGGTGTGCCCCGTTTTTTCAAACTTTTAAAGGTGCAAGGGATTTTGATTGGTCCTCACAGTGTGATGAGGCCTTCGATGAAATTAAAAAGCATTTGTCCTCTCCCAAGACTTTGTTTAAACCCGTTGATGGAGAGACTCTTTTCATATACTTGGCAGTCTCTAGTTGTGCCATAAGTGCAGTATTGGTAAAGGAGGTAGATAATTATCCCCGTCCGGTGTATTACATTAGCAAGAGTTTGATTGATTCAGAAAAGCGCTATTTGAAGCTTGAGAAATTAACACTAGCCCTGGTGATTGCTGCGAGGAAGATGAGACCTTATTTTCAGGCTCATCCCATTATTGTCCGGACGTTTTTTCCCTTAAAAAATGTTCTCCAAAAGGCCGACATTTCAAGTAGAATGACTAAGTGGTCAGTGGAATTGGGAGACTTCAATATTGATTTTGCCCCTCAGACAGCAATCAAAGCCCAAGCGGTGGCAGATTTCTTAGTTGAATTTCACTCAGATAGGGATACTAAGCAAACACCTGATGTGAAAGACAAAAAAGTCTGGGTCGTCCAGACTGATGGTGGATCAAGTACTATGGGATGTGGTGCTGGGGTATGTTTGATCTCTCCGTACGGTGACAGAATGTACCAAGCTATATGTTTTGCTTTAAGGGCTTCTAATAATGAGTCCGAATATGAAGCTGTTATAGCTGGTTTGAAATTAGCTCTTATTTGTGGAGCCAAAAGGGTCAAGTTGATGAGCGATTCTCAGCTTCTTATCTATCATGCACGAGGTCATCCGAAGCCAAAAAGGAACAGCTGGTTAAATACTTACTTCTTCTTAAAGAAGTGGCACTTAATTTCAAGAGCATCATTTATGAGCACATACCCTGAACAGAAAATATACTGGCAGACTCTTTGGCAACCATAGCCTATACTGAGTCCTACCCTTGGATTCATGTGCTAGAGTGCCCATCCATTCAAGTCAATCCGGATAAGGAAGAAAGTTTCAATATACAGATAGAACAACCTCAAGATTGGAAATTTCCTCTCCTTCAATATCTCTCAGATGGCATCTTGCCTCCGGAAAAATTAATAGCAAGAAAAGTAAAGTACGAGGCTCGTGGTTTTGTCATCCTAAGAGATATTATTTATAAGAAGTCTTATAGTAAACCCCTCTTACGATGTTTGGGGGTCGACGAGTCTCAAATAGTGCTCTCCGAGTTACATGATGGTGAGGGATCAACTCACTGTGGATTCAGGGCTCTAACAAGAAGGGTTTTGTTAGCTGGGTACTATTGGCCCTCTATAATGCAAGATGCTATGGAGTTAGTAAGAAAGTGTGACCCATGCCAGAGATATAGCAATGAAATTCATATCCCAGCCATCCCTTTAGAGTCAATTTCTGAGCCAATACCTTTTGCTCGATGGGGGTTGGATTTAGTGGGACCTCTACCCATGGCATCCGGGGGCGCAGAACTATAATCGTTGTTATTGATTACTTTTCGAAATGGATCGAAGCAGCTCCATTGGCAGGTACAACATCAAAAGCTGTTATAAAATTCATTTTATCCAATATCTATTGCAGATTTAGAATTCCACAAAAGATAACAACAGACAATGGGCCACAGTTCGACAACAAAGAAATAGAGAGTTTATGTGCCTCTAGAGGCATACAACACTGCTTCTCTTCCCCTTTCCACCCACAAGCAAATGGTCAGGTCCAAGTGGCCAACAGGACAATACTGTCCGGTCTGAAGAAGAATCTAGAAGGGACTGTTGGGAAATGGCCAAGTTATTTGCAAGAAGTTTTGTGGGCTTACCAGACCACTCCCGGGGCTGCAACCCAAGAGTCTCCTTTTGCCTTAGTATATGGGATGGATGCCATTGCTCCCATAGAAGCTACTCTCCCTTCATTTTGGAGTTCATAACTTTTCTGAACACGCCAACGAAGTGGCAATTAGAGGCCAGCTTGACTTAATAGACGAAATAAGAGTTAAGGCTCACCTTAGAGCTGTGCACTATCAAGGTTTGATGAGAAGCAGGTTCGCTTCTAAAATTAAGAGAAGGGATTTTCAACCGGGGGATAAGGTGTTGAGAAAAGTTTTCCTAAATACTAAAGAGGAGCAGTTTGGTAAGTTGGCTCCAACTTGGAAAGGACCCTATGTGGTTATTGAAAATCTTAAGCCTGGGACATATCGGCTCCAAGACAAAGATTGAAGGATTTTGAATCACCCCTGTAACATTGAACACCTCTGGTTGTCCTTGGAATATAAACTATATAAATATTTACTTGCTTAACAGTTCATGTAAATATTTGGGGGCATACTCTTTCCTACCCTGGTGGCGCGGGGAGGTTTTAATGAGGTGTCCGGGCTTTTTTATAAAATTTGATTCCTTCTTAAAAGATTCGGAGTGTTTCAATTAAAAGCTTTCTCTGAAACTTTTTATCAATAGCAGACCGGATTAAATTGGTGGAGTAGTGACTACTTAAACATTGGTCATCGGAGAATTTAAACACTCTCACTTTACTTTAAAATACTTGTGAAATAACTAAGGGTTGTTTAAACATTAGCCACCAAAAGTAAAAAAGTCATGAAACGATGCAGGAGTTATGCAAAATAAAACTACTCATTAAAACATACGAAATGCCTTGGCCATCCAAGGACTTTGAATTGTCAAAACTAGAAAGGTTTATCCGGACAAGGACCGGACACGGTTACAAAAAAATGCCTTGGCCATCCAAGGAATTTGGTTCAAATCACAACAGAATTAAAAAGATAACTGATACTTTAAGACTGAGCCTTTGAAGATGGCTCAGCCTCACTTGGCTTTTTCTTCTTTGGGTCATCATCCGAACTCTCCCCGGTTTCTTCTTCTTCATCACTGGTATCCTCACTTGAGTAGTTGTACTTATCACCAACAGACATAGTATGGTGAGGAATGTCTTCGTACTCTACGAATCGCCATAAATCCCCCAAAGTCTTCTTCGGAAATTTTTCATGAAATAATAGGACCATATCTGACCTAACCTCAGCGTACCTTGCCTCTTGAGAATCTATCACCTCGTTGGTGTAAGCATCCATCCTAGCCTGGATTGTTTTCTCTTGATCCCTCGACAAGTCAGCCTTTTCTTGATCAGCCTGGGACACCTTATTCTCAAGAGAGATCTTGTCATTAGGTAAGGCCTGGATGGTGCTATCTTTGGCCTTCACCTCCTCTTTTGATGACATGAGGTCTCTTTCCAAGATGGATTGCTATAGTTGGAGTTCTTTGAAAACTCCTTCCGAAGTGGCTAACCTGTTGGCCAAGTCCTCCTGACGTTTCTTCAACTCCTCATTCTCTTTCCTCAATACCTCAGTATTTTGGTTGGCACTAAGAAGATCGCTAGACAGTTTCTCTTTGTCAGAATTGAGGGTGTTGATGATGACTGACTGATTGCATACTTGTTTTTCCAAGATAAGCACTGGCTGGACATTGCTCAGAATGGAGTGAGCAATGACATCCCTTTCGCTCAAGGCAGAAAAAGACTTACCGTTGAATATGACGGTGTTTGAAGAACTTGGAGGGTGGTAGGGCCCAGCAAAATCATCTCTAGGGAGGTTTTCAAAATAAAGACCAATCACCTCGAGCCCAGTAATATCAACACCATCATTACTGATATCCCCTCCTCCAACCTTTTCGGTTTGAAAGTCACCAGGGATCTCTTCTGCTTTTGTAGGATCAGTAGGGTTAACGGGAGGTAGTGGCTCTAGATCTCGAAGAGAAACCTCATCTCCATTGGAAGTTTTCTTTCTCTTGGCATCCTGGCCTCCACCTTCTGCTCCTCGTTTTTTGTCCTTTTTAAGGACCTTTTGAGGCTTTGAAGACCCAGCAGCTTCCTTGGTGCTCTCGTGTTCCACCACCTGTAGTAAAGCATCATTGATTTGCCCTTGACGTTGTCCCTCAAGATTCGTTGGGATAGCTTCTTCCACTTCAGTAGCATTGGCCTCTCCCACACCTCGCCCGGCCTTGGCCTTTTTGCCCTTCATCTTGCTTGAGGCTTTAGCTCTGCCCGGCAAGACCAATTTTCCATCTTTTCCCTCTGTTTTCCGGAGGATCACTCCTAGAGGGGGTGGAGTAGTTGATTCCTCCCAAGACAGATCCCTCCGGTCCGTTGTATTCCACAGATAGGATCTGGCTAATTTCTCTCCGGTAAAGCAGTTGTGGAAGCGGTTTGCCCATTTTTCAGCTGTCCAAGCATTCGGCTTGGCACAAGTAGTCTTCCCCGCCTCTAGGGAATCGTTGAAATCCTTGGGCAGCACTACCAAAAAGCAAAAGTAAAAAGAGTTAGATAAAAAAAATTAAGTAAAAGTAGAAGTATCTGGTGAGATTATTACCATCACTTCGCCATCTGCTGGTGAGAATGCTTGGGTTGACACCAACTTTAATTTTCTTCCCATTCTCCCAAGCACCGCTGACGAACAGAAATTGAGTCTTCCAGCCTTTCTCTGACTCAAGCAAGTCATCCACTACCTTGTAATTGTCACCTATGTTGAAGTGATAGAAAGGGATGACATGATTCCTGCAAAGGCTTGCCACAACAGCAAATTTCTCCATCGGAAGAGGAATTACAGAGAGCCTTGAGGCCATAATACATGCCATAAGGGTGAATTATGCATTAGGACTTAGCTGGCTTGGACAAAGCTTTATCAGATGGAAATATCTGACTATTTTTGGGTCCAAGGGAAACCTAAGTCCCCATTTAAATAGCTCAGTATAGAAGACAATCTCGTTGAGCTTACAATCCATGGGCGTCTCCGGATCGATTGGGATCCTTACTTTGACATTCTCTGGAATACCCCACTTTGTCCTTATCCGGCCAAGTTCAGCTGTGTGAATGAAAGCGTACTTGATTTTCTGCATAGCCAGCAAATATTTAACATTTACCTTGTGAAAACAAGGCCCCACCTTTCCCACAAGGCACTCCGGCAGGTCCGGGTGCTTCAAGCATACTTTTTCCTTGCCTTTGCTCTTCCTAGTCATGGCAGTTTTGCTTGTTTTCCCAAAGACGTCAGTTTCGAAAGGGGCTTCTTCGATGCTATCCTCCATTACATTTTCTATTACCATGGAGGGGTTGTCAGCTGTCTTAGGAAGAGAGAGGCTGGTGATTGGCTCAGTAGGCCCTTTGGATTGTTGAGCATCCTTTCCCTCTTGGGGTCTAGAGTCCGGTTGGGGCTCGAACTCGGAGGTCTCTTTTCGAAGACTAGAGCTAGTTGCCTCCGGACCAGACAGCTTGTCCTTGGGAGTTTTGATAGGTACTTCTGACCCTGTGGTTTTACTTTTTGCCCCGGATTTCGAAGGCGTGAATTTTGGTTTAGGTTGTGTGCCAACAGCCTGCTCTTTTACCAGATGACCCCTTCGTCTATCTACCAGCTTCTCCGGGGAAATATCAGCATATGATCCCATAACAATAAATGAGGAAGGTTTCTTAAAGCTTGTGAGTTTATTAACAGGGGAAACAGGGAGGCCTGCAGTGATGCGCCTTTCTCGTTCAACCTTTTGAGCCTTTTCCAACTCTGACAAATTGAGCCACCCACCTTTTACCAAAGTGTTTCTTGCTGTAAACATAAACTCACACCAAAAGGAAGGTTTTTTTAGAGATGAAGCTTTGGAGTTTGAGAGATTATAGATAATGAAGATAATGAAATAGTGAAAAATGAACTGATTTATACTAATCAGGTAGATGATGCTTCAATACCTAGGAAGATTCGAAAGGGTAGATGCAATGATTAAAGGCGGCGCTGATGTCATTCCCATTAAATGAAGAAGTTGCTTTTGAAGCAAGTGGGAGCGCCATTCTAGGAGAAAAACGGTCGGTGTGGCGAATCAGAGAAGGACACGTGTCCTACAATATCTGGTGAAATTTCTCAGCTTCTAAGGGTTTCAGTCTGTCCAGATAAAGTCGTTCCACATTTTTGAAATGTCGGGACAAAGTTATAATTACACTTGAGCTATTTTTTAGGTCTTGCCAAAGGCCTTCGAAAACCACCTAAAAAAGGGGCTACTGATGAGTCCGAAATTTGTTGTCACTCTTTATGAGAACTGGACAGGGGAAATTCGGACAACATCCACCCACTGAACCGTCCGGACTGAACTAATGTACTAAAAAATTAATCACTTCATGACTAAGCTAATTATCTACCTGCTTAAAACTAATGAGTCTTTGAACTCAACCCGAATCCATAAGTCAACCCGAAAGCCCATGTGGCCCACAATTAAGGGTATAAATACCCAACAACTTTCATTTAATAAGGGTAATGAAAATTAAATACAACCAGACAGCTCAATTCTCCCTCTACACTCTATCCAAACATTAAATACCTTTAAAATACCATAAAACTCTGGACAAAATTATTCTCAAACAAAAATAAACCTCACCAATGTTGATACTAAACGGTTTGTTGAATTTTTGAATTCATTATTGTTTTAAAAATAACTTTTTATTCATAAGATAAAAGAAACTATTCTAAAAAATAACTCTCCGTAATCATCAGTAAAAAAGGTATGTTTGTATTGTAACTTTATTAATCATTTATGATGTCCAGTAATAACGTCATATTACGGCCACCCTAGCATGGTGTAGACGTGTTAGCCTTAATTCTCTTTCACAGTGGGAAAACCCCTTTACTTGTCGTTGTAGATGTAGGGAAATTAACGAAGTTCCCTTTTTTTATACTCAACTAACTAGTGTAAGGAGAATAGTTGAGATGCCAGCGTCACATAAAAATGGGAAGCATACCTTTTTATTCATATCAGGGAATTTGGAGCATGCAAATGTGTGATGAATCTCAGCTAGAAAGACGGCGGAAAGCCAAGCGTAAGGAGGAAATATTGTATAGTAGTATTCTTGATAATCTAGCATAGATGTTGATTAACTGTGTTTGCTTTTGCAGGTGAAAGGAAGCATCAGGAGCAAAGAAGGGGTATCGGAGGAGACTGTGAACCCCTTGATCAGATTATCAGCATTGGCCAATACGACATGAGGTCAGGATGCGTCTCCCTTATTTACGCATATAAATTACTTAAAATATAGGTTGTGGTGTGTCATTGAATTATACATTGCAAATGACGAGAAGGTGAAGATGACCGATAGCAGACTAATGGCTACCATGGAACAATACAACCATTGATGGAGCAAAGATATCATGATCGTAACAGTGCGGGGGTACGGTTAGCAGTGCCCAGAGTAAAAAATCTAAGGATGTAGAAGATGTCGCACTACTTCAAGGACAAAATGATAAGGAGGAATAAATATTAATTGTTTATGATGTTGGTGACGGGAGCGAAAAGAAAGATAGCGCTGCTCAATCAGAGGATGAGTTGGCGAATGATGCACTCATCGAGCTCGATAAAAATATGAGGAAATGAGGAGAAAGTGTTCCCCTCTCTAAAAAGAAACCATGTTATTGTGAATGTGGTTCATTTTTCGCAACGGTAATTGAGTTTGGTGGATTATGAGGAAGAGAAAGATGGCTAAGTTCCAAAAAACAAAGAACTAGAGGCGTCGGTCCCTAATGCAGAGCGCGAAAAATGGAAGGCGCCTGAGATGATAGTGCTAGATGAAACCCAGGGGGAGCACCAGTCTAATTGTACTGGTGATGCTAGCAGGATACTTGAGCAGAAGAAGGACATTCCCGATGAAATACCTCGTAGAATGGAAAGTTTTATCAAATGTTTAAGTGTGCGGTCATCCTATATTAATTTTATGTAAGGAGCTAGTAGAAAAAAAACTAGTATATCTAATAGAGTCTAATCGTGAGGCTAGACCTTACTCCTTTAAATGAGAAAGTACCTGAGGCGGCCCGAGGTAACAAAATAACCAAAGAGCTTCCTTCTTCAAGTATTGTGATGCCTCGTCCATTGATGTTGACGTTCGAGCAGCTCAAACGTTACCCAAAGTTATCATTTTATGATAATATGCCAATGAGCGAAATTAGAAAATTAGGAAAAGCTAATTATATAAAATTTCCTTGTTTCCTAATTTTTTTTAGATTCTCTCATTCCTATGTTTCCATACCTAGTTCTTTTTTATTTTCTTTATGTTATATATCTGACTTTATTTTATTAGTTCCTTTGTTTAGCTCAGCTTGACTAGATCTATTATCTTTCCTTCCATTGTTATCAACAATAATTGATCTGATTTTAGGTATCCATATTTCATTAGATCCTTTTTTAGTTTAGTTGGGTGAGCCAGAAGTAATGAACTTATTAATAGCTATTTTGTTATCATCTATCTTTTTTCAAGCCATTAACTTTTTATATCCAACTTTACCATATCCTACGTGATAAAAAATGGGAGCAATAGGCAGGCATAGTTTCATATACTATGTCCTCCTAGAACCCATTAGCTTCAACAAAACTAATCTAAATTTTATTGATCAATTTTTTAAAAACATCCATAACCATCCAAGCCTTGCAACAATTATTTTTAGCTCTATTTCTTCATGTGACCCAAATTGTGAGAGGATCACGAAATAAATTATCTATCGACCTTATCGCATCCTTATTATGCATAATTTTATGTAAATTAGGAAAAGCTAATAACAGTGGAGCTAAACAGAGTTCCAAATTTTAGAAAACAATATAGAGTCCGTTTTAGGATTCTCATAGTTTGGTTACATGTAACCTAGACATTTCTCCATTATACTATCTTCAAGTCTTCTATTTATTCAAATTTTAGGAAAGAATTTCTACGATCCCATCGTGCTATATTTAAAATTCTACTAAACTCAAGTTTGTCTATGAATTTTTTAATTTCTATCATACTAGGACATCCAGCAGAAAACTTACAAACTAAAGTATTTTTAGATAAGAACAGTAAACTTTCATGTTAATGTGAAAAAATATAAGTGATGTGTGTCCTCCATGATGTTTATTTGTACATTTTTGTGTATGTATTCCTTTGTTGTCTTCTTTGTTGCATCTGAATATCTTTTAGTTTTGTTGTTGAGAAATAGAGTATTTCCTAGACTTTGAATTGTTGTGATTTGATCATATATCGGATTATTTATGATTTCTGCAATATGATTCTAACTTGTAGATGAGGAATCTTTCATTTGATCTTGATTGAAATATTGTTTAGGCAATGTTGGATTTCATATTTGCAGATGCTCTATTTTCCATTTTGACTTGATTTTCTTTGTTTGTTTTTTGATGCAAGATCGGCAAGATCAATACTAATTGTGGTAGGAGATGATCGGTGTGGTGGAGGATTATAGTCTTGTGAAGCACTTTTCATTCTGCCAAATAGGCTTGACCACAACTAGCACAATGATTTTTCGACCAAAAACTCATAGATGTTTTGTATTTCTTAAACAGGTTCTTGGAGAATCAAGAACGTCTCCATATATAGTTAATATAACCTAATAAACTAAACTACAAATAAAACTATGTTTTTGTTTTTTAATAATCCTAGCTTTATCGTCAATCTCACAAAACAATCCATTTGTTTCTCCGTTTTTCTAGTTATTAAGTTCAGGTTTTTTTTTCCAATTGATTGCAGGTATTGACCGAAGATTCTTTCTGATTCTGTGTTGGTTTTGTATTTTTAAAATCCGTTACAATTTATTTTATTCATGATAGTCAAGAAAATGTTGTTTGGGATCTGAAAAAAAAAAGAGTAAGTATAAATAATGTAGGTTTTATAAATCTCCTTTTGACGCTTAGTTAAATCTTCTAACCAAATCACTTAGGATTTATTGGATAAAAAAAATGTTAAGGTAATTTATTTTAATTAAAATAAAATAAATTGTAAGGTAGTAATAATAAAAGATACATATTTCAGTTAAATAGTAAAATAATAAAAGTAAAAGTAAAATGATAAAAAAAAAAATTGGATATGAAATAAAAAAATGACCGTATTTACGACAAAAACTAGTAAGTTTTCGGTTAACTGACACGCTAATGACCATATTGTAATATTCGCTAAAAAAATGATTTATTTTAAGTCTGAAGAAAAAAAAAACTATTTTACAGCATGTGGCCAATTTCCGTGCTTAAAAAACTCTTCAATCTGTATATTATTTTTCCCAAATGCCAAAAAAAATGCGAAAAGTAAAGCAAGTGAAGGTTAATAGGATGACACGTGAAGTATAGGTTTACTCAAGTTAGATACAAACATTAGTTTGTTGAAAACAATTAACAAGTTCATTAAAATAAACACGTGAATAATGAAAATAATAATATATAGGTAAAATCATTGGATAAAATTAGGTAAAATTTTAAATTCTATGTAATAATAGATGATGGAATTATTTTTTTATGGTTAATTAATCAATAACTATTTAATATATAATTCATGCACTAACAATTATGTTTAATAAAATATGGATAGTATTAGTCGGTGATAAATAATTATTTATCAGATAACCATTGGATAGTTTGTATTTTTTTAATTATTCTTTTTATTAACTATATATTTTAAATTATAATTCTAATTTTTTTAAATATATAATTGATTTTGTTTTTTAAAACAACATAACTAGATTCATAAAATATTTTTTAACTTTTAATTTTAATTTTTTTAATTTTTTAGTTGCGTAATTACATATCATTGAATTGCGAAATACGTATAAAACAATAAAATGTGTTCAATTTGTGAAATTACGTGTAATTTGGTTTTAAAAAACAGTTAGTGTTACCAATACGAAAAATACGTGCAAATATATTGCGTAAATAAAAATAAAATAGTTGTAGAAATATAGATTTGGTTGTTAAGCAAACCCGATTGTGTGAGAAAATAAAATCCAACTTATTTTTGTGATAATATTTTTAATTGAGTGTAAAACAACATAATTTTTTATAATTGTAAAAATATGTGCATCTGTTTTTTTGTTAAAAAACTCTTTCCTAAATATGAAATTTGTTTCAATTTTTGAAATATGTACAATATGGTTGCTAAAAAGCATATGTATTACGCGGAATGTGTTGTTTAAATATGAAAAACATAGTTGTGGAAATTATGATTTTGGTTGCTAAATAAGTCCGATTGTGTAAAAAAATAAAATACAAATTTATTTTTTGAAAATAATTGTTAATTGTGTGTGAAAAAAATATTTTTTTAGTTGTAATGCATTTTTTTTTTTTTAAAAACTAACAAAAAAATTAAATTAGTTTGTCTTCGTTGCAGAAATACGTGCAATTTGGTTGCGAAATTGGTGTGAAAAAAACAATTATGGTCCAAGTGCGGAATTATGTATAATTTGGATACGAAAATAAGAAAACAAAACCTCCAAATATATTACTCATGGATTTTATTTTTTATGTTTTTAAAAGATAAAAGTATATGAGTTAGGAATATTTTTCTGAGTTAGGATTTAAAATATTTAAAATTTTAAAAGTTAATAATAATTTATTGTTAACTCTATACGTGTTCGTGTTTCAGGGGTATTGTTTGAAGAATATATGTTGCACGTGGTTTTTGATAAACTTCAAAATCCAAGTCGTTATCGGTAATTTAATTTTTACCCGGTTGGTTATAGGTAACTCTCCTTACTTATATAAGGGAGAGTTATCGATAATAACCCGAATACAAATTAAAATGCCGATAACCACATGGTTTTTGCACTATAAATCTTCAGCAATACCTTTGAATACACAATTACGTACACCTTCAACGATTAATTATTTTTAACCATCAAAACTCTATATCTTTCGAACCATAACTCAAAATAATTTCCAACAACACATATATTCATAGTTTTTAGAGACGAACAAAGTGAACTCCATTAGTGGTATTTTTGGTGATTTGTTTTTATTCTGTCAACCAAATTACACGTAATTACGCAACTCGAACACAATTTTTTTAGAAATCAAATTACACGTAATTCCGCAACTAGAAATTATTTACTTTTTTTTTACTTATTTTGCAACCAAAATCTTATTTACATAACTATGTTCTTATTATTTACACAACATATTTACACGTAAATCCACAACTGGAATACAATTGTTTTTCGGCAACCAAATTATATGTAATTACGCAACTGGAACACAATTACTTTTTCGCAACCAAAATCATATTTACACCATTATTTTCTTCTTATTTATTTATGCAACACATTTGCACGTAAATCTATAATTAAAACACAATTTCTTTTTCTCAACCAAATTACACGTAATTACGTAATTGAAACCCAATTAAATTTTCACAACCTAGTTAAACGTTACTACGAAGCTAAAAATAACTTAATAAAAATCCAAAAAATATCTTAATGATTCTAGTTTTGTTTGCCTTACAAAAACAAAACCAATAAATATTTCGATTTTTTTTAGATATATTTTGAGAGATATAACATTTAGAAAAGCAAAATAAACGGTTAATCGGTATGGTTACTCATCTATCACTCACTACATTGTTATCTGTAAATTCTTATTAAATTTTGGATGGTAATATATAAATTTGATATTCGGTAACGATTGGTAGATGACTATTAATATATAAATTTGATATTAGGTAATGATCCGTAGATTTTCTTCTATATAATCACTAAAGGTATCCAAAGTTTTAAAAATCAAATTTTTAATAAAATTAGCCGAATCTTTAAAATAATAGGTAAAAGATACATTTATTTTTAGATAGTTAATAGTACATTACCATGTGTTTTGCTTCTACTATTTTCCTTCTTTTTGTACGGGTCATAAACATATTTACGTAAATATCTGAGACTTAAATTTTTATAATACTAAAAATATAACTAGGGATGGCAATGGGTCGGGATGGGTGCGGGTATAGCTAAACCCGTAACCCATCCGTCTATGTTTTTCTAAACCCATACCCTAACCCATACCCGTCCGGTAGTAATATTTTTTTCCCACACCCAAATCCGCCGGGTTTGGGTACCCATCCGCGGGTACCTATGATTTTTTTTTTTTAATTTGATTAAAAATATTATTAGATCTTCTAGAAATTGATATTAATTCCAAAAAGTAAAGGAAACATGTTTAAAATATCAAATTTAAATATGTTAGTAAATATTTTTTAATAATTAATATATGGTTTCGCTATATGTTACTATGTTAGTAAATATTTTTTAATTTAATTAATAATATTATTATTGGACATAAAAATAAAAAATATTTTCAAAAGAGATATTGAAAAGTAAAATTCAATATTTGAATGTAGAATGATATTTGTCAAAATATACTATAGCAAATATTTTGTTTAAATGTAGAATGATATTTTGTTTAATTAACAAATTTATGATGATATTTTTCAAAATATACTAAATCGTAGCAAATATATAAATGTAGAATGATATTTTGTTTAATTAACAAATTTAGGATGATATTTTTCCAAATAAACTTATTATTTTCAGTTTTGTAGAGAGAAAAAAACAAAATATTTGAAAAAAATAAATTCAATGTTTAAATGTAGAAAAATAACTTTCAAAATATATTATATATATTAATCAATAATAAATTATTTTTGGCATTACATAATACAAATACTAATATTAGTAATTTTATTTTAAAGTTTGTTAAATAATATTAGATAATTTATTTATTTTATATAATATTAATTTTACGGGTACCCAATGGGTCGGGTTCGGGTTGGGTACCCGTGGGAAATTTCTTAAACCCATAACCCATCCCAAACCCGGCGGGTAGTAAATTTTCAAACCCACGACCCATCCGCGGAATTTTTTTTAAACCCATAACCCATCCCATCGGGTCGGGTCGGCTCGGGTCGGGTACCCGCGGGTTTGGGAAAAATTGTCATCTCTAAATATAACGTCTGAAAAGATTCCAAAGTACAATTATCCAAAAATATTCATTTAAAATTTAAAAAATTGTTTTTCTATTCAAAGCCTAACTGTCGGGCGAAATAAAGCTTACAGAATTGTGCGTGCAAATGATGCTTTATGGATGGATCACAAAATGACCGGGTCATACTGAATGTTATAAGAATGCTTATCTGAAAAGATAACTAATGCTTCTACAATTCAACAAAATAAATTATAATAAGCTATAGTTCTTAAGTGATTATCATTCAGCAGCATGCATCACTAGTAATATAAATACAAGAAAACGTAAATGTATTGAGAGACTTTCTAGTTTGAAGAGAAATTGAAGAAGGTGATGATGACAGAAGCATAAAGAGCACAAAGGAGTGAAATGCAGGAGTATGAATATCATCATCTGTGCTCTCTATCTTCTGTCAGCAACATGTTTATAATTATAAACATCCACCTTTATCTCTACTGCTTACCTTCTTTACTACAATCCGGTATCTTAAATTATTCGGATCAATCTTGAATCCAATCCGATAGCAAACATCAATCCTGCTTGGTTTTTGAAAATATATTCTACGTATAATTGAGCTATAAACGAAGTCATACTTTTATGTTCACTTTCGAGATTGAAATTAAAAACAGTGTTGGTTTAGTGAATAAAGAATGGATAAAGAGAGTATGAGGTTTAGAGATGAAGAGATGGAATGAGAAGATAAGCTTGAAGAAGTATCTATTTATATAAGAGCCTTTTGATTTATTAACTAGAGTACGGTTTTAACGGGGAACTTAAAGTCTCACTTAGATTAGGACAAAGACTAAGAGGCATAATAAAGACTTGGTGTTTTTCTTAAGGTGAAACTAAGACAATCTGTTTGTAATATCAAAATGTATGTAATGTACTTTCGATGTTTTGTTCACGAGATAATATATATATATTTATATACAGGAGAAATCTTCTGTACGGGCGTACCTTTTAATTTGTAACTATACAACAACCCTAGAAATAATGCATCTACTTCAGTCTTCACATGCCTTTTGAGGTATTTATTTTTGGGTTTCGTAAGATGAACTGAACAAGCTTGGTTTAGAAAAGCATCCGTTTCCGTTTAAGTTTTTCAACCTAAAATCGAATTCCTGTTTAAAGTCAATATAAGTCATCCAAATATCACTGTTTTAATAAAATAAAATTTCCGAACATTAATCTAATGTATGACTGTGTGAGCTTGTTTTAGGTTGCTACTTCAAACTATTTGATTTGAGGGACCACTAACTTTACATTTGATAAATAAGTGTACAGATATAATTTGGGGTTGGGGTTATTCGTCGATGAATGGTTTCATAGTCAAGAACTATAAAAAACCGGAATAGTGTATAACCCGAGTAAAAAATAATGGAGGATCCGTGTGAAGGTACGTCCATAAAATGTGTGGGAGTGACCTCCCAGAAAAAGATAGTCACAAGGGAATTTGCAAGACGAAACATAATCAAATCGAAATAACTTAGTATGGTGATGAAAAATCAAAGCAAAGAGAATTTCACTGTACAGATTGAAGCACGTCAAAGGTGTAAAAAAACATGAGAAAGGAGGTTCAAAAGTTAGCAGTGTGAAGTCAGTTGGGCGAGTTGAAAGCAAAGTACGGAAAGTTGAGCTTCGTTGCGCATCCCTGTCAGAAAAAGTGGGAGAATGGAGAATCCACTACAAGTGATTAGTGGATTCGAAGGGAAAATTACAGATAATACAGTCGGTGACCGTGTTGTACCCTTAGACAATGAGCTTGTCACACGTGGTAAGTTTTCCTTGGATGATAAGCCAGACAATAAAAGTGTGTCTAGGAATGTTGTATTTGTTCCAAACGAGGTTGGCCCAAGGGACCGCAAGGGCCTAATATGGTGATGGGTGCTGTTTATCATAAAAGAGTTACAATCATTGTTACAAATCCAGACTTTGACATCCTCACAACCCGATGGGGAGGGGGAAACATATTTATAACATTACCAATTTTGATCAAGTGAGCTTGGTGATACCACGTGCCTGAATGAATTTGGCTAGGTCAGTTCCACGAGCCATTGTTGATGATGTCTGAGACGATACTGTTGTTATGCATTCTAGCATATCGAATGATACTAGGACCGTAACATTTGACGAGGAAGTTATTGAAAAGCCAAGGACCGTATCAGAGAGAGGTGGAAAGTCTGTTATCAACCAAGGATTTTTTGAGTTTGGACGCAAGGGCCTAAGATTAAGAATCTGTGTCCATCGTTAACGATTAGAGGAGCCACGAGGAACAGTCCATAATATTTTTTCCTAACATTTTTCAAATAAAATCTAGTTATGACAGATTGAGGTTGTCGCTCAAAATATACCAGAAATTTGTGAGGGCAGTCGCCCGATTCCAGATCCTAAGGTCTAGAATCCCAAAGCCACCATCACATGATGTAAATGTAACCTTGGACCAAACGAATTTGGAAATGATGATTTTAAGACCAAGATCTGACCAAACGAATTTACTAGAATTGTTAAGAGATATCTTTTAGAGTACGGACCGAGAGAATAAAAACTGAAGACCAATATAATTTTCCACCAAAAATGACGGTAAGAGAGGTGTTTGGGCATACCAATGTATGAGAGATGTTTTCGAGGTCCATAAATTAACCATACTAGTAATTTTATTGAAGATACACCTACGATCCCTATAAGTCAAACAGGATATGATGAGGGAAACGCCGAGCTATCTGACAGGAAGGGTACACTCTTCAAACCCAAGTGAGGAGCTCATAGAGTGGCAAGTGAGGTCGATGACTCTCAAGAGGAAGATTTGACTCTTGTTTGGGTTAAAATGGTTTCCGAGAGATTCACAAATTCATCGATACCCGTCTTGATGACTTCACTTAATCAATATTTATAATAATTTATCATTTGACTAAATGGCATCTTTTGTCTTTTCTGGTGGAGTAAAAATCACTCAAACCTAAAGAACTATGATAATTTAAGTAAATGCTGATCTACGACTAAAAATTGCAAGAACTTGAAAGTATAGAATGTTATACACTTGTATTTTATTAATAATATGGGTTTACAAACCAAAATCCGTTACTATTTTTATTGTTTTTTCTCTCACTTTCACCACTTCACCAAGATTACATTTGCTCAATATATTATATTGTAGTCTCGATTCAGTGAAGTGTTAGGTTGTTAGCTCCTAATTAGTGCACCATTTCCTGAAGTGTTAGGTTGCCAAGCTAGGCCTATATTAGCCTTAAGCGACAAGATGGTCCCTTAAGGCCAACTTGATAAGCTTGGAAAATAGGCCGATGTGTTTGGTTGTATCTCTTTCTTAAGTCAAAATTTATGAATTCGACTTGGTTAACTCACCTCAAACTCATAAAAGGCTCAAGGGTTAGATTCTTTCTTGGTTTTGGTCGTGCCCCACGTTGATGGTATTTCATGTCGTATTATTAACTCCCCTTACTTGTTTGCTTCCTTGCAACTGATTGGAGTGCACAGGTCCTAATATCTCACGTTTGTGTGTTTTGTTAGCCCAAGGTCTCCAAACAAAAGTTATGTTATGTTTAGGCTTCACTTGGTGAGAGGGAATGTTTCCTTAAGGGAGTGCTACCTTAATGCATATGAATCCATGCCGAGCTAAGGTCAAGCTGATGTCGACTCTCACTTTTATCTTCTTATCATTCGAGACAATTCTCAGGTCTGTCCAACTTATCTTCTGATTGCTTACCTTGGCCTTGGGAACCATGGGGCGTGTTTCAAGGGTTGTATGACCGCTCTTGCTAGTATCTGTCGAGTTGGTTGATGAACTCCCTCATATGCTCTCTCTCGATCAATCGTTGGATCTTTATTTTTAAGACTCGACATTCCTTTGTGATATGCCCTCGTCTCGGTGATATTCACATCGTCTACTATAATATTTTGTTGCTGGTTGCGGACATCTTTCCCGAATGGGCTAAAAGGTTGGTGTTTGTGTTCTGGTCATAAAGGTAGGCATCAGAAACGGTTAACAACGAATGGTTGGCATGCTCTTCCGGGTGAGAATGATGCCACGAAGGTCTAAATGTTGGGGAAGTTTTAGAAAATTTCACCGTGTTAGCTTTCAATGGGTATTTTCTCCTCCTTGCCCATTTTCTAGCTCGGGCTATTAGGTCTGCCACGGTGAAGGTTTCTGTCTTAGTGCTCTTATCCACACCTTGAGGACAGGTACTATTTCAAATCCAAATGATTATGTTATGTGTCACCAGGTGTTAAACACCTCTTCTTTAAACATGTCATGCATGTCCAACCATTAAGCCCTCGTCGTTTTTGTGCTGGTGGCTTTATAGGTTGTGTTTTGGCATCTTTTGATAGTGTTGACTCATTGTTAACAGCAAGTTCCGTCAAGGGTTAACCACCTCCAAATTTTTATTTATAAACTAAACGTATGGTATTTTGGATCTTCCTTCGCAGGACCATTCCACTTCTTTTTTAGGGAAATATTTTGATGTCTATTCGCCTTCTGAGGCTGTATGAGAATTATGTATGTCTTCACTCGAATTCGTCTTGGTTCTTACTACGAGGTTTTCTTCTAGACATGCTTCCTACAACTTTTCTGTTGCACTGAATTCTAATTGTTTCTCTCGGAGGTTGTCCAAAACGAAGGAGATTCTATTGTTTGATGAGTGATGAATTCTTGTTTGGGCCAACTTGGAGAGGTTTTATGACAAGCTTGGCTTAGTCCGACGAGCCTTCCGTTA
This sequence comes from Limnanthes douglasii subsp. nivea, assembly GCA_036936605.1. Taxonomy (NCBI): domain Eukaryota; kingdom Viridiplantae; phylum Streptophyta; class Magnoliopsida; order Brassicales; family Limnanthaceae; genus Limnanthes; species Limnanthes douglasii. Next base: position 92,072,729 of record JAUPFV010000005.1, read on the forward strand.
TTTTTCATTAACTACCCCCAGGTATCCCCTTATGACCCCTGCTTGTCTCCTACCACGTATTTCATTTGTAGATGGTAATTCGATGGTGTTGAATTGAAGTAAAGCAACCATGTTGGCCCAAGATGAGGTTGTGAAGGGGGTATTGAACCAAGCACTATAAATTCTGTCATCTTCGTCTCCTAGTGTAGTGTGATCAGCGACTATCGAGTGGTATGATGGTACGACCCTTAACAAGACACTGGCCTCAATGCTGGATCCATCTTCTAGCATCTTGATAGCTGGTTAGCATACATGGTTGCGCTTGAATAGAGTTATAGTCGGTTTCATATTGTCGTTTCGGAATCACCACGCTACGAACTTGGCCCATATGTTGAGGTTGTTTTTTTACTCGCTATTAGATGTCCCTTCTTTCTAGGTTTCTTCTTTGTTGGTCGGTTTCTAATTGATAAAAATGGGTTGGGCCTAGTGTTGGACGATCCACCGTTGTGTTACGGTTACAGAAATGCGTGCAAATATATTACGTAAATAAAAATAAAATAGTTTGCAGAAATATGAATTTGGTTGCTAAACAAGCCCGATTGTTTGAGAAAATAAAATCCAACTTATTCTTGTGGTAATATTTTTAATTGAGTGTAAAACAACGGAATTTTTTATAATTGTAAAAATATGCGCATTTGTTTTTGTTAAAAAAACTCTTTCCTAAATGTGGACTGCGTTTCACTTTTCGAAATACGTACAATTTGGTTGCTGAAAAACATATGTATTACGTGTAATGTGTTGTTAAAATAAAAAAAAACATAGTTGTGGAAATATGATTATGGTTGCTAAATAAGTTTGATTGTGTGAAAAAATAAAATACAAATTTATTTCTTGAAAATAATTGTTATTTGTGTGTGAAAGAATTATTTTTTTAGTTGCAAAACTGTATGCATTTTTTGTTGAAAAAACAGTAACAAAAAGATTAAATTGGTATGTCTTCGTTAAAAAAATACACGCAATTTGGTTGCGAAATTAGTGTGGAAAAAATAATTATGGTCTAATTGCGGAATTGTGTATAATTTGGATACGAAAATAAGAAAACATAATCTCCAAAAATATTACTCATGGATTTTATTTTTTATGTTTTCAAACGATAAAAGTATATGAGTTAGGAATATATTTTTTGAGTTAAGATTTGAAATATATAAAATTTTAAAAGTTAATAATAATTTATTGTTAAGTCTGCACTTATTCGTGTTTCAGGGGTATTTTTTGAAGAATATATGTGCCACGGAATTTTTTTATAAACTTCAAAATCCAAGTTGTTATCGGTAATTTAGTTTTTACCCGGTTGGTTATCGGTAACTCTCCTTACTTATACAAGGGAGAGTTATCGATAATAACCCGACTACAAATTAAAATATCGATAACCGTGTGGTTTTTGTACTATAAAATCTTCCAACAATACCTTTGAATACACAATTACATATACCTTCAAAGATTAATTATTTTTAACCCTAAAAACTCTATATCTTTCGAACCCTAATTCAAAATAATTTCCAACAACAAATATATTCATAGTTTTTAAAGACGAACAAAGTGAACTCCATTGATGGTATTTTTGGTGATTTATTTTTATTTTGTCAACCAAATTACACATAATTACGCAACTCGAACACAATTATTTTTAGAAATCAAATTACACGTAATTCCGCAACTGGAAAACATTTAATTTTTTTACTTATTTTGCAACCAAAATCTTATTTACATAACTATTTTCTTATTATTTACACAACACATTTACACGTAAGTCCGCAACTGGAATACAATTATTTTTTCGCAACCAAATTATACATAATTACGCAATTGGAACATAATTACTTTTTCGCAACCAAAATCATATTTACATCATCATTTTCTTCTTAATTTATTTTTATAACACATTTGCACGTAAGTCCAGAACACAATTGCTTTTTCTCAACCAAGTTAATTAAACAATTGGAACACAATTAATTTTTCGCAACTTAATTAAACGTCACTACAGAACTAAAAATAAAATAAAAGTCCAAAAAATATCTTAATGAATCTAGTTTTGTTTGCCTTACAAAAACAAAACCAATAAATATTTTCGATTTTTTTGGAGATATATTTTGAGAGATATAACATTTAAAAGAAAAACAAAATAAACGGTTAATAGGTATTTATGATTAATCATCTATCCTACGTAGTTATCTGTAAATTCTTTTATTATTAAATTTTGGATAGTTATTAATATATAAATTTGAGATTAGAAAATGATGGGTAGATTTTCTTTTATGTAATAACTAAAGGTATCCAAAGTCTTAAAAATCAATTTTTTAATAAAATTAGCCGAATCTTAAAAATAATAGGTAAAAGATGCATTTATTTTTAGATAGTTAATACCATGTGTTTTGCTTCTACTATTTTCCTTCTTTTTGTACGGGTCATAAACATATTTACGTAAATATCCGAGACTTAAAATTTTATACTATTAAAAATATAACGTCTGAAAAGATTCCAAAGTACAATTATCCAAAAATATTCATTTAAACTTTAAAAAATTGTTTTTCTATTCAAATCCTAACTGTCGGACGAAATAAAGCTTACAGAATTGTGCGTGTAAATGATGCTTTATGGATGGATCACAAAATGACCGGGTCATACTGAATGTTATAAGAATACTTATCTGAAAAGATAAATCATGCTTCTATGATTCAACAAAATAAATTATAATAAGCTATAGTTCTTAAGTGATTATCATTCAGCAGCATGCATCAATAGTAATATAAATACAAGAAAACGTAAATGTATTGAGAGACTCTCTAGTTTGAAGAGAAATTGAAGAAGGTGATGATGACAGAAGCATAAAGAGCACAAAGGAGCGAAATGCATGAGTATGAATATCATCATCTGTGCTCTCTATCTTCTGTCAGCGACATGTTTATAATTATAAACATCCACCTTTATCTCTACTTCTTACCTTCTTTACTACAATCCGGTATCTTAAATTATTCGGATCAATCTTGAATCCAATCCGATAGCAAACATCAATCCTGCTTGGTTTTTGAAAATATATTTTACGTAGATAGTCGGCTAATTGAGCTATAAACGAAGTCATACTTTTATGTTCAGTTTCGAGATTGAAATTAAAAACAGTGTTGGTTTAGTGAATAAAGAATGGATAAAGAGAGTATGAGGTTTGGAGATGAAGAGATGGAATGAGAAGATAAGCTTGAAGAAGTATCTATTTATATAAGAGCCTTTTGATTTATTAACTAGAGTACGGTTTTAACGGGGAACTTAAAGTCTCACTTAGATTAGGACAAAGACTAAGAGGCATAATAAAGACTTGGTGTTTTTCTTAAGGTGAAACTAAGACAGTCTGTTTGTAATATCAAAATGTATGTAATGTACTTTTGATGTTTTGTTCACGAGATAATATATATATTTATATACAGGAGAAATCTTCTGTACGGGCGTACCTTTTAATTTGTAACTATACAACAACCCTAGAAATAATGCATGTACTTCAGTCTTCACATGCCTTTTGAGGTATTTATTTTTGGGTTTCGTAAGATGAACTGAACAAGCTTGGTTTAGAAAATCATCCGTTTCCGTTCAAGTTTTTCAACCTAAAATCGAATTCGTGTTTAAAGTCAATATAAGTCATCCAAATATCACAGTTTCAATAAAATAAAATTTCCGAACATTAATCTAATGTATGACTGTGTGAGCTTGTTTTAGGAGCCAGAAGGAACGGTCCATAAGCTTTTTTTCCTAACATTTTTCAAATAAAATCTAGTTAAGACAGATTAAGAAAATTGTCGTTCAAAATATATTAGAAATTCGTTAGGGCAGTTGCCCGATTCCAGATCTTGAGGTTTAGAATCTCAAAGCCACCATCACATGATGTTAAGGTAATCTTGGACCAAACGAATTTGGAAATTATGATTTTAAGACCAGCATTTGACTAAACGAATCTACTAGAATTGTTAGGAGAGATCTTTTAAAGTACGGACTGAGAGAATAAAAACTAAAGACCAATAGAATTTTCCACCAAAAATGACGGTAAGAGAGGTGTTTGGGCATACGAGTGTATGAGAGATGTTTTGGAGGTCCATAAATTAATCATACAAGTAATTTTATTGAAGATAGACCTGCGATCCCTATAAGTCGAACAATATATGATGAGGGAAATGCAGAGCTATCTAACGGGAAGTGTACACTCTTCAAACCCAAGTGAGGAGCTAATAGAGTGGCAAGTGAGGTCGATGACTCTTGAGAGGAAAATTTGACTCCTGTTTGGGTTAAAATGGTGCTCGAGAGATTCACAAATTCCTTGATACCCGTCTTGATGATTTTACTTAATCAATATTTATAATAATTTATCATTTGACTAAATGTCATCTTTTGTCTCTTCTGGTGGGGTAAAAATCACCCAAACCTAAATAAATATGATAATTTAAGTAAATGCTGATCTACGACTAAAAATCCAAGAACTTGAAAATATAGAATGTTATACATTTGAATTTTATTAATAATATGGGTTTATAAAAAAATCCGTTATTATTGATGTTTTTTTCTCTCTCACTTTCACCACTTTACCAAGGTTACATTTGCTCAATATATTGTAGTCTCGATTCAGTGAAGTGTTAGGTTTTAGCTCATAATTAGTGCACCATTTCTTGACCTTCCAGAAGCTTTTTCAGATAGAGGTGCGTCCTTTGGGAAATAAATTTCATACGATGTCAGATCGTGCTCCCATACATCTGTCAAATACATTTTTCGTACATATCGATGGTAATTGGGAGTGGGAGGAGTGATAAAAGAAAAATGTTCGTAGGTTAATGATCATGAAGGTGTTAAGTATGAGTTCGTTGTGAAATCTCCATGGAGAATTTTCACGGTGGGTTTTGGCTAGCTTGGCCCTGAGAGGCCAGCGACTCACCTATGATCATCTGGTAAACTTCTATCACCGCAATCCTTAGGAAATTTGAGGATTTACTCAAGCCATATTGAGCAAATCTAGGCTAGCTTCAGTCTTAAGAGACCAGATGACCCTTTAAGCTCGGTTGGTCAAGCTAGGCATGTATTAGCCTTAAGGGACAAGACGGTCCCTTAAGGCCAACTTGATAAGCTTGGAAAATAGGCCGATGTGTTCGGTTATATCTCTTTCTTAAGTCAAAATTTATGAATTCGACTTGGTTAACTCACCTCAAACTCATACAAGGTTCAGGGGTTGGATTATTTCTTGGTTTTGGTCATGCTCCACTTAGATGGTATTTCATGTCGTATCGGTAACTCTCCATACTTTTTTGCTTGCTTGCAATTAATTGGAGTGCACAAGCCCTGATATCTCACGTTTGCGTGTTTTATTAGCCCAAGGTCTCCAAGCAAAAGTTATGTTATGTTTAGGCTTCACTTGGTGAGATGGAATGCTTCCTTAAGGGAGTGCTTCCTTAATGTATCTGAATCCATGCCGAGCTAAGGTCAACTGATTTCGACTCTCACTTTTATCTCCTTATCCTTTGAGACAATTCTCACGTCTGTCCAACTTATCTTCTGATTGCTTACCTTGGGCTTGGGAGCCATGGGGCGCGCTTCAAGGGTTGTGTGACCGCTCTTACTAGTGTCCGTCGAGTTGGTTGATGAACTTCCTCATATGCTCTCTCTCGATCAATTGTTGGATCTTTATTTTTAGCACTTGACATTCCTCCGTGATATGCCCTGGTCTTGGTGATATTCGCATCGTCTGCAGTAATGTTTTATTGCTGGTTGCGGACATCTTTCCTGAATGGGCTAAAAGGTTGGTGTTTGTGTTCTGGTCATAAAGGTAGGCATCAGACACGGTTAACACGGATGGTTTCCATGCTCTTCCGGGTGATAATGATGCCACAAAGGTCTAAATGTTAGGGAAGTTTTAGAAAATTTCACCGTGTTACCTTTCAAGGTGCATCTTCTCCTCTGTGCCCATTTTGTAGCTCGGGCTATTAGGTCTGCCACGGTGAAGGGTTTTGTCTTAGTTCTCTTATCCACACTCTAAGTAATCCTTTGAAAAATAAAGATCTACTTTTTATGGATCTTTCTTTGGAGTTTCTCCTGAGTTGTAAGATAAAAAAAACTCTTGCATCTACTCATATATTTCCTTCAGGATGGGTACTATTTCAAATCTAAATGATTATGTTATGTGTCATCAGTTGTGAAACACCTTTTCTTTTAACATGTCATACATGTCCAACCATTAAGCCCTCGTCGTTCTTGTGTTGGTGGCTTTTATATGTTGTGTTTTGGCATCTTTTGATAGTTTTGACTCACTGTTAACAGCATGTACCGTCAAGGGTTAACCACCTCCAAATTTCTATTTATAAACTAAACGCATGGTATTTATAAATTTCCATCATTTGATGACTGATGAATTCTTGTTTGGGCCAACTTAGCGAGGTTTTGTGGCAAGCTTGGCTTAGTTCGACGAGCCTTCCGTCTATTTTTCATAAATTACCCCCGGGTATCCTCTTATGACATCTGCTTTGTCTCCTACCACGTATTTCATTTGTGGATGGTAAGTCGATGGTGTTTCCTTGAAGTGAAGCAAACATGCTGGCCCAAGATGAGGTTGTGAAGGGGGTATTAAACCAAACACTATATATTCTTAACAAGACGTTATGATGGTACGACCCTTAACAAGACGTTGGCCTCGATGTTGGATCCATCTTCTAGCATCTTGATAGGTGGTTAGCATATATGGTTGAGCTTGAATAGAGCTATAGTTTGTTTCATATTGTCGTTCCGTAATCACCACACTACGAAGTTGGCTCATATGTTGAGGTTGTCTTTTTACTCGCTATTGGATGTCCCTTCTTTCTAGGTTCCTTTTTCGTTGGTCGGTTTCTGATTCATAAAAATGGGTTGGGCCTAGTGTTGGACAATCCATCGTTGTGGGGTGGCTTTGTTGTTCCTCATGATATGTCATTCTGGGCAAACCCCGATGAGTCTCTCTTGAACGAGCAAACGGAGGACACGGTTTTCTAGTCATTTTTTTGCCACCATGATTCTCCTGACGACTTGTAAAAGCTCGCTCATTTATTGAGTTAAGTACTCTTCTCTCGTTTATAAGAATGATGGGTTCATCGTCTCCCTCGTGATTGTCTATGAGAATGAAAGTGATATCGTCTGTGGGAGTGATAGATACAGTGATGGGATGTTCTTCATATGAATTATTTTCCTCTTCGATAGAGAGGATTAGCTCATCATCAATACTTACCTCTCGGGGCGAGGTGAGCTGCAACACCAACATTCTATGTTCGGCTGTGGATATTTTTCCCGATCTTAGATTTATGATGTCAAAATTAGAAATTTGAGATCTTGGGTATATTTGAATATCGACTGATTTTGTTTCCAAGTAACGGAACCAAAATGGTGAATTAAAAATCACCCAAACCTAAAAAACTATGATGATTTGACTAAATGATGATCTACAACTAAAAATCAGAAAACACTTTATAATATGGAATGTAAAACACTTTAGTTTTATTAATAATATGGGTTTACAAGGAATGTTTTTTGTTATTCCTACTGTTTTCTCTCTCAGTTTCAGCACATCATCAAACTTACATTTTCTCAATATATAGTAGTCCTGATTTGGTGAAGTCTTATTGGCGTAGTCTTTCGAAGCATTCCAGACGCTTTTTAAGACGCAAGTATTTACGCTGTTGGTATTGGATAGTTTGGCCCCACGACGCTAGCAGCTCAAGTATAATTATCGGGCCATCTTTTGAAATCGCAAGCCTTATGCAACTTGTGGATTTACTTAAGACAGACTGGCCAAAGCTAGTAGGTCGTTTAACGCTAATAGGTCGTTGTGTTTGGTCGTGTCTCTTTCCTAAGTTAAACTTTGTGAATTCAAGCTTGGTTAACTCACATTAGACTCATTTATGCCGTATCAAGGGTCATTCTGGATTAAATGAATCATACATGGTTCAAGTTTTAGATCATTCATTGCCTTTGGTCGTGTCCCACTTAGCTGATATTTCATACCGCATCATCCTCATCGAGATAATTTTTGTAGAGAAAATAATATTTTTTATACATATCGGTTTAAATTTTACCATAATATAAAGAAAACAAAGTTAAACTATAAAAAATAGAAATTATAAATTTGAACCAACCTCCCATGTGATCTAACTATCAATCTTGTGCGCGCATTTGTTTTATCAATCTATATGCCCCCCGTTTCACTTATAGTTATTTTGGTTATGTGTTATATCCATTTAATTTCGAGCAACTTGTTCTCTTATGAAATATGATATTACTCATGGATTCTTATAGATAAAATTATTGTGACGATATTGCTTCATTATAATATTTAGGGTATTCTTGTAAAGAAAACACTACCAAAATATTAAGTGTGATTTCTTCACAACTTTCTTCTACCAAGTACAAATATTTTTTTTGAGAATATATATCATCAAATAGTGAACCTATAAGTATGTTCTCTATTTGAATCCTACGAGGTTCACATGGTTGTTCTTCAACTAAAGGTACTTCTTGTGCGGTTATTTCCTTGACTCTGATAGTAGTTTGAGTCATATTATCGTTAAATAACTTAGATTCAAATAACTATGTTTCTTTATATTCAACACAACATTAAACTCAAAGTATAATAATCTATAAGCCTTGCTATTGGCTGCATACTCAATAAACACACATCTAATATCTTTTGAACCTAATTTTATTGTTTTTAAATTCATGTTTTAAAAAATTCCAAACTCCCCCACATTTTAAAATATTCATTTGTTCTTCATTTTTATAACCCACATGTAGAGATTTTGGTTTTCTCAAGTAGATTATGATTAAGTATATTTGTATATGGTGCAGTTAAAACAACTTCACCCCATAAATTAAAATATAACTTAGAATAAACTAACGTAACATTGGTCATCTCAATCAATTTTTTATGTTTTAGTTAAGCCATTCTATTTTGTTATGGTGTAGAAAACATTATGATGAATTATCTCATGCTTTTGCAAAAACTAGAAACTTATCTTTAGAAATATTCCGCACTTCAATCAATACGCAATATTTTAATCTTAATGTCTAAATTAATTTTCCACTTCTACTTTCAATGTCGTAAACATACTACATAACTCCTCATTATGTTTAAGAAAGTAAACATAAATAAATCTAGTGCAGTCATTTATGAAAGCTATAAACTATATTTTACCTTTACATGCTAAGAAAATATTTAACTCACATATATTTATGTGTGGTAAGTCTAACAATTTTGTATATATTTCTACACATTTATAAGATTTATTAATCATTTTAGATACTACAAACAATTTTTAAAAAATTATATGAACCCATAACATACTTTATAACCCCGATTTTAATAATTTTAACTATAGTTGTATGACCTACATGAGCAAGTCTATTATGCTATAATAAATAATCATTGCAAGAGGAAGAATAAATACAATATTTCAATTCATTAATAACTGAATAACTAAGTACATACTTCAACCATGTTGGTACGAGAATATCCTTTCCTACGGACGTATCACATGTGGAACTAGTGGACACAACAAGGTTCCAAGATTCGTACACAAATCGATATTATGCTTTATCTAATAGATCACATGATACTAAATGTTTGTTCATTTCCAAAACATAAAATATAATTGCAAGGGTAATCCATTTATTGCTTGTATATATTGTTCCTACGCTACTACATCATTCCATATTTAATTAGTATGTGTTTCTCATATGCATCATTTTTGCTATTACTCTCTTCCATGTTTTGCATAAATATTTTTCATAAGAGATACAAATCGATTCGCATCTATCGTACACAACCTAGAACTCTTGTCATCAATAGTATTGACCTCTGTCACTATTAACACAATATATCCATCTATATAATTTATGCTTTCACATTTCTTCTTAAGGCTGCAATTACCAGAAAAATGACTTAGTTTCCAAAAACAAATGATTTTTTTATCACTCTTACAGATTATTCATGGTGCCAAATATATTTTGCCAACATTTAAGATTCGTGTGTTTAGTTTATTTTGCATTATTGCTCGTATAAGCTACTATACTGGATTCTTTTTATGCAAATATAACACATGTTTCCTCCTTAGTCCTTAAATATTTTTGGATATGTTTCAAATTATAATTTTTGAAATTGTGATATCTCATTTTTAATAATTCTTTCGAGAAAAATATAATTTTTCTATGATTACTCATAACTGTAAATTTTTTGAAAGCACTATTTTAACATACGTGAGTTTATTGTCTATATTTTTTAATTTGTGTATTTGAGGGAAGAAGAAGTTTTCCATTAAAAAATTTATAATAAAAATACTAAGATTATAAAATAGTATATATACTATCTTCTTTGGTTTTGTTCCATATCTTCAGTGTTGAAGTTTCAATCGTGTAAACATCGAACACTCAGTCTAAAAGAGTGTCCAAGATATGTCATTTACGTATATGATCATCTTCTTCTCGTTCCTGCAATTTCCCATTGAGCTCATCGATATCAGTGTTGGTAAGCTCAAAAATTTGTTACAATTTGGAATCATGAATATAGTAAACTTTCAATCCAGTTAACAAGAACGTCAATTTTCTTTGGTAACGAATTAAGTTTGTAGTGTCCAAATAGTCCAAACAGACTAGATCTTGATTCACGACCTCAATAGTAGCCATCGTTGTTTCCGCTGCAAATGAATGTAGTTATTCTTTTTAATTGTTAGAAAGTAATGTAAAAAAAATATAAACTTACAGAATTATCGCATAATTCTCGTCGAAAAGTCACCACCAAAAGTTTCAAAAAAATTAAAAACACATAAGATACGTATGAATATGCTTTACAAAATAAATTATTTTAATAATTCCATTGCTTTGATTTTTTTTAGAGTAATTTCAAAATATAACAGGTCTTGTAAATCGGTAAAAACAACCATAAATCATAAGTAAAATAGGGCAAAAATTATATAAATAAAGAAGATATTTATGCTTAAAATATTTAATATAATTATTAATTGTGTGTAATATATCTCTTAGCCTATTAGTTTATTTAGAAGAATCGATTAATCCTGACAAAAGTTCAAAATAAACCTTATCTTAATTGTATAATCCTAAAAAATTACATATTTTTATATTGTAGATCTTCATCATTGGTGCATCGACGAACATAGATTGTTATTACGGGGGCACTGTTTATGAATGTTTCCATAACCACAACAAAGTTTCCCTCGCTAGATCTTAATCACCTCATAAGTCTAGTTACTTCATTTGCCTTCATAATGTTAAAATTACGGGTCGTCGAATGGTGACCGACTTTCTCATTTGTCTCTTCATTTTGGATATATCTAGATTTGTGTCTCTAGTTTTTTATGATTTTTTAGAAAAATTGTGATTTAAACTCGTCTATAAATCGATTCCTCATGAATGAAAGTTCTTTTGTGGTAAAAACTCTTTACATTTTAGTTCAATTTTATTTTTGACTTCATATAAAATGTCATAAATATACCTATTCATACTTTAATACCATATTAAAGTGTATATATCTAACATTTTTCAAAAATTATTGTTTATAATTTACAAACAAAATTATTTACTGATAAAAAATTATTTTTTCAAACATTTTGATAAGTTAATCTACTCGACTGTTTTGATGAATTTCAAAACTATATTTTAGTCTACAAGCTTGTCAGATATGTTCAAATTTTAAATTTAAACTTATAGGAAATCAACAATATCCGAACAACTTTCAACCCATACCTAGCAAGACTCATCAAGTCGAAGCTTAACCACTTCCAGCCAAATCAATGACCAAAGTTCGTGAACATCTACTGAGAGACTACAAGAGGTAATCAAAGCTTCGAATCTTAAAATTTCAAGCACAAAGTTAACAAGAAATAAAATAAAATGTTTGTACTTCTTATCTCATATTCACAATAAACGTTATAGATTAATTATTCTTAATTAACGAGATATATATTTCATACATTGATAATCTTATCATACAAATGATCATGTTCCTTCCAAGAACATAAAAACATATCCAAAAGTCTTCAGCCATCAGTTACTACACTTTTGGTCCAGTAGGAATTAGCATGCACCTTCCGTTCCATCAGTAATACAGATATGATCATCTTTGACAAATCTAAAACCTTAGGTTCTAATAGATTTCTTTTACACCTAAGTCTGGTTGAGCATCCGACCACATAGTGAGTCAACAGTTCCAACTTTTGAAGGTTCATTTTACTCATTTTTATCCCTTAAGGGCTCGACTGAACTGTACTAATCATATTTCTCCAACTTCAAAACTTAATTATAGCCTTCGGCACATAATTCTAGCTTTAGCACTTAGTTTCAGCTTCATCCCTTAGTTCTATCATTCGGTATTTAGTCTCAACTTCAACACTTAGTTCTCACTTCATCCCTTAGTTCCATCATTTGAGACTCAACCTCAACTTGAACATACAACTTCAGCTCTAAGTTACATCTTGCGGCACTAAATTACAGCTTTCATATTAAGTTACAACTTTAACACCAAGTTACAGTCTTTGAGACCAAATCAAGCCTTTGGTGATAATCTTGCCACAATCACTTTAAACTTATACTTAACAATTGTCCACATAAGCTCATAGTGACTCTAATATTCGTTACCCTGATCCTCCAACTATTCACCAGATAAAAATTTCCCTCCTACATCTTCAGAGTTATCAAGTTCAATGTTATCCGTGAACTTTGTTGCACATATTCCCCCTAACAAACGAGTCTCATGACCTCATATATCCAAAAGGCGGTAGTAATATCTACCTGACCTATCTCAAGATCAGATCGAGCAATAATTGACAACCAATTGTCAAAATCTCCTCGTTGCGCCATGTTTTGAATATTTGAAACCTTTGACCCATCAAACTTACGATCAAGACTTAATATATGCAATGCTTGAACTTCCTTTGAAAAATCCAAAGCTGAACCCGACTTGAAAATAGATTTGGAAGAAGCACCCTCGGTTCCACTCTTATGATCAAACTTCATCTGAACTCCAACCCAACATTTGGAACCTATTACATATGTATAAAGAACAAAAGTCCAAGGGCACCTATTTGACGGTGATTCCACGTGTCCAAAAATGACTTACCATCTTCAAACCAATACTTGTTAGATATCCTACTAGATGAAACTGCATAATCAAGAACCCACTTGTTATTGTACCTGCAAGAAGAGATCAGTAAACCATCAACATATTCATCGTCATCCAAAACCCTTATATCATCTCTAACTCTGGCCTTCAGATAACTATATATCGTCCTCCTCGTGGGGTAGTTCATACTAATATGGCCCTTCTTCTCACATCACAAACATGATACCCTAGAACAAACATTTTTTTATTGAATTTATTCATCCAATACTTCATCGCACATTTAGTCAAAGACTATTAGGTCACTATTCGAAATTGTCTTCGTTTGCTGATCATTCGAGTTCAAAGCTCTCTTAACTTCGACTATCGTGAAGGAATATTTGCAATAGATCATGTTGTCAACAAAGTGTTCATACACCTCTGATAGAGAACTTAAAAGGATTATCTCTTGATCTTCATCATCAATATTGATACCAACCGCATTCAAATTAAAAATGATTCTATTAATATCATCCAGATGTCTTCAGATATCCTTGTTACCATCCATATGTAACGTATACAACTGTTTCTTAAGGTTCCACTTGTTTTCCAATAATTTATTCACATAAACAACTTTCAGCTTATTCCAAATTCACATGGCCCAAAACTCTTCACACGCCTCTCAAACACCTTTTCCCAGAAACTTAAGATCAGAACCTATGGGCCTTAGACAACACTTCGATATCAATCTATTTTGTACATTTTTATCAATGGCGGCATATATTCACATTTGTAAAAATAATGCGACCACCTTAATTATTCAAAGATTAAAATATTTATATCATGTGAATTTCTCAATGTCAAACTTCATGGAATCCATATTTATGACTACATTTATTTTTCTGCGAGAACTAAGTTTCAACACTGAAGATCCGAAATGATATTTGTCCTTATATTTTGTCCTTATCACTAACAACGAATGTTATTTTCATATATCCATGCTCACCGCACCACTTGTTAGGAAAATCAACAATATCCTAACAAGTTTCGATCAAGGCCAAACAAGACTCACATAGTTCGAAGCTTAGCCACTTTCAACTGAAGCAATAGCCAAAGTTGGTAAACACACGCCGAGAGGCTGCAAAAGCTAGTCAGAGCTTTGGATCTTTACCCTTTCAAGCAAAAAGTTAAAAAGAAGGAACATAAAGTAAGTCAAACACACAACGAGTTGTTAAACTTAGTTTGGATCGTGAAGAAATCCTGTATCCACGGTCCAAGAACAAAATTTATATATATGAGGTTATAAGAAGATTATTCAAACACTAAACACTAAATTCCTCATCTTATGTTACAGAGCACTAATATCTTACAAAAAGAACTATGAATCTCAACAAGACTTGTTAAAGAACTTTATCTTACTATAAATTCTCCGGATCTTACAGTCACGCCACAAATCTTTAATATTCTTTTTCACTTTATATAGACTAAAGGATGAAGAGCAAATCACATCCAGTTAACAAAAGTGATTTGACAAATACCATCAGTTACTACACCTTCGGTCCAACAAGAGTTTAACTTGCACCCTTAGTTCCAACAGTAACACAAATACATTTGTCTTCTGCAATGCTGAACTCATAGGTTCTATTAGATTTATTCTAGACCTAAGTCAACAAATTTCATCTCTTCAAATTTCAGCTTACTACCCTTAGGTCCTTAAAGTCTTTTTGAATTGCACCAACCACGTTTCTTCAACTTCAACACTTAATTTTAGCCTTCGACACTTAGTTCAAACTTCCGCTCTTAGTTCAACTCTAAATTAAGTCATCCAGCACAAAATTATAACTCCAACCCAAAATTGTAGTTTCAACATCAAATCAAATCTTCGATACCAAATCAAATCTTCGAAAGTGTTATTCTAAACCTATATACAAGTAAACTAATTAAATTATAATTATACTTTAATTGGGCGTGGTAATGAATCATAACGCAAATGATTTATAAAATTCACAAAATATTTATCAGTAAAGAATAGAAAACAGAAACAATAATTTAAAATCTTTTAAATTGTACATATATCTTGACATAGAATAGATGGAGATATTCATATTACAACCACCTTACTCGGGCCATATGTACATTCTCGACCTAATCTAACCGTTGAGCAAAACTTAAAAGAGTGTGAATGCGATTACGTCTATGATTCTATCTCGTTTATCATAATTTATCATAATAGCTGGAAAACCAAAATGAGATGTAGGTGGGTGGGTGAGTCCAAAATTGTGAGGAGAAGTAACAGTTAAAAAGTGTTGAATGATGTTTCTTTAGGATTTCAATTGATTTATGTATAGGTACAAGTCAGATCTTGATGAATTCAAAATCATAACAAATAAGATTCTCCATAACAATCGTATACAAAAATGATCTCATCAAGATTTCTACAAATCTGTCTCTTTTCACATGAGTCTGCCGACCTATAGCGTTTTTAGCCGATCCGAATAATTTTATAATATTTAGATCTCAAATTGTGGATCACCACCAATGTGAAATGAACATATTTTTGCACGTGCAATGAAAATTGAAAATCGAAATTCCTTACAAGGAAGCGGTGGTTTATATGTCCGCAAAAGAAGGTGGATTGAATTGAAGTTCCGTTAGTTTAAATATTGTATTTGAGTTTGGTTGAAAAATATTTAAAAATTGCGGTGAGTTTTATTTTTAATCAAAAAAATTATTAAAACAAAGTTGAAATATAACTCCCAATTAAAAAAGGATACGAGGCCAAATGTATTCTTTCGATTTTCGTCTCCTCCTTTCTATCTTCACCGACTAGAACAAAATTGAGAATTCGAGGAACATTTGGAAAAAAAAAAAGAGAGGGACTCAAATAGTTCGAGGAGAGACCAAATGACATCAACGAAGCTGGTTTTCCAAAGTACATAAAAAAAAATTGGGGGAAGTTTATATATATTTTATTTTTATTATTAATTTAAAATTATTTAAAATTATTTAAAGTATTTAAAAATTAAAATATTTTTCTAATATGTATTTTAGAATATTCATATCTTTTTTTCCAAACAAAACAATTTTATTAACAAAATTAGGCAAATGCCTAAGAAACAAGTTTATTCTCATTTGACCTTACATGGCTATAAATTAAGGTTTGATTTTTGGATTTAATTTTACTTTGAAATTTAGGGATAGGGAGTCATGACTGAAATCTATTTGAGAGAGTTTTGTCATTGAGTGCATGGGAGATATAATTTTTTAAGCGGATTCTTCTCTTCAATTTATTTTCCTAATTTGAATGATTTGAAATTTTGAATTTTCATTTTTTTCGAGCAACGTCCGTAAAATATTAGACATAAACAATAGTTGAAACCTGTTAGGATTGGTAGATCCAAATTGATAAACATAACAGATATTAGGTTAATCATTTTGATATATGAGGTAGACGAGTCCAAAACTCTCTAAAATAATTATAACCCTAAGCTTATTAGAGAAATGGTTGTTGATATACTTAAGGTTGGATTTAGTCTCAATGGAACTTTCACGATCCAGTCAGCACCAACATTTTACTGTCTGAAAATGTGCTTAATAGACATAGTAGGGAGGATTAATTTTCTACAAGTAATAATATGGTAGATGTACCAAGAGACAATTCCACTAGCTAAATATGGTATAAGAAGACTTGAGTCGGTTTCAATGTTTACATAAGCTAAATTCATGTTTTTTGCATAAAATTAAATCATTCGTCAACTCTCTAGCCTCAAACATAAATGGGGATTGCTTCCCATATAGAAAATCACAATAAAAATAAGATCATCATTAGAATTTCTAATTATACAGCTATCACTCAACTCTCCATTGAATAAGTATGAACCAACTGCACTCAACTCTCCATTGAATAAATATGAACCAACTGTATTTAATTTCACTTTGTTACTAATATGAGAGTTCTATTTAATATAAATTGATTTATTAGAAGACTTTTGATGGTTAAAACAATGCAGGATATGAGCATTTAAATATCATGAGAATATTTACATATATTGTGGTAAATTTAATTGAAATAATCCATTAAAATATTGGATCGACTAATAATATTATAATATCATTAATATTATTATTTAGTTTTATATTGTTATAAATAATGTAGGGATACTATTTAGGTTAAAAATATCTAAAAAAAAGATTGTTTAACCAACAATTTAGTATTGTGCTCTAAAAGTCCAATATGTGTTATGGTCTCTAATAACAACCAAACAATAATGACCTAATTACAAGATTAGATAATAAAAAGGTAAATTAGAGGAAAATAGTATAAGTGGATAATTAAGTAAAAAAAAGGGTTGATGGCTTTTATACAATTAAGTGAAATTGTCTCTATGAATAAAACAAAATCCTCATATTTTTTTAAAATTTTTATATTTAACATATATTTGTAGGATTTATTAAGGGCATCAACTATACTCCTTTAAAAAATGTGATTACACCATTTCACAAGCTACTATAAGACCTTCAACCGTCATTTTCATTGTTTTCTTATTAGAGATCGCATATACTTTCGTATTGAGACCTAGTTATCGTACAGAGGAAACAATGGCTAACTTTAAGTGTTATATTTCATGTTCTTGTTCTTTCTATGTATGGAAAATTAGATTTCGAGATTAAAATTGTTGGTATGGATACCTCAACTCATAAAAATATTCTAACAAGTGGTATTAGAGCCGACTCTAATTCATCTTCGAGTAGAAATGTTAACTATGAAATCAAGTCTCCCGAAACTTAATTTGTTTTATTGATTCAATTACTAAACAAACCCTATGTTTTTTATGATTTTGATTTCTGCTTTAGAGACCTTTGCATGAGTAAGTGTTAGTTGAGTATAGAAGCTCACATTTAAGGCTTGATTGATGTGATTGAGGGCATGTAAATATCTACTTCTTATTGCATATTTATGTGCAAATTCGATTTAAACATAATTTGAAGATGAAACATCAACTAAACACATTTGGTTTGGGGGTTTTTTGAAATGAAGGAGTCTGTTGTGACCAAGAGGTTGCTTGTTGTGATAAACTTCTTCCAAAGAAAATTTGCTGCAACCACCCCCATTATGGTTGTGTGAAAGCATACTACATGTCCAAAAACATGCAGTTTTTGAATAAATGTTTTTATATGATTCTTCGGGTGAGGTTGTTGCAGATACCTCATATAGAGGTGCAACCAACAAATTTGGAAATTTATGATATCATACGTATGTATATTTGCACATTTGTGGCATGTTTAGTATAATTAAGTTATGTATTATGGGAAAACATATTCTACTGTAATATTTAGCATGCTTAAGTAGGTTGATTCTATTAAGTGTATCTCATACTTGGGTGTTATGTTATGTGTTTAAGGGTTCACAATTATATGACTCTATTATGTGCGCATTAAAAATCATCTAGTGTTGTGAATGTATGATAACATGGTGAGATGTAATTATCCATTGTTGCTAGCACTTGGACTCTGGGATATACAAGGTGATGTCATGTATGCTCATTAATTTTTTTATTTTAGGTGCGTAGAGTTTGATTGGGATTCATCTCCCTTTAGATGTCTAAAAATTGATGGGATATATCACATCCTTGAACTTCTTGATACGTTCAAAATGTATTGTGGTATGATGAGTTTAGGTCGTATATGGTACGATAGATATCCACTTGTATTAGTATGCATTATAATACGAGCATTCAAATGAATATTCTTTCGGACTAACTGGAAGACCTGGTATCTCACAGGTGTGGGAAATGTCAGGTGAGTCATAAAATAAAAAAGTTTGGGGAAATTTAGGGAACAATATATTTGTGTGTAGACCGACCTCTGTAGAATGGTAAGCACATGTTGCATATTTTCTGATAGTAAAGACATGTTGTATAATGTAGTTGTTGTGTTTACACACACCATAATTATTTATAACTATTTTCATTGTTGAAATGTTCGTTTAGTTACCATAAATTAGTTAGATATGGCCCTCGCAGAAGACATGACATCTAGATACCAAGTTGTTGTGCAAAACCATTTATCCAGAGGTGTTTATTAAGACACGACATCCATGTATCAGTATATTTTATTTCCAGTTAGGTGAAATGACCAATACATTAGATGATGTGCACGTTAATCATATTATGATATGAATAATATCTCAAAATTGAGCTTCATACTCAAACTAACAATATTTTAGATGTAGAGTACAAAGAATTATGTGAGAAGATTGGAAATTCAAAGGTGTTAAAATTAGTTTGAATTATCTTTGCATAATATTTAATATCCCTAGATACTACGACTTCAGCCCCGACCTTATTTATGATGATGTAATGCGTGCGGCGTGTGCGTATTTTCTTTTTACTTTTTAAGTATATTTGCTGAAACAATCGTGTACACCAAGCTTAATTACACGCTTTTTCTTGAACATATTAATGTTTTGGGTTTGTATGCATGTGGTGTTTGTATATTGTCCCATATTTACCATCATTTCGGATAATATTTGGAACAACTAACAAAGACAATGAACGATCTTCTGGCTATGTTAGATAGATTAATCATCGATTATTTTCCTATTTTTATCTCGTTATATGTATAGAGTCATACAGGATATATCATTCATAGCAAAGTGAGATGTGTATCCCATCTGATGAGGATGGAAATATTCGAAGGGTAAAGACGGACTTAGGCCAATATTTATTTTATTATTTTTATTATTTTTATTTTATTTTTAGGCTTATTGGGTTTTGAACCTTAGGCTTGGCTATGATCTTGGTTTGGTTCATTAGGTCCATTAAGCATAATTTAGCCTATAAACAGGCTTTTATGAAACATTTATGGCGGATGGAATAATTATTACTCAAATCAGATTTTCTCTCTCTAAATATTTACTTAAGCTACTTAATTATCTCTCTATTCTCCATCTAAAATTAACTCTTCTTTTTTACTTTTCTAAATAGCTCCTCAAATAAAATTTAAGTACATCAAATTGGCGATCACAATAGGAGAATCTTAAAGGTACCCAGATAGCAAAATCTGAAACCTAACTTACAAAAATTTGTCTTCTAAACTTTCTGAAGCATGAATTATAAAATACAGATGATCCTACTACATAAAATGAGAGAGTTAGGATCAAATACGAATCTCTTCGAACACCTCACACGAATGATGAAAATCATTAAAATCTTCTCATGCAAGAGGACGGAGACTAGTTACGAGGAGAACTTGAGGCATTGTGGTCTCAAAGAGAAGTTGAATTGAATCTTATGAGTAAGGTTCAATCAGAAAGTCAAAGTTCTGATGGACAAGAAGGTGATCTTCAATATAGTCTAAAGAAACATCAAGGGGACCAGTCATAAAAGAAAGCTTCAAATTTAAAAAAAAACACGTATAACCAAGGATTTTTCTAGTTATTTGAATCCAATAAAGGTACAACTTCTGAGTCTGAAGTATCCTCATCTTTTTCTAGCAGTGATTATTGTCATAAAAAGAGAAAGAGTCACCATGAGAAGTATTAGTCAAAGAAATGTTCGAACCGACATCACAAGTCAAGTAAACAAGATTATTCGCGTAAAAAGAAGCACAAAAATAATAAAGAGATGGAAAAAGGTGTCAAGAAAAATTAAAGGGGTCAGGAGATCATAGTATAGACCATCTAGTGCCTGACCAATTTTCCATCTAATCCGAACCAAGTATATTTTCCACATCTAATGAAGATTATTAGCCAATGACATAATTAGAGGTAGTCACATTTGTCTTCTGAAATGATGTCCAGTCATTTACCCAGACGATTTGATATCTCAAAGATAGAAAATATTTCTAGGAATAAAGATCCTGATAACCACCTCGAGCAATTCAAAAAATTTATGATGAATTTTGATAATGATGACAAGTTGTTGTGTAGGGATTTTTCTCAAACCTTTAAGGATAGTTCCTTAAAGTGTTAATACCGGCTTCCACATAAATCAATAAAAAACTTTGGTATATTCTAGATGGCTTTCCGATGATGATTTGTACGAAGCAAAGATCTTAGAAGAAATTAAGATACGATAATCCATTGTCAGTAGTTTGCTAACGAAACCTTGAAGGACTATAACAAATATTTTATAAATATCAAAGATAGTTAGTTAGACTGCTTCGAACAAGTATCTATAGTTGTGTTTAGACAATGGATTTTACCTGGGGAGTTAGCTGACATTCTTACCGGAAAAAAAAACATTGGCATGGGGAGGTTTATTATCCCAAGTTTGGAAACAATTCACAGTGGAAAAAAAATGAAAGGATTGAAGCTGCCCCTTTAGTCTATTAGAAGCTCTTCATCCTCTCAATAATAAACTATACTAAATCAACGTCTAATGGAGTCTGGACAAAATTCCTATTGACTAAGGTTAACTGGAAAAAACAATTTAGGTCTAGAGGGAATCACTAGGTTTTTCCTGACCATTTGGTAGAGTTAAGTGATAATGTTACAACCATTTATGACATGTTAAATAATATTGTACAGTTTTGAAAGCCACCACCCATTCAAAATCTAAGAGAAAATTGGAACACCAATTTCTGTAGGTATCATAATTATGTCGGGCATGATACCAAGTATTGCATATCTTTAAAACAAGAAAATCTAAACTATAATTAAGAGTAGAAAACTAACAATTTTGTCAAAGCGCAAGTGGGAAATAGATCACTATCAAACACGAGTGGGGATCAAGTAGGACAATCTACTATTCTAAGGGAGGCCATAGAAGAGGCTCCTAAATAAGAGAATACTATGATAATTATCGAACAATATAATAAATTTGAATGAAGATTCAGAGTATTTGGATCGTGGTCAGATTATGATAACATGTGAAAAGAAAGGAAAAGAATCTGAATTGTGTCAATGATTTTCATCATTGACAACGTTTGAAAGGAAAACCCCTCAAGTTTTTCTCGAAAAATATATGTAGTCATCTTAACTACACAGTTAGAAAGTAAAATGTCTACTCATCTGTATCATAAATTAGACATGTTTATTATATTGGATGAGGATTATTTGAGAGATATTGATAGACTATGTGAGGATGCTGTGGTGACTGGGGCTGTAGTTGAATGAATAGAATTCCAAAGGATTTTGGTTGACACTGACAACTCGGCCAATATTTTGTTTTTGTCCACTTATTAGCTAATGAAAAACCTACCTCTTATTCTCCGATCAAATTGTAATATAGTGGGATGCACGATGAGTTATGCTAATGTGATTGGGAAATTTGAAGGAGAAAATGTGAGTGATTTTTATGGTGGTTGATGGTCCAACTCCTTATAATGCTATCTTTGGTAGATCTTGGAAAAGTTAGTTTTGGCCCTTGTTATAGCAGCCACAAAAAGTGAGACAATATTTCCAAGAACACTCTATTATTGTTCGAACCTTTTTTTTACTAAAAAACTTTTATGTTAAAAAATAAATCTATCATGTCGGATGATTAAATGGTCTGTGGAGTTGGGGATTATGATATTGATTTCTCTCGTCAAACTAGAATTAAGACATAAATTGTAGCATATTTTTGATTGAAACCCATTTGGAACGACCATATGTGCAATCCATTATTGAAAACCATATGAAAGAATATGTAGTTTGACAAAATTGAGGGTCTACTATATCATGTTGTGGGCTAGAATTTATTTATATGTCCCTTTAGAGATTCATTATACCGAGCATTACGCTTTGGCTTTAAGGTATCAAATAATGAAGCTAAGTATGAGGTAGCAGCAGCTGGGCTAAGACTTGCCTAAATATGTAGAGTCAAAAGGATTTGATTGATAAATGATTCGTAATTACTCATGCTCAGGGCCAATCTGAACCGAGAAAAAAGCAGTTGGTAAAGTATTTACAAGTATTGCGGGTAACATTGGCTTTCTTTAAGCGTGTTGAGTATGAACATGTACTAAGAGTTGAAAATTCAATGGTCAATTCCTTAACCATTATTACGTACTCTGAAAAATGTTGAATTTGGGGCAAGCGTTAAAAAATGTTTCAACGTATCAACAAAAAACAAGGATTGGAGGCATAAGATCAAAAAATATATTACTAAAGGAAGTTTTTCCGTTGATAAAGTATTTGCTAAGAAGTTGACGTTCAAAGCACATGATGTTTTAGTTTGGATAGATGTCATCTATAAAACATTCTTTAGCATGTCTTTATCGTAATGCCCTTAGATATGATGAGTCCCATGTAATTATATCTGAAGAATTTTATTAGTAGATTATTATTGGTTTTTCGTCATGACAGATGCTGAATAATTAACTACATAATATGATTCATTCCTAAAGGTTTGAAAATGTAATTCATGTGCAGGTAGTCCCACTAGAATCAATATTCGAAGTGATACCATTTGATAGATGGAGGCTTGATTTAGTAGGACTTCTGCCAAAGGCATATGGACGTTATTGAACTATTATATTAGCAATTCATTATTTTTCTGAATGGGTATCAGTAGTACGTCTCTCCATAATTACGTCTAAAGCAGTGATAAAATTTATCATCTCCAAAATATGTTCCAGATTTGGGATCCCTACAAGTATAACGACAGATAATGGCCCCGGATTAAAAATAAACACATGAAACGTTTTGTGTAATTCTATAGGAATTCAACATTATTTTTCTTCACATTTTCACCCTCAAGCCAATGCGTAAATTAAGGTTATTAACAAGACTATTTTTATGGGTCAAAAAAGAACTTAGAGGGTGCAATAGGCAAGTGGTCAAATTACTTACAAGAAGTGTTGTGGGCTTATCGTACTACCCCTTAAACTGTCACTCAAGAATCTTCTTTTTATTTGGTTTATCGGATGGATGCAATAAAACTACTCCGAAGAAGATAATGACACGACTATAAGAGTTGAATAATATTTTTTTGAAGAAAAAAGAATCAAAGCTCACTTGAGAACTATCCATTATGAAGGTTTAATGAGAACCAAGTATGCATCTAAATTTTGAAGTGGGGGACAAAGTGTTGAAAAAACTGTTCCTACATACCATAAACAAAAAACTTGAAAAGCTACCGCATAATTGGGAAGGGCCATATACGGTAAGTGAAAAGGTCAAGCATGGAATATATCGGTTAATGGATCAAAAAGGAAACTGTCTAAGTCATCCATGGAATATTGAACACTTAAGACTTTATCTTGAATAATTGTATATGATATTTATTTTGTTTATGTTGTTTTATACTTATGTAAATATTTGGGGACATGATATTTCCCACTATGGTGGCTCGGGGAGATTTTGATGAGGTGTCTGAATCATTTTCAATCAATCATATTTGACTTTCTTATGTTATTTTTTATACTTCATATGATTTATAGACCTTCGAATGATTTAAAAGTGGTTTTATTATGTACCTTCGAATGGATTACGTTCGAATGGTTTAAATGAGGTTATATTATGTACCTTCGAATGATTCAAAAGAAGTTGTACTATGTACCTTCGAAGGGTTTGAAATTTTTTGTATTATGTACCCTCGAATGGTTAAAAATGGTTGAATTATGCACCTTTGAATGGTTTAAAAGTGGTTGTATTATGTACCTTTGAATGTTTAAAAGTGGTTGTATTATGTACTTTCGAATGGATTGCATTCGAATGGTTTAAAGTGGTCTATTGATAGACCTTCAAATGGATTGCCTTCGAATGGTTAAAGTGGTCTATTTATAGACCTTCAAATGGATTGACTTCGAATGGTTAAAAGTGATGGTATTATCAACCTTCGAATAGTTATTCATATATCTTTGAATGGATTACTTTCAAATAATTTAAACCAATTAAGACTTTAAAATAAAACGAAAGAACATTGATTTATTTATGCCTTCGTTTTGCCAAGGTTTTATAGACACCTGGAACGCCTCTACCACAAAATTCCTTGGATAAACCAAATACTTGTTAAAATCCAAACAAAAAACAACAAAATGCCTTAGACATACTAAGGAATTGCACACAATAACAAGTTATAAATTCAATGGCCTCCGGAATCATCCCCATTGGCGTTCTCTTCTTCTTCTTAACTCCTATATTCGGAGTTTCTCCCATCACTTTCCTCGGAGTTGTTGCTAGGTGGGTCCCGTGATATGCCCAGCTGATCTGTTATGGGCATGTCATTGGGCCACAACTGATGTAGGACTAGCTGCCATAAATATCTGAGGTGTAGCTTTAGGAATGTCTTATGAAAATCTAAGCCCATATCAGATTTTATCGAGGAATCCTCCTTGTTCAGAGAGTTTATGATCCCATAAACATACTCATTTACCGCGTAATCTTTTTCTTTTATGGATTGAGATTTGATAGTGGCAAATTCCACTCGTATTTCTTAAGTTTAATTCATTCGACAGTTGTTCCATAGCAGTTTTATCGTTGGTTTACTGGTTTTTCAATTTTGTATTATCCCCGGAACTAGATAATTGCAACCCATCATAAGCCATTTTTAGTTGTGCAAGCTCATCGTTAACCAATTTGACCTTATTTGCTACAATCATGAGTACGTGCTTTTTTCCTCTTTGAGGGACTCGTTGTGATTCTTGTTTTCTTTTTTAATGGAAAAAGGTCTATATTTGTGCCTTGACCTCCTTCTCTAGTTCACCAATGGGTCTTACGAAGCCCAACATCGAATATCTCACTATATTATTTTCCTTTATCAGCTCGAAGGGCACCTCATCATCAACCATATTTGTGGCGTTGACATTAAATTTTAGGATGAGAAGCATAAGTCAATCCCACACATGAGCTCCACTGGATTATCTTCTCCATATGTTTGTATCTATAATGTTGGGAAATGGAAAAAGTGGGTTAGAGAGTGGAAATGTTGGAGAAACAATGGATGGGAATGTTAGAGGGATGAATTCTGAATGGGGAATGATCTCTGATCCGGTAGTTGTTCTTTTCTTTTTCTTCTCTCTTTTATTACTCTTGTCCTTGCTTGACTTGTGTCTCTTTTTTTCCTTTGACACAGGTTGCTCCGTGGGTGCATCATTCTCTTTGAAATTAGCAGTGACTGCAGTTAAAAGGGATTCATCAATTGTGGCTGACAAAGACTCATGGGTTTACACCTCAGTTCAACCCCAACTACGTCTTTCTTAAAGTCCTGCTTAGTTTTTTTCCCCTCTTAGCCCAATGGTTGGGTGCTCTATATCTTGTTGGAATAAATAAGTTAACATTTTTAAATTTAATTCTCTTCATGATAGCTGCTATCCGATGAGAAGTGGTCAATTTCTCCCACGTTAGATCTTGTTCGGAGCTGGTCCTCCACAGGTGGCTCCAAACCAAGTTGTCAGGAGTAAAGCATTCATAGAAACAGTTGGACCAATTTTCCTCATCCCATTGATGCAACTTTTTAAAGGTAACTTTAGTATCCTCTAGATGATGCAGATTAGATTTTGGTATTGTTGTAAAATAAAATTGAAGGGTGAGTTACGAATAATAAAATATGAGCAATGGTATAAGCTCGAATGACTACCTGTGTTTTTCAAAACCGGGTGAGCTGACTTGGATTACCCTTTGAGGTGATTTTCTTCCCATTTTCCCACCAACCACTAACAGAAAAATTATAACTTCTATAGCTTATCAGCTTCCAACTGATCATCCACAACTTTTTACTCATCACCCATGTTGTAGAAGTAAAAGGGTATCTGAGAATTTCAGGACAACCCAACGATAGCAGCAAATTGCTCCATTGGCATCCGTATTTTTGTTAACCTAGATGACATGATACATAACATTAGGGTAAAACAAGCATTAATACTATCTTTGCTTGGGCATAGTCCCATCAAGTCAAAGTAATTAACAATATATGGGTCTAAAGGAAACCGAACGTTCCAGTTTAGCACATCCGGATAGAAAACTAACTCGTTCGGACCGCAGTTCATTAGGGTCTCGCCTTGTGTGGGTAGTCTAACGTTTAACTCTTTCGGGAATTCCTATTTCTCACGTATGACCTCTAGTTTGAAATAATTTTAAGAGATACGGTCAAAGGCCAAAAGATATTTGAAGCTGAACTTTAATAAAATTAGGCCTTATGTGTCCGACCAGCGATGGGAGGAGAGGTGTTTCGGCTTATGTTCCATATCCTTAATTTTTCCACATTTACCATTTTTACCCTTCGAAATTATCTTCATAGCCGACTTCAAAGTCTCGACATTCTCCCCGTATTGACCACATGTCTCTAAAGGAGACTCGTCACTTAAACTCTCGATACCATCCTCGAACTTCATCAGATTGGATTTAGAAGGCTCTATCTGTTTATAAGCAGTATTTTCTCTATGTTCGGTTGTGAGGAAGTCAAATTAGATTCATAAGGTTATACCTATTGTGAGAGAAGATTGATAGAGGGCTGGTTTTGTGGAACGATCTTCTGGTTCCTTGAAGATGGGTTTGTATGACCTTTAGCTCGTCTAACCAAGCTTGGAGGTGAGTTTTCTTCTGTATTAGAGCCCATTGCAATGAAAGTGGAAGGACTTCTGCGGCTAGTGCCCCTTGAGAGCGTGTTAGTTTAATTGTATGAGTTTGTGAGGTAAATGATTGAGCGGTTGCCCCTTGAGAGCGTGTTAGTTTAATTGTATGAGTTTGTGAGGTAAATGATTGAGCGGTGGAAGAGGGTTCTTGTTGGATGTTGTGTCTATTATATGGATACACAACCCTGTAATAAATCGTTTGAGTGACTTTTACAATGCCTTTGGACGCGAGAAAACCTGCAACTAATATGTCGATCTTCTTCTCCTCCGTTTCATCAAACAAACGCGGCCAATCATCAAAAGTTGTTCTTATAATGAACATACAAACAAAAAAGTACCACCAGAAATGGAATTCGCGGTGGTGAAAGAGGTGGAGAAAAGACAAATCCTACCGAATATTAACTTTATAGTGATAATAAGGTGCAACTTCTCTCTCTACAACTAAATTTTCTCCCTCTAAAAATTAATATAATTAGAGAATGAAGGGAGCTTATATAAGAGACTATAGAAGATCATTAGTTTTACTTCTAGAGAAGTGGGATGGTCGCCAACTACTATAATCTCTAGGGGAGTAAAAGTGTTTTCAACTGTTGACATGTCTCACCTATGACAGAGCGAGATCATGTGTCTAATGAAATAATAACATGCGTCCCATAATATGTCTAGGCAACAGTTATGGAAAAGTACCATAGATTTATCTGAATTATGCCAGTGAATGAACCAAATTATTTTTCTAAGCCAGTTTAAAGCAAAATTTCGAAGAGCTATATTCGGAGAGATGGTAAACCCTTATTCGAATAACTCATCTTTTAACCTTTATTGTTTTTTTTAAATATAGTGTTTTAATTTTCAATTTATTCAGTTTAATTGTTTTCATTTTATGTTACAACCATATTTAGTTATATGGGATAAACTTCATTTTTTAAAAATATAATGGTACATGGAAACATGTAAGTTGGATTACCTCCAAATATATTGTCTATATCGAGTAGTCTGCCCGTTTGGACATGTAAAATGCATTCCATAAGTTTTTTTCATAAATTTAGAAAGTATGACACTTGTGTTTTTTTCCCGAGAAGTATATAAGGTCCTTGTTTTTTATAGTATAAACCATTTTACTCCGGACGATGTAAACTAGATATGAAAAATGGGTTAGGTGGATGTTGTTAACCTTGCACTTGCAAACATAAATTTTTATGTCTACAACGATTCTAAAAATATGGTGACACAACTATGAGAGCTACACACCGAGCAATTTATACGTCCCTCAAAATTCTCATAGCAATTAAGATGAACTACACATAACATACAATCATCTTTACGACATTTTAGACATGCACCGGTAGGTTCACGGTGATGCGTGAATAATTGTCAAAAGAATATATTTGGGATCTTGGACCTGATATGACTAGAGAGAGAAAGTGTAGAGAGATAAAGTAGAATCTGAGAAAGTAATATTCAATACCCTTTTTTGGGCAAGTGGGTCACCCTTTTATAGTAAAATAAGGTGGACCCATTTAACCTATTAGTGGACCGTTCATTGCATATCAATGAGGCCCCTTTTACTTTTACATTGTTGTAAATTGGTCCTCGAAGGACTTTAAATACCCAATTAATCCCATCAACTACTAATTACTGCATTTTTACCCCTATCGCTTGGATCGGCGAATTCCGCCCTCATCAGTAGCCCCCCAGTCTTCGGGAACTTTCAGGAGCGAAGACTTAGGAAAGAGCTATCGCCGATCGTCCGACCTTATCACAGAATTCAGATCCCGTTGGTTTCGACTTCCCGATGCTCGGGGTTGTTTCTTCGGACCTCCTCCCGCGCCTCGTCTTCTTGCTCTGTGGGCTTTTAATCCTAAGTCTTTCCTGATGGGCCTGGCCTTCTTACCGGCCCTGGTAACGATGGCCCACTTCTACGTTGTACTTGTGGCGAATGCTTACATCAGGTCTCGTCAGACCCTGGTCGACACGTGTCATGGGCTAATAGGCCATTCCCTTGTCAGGCTAGGCTCCTAAGGAAACTCTTCGTCTTCCCGCTGTGTTTCCGTCGATTGATATCCCCCGATCTTTCAAGCCTCCCTATAAATACCCCAAAGCTCTCAGTGTCTCTCAGAGGCTTTTTAGAGAGAGAAAACGCTGTCAAAACATTCCTAGAGAGAGAAAGAGCTCGCCCGACCCTTCCTTGCTCTGTTTCTTGTTGTATGAAACCCGAACGTTCACAGAAAAAGCCAACCAAGAGAAAAGGATCTGAGTGGAGTTTCGAACAGTGGTCTAGTATTGGTGATAGAGCAGAGGAATACCGACGCGCTGGTCTGATCTGGGGGTCCAACTCCAAACCTTTTGTTCCCGCTCCACTTCCTCACGACCCTGTTCTCGCCACCCCGGTTCCCGCAGAAGTTTTCCTTGCTTCCGATCTTCCCGTTTCTACAACTCCCGAAGCTAGCCTATCACTAGAGCCCATCGTCCTTTCCTCGAGCGGCAGTTCTTCTCGTTCCCCGGTAGTCTGTTCGGGAAATCCGACCCAATTTTCCACAAACTTGCTTGCACCCCGACGTGCCCGTAAATCCACCTTTTTGCCTATGGGAGAAGACGAATTATCCAAGTACTTGGAAGGAGGTAATAGTCCCGAAATGGTTCAACTTACGCCCTCGATTAGAGGGTTTCGGACCGGTAATAACACTGCGGTCACTTTTTTAGGTCTGCCCAAAATGCAGCTAACACCTGCGCAGATGGAGGAGGCTCATAAGGCCATGGCCCGCGGTGCTGCCGACGCTTCTTCTTCCCGGGCCCGGCCGTCTGACGCAGACGCTGCTGCTGATGCTTCTTCTTCCCGGGTCCGGCCATCTGACGCAGACGCTGCTGCTGACCGCTGCTCTAACCAAGTTCCGACCCGCGAAGCTGGAGAGTCGGAAATCGATGTTGCTCCCGCGGGAGTTTGCGTTGCAGCAGCTGGCCACGCGGCTAATAACCAGGATGATCCCTGGCCCGAGGCGGTTGAAGCTGCTATTTCGACCAAGTACTTCGACTGGCTTCTGACCAGGGACGTAGTTTCTCTCTTCGAGGGGAAGTACCTCTACTTCCCTGAGTCCGACCATAGTGAGATGCTGATCCGCTGGGGAATCCCCGAGTGTGTCACCGTTCGATTCCCGACCCCGGGGGAGACACCCGTTCACGTCAGACCCAGAGAGATCGTGGTGTTCACTGAATTGTTCAACTGGGGTCTGCGCTTTCCCTTGGACCCCGAGATTGCGCTCTACTTCCGAACCCTTCAAATTTGCCCGTCGCAGCTGACGCCCAATGCGTGGTACACCCTGATGTCCTGCATCATGGCTTCCCGCCTCTCCGGACGAGCTATGCCGATGGAGGAGTATATCTCCATGTCGGGTCTGTCGAAATCCCCGAAGTCACCATTCTTCTATTCCTCTCTTGGCAATAAATGGAAAATTGTGAATGACTTTTTAGAGGGGGGCAAAGGGTGGAAACACCGGTTCGTATTCTTGAGCGGATGCTGGGAGAACGGGCTTCCATACACCAAGGAGAGACCGAGGCGACTGCTGCGGACCTGGGTCCATGATGGTACTGCCCTTCCCAAATTTTTTTTTTTTTTTTTTTACCTTGTGTTCCGATCCTTTGTGTAGTGTCAAAGGACTGGCTGCAGGGAGTCAAGAAGGACCACTCGCCAGCCGCGGAAGAAACTTTCGAGGTGCTGAAAAACTACGCCCGCAGGAATTGGGGTCGGGGTATGCACCGCACTTTCATGGACAAGAATCTGTTTATGAGCAACCTCTGGCGGTGCTCATCCGGGGTGCTAACTATTGAACAGCTGCGGGAACCTCCAAGCCTCGACGAGGTGATTGCCCGAACCGGTCGTCCCGGGTACATCTTGTATTTACCCAAACGCAATAAGGCGCCCAGCAAGCGTCCCAAGTCAGATGAGGGCGTAAAGGAACCGGAGGTCGGACCCGAGGCAGAAAGCGAGCCAAACAGGGCGGTGGAGCCGGTGGCGGATCGATCGGGGGCGAGTCAGAACCCGGCCGTAGTGCCGAAGAGGAAGAAACGCGCGGAGTCGGGAGGGTCCAAGCTAAAGAAAGCCAAAGTTGCGGTGGAGGATCGGGTGGCAGTCAGCGCAGAGGTGGTTGCTCCAAGGCCTGTCCTCGTGGATCACGTTGAAGGCGGGGATCAGGCTACGGTCGACGCTGTCTCCATCCCGGACGACACGGAGCCCCCCGAGGCTGCATACCCTGATGCTTCGTCGTCGGGCGGCCCCAAATTCCCGGTGCTGACGACAATGGGCAGCCCGCACCCTTTTCCGCTTCGGAGCACGGATGGATTGGCGCTGTCGCTGTACAGCTTGTTGGTACCAGCAGCTTTGAAAGAGCGCCGGGCTAGGGAACTTGGCAAGAAGTTATCCGAAGCGGAGGCGAAGATTTCCAGTCTCACCGCACAGGCGAAGACTGCCGAAGAGGCCCTGGCGGTGGCGGAAGGTCGGATTGCCGAGGCTGAAAGATTGGCGACCGAAGCGAAGACGGCCGCGGAAACAGCCAAGCAGGCGATGGAGTCGGCGCAAAAAATCGCGGAGGATGCGGTGAGTTCTTCGGAGTTGGCGACGAAAGCCGCGGAAGACCGCGCCTCACCTCTGGCATTGGAGGTGAAAAAGCTAAAGTCCTCGAACGTTGCCTTCCTCGATCGATGTAGGCTATGGTCGGACAAAGAAACAGCAGATGCCAAGGCCGCATACGTTTTGTCACTCCATAACCGGTACCCGGACCTTTGCGTTGGATCGCTATGGCTTGACGTACCGGAAAAAGATCGCCCCGATGGAATTGAAGTGGAGGAGTCCGACGAGGCTGACGACGAAGAAAATGATGATGATGCAGATGGGGACGAGGACCAGTGACAGCGCTCCCCTCACCTTTTTTTTTTAAACTTCTGTTAATCTGCGGGGGCCTATATCCCCCTGTATTTTGTGTTGTGCTACTTGAACGCTTTTGTTTTTATTACTTTGGGGGTCACGGGGCCCCCTGTGACCATATTATATTTAGTTATCTTTGTGAAACGTATCTTACATCATTATTTTTTGTTGGAAAAACCAAAATTCTGATCGGTAAGACTGAGAAACTCCTTTAAGATTTTGGAGATCGATTCCTTACCGAAAATTTTCCCCAAAGGGTCGGAAAAATCAATATGTGGATCGGTAAAAACCGAAAAACCCGTTTAAGGTTCTGGAGATCGATTTATCATCGAAAATTTTCCCAAAGGGTCGGAAAAATCAAAATGTGGATCGGTAAAAACCGAAAAACCCGTTTAAGGTTCTGGAGATCGATTTATCATCGAAAATTTTCCCAAAGGGTCGGAAAAATCAAAATGTGGATCGGTAGAAACCGAAAAACCCGTTTAAGGTTCTGGAGATTGATTTATCATCGAAAATTTTCCCAAAGGGTCGGAAAAATCAAAATGTGGATCGGTAAAAACCGAAAAACCCGTTTAAGGTTCTGGAGATCGATTTATCATCGAAAATTTTCCCAAAAGGTTGGAAAAATCAAAATGTGGATCGGTAAAAACCGAAAAACCCGTTTAAGGTTCTGGAGATCGATTTATCATCGAAAATTTTCCCAAAAGGTCGGAAAAATCAAAATGTGGATCGGTAAAAACCGAAAAACCCGTTTAAGGTTCTGGAGATTAATCTACTTCAATAGAAATGGCGATGTCCAGCTCGTCAGCCGTCCAAAACCATAATGAGTTGTTTAAGAAGGCAAAGAGTTTTTTCGATTATCAATAATGCGGGTCGGGCTTTGATCGGTGCCTCATTAAAACCTCCTCGCGCCACCAAGGTAGGAAAGAGTGCACCCCCGACCATTACAAACTCGGACTAAAACAAGAAATAACACGAAATACACCATAAATTACAAGCTATTCTAGATATAATTTCAAATGCTCGATATTCCATGGTAACCTTAGGAGTTGTCCGAGCCGGTTTTGTAGGCGATACGTCCCGCTCCTGACTTTCTCGACTACTTCATAGGGTCCCTCCCAGTTTGGTGCAAGTTTCCCGAGGCTCTTGTCCTTCGTGTGTAGAAACACCCGTCGCAGAACCGCCTAAATCGATTCATCTCCCGCTCATCTGATAAATGCGCTCCGTTTTTTCAGGTCCTGCGACAGGTGAGAAATTTCGTTTGGACCAATGAGTGTGACCAGGCATTTTTGGGGATCAAGGAGTACCTTTCGACCCCGAACCGCCTAACCAAACCCGCTGCGGGCGAAACCCTGTACCTCTACATTGCGGTTACAGATTATGCGGTCAGTGCCGCTCTGATTAGCGAATCAGGGCCGGCTCCGACAGCAGTGTACTATGTAAGTAAAAGTCTGCTTGATGCCGAGACCCGGTATTTGAAACTGGAAAAAATGGCGTTGGCTCTGGTAACGGCCGCGAGGAAGATGCGCCCGTACTTCCAAGCTCACTGCATTGTCGTCCGCACATCTTTTCCACTAAAATACGTTTTTCATCGACCAGACATGTCCGGGAGAATAGCCAAGTGGTCAGTGGAGTTAGGGGATTTCGACATCGAATTTGAGCCCCGAACAGCGATCAAGGGCCAGGCCTTGGCCGATTTTTTGGTCGAAAATTTTCCCAAAAGGTTGGAAAAATCAAAATGTGGATCGGTAAAAACCGAAAACCCCGTTTAAGGTTCTGGAGATCGATTTATCATCGAAAAATTTCCCAAAAGGTCGGAAAAATCAAAATGTGGATCGGTAAAAACCGAAAAACCCGTTTAAGGTTCTGGAGATTAATCTACTTCAATAGAAATGGCGATGTCCAGCTCGTCAGCCGTCCAAAACCATAATGAGTTGTTTAAGAAGGCAAAGAGTTTTTTTGATTATCAATAATGCGGGTCGGGCTTTGATCGGTGCCTTATTAAAACCTCCTCGCGCCACCAAGGTAGGAAAGAGTGCACCCCCGACCATTACAAACTCGGACTAAAACAAGAAATAACACGAAATACACCATAAATTACAAGCTATTCTAGATATAATTTCAAATGCTCGATATTCCATGGTAACCTTAGGAGTTGTCCGAGCCGGTTTTGTAGGCGATACGTCCCGCTCCTGACTTTCTCGACTACTTCATAGGGTCCCTCCCAGTTTGGTGCAAGTTTCCCGAGGCTCTTGTCCTTCGTGTGTAGAAACACCCGTCGCAGAAACTTATCACCAACCTGAAACTCCCGACGACGAACCTTGGACGCATACCGGCTTCTCATCAAAGTCTGGTAATGTAGAGAGTTCAAATGGGCGCGGTGGCGCTTTTCGTCAATAAGGTCGAGCTCTAGCCGTCGGTTGTCGTCATTCGTCTCTGCCTGATAAGTTCCGACCCTGAAAGAAGGAAAAAGGGATTCCGCAGGGGTGACCGCATCCATGCCATAAACCAAGGCAAAAGGTGATTCCTGGGTTGCCGTGCGGGGTGTAGTTCGGTAAGCCCACAATACTTCCTGCAGGTAGTCGGGCCATTTGCCGGCTTTTCCCTCGAGATTCTTTCTGAGGCCATCCAGAATGGTTCGATTTGTGACCTCGACCTGGCCGTTCGCTTGCGGGTGAAAAGGAGCAGAGAAACATTGTCGGATATTATGTATGGTGCAAAACGCCCTCATTTCCGCACTATCAAACTGCGGTCCGTTGTCCATAGTTAATCGCTGCGGCACTCCAAATCTACAACAAATGTTTGCCCAGATGAATTTGATAATATCCTTGGTTTTTGTGGCAGACAGGGGCTCGGCTTCGATCCATTTTGAGAAATAATCGACCGCGACGACGATCGTTTGCCTTCCTCCCGATGCCATGGGCAATGGTCCGACGAGGTCGATTCCCCATCGGTCGAAGGGCAATCCTTCGGATATAGATTCTAGATGAGTTGCAGGAATATTGATCGCGTTCCCAAACCTTTGACACGTATCACAAGTTTTTACTATGAGTTTCGCGTCTGTCGTTATGGTTGGCCAATAGAAACCCGCAAGAAAAATTCTTCTAATCAAGGCCTTGTATCCGCAGTGCGCCGCGCCCTCCCCATCGTGTAGTTCGGACAAAATTATTTGGGATTCATTGAAGCCTAAACATCGAAGTAGAGGTCGGCTAAAGGACTTCTTGTACAGAACATCCCCCAAAAGAACGTATCCCCGTGCCTTGTTGCGTAGCTTTCGTGCCGAGGCGGTATCGTCGAAGAGCCGACCTTCAGCTAAAAACGCGATGATATCCCGCCGCCAGTCAGAATTTGCCACTGAAGAGACCTGGCATGCGATTTCGGGTCGGTTATCCAGCTCATGTCGTTTTATAATGGATGGACTTTCCTGCTCTATTACCCAAGGATAACTGGTAGAGCAAGACACGGTCGCCAGAGAGTCTGCTTTCATGTTTTCGCTTCGGGGGACATGCTCGTATGTGATTTTGTCAAAGGTGGCAGCCAGAATTCTCAAGGCCGCTAAGTACTGCACTAGGTGTTCTTTCCGAGCCTCCGCACTCCCCGTGGCTTGGTTTATTAAAAGTTGGGAGTCGCTTACGAGGCGTACTTGTTTTGCCCCGCACACTTGTGCCAACCGTAATCCTGCCAAAGCTGCTTCGTATTCAGCCTCATTGTTCGATGTGTGAAAGCCAAAACGGATGGCCTGGAACATGCTCAATCTCGAAGGGGTGATAATTTGTACTCCCGCCCCACAACCACTAACGTTGGATCCTCCATCGGTGCGGATGGTCCATTCGCCCCCTGTTACCTCTGGTGAAGATGTTTCCTGTTCCGGCCGCTCGGAGTGAAATTCGACCAAAAAATCG
Source organism: Limnanthes douglasii subsp. nivea (assembly GCA_036936605.1). Lineage (NCBI taxonomy): Eukaryota > Viridiplantae > Streptophyta > Magnoliopsida > Brassicales > Limnanthaceae > Limnanthes > Limnanthes douglasii. Next base: position 92,109,180 of record JAUPFV010000005.1, read on the forward strand.
GCCAAGGCCTGGCCCTTGACCGCTGTTCGGGGCTCAAATTCGATGTCGAAATCCCCTAACTCCACTGACCACTTGGCTATTCTCCCGGACATGTCTGGTCGTTGAAAAACGTATTTTAGTGGAAAAGATGTGCGGACGACAATGCAGTGAGCTTGGAAGTACGGGCGCATCTTCCTCGCGGCCGTTACCAGAGCCAACGCCATTTTTTCCAGTTTCAAATACCGGGTCTCGGCATCAAGCAGACTTTTACTTACATAGTACACTGCTGTCGGAGCCGGCCCTGATTCGCTAATCAGAGCGGCACTGACCGCATAATCTGTAACCGCAATGTAGAGGTACAGGGTTTCGCCCGCAGCGGGTTTGGTTAGGTGGTTCGGGGTCGAAAGGTACTCCTTGATCCCCAAAAATGCCTGGTCACACTCATTGGTCCAAACGAAATTTCTCACCTGTCGCAGGACCTGAAAAAACGGAGCGCATTTATCAGATGAGCGGGAGATGAATCGATTTAGCGCGGCCAATCGCCCAGTCAATATCTGCACTTCTTTTACACTCCGAGGGGGAGTCATGTCGGCTAGGGCTCGGAGTTGGATAGGGTCGGCTTCGATGCCCTTCTCACTGACGAGGAATCCCAAAAACTTCCCTGATCGGACGCCAAAAGAACACTTCTCCGGGTTCAGCTTAAGGTTTACCCTTCGTAAGTTATCAAAAGCCTCTCCGAGGTCAGCAAGGTGGGCCTCATCAGTCCCACTTTTAACCAACATATCGTCAATGTAGACCTCCATGTTTCTCCCGATTTGATCCTCAAAGGTTCGGTTAACCAGTCTTTGGTATGTCGCACTTTTCAAAGGATACAGGGGTCGGCTTATCGGTGCCGTCCTTTTTGTACCGCGAGGGATCTGCCCTGGACTCTCGAACGCGTCGGGACCGAGTCTTTCGCGTCCGTTGGACTCTCTCCCGGCGCAGGTACTCCTCGCCGGACGAATCGTCTGAGGGGTAGTCCGACGTCATGGCCCGACGGCTGTCTGGGTTCCGACGAATCTTGACGGCCTCTTCGTCGTCGGGAGGTGAATCTCGGTAGTACCTGACAGGTCGGACCTCCACCCGCGAAGCTTGGCCGCGACCGGCTGCTCCCCGATCGTCCAGGGCGGGCTCTTTGCCCTTCCCTTCACGAGCCCTTTTCTCGTCCAGTGCCCGCTCCCGTTCCTCTTCTAACCGGGCAATGTCTTCAAGGAGCTGCTTTCGGGTCATAATCAAAGTCGACCGCTTATCCCGACCGCCGTTCCACTCCCGACCGGGAGCTCCCGCGCCTTCCGACCCAGTAGCGGCTCGGACGACTTCTCTACCGTCTCTCTCTGTCGCCGCTTCGCTATTCATCCCGTACAATGTGATTTTCAAAGAACAGAAGATTCCTTTTCGGTATCACTGTTCCCACAGACGGCGCCAATGATGCGTGAATAATTGTCAAAAGAATATATTTGGGATCTTGGACCTGATATGACTAGAGAGAGAAAGTGTAGAGAGATAAAGTAGAATCTGAGAAAGTAATATTCAATACCCTTTTTTGGGCAAGTGGGTCACCCTTTTATAGTAAAATAAGGTGGACCCATTTAACCTATTAGTGGGCCGTTCATTGCATATCAATGAGGCCCCTTTTACTTTTACATTGTTGTAAATTGGTCCTCGAAGGACTTTAAATACCCGATTAATCCCATCAACTACTAATTACTGCATTTTTACCCCTATCGCTTGGATCGGCGAATTCCGCCCTCATCACACGGTACTTTTTGTTATTGTATTTGGTGTTTGTTTTGGATACTTATAGTCATACTTTAATATTTTCAGTATGTATATTTAATGTTATGTTGCATTATTTTTTATTAAAAATTATATGTTACGTATTATTAGATTTTGTACTATGATATTCTAAGTGGTATATTTGATGTTATATATTGTGTTATTAGATATATTAAATATTTTGAAATAAAAATAAAAATAACATTTTAAATATTAGTATTTAAAGGATTCTATGTTCCAACAAAATCATAATTTTGAGTGTATGAGTTGCAAAATTAGGCATCAATTTTAAAGCTTTATTTCCAAAAACTATGATAAAAATAGTATCAACTTGCAAATCTAATTTCGTAAGAATTTAGTAAAATCATGCATCCGTTTTTGCCGGTCTTTGGCAAAATCATGCATTTATTTTTCGTCAACTTCTAATGGAGTGAGACTTCAAATTATTATCCAGTTTTCCTTCATTTATTAGTGAATAACAATTACCATATCACTAAATTATTATAACTATAAATATAGCCATAAGTCTAAAAGCTAACATAGAATTAGGTCTAAAGCCTATATTTATTTCATGATATGTAATCAACTCGAAGAGTATCATTTGATAATGGCAGTTACCGTGATGTAAAAATATCATGGTGCATTGATTTTGATGCAATAATATATATAAAAAAATATCAATTCTATAGTATATATGAGGTTAATCCAATAATCGGTGTGTGTACGGTAAAATATCTATAATAAAAATGTTCTCTATTAGAAGCACTAGTTACGTGTTGTGCAATCGACCTTATTTAATACAGTAGAGAGTCAACAAAGAGTATGTACGACAAAATTGTTTATTATACTCTCAATGAGGTTCAGTTTGAAGTCATTTGAAATATGGTACTAGAATATGAAAATATGTTCTGTAAGGTAAGCGCATATGAGTGGAGTAAGGATGAAGATAACCAAGATGACTGATCATCTGATTAATACTTAAGAATTATGTAAACTAATTCATGAAGTATTTTATGGTTTCGTGTTTGATTTACGTTTGTCAATGTAGTCTCCTTAAAATCAAATAAAAAATGATGTTGTCTTCTAGACATGTTTAAAGTTGAAAAATATAGAAAATTTAAAGTTTCATAATACTTGTTTATTTGAAATTTTAAAATTTAGGCATTTTTAAAATTTTAAAATTTAGTCATCTTTTGGAGTTACAAAATTTAGACATCTTTTGAGTTGCAAAATTTCAGCATTTTTAAAGTTGCTTGCAAACTTTATTATTTTTAATATGTGAATTGTTGTTATTTGCATAATGTACATTCCGTTGAATTTTCAATATGTAAATTTCCGTTATTTGAGAATTGTAGATTTTTTTGGAATTTAAAATGTCCCACCGATTTTATTTTTGAAATATATTATTTTTTACTTTGCAAAATATGAATTTTATTTATTTTCAAAATATGATTTTTTTATATTTTTGAAATGTACACTTCGTCAAATTTTCAAAATATAATTATTTTCATTTGTAATATTCCAAACAATGCCTTAAACAATCAAGATGGACTCAGATTTATCATGAATCAAATATTAGAACGTTAATCTCATATATAAATCTCCTGAGAAATTGGTCATGTCACCATCTCAAAACAAAATTAGCTAGATCGTAACATTTATGATCTTATAAATAATATCTGATAGTGTGTTGAGAAATATAATTCACTATACGCAAATAGTCATGTTATAACTCATATTTGTTAAAAAAACTGGAAATCGTTAGGCCCAAACAACTCCACTAAAACTCATATTTATCATGAACTAAACGTTTAAACAATAATTTCATTGGTGAATCTCAAAAGTAATAAGTATCAAAGCCTCTTTATAAATTACAGTTAGATCGGATAAAATATGATCTTTTAAAAAGTGAATTAAACATTCAAGAGAATATTCATTGGGTATTATAACGAAAAAAAATTAAATATTTTTTAAAATATGGGTTTGATATTCTATAAACAAAGAAAGTCATCAAGATATTAAGAATCAAAGCTGGTTGGAAATTCAAAATTTAGGAACCCTTATGGATTTCTACCTCGAGATTTATATAAAATAATAAATCGATTTTATAACATAGTTTGACATGAAAGATAGTTTGAAAAGAGAAGATTTTATAGGTTTGGATTTGAATTTTCTAGTAATTATTTAATAAAACAAATTATATGTTTTAAAAGATGAAAGGATAAAGAGGACGATCATATAAACTTTAGTTTTGATTCCTCAATCAGAAAATATAATACTAATAAGAGATGTTTTTGTTCTTAATTTGTGTAACCTAGACTTTCTGAATGCCATATTTTATTAATTTATAAGTTATCTGATTGAACTATATATATTCCTTCGAAATCACAAAAATAGGTCTGGAAACAATGAGTTTATACGACAAAGATATGTTGGAAAAAATAGAGAAAAAATTCTCATCTTTAATGGATGACTCTCTTTATCTGGAAGCTGGAAACTCCTAATATAATTTTATTCAACATGTGTAAGCTATTCAAGAATGCACTTTTATTGGTTAATAATATTATAAAGAAATGTATATCATTCATCTTTAAATATTTTTTTATATTTCAAAAATCAGAAAATGTATTATATTTCTATCTTTTTTGAAGAAGTCAATATGTAGATTTATTTTGGTGACATGTATGGAATTAAAATGGGCTTACATTTGGTGTGGTGTATTTCAGTATGAGGGTAATTTTGTAAAGTGTTTTGGATGTTTTGCGGAATTTAATGTTTAGAGTAGTGAGTAGTGAGATAATTAAGTTGTGTGCTAGCAGTAAATTATTATTACCCTCATTAATGAAAGTGGTTGGGGTATTTATACTTAATTATTGGCCGATGGGCCTATTGGGTCGGATAGTGAAACCGGGTCAAGTTTAAGGACCCATTAGTAATCTGATGTGAAGTGACCATCAACTAGCTTAGTCAGCATTTATCACGTTTATCCTGTTCGAATTGTTACAATAGTGGTTATGGTCCGAACTGCCCATTGGATTGAGACTGAATTCAGTAGCTAAAATATCTGACCTCATCAGTAGAACCTTTAGGTCTTGTAAAGAATCTTTGGAAGAGCTAACTCTTAAAAATCAATGCCAACATTCTCTGATTTTGTGTTGCGTCGAAACTTTCCCTTCAAGAGTGACTTTGTTCAAATTTTGGTGGAACTGATTTCTCAACTCATAATTCTAAGAGTCTTTTTTCAATCGTGGGACACGTGTTAGGCTTTGGTTCGACCTTTCAGTTGTTTTTCTTCTAGAATGTCGTACCCACTAGGCTAGAAAGTTACCTAGGTTTTAACTTCCATATCTTGTAGCTTTTAATCATTACCCAAATCGATTTACCTTCTCCTAGATAACTGGCGTTTTTCATTGCTGTATATAAACCTTCTTATTGTTTCATTGTCTTCAAGAATCACAAACATTTCTAGTGAGAGGAAGTTATCTTCAAATTTGTGTTCAAGTCATATATGTTCAGATCTAGAAATGCTCTAGTAAAAGGAGGTTGGTTGAACTTATCCGAGTTAGAGAAAGCGAGAAAATTTACAAGAAACAAACGCATTGCTGTTGGGCTTCTTGTTTCTCCTGGTGAAGGAAGCAATCAACCACAAGTGAATACAGACCATGGTTCATCATCCTCAAAAGTTCCCGAGGTTCGAAAACTATCCTTTGTCACAAGCCTTGCACCTCTTCCATCAGGGTCCTCTGTTACGGAGTCTCAAAGCTCTCTCCCTAAGGAGAAAGTTGTTTCTAGAATTAGAAAACCCTCGCCTTTTATCGCAATGGGGTTAGATGGAGAAAAATCTCCAAAGAAATAACTCATCAGTCCAAATCAAAATCCACACCTACCTCTTCAAAACCCTCTAGTTCGGAGGTAGTAAAACCTGTGGAAAAAACTAAACCATCTGGACAGCAGCCCTTGGCATAAACCAGATTATCTAAATAGCCATCTAAACAGCTATCCGAACAGGCATCCAAACATCCATCCAAACAACCATCCGAACAACCTTCCACTATTATAGAAGAACATATGGAGGGCAGTACTTTTGAAGCCCCTTTTGAGGCGTCCGGTCAAACTCAGGATACAACTGCAGATCAGAAGAGCAAGACCAAAGTTGGTTTGACTCATCCAGATGCACTTCTGGAGAGTCTGGAGGATAGAATGAGGTCATGTTTCAAGAAGGTCAGTGTGAAGTATTTGTTGTCCCTTCAAAATATATCATACGTATACACCCACATTGCTGAATTGGGTCATATTCGTACTAAGTGGGGAATCCCAGAGTCTGTGAAGTTGGGGATTCTAGTCACCCTAGAAACTCTGATAGACTGCAAAACCAATGAACCGGTTGTCTATACAGAAGTGCTGAACAGGGACTCCGGTTTTCTTTAGATACGGAGATAGTTAGATACTTCCATCTGACAAAGCTATGTCCCAATCAACTGAGCCCCACCGCTTGGTATACTCTACTGGCCTGCATCATGCCATCCAGGTTCTCTAAGATTCCACTACCAATGGAACAGTTTGCTGTTGTGGCAAACTTGTGTAAGAATCATCACATCCCCTTCTACCACTACAACATAGGGAATGACTATAAGGTAGTGAACGATCTCCTCGAGTCCGAAAAGTCGCACACGGCGCAGTTCGTATTCATCTGTGGGGCCTGGGGGAATGGGAAACAGATCAAGGTTGATTCAAACCCAAGCCAACTGACCACCCACTGAAAGAGCGTTGGTGAGTTTCTTTTATTTCCTCTTTAACCTTTCAAGCATTAAGTTTTTAATCTGAATTGATTCATACTTCTTCCTAGTGTTTCTGAAAGAGTTTTCAGACTACGTGGAGACAGGTCATGATATTTGTGCCAAACAGTATGTTTGGGCCTTAGAGAAGTGGGACAATGCTTTCTATAACTTCTTCACAATAGGAATTATGAGGTCTCATCTGTGGAACACCACAGGGAAAAGAGACCTCACCTGGGAAGAGCTGACCACCCCTCCTCGTACAGATGTCATCCTGAGGAGGACATAGGCTAAAGATTCTAAACTCTACCTGCCTGCTAGAGCCAAAGCCCCTAGTCATCTGAATAAGATGAAGAATAAGAGGAAGAATAAAACCAAAACAAACACACCTCAAACAACCACGGGAGGGACCGGTTCGGAGAACCAATGAGGTATTAATGCTGCTTTACTAGAAGCATTAGAAGTCACTGTGAAGGTGGCTGGTGGGTCAGACAACCCACCGAAGATTTTGAAGAAGGACAAAAAGTGTAAAGCCAGCAGTGATGAGAAAATTTCCAAAAAGAAGAAAGTTACTCTAGGATCAGAGATAATCCTTCTTCCTTCTGAAATCCCTCCCCCAGCTCCTGCCGATCCTACCTTGTAAGAGGAAATTCCAGCCAATCTCCATTTCGAACAGGTTACTGGTGATGGTAACAAAGAGGTAGACCTTGACGCTTTTCAGAACATCAATATCTATTTTAATGGCTTAGACAAAGATGCTTTCGCAGGGCCTTACCATCCTCCTAGCTCTTCTAACATTATGACTCATAACGGCGAGACTTGTCCTCTTGACGACAATATCTATTGAGCAAGACACCTTGAGCCATGCCCTCTTGGGTTATATTCGACCAGTGATTGATCAGGAGAGACGGGTAAGGGATCAAACAGTTACCATCAACTCCCTGACTACATAGAAGAAAAACTTGTCAAACGATATTCTCTGTGCTCAGCAAAGCATAGAATTATTGAGGAAGGAAAAAGAGGATTTGGTTGTCAAGCTGCTTAAGTCAGAAACGACCACCAAAGAACTTCAAACCAAGTACTCTGATCTGGAGACTTCTTCCTTAAATTATATCACACATTTGAAAGAGAAACTACAAACTAAGGCAGCACTATCCAAACTTTATCTGATGAAAAAGTCGAGTTGGAGATTACTGTCCGAGAGAAGACCGAAGAGAAAAACTCCCTAGAATGCCAACAAACTCAAACAATATCCGCAGGGTAGAGAATTATGCCAGTGAAGTAGTGGATTCTCTGGATAAGAGGGATGATGGAATTAAGTCCGATATGGTCTTATTATTCCATGAGACTTTTCCTAAGAGGACTCTTGGTCTTTTATAGAAATATGTGGACTATGATGATCTCCATTTCCATATGATGGCTGATGGTGAGAAGCGTAACTACTCCAGTGGGATAGACTCTGATGATGATATAGAAGTGGGTGAGAGTTCCAGTGATGAACTCAAAAGTCCCAAAAAAGATGGTAATGAAGGAAAGACCAAAGAGAACAATTCTTAAGGTTACATTATGTACTTTTTGTTTGAAAGACTAAAGTCCTTGGATGGCCAAGGCATTTTTTTGCAATGCTTGTTTAACCTTTACACTGTAAAACTTTAAAGTCCTTGAATAGTCAATGAATTTTGTGTATCAGAGATCGGTTTTAGTTCGATCAGATTCTAATTATCATATTCCCCTTTGTTTAAATTTTGTTTAACTCTTTGATGGCCAATTTTTAAATAACCTTTAATATTTCAGATGTGTTGAACAAAAGTATCCAACATCTTCGACCATATGTATTTAATAAATGCGATCAAGTGCTTAACGAATCCAATCAACTTAAAAATAATTGAGAGTCGGGGTGTTGAGTAAGTATTTAATATCCGGACTGTAACAAAATTGCACCAGAATTTTGAAGAATGCATCATATATTATTGAAAAACCCGGACACCTCATTAAAACCTACCCGCGCCACTAGGGTAGGAAAGAGTATGCCCCCTAATATTTACATTGATATTTAAAAAGTAAATATTTACAAGAGAGTTTTATTCTAAGTATAACCTGAGGTGTTCAACGTTTCATGGGTTCTTTAGAGCTCTCTCTTCTATGTCTTAGAGCCTCTATGTTCCTGGTTTAACCTTTTCACATACCACATAAGGGCCATTCCAGTTTGGAGCCAGCTTACCGAACGTCTTTTCTTTGGTGTGTAAAAATAATTTTCTTAAAACTTTGTCCCATGTTCGAAAATCCCTTTTTTAAACTCTGGAAGCAAATCTGCTCCTCATCAAGCTTTGGTAATGCGTTGTTCTCATATGTGCTTTAACTCTTTTTTCTTCTAACAAGTCCAACTGATTCCTAACTATTATATCATTTTCCTGTTCGGAATAGTTCTGGACTCTGTGAGATGGTAAAGTAGCTTCTATGGGACTAATTTCATTCATCCAATATACTAGGGTAATAGGAGATTCTTGTGTGGCAACCCGAGGAGTAGTTCGATAAACCCATAATACTTCTTGTAATTAACTTGGCCACTTTTCTGCAGCTCCTTCAAAATTTTTCTTTAATCCTGACAAGATGGTAATATTTGCAACCTCAACCTGGACATTCGCTTGAGGCTGGAAAGGATAAGAAAAACAATGTTAAATTCCTCTGGAGGTACAGAAAGCTTCCATGTCTTTATTATCAAATTGTGGCCCATTGTCTGTAGTAATCTTCCGGGGAACCCCAAATCTGCAACATATGTTAGATAAGATAAATTTAATAACTGCCTTCAAAGTGGTTCTAGCCAAAGGAGCCGCCTCTATCCACTTAGAAAAATAGTCAATAACGACTATGATTGTTCTACATCCACCGGATGCCATATGTTGAGGCCCAACTAGATCCATGCCCCATCTGGCAAAGGATATTGATTCAGATATGGACTCCATAGGAACTGTTGGCACATGAATTTCATTCCCATATTTTTTACAAGGATCACACTTTTTCACCATCTCTTTAGCATCTGCCATTATGGTTGGCCAGTAGTATCCTGCTAATAGGACCCTTCTGGTTAAGGCCCTATAACCACCGCAGAACTTTCTCCATCATATAGCTCAGATAATACATCTTGGGATTCTTCAAATCCTAAAAAACGTATTCTTGTAAAGAACCTCTCTTAGTATCAAGAAACCATGAGCCTTGTACTTGATCTTTTTAGCCACAACTTTATTTGGAGGCAATATCCCATCGGAGATGTATTGGAGAAAAGCATATCTCTAATATTTAGGTTGAATAACTAGTATATTCATATTTTCTTCACTCTGTTTTCCCTGACCTGTCTGTACGGATGGAAATTCCTGCACAGAATCCATGTGTAGGATTCAGAATAGACTATAGTTGACAAAGAGTCTGCAGGAGTGTTTTCCGATCTAGGAATTTGCTCATAGTAGATATTTTTAAAGTTTACGGCAACTTCCTTCAACATAAGCAAGTATTTAATCAATTGTTCTTTCTTTGCTACAGATTGCCCCTGAGCATGGTGAATCAGCAATTGGGAATCACTCATTAACCAGACTCTCTTTGCCTCACATAGGAGAGCCAACTTAAGACCAGCTATGGCTGCTTCATATTCAGACTCGTTGTTAGAAGCTCTGAACCCAAAACATATGGCCTAATGCATATTGCCACCATATGGAGAAGTTTGTTAAATCCCAGCTACACAACCCATAATACTTTATCCACCATCAGTTCGAACTACCCATTCTTTCTTAGATCGGTTTTCTGATTCCTGGATAGAGGATCTATCGGCATGAAATTCTACCAAGAAATCAACCAATGACTGGGATTTAATTGTTGTTCGAGGTGCAAAGTCAATATCGTAATCACCTAGCTCCACTGACCACTTGGTCATTCTTCTTGATACATCATCTTTTTGAACAACAATGGAATGAGCTTGGATATATGGTCTCATCATGTTGCTACAATTACTAGAACCAATGCCAATTTTTCCAACTTCAAATATATTCTTTCAATATCCAACAGACTCTTACTGATGTAATACGCCGGACGAGGGTAATTGTCCACATCTCTTACTAGCACAACACTTATTGCATATTCTAATACAGCTATATATACATGGAGCTTTTCCCCCGAACATGTATGAAAAGAGTTTTAGGTGAGGATAAATGCTTCTTGATTTCAATAAAAGCCTTATCACACTGTGGAGACAAATTAAAGTCTTTAGCATTCCTCAACACTTGGAAAAATGTAGCTCACTTGTCTGAAGATCATGAGATAAACCTATTCAACGAAGCCAATCGTCCTGTCAGCCTTTGAGCTTCTTTAATATCCTGAGGAGGGTCCATTGCTAGTAAGGTATTACACTGATCTGGATCAGGCTTAATTCCCTTTTCACTTATTATGTAGCCCAAGAACTTTTCAGATCGGACCCCAAATACGCATTTCTCATGGTTCAATTTTAAATTCACAACTTTAAAATGGAGAATGTTTCTTGAAGGTCAGATATATGTGAATCTTCCTCCAATATTTTAACCATCATATCATCTATATAAACCTCCATGTTTCTGCCAATCTGATCAGCAAAAGTTTTATTCACTAACCTTTGATAAGTGGCCCCAGCATTTTTTAATCTGAACGGCATCACCCTATAACAATGAAGACCTCTGTCTGTGATGAAAGTAGTGTGATCTTGATCCTTCGGATCTACTTGTATCTGGTTGCACCCTGAGAAGGCATCCATAAAGGACAATAGTTTGTATCCAGAGGTGGAATCCACCAAACTGATCTATCCCAGGAACAGGATAAAAATATTTAGGGCATGCCCTATTAAGGCCAGTGAAATCAATGCACATGCACCACTTGCCATTCTTTTTCTTGACTAAAATGGGGTTGGCAGTCCACAAAGGGTATTGAGATTCTTTAATGTGACCTATCTTGGTTAAACGGACAGCTTCTTGAACAATCACATCTATTTTTTCCTTAGAAAAAGACCTCATCTTCTGTACAACTGGTGCGATATCACTCTGGATTGAAAACTTATGGGAAATAATATTTGCTGGCACTCCAGTGATATCACTGTACACCATGCAAAAACATGTTTATTATTAATTAAAAAGGATAATAATCGGTCTTTCAATTCTGATTCCAATTTGGAACCAATCTTAACACTCTTGCACTCTACGAGGTAGTGGGTTTCAACCTCCTCCAACGGTATTATAACACTTGGAGCCTCCTTGGGATTATCAATTTCATTTTCCTCAGCAGAAGGCTCCAATAGCTGCTAATATTTATTAATTCTGACTGCCCCTAGAGTCTTAAGGGCAAGGGCTGTTGCATAACGTTCCCTGGCTATCTTTTGACTGTTCCGGACAACAACTACTTGTCCCTGGACAACATACTTCAAAAATTGGTGGATCGTAGAGGCCACAACATGTGTTTTGGAGAGCCAAGACCTCCCAAATATTACATTGTACGATGTTGGGCAATCCACCACAGCAAACAGTACTCTTACCATCTTTAAAAAGGTCTCTTGCCCAACAATACTTCCTCTTCGAACTCCCCAATCACATCTACAGAAATATATGTGAAGCCTACAATGATTATATTCGAACGTTTTATAACAGAAGGGTTTCTCATTTGCTTGTAGGATCTTAAAAATAGGATGTTTGCCGAATTGCTTGTATCAATCAGAATCCGACGTATATCGTTTCCCCCGATTGAATCCCCTATTACCACTGCATCTTCATGAGGCCCTGCAATGTCCCTCTGGTCATCCTTATCAAAAACTATAAAAGGGGATGAGGACTGATACTGGTGAGTAGACATTCCACCATCCAACTGGGTAGCCAAATTGTGGATTTTCCTTTTCCTTGATGAAGTAGAAGGTGCAGTCACAGTATCCCCTCCGAAAATAGTTAGTGATTCAAAAAAGTTGATCAATCTGGAAACCGTTTTGGTTTTGTCTGTTATCACCCCCAACTGATTTCGACTCGGATCTGGATCCAGATACTCAGAGTCTATATCAAATCTTTAAACAATTACCATTTCACCCTTTTGTGTAGACGTCCCAAGATTGTTCGAATGACCTGTTCGGGGAGTATTGGTTTGCGCATTATCCGGTCTGCTTCCCCCTCACTTTTTAACGTTGGCCCCCAATTTTCCCATTTTAATGAGGTTTTGGACCTCTTTCTTCAAGGCTATACAATCGTGAGTATCATGGCCTATGTCATTATGGTATTGGCAGAAGCGAGTGCTCCGGTTTTCTCTGGGGGACTGCAATGCTGTTGGTTTTCTAAAATGCACCTTATTCTTAGTCTTGTCATAAATTGTAGCCACACATTCCCCCAACTCAGCAAACCATCCAGGCTGAACCGAGGGCCCCCTCTTACTTCTGGTCTGTTGGCTCTAAGTTTGGTTGGATTGATTCTGCCTTGACCTGTTGAACCCCTGTCTAGTCTCCTTTGCCCTATAACCGGACTAGTTAGTAGCTGGAGGAGTTGTTGTTGTAGTAGTAGATCTCACTTGGCGGTGTACTCTGGTTTTCTTGGTCTCTTCTATGTTGATTTTCTTTCCCACTTGGTCCAATAAACCACCCAGGTCATAGCCTTCTTTCGAGTCATATTTCCTGGATTTAAACCTTGTCTAAGAGAAGTAATTGCAACTTGTTCAAAGCAATCTGCTAGCCCATTCTTTGTGTTCACAAAACGATTAATGTACTCCTTCAGAGACTCGTTTGGTTCTTGAGCATAATGGATAATGGTGTCCTCATTACCCTTGAATTCCTTACTTCCAATAAATTTCCTCCTGAAGGCAACCCAGAACGTATCGAAAATTCTTATACACCCCCGAGGGAGACTTTTGTACCATTTGAGGGCACTTCATGTGAAAGTTTGGGAGAATGACCTACGCAGTAGCTTGTCATCATCATCAAAATTCATCATGAAGTTCTTAAACTGTTCCAGATGGTTGTCCGCATCTCGACTCCCATCGTATTTTTCCATCTTGGAGCTATCAAACCTCTTAGGAAGATGCCCGGAGAGTATTTTACGGACAAAGGCGATTGCTTCCAATTTTTGCTACGGCTAAAAACAGTATCTTCATTAGGGGTTGCAAAAATACCCGGTTTGGACTGAAAAGAAAAAGGATCAATCAGAAACTGATCAATATGTTAATTGGTTGACCCCTTACCTTACCATGGTGCTTCTTAAGCCTGCCACGCCCATCCTTCTTTCTTCAATGTGTTTTAGTCAACCTCATTTTCTTTTCAGATCCTTCCTCCTCACTACTTGAAGATAATGATTGTTCAAGTTCTACCTCATTTGATGAGCTGCTCGAGGACTCAGATGCAGAATTCTCAACAGGCTTAGATCGGTGCATCTTCTTGAAACTGAGATGGGTTTTCAGACTGCTCGTTTTCTCTAGGATTGCCAGTTTGGTGAAGTATTGACGCTTCGGACTTTTCCCTAACTCCTTTTTTAGCTTGTTTTATTGTTCCCAACGCCTCTATTAGTATACTCCTTGTTTTCCCTTGCACCTTCCACCTCAGGAGGTGGAACATTTTTCTCATTCGGATCCATCCAAACTACTTTTCTTGCTGGTTTTGAATTGTGAAATTCAGGCACCGTCGTGCTCCCACTGTGGTCGCCAATTTGGTGTGGTTTATTTTAGTCTGAGGGTAATTTTGTAAAGTGTTTTGGATGTTTTTTGGAATTTAATGTTAGGAGACTTACATAATGGGTCTAAAATTTGTTTTTATTTACCCAATCATACCACAACAGATCCATTTTACAAATAGATCCGACCTATTTACGAAAAGACTCAATTACTCTAAAAACAAAACAATTGCAGCCTCAAATCAAAACATTCAATCCTAATTTCAAAATCATTTTTTCTCCTCAAACTCTCTTTGTCATATTATCTAATTCATTAAGGATAGATTGTATTTAAAATTTGAATTTGGACTAGTGGGTAATTAAAATCATATTTCGGTAGATATTGGTAATACCTATCTTACACTGGACTTATTAATAAATTGTATACGTTTTTGTACTCAATTGGTATAAACCTCTTTAATGTTTAGAGTAGTGGGTAGTGAGATAATTAAGCTATGTTCTAGCAGTAAATTCTCATTACCTTCATTAATGAAAGTGGTTGGGGTATTTATACTTAATCATTGACCCATAAGCCTATTGGATCGGGTAGTGAAACCGAGTCAAATTTAAGGACTCATTAGAAATCTGGTGTAAAGTGATCATCAACTAACTTAGTTAGCCTTTATCACGTTTCTCTTGTTCGAATCGTTACACTAGTAATTATGGCCCTAACTACCCATCAGATTGAAACTGAATTCAGTAGCTGAAATATCCGACCTCATCAACATTTACACTACATTTAACGAATTATGAAATTATAAAGATAAAGAGAAAGAAATTGTGCATTTAAACTGTAATTTCTGAAATTTATGTTGGTGACAGTGTGGAATTTTCAATCTTCTGCTAGTGCGTTTATGGAATTTTCAATGTAGATTAAAGAATCAATTCTGGTAGTGCGTTTGTGGAATTTTCAATGTAGATTTATTTTGGTGACATATATGTAATATATTAGCGTACATTGAAAATTTATTATTTGGTGCATTTAAAAGGTGTTGCAACTCAATTGGTGCAATTCTTTCTATGTATCTAATATGGTATTAAATTGATTACTTAACCTTGAAATAAGAAGCCAATATAGGTCTCCGTGGATTCTCAACACGAAAGATGCATGTAGATTTGACTCAAAGGATTGGAAAAATGCTAACAACATGAGAAATTTACTCTTTCGTTTGTATTGGTTTGCTTAACTGTGACTTCATCTTAGCTAAATTTAAGTTTTTGATGCTAAGTATTCAATAATATTTGAAAAAATACATTCAACTAGTACAAATTTAACTTTATTCTAATTTGTTGGTGAACATTTGTAAAAGACACATGACTCTATCTTGTTACACAAGAACATGATTTGAACACATAAGTTCATAATTTATTTTGGATTTATTTCATTTTGAAATGTATTATAAAAATGTTACGCATTGGTTGAATTAATAGGAAATCAAAAAATAATTAATGAAAGATTGGATGAAATGATTTGGTTGTTATACCTCACCGAATTAAAAAAAAATTAGAATATGTGATTTAAAAATACTATATTATATTTGGTACTATATTATTTAGCTTTTGTTTATATTTAAACTATAATTATATCTAATAAAATGTTATACGGTGAGTTTAGCTCTGTTTCGAACTATACAAATACATGATAAAAATATATCATTTATTAGACACCATATAACATTTTATTAATGTGACTAACTTCAAAAAATGAACAAGAGGACATGTTATTATAACATATGATTTTTTGAACTAGTGTAATGAAGATCATATTCTTAATGTGAACTAGTGTAATGAAGATCATATTCATTTTTTGAAGATCATATTCTTAATGTGACTAACTTCAAAAAATGAAAAGAGGACATGTTATTATAGTTGATGTGCCATGATTTTAAGTTAGTGTTAATGGTTAATAAATTCATGTTTGGAAACAAATTTCAAGCGTGAGAAAATTCTAACGGACTATGTTTGGAAATCATCAAACAAAGAATACATTTAAAATTTTATGATCCAATTCAACAAGAGATCACCAATGTGAACATATTTCACGAAGAGGTGTCTAATATTTTTGTCAAGAACAATAAAGCATAGATTAAGATGTTTCTTATCAAGTTAGTCTTCATTAAATATTGTGGGAAAACAAATTAGATAGTACATCTTGGAAACGTCGAACATTACTTCAAAACTGAAAGCACTTAAGATTGACCTTATGGAGAATGTTATTGTGAGCTTCATGTTTTATTTTTTTCTGGTTTAATTGAAGTGTCTTATAATTGTTAACGGCAGAAATAAAATTTTAATTAGTTATTTCTCAAAGTGTACATGAATATGAAAAGTTGAAACTTGAACGTCTTGAAGCGCATATGATGGACACTCAACCGGAAAATACCAACAAAATTAAGAGAGAAGGTTCATATACATAAGGTTATGGTTCATGTACAAAGAAACATAAGGGTTTGTCCAACAAATGGTTTCATTTCTGTTGTAAGAAAGTGACATATCTAAAAAAGAGTATAAAAAGTACTAAACTTACATTAAAGTTAAATGTAATCTCACATTTATGGTATATTCAAATATCAATTTAGTTTTAGTACGTAAATATATTTGGTGGGTTAAATACATCTGTAACCACTTATGTTTGTGATGTTTTCCTAGGTACAATAAAGAATCAAAGCCTCAACGGTGGTGAAATTTCAATATATACAATAGAGGGCAACTCGTGATGTTATAGATATTTGTGATAACTTGTATTTACTAAATACTATCTAGAGTCACAAATAAGTTTTAAATGAAAGTAAAGTAAATTTTAAAATTGAAAATTTGGGAAAGCTTTTGCAGAAGTGAGTGGGGCAGATTTATAAAGTAGAACTGACAAGCTATTTTCTAAAAGTGTGTTAAGTTCTTTAAATTATTCATACTTTGATGTTTGCATCGAATATATCAATGGAAAATATTGCATGAATATAGTAATACAGTGAAAAAAAAAGGTTTTGGACCCTGTACAAACAGATGGTTACGATCAATCATATATAACATCTTGGAACGGCCAACAGTAATTGATATATATCCTAGATAAACAAAATTACATTATAGGTATATATATTCATGAGAAATCATTGTTAATTTGGCAAGCCCAAATCGTTTAAGACCGCGATAAAAAATAGATTGGTAACAATATTGAGAAAGTTATATCTAACTTGGTCTTGAATACCGCTGGAGATATATCGCTTTAGGTGAACAATTCCATATACCATTTGTAAAGTTCCAAGAGGAATACTGAATAGTTCGTCAATATATGATGTCGAGTTCACCTAACATGAATAGCGTATCTGAGAGATACAATTATACGTTAAAATACGGTAAGAGGTATATCAGAAAGGAAAAACAATAAATGTTTAGTTTTGCTTCTTAATGAAGTTCCAAAAATAAAAACTACTGGAATACCATATAAGGTTTAGAGGTGCATACCTAGTTTAAAGCATTTACATGTTTGCGATGTCCTACTGAAGCAAAATCTTATAGACCAAACAAAAATAAATTAGAATATAAAATAGTGAGCAGTTATTTCTTTGGATATTCATACCATTCTAAAAGTTTTGAGTTTCAATACAAAAATTAAAAAAAATGAAAGCTTGAACAAATATTTATTTTGAGGAAAAATATTTAAAAATTCATGAATGTTCTATTAATGATGCTCGGGTATTGGATCATTTGATGTTATTGCTAATTCTTTCAGAATGTTAAATATATAGAAATAACCAAGCTTAAGTTTATCTTCCACATATGGTGATTGTTTAAGATAAACAAGCTGAAGTGGTTCAATTAGATCAAAATGAAATTGTTTAGTAAGAACAAATTATATTTCCTCAAAAAATGAACACTGAAGTAATTATGCATTTTCAAAAGTCCACTATAAAATACAAAGAGTGTTTTATCTTTATATTACATATTGTATCTTTATAAACATTAAGATTTTATGGTGTAGTGATATTATATACATTAATTAGCCCAAATAAAATTGATATTTAGCATAATTAGTCATGCAACAAAAATGCTCTCTTAAGTTTTCATAAAACTAATATATTTTAGGATTTCATCCCATCACACGAAACAAAAAATAAGTCGGTTATAAATGGAATTTCAAGACCAATCCCAATTGTAAAGATAATTTTAAAATCATAAAATGCGACTTGTGACAAGTGGTTTTACTCAATATAAAGGAATTAACTTTAAGTAAACTTTTCATTTGGTATTTCTCTTGGTTTTGAAAATCTATTTCACGAGATAATTTTAATCTCAATCAATGTCCAAAGACAAAACCTAAAATTAAAAAAATGCTAAAACAATCTTTATACTTCAGCCTGGAGTCTTATGTATGCTCAAGTTTGTCGAGACAAAATATTTATTTTTTTACTTATTGGGAATTTAGTATGTACGTAAGTAACTTGGAGATAAAAGATAAAGAAGTACTAAACAATTTCTCTGATTTTTATAACAGACAAATCACATGTTGACATATACGAAGTCGGATAAATTAGAGATCGTACTCTGACTTTGGTTACGGGTATTTTTCACGAGATTACAAATCATTGAAGGGATATAAAGTTGTTTTCTATTATATTATGAAAACAATTTAGTAGATCAGTATTAAAATAATAATATGAGTTCAGTTAAGTCCGAACATATAAATTTTAAGGTCTTGTTGTTAAAGAGAGAGTTCAAAATTGTCAAAGTAGTGTATCCTCTAACTATGGGCTTGGTACCTAAGGTATTTCGCCAATACAGCATCACATGGCCATTGTTTAATTAGAATATTATATGTTTCACTAAAAGTTTGTGTTTAGTTTCAAAATATATTTGCATGATATTAATTGTATGCACTTGAGGTTCTTGATTCAATATATATATATAGTATGATATTGTTTCAGTTACTTCTTGTATGAAGATAAACTTATACACGTTTATAAGTTTATCTTCAAATAAGAATGATCGATATTTAATTATATTTTATAGTTTTCTTATGATATGCATTATGATTAATTATGTAAATATTATGATTATTGATGCGTCTATTTGAGCTTATAACAATAAATATGACGTTAGTCATATATCTATGATAATGTACATAATTTTGTAGCTTACTATATGGACGATAATAACTTAAAAATTCATTTAGTGGATGCATACAATAGTAGCATACATGATCTAAGTGAGAGATTATCTTCATCCGCATTGATTGTATGATGCATTTGACTATTTTCATTATTAGTATCATTAAGAGTAATCAATATTAATAAGCGAGTCAATGGATAATAACCGTGTAATGGAGGTAAGTTTATTACGGATACTAGAAATGATTGAATTTGTATATAGACAACTTAAGCAAAACTAAAAGTTTCAGGGATGTTTTTTTTAAAACAAAACAAACCTCGATTTATGATCTTTAGGTGTGATAACTTAAACATAATATTATTTCAATTAAATATTATATTTAAAACCATATTTATTTTTTATATAAATGAGAAGTTACAATAAAATTCTAAATTAATGAAATAAATCGTAAAAACTAAATAGTATTTCCTTTTTAAAAGGCTACATAAGAACTAGGTAACTAACAAAGGTGATTGATTGGTTTGGTCTTTCAAAGAAAGTCATATAAAAGATCTAAGTTACCGACACTAAAAAATATTTGTAGTATTTTTAAAAACAATTCTTCAATATTAATAAAGAATGAATCAAAATCTAAAATCTATGACTTATTACAAATATTTATTATGAATTTTTGAAGACATTTTAAATATTTGAGAGATTGAGTTTAAAGAAATAAAATCTGGATTTCCAACATTGTGTAACAATATTTATGTTATATATATATATATATATATATATATTATTTATTTTATAATTAAATGCAAACTCAATCGAAATTATATTAGTAAAATTGGTATCTTTAATATCTACTTGATGTAAGTGATTATTCATGTTTTATATATATATTGATAATTCTATATCTTAAACAAATTTATAAAGATAGAAATGACAACATAATACAGTTATAATCTAGCGATAACTCTAAGGCACTAATCATGCATATGACGAATGGTGAAGACTAAGATTAATGTTTGGTCAAGCCTACAATTAGAAAAGTTAATGTTGGTCAAGGGTGTGTCATTATGAAATATGGTTGACCCGTCTTCAAGTTGGACTGCGATGATGAGAGCCCTAACTTGGAGCTAGCAGATGAATTTGTTCATGAGAAGAGACAATGTGAAGATATCACCTAGTCGGTCTGTAATTGAGAGATAAGCAACATGTAGGTTACCTTGTATAACAAATTTGTGAATGAAATGAAAAGAAAAATCAATATATTTCATTATTTAGTGAAAAATCAGATTCACACTCACGTTTTTTGCTCTCATATTGTCATAGTATAACATTTAGTGGTGTTAGATTTGTGACCAAGATCATTCAATAGATTTTTCGCTCTGAGAAGTTCAACACATAAGTCGGGTATGACACAATACTCAGCTGCTGCTGTATTTTTCTTGCAAGAGCTCTATGAGATGGGTGTATGACTAAGAGATAAGATGTATTCTGATTTAGAAGTGTATTTATTATTGTATCACGCTCAATTAGTATTACTTAATTCATATAAAGAGAGACATTTATTTTTAGAGATCAGAACGCCAAGCTTTGAGATTCCTTTGATATATCAAAAAATATTTCTTAAGTCACTTTAACATTGATAAGAATTGTTACTTTTAAGATATAAAATAGATTTATTGAGAGACTTTTAGAGATGGAATATAGTTTAAGTTTCTGGAGACATAAAGTAATCAAAAGTAAAAGTAAGCCAAGTGTCAATCCATCTCATTTCCAAGGTAAACACCTCTATTTGTAGGTGTAGGTAGTTACATATAACAGAATTAGTTAGAAGTGGTTGATACTTCACCCCACTATTATATTAAGTAAAAACATATTTGCTATAAATTACACACTTAGTCCTTCACATTTACACTTCACATCGAATCTATCTTTTAACTATAAAATACTCAACTGAAGACATTTTTTAGTAATTATTCTCACTTCTCAATCACTTATATTCTTATCAGTCTTGTTTTTATATAGTATATAAATTGAGAAAACTTATTGATAGTAAATTTAATATCATATCGTGTGAGAAAAAGTTGTTGTAAGCACCCAAGAACCATTGTTTACTCAGTTTACATGCCAAGCGGATCCTAGTGGTTTTAGTGAGAGTAGAGGTGGCACGCAATATATGTAAATATATACTTTAATTCAGTCATGTGTACTTTGTGCAGTGTATCAGGAATATACTTTTGTTGATATAAGAAGATACCATGTCAATGGTATATAGCTACAACATT
The DNA here is from genome assembly GCA_036936605.1 of Limnanthes douglasii subsp. nivea. Taxonomy (NCBI): domain Eukaryota; kingdom Viridiplantae; phylum Streptophyta; class Magnoliopsida; order Brassicales; family Limnanthaceae; genus Limnanthes; species Limnanthes douglasii. The sequence continues at coordinate 92,130,816 of JAUPFV010000005.1, forward strand.
TATGAATTAAAAGAGAGTACCTATTATTTTAATGAAGAACTATATGGCTAGTCACCTAATCATATCTTTTAGAATGAATGGTTGGCTTTCTATAAATATAATATCATCAACATAAAATAAAACTGAGCTAGCCTTCTGAATAATAAAAAAGAGAAGAGTTATCCATTAAATTTTGAAACCCATTTTGAAGAAGTAAGGTGTGAAACTCATTGTACCACGTTTGTGGTGCTTGCTTGAGACTATTTTTTTCATTTGCATAAACGGTTAAGGTATGCTTTATCGTTGAAATCTCCAAGTAATATTCCTTAATTAAATAAATTGTAGGGATCAAGTTTTCATATTGTCCAATCAGAGGTGACAATAAATTTTAAGATGGTGCAGATAGTGACAAACTTAACGATAAGGCTAAAGGTCTCTATATAATCATGGTATGGTATTTGATGGCATATATTAGTTATATGTTGTTATTTTTACTTCTTTAACAATACATCCAAATTTATTTTAACTTGTAACATTCACTTGCATCCTATAAAATTTATGTCACGTTGGTTTAGAACCACGTGGATCGTTTTAATTTAAGACTCAATATTCAAAAGTCATTGCTTCGCGTAAATCCTTATCTTTGATTGTATGGGTGATATTATATGGACGTTGAATCTTAAAATGTTGTTAATACATCTACTTATTATTTACAAAATGATAATAGATGAGGATGATGTCATTGTGAGATATATTTATGGATTCAATTATAGATATATATTTATTAGGTATATTATATGTAGTGGTGAGAACAAAGGAGGAGAATGAGTTGTTAATTGTGTTTGCATTAGTATAAGTATATTATATTGATGTAGGGTTATTTTTTTTAGTGGCAAAAGAAAGAACGTCTAGGTTGGATCGATATGGTGCGACACGTTAAAGTTTTGAGGAAATAAATAGATGTATATTTTTCATCAAATATAACATGACGAGAGCTGTATAATTTGTAAGTTTTAGGATCAAAGAAAATATAGGCACGTTGTATCAAGAAGTATCCTATGAACACACATGGGATAGACTTTGATCCATTTTGTTGGAAGTGTAAGGTTTGAGGCATAAAAACGCAAACAACAAAAACATTTTAAGTTTTGATAATTTGAAAAAAAAATTAAAGTTTGATTTAAATATTCAAGTGTAGTTGTAAGCATAATATTAACTAGGTAAATAATTTTTTTTTAAAATACAAGTTACTAAAATTTAGTATGAATACTAGAATGTGTCATTAAAGGGAGGTTAATTTCTAATATGTTTCGATACATCTAAAATATTATTTCTAAAAGATAGTTTTAGTTGAGTGATTATATAGATTGGTAATGAATTTTTTAATAACTATAAAATACAAAAATTAGATAAATATTTGAAGTCACTAAATTAAAAGTATGTTGTATAAACTTTCAAATTGATAGTGAAGAATGGCCTAGTTTGTGATGTACTAGGACACTATTTGGAAAGTGCATTCGAATCACGTGTGGCTGAGTATAGAGAGGTCAAGAGTAGACTTTATATCAACACAAGGGATTTTAAAAAGAGTTGTTCATGTTTTCCTAGCTTTCACTAGAAAACGAATAGGTAAAAGTTTAATAGATTGATTATTTTGAGAGGTATGTTATGAGACATGAATGATAGTTTTGGAAATTTGATGAGCAAAAATGTCACTACCAAAACTGAATGCATGATTGTTAGTTTTTAAATCAATATTTTTGACATGAGAAATTCCTAAACATTTACAATTTCCAACAATGATTTCATTTGGATATTCATAAGGGTAATGTAGGTTTTTTCCAAGTCATTGGTAACATGATGACTGACTCCACTATCAACAAACCATTAGTTTTTTATGTAACAGTGGTGTGAAATTGTGGTTAGTTTTGGTGATTTTAAGTTTTAGTTGTATGTGACCTAAAGTTGGGGGTTGTTTGTTGAAATAGTGGGCAAGAAGCAATAAGATCATTAGTGTCTCTACATCGTTGATATACCTAGAACAACAATTATTGTTTTGGGATGCAATAGGATCTTATTGGTCGTTATTGTCTGAGTGTTGGTTCTAATTATGATAAGGCTGAGATGGTTTGTTCCAAGTAGGGGATCGATGATTGAGATTTCATTGTCTACTTTTACCTAAGCAGCGGCTGGTGTTTTACGCATTGTTAATTCAATGATTTGAAGTTCTTTGTTGATGAGATTTTATGAAGTTTTTCATATTAAATGGTGTATTCCCTAGCTTTAACATCATCAAAGAGTGACATACTAGTAAGATTTATTAAAATAGTTACCACATATATGACAATATAATGAAACTCGTGACTTTCAAAAGAGGAAACAAAATCAGTAGTGGCCTTGATTTGCTACATAAACTTTATTACTACCAGAGTTTATTTTTAGTCGGTTGAGTTTGTGCTTAATTTGATTGATATACTCCATGTACGGGTTGGTGTATCTTTTTTTTATGATTTTCGATGTTGCTTAAGTGATTTTGGCTTGTGTGACCAAATGTACCATGTTGTAGCCATGGTAACAAACGTTATAAACAAGAGCTAGTTTTGACGCATCTATATGAAGTACACGGGGTTTGATGTTTGAGTATTTTCAATAATTATTCTATTCAAAATAACAGTATAACTGTCTTGAATGAATTTTAAAAATCCATAACTATGGTAATGGAATTGATTTGGATATTCGCATGATGTAGTTGGTTGAGGTAAATTTGATAGTGTTTTGGAATCTGACAACAAAAGAAAGTGTAGAAGGCAATAATGTGAATCTGGTTTACATCTGTTGTCGTAATCAAGAGAGAGGAAAGAAAAAAAGTTGAATAATGAATGAATCAAACTATTATTATGTAAGTGGTGATTAAAATTAAATTTTTACATTGATAATTTAATCCTTTAGATAGATTTACAAAAATGCAGCTCAAAATATATTATAACTATAATTTAGCAAAAAACTAACGGTGGACAACGTTAATGTTGGGTTTGATATTTGACATTAAAATATAATTACAAAGAACTATAGTTTATAAATCATGCAATATATTTATTTTGAAGCAAAAATATAACATTTTTATTAAAGAAAAGGAAAAGAGATACATGAATTTGGGTAGAAAATATAACACCAAAGAGAAGTGTTAAACCACTCAAAATAGTTTACAGAAATGAAACCTCATCTTGGACAGAGACCATTTTTTGCTTTTCTTCCTCCCTTCCCTCCTAGATTTTACTTTTCTTAATGTCGATCTAAGATTCATCACCAGACAAAGCTTAAGCCAACAAGAATCCAAGAAATCCATGCTAAGATTATAGCTACTCATGTTTACAGATGGAACAACTACCACCAAATTAACAAGATGAAGACATTTATACCATGCAATGGCACTAACCGTTTAATAAAATGCTTCAAAAAGATAAAAAAAAAAAAAAAAAAGTAGGTCAAACAGCCCCCAGAACTAGGCGGAAAGCAGCTACCAGCTTAGAAGATAACAGAACACCATTTTCGAAGAAAAAAACTAAGGTATTATGATTCATCAATATTTATACTGCTGAAAATTAGAAATCTATAATCTAAAAATTCTAGTTAGAAAAAAATCCTGCTAATCAGACGAAAAAAATGAAGCTACGTGAGATTTAGATAGTAACAGACCAGTAGATCAAATTTTAAGAAGGATTAGTGATTGTTACTTATGTAACCAAGACCCAGACTCTCCAAAAAAACTGTAGCACTCAGTTGGGCAGGAGCTTGAAGATGATTAAATTCAAGCTTCATGTTACATTTCAGAGTTCATTTGGCAATCCAATCTGCTTCTTTATTTTGGTCTCTGAAAATTTGAGTGATGACCATTGAAAGAGTGATTAATTTTCTACAACAGTTGAGAAAGGGAGCTAAAGACCAAGGATATTTACCATAAGCCAACAAATTTACTATGATTAAAGAATCAGATTCAATGTCAACGTGTAACCATCTATTATTTTTGTAGATAAAAAGCCCATCAAGTAAAGCTCTGGATTCAGCCATAATTGGAGAACTTTTACCATAAATATTGTTGGATCCATGGACAATTTCTTCCAAAATGTTGTGAATGATAACATCTCCGCTAGAGTCTCCATTTCTAAGGCTAGATCCATCAGAATTTAACTTAAGTTTTCCTAGGTTTGGAGCATGCCATTTGAGGTAAGTAGGCTTCATTTTCTAGTTGATGTAGGATAGACACCTAATTTCAATAGTTGCATTAATAACTTTAGTCCAATATTTAGATTTGAAAAGATTAGAGTTTTCCGGACTACAAAGTATATATTTTATATGGTTAATTGAAGACAACCTTTGAACTTAGCTTTATTCCGGTTTTTCCAAATAACCCAAAAGGTTATGGCATGAATAACACTTCTAACATGAACTTTCTTTTCAGAGGACCAGAACCAGTTCATGGTCATATGGGAAAAATTCATAAACATATCAAATTTAACCTTGAATAATTCAGCGAAGTAATTCCAAATGTTCCAAGCATAACTGCAAGAAATAAACAAGTGATTAGGGTGTTCATAGTAGTCACAAAATTGACATTTGGATGCTAAATTGAAGTGTATTTTTTACAGGATAGAGTCTATATGAATATAGTTATGAATTTTTTTACATAAAATAAAAGAACACTCAATGGGTGTTATAGAGTTACAGGTTTTGTCGAATGTGTTGGACTGATTGTGATGCTGCCTAATATTATTCCAAGTCTCTTTGATGTTAAATTTTTAGTATGTAGACAGCTTCCATAAGATGGCGTTAGCTTTGTTGTTGTTGATTTTTGTAGTCTTCATGATATTAATTCTATTTTAAAGAAAAAGAATCCCTTTAGTGTGTTAATATCCCATGAGTTGTTTAACCAAAAGGAAATGATTTTTGTAGTTTGAAACCAACTGTTATCTTCTTTGTCATCTTGAATAATTAAGGGAGAGTGGTCATGCCAATTATCTAGCAAGAATTGTATATCTCTATTACCCATCTATCATCTAATATTAGGTTCTGCATTAACCTTGATACCAGCCAATATTTTCCAAGTCAAGGGGCCAGAGTTGTTGTAATAGGCTGTAAGAGGACGTGAACTCTTACAATATATGGTGTTCATTATGTTAGTCAAATAATTTTTATCTTCCATGAAAATAAACCACAATTTACAATAGTAATTGTCCTTAATATATGATAATTTTATGATATTTAGGCCATCTTCATCAAAAGTCTTACACAGAGAAGATCACTTTGACCAATGAATGTTTTGATCATTAGCAGTAGATCCCTAGAGAAATTTATTGAAGATCTTCTCTAGCCTATTGATAGTGCTTTTATGGATGTAGTAGCTTTGCATCCAATATATAAAAAAAATAGTCATTAGGACAGAGTTAATAAGAATTAGTCTACCTCCATAGGATATGTCCTTGTTTTTCTATTCCTGATTTTTGTTTAGAAGAGAGTTGTAGTTACTAGTCTTGTTGTTGGTGCTTAGAGTGATTCCAAGATAATCAGTAGGAAGATGACCAGCACTGAATCTTGTTTGACTAATAAAGTATAAAACCTAGTTTGAAGAACTCTGTTGGACATAATAATTTAGTCTTGTATTTGTTGATGACTTGGCCATAAACTTCTTGGTAGATTTGCAGAAACTTACTTTGATTCTGAATAGTAGATTGAAGATTGTTATTAAAAATTAGAATATCATCTGCAAATGTTAGACAATGGATAATATAATCAGTCCTAAAAGCAAACTTCATTGATTTATTAGAACTGAATAAACTAAGTAATCACATAACAAGAACTTATTCACCGATGATAATAAGGCTAAGAAAGAGGGAATTTCCCTCTCTCAAGCCTCTTTTAGTGTTGAAGTATCCAATAGAATTACCATTAATCAATATAGAGATATAAACATATCTTATTATCTTACTTATAATATTGACAAATTTACTTGGAAAGACAAAAGATAAGAGCACTTTAACAATGAAAGAATGAGACATTTTCTCAAATGCATTGGACATGTCTAATTGAATCATTATGTTTCCGATTTTAGGCTTTCTATTAAGATCATAGGCAAACTCTTTAGCAATTAAAATATTTTCATGGATGGATTTATCTTTCACATAGCCACCTTGAGCTTTAGAGATAATTTTAGGAAGAATATTAATGAGCATGTTGTTAATAATCTTAGATATGATTATGCTTAGTAAAGTACACAAACTAATAGGTCTAAAATTATTCCAATTAGTTGGGTTGATAGTCTTAGGAATTAAGGACAGACTTGTGGCCATATTTCCGTGAGGAATGGTATGGCCAAGAAAGAAGGACGACATGACCTGACATAGATCTTTTTTTATTATATTCTAACGAGTTTTGAAAATGCATTTGTTGAAGCCAGCTACTCCTGCTGCACTTGAGGGATTCAGGTTAGTGATGATTTCAAGGATCTTTTTTTCTGAGGGAGGTAAAAAACGTACGGTATTATATTCATTGGTAATTAACTTTGGAATGTTGTTAAATATATTATCCTGCATTTTGTTGAATTCATCTTCCATACTAATATAAGGCTGCTTTGTGATGATGTCTTTAAAGTAAACCTCAACAAAATTGCTAATATTTTTGGAGTCATGAAGCCAGTTCACTCCAACTTTAATGTTTTTGATAGTGTTCTTTCTTTCTTTTTGGATACATAAGAACGGTATGCTTTAGTATTTCTGTCTCCATCTTTCAGCAATTATAGTAGCATTTTTGTTGTCGGAAAGATTCTTCCATTCTCAATGCTTGAAGGAAAAGACCATTAGCTTTAGCTAACTCGGACTTAGTTTCAACTTTCTTATTCAGAGTTAATTTAATCTCTAATTTCTTGACTTCTTCTTCAGTAACCTGCACTTTGTAAAAGATATTACCAACGCAATTTTTATTCCAAACCTTCATACCATCTTTAAGTATTCTAAGCTTATGCCAAAATATTTAGAGGGGATAGTCATTTATGCTTTAATTCAAGTTATTTTCTACAAAAGTTAGAAAGTCATCATCCAAAATTCACATGTTTGAAAATTTGAAGCTTTTTTTAGATTTTAATCTATTAGTAGCAATAGACATACATAAAGGACCATGTCTGGAAAAATTATGGCCATGTAAAGAACTTTTGTTTCATTAAAGAAGCTTGACCATGCAGAGTTATAGAGAGTTATATCAAATCTTTTCCATTTAGAGTTGTTGGACCGAGTGAATTTGGCTCCAGCAAAACCAGCATCCTCCAAATCGAAGTCCATGATAACATCATTGAAATCTTCTATGATGTTGTGACAGAATGTTGAATATCCTAATTGTTCATCTTATGTAGAAATAATATTAAAATCTTCGATGATTAGCCATTCACTAGAGGTAGTTGATATATTCCTGAGATTGTTCCATAGTTTCCTCATGTTAGATGTGTTAGCATTATAATTCTTGAAACCAATCCTGGTAGCAATGCTGGCCAAATTCTCAAAGCTAACAAGAATTTTGAATAGCAATTAACTTAATATTTTCTTTGAGGATGATATATTTAAGTCTTTTAATGGAAGAATTGTTTTTTTGTATTCCTCTTGTATTCCAGCTAAGCATATGTATCATCATTAGGAAGAGAGGTTGATGGTTTGTTGGTCCCTGGGAATCTCAAGGATTTGATTATCAGATTATTTGGCTTCTTCTTTATTCTAGCCTTCTTTAGTTTTATGTTGAGAACTTCGTGGAATCCAACATTAGTGTATTTAGATTTAAGAATATGAGAGATATGTAAGCTTCCTATATTGCTCTGATTAAGAGTTACATTACCAAGATCAAATTTTTATAATTTTGAGAAGTTGATAGATTGTAGCATTGCTCTAAAGTATGGATTGCTTCTATAATTTCCTCAGTTTCTGGGGATTTGATGTCTTGATTATGAGTATCATGTTGAATGTTAATTGCAGATTTATATACTGTCTATTTATCTTTTCTTGATTCTTGATTCTTGTCCATTAAGAATCTTCGTAGAATTGGTGTTAGTAATTTTCTCATCCATTCTTTGATCAGGTTTGATTGCCACTGATTTGATTTTTAGATAGTAAACTTTATCGTTTTATGTTATAGTAGATTTAGAGATGATGTTGCTTTGAGAATCGAAGAGATGCTGAGTCGCACATAAAAAATAAAAAGAGCGCCACAATCAGGTTTGGGAAAAGGCAAGACTAGACAGGAAGAAAAGAAAAAAAACCATTGTTGATTTTTAAAGCTTTTAGAGATAAAAAAATCCATTTTTTCCAACGTCCAAAAGTCTCAAATCATACAATATATTCAAATGATAAAAAAAATTATAATAACTTCATTTTCTTTAGATTTTAAATAGTAAAAATTATTAATATTATGTAACATCAAAAATAAAAATAAAAATAAAAAATTGGAAGTTTGTCGAATAATAGAGATGACCAATTCATGCAGCTTGTACCATAACTTAGCAAATATGTCAATGATTTATTTTGTTTGAATAAGATAAAATTTAATATCATCATTATAAACGTTTATTCACAAAATAGTAGTTTTTCGAAGTATCAAATCGGGAATTCGATTTTAAATATGCATGTATTAAATGAACTTTATTATGCAAATAGTGGCGCCACTGCACAAATTTGTTTTTCTAACCCCAAAGACACAACAGCCCAGCCCAAGATATACAAAATAATATAATGATTACATACACGCACCACAAACTAGGTTCATAAACTGGGTCCGTGTTAAGTTTCTTGTTTTCAAGTTACGAAAAACTTGGGATCGATAACAGGACTCTGTAACACAATTACGAAACCCAAGAGAGAAAATCCAGGATTTAAGTCTTCGATCTCTTCCGAATCTACTAATATAAAATCTACTATTTCCACTGAAGTGTTTTTCTAAAAGAAATTATTAAAACCTTAGCGACCATTTGCTAGAGTACAACCAAGTCTAATAATAAAGCGGTGGTTGATTAAAATGAATCAATAGATGAATAATAGGTTAATAAAATTTGATTATGTGTTTATATTTGTTTCAAATGTTTTGTCGCCGACCGAACCATTGTTGAGTTGAATAGTGGAATCTTCCGCTTGAACTATTTGGTGAATCTTGTTTGAGTTGTTTGTATGAAAGAATAGGTCATTATCAAACTGGTCGTTATATTTTGAGTCAAACTATCGAATCAATTATGGTTAGACACATGAGAATCTTAAAGTTCATTATCCTCATACATGTCTCGTTAAAATCTTGACCGACCCAAAATTTCATTGAAGAAAAAAACTATATTTTTCCAAAGAAAAAAATAATAAAAGCATGAATATCATTTCCTATGCTTTTCAATTTCCTAGTAGCCGGTTATTTCGTAAGAAATATTCGCAATCAGGATCAGAATTGGAGGAGCTTGAAAACTAGTTCTGCATATGCCAATGGTGATAGCCTCCCTAATCCGTTTGAAGTATGATAAATGACTAAAGAATGGGACCAAAATCGATTGGATGATACCACGAAGTTGAAAGGCTTAGAGTTCGAGATGCAAATCATTGTCATAGGTGCCGAAACGTGATATGATGGATTCATATGATGGTCAAAGTACTTTGAGTTAGGAGTATCATTGATAAATCATGCTAATCTTTGAGATGGCCAAACTGTTCAAAGTCTGAATTATTGTTGATTAGTCGTGGTAACCTTCGAATGACCAAACCATTGCGATAGGCTGGTCGAACGTTTGGCATGTGAGAGTAATTATTAGGTTGTGAGCATGGTTGACATGCGCCAAAAAGGTGGAGTATCACTTGACCTACATCGCTCACATGGGTAGACACAATTTCTCTCACAATGCATAGCATGGATGTTTCAGCCTTGGTGTGTATGTTCGTTGAGGATGAGAGCATGCCAGTGGCAGTATCTCATATATTAGACAAAGTGTATAAATAAGTTATTGCTTCCTTTACTTGACATTTATAAACAAAATATTTATCTTTATATTTCTCTTTATTCGAACCTCATATCTAACTATCTTATTCCTTTGTTTGTTCTTATAGCTTATGTCCTTGCATATCTTTTTAACATACGTGTATGTATTCTTTTACATCCTCAACTCTTGTATTCTTTTCACTACATATTAGCGTGCCCTAGTCAGTTGGTGCACAATGAAGATTGCTAATAGATTTGATAGTGTGTTTGCGGGTTGGCGAAGGAATATTTTAAAATTAAAGAGTTCCTTGCGGTGACCAGCATCAGTGTCATAAATTAAAGTTCCTACTTTTAATTGACAATACAAAACTACCATAACCTCTTTGTTGACCTCCTAAATTCAAAGAAGATGTAAAAGCGTTCAGTCATGTTCTTAAAGGATAATTATGAGACTGGTGAAGCTTTTTCCCAACCACTGGTGCCTTGGCAATGGTCTTACTATGTTAAGTTTTCTTAATATTTTATTTTTCACTTAGATATGTTATGTGTTGACTTGGAATTTTTTGTTGTATATTTTTAGTTCCTTCAGCAGTTTTCCGAGTATTTGGGTGTTGCAAAGGAAAATTACACAATCATTGGGGCTTATCCACTAGTGGTTGGGAGAATAAGCACCGATTTTTGTTGATCCTTGTAAATTTCATCAAGACTAGGTTATGGCCGCAATTGATCAAAAACTGGTGTAATTGAGGCCTTATTGACACCGGACAAACCGATTGGCGAGGCACAAAAGATTATGATCCTAATTTTAATATCGAATAACATATATCTACTCTAAAAACGAACAATCCTCCTTTGGTTTCCCAAAAAATATTTATTATCGGGAAGGCAATTCAAACACCCCAAATAAAGCATAGCCCATTTCTAAAAATTGGAATGAGAAAATGAATGAGGTTTTGTCTTTCTTATAAGATTATAAAAGACAATGTGGCTTTGAAAGTTTCGTATGCCGCGTAGGTTACTCAAAGCATAAATGAGCATGTTTCCGTAGAAAAATAAGGATTAGAACCAGTGTAATCTCCCGCGGTACCCAATTGTAGGTCTCGGGTCAAAGAAGATAAGAATGATTGGGACTTATGGGCTCCAAAATACACAAGAACTGGTTGTTTGCATTGATGTTAAGGGTATCCCATTAAACTTGGTTACTACCATACAAGAGATTTATGATCATGTAAACTTAGACACGGTGGCCGACCTCATAACACTGATAAATATGGTTGATCATATGGTCCTATAAGAGGATTGTATGTGAAACTAGTCTATTTCATCTTTGAATTTCCAAAGGGATTATTTGGACTACCATGTTCCTTCTAGAACCGACACATCTTTCCATTTCAATAAATACTCCTTACAAGGCAACACACATTTCCTTCGTATCATGCGGTCGACTAGTATCTCGAACACTTCTTTATCAAAGAAAGTGGCTATTATGGATGGTGCACGATTTGATTCACCTTGACTCACATCTTTCTTTTCTTGATAAAGCGACTTCGAATTTCTCACGTGGAAGACGAGATGAATTTTTTATATTTGATGAAAGTTCTAATCGGAAAGATTCTTTTCCCACTTTAGCTAGTACCTCGAATGAACCTTCGTACTTTCCTTTGTGTAGAGGCCGAGTATACTGGAATTGTTGGGGTAGAAGCTTGGAAAATACCATATTGTCAACTTGGACTTCTATTTTTATTGTCTCGCTTTATTATTATATTAATCGTCTTTATCAATTGGTTGTGTGCTAAGTCTATTAACCGTATTTTTCAGCTAGGTGCATCCGCAACCCCGTTACGTTTACCCCACTTATACTCAAGATCACGGTCGAATTTTGAAAGGAAGTTTTTCCATCTAGCTTTCTTCAGGATTAACTTCTTTTATGTTTGAAATTATTTTTCCATATAATCTATCTTGACTATGAAATTTGATCCAATGAGGTAATATTTACATAATCAAAAGTAATGAACCACCGCAGTTATGTCATTTTCTTGTACGGTGTATCACTTCTTGATATGGCTCAACTTGCAACTTCCGAATGTTATCGGGTGGCCCTTTTGCATCAAACCTCTCATATTGTTAAGTTTGAAGCATCGGTGTGCACGTTAAATGGTAGGTTAGGTTCAGACAGTTTCAAGACTGGCTCATCGATCACTGTTTGTTTTAGTTTCTCGAATATGGATGCCTTATGCGAGTTCCATATAATGAACCGTTGATAGTAATTGATAAAACCTAAGAATGATCACAACTTTGGAGGTTTAATTGGGGTTGTCCATTCTTGGATTACACATATCTTGGTTTTTTCCATCATAAGTTTCACGTTGCTTATTTTATGAACTAGGAAAGAGACTTCCTCTTAATCGAACAAGCACTTCTCTTTCTTTACATATACATTGTTTTCCTTTAGTGCTTACAAAATGGTTTACAAGCGTTCTAACATGATCTTTCAACATCTTGCTATAGAATACTATATCATTAAGATAAACCAAAACAAACTTATCCAATATGGGTAAAATATCTTGTTCATTGGCGTATAAAAAGTAGCAGGTGCATTAGTTAAACCAAAGGCATAACAAGGTATTCATAAGCTCCATACCTTATAATGCACACCGTCTTCAATTCGTCGCCTTCCGTGATTCTTACTTAATAGTGTCCCAATTGCAAGTCTAACTCTGAGAGTTATCTTGCACCCCCGAGTTGGTCGAATAGATTATAATTAGTGGTATTGAGTACATGTTCTATAAATATTTGAATAAAAATTTATTTATAATTATTTTTTAAAATATTGATGATTATAAATCAGAAATCATAAGAGTTTCGAAATATGTTATCATTTTAAAAACTAGTTACCATTGTGAGTAAAGATACATATAAAGAAATTTTGCATCTTCTAGTCTAAAGATTTAAGAGTTGCAGTGGAAACTTTAATTTGATGAGTTGAGACCGACGGTTTATAGAAGATGGTTTTCTCACATGTTGGCTATGTGCATTTGAGTCTACTCCTGAAAATAGGGATTAATTTCCTTGGTGGAGAAGAAACTTGAAAACCAGTAGAGATTGTTAGTGAAGAAATTAGAGAGAACTGAAAACTGAAAACGGGAAAAAAAAGATATGTATGTTCGTAATCATGAATTAAATTTATTTGGACCTATTTTATATTTTTAATATGATACTTAATAATAATATATTTATTATTATTATTATTATATGTAGGTCCAATATGCTAAATGATTATTACTTTAATTAATTGGACGCGTAACAATATGCCTGAATTTCCAATAATATTCCAAATCTAATATTTCCTTAAAATCTCTCACTTGGATCATTTATGTGTATTGAAGTGTACCCATCCAAATTATGCACTATAAAATATTTTTGTTCACCAATAATTTCTAAACGTCTATTTTTCTCAGATGGTAGTTAACAATGAACCAAATAAGCTCCACCATATCTTATAATATGTGTGCTTCCACAATAAATGCACTGCTAACTATCACCTTAATGAACACTGACTTCTCATAGAGTGCAACATGGAAGTATGACACAGCCATGTAATCAATATGTGTCAACTTCCAACTAATCTTACTTAACTGAGTTAAAATCACTCAATATCAAGAAAATGAGCAAAACTAAATTATCGTATTATTCAAATTATTATTATTATTATTATTATTATATATATATATATTTATTTATTTATATATAAATATAGAATCTCAAATAATAATATAACCTCATAACTGAATTAAAATCCAAATCTTGAAAAGTGAAATCAAAATAATACTCCCACTAAATCTAAATATTCTCAAGATCAACAATGTCACATGAATGTTTTATTCATGAAATACTCCAGGATTTGAATTTAGTAGATGGAGATGGAAAAGAGAAAGATGGATGTTTTTTTACTTTACTATAATCTCAACTGAATAAAACAAGTTTATTTTATTTAATATATCTTTATTTCTTTTATTATGATAAAATAAATTTATTTTCTTTATTGGATGTTATTAAGTGTTCAATAAAGTTTTATTCTTATAAAATGTGTAAGTTTAAATTACACATTTTAATTGAGCCTTCACTTAACCTATAAAGGTACACATTTAAATGATATTTTTTAATTTCATGACTTTCTTTGTGTTATCATGTAATAGTAAATACATAATACTGGATGAATCATGTCTCGTTTTACAATGTTCCATCCCTGAAATACTTAAGTATTTACTTATGATCTTAATTATGCACATTATCTTGAATTAACCTCAGCATACATCAAAAGTTTATTTTTTATTTTTGAACATATGAAATATTTTTGTATATTTTAAATTTCCAAATTAATCTTACGATGTTAACTAAGAAGACATATCTCAAATCACCTCAAGGGATGAAAATGTTTTTCATTTCTACACCATAATTCTTTAGCATGTTATTGATGTATGTCTTTTGTAATTATACCACCGAGTTATCAAGAGTAATCCTAATGATTCTTGGATCTTTAATACATAAGACGTCTCACCAAGAAATTTCAGACTTAATTTCCTGAATAGAAATTTCTTTGTGGCATGCAATAGGTTATTTTAGCTTGTGGTAATTAAAATGACAAGTATTCTAAATATTAATCTAATATCACTGAATTTATGAAGTTTATAATACTCTACTAAGTTAATCTTAAAACTAAAGAAGATTACAAATTTGATATATTATTATATAACCAATGAGACATTTGAATTGAATATCATAAATGGATTTATAATTGCTAAACACTGTTGACGCTATTAAATCTAAATATGATTGTTACAAAACCTATTCATCTTCTTATAGACCGATCAAATTTTGAAACTTATGATTCTTAGTTTATAGATTTCTTTAGTTGTAATATATATATATATATATATATATATATATATTAAATTTATCACTCAGAAAAACACGATCTTAATATTCACTTAATGAAAACTAATTTCTGAAGTATACAAGATGCATAATGATTGTCTTAAAAGATTCATTTGAAAAATCTTGAAATAAATGTTCTCTTAAAAATTCAATCTTTTCACATTGAATGAAACATATTTGGTGTTAAGTCTTCTCAATATCTTAACTAAATTATGTTATATCAACTTTTATTCTTATTATAATAGGCCACAATTAAATATTAAAAATATGAATGTGATCGTATGGAAACTTAAACTGAATTCTCCCTTTACATCAAAGTAATTTTAATTTTCTTATGAAACTCTTTATAGTGTTATAGAAGCTACAAGTGGATTCTTTTGTTTCACAACAAATGATCTTAATGTTCTTGCAGAACTCGTTTTACCGTTACAAGAGTTGAAACTAGACTTTTTTATCGTATCAAAATATATGTCAATATTCTTATAGAACTCTTTATGAAAATACAAAAGATGAAACTGAAAGCTACTTTACTTTGCATAATTTCTTGAGGGTGTTGATTTTGTTTTTTATAAAAAATTACAACTATATAATCTTAAATGGGTATTTGAACGTTGGTTCTTAGAAGGTAATAAAGAGATAGTCGGTAGTGTAATATCA
Organism: Limnanthes douglasii subsp. nivea; assembly: GCA_036936605.1. NCBI lineage: Eukaryota > Viridiplantae > Streptophyta > Magnoliopsida > Brassicales > Limnanthaceae > Limnanthes > Limnanthes douglasii. The sequence goes on from JAUPFV010000005.1 coordinate 92,146,368, forward strand.
AATCTTTATCGTTTGAATTTAAACAAATCATGTTTTATTCTTCATCAAAATAGAGGTTGTTCACTGAATATTTCTCCCAAATGAAATATCATCAAAATTACTCTCTAAAATCAATTTATTATCTCAAATTTAAATTTGAATAATAAACTGTTAAAACAACTGTTAGAAAAATGAAATGTATTCTAAATAGATATAATTATTATTTTAGGTTCATAGTTAGGTATGTAATGATTTATTATACTAGACCGCCCCAAATATAGAAATTTATTAAACAATTTTTTGTTATGTTGAAGGTTTAATATACCAATTTTAGTAATTATATTCTAATGAATTTGGTTAAGAAGGAACTATTACACATATTAACTATATAAACCAAAATTGGATCATGATATTGTTTATTGAACTATCACACCTCCCTTTAGTGGCGACCATCACGTTCAGGTATGAAAAAATATTAGAGTTTGTGAGTGAACTCCACCTATATTGAAATAGGTGCATAGTAAGGCCAAAGTAAATCTATAAATAAATTGATTGTGTATAGTTAGTTATCTATGAGTGAGAACATCTTCCAGATACCTTTTTAATTTTGTTAAAGCGTTTCATTGTTATATTAAAATCTAATTTCTTTTATTTGGTATATTACTCTTTGATGCATTCATGACATATATGAATAGTCAAATTACTCAAGGGATCTGAAAAATATTATCAATAGTTTGCCCAGTTATTTTTACATATATAACATGAATACTTGTGATAATTATGTATCTACTTCTCATATTATTCCAATTTATTTTTACTTATGTATAAAATTATTGTAAAATTTATTGTAATCCTTAGCAGGGACGGTAGGTGCCAACACGTTATACCATTTATTTTAAAAACTTTATGTACATAAATCACCAATATATGTAAATATATTTTACCATCAATTAATTTTGAAAATTTGGTATATCTTCTGAATAAAGAGAAAGCATGATGGTTGGAACTATATCAATACATCAAAGATTTATAAGAGTTGCAAGATGCCAATAAATCACTAGTGTCTGTAAAGATGTTTTATCATCACTTAATCTTAGAAATTTAGTATATCTACTAAGTAAAGAGAAATAATTATGGTTGTAGTTATATTAATTCATCAAAGATCATTAAAGGATGTATAAATCCCCATTATCTGTAAAATTATTTTACCATAATCTAATTTTGATGATTTACTGAGTCTATTGAATAAATTGATATATGGGTTAGGCTTACTAAACATCTGGAATAATGTGCAATACAAACGATCCTTATCAATTTTAATTTTGTTAGTCATTTTAATGGTCAATACTGAATTATCACTATTCTTGATTATTGTCCAACCTTTAATTTTGACAAAAATTAATAATCTCATCATAACTAAACTCAGATTAAAAATTTGAAATTGTTTTAATATAGCGGTCTTATTTAATAGTTGATCAAATATTAAAAACTGAATCTTGACCCCCTAATTAGATTAAAAAATCTTATAAATTTGGTCATTGCATTTATCTATAATGAAATCTTAATTTGCATAAATATAAGATTCAACCAACTTGAAAATTTGGAAAATTAAAGCACTACTTTTTTGTATTTTGGCAATGAAGTTTCGAACTGCCTTAATATTATTTTTATAAAATCTTGCATGATATATTTATATAATATTCCATGGAGTATTATCATTGTATATGACTGAATTTTAAACTCTTTAGAGAAAGCCTTTTATATCCCACTTAAATTTCAGACTAAAAAAAGAGGTAGCCCAATAACATAGTGTGATGCATATCATGGTATTCTTATTGAACAAACATATCATGATTTTCATTTGATCTGAATAGTTTGGAATAAGTCATCTAAATGTATAACTAAATTCTAAACATACATAACTTAATCTTAATCATCACATGCATAACATAAATGGGCTTAATTTTATCAGGTTGAGAATTATAATTGGCCATCCATATGTATTGCACGCGTCATAATAATTAACAGAGATAGTTAGTACCAACGCTCTATACATTACCTCTAGTAGAAAGTGTTTGTTCTAGATCATATATGAAACTAACAAAGCCTTCCGTTGGGGACGTACGTGACTGATCCATGGTAAACTAAACGAACCATTCAACGGTGAAAAACTAGTTATGAATGAGTATGGTGCGTGTATACGTAACAAATACATCATGTAATAGGTTCTCAACGGTGAAAAACTAGTTATAAATGAGTATAGTGCGTGTAAACGTAACAAATACATCATGCAACAGGTGATTACCATCAGAAAATATATGATGTAACTTTCCATGAGGATCGACCTACACTCACAAAAATCATTCCTTATGTTCTGAGGCCTCAAATTCATTTCCTTCCATGATTCACCGGACATATCCTATACAAGTGAAATACCAAGTCTGCCAATCATTCTAGATAATGGTCATTTGAAGTGCTCACATTATAATTTATACAAATATTACTGAATCGTTTATCTTAAAATGCATAATTTAATCAGATTTATCTCAATACTCTCTGAGCATCTAAATTAGTTCAGGGATGTAAAATATTATGCCAAGTTCTTAGATATCTGAAGGGAAATGAATGTCAATCAAACTTCATAACCTGAAACAAATAATTCATAGTCATGTATGATATCACCTCGTATATCCTGGATTCTAAGTGACAACGATAATAGATAATCACGTACCATCTTGAAGGTCATGCGTTTTTCATCATTAGATTTTTTTTAAATGTGCACGTAGGCGGGGTTACATAATTGCAAACCTCTAAACATATAATATTACACGCAAATATGGCATAAGAATTGAAACAATCGTCTAAAACCTGTTTTTCTAAACATGTTACACAACCAAATAAAGAAACATACTCTAATATATATATATATATATATATATATATATATATATATATATATATATATATATATATAATTGTTTAAAGCATACTAAAAATAAGTATACACATGAATCAACGATATTTGAGGCCTAAAATGGTTGTTTTTATACTGAAGGTGGTTCACCGACGATCTTAACCATAATCACAGTGAACCCTGGCAATTCTAAAAATTGACAAATTCCCAAATTGGTCAGAATTGGGATTTTGTCATCAACGTTTTGAAATGGATATGCAAGTTGACATACACAACACATATAGTCAATTATATACCTTTGATTGTATCGTACAGTCTAAAACATACGATTTTATGTTTTTTATCACCTAAACATAATTGAAGTAAAATATAGGGTTTTCTCTCAACTAAATTGATATAGAATCGGGGTATTGAGAGACTCAATAGAATGTATATATCTTTAAATACAGAGTAATCAAATCGCTCTGATACCAATGGTTGATTATGAATCATAAACCATGAGTTTTCAAACATTTCATCATCCCATGAAACTAATTACTTTTGTAATATGAGATTCATAAGAGGAAAATAATGGTACTCGCCATTCTGCAGCTTTTAGTCCAGTGATTTGAGAGTTTTAGCGACAACTTTAATCTAATGAGCTAAGATCGATGGTTTGTACGAGAGGGTCTTCCCACATGTTAGCCAGGTGCACTCGAGTATGCTCACGAAAGGTGGGGAACATAGGCTTTAATGGTAAAAGTAATAAAAAACTTAATGAGATTGTTAGCGAAGAAAGAAAAAGAGAACTGAAACCCAAAAGTTGTAGAATAAAAAATACGTATATTTGTAATCCTGAACTAAGGTTATTTGAATTTATTTATATATTTAGTGAATATACATCACTAAATTATCTATATAGGTCTATCAATTATCCATATTTACTTTTTTTTTTGCGCAAATCTCTCTCTTTTCACCTAATTAACATTTATGTTTTACTATTTGCTATAATAAAAACCTCTGTTATTGTTGAAAACCATATTTTTCATTAGATTGTTAGAGTAAATACTAAAATATTGGACTAATAGTTAATATCCATATTTTATATATTTACATGAGATTTAATAATATATTTATTACTATTATTATTATTATTATTATTTATAAGTCTAATATTATTTAATAATATATTTATTATTGTTGGTACTTTTTTTTAATCGAAAATAACAAATTTTATAAAGAACTAAATTAAGAGTTTTACAAAATATAAGGATCTAGAGAAATAAATCCTTAACATGACATTAGGGTTTGATGATTTGGTAAAGTACCAAATCAAAAGCAAACCCTAATTACAAAATCGAATTTGATTTAGAGACAAAGCTTTCTCTCCCCACCAGAACTTCATCTTCAATCCAATGGCTCCATAAAAAATACTCCAAAATTAACTCCATCAAAATTTTCTTGAGCTCCATCACCAACAATCCTTAACTAAGCTTCCACAGCCGCATCCCGAACAGCTACGAAATCGAACAAAATCTATATCTCGATCCAACAGATGCACCAAGATCTTTAAGAAACAGCTCCATTCTTCAGAAATCATCCAACTGAAAAGCCTTCCAAACCTGAAAAATAAACCTTAAAGCAAGACCTCAGATTTTCTAAGACACATAATCTAATCCTAAACCTTCTAGAAAAAGAATCGCATTCAATTCGGAAGGAATAACGAATTGAATGAATGAAGGCTTATTAATGCATCTGAGAATCCATCTGGCCAGCCAATCGGCGGCCTGATTCTGGACTCTAGGGATGTACTTGATAACCATAGAAGAAGCAAAAGCCATTCGACAAATCTTGATGACAGGACTGAGATACCAAGGAGAAACGCCAGAAGCAATAAAATTGAAACAGAATTTGACAGTCAGATTCAATGTTAACATGAAGCCAGTGGTTTTGCTTACAGATCAGCAAACCATCAAGCAACGCACGAGTTTCAGCTAAGAGATGGGACATTTTCCCATAAGTATTGCCAAAGCACTGCAAAAACTTCACCAAGATGGTTCCTAAAGATACCAGCGCCACTAGCCTCCGCATTTCTCAAAACAGAAGCATCGATGTTGAGTTTGATACGACCTTCAATCGGAATATTCCAGGTATTATATCTAGGCTTAGAACTGAAATTAGGGAAACCCATAAGCATACTCGCATTCTTAGTCTTTAACCAATGCTTTTTCGTAGGGACAGATGCATTTAAATATAAGATGATACGATTAATATAGTTTATAGTTGAGTTAAAATTGAAAGAAACTCCCTTGAACTTAGCATTGTTGCGGTTGTACCAAATAGACCAACAAATGATTGCAGGCATGAGATGAGTGATGTGAGAATTGCTACTGACAAAGTCATGCCAAATTTTGACAACATGAGTAAGAATCATGCATCTTTTGATATTGATCCTGAAAATGATGTTATAATGGTTCCAAATTTGCCAAGCTTGAGTGCAGTTGACAGATATATGAGTAATGTCTTCATTGTTTCTGCAAAATTGACATTTAGAAGCCAATTATAAATGTCTTTTACGAAGAATATAATCTATATGGGTGTAGTTCATTATAACTTTCCATAGAAGAAACGAAAACTTCATCTTTCAGGGGAAAGAAAAGGAATCATGGCATAAGTGTCCCAGCTTCCATTCTTCCAAAAGGAGTTCACTTTTGCCTCCAGGTAATTGACTTCAGTTTGATCACTATGAATGGGCTTGTAATTATGCCAATTGTCCCTCAAATAATCCATTTCACCTTTGCCCAAGACCCATCTGATGTGGTTTTCAGCATCATTCTTAACACTAACCAATCTTCTCCAAGTATGAGACCCAGACCTATTAAAATTAGCATACAAATGATGAATATTTTTAGAGTAAGTATTATGCATCAACTTGGCCCAAATAGATTCATTTTTCCTAAAAGAGAACCATAAATTCAAAGAATAAGTATACTGAATATCAGTAATTCTTCTGATATTAAGACTACCTTCCTCAAAGGGCTTACAGATCGACTTCCAATTAGCCCAATGAGTCATTAAAATTACACCTCCAAAGAAACTTGTTCAATATTTTCTCAATCCTATTGATAATACTCTTAGGAAGAATACTATTCTGAAGCCAATAATTAGGATAAGTCATTAGAACATTAGAGATAAGAACTAATATGCCACCAAAAGATAAATATTTAGAGTTCCAATCAGATATCTTATCATTAATATTGTCAATGATTTTGATGAAGTTGCAGGCCTTGCTACTATTATTCAGGATGCATCCAAGATAGCTTGTGGGCAGATGCTTAGTTTTATAACCAGTTTGAGCCTCCAAATTAACAGCCCTAGAATGCTGAAGAGAAGATGATGTAATTAGCTATGCTTTTGTTTATTTATCGATCGACCTGAAACAAGCTGATACTTATCAAGAAAAATACTAAGCTTGTTAATAGAGTCATGTAAACTATTTGTAAATATTAAAATGTCATCTGCAAATTCCAGACAAGGCAATAACATCTGAGATCTAGTATTGTATAACATCTTTTTATTATTTTCGATAAACTATGCATTCCACGAATCAAGACCTCTTCACCAATAATAAAAAGGCTAGGAGACAGGGGATCACCCTGTCTCAAACCTTTCTTAGTTCTGAAATAACCAAAGGATCCACCATTCAACAGAATAGATATGCTGACATTTGAAGTTAACCTTTTAATAAGACTCAGAAACTCATTAGAAAAACCAAAGCTAGATAAGACTTTATATAGAAAGGAGAAAGATATTTTATCAAACACTTTCGACATATCGAGCTGAATCATAACATTACCAGTTTTAGGCTTCCTCTTAATGTCATAGATCATTTCTTTGGCCACAAGAATGTTGTCATGAATACAACACCCACGAACAAATGCCCCCTCACAAGTAGAAATGATCTTAGGAAGAAGAATGGCCAGCCTGGAGTTAATGAGCTTAGAAAATATTATGTTCATCATGGTACACAAGCCAATAGGCCTGTACTCGTTCCAAGTAGTGGGATTCTTAGTCTTGGGAATCAAGCACAGACCAGTGGCAAACATGCCTTTAGGAATGTAATTGCCACTGATAAAAGAGTTAAAGGATATACCGAGATCACATTTGATAATCTTCCAATAGAACTTATAAAAATGAAGATTAAAACCGTCAACACCAGCAGCACTATCCAACTTCATAGTAGAAATCACACTCCATATTTCCTCTTTAGTAGTTAACTTCATCAAAGCAGCATTATCCACATCAGAGATCAAAGAAGGAATGTCATTAAAAATATCATCATTAAGGAGAATAGTCTCCTTATCTTTACTGCTATAAGACACGGAAGTAAGAGTATCTTTAAAAAACTTCTCAGCAGACAAACCAATACTCTCATCATCATTCAACCAACATTCACCATCCTTAATGCTGTTAACCTTCCTTTTCCTTCTCTTCTTGTTCACAAACGAATGAAAAAGCTTAGAGTTTTTGTCACAATCTTTAAGCCAGTCACTGTAACACTTCTGCTTCCAAATCAGATTCAATTTTGAGATACTTAATGTACAAGATATTGGATTTATCTAACTCATCCTTCGAATTAATATCGAAATTATACACCAAAGAGTCTTCCAACTTCCTAACACAGTCTTCTGCATCTTTAAGCTTGCTAAAAATGTTCCCAAAACTATTAGTATTCCAATCTTTCAAACATGCTTTAAGTCTATTTAACTTCTGCCAAAAAAGCTGATTAGGGTAACCATAAATAGGCAGCATCCAATTAGCTTCAACAATTCCTAAGAAAGACTCATCATTCTCCCACATATTCATATATTTAAAACCTTTCTTAAGATGAACATTCATGACATTATCAGCTTTAATCAGCAAAGGCGAATGATCAGAACAGGTTCTGATCATATGAAGAACCTTTGTATTACCAAAACGAGTATTCCAAATACTATTAACCATAGCCATATCCAAACGCTTCCATCTAGAGCCCATATTCCAAGTAAACCTCGAGCCTCCATAACCAGCATCCTCCAACAAACAATCATTAATACATTCATTGAATTCCTTCATGTTGTTTACACATAATGAAGTACAACCAGTCTGATCATCCGATGAGGAAATCACGTTGAAATCTCCAACAATCAACCAAGCTTTTCCCGTAACAGAAATAGAATTAAGAAGACTCCATAGATTTCTCCTCTCATATCTATTACACTTAGCATAAATGATCGACAAAATAAACTCAAACCCCGAATCAGAATTAAACACCTCCAAGTGTAAGCATTGCTCATGATCAATCAGCACCTCAATCCTGAAATCATCATTCCAAAAACACCATACTTTATTAGACAGATTAACAGCAAAGTTGTCGAAGCCAAGCTTATCAGCAAACTCCTTAATCTTATCAACCTTCACCAAAGGATCATGTAAAGCAAGAATTTGAATATTATTAGTGTGAATCATGTCCTCTAACCTCAAAATGGTAGGATTATTGTTGATACCACGAAGGTTCCAACTAATCAGATTTATCATTATCAGAGTAAGAGTTGTTACGAATGTCCTTAAAACGTAAGGATTTAACGATCTTTTGATCTGGTTTCTTTATTTTTTTATTAGCTTTTAGTTTTTTCAAAATAATTTCTTTAAACACATGTGAAGACAGTTTCACAATTTGATCCTCAGGAGTACTACAATTTGATTTACTGAAAACCACTTCATTCGAATTGTCAAATTCAGAAGATTCCCTCTGATAGCATCCTTGATCAAGATTCTTGATTGCTTCAATAATCTCCATCTCTTCATGTTGATGAAGACAGTCTGCACCCTTATCACGTTCTTGAAGGATTTGACCATCCTTAGAAGATAAGACCTCCATTGCAGGACATGTAGAGATAACATTGTTTTGAGCATTCCCAGAATTTTCCTTAGAGATGATAATAGATTGCAATTTCCTTCTGTAAACTTGACTAGAGGGTTGAACCAGATCAACTTTAGGAATTTGAGAGCTTGAATCATTTTCTTTAACAGAAACAGATTGCCTTTTTTCTATACTATAAGACTTCACATATATATCTTCTTTATTTACAGTCTTTTTACATTCCGTAAGGTTATGGCCCAAATGATGGCATCTGTGACAATAATATGGAGCATTTTTATAACTAACCCCCACCCAGCAACCTTCTTGCTCACCAAATCCTATCCACAACTTTCTTTTCAACAATCTGGACACATCAACTTCAATTAGAGTGTAGCAAGCATTCACCAAGGCCCTATTAAAGTTAGGAACCACAATTTGATGAACTAACCCCCAAAGAATCAGCCATATTCTTGATTATCGTTATGTTATACAAAAATTCTGGCAATCTTTCGAAACGCACCCAAAGAAGAGTAATTGGGCATTCATAATTTTTGTTGTTTTCAGGACTCCATTTTATGATTCGCATAACTTTACCATCTACATTCCATATACACTTCGACCAAATTCTATCAACATCATCCAGCAAACTGAACTCAATAAGTATATGTCTTAAATCAAGAGTAGCATAAGAGAACGATCCTTTAAATTTGAAGGAATCAAGGAATGACTGAAACGCCGCTTTTTTTGGAATTCCCTGACTAAATTTCCCAATTATGGTAGATCTTGAATCTTTCAGAAGAATGGTCTTAGTTTGATTTGAATATTGAATCACATTGTGATCTTCAAAAGACTTAACACAATCAGGGGAGAAAACTTTACAATCAGTATCATTCTTCAAGGCTTCAGAGTATGATTTCGTTTCAATCTTTTTTCTGATGTCAACAGCAGAGATCTTCATATGCGAATCAATCAGAGAAGGAAAATCATCGGTATTAAGCATATCCTTAGCCATCAATACACAAAGAAACCAGAAAACATCAAAGACTCTGCGAGAACAGAGAAAAAAACCCAAAAAACAGAGCAAAACCAATTCAGGAGCAAAGAAGCAGCAACAACTAAACCACACCGAGAAGATGAAGAACACCAATGGAAGAGAGAAAGAAGATTAATCAACAAGGAGTTGATTAACTTTTTTTTCATTACAGAGGAAGACTCTATTTCTTGGAGCATCCCCTTAAAATTTGTCCATTATTGTTGGTACTTATAAATCTAATATTTTAAACATTTTTTGGCTGCTACTTAGTATCGTTATCGAACTAAGAAACCATCGTATATTTGTTTAGAATATATTCCATCTTGAAAGAGTTGGAAAAACACTATCTTGTTAAAATGTTTAGGTTTTTTTTAAATGGTAACTTAATTATTGAATGAAAAATATTATTTACGACTTAAATAAAATAAACAAATGATTATTGCTAACAATTACTTTAATTGAAACCATTGGATTAGACATAAAGCTTGTGGAGAAAGAAAACTCCGGATGATGTGAGAAATGGATTAAAAACACCATACATATCTCTCTAGCAAATTCAAGTATTATTTTTGCTCCATTTTTAATATCTTAATCATCACTTCTACCGCAGCAACTGCACTTTCCTTATAACCATCCTTAAATAATGATTTAAATCACAATTTGATATTTTTTTCAAGATTGTTTGGCTGACCAAAAGAATCAATCAATAAATAAAATGGTAATACCAAGCAGAACATTTTCATATATAAAAGAATGAAATTGAATAATTAGTTATCTATTTTCAAGTAGCTACGATCCAAATTTAAAAATAAAACATTATAACTTTTAATGAGTTTGGAATTTATTTAATACTATAATCGTCAATTTTATGCCTATTTTTTTTTCCGGAAGGAACCCGCAGCCGCTACTGAGAGTGCAACGAGTGCGCACAGGGTAAACTCTCAGTTTGACGCGATAGGCTGTAAACCAACGTCAGAAGGTAAACCACACAAGGTGACAGGTTCAGCCGAGAAAGCGTATGTAGAGAGACTCGAACTCATGACCTTTTGGTCATAAGAATGTCATATTCAACCAACTCGACTACTCTTTGAGGATTTTATGCCTATATTATATAGACATTGATATGATATTTCGATTAAATTTTAAAATAGGATGAAAAAAATCCGCAAAATGTATCACATTTTTTAATTGCAATCGGCGAAGATTGTTATTTTATTATTCAAATGGTGTAAACATATTTTACATTGATCGAAGAAATGCAATGATGACTTGCGTAAAAAAACTACATCAATACGTTGTAGTGCTATTATATAAGCATTAACTAAACTCCTTATTCAAAAAACCCAAACGACAAGTATTCTCATATTAAACGACACCCGCCTTCACTTTTCATATGGATAATCCACCACCTTTCCCGCTGATAAAACCCCATGCAATCCCGTATCACCCCGCCGGGCCGACAACCGTCTCCACCACCAATATCCACCTCAACCATCACGAATTCATCGAATCCTCTCCTCGATGCCTCCATTCGCCGGATTCAAGCGACGCAGCCACCGATGTCCTCTCCAAGCTCCGCCTCATGTGCAGCTACGGCGGCCACATAGTCCCTCGACCTCACGACAAAATCCTAACCTACGTCGGCGGCGAGACACGCCTTATCGTCATCGACCGCCGCCACTCTTCTCTCTCCTCTTTCTTCTCCCGACTCTCCCGATCCCTTCTCAACGGCCGATCCTTCACTCTGAAATACCAAATCCCGTACGAAGACCTCGATTCGCTAATCTCCGTATCCACGGACGAAGATCTGGAGAACATGATTTACGAACACGATCGGTTCGGTAAATCAACCGTTTCAGATCCGAATTTGAATCGAATCCGGTTGTTTTTGTTTTTTAACAAGATTGAGACTGCCGCTACTATGGGGAATTTGGTCGGCAGTGCGAAAACAGAGACCTGGTTCGTGGATACTCTTAACGAGTCAGGTCTTTTGCCCAGGGGATTGTCCGATTCGGTTGCCGTAAACAACTTTTTGACGAATCTCGACGAAGATCCAAATATAACCAATGAAAGCAAAATCAACAATTCGGATTCTCCCGTTTTGGAGAAGAACAACAACAACAACTCATCGTCCAGTTCGTCTTCTTCGTCTCCATCGATGTCGAATTTGCCGCCTATTCGGGTTCGAATTGAGGAGGAGAAGTTCAGTCAGATGAATTTGCAGGAACAATTAGAATCGTTAAACGATGGGTTTTGTTCAATCCAAGTTGCGCAGCAGCAAAAGCCGATGGCTGCTGTGGAAATGATGACACTTGGTTCAAGTGTGGGTCAGGTTTTACCTGAATCAGGTGAGTTAGATCCGGGTGTACCTGTTGCGTTCCGAAGAGACTTGCCGGTTTTGCAGCCACTGTTGGTGCAGCCTAATAAAAGTGTTGGATATATATGTCCGTCTCCAGATTCAGTTGCCAGTGACACTAGCCTTGCTTCTAAAACCTCTCTCTCAAAGCCCATATCATACCAAGACCAGCCTCATGTTACCTACACAGAAAACAAGACACCTCTTATCCCAAACACACAAAATCACTCTCCAATTCCAGTTTCCGAATCCCAAATCGAGAAACTTTTGAGTATAAAGCACAACCATCAAGAGCATCTGCATCAGCAACAGCAACAACAATTTGTGCATTACATTCCTCAGTTCGCACCAATGCCATCATCTTACTACACTATATGCCCACACCCACACCCACACCAAGCTGATCCCACGCCTTACCCTGTCTACGTTTTACCCCTTGTCCCACAATCTCACATCTACCTTTCAACGGTGGCCGCTGATGCCAAAGTTCAATCGTCAAATCATATCCCATCTATGACTGCAGGCTCGACGGCTTCTAAAAACAGTACTATACCGCAAACTGGTAGTACCTTACAATTTATTATGCCAATCCCACAAAATCAGTTTCAATCGATATACCCGCGAATGCAAATGCAAACAGATTGTTATTATGGCAGCCCGACTAATCAAGCAGTGGTTTCATCAACTGCTCCGTATAGACCTATAGCATCGTCTGATGATTTGAAGCCAATTGCCGTAGATGGTGTAAAAGAGAATGTCATGACTTCACATACACTATAAATGAGAAAGAAAGGTTAAAGGTTTCACCTTTTTTGGAATGAATGTTCTTGTGTTACTTCTTTAAACCACACCTTTTCTTTCTTATTATTTCTTACTATCGCAAGGACAAAAGATTAATAAGAAACAAAAGTTATTCATTTGTTTTATTTTCTTCATAAAAATCAATATTTATAATATCAAAAATTAAAATTTTTGAATGCTCCTGTGTCTTCATATCAGATAGTATAAGGACTCACGGTCACAAATAATCTGGAAAATTTTATTAAAATTGGATCACTTATAATATCTCAAAGCTTATAAACGTATACGAAAGTTGTTTTTGTTTTCTCCTATAGTAAGGACATGTTTTTTAAGGACATGTTTTTTATGCCTCCAAGTGGTAATCGAGTTGTTGAGTTGGTCTTCAAGTGGTAGTCGAGTTGTTGAGTTGGTTTCCAAGTGGTAGTCGAGTTGGTTGAACAAGGCATGTGACCAAAAATATTTCATGAGTTCGAATCTTTCTACATACGCTTTCTCAGGTGTGTCATTTTGTGTGGTTTACCTTCTGGCGTTGGTTGCAGGATATTACATCAGACTCAAAATTTACCCTATGCGCACTCTGCGTAGCGGCTGTGAATTCCCTCCGAAAAAAATGTGTTTTATTTTAGTATATATAATCATGATATGTGTGTTTTAGTTATTAGTATTTTTTATTTATAGAAATCAATTTTTTGAGGTATTTATCATTTTTTTAAAAACTTTTTTTTATTTTATAATTCTATACTATTTTATTTTTAATATTAAATATAGCCCAAAACATTAATGAGCTATAAGGCCATAAACAAAACTAAACGATTTTTTTTAATATTTAATTGAGTCCAAAAAATTAATGAGCTATAAGCCCATAAACAAAACTAAACTGCATTTGATATGTGGGAATTTGTTTTTTGTGTATGCATTTTTTGTATGTCTCTCATTTATTAAAGATGAAACCTTCTTTAAGTTCTCTTTCTAACTTTTTTTTAAAAAATATCACTCTCTTCTTTCATTTTAGTCACTAGACACTCTCACTTTTTCTTTTTACAAATTTTGTTTTAGGTTTAGATATTATAAATCCTTACATAAAGCTTCTATTTTCGGTCGTGGTAAATTTTAAATAATTGCGTTTCTATTATGGATTCTTTTATGTTTATGTTAGAAATAATAATATTAGAGTTATGTTTAGATTTGAGTTTGTTATATGCTCAAAAATAATGTATGAATCTACCACAGATGTTTTTAGAAATATAGTCAAAAACTTCAAGACTAAAACAAAACTACATTAAAAAAACACATTTACTGTGTTTATGAACAATAGATGTATGTTTTACTCATTTGTCATTCTCATTTATATAAATCGATTTTATATTTTTTTCAAGGAGGGAACCCGCAGCCGCTACTCAGAGTGCAATGAGTGCGCACAGGGTAAACCCTCAGTCTGACGCTATAGCCTGCAAACCAACGCCAGAAGGTAAACCACACAAGGTGAGAGGCTCAGCCGAGAAAGCGTATGTAGAGGGACTCGAACTCATGACCTTTGGTCACAAGCATACCCGGTAGCATATTGGCAAGTTTTTTATCTATAAATCGATTTTATGAGATATATATCATTTGTTTTTTTTGTTAGAACTCTTGTGATTTTACAATTCTATACTACTTTATTTTTAATATTAAATACCGTCCAAAATATAAATCAAATTAAACTACTTTATTTTTAATATTAAATACAACCCAAAACATTAATGAGTTATAAGCGAATAAATCAAACTATACTATTTTATTATTAATATTAAGTAGAACCCAAAAAATTAATTTGCCAAAAGCCCATAAATCAAACTAAACGGTGTTTTTTTATAAATTGCATTTAGTGTGGCAATTAGTTTTTTTGGTCACGTGTGTATAATGTTGCCACTTGTATATAATCTTGCATGTCTCTCATTTATTTAAGATGAAACCTTCTCCCATTTCTCTTCCGATCCTTCGTCAAAATAGTATCATTCTCTTCTCTCATTTTTGTCAGTAAACCCTTTCACTTTCTCTTTTTACAATTTTTGTTTTAGGTTTAGATCTTATAAATCCTTACATAAAGCTTCTATTTTCAACCTATTCAAGATAATGTTTTAAGCAATAAAGTTTTTTGTATTGGATTTTTTTTATGTTTATGTTAGAAAGAATAATAATATAGTTATGTTTCGATTTTAGTTTGTTATAGGCTCAAAAAATAATGTATGAATCTACAAGAGATGTTTTAGAAATATAGTCAAAAAATTCAAAACTACATAAAACACACATTTACTGTGCTTAGGAACAATAAATGTGTGTTTTACTCATTTGTCCTTATCATTTATATAAATTGATTTTATGAGATATGTATCATTTGTTTTTTGTCGAACTCTTTCTCTTTTACAATTCCATACTACTTTATTTTTAATATTAAATACACCCCAAACATTAATGAGCTATAAGCCCATAAATCAAACTAAACTATTTTATTTTTAATATTAAATACAGCTCAAAACATTAATGAGTTATAAGCTCATAAATCAAAGTAAACTATTTTATTTTTAATATTAAATACAGCCCAAAACATTAATGAATTATAAGCACATAAATCAAACTAAATAGTGCTTTTATAAATTGCAGTTAGTGTGGCAATTCGTTTTTTTTATCACGTGTGTATAATGTTTCCACGTTTATATAAGCTTGCATGTCTCTCATTTATTTAAGATAAAACATTTTCCCATTTCTCTTCTTAACTTCATCAGAAAAGTGTCACTCTCTTCTCTCAATTTTTTTACCATACCGTCTCACTTTCTCTTTCTCCAAATTTTGTTTTAGGTTTAGATCTTATAAATTCTTACTGAAAGCTTATGTTTTCAATCTATGCAAGGTAATGTTTTAAGTAATTTTGTTTCTATTCTGGTTTTTATATGTTTATGTTAGAAAGAATAATGATAGAGTTATGTTTAGATTTGAGTTTGTTATATGCTCAAAAAATAATGTATGAGTCTACAAGAGATATTTTAAAAATAAAGGCAAAAACTTCAAAACTACAGAAAAACACACATTTAATGTGCTTATGAACAATAAACGTGTCTTTTACTTATTTTTTCTTCTCGTTTATATAAATCGATTTTATGAGATATCTATCATTTCTATTTTTTTTGTCACGTGTGTATATTGTTGCCACGTGTATATAATCTTGCATGTCTCTCATTTATTTAAGATGAAACATTCTCTCATTTCTCTTCTTAACTTCATCAAAAAATGTCACTCTCTTCTCTCATTTTTGCCAGTAAACCCTCTCACTTTATCTATCTACAAATTTTGTTTTAGGTTAAGATCTTGTAAATCCTTAGAGAAAGCTTATGTTTTCAACCTATTAAGGTAACTTTTATGTTATTTTGTTTATATTTTGATTTTTTTTTATGTTTATGTTATAAAGAATAATAATAGAGCTATGTTTATTTGAGTTAGTTATATACTCAAAAACTAATGTATAAATCTACAAGCGATGTATTAGAAATAGAGTAAAAAGCTTCAAATCTAACCAAAACCATATATAAAAACACACACATTTGATATACTTATGAATAGTAAACGAGTGTTTTACTCAATTGACCTTCTCATTTAAATAAATCGATTTTATGAGATATCTACCATTTGGTTTTTATCAAAACTCTTCTATTTTAAAATTCTTTACTACTTTATATTTAATATCAAATACAACCCAAAATTAATTCAGCTATAAGCCCATAAATCAAACTAAACTATTTTTTTTAATATTAAATAGAGTCCAAATAACTAATAGGCCATAAGTTCGTAAATCAAACTAAACGATATTTTTTATATCTTGCATTTAGTGTGGCAATTAGTTTTTTTTGTCACGTGTGTATAATGTTGCCACATGTATATAATCTTACATGTCTCTTATTTATTTAAGATAAAACCTTCTCTCATTTCTCATTCTAACTTTATAAAAAAGTGTCACTTTCTTCTCTCAATTTTGTAAGTAAACTCTCCCACTTTATCTTTCTACGAATTTTGTTTTAGGTTTGAATCTTATAAATCCTTATATAAAGCTTATGTTTTCAACCTATGTAAGGTAATGTTTTAAGTAATTTCGTTTATATTCCAGATTTTTTTATGTTTATGTTAGAAAGATTAATAATCGAGTTATGTTTAGATTTGAATTTGTTATATGCTCAAAAATTAATATATCAATCTGCAAGAGATATTTTAAAAATAGAATAAAAAACTTCAAAACTAAACCAAAACTACATAAAAACATACTTCTTGTGATTATGAACACTAAATGTGTGTTTTACTCATTTGTCCTTCTCATTTATATAAATGGATTTTTTGAGATATCTATGGTTTTTATTTTGTCAAAACTCTATCTATTTTATAATTATATACTCCTTTTTTAAAATATTAAATACAACCCAAAACATTAATGAGCTATAAGCTCATAAATCAAACTAAACTACTTTATTTTTAATATTGAATAGAGCCTAAAACATTAATAAGCCATAAGCCCAAAAATCAAACTAAACGGTATTTTTTATAGTTTATATTTAGTGTGACAATTTGTTTTTTGCCACGTGTGTATAATATTGTCACGTGTATATAATCTTGCATGTCTCTCATTTATTTAAGATGAAAACTTCTCATATTTCTCTTCCTAACTTGATAAAAAAATGTCAGTGTCTTATCTTACTTTTAGATGTTATAAATCTATACATAAAGCTTCTGCTTTCAACCTATGCAAGGTAATAATTTTAAGTAATTTTGTTTCTATTCTGGATTTGTTTTTATGTTTATATGTGAAAGAATAATAATAGAGTTATGCTTAGATTTGGGTTTTTTATATGCTCAAAAAATAATGTATGAATCTACAAGAGATGTTTTAGAAATAGAGTCAGACACATAAAAACTAATCAAAACTACGGAAAAGATCTCATCGATAAGTTAGAAGGAGAAAAGAAAGGTAGAAGGTTCTGGACTATAACTTCCTTATTACATTTTTCTTTTAAGTGTGATATTACATGTTTCTTTCAAGTGTGATAACTATAAATTTTGGGTTTTATTTTTCTCTCTCTCTAGATTTTATTTTAATCTTTTTTTTGTCATCTCTCTAAGTTGGGATTTAATTTTGAGAGGTTTTGATTGAGTTTTAATTGAGGTTTTTGTTTCTACACTGATTGAAGATTTAAGAGAATGAGGAATGAAAATTAGTTTCTCCGCAAAAATTTGATATAGAGAAAGGGATAAATATGAAAATTTATTCATGTATTTGTTATAAAAAAAATATTTAAACACTAATTAAATTTAATATTACCTATAATTTTGTAATATAATTTTAATATGCAGATGGATTTAATAGTCTGGTTTTGTTTGGTTCAGTTCTACGTTTTTTTTTTCGCTATTCGGGTAAACCCTCAGTCTGACGCAATAGCCTGCAAACCAAACACCAGAAGGTAAACCACACAAGGTGACAGGCTCAGCCAAGAAAGCATATGTAGAGGGACTCGAACTCATGACCTTTATTCACAAGCATGCCTTACTCAACCAACTCGGCTACCCTCTTCGGGGCTGTTTTACGTTTTCTTGTATGTGATTTTGAAAATAATAAAGATGGAAATAACTGAAATTTTATATTGTTTTTTTATGTTTTTGTTTCTGGTGGAGCAACGCATCTACTGTTTGAGAAATAATCTCTTTCAACTTTTGTGTATTGGACGAGTGAAGCTAAAAAAACTATTATGCTATATTCAATGTTTATATGGTATATTTTTATATTTATGCTGTATTTATTATTTAACTATTTTAATTTTGAATTTTTTCAAGTTATTCCGCGAGTGAAATCAAAATCGAACTATCATATTGTACTTGATATTTAATTTTTAATTCTTTTATTTTTTATACTGTATTCACTACTTTATAACTTTTTTTTCTCGAACTAATAAATTTTATATTTCTGTAGTAACTCTGTAAGTTTCATCTAGTGAGCTCTAATTACCTAAAACTTTAAATTTAAGGCTCGAGCGTGAACTATCTATTATTCAAGCTTTTAAACAACACTAGTACCAAAATAAAAGTTTGTCAAATGAGATGGAAAAATCAAGATAATCATCTTCTCATTTTTTAAACTAAACTGTCTTTTTAAAGTTCATATTTTCAAATTATAACTCGAAAAAAAAAATCCAAAGGTACTATCGGTTTTGATATTTTAAAACGAACAAAATTTAATCTACTGATAATATTTTTTACAAAACTCAATAATCATCGTCTCACATCTCTTATCATCAAGTATACATGTCTTACATCTCTCCACTTCATCATGCTAGTCTCGCATCTCTGTGCTTCATCATGTATGGTCTTACATTTATCAATTTCATCATGTTTGGTCTCTCCACTTCATCATAGTCCCTCATATCTCCACTTCATCATGCATAATCTCGCATGTTTCCTTTTCATCATGTGTGGTCTCACATCTATCCATTTCATCAAGTTTGATCTCTCCACTTCACCATACATAGTCTCGCATATCTCTACTTCATCATGCATAGTCTCGCATCTCTCCACTTTATTATGCATAGTCTCGCATTTATCCATTACATCATGTTTAGTCTCATATCTCTTTATTTCATCATGAATGGTCTCACATCTCTCTTCTTCATCATGTTTGGTTTTGTATCTCTCCATTATATCATGTTTAAGGCTGAATATGGATATTTTATTCTCCAAAATATTTACTTCTGTCATTATAATGTGTGGAGTATTTTTGTTTGGTCAAAATTAAATTATATCATAATAATATTTGATACTATAACGTTTTTTCGTTCAGTTTGAAATTTCTTAGGAAGATATTCGTGTTTACTATTAGTGTTACCATAACCTAAAGCATATTTTATTAAGTTAGTTTGACTATCAGCACTATAGGTGAATTTCAAAAGAGATATTTTCTTACAAAACATACGACCATATTTACTTTATCTTTTGGAAAATATAGTGTTTTTTCCAAGTAAAGTTTTGATCGGTAAGGATTTTAACGAAACGGAATGAGACAATATTAACTCATAAAAGTTTCAAACGTTTGGTGATGAAATATTTGTAAAGTCATGGTTGATTTACTGATATCATTATTTTTTCATTTTGACTCGTTTATTATTCTCAAAATACAAAGGTTTTTCGGATCACCTTCGACCATCACAACAAAGTTGTTTCGACTCAGCTCCAACCATCAATGACAGTTTCTATATTTAGTTTTGGCTATGCTCCTTATTTAGACGATGTAAATAAAAGCTAATAAAATAATAAAATGCAAAAAATATAATGAGGTCTGTACGCCGAGGGGTTAAGATTGGAACATGAAGTGGAATAGGACGAGGGTCATATTCAGAGATATAACGAGGACCATATGCCGAAAGATTAAGACAAGAACATGAAGTGGAACAGAACGAGGTTCATATGCCAAAAGATTAAAACGAGAGCATGAAGTGGAACAAGACGAGGGTCATATTCAGAGATATGTCAAGAGCCATATGCAGGGTCATGATGATGGTGAAATTTAGAGTTATGATGAGTGTTGTATGAAGAACTAAAATGAGCACATGGTAAGTTTCTTATATGGTTATAACTGTATTCACACATGTCATTATATAAGAGTTGGTCAAGAAAGTTTATTAGACGGTTATTATGAGGATTAAATTATCCAGAGGGAGACACATAAATTATTGAACTAAAATTTGTTTTATGTAGGTTAATTTAATAAAGTATAATAATTAGACGAATTTAATATAATAATAGACTTTAAGTGTAAATTGGGTTAGGTTAAGAAAATAGAGCCATGGATTGTTTCAGCCCATTATGCCTATTGGGTCAATTTTGGCTATAAAATAAACATAAAGAGCATTTAATAAATAGGATACAAATTATATTTCCTACCTCACTGTGAAAGACCTCATCTCTAAAAAATCTCATAAGCACCTTGATTTTCTCATTATAACTAATCTAACAATTTAATTAGTTTTATAGTTATTACATAATAAGCCTCTTAAAATATTTGACGCGATCAGTGACGACCATAGTGGGAGCCTATAAAGGTACACTAATAAGGACATCCAAAACCTTAGGTTTCTTATTTCATCCTCAGAATATAATGAAAAATGAATTTTGAAATGCGGGTGGATCCTTCCTAAGCAATCAAATGAGTCGTGATAGGAGAATGATTTGGTCAAATATCGCACATGAGCGACAAAACACAATAATGGTTTCTCTTGTAAGAAGAGTGTGGCCAGTTGTGAGAGGAAATTTAGGTATTAAGATTATAAAAAGAATCAGTTATAACCCCTCCGGATTAAATCCATCAGAAGTCCAAAAACCCGAAGAACAATGGGGCTCCAGCAAACAAATTGTAGATTAAGGAACTCAACATAATCCAGAAAAGTATTAAAGAGGTCGATCATAAAAAATCTACCATTCTTCAAAGATGGAATGTAAGCCCAAGAATTGTTATATTCCTTTAAATTCTAGTAAAGATTCAGTGTTTGAGTCTGATGAGTCTTCGTCCTCTCCGATTAGCGATCGTCGTCACAAAAAGAGAAGAAGTCATGGTTATAAACAATATTCAAAGAAACATTACAATCAACATCAAAGGTTGAGTAAACAACACACCTTCCTGGATAAGTGAAGACATAAAAGACGTAAAGAAAAAACAAAAGTTGAGGGAAAGTTATGAGGTTTAGGAGACCACATAATTGATTATTAAGTGAATGATCATTTTGTTATACAGTTCGAATATGATATTTTTGCAACAGTTAATGAGGGTCACCAATTTACTCAGAGACATAATTGGAGGCAATCTTCTCTTTCTGTAGATATTCTCTCAGACATCTACCTAGACGATTCAATATCTCGAAAATAAAAAAATTCAATGGCAGCAAAGATTCGAATAGCTACATTGAATAGTTTAAGAACTTTATGATGATAAGTTTTTTATACCAGGGGTTTTCCCAGACTTTCAAAGATAACATTTTGAAGTGGTATAATCGGCTTCAGCAGGGATCTATCAATATTTATAATATGTTATGGATGGTTTTTTTAAGGAAATTTGTAGGAAGAAAATAAATATGAGGAAATGGAGACACAATATTACAATATCTCCAAGTGATTAGGGAAAGCCTAAATGATTACACTAAGTGTTTTATGGAGACTAATACGTCTTGGAAGATAGTTTTGAACAAGTGGTTAGAGCTTATTCTAGGCTGGGGCTTCTTCTCAGAGAATTGCCTCATAATGTCACCAGGAAAAAATAAATATCCTTTGGCTACTTGTTGAGAAATAGATTAGGGTAAAAGAAACAAAGAGATTGAAATTTCCCAATCTGTAGAGTCAGATTCCACAAAATATTTCCTTGGGCTCTCAACAACAATAGGTACAAACGGCCACCAGTTCCCATCTGAAGGACTCTAATCAGAATATACCTCGAACTAGGGTAAACTAGCATCCACAAGATCAACAATATATATACAATGAAAATTAATGGGTCTGGCCTTATTATTTAGCAAAACTAACAGAGAATGTTACCATCATCTTTGACAAGATAAAGAATTTTATTCATCTTAGAAGGCCACCATTCATTCAGACTCTGATGAAGAATCGAAATACCCACTCATTCAGCTTAAAAAGATCCAAACTTTAATATAAAATGGAAAACTTGACTATATTTGTCAATGAAAAACCGGGGATTCGATCACAAACTCTAATTTTTTGTCAAGCTATTGTTCAAAAGGAGGCAATAGAAACGGCCTCAAATAGGAAAATATTATGGTTATCACTAGACCATATAATGAGTTTGATGTAGAACCAGAATATCTCGACCTTGATCCTGACCGAGGCAGTATTATGGTAATTGATTAACCTTAAAATATAAGAAAAGTTTAAGATTTGTGTGAATATTTCAAATTATTAACTATTTTTTGTGGGGAGACAGTTTTAGGGCCTTCTGGTTGCTCAAGAAATAGGTATATTACCAGTTTTGCAACCCAATTAAAATGAAAAATATATATTCATCTTTACCAAGATCATATGCCATTTATTGTATTTGATGGTGATGATTTGAGAGATGTCGTTAGGCTATATGAAGATGTTGTAGTGATTGAAGCGCCAGCTGAGAGAACTAAAATTTGAAGTATCCTAGTTGATACAAGTAGTTCGACAAACATTTTGTTCACGTCTACCTATAAGCAAATGAAAAACTCTCCACTTATACTCTGGTTAAAAAAATAATAGTGGGGTTCATAGGGACTACTGCAAATGTGATTAGTGAGTTCAAAGGTGATGCTCTTCTCAGAAAATGACACTTTAAAAAGACAGTCAAGGTACTCTTTATAGTCGTGGATGGCCCAACTTCATACAATTGTAAGGGAGAAATTATTATCTTTTTTATCTGAAAAACTGCATGTGTTTTCTTGGTATACTAAAGATGTAATAGGTTTCCCTGCAAGCATCATTTTCCATAAACTAGAAATACGACCCAATGTATGTTCTGTTATACAAAAATAAAGAGTTTTTTTAGCTGAAAAATTCAAAGACACTGTTGTAGAGGTAGATCGGTTAACAAAAAAGTAGGGCATACTTGAGAATCTTTATACAATTTGTGGACAACAAATCCAATACTCGTGAAAAATAAAAATGAAAAGTGATGTATGTGTGTTGACTTCACATATCTAAACCGGGTTTATCTGAAAGATCTGTTTCCTAAATCTAGAATTAATCAGCTGATAGAATCAACTTCTAGTAATAAGATGTTGTCATTCATGGATGTGTTTACATGATCTAACCAGATACAGATAGATGTGTTGCCAATCGGTTGATTAATTCTAGATTTAATCCACAGCAAATCCACTACAATTGAATACATTAATTTCTATGGTTCCTCTAAGGTCCATAAAAAATACAAATATTGATTGGAAGGTTGGTTGCCTTGAACAGATTTATAACAAGGTCTGCAGATAAGTGTACAATGTTTTTCCAAGTTTTAAGAAATACAGAGGAATTTGGTTGGAATTTAGAGTGTGATGAAGCCTTCACAAAAATTAAAGAAAATGTATCTTCTTTGGAGACATTAACCAAGCTAACCGTAGGAGACGATCGTATATCTACTTGGTAGTGTCTGATTACACGGTAAGTGTGTGTGTTGGTTAGAGAGGTTGAAGGTTAGCTACTCCCTGTATCTAGATGATAAGAAAATATACTTAAAGCCGGAAAATTTAGCTTTAGCTTTAGTAGCTGCAGCTTAGAAAATGAGGCCATATATTCAAATTCATTTGATTCCACTCAAAAATACGTTACAAAGACCAGACATTTCGGGTCTGATAACTAAGTGGTCGGTGGAATTAGGAGATTATGATATTTAATTTTCTCCTCAAACAATAATTAAGGTACAAATTATGTTATATTTTCTGGTTGAACTCCATTATGAGCAACCAGAGCCTGAACTAAATATTGATAAACCTATGAATGAATGGAAAGTTTGAGCATATGGGGGTTTAAATGTTTCAGCTTGTGCAGTGAGATTTTACCTAGTATCTCCCTTCGAAGATTCAATGTATCAAGCAATACACTTTGGTTTCAAAGCATCAAATAGTGAAGCAGAGTATAAGGCAACATTGGCAGGTTTAAATCTTGCATAAGTTTGCAGTGCAAAAAATATTTATTTAATAAGTGATTTGAAACTGCATATAAATCATGCCACGGGGCAGCCCGAAGCTAGAATATATCATTTGGTAAAATACTTAAAGGAATTAAGAGAGATAACAGGTTTGTGCAAGCACGTTAAGTATGAACGCGTTACCCAGGCCTAAAAATTGATGGTTGATTCATTAGCTACCATTTCTTATACTAAAGAACTTCCATGATTTCGATACAAGAGTACATTTCAATAATAAACAGCTCTGACTTTAAATCCAACACTGAAGAATCATTCCAAATCTCAACCACCACAGATAAATATTAAAAGTATAAGACCAAAGACTTTATCACTAAAAAGACTTTGTCTATTAATAAAGCATTGCCAAAAAAACTAAAGTTCAAGACATATGGTTTTATAATCCTTGAGGATATCCTCTATAAGAAGTCTATTTCTCGACCATTATTACAATATCTCGGGATTAATAAATCTCAAATGATTTTATCTGAAAATATATGATGGGGAGAGATTTGACATTTGTGGTTATAAAATTTTGACTAAAGGGTTTTATTAGCAGGGTAGTATTAGCCTTCTATTATGGCAGATGCTAAAGAATTAGTCTGACGGTGTGATCTTTGTCAAAGATTTGTGAATGAAATATACCTGCTAGTTGTACGAGTAGAATCTATATCTAAGGTATCACCCTTTGATAAATGGGGGCTTCATTTTATTGGACCTCTGTCAATGGAATTTGGAGGCTGTCAAACCATTATTGTGACGGTTGGTTATATTTCTAAATGGGTAAAAGATAACATCTCTTTGGAACTACGTCCAAATATATTATTAAGTTTACATGTTTAATATATGTTGTAGGTTCGGAATCCCAAGAACCATTACGACTAGATAATGACCCTCAATTTGAAAATAAGGCCAAAGAAGCCTTCTATACTTTTCGAGGGATTCAACAAGAATAGATATTGAAGCTGAATCTGAGAAATTTAAAGCATTATTAAACATGGAGCCTCCAAGAACCATAAACGAAGTGCAAAGATTAACGGGGCTTATCGCGTTTATTTCAAAATTATCTGACAAGAATTATCTTTTTTTTAAATGCTAAAGGAGCTAAGAAATTTTGTTAGAATAAAGAGTGTGATGAAGCATTTTGTATTTTAAAATTATATTTGATTTCACTAGAGATATGAGTCTTTATACATGTATGTTTATTTTTCTAGTCGTGCAATGTGTTGATTAGAGAAGTTGATAAAGTGCAGAGACCGATTTACCATGTGAGTAAAATTTTAGTTGAGATTGAAAAAAAAAATTAAATTTGGAAAAGTTAGCTTTAAGTTTGGTTGTAGTTGCAAGAAAAATAAGGTTTTATTTCTAAAGTCATACTATTATTGTGCGAACAGTATTTTATTTGAGAAGTGTGTTACAGAAAACAAATGTATTTAGAAGACTCGTGTCATGGTCGGTATAATTGGGAGAATATGTGAGTTTGCTAGTGAAAGAATGAATGATGACGAGAGTGCACAATCTAATATAGCAAGAGATTTGAATGGATAGTCAAGATGGGTGGAGCTTCATGTATTGATGGAGATGGAGCATGAATCATTCTGAAAAACGCCATTTGGTGAAAAAATTAAACAGTCAATGAAATTTGGGTTTGACATTACCAATCACGTTGCTGAGTATGAGGTTGTGTTATAAGGTTTGAAGTTAGCTCGTATTTGTGGAGCAAAAATCATTTGAATAAAATCATATTCGAAATTAGTAATATGTCAATCTAATGTGTTTATGAGGCCAAAACTGAAAGTATAAGAGGATATTTGGAGGTTTTAAAGGAATGGGAAAATAAATTTGAAAATGTTTAATTTGAGTAAGATGCCTCGTCTTAAGAATTCGATTATTTATTCGTTAGTGAAGATTGCAGTAATAGGGATAATCCGCTAATTATTATTCAGAAAAGGTCATTGGTTGACGAGAGAGATCAAGAATTTGAGATTTTTTCATTAAAGTGGCTAGTGATTGGAATCATGAGTACTTTTCATTTTCGAGAGATCAGGTACCTCTAGAGGATAAAGCCGAGGCTCATGCATTAAAAATTCGCACAGTTAAATATATAATTCTTGACAATGTGTTGTATAGAAACATTTATTTGATACCTTTGTTACATTGGTTGAAAAAGGAAGAGGCATTGTTTATTTTACGAGATTTACATGAAGGTGTTGTCGGGGCCCATTATGGGTATACAAGTTGAATCATAATTTTTTTCCTTGTGGATTTGTTTTACCAAAATTGGCGGCGGATTTTGAGGTCATTTTTAAGGGTGTAGTTCTTGTCAATTTTATGCTAGAATGAGTTATTTTCTTAGCGAACCATTGAGTGTAATTCTAATACATTGTCCTTTTGATAAATATGGAATTGATTCGGTGGGTCATTTACAATTGGCTACTAGTATGAGGCATTTTTTAGTGGTAGTTGTTGATTATTTTACAAAGTGGGTCGAGGCAAAGGTTATGTCAGAAATAAAAGCTTAGGAAATCTGTGATTTTTTGTAGAGTCAAATTTTATCATGGTTTGGGGTTTGTAAGGATATTAATGACAGATAATGGACCTCGTTTTCAACATGAGATAATGATGAAGTTTTGCAAAACATATAGAATTAAACAACAATTTGTAACCCCTTATTATCCTCAAGCTAATGGAAAAGTGGTGGAAACATATAGAATGATTATTGATGGGATCAAAAAGAGAGTTGAGACGGTTAAGTGAAAATGGTCCAACAAGTTATCATAAGTGTTTTGGGATTACAGGACAACTCCTAGAGTCACTACGGATGAAGTGCCTTTTTATTTGGTTTAGTGGATGGATGTGTTGGTTCCAACGTAGGTTTTTATTCCAATTCACAAAGTACGGTATTATTCGAAGGAAGATAATATAGAAGGAAAGCAATTATTGGTGGATCCAATTGAAGAGTTTCGCGATCAAGCTCAAATTACTTCACAACATTATAAGAGTCTAATGAAAAAAATATATGATTGAAACCAAGAATTTTGAAGGAAGGTGATTTAGTTGTGAAGATATATTTTCAGGGAGCAAATAGAAAAAGCGCATGAAAGTTATCTCCAAAATGGGAGGGGTCGTACAAGGTTATTTCTAAGGGATACCATGGAGCATTCAGGTTGTATGATATGTGGTAACATGTTGAAGTATCCTTGGAATATTCAACATATGAAAATTTATAAAGAAAATTTGTAATATGGTTGTGTGCTCTTTTTCCTTTATGGTAACGTATGAAGGTTTTTTAATGAGGCACATTGTAAAGCTGGTTCATCAATAAAATTTATTTTTTGCTCATCCAATATATATGAATTGGTCGGGAGAGTCACATAATAGAGAAAAAAATGAAATTATATATGGGGGTCGTATAGAATATGACTAAGTGATTATGGTTAATAAATCAAACCTAAAGTTGAAAAACCAAAAGGTTACACAAGTTTTCATATTGTGCATACTGTAAATTTTAAATTAACGATTATGGTTGAAAATCAAGCCTGAGATTAAAAACCCGAAAGGTTATGCAAGTGGCTATATTGTGTTTAGACATATTAGTCAAAGTCGCGATTATAGTTGATCAACAAAGACTAAAGCTAAAAAAGCTGAAACGTTATACAAGTGGTGATACTGAGCTTTGACATAGAAAATATTAAAGATATATACTGACCCCACGATAAAAAAAATATATGAAAAAAAATTCAAAGCTATGTTAAGTAAAGATAAAAAACAATTATTGTTAAACCTCATTAATTAATTCGTCAAATCAGTAAGTATGAGGTAAAAAAATATTTTCAGAAATAAGAGTTTCGTCAAAAACATAAAGCTTGGTTAGACATAGACAAAATCTTCCTAAAGATATAAAACTTAAGGCATATAAAGATAAGGATAAAAGGGAGATTATTGCCATGAGAATAAAAAGATATTCAATATTCAACAAAAGTAAAGCATACTAGAAAATTTAAAGTACAAACATATCTTAAAAGTATCTTAAAAATAACATTCAAAACCACCTCGTCATTATTGTTGTTGATAGCCCTGATGGATGGAGAATTTGCAGTGAGAGAGGTTTCATCATCTTTTGTTTCGGGTTTCTTGTTATTACCAAGTTGTATCTCAAAAGTGATAGTATCTTTATTTCTCTCTTTTTCAATAAAGACTGTAGCAGAGGATTCTTTGATAGGCTCGTCATATTTTTCTGTGTTTTCATATTCATCTTCTAGAGTTGTTAGTTCAAGATATCCGTTAGCACATTCATCTTTGGGAAACAACTCTTTTAGGTATCCCAGCTGAATGTTAGGATTTTATGCAAAATTGACAAGATAATTTTTTTTACTCTTTTTATTTATAATTTAAGAAACAACAAAAGCGAATTCTTCTTTCTTAGTTATAGCCTTGAAAGTGTTACTCTCGACATCTTCTACAATATTTTTAGTTTCTCCATCTTTAGTTTCCTCGAAATTAATGATTTTTTGTTGAAGTACTTTGATTTTAAATTTTAAATCAGATATTTTAGCAATTAGAGTACCAATTTCAATTTTTAAACCTTTGTTTTGGTTAGAGAGAGTAGTCTTTTGAGAGATCAGGTCGACGTTTAGAATGATCAAAGAGGTACATTGTTTGATTAATTCTGCATTTTGAGTGAGTAATTCTTTATTTTCAGCAATAGTGGCATTTTTCTTATCTTCGATGGTAGAAATGGATTTATCAACATATATTTTTTTATCTTTTTTAATTTTTTCATGAGCTTGTTTCAAGTTGTGTTGTCCTTGCTGAAAATATACCAAATCTCTTCTTTGTTTCCTAGAACCAATCACAATGTCTTCAATTAGAAGTATGCAATAGCATCGATATCGTAAGGATTCATCATCATGTAGGCAAGTGTTATTGAATTGTGAATATTCTTGAACAATAATAGTTTTGAATTAAAAGATGTTGAAGAATGTATATGTAAAAAATGGGAATTTTAATTTTAAAAATGAGCCTCTAATTGGATTTCAAATTTTCTTCAGAGGATATCAGAAGGGCTCATGTCGTCCTTGAAGTTTCTAATGGATGCAAAACTTTCATTTAAGTCTTTATTTGATGATTGCCCAATAATTTTAGTCTAACTTTAGATCAAAGGAGGGTCCACATCTTTAATCGCGTATTTTCCTTTATTGTTTCCTGGTTAGATTGGCCAAAGGGAGGGGTAAATTTTTTCTATTATTCTTGTTGGTAGGACTATTGGTATTGGATTTGGTACTATAAGTATTGGTGGGGTTTGTACGATTAATATTGATATTGGTGGAGCTGGTGATGTTCTTGGTTGCTTTGATTTTCTGGTTTTTCTGTATTGGTTCATTGTCTAGAAGGGGATTTATACCTTCAATATCGTCAAGATTATCCTCTCGACGAGAGCATGTATTTAAAACAATTTGGTTAAGGCTTTCATTCTTGGAAGCAGGATTTGAGCCTGTGGTGAGATTTTTCTACTTAGGGGAAATTTTTCTTGAGGAAGCATTGAGAATATTGGTGTTATATGGGTCATTCGTCATATTATTTTTGTACTCGTTGTCGGAGTATGACGAGAGTACTTTCAGCTGTAACTGGTTGCCCAGTTTTGCGAATTATTGGTTTACCATCGGAACTCATGGTGAATTCTGATAGAGGCCAAAGTCCAACTTGGATAAAAGTTTTCCACTGTGAAAATATAGTCGAAGTCGGATTGGTAGATGGGTTGAGTAGTAGCAGACACAATTTCTAGAGGCTTGTCATCATGACAGAATTTGTTGAAAGTCTTGGGAACTTCACATGGGTCTGCAAAACAAGTAAGAAATTGAAGGATTATGTTAGAAAATTAAATCAACATATTGCATGATAAATTTAACTTGAATAAATCTATCATATGTGTTTGCATCCACTTTCTTTCTATTTGACCAAATCCGTCAGTAGAATTTATAGACTCCAAAATTTCAGTTACATGGAGAAAACTTGTTTTCCATTTGTGGTCATAGGAGGGTCGATTGATAATTTGAGCATAGTCTTTTAAATTCAAAACATAAAAAATACTGTATTGGAATTTTTCGATTTTGACACTAGAAAAGAAAAATCGAAAGGGAACATTATGTCCAAAAGTATTGAAATCAGTAATACGCTAAGTAATATGTATCACTCATTGATTGTTAGTTGGGTGGGATAGATTCGAACATGTTTGGAAAATCGGCAATGTAATGATGAAATGGTAATCGAATATCCCAATCAAATGGAGCAAGAAAAAAGTAGATTTCGTCTTCTTCGAGGGTAAGTTGCCAACTTTAGGGCGAGCTACTATATACACCGAGATACCATATTCAAACATAAAAAATTTATGATCTTTTTCAGAAATATATTTATAGGGTTTGGTTTGGTTACTGGATAATTCTGTAAAAACTTTTGATCTTTTACCACGTCTATTGGAAGTTCATCACGACCTAGATCTATAGGGTCTTCTAAGGGGTTAATTTTGGGGGAAGGTTCTTCTTGGTATATTTTCTCTTATTACCAGCCATTATTTTTTAAGAAAATGGGAGAGAGGTATAAGAAATTTCCTGAGAAAATAAAAGTGGAGTGATAGTAGATTTCCAGTGTTATGGCTATGAAGTATATATAACTTTTTCTTTTAAAAGTTAAGAAGATATATTTTAAAAGTATAAAACATTTGGATTAAAAACATAGAATTATAGAGAATATATTAGATATAGTATATATACATGTCTAAGGGAAAGTTGAAATTTGGTTCTCTAGAATTCCGATGAAAGCAGTATGAGCAAAAAAAGTAATTGTATCAAGACAGATGATGATAACGAATAATGGTAAAAGGTTGAAATATCTTGTTTATGAGTGAAAAGGTGAACGATTAGTTGTTAAATGATCTAGACTCTTAGATTAGAATTCAATTAATGGTCAGATTAGTAGTGAGAGAGTAAAACGGTGTTGAGATTATGTCTGAGTTAATGATCGTTGCTATGACAGTATTTGTGAAAAAAAATATCAATTTATTCAAGCACGCGTTACATTGGTAAGAATACTTATATTATCTAAATTATCATATCCTCATCTAATTTTTTTTAGTCATTTAAAGAAATTATTTAAAAACAATTTGCTTCAAGGACTATGGGAAGTCTTGATAAGGTTATGTGCTACAGATGGAATATGTTTCTTATTTAGACGAGGTAAATAAATGATAAATGAATAAGATGCAGGAAACATGACGAGAATCATATGTCGAGGGGTTAAGATGAGAACATGAAATAGAACAGGACGAGAGTCATATTAAGAGACATGACGAGGTCCATGTATCAAAGGGTTATGACGAGAACATGAAGTGGAACAGGAAGAGGGTCATATTAAAAGATATGCTTGATCGCGTCAAAGATTTTAGGAAGGTATTTAAGTAATGACAAAAGAAACAATTAATTCTTGGATGAGCTATAGAGAGAAAATTGAGCGGATTATGATTTATATTAGAGAAAGAAGCTCTCACATGTTAGGTGAAAAGTAAGAAAAAATTGTCAGCCCTCATTTATGGTTCTCAATGCTTATTTATAGCAAGATTAAGCATAATTGTCCTAATAGGCCTAATGGGATGAAAAGGTCCATATGCTTATTTATATAATCCAAGCCATTTATATCCAAGGCCCATTATTATATTAAATATGTCTAATTATGATATTAAATATTTCTAATTATATT
Organism: Limnanthes douglasii subsp. nivea; assembly: GCA_036936605.1. Lineage (NCBI taxonomy): Eukaryota > Viridiplantae > Streptophyta > Magnoliopsida > Brassicales > Limnanthaceae > Limnanthes > Limnanthes douglasii. The sequence goes on from JAUPFV010000005.1 coordinate 92,178,794, forward strand.
TGTCTACATAAAATAAATATCGGTAAAATAACCTATTTTTCGATTTTCCCTTTGGATATTTGAGTCCTTATCAGTAGCCCCTTCAGTCCTCATAAAGGTCTTGCGAGAGGAATGATGTATAAAATATCTTCGTATTTTGGCATGTAATCTATTCGTTTTTCTACCTTAATCAGTTTATCAACCTATGACAACAAAACTCCAAAGGACATTGCTTTTTTCTGATGACATTGTCAGCTAATTCTCCAAGAATAAGTGCATGCCTGAAAAAAGCTATAGTCACTTGTTCAAAATAATATTCCAAGCCATTTTTAGTTATCATAAACCTCTTAGTGCAATCCTTTATAATCTTCTCAATAAACTGTTGATAATGAATTATTTTATCCGCATTTCTTTTTATTACTTTGCTTCCCACAAATTTCATTCAGAAAATTATTCGAAACATATCAAAACTTTTGGTAGATCCATACAGAAGCCGATTATACTACTTCAAAACGTTATCTTTGAAGGTCTAAGAAATATTCCGGCATTAGAACTTATCATCATCGTTGGAATTCATCATAAAGTTCTTGAATTGTTCAATGTGATTATATGGTTCTTTGCTTCCATCAAACTTTTCCATTTTCGATATATCGAACCGCCTGGGCAGATGTCCAGGGAGAATCTCTATAGAAAGAGGAGACTGCCTCCAATTATATCCCTGACTAAACTGGTGAACCTCATTAACTGTTATAAAAATACCATATTCGAACTTTATATAAAATTGATCATTCACTTGATAGTCAACACTGTGGTTTTCTGAACCTTCTATCTTTTCTTCAATTTCTATTTTTCTTTTCCTCTTTGATATCTTTGTTTATCCGAGGAGGTGTGTTGTTTACGCGTCCTCTGATGTCGATTGGAATGTTTCTTTAAATAATTCTTATCGTCGTGATTAATTCCTTTTTAACGATGGTGATCGCTACTCGGAGAGGACGAAGACGCCTCAGATTCAGACATCGAATCCTTATTAGACTCTAAAAGATTATAACGGTTCTTGTTCTTATATTCTCTATTCGAAGAATGGTAGATTTTATATGACCGACATCTTCAATACTTTTCTAGATTGTGATGAGCGTTTGAGTCTAAAACTTGTTCCTCATAGCCATCTTGTCCTTCGAATTTTTAGACTTTCGATTGGATTTTACTTGGACGGGTTATTACTGCTTCTTTTTTAGATCTTAATACCCCAATCTTCTTTTGCAACTGATCACGCTCTTCTTGCATGAGCAATCATTCCCGTTTCTCGTCCAAGTGCGGTGTTTGACCAGACCCATCTTCGATCATGACTCATTCGATCATCTCGGAAGGATCCACCTACAACTCGAAATTCATTCTTTGGTATATTCTAAATAAAAATTCAGACCCATCTCTGATCATGACTCATTCGATCACTTGGGCAAGATGCACCTGCATCTTGAAACCCATTCGTTGGTATATTCTGAAGACAAATTCATATACCTAAGGTTTTGGATGTCGTTTTCTGGGTATCTCTATAAGCTTCCATTGTGGTCGTCATTGATCACGTCAAAGATTTTTAAGAGGATATTTAACTAATGATAGAAGAAACAATTAATCATTGGATGTGATATAGAGAGAGAGAGAGAGAGAATTAAGTTGCTTATGATATATTTTAAAGAGAGTAGCTCTAACAAGTTAGGTGAAAATTAAGAAAAATTCGTCAATCCTCATTTATGGCTCTTAAGGCCTATTTACAACAACATTAAACCCTAAGTCTAATGGGTTGAAAAGGTCCATGAGTTATTTTCATAATCCAAACTCATATATACCCAATTCTCATTATTATATTAAATACTTCTGTTCTTATATTATCCTATATAAAATAGTATCAGTTAAATAATACATATATCTGATTTGCCTTTATGATAATTTAGTCTTCATCAATGACGAGGGTCATATGTCGAAGAATTAAAGACGAGGGTATGAATTGAAACATGACGAGGGTCATATTCAGAGGTATAACACGTACCATATGCAGGATCGTGATGAAGGTGTAATTTAAAGCTATAACAAGAGTTGCATTCAGTATAACATGGAAACTTTGTTATACTATTACGTATCATTATATAAGAAGTTATCAAAAACATTTGTTAGACGGTTATAACAGAATAACACAAATAACTTAATAACTGGATACGCATTGAATTCGGCAACTTATAAAACTTTTTACCTAAATTCTATAAATAAAGACCAACGTCTTCTTTTTAAAACTAACCACACGTGTTTAATAGAAAACTAATATTATAAATTATCTATTTTATTTCTTATATTTGATAAAATATAGTTAAATAATTTAAAATAATATTCTCTCAACATTGACGATAAGGCATCAAATCTATTACTCCAATTTAGATGGTACTAGAAATATATCTCGCGTGTTGTCGCGGGTTTACATATATATATAAACCATTAAAACAAACCATATAGCTAAATAAACAAAAATATTAGTGAGATAAACATTAAAAAAATTACAAATAGTTGTTATATAGTTTATTAAACAAAGGTAAATAAAAGATTACAAACATTATTCTTAAAAAATATAAAGCATTATAAATAAAAGATAACAAATATTGTTTTATTGTAAAAGATAAGTAAAAAAAATCGACTATCATAAATTTTTGGATATGATCTTCGTGATCATGCATGATCAACTTTTTCAAATCTTTTTATGCAAATTGTTTTTATGCAAATTGGTTTGACTTTCCTAATAACCTGGATTGTATTCTAACAAAACTAACCATAACTAATTTAGTGTTTTTAATCTAAAATTAAGTTATATGCTCAAAGTTTATTTCTATTCTCATCTTTTTGAACATTTGAAAATAAAAAAAAATTCAAAATAGGTTTAATATAATTAATCAGGACTAAAAAAGTTATAAAACAGAATAATTGATTAAAAAAAATTATTTTTGTTTAACTTCTCTCGAATAGCTCGATCGATCTGTTTTGATTAAAGTGGTAGAACCGTTAGCAAAAGCAAAAGCAAACACACACAAATAAAAGTGTGCAAAGATAATGAGTTAAAATAGAACTTATTTTAGTTACCACTTTAACTTCTTAAATAGCTATATTTCTTCACTCTCCTATCAATCCATGGTTATGACCTACGTTAGCTTGACATCCATATCCACACCATGATAATCAAGATTCTAAAACTTATACAATGAGAAACACATTGAATGTTAAAACAAATTCACTCTATTCCAAAATCATAAAACCATATTGAAGCATATGGTAAGTTTACTTACGTAAGATTAAGAGACTTGATGTGCCAAAATCACAATCAGTTTCCAAAAATTCATAGATTATTCTAACACTCTCTAGCCTCTCCAATCTTAAACCTAAATTGGATAACAACAACAACAACAAAATTAACTTGATGTGTCCAAATCACAATCAGTTTCCAAAAATTCATAGATTCTTCTAACACTCTCTAGCCTTTCTAATCTTAAACCTAAACTGGAATACAACAACAACAACAAAATTAGTAAAAAATAATTAAAACTATAAATTTAAAATAATTGAACCTAAAAAGTTCTTAGGTTCTTCGGATACTCTCAAACCTCTTTAAAGAAAAAGAATTTAACCTAAAAAATTATTAGGTTATTCGGTTACTATCTACCCTTTACAATCTTAACCCTAAATTGGATGTCAACAATAACAAAATTAATGTAAGAAAACGAGAACCTAATTGAATCTGTAAAGATAAAAAAACACTCTTACACCTATTAGTAACGTGTAAAAGAAGTTCAAAGGGGTAGCTGAGTTGATTGAGTAAGACATGACTGTGACCAAAGGTCATGAGCTCGAGTCCTTCTACATATGCTTTATTGACTGAGCATGTCACCTTGTGTGGTTTACCTTCTGGCGTTGGTTTGCAGGCTATTGGGTCAGACTGAAGGTTCATCATGTGCGTACTCATTGAATAAAGGCTACAGGTTTCCTAAAAAAATGTATAAAAAAATACAATAATGCTTAAAATTTATTTTAAAACAATAAATAATGCTTCATTTATATCTAAAAGAATTGTATAATATAATTCAATTATTAAAATGTAATATTAATAATAGTTATAACATAAAGTATATGAAAAAAAAAACAATACTGAAAATATTTATAATATTTATAAAAATATAGAGACGGAAAACTAATATTGTTTGTCTCATTAAAAACAAAATATGTGGATCAAACGTGAATTTAATATTTATTAATAAATAAATTTGTTTTTAAAAAAATCAAAATTTATGAAATGAATGATTAGAACAGTTTAACGGCAATATTAGAAGTTTTGAGAATAAAATGGTAAAACAAATGTTTACCGTTCATAACCACAGTAAAACTATATATATATATATATCTTCAAATTTGGCTTAGCTTTCCAAAAGAATAATCATTTTTTATTTCATTATAAAGTTTGCCGGAAAAGTCTAAAAGTTTTCTGAAAGTGACTCGACATGTAGATATTTATGTAATTAGAATAACATCAAAATAGATCTCAATTCCAATCAAATAAAAACAAAAGTCATATTGTAATTTTATGAATACTCGTATATTATTTTTCGCATTCAGCTACTATTTTTTCCTTTGTCTAAATATTATTCTATAACAACAAAACCTTTTAAAATCTTCTTTAAATCCAGCACCGACAATCCCACTCAATATAAATTACTCACACCAACTATCAATAACATGGGTCGAGATTAAATTAATTTACCCCTTATCTAATTATATAAATAATTTGAAACAAATGAGAGTCACATCCTACATCCTAATCCTAATCTATTGTCGTATGTGCAATCCATTTTGATGATAAAAAACACTTAAAGATAAGGAAAGTGAACAACTAAAGAATTTAGTGCAAATAATTTATTTTTGTGGTGACCAATTAAAACTTTAATTAATATTTAATGTTAATTTGAAAGGTTTTTCAAGTTTAACCGTTTAAAATTATAATTTTTCTTTTTACACTTAAGCATATTTTCTCGTAAATATATACATCTTCCACTTTTTTTTATTTTTTTATTTATTTATATTATTAGTTATTTCTGTCCAATTTTTTTTAGATCAATTATAAATAAAAAAGAATAAAAAAATAGATATAAATACGTGTATATTAATGTGGTTGTTTTGACTATTTTGATAATCCAAAAATATAAAAACTAAAATAGTTTTATTAGGTCCAGTTTTTTATTGTGATCGATCAAATTACTTTCAGGATTAGAGTTGAATCTTTAAACATTTTTCAAAATTGTAGGTTGCGATTTATATAAAAAATTATTTTGTTGTTAGATATACGGATCATCTATTTTTATTCTCTCTGTTAGAGTCCTATCCTTCTAAAACTTTTTTTTCTGGTCTGACCATGAGATGAGATCTTGATTGCCAAAGTTTTTTGAGAAAAATTCATGTCGCCCTTTCGTGATGGTGGCTTTGAGATCCTATACCTAAGAATCGGTATTATGCGATCTTAAACATCTATGGTTCATCTAATGCGTATGGATTAAAATAGAATAACTAAAATTAATAATGTCTGAAACATTAACTTAGGCTCTTCTCCCTCCTCGTTTTGAAAAAAAAAATCATTCACCTCATGCTCATGCCAACGGTGAATATATTTTCTTTTTTTGCTTGATGTGTGGCTCCTCCTAGCCTATGTTGTCTCCCACTACGAACATAGTATTATATGTGATTTCACACTTAATGGCAACCTTAAAGTCTCTAGTTGTAAATGGTTTTTGGTGATGGCCTTTTTTAAACATACTTGACAGTCCATATGATAAAAAAACCTTTATGGGATAAATAATCACGTATTTACCCTCTTCTTTTCCAGTTTTAATAGTGCTTATATCCCATTTTGATCAGCCATAAGAAATAGTATATAGTTCGCTGCTAATGATATTTATTCTCTCGTGCCGAGTAGAGCAACCGAATCTGGCATAAATTTAACATTATGTGTCACTCTTTCATCATCTGGTTTATCATTTTGGAAAGCAATCCACTCGGGATAAGCTCATCACTCTCTCTCACGAGTGTGTTGTATGCAGTTTTAATGTTGGATTTATCAATCGCATTCTCGTTCAGTGTGATTTTACATGTAGTATTTGTCTTAAAACTAGTTCTAAATTTGGGTTTTCTTATTTTGACCTTGAATTACCTAGATAGATCTACCTAATTGGTTTGTGGAGATCCTCTCGCCAATTTCGTTTTTGGAGAGCTTAATTTGGTGTTGTGGTTCACCATATTTGGCATGGGTGCAATGGTAGAATTTTGAGTTTTCTAGCATCTCTCGCTTTTGTGGTTTCTTTTCGCTTGATCTCTGATATAGATTTCTTGATTCTAAGATTGACTTGTACACTTGATAATTTGCGACATTTTTGTAAAAGAGTTTGGATAAAAATGACTAATATAATATATATATATATATATATATATATATATATATATATATATATATATATATATCGGAAGGTTTAAAGGTTTTTAAGAAGAGAAATTCTCTCCATATTTTTAGAAAACCTTATACAATTGTTTCCTCCAGTCTTCATCATCTTTCTTCATCGTCTTTCTAGAAAACCACTATTTCAGCCACCGTCTCTTTTGGTTTTTCTTTACAGTCTATCAACGTAAATGATTTTTTGAGATATCTACAATAGATTTTTATCTCTTACCAGTTTCACCTTCTTTGTTAATAAATTTTTTCTTTCTTTATTGATTGCTTCAGGTCCATTGAGGTCCAATTATTTTTTTTCCTAACTACTTCATCGCCTACATACTTTTTGTAGTTCATTTGTTCTTTGTGACTTTTATCTTTAACTCAGACTATCCTATTTGTAGCACATGAAACCCAAAAACATGAAGAACAACAAAATTACATTATTATACCCAACTCTACAAATGTCATAATTTCTTTCCACCAAGAATTATAAATCATTTCTCTCTTTATGGTAATACCAGACAACAACCGTAAAAAATTGTACTCGTTGTTTCTTTATTTCTTTGGTTCATCATCATCATGGTGAGCACTTAAAAGGACTCTATCTTGCTCAGATCCATGAATTCCTTTAAATCGAGTGAGACCTTCTCCTCTAAAAATATTGATGGAAAACGGGCTTAAAGTAAGTTCCCAAACCCTTAACAATAACAACAATCGGTGGTATACTCAATCCACTAGTACCAAGTAATTTTTTTGAAGATGAACAACACCCTCAATCTCGTGCAAGTTAGTTCTTTATCATCCAAAATTAAACAAAAAATCCTCTACATAACTAATCCCGAAGCATCGAGAAATCTTATATAGGTCGGACCTAGTTTTTTAATATGTGATTATATCGAAAAAAAGCCTGACATGCAACTCTTTGCCTGATACTCTGGTGAATAAAGTTGCCAACATTTTCTCTCTGTTGCCAGTGAAAACCTAGAGAGTAACTCAAAAGTGAATCACTTCATTCTAATGGGCCAACTTTTGTGTGGATTATTTCCTTAACTTACCCAACTCAAGCATTTTCCCAAACTCTAAGCCCATTACCCAGATTTGCTTTCAGTTTTTACCTAATTTTAATTTTCTAGTCCACAAATACATGATCTTTCTCATTACTGTCCTTCTGGATTTATGACCATTGGGCCATCACTCCCCTATGGACCATCAAAACTCTTGACATCCGATACAACCTTAACTAGACTACCTAAATCAACATGCATCACTTTACGACTTCAATTTTAGTAATCAACCAATAATTATCAAACACGAAACTTATTTACCAATAACCATCCAATGTTTGATAAATTATAGATAACTAGCTAGTGATAAATTATTTACAGATAACCACATGGTAGTCTAAAATACCCTCATACCGTTTTTCTCTCTTTAATTTTTTTTTCAATTATATATTTTTTAAACCATAGCTGCAAAAACATATCTAAGAATATCATTGGTTTCATTTTTGTAAGATAAACAAAACTAGATCAATGAAAGTTATTTTTTTAGATTTTTTTAGTTGTGAGATTACATATAAATTGGTTACAAATAAACTGTTAGTTATGGAATTATGTGTAATTTGATTGTGTAAATGAAACTAATATTTAGTTTTAGAATTATGTGTTCTTTTGTTGCAAAAACAATTATTATTTAATTTCAGAAATATGTGTAAATGTGTTGTGAATATAAAAAGAAAATAGTTGCAAAAATATAGCCTTGTTTGCTATTTAAGTACCATTGTGTACAAACTTGTTTTGTGAAAATAAGTGTTAATTGAGTGTGAAACAATTAAATTTTTTTGAAATTGTGAGAACATGTGCCTTTTTGTAAGGAAAAAACTTTGTTTCCAAAAAAATGGTATCATGGAATTACGTACGATTTTACTGTAAAATAAGTCTGCAAAATACCATTTCTACCAGAATTACGTGTAATTTGGTTGTGGAAAAACAAATGTTGTTTAGTTGTGAAATTAGGAAACTTTGGTTGCGTATTTGGCTTTAGAAAAACAAATTCTTCAAACAAATCACTCATGGATATCATTTTGTGCGTCTTTAAGAAATAAACATATTTTTTTTGGAATATATGTTTTAGATTAGAATTTGAAATATATAAAATTTTGAATCTGAAATGTGTGTATCTGAATTGAAACATACCTTCATTGGAAAGTTTTCTCATGGAAGGCCTCTCACAGAAAAAAGTTCAAAAATTCTTGAATATTTTAGGTTTTGGTTGAGAGTTTAATATCTACTTATGGGATCCTAGACATATGTTGGTGGAAATTGTTAAAAAGAAATATTATGCTAAGATTTAAAAGAGAAACATTTGGATTATTTGGAAATTTTATATGAGAATTTTAAATTAGAATCCATTTTCAACCCTAATTTTGAATCACCTATAACAAATGTGTTGATTACTCTTCATAATCTTCCAAAATTCATATATAATGATGAAGTTATTTTAAATCATTTCTAAGGTAATATGGCATGCCTTAAAATCTAGGTGTCTTCAAGATACAAAGTTAGGTTCAATTCATGTAAAACATAGGTTGAGATGGATGTATCTAAAGAGTTAATTTCAAAAGTATGGGCTGGTTTTGGAGATAATTATGGGTTACGGCAAGAAATTTGTTATGGAGAAATTCTTTTCTACAGTAAAAAAAATGCCACCATTTAGGTCACAACATATTAGTCTTCAAGAAACTAATTCTAATCAAAGAATATATAATTATAGAGAAAAATAAGTTGAAGCCTAAACTATTTATCAATCATAAAGAGAAATCTTTCAATCAGATTGAGTTTGGGCACCAAAATCTATCATTGTTAATGAGGTTGAACCATGTACTTTTTCACAAGAACTACAGAAAATATAATGCCATACATTTGAGGAAAATAATAAAGATAGAGAGAAAGATATTAGTTATAACCTGAAGAAAAACAATGTGGAAGTTATGCAACCAAAAAGACTGAACATGTTAATATACAATACGAAAAATGATATTTATAATCTTTATTCTAGTAATGATGAAAATGAAGTTTAGGAGCATTAGATTCTATTAATTTATGGGTTTTATATCCTTTATTATATGGATTGGATAACTTGGGAACATAACCTACATCTCCCTTAAAAGAAACTTCGAAAATTTACCTACATCTCAAATTATGGGGAATATAGAACATGGAAATGAGTATAAGGAGTTTGTAAGTAACGGAAAGAAAAAAAGAAACTTTATACAACTTAAAGAGATGGATTCAAGTAAAGAATTAATCTTTAAAGGGTCTTCTAGGCCCTTCGTGAATTTTTCCAAATGACACTCACAATCCTTAATTGGAATGTGAGAGGATTCGGGAATAAATGAACTATCTTAAAACTCTCGTCTATAACTTTATAACAATTCAAGAATCTATGATATCAATGGTTAATTTATTGAAAGTTTTTAGAAAAATTAGTTTTCACCTAGGAGCTGCTAATACAAGCAACATCATATGAATTTTCATAAATAAAGAGTTTAAAGTATAAACGATTACCAATCATGATAAATTTATTCATCTAAAAATATGTCATTCATCCTTAGGAATGGAATTCATGGTTTTCGTAGTGTATAAAAAAATACTACATAGCAAATAGTAGATTTTTGGGATGGATTAAGAGAAGTTGATGATTAATCTAAAACTTGGATTGTTATAGGAGATTTTAATTTTATTTCAAATTCTCATGAACAACTAGCTTGTAATACTATGTGTTTGAGAATCATGGATGATTTTAATAATGATATTCATGACTATCATCTAAAATATATAGGCTTTTCTGATCTAAATACATTTGGACAAATATTCAAAAATAAAATAGGCTTGAAGGATATTATATAATTCAGATTGGTATGGGCATTTTGAAACTACTAAAATAAAACACTTAGCAAGAACTAGATCAGATCTTTCCTCTTTATATATGAACATATCGTTTGACAAAAATTACATCAAATCCTTCTTCCAATTCCAAAGTATGTGGACACTACATTCTGATTTTTTAAATATGGTTGAAAAATGTTGGAAAGAAGAGCTACACGGTCCTCCAATACTAGTTTTTTGGAATAAGTTGAAAAGATTAAAACACAAACTAAAAAAACTGGAACTTGGACATTTTTTGGAATAATTTTTATGCCATTTCTTAATCTGAAAATGAGGTGTATCATCTTGAAAATATTCTTGAGCAAAGTCAAAACATGGAAGATAAGATCATGTATTTTAAAGCTCAAACTAATTATTTCCAGCTTATGAATATGGAAGAAAGTTATTGGAACAAAAAATTGAGTAACTTGGATGAAGAATTGTAATTCACTGGATGATGATCACTGGATAAGTGAGCAAACAGAGGTACGTCAGTTGAAGACCATTTTAAAATCTTATTAGTTGAGCTTCATAATCAAGGTAAACTTGAAGGGTTCAAAAAACTTTATTCCAAAGCTAGTTACTGATCAAGAAAATGATATAGTATTTGAATTACCTTATAAATATGAGACTCGCAATTCTTTGAAATCATTGAGATCAAGTAGTGCAGCTGGTGTTGATGGATTTAACGCTAAATTTTTCAAATACTGCTGACCGGTTATATACAAATTACAAAGATGTTTGTGCACTGATTGTGGCATTCTTTCAATATCATCAAGCTCCTCAATGGGTTTTCGACACTACCATATGTTTAGTGCCTAAAATGGAGTCACCTAATACATGAGGAGATTATAGACCAATTAGCTTATGCACTATTTTTAATAGAATTTTGTCAAAATTTCTAAATGAAAGATTGTCCAAGTTACTTCTTAAGATTATATAACAAGAGCAAGTAGAATTTTTAAATGGTAGAAATATACATGAAAATATATTACTGACGCATGAATTATCTCTAACATAAATATAAAAGTGAGTGGTGGTGACCTATTGCTTAAGCTAGATATGTTTAAGGCTTTTGACACACTATCTTTTAATTTTATTATAAGAATATGGAAGTTTTCAGTTTTTATAAGAGGTGGTTAGTAGGGATGGAAATAGGTAAGGATGGGTGCGGGTATAGCTAAACCTGTAACTCATTTTGTCCGTGATTTTTCAAACCCGTACCCGTTGGGTAATAATATTTTTTTCCACACCCAAACCCACCGGGTTCGGGTACCCATCGAAGCTATATTCTTTTAGGTTAATATTAAATTTAATATTTAAATATATAAATACTATTTTCAAAATATATGCTATCTAGTGATTATCATCGCATATTTTGTAATCTATTAATAATTAATATATGGTTTTGGTATATGTTAGTAAATATTTTTTTTAATTTAATCAATAATATTATTACTATTAAGAGAAATTGAACAATCAAATCCAATATTTAAATGTAAAATGATATTTTTTAAAAATAAATTGTATCCTAATTAGCAAATATTTCGTATTTTTGTTATGTTATTAACAATTAATATATAGTTTTGGTATATGTTAATATTTTTTATTTAATTAATAATATTAATAATATTAGACCTATATTGAGAGTATCGATATCTGCAGAAAACAAAAGAAATCATATTTAAAAGAAAGAAATTGAAAAATCAAATGTAATATTTAAATATAAAATACTATTTTCCAAAATATATTGTATATATTAGCAAATAATATATGGTTTTGGTATTACAGAATACGGATAATGATATTAATAACTCTATTTTAAATTTTAATAAATAATACAAAATAATTTATTATTTTGTATAATATTAATATAGCGGGTACCCGTCGGGTATTACTCATTGGGTCGGGTTCGGGTTGGGTACCCGTGGGAAATGTATTAAACCCATAACCCATCCCAAACCCGACAGGTAGTAAATTTTCAAACCCACGACCCATCCGTAGAAATTTTTTAAAACCCATAACCCATCCCATCGGGTCGTCTCGGGTTGGGTACCCGCAGGTTCGGAAACAATTGTCGTCCCTAGTGGTTAGCTAAGATAAAAAAAATTAGATTAGCTCTAATTAGTTTTACAATAATAGTGAATGGTGAATTAAAAGGTTATTTTAAATCTTCTAAAAGAGATAGACAGTGAGATCTGATATCCCATAGTTTATTCACCATAGCTGAAGAATGTCTTATAAGGGGTTTGAAAAAGTTGTATGTTGATAATGAGATGAAATTTAAAACAAGTTGCGATATGATCATACTTGGCATTACATTTGTAGATGACTTCATCATTTTTACAAACGGTTCTTCTTCAAATCTAAAGAAAGTCAGTGAGTCCCTGAAGCATTGTGAAGATAGATCTGGCTAAATGTTAAACAAGGATAAAACCATCTTTGTTACTCCTGCGAGAATGACTCAAACAAGAATAAATGTAATAAAAAAACTAAACTCGTTTTAGAGAATGCGGATTAATATTCAAATACCTAGAAATCCTTATCCATACAAGTAATAAAGTTAGAAATTTTGATGAACGGGTGACTAATGTCAGATTAAGAATTTAAGAATGGGACATGAAACTTCTCTCATTTGGAGGAAGCCTCGTTCTTATACCATATATATCTATGGTTATTCCTATTTATCATCTCCAAAGCAGCCAATTATCTAAAACTATTATAACTAGGATTGAAAAAATGTACAATAGGTTTATTTTGGGGTTCAACAGAAGCTAAGCAAGATGTGAATTAGACCACCTGTATTATTCTATGTAAGCCATATGAAGAGGGTAGTCTAAATATTCGCAGATTAGAATATATGTGAACTACTTGTTTTGTGCAAAATGTTCTTAAAATTCAGAGAAAATTCTTTGTTATGGACAAAATATATGTATTTATTATATCTCTCAAACTATCATCATTTGCATGTTCAGTTAACAAGAAAATATTCCAAAATTTAGAAGAAACTCATCAAAATAAGATAAATAACTTGGTGTTTTGCCTTTTGGAAAGTAGGAAGAGGGGATATGGACATCTGGCTAGAAAAATAGTGTTATACGAAGGCTTTCATTCCATTATCAAGATTGATCCTTGAGGAGAAGATAATGAGTTACTTGAGTACTGAAGGTTGGGATCTTGCCAAGTTGAGAGTTGTTTTATTACCATCAGATATAGCAAAGATAATGAGAATTAAACTTAATTTAGAAGAATATGATATACTAAAATAGTCTTTATCTAATAATATATATTTTTGTACTAAAAAGACCATGAATGAAATAAGAGAACATAGAAATATATCAAAGCTTTTCATAAGGATTTGGAATAATATCACACCTAAAAAATGTTTATTTCTTCTCTGAAGGCTTTTAAAAGGTTAGGTCTCAGTCAACTCTGAACATGCATTTTTCTTTGGCTTCTGTATTTCAGTTCTGAAATATAAATAAAATGACTAAATATGTATTTGTATAATGCAGAATTGCATGGGAATTTTGGAAACATTTTGGAGGGATTTTTAGAATTCACATTTCATTAGATCCTTCTTTTGGTTATTTCAAAAGGATATTCATATAAGAACAATTATTCCTCTAATTATTTTTTGGGAAATATGGAATGCCGGAAATAAAGCTAAAACATCAAGATCAAAGCATATCAGTTAAGTCAATTTTAGATGATGTTTATGATATTATTTCAAGAGGAGGCTAAAACTAGCACCATAGTTGGGTTGTTATAAGCATACTAACATGTTAAAAATGTGCATTGCTATCAAATGCCATCCTCATATTGGTAATAGAATCAAACTAAAACATATGGTGCAATCCTTATTTCAGGAGAAGCAATTCAAGGTGGAATTATAATAGATTTCTTGGGAAATATATTATCAGCTTTTGACGGAATTTATGGAAAGAAATCTTCTATTTTAGCAGAATGTAGAGCTTTTCAAATGGTCTTCCAATTTATGGAGAAAGAAACTTAACTCATCTAGATATAGAGGTTGATTCTATTGAGATTATTGGTATGTTGAGAGAGGAATGGCTACATGGTTCATGGTTTCTCTAATTGAATGCTGCAGAAATATTCTAACTAATATCATGTCTATTAAAAACATATTTAGATAACAAAATAAATTCGTGGATTAGATGGCTAAACATACTTTAAAGAACATAAGGAATTTAGAATTTTCTAAAAACTAGGTGCATGCTCAACTCAGTGCTACTACATTCCTTAAAAGCCTAGATGTGGGTTTCTTAGAATGAAGGATTGTTAGTAGTTTGGGTTCCTTTAGGAAATCGAAAAAATAAACTTCATACCTGAATTACAGTTTGATAGTATAAGAAAATATTATCCTTCTGTTTTTGCAGCATTTCAGTTCTGCAAGAAGATTAATAACATTTCTAAATGAATTATAAAAGAATATAATAATAACAAATTGCTCGATTTTGATATGATTTCGAGGGATAAGTGTATTGTGTGATTCTGTTTGGTTAAAAAAGAAGAACTTTTAGTCTCAAAGACCAATCAAAGTTGGTATGCATGTGAGTTGGGACAAATTAAATTACCTAGTCTCAAAGTACAATGGAAGATAAAGTGATTTACAACTTCACTTCAATTGGATTTCGAGCTAATCAAATATAAAGTCATAATCAAGAAACTTAAGAGCTAAACAAGAATCGGTGTTCATGGAAGACTTATTTGCTTACTGATTCCGATTTCATGAACAGAATCAAGAAACTCGCACATTAATCTGACATTTGTGTTCATGAAAGACTTCATTGATTACTGATTTTTTAAGAAAGATACATGAATGATATACAAATTTGATATGGATTTATGGTTATGATTTCATTATGAAGATGGTGATGGTTTTTGTTCTAAGATGAATGATGATAGATTTGTTTCATAAACCCAAATGAAAATAGATATTATCTATGAAGAAATTTTGTCTAAACAAAATGAAAAAAAAAATAAAGAGACTAATGCTTTAATTGGTAGAGTTATGATAGCCATAATATGTGAAAGTTATTGAAAAATTTTGAAAAAAAAAACTTAAAATATTGTTCAAAGAGTCAATAAAAAATCAAAAATCTAAAATTAGATGGTTTTATTTTTTAATTTAAATTTTGTTCGAATTTCATAATATATAAAGACAACTAATCCAAATCTAGTTTTTGACGGAACCGGGCCGCTAAAGTTTCGGTTTGGTTTGCTCCAGTCCGATTTGATTCCAATTTAGTTGGATTCCGGCTTGGATTTGGTCTGTTCCCTTACCAATCTGTTTTGATCTGATTCTGTACATTATAAAAAAATTAAATTTGATTATGATTTGATTTCAAATATTTTACTTACATAAATATATAAAAATTAAAATTTAGAAATTACTACTTAATGATTTTTAATGGTTCATTACATAATAATTTTGACAATAATATAATATATATACGAAATAAATTTTTTAAAAAAACGACGATTTTTTTTATATATCCATCGTATGTATCAATTTATTGATTTTATCAATTCAGTTTTATACGATTTTGTGAATTTGGTTACGAACCAATTTTAGCATTTCGATCTACCGTTCCGGTACCATTTAGTAACCATTAAAACCCCTACCACAATCTCCATTACAGTCAGCTACTACTTTGTTCACCCTGTTTACTTTGGAATGTACTCTTACCATTTTAAAGTTTCGTGGTTTACAATTTTTTTCTAATAACTTTGTTTCGGACAACATGTAATGGCTGTAGGAACAGCCTTATCTAATTATACCAAAACTCTATTATTAATTTATTTTTATTTTTATTTTTATATACACATATTTTCATGTGAACATTTTTTTAAAAATAATTACTGTTTGTTTACAAACTCAGTATATAATTCTGATATAAATATATTTTGAGTGGATATTACTTTCCATGTAGTATTATAATTTAAATTTTCGCAAGAGCCACATGTATCATATTCTGATATTCATATGCGTAATGTCGTTCATATTCTTGTTAGGTCCTTAAAGTTAACCTCTCCTTCCACGCGTCATGCATCTGTTTTACGACAATTAATTCCTTAAACTACCGTCTTTATTAAATGATCAGTATTTCTTTGGATCTTAAGTTTATTTATAATTTGGTACCAAAGTTAGTTGAAAACCCTGCAAAAACCTCAAATGATCTCTAATGGCGACTCTCTCTCTCTTCTTTCTCCCTCCGAATCCTCATATTTTACGCACTTATCCTCCCGTCTCTCTCCCCTTCCGTCTCCGTCCTGCAGTCCCACTCAGGACCACAACTACCCACCGCCTCTCCATAAAAGCCTCAAATGACCAAACCACCACCACATCCTCCGCCGCCGCTCACGACGGAGGATTTGATGACTTACGCGTTCTGTTCGCTGCCGGTGGAACCGGAGGCCATATCTATCCAGCGGTGGCAATAGCCGACGAGCTTAAATTTACAAACCCATCAACTCAAATCCTCTTCATCGGAGCACCTAACAGCATGGAGAGTACCGCAGTAGCATCAGCTGGATTTGACTACACTGATGTTTACTTCGCTACGCTATTCCGACCTCTATCGTCGTTCCGCAACATCCTCCTCCCCTACAACATCATCAAATCGGCCACCCTGTGTTACAAAATCATACGCGAGTTCAAACCCCAGATCGTTGTCGGAACCGGCGGATACGTATCGTTTCCGGTCGGATTAGCCGCCGTGTTCGCCGGAAAGAAGCTGGTGATCCAAGAACAGAACTCGGTCCCTGGAATCGCCAACTGGGTCCTCTCATTTTTCGCCGATTTGGTATTCGTCGCTTTCAATTCGACGATTGAGCGGTTCCCCAACAATGGTGGTGGTAAATGTGTCGTGTGTGGGAATCCGGTGAGGCTGTCGCTGAAACGGACCGTTTCAAAGGAAGAGGCAATGTCACATTTCTTTTCAATAGAGGAGGAAGCTGCCACAGCATCCAAAGTGGTGTTGGTTCTTGGTGGAACGCTTGGTGCTCAGGCTGTTAACATAGCTTTGTTGAACTGCTATTCCTTGTTACTGCTAGAGAACGAGAACTTGTTCATTATTTGGCAAACGGGTGTCGAAACCTTTGATGAAATGGAAAGCCTTGTTAGGGAACATCCCAATGTGTTCTTAACACCGTAAGTTGAATTTTCTTTTCGATTTTCTATCAACAATATTTGTTTGATCATTCATAAGTTGTGTTTTTATGTTATAGCCTGTAGTTAAACAATTAGAAAAGCTTTTGTTATGTTATGTTTTGTTCTTTGGCACTGATTGTGGTGTTCGGTTGTTTAAGTTTACATGTCCAAAACGAGTAGTTTAAGTAAAGGTAGCAAGTTCGATATGTTTGAAGTATATAAAAGATGAGTGAGAATTGTTACAATTTAGTTACTTTGACAAGAACTAGTTCTTTCTTCAATCCGAAACGAGTATAACTAAACATGGTTTGCGAAAAGTAAAGCTTATAATCCTTTTTTTAGTATAAATCCTTTCCTTCTGGTTTGATTCATAGTACTTTTGTGTGTCTAGAATTTGACATGGTTAGGAAATTTGGAAGGTTCTTGCACTCAATGGATTTGGCATATGCCGCTGCCGACCTTGTTCTCTCGAGAGCTGGTGCCATGACATGCTATGAAATATTAGCTTTGGGGAAACCTTCCATTCTGGTATGTGCCGGGATAATAATCCTTTTAAAGTTTATAGTTACTTCAATATTACACGTTTTAGTAAATCTAGAAATATAAACATTGTTTATCGATTCTTTTAAGCCAATTGCTATACACTAAGGCCATGTTTGGAACACCGGATTGAATTAGAAGTTATTGGATAAACTAAGTTGAATTGGATTGGATTAGAATACGGCAGATTATCTAGTCCAATCCAATTCTAACCCGCATCATGAAACTAATTAGTCGTGTATCATTTAATAAGTTTTCACTTCAGGAATATTTTAATGAGGGTTGAGTTAGTCCTTTTTGCACCTAGGACTGGCTAACAGATGAGATGCTGATCATAGTTCGAAATTCATTTCAACGGATATTGAGCCTGGAATTTTAACTCGCGAGCAGCTCGAATATAGAGAACTAAAATAAATAAATAAATAATATATATATCCCTCTCTATAGACTCATTAATGTTATCGATTTATAATACTTTGGGTCCCAACGAGAAATTCGAAATTTCAAACCAAATCATGTTAAGGTTGATGAACAAATAGTATCATCGACCCTTCATGCTTTTTTCTAAAATCAAATTGAAAATTTAGAGTTGGAACCGAGGTTGTCTGTTCAAATCAGATCACTAAGATAAAATGTTGGGGTAGAGCTAAATCCCTTCCCCTTAATGGTAGAGCCGAGCTTGACATTCTCAGTATTCGGCTCAATTCCAGCCTAGGTTGCCCCAAACGCGTCTGGATCGGATTATTTAAGCGCACGTACTAATTAGTCATACACATCACCAAACAACGGATTGAACAAAAATATTATATTCCAATCCTATGTATCAAACTAGCCAAGAGAAGGATTTGATTTATCACAACTTCTAATTGTTGCCTCATGGATTCATATCTTTTGTTTCACCTTTTTAAAGTCAGTTGTATTAATTATAAAAGATACTCTGCCTTTGTAGATACCATCACCAAATGCAGCGGAAGGACATCAGTTCAATAATGCTTCTTTAATGGCAGACGTAGCCGGTGCAAAGATGATAACCGAAGACGAACTCGATTCAACCACCCTTCAAAATGCTATCGAAGAGATCTTAGGTATATTCGGTTCTGTGCTTAATGCTGGTATGATTGTTTCGACTACTATGGATCACTGAACAAGATTCTGAAATATCCATTCCATTCCATTAATACACGAAATGTAGCAAAATATGTAACCATTTGGTTATTTTCAGTAAAAAGATAGTAAGAACATTATCATAACGTATCAGAATTGGCATTTCTATCAACATTGGTGTTTTCTAATTTTCTGGAAAAAAAAACTCGGTTTTCATGAACAGGAGATGAGCAGCTGATGGAAGAGATGAAGGAAAGAGCCTTGAAGGCCGCAAAACCCAATGCTTCTTCTGATATAGTAAAGCAAATTCTTTCTCGGATCAAGTTGTCTTAATCTCGAGACAAGTAATGAATGACCAATTAGTAGGAATTTGGTCCAAATTTGTATAAATTATTCTTGGAATCATTAAATCTAAGATATTGATCCTATTGTGTTTAGGATTCAAGATGGCTCTTTCTTAGCATATTAAGTAATTCCATTTACTATTTAAAGGGTTTTCTTTCTTTAGTCATTCAACAAACATGCTCTATAGACTATAGTCAATGGAGACAAAGATGATTCTTAAGAACCGGACCACCAAAGTCGGACCGAACATTTTAACGGTTTGGTTTACGCTTCCCGTTTTATTATAAAAATTGAGATTGATAAAAATCCGATTCAAAACCAACAGAATCGACACAACCATACCAATAAATTTTATTGTTATTTTATTTGATTTATTGTTTATACAATAGACAAAATTACTCGGATTGAATAAAATCAAGATATAATTTGTAAACTTTAATTTTTTTTAATCATTTATTTAAAAAAAATTATAATTTAATTTTTTTTTTCAAATAATAATCTGAAACCTGTTCGGACCGAAATCAAAACAAAACAGACCGACATCGGAACACTCAACCGAATCCGGACCATCCGATAAACTTAGCAGCTCTTAACGATCCGATAAGATAAACTTTAGCAATCCGAAATCTGAATCCGTCGATACCCAAAGCGATACCATCCCCTAATCAAAAGTTAGGAAGGTTGTCTGGTTCTACAAGATTCTATTTACACAGAAAATAATTGAAGCACTTAAAAGTCAAAAACATAGGTTGTCTAGTTCTACAAGACTCTATACATAGGTTGTCTAGTTCTACAAGATTCTATTTACACAAAGAGAAAATAATTGAAGCACTTAAAAGCCAAAAACATACTAACTGTTATGAAATCTATCAACACTGTTATAAGGTCTACATCTAACATTTATGAAACGAAATCTATCAATAAATCAACATAAATATTTAAATAAAATAATTTTAATTAAATCATTAAAAATACACATCTGTATTAACAAGTTCTTTTAAATTACAAAGAACAACCAACATCTTTTTTTCTTTTTTTTTAAACTTCAATCCAAAAGAATAAGAACCTATACAAACAATCGAGAAGGAAAGTGAGTAGACATGAATTTAGTCAGTAAACCCTTTTTTACTGGCCGGAATAAGTCTGGTTTTAGCGTCGGGAAACTGCTGCCGCAGATTTACAAACAGGACAAGTGTTTTTATGTAAGAGCCATTGTTTGATGCAGTCGATGTGAAAGCCGTGACCACAGCTTAGATTTCCCATCTCATCTTCGACTTCATATTCCTCCTGAAATTACATAAAACGGGACATTGAAGATTAACTGAAAAAGTAAACTTAAAAAAAGAATCGGACATCCTTTGAAACTTACTTGACAGATGATGCACTTATTATCAACAAGTGTAGAAACAGGTGACGGATGACTATTCATAATCGAGTGTTTAATTTTCCCGAGACAGCGAGTAATTTCATCTTCTTTTAGTCCAGTGCTTACATAACCAATTCTTTCACCGAGCTCCAGCAATTGCTAAAGATGCAAAAGAGATATCAATGATGAGGAACACACGAAATATTAATCTATTATCCGTAGAATGAAAAACGTAAAGAGGAGAGCCAGAACATACCTCATATGTCATGTTATCGACGTCAAGTCTTAAAGCTCGGAAACGGTCTTGTGAATCTAATCTTCCACCCATTATTAAACGATTGTGGAGCATCATTATCTAGACACACAAAATCAAATTTATAAAAGTTTACACAACCCGACTAACTAACAAGATAACCTCTTCTAGCTCTTCTCCTTAAAACAAGAAAAGCTATAGAACGACTAACAGAAAGTTTTCGATTAAATAATCCCATTTCGAGATGGCTAACAGAAGAATAGTTCAATTTCGGTTGGGTGGCTCGAATAAATCTAGGCTCGTTTCGTAATATTCAAACTCGAATTTCTTACCAGTCACTCAAAACATATATCAAACTAGAGTTCAGGTAGGCTCGGGACGAGTAATATTAAAACAAGACAGAATTCAATGATTTATTTAGTATCAACAATTTTTCTTAAACACGACTCTGTCTGAGTACTTGAAAAAATGTCAAGCCAATCCTAACGAATAGAATTTAGGCTCAACTCGAGCTCGAGTACCAAGATTGTGGGCTCAATCAGTACAATCACTAAGAATTAGAGGGTATAGTTTTTACGCAACTCGAATTTGAAACAAGAAGATCCATGCTTCTCAATCATATGTACACGAAGGAAAGAAAATAACACACCTCAGCAAAGCCATCAGGAGACGGATGTCGATGGTGCCTAGTGTAACGAGAAGAAAACACTTCTGGTTCAGCACGGGTAGAAGACACAAAGTCAGAATCAGAATCCGAAAACTCAAAATTATCTTGGGTGACTGTGCTTCTAGGAAAGAAAGAAGGACCCTGTAAAGACAAACAAAGAACACTAAGTCTTATTGATATACAATACCGATGAAAGAAAAAAGAACACTCTTTTTATCACACCAACAAAAACTAACCGAATATTCCAAAAAGATTCAGTCTTGAGATAGAATCTAATGAATCAATCAATACTTATATAGATAGAAAGACATAGAAAACACAAGTCATTTACTGAGTTTATCACAAACCTGGTTTTATCTGAAGTCATTAATGGGGTCCGCATTTGTTAAATTTATTCCTATCTTAATCAATGAAGTTTATACGTGCACAACTTTCCTTTCTAGTTCAAAGTATAAAAAACATAGAACAGCCTCATCAAGCAAGTATGTACAATCAAATTGATAGATAACTAACATATGTAGTAAGTAGAGAAGTATGGTCTTGCGTTCGAAAAACGATATTTTCTAAGATTGTGTGTATTAATTTGGTCTTATTTCACATCGCCAAACCAAAAGCAAGCAAATAAATTGAAAAGGAACTTCGCATATAGAAGAGTTTACCAATATTCTAAGTTGGCTATGACAAGGCTTAAGTGATTGTTAACTGAAACAAGCAAGATCAATAGAAAAGAGATACTACAAAGGTCGAAATCACTAAGTTTGACTATTTGTTTCACTTAAAGATGATTAATTTACATTGCTTGTTCACTCAACCTAGACACCTTCATGTAAAAGAATCAACCAACTTTAGCCTCCATCAAAAACATCTAGTAAGCAAAATATACTAGCTCGCTATCCACTTGTGTCCAGCATCTTTTGATTAATGTGACTTAACCCTTACCTATTTTTACATGGAAAATAAGACTCATCTAAATATAGCAAGAAGTAAATAACATACAAGATACACAAATGAAACGAGTGAGCATAAAATTCTTGAAGATGAACATCAGTATTGTATATGTTATATGTATGTATGTATGTATATACCTGTTGCTGTGATTCTCTGTGGTTAATATTGGTTCTGTCTCCATTTCCAGTCTTGATTCTAGCTTGCAGATTCCTCCTCGGAGCAGAAACAACACAATCAGTAGACAAGCCAATACCAGGTCCACAACCTACACATCCCCCTCCATCAATCCCTTTACTTTCACTTCTTCCACTCCTCAGTTCACTATACCCGCTCTTCTTCTTCCTCTGATTCTTACGTTTCTGCTTCTTGTTTCTGTCGTTCTTAAGATCCCAATCGGCGGAGGCACGTATTATAGACGGGACTGACACTTTCTGCGAGGACGCACACCCGAGTCCCATAAACGACGTGGCAGCTGCGGTTGTGGTGGAGGTGGTTCTCTTGAAGAAAGATGAAATGGTGGTTTTGGGTCGGGTGGATTGAGGAATTAGAGGAGTTTCACGGGTCGGATCTGGTTGAGGTGAAATGGGTCGGTGGGTTTTGTTGGTTTGGGTTTTGGGTTTTCTGAGTTTGATGTGTTCCCCCATTGTTAACGAAGATGAGGTCTCTGCAACTAGTGCTGCCATTTTCGTCTCCTTCTATTCTCTGTGTCTCTGCCTTAGAGAGAAGATAATGCAGATAACGAAAGAACAGATTTTTAAAAAACGCTGATTGAGTTTTAAAACTGTTTTCTTTTCTTTTCTTTTTAGTAATGGTTTTGTTGCGGTTACTTCATTGATTTCTAGTGGAGATCGTCTTTCCATCTTTTACTCATCTTTAAATTACCACTACCTTACTTGCATTTCACAAAACAAAATCTATCAACTTTTATTTTAGTAAGAAAAGTCATATATTTATAAATTATTAAAATTTTAATTTCAAGTGGTTATATATTATTTAAACTATTTCATATATTTATTTTAATGGTAGTTGGCCCGCTTACACTAGTTGGTGTTTCACAGGAATTGGTAGGTATAAATCGGGTGAAAATAAAATATATTTAAGGTATGAATATTTGTCATATACGTTTGTCATTAGTTAGATGCTTGCCTAAATAATACAAATAAAAAAAGGCATGTGATTTCTGTGTCTTTTGTGTTGTGGGTTGTGTTTGTGAATCTAAAGTAATTTTCTTTTTCCCTGTCTGCAAGGTCAAATTAGTAGGTCTAAGGTCGTAGTGTCTCTGCCATTTCAAAAAGGCCCACATTTAAATAATCACGTCAAATTAGACCAATTCAACATTGGGATTCTCAGATTGAATATAGTACAACTTTAATAATTTGAAGACCGATAAGTTTCTATATTTGTAAATGGTTTTAATTTAAATATATAAATAAATATTTTTATGTTTTTTAGGCAAAATATATTATATAAATTGAAGTATTAGTTATTATTTGTAGGATATAGTTTTAAAAAAAAGACCGAAAGCTCTAACAAGAGCTGAGTTTTTTTTTTTTTTTTTAATTTAAGCAAAAGAAATAATATATTACTAAATTGGAAGTTTTACAGAGAATGAAGGAAAAATTGAGAAAGATGACAAAAAATAGGGCTCCAAAACAAATCGCCTTAAATCAAAGAAATCTCAATTCACTTAACTACCTACTTTCGACAAAACCTTAATTAAACCAGACACCTTCTTCAACCTCTCGACCGATTTTTCAAAACCAGCCCAACTTCCATCCATGCTCCCGTCTGCAGCTTCCATGGTCGACGCTCACACCTTAGTACTCGTTTCTTCATCTGAGAAGAGAAGACGGAACGGGTGCGGTGCACCTGAGCTCAGACGAACCCTATTCCACATCTTTTCGATTAAAACACACCACAGCCACAAGCTTCTAAACCTCGAACCAGCTTCAGCCACCCCAAAATCCTTAATCAAAATCGATATAGCCCAATCCCAAGCTTTCTAAGAATCTGAGGAGGAGCATTCAAACCCTCAAAAGAAAAGGTTTGACGAGCACTAATGGCTCTCTTCGCAATCCAGTCTGCAGCTTGATTCTGAGCTCTGGATACGTGACGGAGGGTCATTCTTGGTCTAATCAAGCTTCTACAAAGAGTACCCAGAGGCTCCAGAGAAGGAGCATAAAGACCATTTGCAAGCATGTTGATTAGAGTCAGACAGTCAAAGTCTAAATCAACATTCTCCCAACCATTTCGTTTGCAAATGAGGAGCCCCTCAACAGCAGCTTTGCATTCGGCCTGAAAATGGGTAAGTTTTCCAAACACGAACCCTTTTCCAATCAAAATATCGCCTTTGTTATTCCTAATAATCAGCCCTCCACTGGATTCTCCAGAAAAATGGCACACACCATCCACATTGACCTTCAACCTACAAAGAGGTGGAGCCATCCATTTCAGGTACGTGACACCCTTCTTTCTTCTATTAATAGATTTGCATCCCATCGCAGCACCTGCGTTAAAAGCATAAGACCAATGCTTAGACCTTAGCTTATCCCCAGAATCAATAGCCAAAACAATTTTACAGATTCTATCAACAGCACCCTGAAAGTCATCATGGGTGTTGTTGAATTTAGAACAATTCCTGTTGAACCAGATGGCCCAACAGATGATTTGGGGAACTAAATGAGTTATATGGAAGTTATAGTTTGAAAAACTAAACCAAGTCATGAGCAGATGATTCAAAGTCATATATCTATAGATAAGGACCCTAAACTACCAACCGAAATAATTCCAAGCATAGTTGCAGTTGATGAAGATATGATTTTTCTCTTCACAACTGCAACAAAATTGACACTTAGAAACAATGACCAAATACCTTTTGGTAAGGATACTGTCTATTGGGACATAATTTTTAATGATTTTCCAGCATAAAAAAGAAAAAAAATTGGAATAAAGTGACTCCAATTTTTTTTGAGAAAATTAGTTTTATTGAAATTATTTATGATAACATTCCAAGTATCAGTAGTGTTAAAGTTCCTGTTTTTAGATAACTTCCAAAAAATCTGGTCTTCCTGATCAGAATTAATCTTTAAAGTTTTAATGTGGTTTAATTGATCCTGATTTTAGAAAAACCAAAAGAGAATCAATGTCCCAACAGTTCCCTTTCCAAAAGGACTTTACGGTGGCTGGTAAAAACCAGTTGTTACTCTGACTGGATTGAAAAGGAGGCATGTCATGCCAACTATCTAGCCAAAAATCAACACTACCCTTACCAAGAGACCAACCAATATACTGCTCAGCCATATTTTTAACAGCATAGAGCCTCTTCCAAACAACCGAGTCAGTAACCTTACAACTAGCTTTTATAGGGTGAGTATGAGGACTATATGTTTTATGCATTAAGTCAGACCAGATAGAATTATTTTTTCAAAAAAGAAACCAGAGCTTATAGCTAAAGGTGAGCTGAATATCAACAAGTCTTTTGATATTCAGACCACTCTCATCATAGGGTTTACACAACACATTCCAAGAGGTCCAATGTATAGACTTCTCATTATACTTGGACCTCCAAAGGAAACGGTTAAAACATAGGTCAATTTTGTTAAGAATAAAACTAGGTATAGCATTATTCTGCATCCAAAAGTAAACAATTGGATGAAGCACATTAGATATTAAAGATAATCTGCCACCAAAGGACAGATTCTTAATGTCTCATTCTTGTATCTTATTATGAATTTTCTCTATAAGGGGAAAGTAATTCTTCCCTTTATTATTCGCAGAAATGTTGATTCCCAAGTAGACAAAAGGAGCAGATTCAGTGTTGAAGCCAGTTTCAAGCTTCAGTCTAGAAGCTCTATCTGTGGAGAACTTTGCAGAGGTAATAACTTTCGTCTTATACTTATTTATAGCTTGGCCACTAATCAGCTGATATTTATCAAGTAGGTCACTGAACTTCTTGATAGTGGAGGGTAAGCTATTAGCGAAGATAATGATATCGTCTGCAAAAGCTAAACTAGGTAAGAGATAGTTAGCCTTTGTATAATATCTCATACTGTCATTTGCATTAAATAGAACCTGAATCTCTCTTATTAACACATCTTGAGCTATAATGAAAAGGTTAGGAGACAGGGGATCTCCATGTCTCAAACCTTTGCTTTGAGGAAAATAACCAACACTCATACCATTTATTAGGACAGATATCATAACATTAGAAATTAAAGTGTTAACAATGGCAACAACCTCCTTAGAGAAACCAAAACAAGATAAAACCTTTAACACAAAGGCATGAGACATTCTGTCAAATGCCTTTGTCATATCCAACTGCATGATGATATTGCCCTTACCAGGTCTTTTATTGATATTATGAAGCATCTCCTTAGTGATAAAGATATTCTCATGTATGAGCCTACCCTTCACAAAGGCTCCCTGGTTTCTAGAAACAATTTTAGGGAGTAAATCAGCAAGTCTATGATTAAAAATACTAAAAATGACCCTATTGAAAATGGTGCATAGACTTATTGGTCTGTAGTTATCCTAGTTAATAGGATTAGAACCTTTAGGAATTAAACAAATCCATGTGGCAAAGACCCCTTTAGGAACACTACAACGCTTAAGATAGGCATTCAAAGAGTTTCACATATCAATCTTAATAATATCCCAACATGATTTAAGGAAAAAAGTATTAAAACCATCAGTGCCAGCAGCACTGTCTTTCTTCATAGATTTAATAGTAGCCCATACTTCATCAGTACTGGTAGGTCTAAGCATTGAGAGATTGTCAGAGTCAGTTATGATCTTAGGGATATTAGAAAAAATGCCATCCTGCATATCAATATCAGTAGTGTTATCATAAGCATCAATAGAGAGAATAGTTTTAAAATGAGATTCTACAGACTTAGCTATTTCATTTTGACTGCTTAGTCAAGATCCATTCTCTTTTATTCCACTTATAAAGTTCTTTTTGCGTTGCTTGGAAACAATATTAAAGAAGCGTTTGTCCTTTGATCAAAATAAGCATAAACTAAAGTTTGAAAGAATAAAAATCTTTCAATTTATAGAATAATAGACATATCATTTATTTTGATAAGTAAAACTTAGTATTAGCATCAGACTCATTCAACCAGGTGTTGAAACACTTTTGTCTCCAATAGGATTCCTCATCCTTAAGAGCTTGAATAAGAGTAATATTAGATAAATCAAGGCTAGCCTTAGAACTAGTACTGTTTTCTCTTAGATGAGTAGCCTCCTTAAGATTAACATCCTCAGTAGCCTTCTTCACCTTATTAAAAATATTCCCAAAGTGATTAGTATTCCAAGCTCTAAGCATCTTCTTGAGTCTCTTCAATTTGTACCAGAAAACATTATTGAGACTGCCCTGACATGGGATTTCCCAATTCTGCTTAACAAGACTTAGGAAAGTAGAGTCATTAGTCCAAGCATTTAAGAATTTAAAATTGCATTTGTTATAATGTAAAACAGAGTTAGAATTATTAGATAAAAAGATAATCAATGGGGCATGGTCAGAACATGTTCTGACCATGTGAAAGACCTGAATACTACTCACTGTAGAGGCCATACAATTGTTGATAAGAGTTCTGTCTAGTCTTTTCCAGCAACGATTATTGCTCCAAGTAAATCTAGAACCCACAAACCCAGTTTCCTCAAGATTACAGGCTCTAATAGCCTCATTAAAATCTTCAGAGCTCCCAATGTCAAAACTAGAACAGCCCAATTGATCCTCAGAACTATTGATAGAGTAAAAATCACCAGCCAATAACCAAGGACTACTATCATCAACAAGAGAAGTTAATTTATCCCAAAGAACCTTACGAAGAGAACGCTGGTTCTTAGCATACACAGAAGTGAAATTAAAATGTAAGTTACTGGTAATAATGTCCATATGCAAAAACTGATCACTGTCAACCTTAACTGAAAGGTTGACATCAGCATCCCAGAATACCCAGACCTTACTAGAACAATTACAAGCAAAATTTACAAGCCCTATTCTTTTAGAAATCTTCCCCATTTTATCCACATTAGCCATCGGCTCCTGAATCTTAACAACTTTAATCTTATCATTTTGAACCATAAAAGTAAGCCTAGATAAGGTAGAAGAGTTATTAATGCCACGGGCATTCCAGCTACATATCTTTATCATTATCAGATAAAGACTTAAACTTATTGCTCTCCTTCTTCTTAAGAAAGTTTATAGATAGCTTCTTAGTATTCTTTTTCTTGTTGGCAGATTTAATCTTTTGAGTAATAACCTGATTAAAGTCAAGACGAGGAGAAGTAACACTTGGGAAAGCACACAAAGAATTAGAACTCGGAGAGACATCACAACTACCGATATTTCCCAAATTTGGAGAAGCATTACCCGAATACTTCTTATCAACACTATTTTGAAATACCAAATCAAGTTTATGGAGGGCACCAATAATCTTCTGATCATTCTTGGAGGAAATGTTATCTTCAACAATAATGGGAGCAATATCAGAACAGTCCTTCACAACAGCGTCATTCACAGACACAGAATCTTTAGGAGTAATTTTAGATTTTAACTTCCTTTTGTAAACTTTAGTAACTGTTTGTAACTGAGTAACTTTAGGATCTTTAAGATCTTGAGATGTATTAACAACATTCAGCGAATCTTTCTCTAATAAATCTTTCACTTTATTCGTCTGATCTTCATTAACTTCCTTACTATCAATCTTTCTACAATCTTTAACCATGTGACCCAGATGATGGCAATGTGAACAATAACCATGAACGTTATTTTAACTGATCCCAATCCATACCCCATCATTCTCACCAAACCCAACCCACATGCTTCTTTTAAGATCCATAGCAACATTAATCTCAATCTGGGCATAGCAAGCATTCCTTCTTGCTCTATGCTTATCCGGAACCATAATACGATGGACTATACCAAGTGTTGAAGCAAGATCATGAATGACTGAAACGTTGTACATGAACGCTAGTAATCTTTCAAACCTGACCCATAATAACACAATTGGGTTTTCAACATTCTTATTGAAATCAGGACTCCATTTAAGAAGTCTCATACTCTTCCCATCCACAGTCCAAACACTTCTAGACCAGAGAAGACTAACGTCTTCTTTGAGGTAAAATTCTATTAACACATGGCGAGAGTCAATAGAAATAAAGCTGAAGGCACCCCTAAACTTTAATGATTCCAGAAAATGTTGAACAGATGATCTCTTAGGGATTCCATCCGCAAACTTCCCAATCAAAGTATTTCTACTTTGCATTAACAGACGCTCCTTAGTTTCCCCGGAATATTGAACAGAGATATGACTAGCAGAGTCTTTGACAAACTCTGGATACGTTTATTTAATCATTGGTTTCTCTTTGACAGTTTCTAAATAAGATTTCCTGATTATAGATGCATCGTTATTCAAATCTTTCTTTAGATCCGGGAAGTCATCATCTTTAAAAACTATGTTCTCCATGATCGGAAACAGAGCAAAGAGAACCAGGGAGGCAGGCCAATTGCTAAGAAAGCAATCAATAGCAGGGCAAAACAACGAACGATGAAGCCAATGCCTGAGATGGCAACGGAGCCGGAAAGAATAGAAGTCAGAAGAACTATGTGTTCTTGGAGAAGACTCTCATCTCTCGAGCCTCCCTCCAAAATCAAGTCAACGGTTAAAAAAAACAAGCTCTAAAAAGAGCTTTGAAATCAATAATACATCGATTATTGGATATAAAAAATCTAAAAATAAAAAAATAAAAAAAAATGTTTTGGATGAAATGATCTAAATATATCATATATCGAAACTATTAGAGATTTAAAAGTCCAAATTTATTAACCGTTTATTTTATCTATAAATATAAGTCCGTGTTTTATGTAATACATGCGTTTTTAAAATAATAAATCCTAGGCATTTTTTGGAAGTTATTTTTTTTATTTTCTCTCTATGTTTCTTTGCATGGTATTAGAGTCTGAAGTAATCTGAACGGGGAAACGTAACAATCCCTAGTTCGTAGATCTATCCGATATTGGATTTCGTATTAATTAGTAAAATTGGATTTCGTATTAATTAGTAAAATTGTCGTTTGAGAATACAATGTATGAGTTAAAATTGCAAGTCGAATTAATGGGTAAAATTATCGTTGAATTAATATCACAAATGGTTGAAATTACATAGAATATTGTTTGGTAAAATTGCAATATGAAATTTGGTAAAATTGTAGGATAGTGTTATTGGAAAAAAATAAGAAAGCGTAGTGTTTGATAAAGTGGTATTAATTATGGTAAAATTGCATAAGAGTATTATTTGATGAAATTGTAAAAAACCTGGGCAGATGAAATTGCATTGTTGTATTATGGTAAAATTACAGAAGAGTATTGTGCGAAATTTTTTTGATGAGCTTATACTATTGAAGAATTGGTAAATTGCAGAAGAATCTTTTCGCAATTGCAGAAGAATATAGTGGTTCGGTAAAATTGTAATAGTTGGATTAATTAGTGACATTGCATCAATTAATAAAACACTTATCGGTTTTTTTATTTGGATTTTGGTTTAGTTTTGGATCGGTTTCTGTGTAGTTTCCATTTTTCTCTTGTGATTGGATTTGTGTTATAGATTCAATTTTTGGTTTTCGGATCTGTTGTGTGCACTGTGCAGTCTCAGTCAAATAGTCTAATTGAAAGGCAAACGGTGTCCGTTTTTGCTGAATTTTGGAGAGCGTGTTCGAAACATCCAATACTTCAATCTGACCAGTTGGATTATGCTTCGGTGCTAGACTTCGGGAGAAATATCTACTGGAACAGTGTAATATGATTGTTGTTTGGTATTTAGACTTGGTATTTGGATTTAGTTTGGTATTTTAACTTGGTTTTGGGTTTGGATTTGATTGAGTATTTTTTTTTTTCACTGGGCCATTGAGATTTTGAATTTGGACTGAGTTTGATTTTGGATTTTGGGTTTGATTAAGATCTGATTTTGATTCGATTAGGGATTGTGGATCGTATTGCGAATATCATAGGAAAAATGATTTATACAGTCTAATAGTAACAAACTGAATACGAAGAAGTTTGTTATGTCTACATCTGCATACCATTCAGGTATGTCTTCGTCTTCGACTTTAGGTATTGATTCATCATTGTGGATCTTGGATTCGGGTGCTTCTCATCATATGCCACCTCACATATCAAACTTTGTTTCGTTGTCTCATGTTTCACCCATATCTGTTTTGTCTGTTAGTGCTACACCAATGTCAGTAGAGGGTATTGGCTCATATATCGCTATCTGATGTTTACTACGTTCACACCCTTGCTTTGAATCTTGTTTCAGTTAGCAAATTGTGTAAATCTGGTTATTACGTCTTGTTTTCGTATTCTGTTTGTGTTATACAAAATTGAAACATACTTGACTGATATTGTTGCCTCTAGTGTTAATTTGTCTTTGTTTCGTTTGAATCCTTCATCGTCTGAGTTTTATCTTTGGAATTCTCATCTAAGACATGCATCTGCATCGCGTTTAAAATTTTTAGTTTCCACAAGTGCTTTAGGTCAGTTAAACACTTGTAATATCCCGGATTGTAGTGGTTGTAAACTTACAAAAATTTCGGCATTACCGTTTAATGAAAGTGTTACGTCTTCTATTGTTCTGTTTAATATTATTCATTCTGATGTCTGTGGTCCATCTTGTGTCTCCATAAAGGGTGGTTCATCCTACTATTCTTCTTTCATCGATGATTATACTCGATATACTTGGGTTTACCTTGTGAAACGGAGATAATATTTTCTTGGAATTTATAGAGAATTTTGGGCACTTGTTAATACTCAACATTCTGTTGTGATAAAATTCTTCGGGTGTTACTTAGGGGGTGAATATATATCCGATGATTTTACTCAGTTACTTGCATTCGATGGTACCATACATCAGTCTTCGTGAACTGACACCCCTCAGCAAAATGGTATCGTAGAAAGAAAACATCGTCACCTAGTTGAAACTGCCCAGTCTTTGCTTTTATATGCTGAGGTTCCTACTATTTTTTTGAGGAGAAGCAATTCACACTGTTGTATATGTGATTAGTCGAATTCCCCCTACTCATAATGCAGGGATATCTCCCTTTCAGAAGTTATACAAGTAACTTCCATATTATTCTTCCTTACGAGTGTTTAGATATACATGTTTTGTCATTCGCTCTCATGTTAAACACAACAAATTGGGCCATAACTCTGCAATATGTGTTTTCTTGGGTTATGGTGTTAGACATAAAGGTTATCATTATTTTGATCCCAATAGTCAGAAATTTTATGCCTCTCGACATGTTACATATCTTGAGTATATCCCGTTTTTCGATTCCAACTAAATCACATGACATAACAAGTACCAGGCTTCAGACTATTGATCATTTTGAAAATAATAGTGACATACCCATTGACATTGATGTACCAACTCATGAGACATCGACTACAGCTGATACTACTTCTGCTCTATCAAGGCACGAGTCAGCTCCTTCTTTTAGTAAACCACCAGTTTCACACCTCAGGAGATCCACTAGTACAAGTAAGTCTACCAAACCACCAGATTTTGCGTATTCTTCTTACTCAACTCTTTTTGCATCTTTCATAGCAAACATACATGAATTATATGAACCTCAGTCATTTAAAGAAGTTGTTTCTGATCCTCGTTGGAAAAATGCAATAGTCGAAGAGCTTACCACTCTTTATCAGACTCATACATGAGATATAGTTAAAACTTCATCTGGTAAGCATATAATCAGCTCTCGATGGGTTTTTAAAATTAAAATAAAGTCTGATGGGTCTGTTGAAAGATATAAAGCTCATCTCGTAGCAAATGGGTATTCACAGAAGTATGGTATGGATTATAATGAGATATTTTCCCCAGTGGCAAAAATGACAACAATTCGTACTCTTATTGCGGTTGCATCCGTTCGCCAGTGGAAGATTTTCCAACTAGATGTCAAAAATACATTTTTGAATTGTGATATTCATGAGGAGGTTTACATGACTCCTCCTCCATGTGTTGCTCACAAAACAGGTGAAGTTTATCGATTTAGGAAAGCTTTATATGGTTTCAAACAAGCTCCTCGTAGTTGGTTTGAAAAATTATCTACGGTTATAACTTCACTTGGTTTTCTTGCTAGCAATCATGATTCAGCTTTATTTATCAGATGTACAAGTGCATGACGAATTATTTTATCTCTATATGTAGATGATATGATCATTACAGGTGATGATATTGATGGTATTGATGCACTAAAACGTTATTTAGCTCAGCGCTTTGCGATGAATGACTTGGGACTATCGCGTTAGTTTTCATGTATTAAAGTGGCTCACTCTCCAAAATGTTATATTCTCTCTTAGACAAAATATATATCTGATTTATTCGAGCGAATGCGACACTCTGATAACAGGACAGTAGATACGCATCTAGAAACCAATGCTCGTTATTCTCCGACATATGGTGTTCCTTTGTCAGACCCAACTCTATATCAAACTCTCGTAAAGAGCTCGGTCTATCTTATAGTTACTTGACCAGATATAGCTTATGTTGTTCACATGGTTAGTCAGTTTGTTACTGCTCCGACATCCGTCCATTGGAGAGCTATTTTTTGAATATTGAGATATCTTTGTGGCACTCAGTTCCATAGCATTTTATTTCCTTCGACCTCTTCACTTGAACTATGTGCCTATAACGATGCTGATTGGGATAGTGATCCTCATAACCAAAAATCTACTACTGGTTTTTGTATTTTTCTTGGAGATTCATTAATTTCATGAAAAAGTAAGAAACAAGATGTTGTCTATAGATCGTCTAGTGAAGTTGAGTATTGTGCTATGGCTGTGACCACATGTGATATTGTTTGGTTACGATGGCTTCTTCCAGATATGGAGGTTAATATTACTAAACGTACTTCCTTACATTGTGATAACAAAAGCGTCATGCAGATAGCAAAAAATTCTGTTTTTCATGAGAGGACGAAGCACATTAAAATAGATTATCACTACACTCGACATCATCTTCAGATTGGCACTATCTCGCTTCCATATGTTCCATCAGCTTTGCAGGTTGCTGATATTTTCACAAAGGCTCAGTCAACATTGCGGTTTCGTTTTATTTGTGAAAAACTCTCAATGATTATTATTGTTGCATTGTGAGTTTGAGACAGGGTGTTAGAGATATAAAGGCTCAAGCCCATTATCCCTTTATTTAATCTATAAATATAAGCATATGCTTAATATAATACATACGCTTTCAAAATAATAAACCATAGCCGTTTCTTGGAAGCTACTTCTTTATTTTCTCTCTTTGTTTATTTACATGAGCAACAAAGACATAAACAAAATCATCACGAAAGTGTTACTAAGCTCAAATTAATATTTAACAGAATAATAGAGATAAATTAATAGAACATACCACCAAAATATTAGCAATTTAGAGTTTTAATAAAAAAAACTACAATCATCATACGACTTTAATACAAAAAAATCTTAAATGAATGTATGTTGTCGTAGAGTGATAGTGGGAATGGAACAAAAATATTTGTATTTCGCTCCTGCCAGATGCGGTATATTACCACTAAAAACAAGAACGTTAGTCATATAATATATAATTGATAGATTGGTTCCTAAGTTACACAAGACACAAGCTAAGAGGGAATTTATTCCTCAACTTCTTAGTTTGTCTCATGTAAATAATTTACCATGGTTTGCAAGTCATAGAATAAAGAAACGACTATGGATATTGACGTATGTCATACTAATTATGCCCATCCAACATCAAGGTAGATGTAATAAATATTTGTTATGTGTACTTTATGTTTAAACTGTTGCTGGCCAATAGTGGACATCGTGGAAATTGATTATTGAAAGAGGGAAAGAGGGATTGAGATTGTTAGTCTCCTCAAAGTTGTTATAATTTATGGCATTTGCATATTTTATTTGGGATGACCACTTTGAGAGACCATCCTAAATGATGTCGAGCAACTTAAGGTTTTTGTCAAGTCTTGGTTCATAGATAATAACTTTCCCATAATTAGTTACCAATGAGGTATGGAGAATTCATGCGTCGTACCAAAATGATGCATATTCTCATTAGTGATCGTTATCTTGTATATTTTACTAGGCAATGCTTTAAGAGTAAAATTTTCCCCCAAATTCATAAGGGATATGAGTCAAGATTAAGTTATTGTTTTTACTAATTATGGGCCATAAATGTTTAAAGATAATAATATGAATATAAATAGCTTTTATTTATATCTAAAAGAAAGGAGTAATGATTTTTACATAAAAAATCCTAAACAACCTAATAGAACACTAAATAATGAAAGAAATCTAACCGGACTCAGTTTTTTTAACCGATCTAGCTATTGGACCAGCTTGAGATCGGAACCTTACGATCACCGGATCTATTGACGCAGGGATGAAAATCAGCATCTCCGGCCAAAAAATCCTTGCAGACTTTGATTGCATCTTTTTCAAATTCTACTGCTTTACTTGATATTTTTATTTTCTTCACCGACGCAGAAGTTTTTCTACTGAAGAGCCGTCGAAAAAGCACAGAAAAATGAGATTTTCCATAATCGGAGATGGATGTAGGCTTGTTTATAGAGAATGTTGAGTGAGTTATTGATTGATTGTTTCAACTTAAGATTGATTAGAAGCAAAATTTATTTAACAAAAATCAAACCTAATATAAAAAAATATTTTAATAAAAAAATATTTTAATAAAAATCATTTACAAATTCAATTTTGGCCATTGTCGAATAATTTTTTATTTTTTTAAAAAAGAAGTTGACTAAAATAACTGGCCCAAAAAATTGATATGAAAATAAAACAATACTTTCTAAATAAAAAGGGTTTGACTAAAAAGTTGAAAAGACTATATATGATAAATTAACTTAGTATAAGTAAATTTATAAAAACGTTGAAAAAAAGTAACTTCTTAAATGAATTAAAAGTGAGAAGATTAAGTAATACTAGAAGTCAAATAACTAGTGTTTTAAAGCAATGAAAAATACAATTTTAGTTTATTAATATATTTTATCAAAACACTATTATAATTTTAAATATAATATATTTCATTTTAGTATTTATAACTCTCTAAATCCTCCCACATACTTAGACAAGAAAAAATGTTCTGTATAAGACGGCACATATTTGTAGTCTGTCTATAATTAGGAGTAAGAAAAGATAAACTGATATTTTTCAAACCTTTTAAAATAAATAAATTTTATCAAAAACTGAAAAATAAAATATATAAAAATAAAATCTATTCGAATTTTTATAGCTTCACAATTTAGTGAAGTATATAAATAAAAGAATTTAAAATCTAGACAACTTTATGTTAAAAGAAAACAGCAATAAAGAATAATTTGAATAAAAAAAATAAATAATAATTTGTATGTTCGTGCCATTATTTATCCTGTCTAGAAAGAGGAATGTAAGTGTTACCTTTCAATTATAGTTTTTAGTTTTTTATTAATTTTTTATATATATATTTTTGTTCAAATTTTATCGCATTAAGATTAGTCACCGTCATAATATTTTTATTTTAATAATTTGTATTTTTGTTTGCTTTTTCCAAATCTATTTTTTTTTATTCGTCTTTTTAGATATGTGATTTTTGTAAATAGGTTGTTTAACTTGTATTATATTTTTCTTTTATTGTTTTTTATATATATTTTTTACACCCACGTATATTATTCGAACTATTTTTATTTTTATTTAATATTTTTTTTTTAAAAATAGTAAAATAAAACAAAATGAAACAAATATCCCCTGTTTACCATAGTTTTAGTATAAGGTAAATCCTCATCCTTTAACATTAAAGTATTAAAATGTAAGTGAAGCTCAACCTTTATTGGAAAGTAACAGAATAAACATATGGGTGAGGAAAAGAATATCCGAAGAAGAAAACAAAGTATCCATGCTTTCTTTTAAAATATAATCCATTGGCTTCATATTATATTTTGAAAAACTCCTCCTAATACTATTCCTATCTACTTTATTCTAATTCAATTTCGTTGGAACTTTTGTTTTTATCGGAAACCGACACTACTTTCTGCTGCAAGCAATTCAGTCTGTGTTGGGCAGTACCTTGGTTCTAGAGAAGAACAATAATTAAACCACAAAATATATAACATAACCATTTGAGTTTGAACATTTTATCTTTTTTATTACTACAATATTTTGAAAAACTTCAATTTTGAAAAACTACAAAATATATATATATATATATATATATATATATATATATATATATATATATATATATATATTTAGATGACAATAAAATAGTTGAGTAAATACCTTAGGGGTAATTTCTCTGAAAAACTACAATATATAACATAACCATTTCATCATTTAATACAAAAACTATTATTATTATTATTTTTTTCTATAAAAAAAAAAACAAAAACTATTATTTATATTTATTTTATCTATATAATTTACTATCAATACAAATCATTAAGAGTTTGGGTAATTAGTAAGGCATTTTTCTACAAAACATAACATCGTCTCAAGAGCTTTTATAGTGTTAACTTTATATCTTTTTTATATAACATTGTCTTAAGAGCTTTTATAGTGTTAACTTTATATCTTTTCTATATGGACGCAAGTATGCCACTGTTTACCATTTTTGTTTAACATTAATTTACTTTTTATTTTTATTATTAGTAAATACTGAGATAATTTATTTAATTAATTATTAACAAAATTATTTATTTTATAAAAGTTTTATTAAATTATTTTTTAATAATAATAAATTTCTAAATATCATATTACTATTTTATTTATTAAATCAATTTAACTTGTTATTCTTTTATATAATTGTTACCATATTTTATGGATAATAATAATATTCAAAACTTATGAATATAAAAAAAACTACTAAATTTATATTTTTAGAATGAATATTTATAACTATTAGATCAATTTCGTTTGTTATCTCTTTTTATGCAATCATTCATTTAAAAATATGAGAAAATAAAACTGTTTTTTTTTTTATAAAAACTGATTTTTTTTACACCAAAAAGCTGATTTTTAAATATTTATTATAAAAACGGATTTTAAAAATCATTTACAAGTTTTTTTTTTTTTATTTAATAACGGCAGTAAAACTGACCTAAAATGAATTAAATAAAATTATATAAAACATGTTTTTATTTATGAATTTCAAAAATAATAATATTTAAAAATATAAAAAAATTTAAACAAATTGATTTAATAATTTAAAATTACCTAAATTAAATAGTAAAACAAACTTCCATTATCATAATTTTGTTGTAAAATTTTAAAATTTAATAAATAATATATTAATGATTAATTAAATAAAATATTATAATATTTATTAAGTATCAAAAATAAGTTAATATTAACCAATAGGATAAAAAAGATATAAATTTAAGATTCCTGCTTTAGTAGAAAGTGGACAACAAAAGTCTTAATAATAGCCTATTTTTAAATAATACTTTAAATATTTATGCTTCCTCGTTTCGGAGGTAATATTTTTAATTGTTAATTAAATTTTTTTAAATCCGTATTTTTGAACAAGAGTTTGAAAAAAATATCTGAAAAATATTATTGTTTTTATTTTTTTAAGAACAAAATTAGATTTATTAATGATTATTTTTT
Source organism: Limnanthes douglasii subsp. nivea (assembly GCA_036936605.1). NCBI lineage: Eukaryota > Viridiplantae > Streptophyta > Magnoliopsida > Brassicales > Limnanthaceae > Limnanthes > Limnanthes douglasii. The sequence continues at coordinate 92,218,243 of JAUPFV010000005.1, forward strand.
TTATTTAAAAAACAAAAATTAAATTACACTAGTAACATGTGACTTCATTGAAAATTAACCATGAAAATTCTTTAAAAATAAATGAGAGTTTTTTGAAAAAATAAACACGAGAGTTATTTGAAAAATTAATCACGAAAATTCTTTGAAAAATCAATCATGTGAGTTCTTTGATCAACAAATAAAACAAATTTTTAAAAAATTATTAGTGGGTCTATTTTTGTCCGTCTTAAAAAAACAAAACCGATAGTACTTTCGATTTATTTTTTTTCAAATGGGTTTGAAAGATACAGATTATTTAAAATAATAAAAAAAAAAGTAAGAAAGAAAAATTTGGTTCAAATATTAAAGAAAAATAGTTATTTGTGGTTTTTCACTCTGTTAGAGGCGGTGTTCATTGTATATCATTTGTAGGTATTAAGTGATAATGAGATGGTTTAGTAGGTATTTATGTGAACCTTTTTAAAAATATTGAAAAAAATATGAAAGAAATTATAATATCACGTGCTATTTTTCGGAGGCCAAACATTTTTTTATTGTTTGAAGCTCAAACACTTTTATGATTAATTTTCTTTAACGTATAAATGGTCGAATTTTAAATAGGTTAAGTTTCAAAGGCGATTTATATTTTCCAGCATGGTTGATCTAGATTAGTCTTTTTCTTCCTTTGATACTCAACTAGTTTTTATCCGATATTTTACATATCTATAATAATTGGTTAATATATATTTATGTATGAATAATATTGTTAATTTTTCAAAAACTCTCATGGTTAATTTTCAATAAACTCGTATGATTAAAAATGTAAGAAGTCTCATAGTTGAACTCGCATATTACCGGTGAAAATATTTTTAAAAATTTAAAAATATCATTAATAGATCTAGTTTTGTTCGTTTTATAAAAACAGATCAATGTTACTTTCGGAATTGTTTTCGAACTCCGGTTTGAAAGATATGGACCTTTTAAAAATAAATAAATAAAAGAGTAAAAAGAAAGAAACTATGGTTCAAGAATTAGGAGTGATTACGTGGCTGGTGATGTAACATGAGTATTTGAGGTAATATCAAAAAATTGTATATTGAATTTGAGTTATTTAGTTAAGATGAGTCTTCAAAGCATAAATTATAGTTTAGGTATTAAATGACATAGTTTGATGTAATTTTTCTTGTTTTTATGAACAAACAAATATTTTTTATCAAATCTATTACGTTTTTTCACCAATAAAATTATATATGTTATAAATAGCAAAAAAGGTTAGATTTTTATTTAATTTATGTTATTTTATATTCGATAACGACTAAAGTAAAATGGAGTTTGTATTTCTATTGAAAACTCTCTTCCAATTTTATATTTTTGTGATATCATAATAGTTAGTATAATAAACAATATAATATTCAGTGTCGTTAGATGGATCTGCATTCGATAAAATTAAATATAAATATAAGATATTGTATAACTTAAAGTAAAAAAAAAATGTAAACTACGATAATGGTCGAAGTTTAATTTAATGAGAAGATGTTACAAATATCATATATCTAAAAACAAACTAGGAACAAACTAATGTAATTTTAAAAGTTGAGTATTTAAATTTAGACTTGATGGTGTTAAAGATTTCTTTTGTGGTAAGTAAAAACAGAATAAATAATTTATTTAAAGATGGATTATAAAGAGAGAATTGAGTTGTTTGAAAAATAATTTAGAGAGAGAATCTCTAACAGGTTAGATAGAGAGTGAATATTTTTTCACCGATCTCATTAATGGTTCTAAAGGCCTACTTATAGACAAATTAGTCCAATGGGCCTAATGAACTTATATGGTTTATGAACCGTTCGTGTAATCCAAACTTATTTATATCCAAGACCTATTTTAAATAATAATCTAATTATTACACTTTGTTACGTCAGCATACATAAAATAACCTCAACTTTAATAACCCATTTGTTTGATTTACACTTTCGATAAATCAACCATCATCAGTAGCCCCTTTAATCCCCGTGAAGATTCTTTAAAACATTAAACTTGTTCAGAGTTTAGCTTAAAACCTCTTCGGATACAACGAAGCATACTTAACACTTTCTACTAGCTCTCTTCGCACCAAACACACGTTGGAGAGATAGTCTTAAAATAACATGTGAAGTCATTCAGAAATTCCCGTACACACACTTCGAAGATTTCAATTTAGATATATTCTTGTACACGAGTCATGGTAATGTTAGATCCATGACCTCTTTTCTTAGTGGTGAAGCGTGGTGATGGTTGGAGACGATTCCAGTTCTTTAGAAGAAGTAGTCGTTGTAAAATCTTCAACTTCCCAAAGGTTACATATGTGAGGCTTTTCTATAGTTCTCTCTTAATGTTTCCTCACTCATTCAATATTTTTAGAGAGAGAAACTCAATTACTAGAAAAAGAAGCTCCGCCTCCTCACCACCGTAACTTTTATCGTTTATTCTAACGACCATCACAAATTTACTTTCCGTCGATACCTTTTAGGAACTTGTATGTTCACTGCTGCCAATGCTCTGACTAGTTGGTTGTGCCTATTGAATAGAGACAAAAAGAAAAGAAAAACAAATTGAATTGCAGGGTTACCAAAATTCGAGGGACCCATTGTAACCTGTTAGACCTTCGACTACGAATGTACCTACCCCTATAATAGGTATACCACTTCAGTCGAACCTTCATCCGCCGTTCAGTCCTTTACATAAAAAAATCATCCTTCGAGGCCACCCTGGTCCCAAGGATAAATTAGTCATAGGGATCAATCAATTTTTCATAGTGATGGGTTTGGATACCGAAGACAATTTTCCTTCAAGGACAACTATGCAAACAAAGGTTACAAATGTTAAGCAAATGTCCGGAGAAAAAATAAATAGAGAGAGGAGAATGCCTCCAATTATATCTCTGACTAAACTTGTGACCCTCATTAACTATTATAAAAATACCATGTTCAGACTATATAAAAAACTGATTATTCATTTGATAGTCAACACTATGGTTTCCCAACCCCCTGTATTTCCCTCATTTTTTTTACCTCTTTGATGTCTTCATTTATCCAAAGAGGTGTGTTGTTTACTCGATCTTGGATGTCAATTGGAATGCGTCTTCAAATAATATCTAGCACTATGATTTCTTATTTTTTATGATGGTCATCACTATTCAGAGTAGACAAAGATTCCTCACACTCAGACACCGAATCATACTAGACTCTGGAAAACTATAACGATTCATGGTCTTACGTTTATTTTTTGAGGAATTGTGGATCTTATGTGATAAACCTCTTTCGATACTTTTCTAGTATATGATGCGCGTATGAGTCTGGAGCTTGTCTATCGGATTAACTTTCAGGTTTTTAAACTTTCGATCGGATTTTATCCAGAGGGGTTATTACTGCTTCTTTTTTAGACCTTAATGCCTCAATTTCCCCTCTCAACTGGTCACATTCTTCTTGCATGAGCAACCGTTCTTGTTTTTTGTCGATCACATGCAGTATTTGACCAGATCTCTCTCATATTACAGCTTGTTCGATTTCGTCGGCATGATCCATGCATATTTCAAAATTCATTCTTTGGTATATTCTGAAGACAACTAAAACACTTAACTTTTTGGATGTCGTTATCCGGGTACCTCTATAGGCTCCCACTATGGTCGTCACTGATCTTTGGTGAATGTTTAAGTAAAAACAGAAGAAACAATTATATATAGAATGGGCTATAGAGAGATGATTGAGCTGCTTATGATATAATTTAGAAAGATAAGATGTGACATGTTAGGTATATATTAAATGATTTTTCACGAGTCTCATTAATGGCTATGAAGACTTATTTATGGGCAAATTAACATAATGGGCCCAATAGCTTTATATGGTTCACGATCCCATTCGGGTAACCCAAGTCCATTTATATCCAAAAATTGTTATTATGTTAATGACCTATAATTATTATACTTGGTAACACTAACGTACATAAAATAAACTTAACTTTAAGAACCTATATTTCCAATTTACCATTTGGATACATTAGTCCTCCTCACGACTAAAATTTATTTTATTAGTAGTCTTTAATCCGTTGAGCATGATGAGATAAAATTAAGTTAATTTGGATAGATAGTGGCTCATAAATTTTAGATTTTATCATAATAAAATGTTACACGCTTAAATTTTACTTCATCCTAACCCGCTCATAAATGGGTTGTCCATTTAAGGATCCTACATAAAATGTCTTGACCATTAAAAATCCTTATACGCTAGAACGATGCAATGGACAATGTTAGGTGTGCCCACAACATGCACGATTTTAAGATGAGGTATTATAAGAAAACTGCTGACGATTTGTTTGTTGAGATAATAGTCCACAAAATAGATTGCTACAATAATGTATATATTGACCAACCAATATAAGCAGGGGATAAAAAAACTTGTTTAACCAATTGGTAAGGTATTTTTGAACAATGGCATGAGGCACGACTTGACCCAAACATGCTCCAGCTAAGGTACCTTGATACTACCACTTGAATTTGTAGATAAATCCATTATAAGATGGACAGTTTACGTGTTAAATAATGATATATAAAGATCTAGGTTACCAGTAATCATTATTGTGTGCCATTATTGTGTATGAAATGAAAGTGAAACTAAAATACTATACGCTTATATTTTTATTCGGCGCGACTTTTAGTTTTATCGCACGCAAAGTACAGATCTGCCAATAAAAAATATATCTAATCAAGGAATACAATAAAATGAACCTTTATTTATAATTAAAGAGTCATTCATTGCGATTGTTTCACAAATTTTATGAAAATCTATGGAGCAACACCCTAAATTTTTTACAGATTTTTTTGTAACTTAAAATTCTACAATGATTAAACGTGGAAAGAAACTACCATACGACAGAGTGAAACTAGTTGATTGACCTAACGCCGACCTAGAGTACAAGGGTGAGCCAGCAACTGAGGCCAAGTGAGTCGCATGGATTCAAAATTCTAAATTGGTAGTCCCTAATATGGTCATGTCGCAATCTGTTGTTCCCATTACCGGGGTGCTCCACCAACAAGGAATATCCCAATTATACACATAGGCTTGGAGAGTTATTCATTTCTTTCAACAAGGTTTTTTGCAGACGTTCTCAGAAGAAAACGTATGCAAACCTTTTGTCCAGACAATCAATGATGAGGCAAACTCAGCCCCCATCGAGATGGATCTCAGGTATCCATTTGGAAGTGTATTCGATGCATGGTACAACTATTACCTGTATTTCTACATTTGTAAGTTACACAATTAAAGAGGCATCCTAGATTGTGTCACTAATCATCCTTAAGTTTATAAAAATCTTGTTGATTCTTAGTTTAATGAGAATGTATTTTTTACAATTACGTTCGATTGTAAGGACGTTTCATCTCCATTCAAAAATTATGGACTACTTGTACAAGTCATGCATCTTTCCTATCTAGCTGACCTATATTGCATAGTAACAGACATCGATGATTGTCGGCCTGAACTTGTTGGCATGTCATTCCCAACAGAGTACCTAATTTCTGAATCAATATTGGTTTTAACCTTTGGTTATCTCTAATTTTATATTTCATGCAATGATGAATTTAAAGTTTTGGACGACCGCTCTAACACAAAAAATGGTTGTTTGTATTCGGGCGCAACAACTGAGGGACTGGAATAAATAAGGAGGAACATCTACCCATCGTGACTAGTACCTCCCAAGTTCCCAAGTGAGTCTTATAATATTTTTACTTTGTATATATTTATCATAGATTTTATACTCTATTAATACTAAACCGTCTTGTTTGGCCATAAATTGTACGAGCCTTCCATGATCTTTGTATGAAAGTCAAATAATATTACTCCCTCTGTCCCATTATATTTGTCGTTTTAAGGTTATGCATGGGTATTAAGGAAGGCTATAATTACTTCTCGTTTTTCTAAAAAGCAAAAAAGAAACTCATCCAATTGGTGAAAATCAATAAACAATAATAAATCTTGCATTGGAATTCTAAAACGACAAATATTTTGGGACAAAAACAATTTCCTAGAATGACAAATATTTTGGGACGGAGGGAGTATATCTTGATGGTGCACTACTCTTAAAGTACATGTGTGAATTACTTCCATTATGAAATGACGTATTATAATTATTATAAGTCAAAGTTTTGGCCCGTTGAGAATAGTCTCACATTATTGGTCAATTACCCAATTAGTAAGATCATTAAAAGTGACCGCCTTACAGATAGTGATGGTGAAGGAATTAGAAAGCTCCCTTACCCCGAAGGCCTTCGATAAGAAGTATAAGTCAAACATCGCACAACAGATGGTCAGGCAGTCTCGTGGCCACCAAGAAATATTGTTGGTCGGGAATGATAACGGAAGATTAAAGATTTAGAAAAGATAGGGGTGTTTTATTAATAAATAGAGTTTCTTAGGAGAAATTATCAATTATGTAAAGAAAACTGACTAATGTAAAACAAACAATAGACTTGCGGATAAGACTATAATTATTAAATTTTTAAGCTCGTGGGACCTACTATTTGTATTATAAATACACCATCGCCTTTTGGAAAATGGGTGATTGGCAAATGATTAAACAATTATTATATTGACTTTCTCTCTCTAAAAACGTGTTTTTCTCTCTCGAAAATATTGTTCAAGTATCACACTTTAGTCCTCTAAATATTGTTTTATACAGAAAACTTCCTCCAAAGATTTCTCGAATGATCATTGGCGTCGTCTGTGGGAACAATTTGGTACCAGGAATCGTCTTCCAAAACCAATCTTAAATTAAAAAAAAGTAAAAAAACCCGAGGAGATTTAAGAATGAGTAACGACTTGGAAATTGGAAAATAATTCAAGGAAAACCCAACGGAAAATAACATAATAATCGATCAGCAGCATGATGATCAACATGCTGGTAAAATTCTAGAAGAGTCAGTATTTGTGGCTCGTAGGAATGAGTTGTTAGAAGAAATTGAAAGGTTATATTCTGAAAGAGATGCAAGGATTGCTGCTAGAAAAGTCCGATTTAAAGTCCGAAGAGAAAATGATATTGAGAAAGATGAGCCTGATCATTATCATCAGATTAGCAAAAACGACAGGTATCGAAGGCATCATCATAGCTCTCTGAGGAAGAAGTTGAAACCAAGGTATATGTATGAATCGTCTGAGTCAAGTGATTGTTCAATCTATGGCTCTAGTGAATCTTATTTGGAAAAAGAGTATCGTAGAAAGAAAGATGCTATAAAGAAATATTCGAAGAGGTATAAAAAAGAGTGTCATTTGAAATATCGTTCTAATGAGTTGAAAGGAAAATACCGGATTTTCGAGGAGCATGCCAGGAAAGATAATGTTGTGAATGTTAAAAATCATTCAGGAAGTCAGAATTTCGAATATCGTGTGAGTAATCAATATACTTTTCCTTCCGAGGAAGGTCTTTATGCGATGGCTCACGAGGGTCCAAGAACTAATGTTTATAAAACATGTCACAATTGGAGGTCTTCTCCTTTGTCTGCAAAGATTCTTTCTGGCAATCTTCCGAATCATTTCGATATTTCTAAGTTCGAGAAATTCGATGGAACTCAATATCTTGATAGTCACATTAAACAGTTTAAATTTTTCATGATCAATTTTGATGATGATGATAAGTTGTTGTGTAGGGATTTTTCTCAGACTTTTAAGAGGGTCGCTTCAAAATGGTATAATCGATTACCACAGGGTTACATCAAGAATTTCGATATGTTATGGAATGTGTTCCGTCAGTATTTTATGGGAAGTAAGAAGTTATGTGCTAATGGAGATACTATAATATATTGCAGATAAATGTTTGGGAAAAGTCTAAAAAATTATACCAACCGTTTTGTTAAGGCAAAGAGTGATATTGAATATTGTAAAGATTTTGTAGCTTTGGCATCATATCGAATGGGGCTTCTCCCTGGAGTTTTAAAAGATACAGCGGCTGAAAGTTAGGTAATGACGTTTGGAGCTTTTCTTGATCAGGTTGAGAAGATGATTTTGGTGGAAGAAACTGAAGCTTCAAAAAGAGGATTTAGTGATCAATTGGAGCAAAACCAGTTCTAAAGATTTGTTTCTATTGATGAACCTCCCTGAATTAGTGCACAACCAAAGGCAGTGGGCCAGTAGCCTCCAAGGCCCTTGGTAAATCAACAGACATATAATGCACAACAAGTGGGAATGCCTATTTCTAACAAGTGGATCCGACCAGATTACTTTGCAGAACTGACTCAGTGCGTGACAACTATATTTGATAAAACTCGCGGTGATGTACAATTTCAAAACCTTTCCCAATTCAAACTCCGAGGGAAAATAGAAATAGTAGGTTTTGTAAGTATCATGAAGATGTTGGCCATGGCATAAAAGAGTACATTGCTTTGAAAAAATAAATTCAGGCGCTAATTAAAAATAGAAAGCTGACATATTTTGTAAAGAAGAATTCTAGCAAAAATTCGATGATTAAATAAATTCGCAAGAAAAAAAGTTAAGTGATTTATGTACTTATTTTTAGTCATTAGCAATTTTTGGGGGTGATACTGTGGCAAGAAATTCGAACAGTTCCTGGAAAATGCACATTGTCAACTTAACTACTCAGTTAGAGGTGGGAGCTTCAGCACATCAGTATCAAACTCTTTCTTCAATAATTTACTTCGAGGACGATGATATGAGAAATGTGGCATACCCACATGAAGATGAGGTAGTAATTGCAGCGGGGATAGCAGGTGATCATGTATAGAGGGTATTAATTGATACAGGAAGTTCTGCGAACATCTTGTTTATGAGTACTTACAATAAGATTGTCAACCCGCCTGTTATCCGACGATCTCATTGAATTATTGTAGGATTTACAAGAGTAACTGCTGAAGTAGTGTGTGAGTTTGAAAGCGTTGTGGAATTATGCCGAGGGCCTTTTTGAAAAGAAGTTGAAATTCTATTTATCGTCGTAGATGCACCAACTTCTTATAACACTATTTTTAGAAGGTCGTGGTTGTCAAAGATGCACGCTGTTATTTATACAGTACATCAATGTTTAAAGTATATTTTGGGGAATAATGTGGGAACAATTAAAAGCAGTCAAAAAATGGCTAGAGAGTGTTATCGAATTTTTTTGTAAGCATATTCGAGGGAATGAGTCAGAAAAAGCATAGCAACTAGTGGGGACTTTCTCAGAGCCAACCCCTTTTGATGATCCAAGGAAGTCCCCTAGTTTTTTGGTTCCTGATGAAGATTACGAAGATCATGTATTCTCAAGAGGTAAAATTTTAAAAATTGGAACAAATTTGTACCCGGATTTAAAGCAAAAGTTGGTTGAATTTTTATCGTCAAAGTTGGATTTGTTCGCTTGGTGCTCAGAAGATGTCCCCTCAGAAATTATTTGTCATAAGCTGTCAGTTAAGAATAATGTGAGACCAATAATTTAAAAAAGAAGACCTTTTTCCCATGAGAAATCTGAGGCAACAATATCAGAGGTGGAACATTTAACCAGAGTTGTACGAGAGTCTCGTTATCCGTAGTGGGCTGCAAATTTGGTTTTGGTTAAAAAGAAGAATGATAATGTGCGTAGACTTCACAGATTTGAATAAAGGCTGCCCAAAAGATCCTTCCCCAATCCTACAGATTGATTAGTTGGTGGATTCAACATTTGGAAACCGGCTACTTTCTTTTATGGATACTTATGGAGGGTATAACCAGATTAAGATGCATCTGGGGGACGGGAAAATACTTCATTTATTACAGGAAAGGGGTTTATATTGTTATAAAGTGATGCCATTCGGTCTAAAAAATGCAGGGGCAACTTATCAACGACTAGTAAATAATTCATTCGAATCACAAATCGGGAGAAACGTGGAAGTATATATCGACGATATGCTGGTTAAGAGTTCAAATGATGAAGAACATTTTGCTGATTTAGAGGAAACCTTCACTAATTTGAAAAGGGGTAAATTTAAATTTAAACCCATAAAAGTGTACATTTGGAGTTCGATCAGGAAAATTCCTTGGGTTCAAAGTTAGTGAAAGAAGGATTGAAGCAAACCCAGTAAAACTGAAGGATCTTACATATATGACTCCTCATCAAAATATTAAGGAAGTTTAGATATTAACGGGAAGATTGACAACTTTAAAAAGATTTATGTCACGCTCGTCGGACAAATGTGCCCCTTTTTTCGAGGTGTTAAGTCATGGAATTTTTTTTAATTAGACGACAGAATGTTCAAAGGCTTTTCACCGGATTAAAGAGTATCTTTCTTCCCCGGAAATTCTCATTAAACCTTCTTCAAGAGAGATTGTTCGTATACTTAGCTATTTTAGATTATGCTGTAAGTGTCGTGTTAGTTCTAGAATAGGAGAATGTCCCAAACCGGTGTATTACATAAGCAAAAGCTTATTGGATGCGGAGAAACAATATTTGAAGTTGGAAAAGGTGGATATTGCATTAGTAATTGCTGCTCAAAAAATGCGGCCATATTTTTCAACCTCATTCTATTACAGTTCAAACGTTTTTTCCACTAAAAAAATATGCTTCAAAGACCTGATATTTAAAAAAAATGACAAAATGGTCGGTAGAGTTGGGAGATTTCGATATCAAATTTGAACCAGGAAATGTGATTAAAGCTCAAGCCATAGCAGATGTTTTAATGGAGTTTCATTCTGATCGATCAGATATGGATATTGTCAAGGATAATTTTGAGGCTGAATGGATAGTTCAAACGAATGGAGGGTCGACTACGTCCAAAAATAGAGTTGGGATTCAGTTGGCTTCTCCAGAAGGAATAACAATGTTTCAGCCCCTTTGGTTTGGGTTTAAAACAACAAATAATAAATCGGAGTATGAAGCAGCTTTAGCGGGGTTAAGGCTTGTGCAAATTTATGGGGCTAAAAAAGTTAAGTTAATCAGCGATTCACAATTACTCATTAATCATGTATCTGGATAATCTGAGGCTCGAAAGGATCATATGGTAAAGTACTTGAAAGCACTAAAATATCTATCTTTAAGCTTTTAAAAAATAAGCTATGAGCATGTTCGAAGAGAGGAAATTTCAGTGGCAGGTTTTTTGGCTACTATTTCATATTCTGAGAAATACCGATGGATTATTACGTTGGAAAATCCATCAATCAGTAAAAGTTTAGAGCAGATAGTTGGGACTATTATTGAAGACAACCAAACACTTAGCTGCAAAATAAAGATTGGAGGCAAGACATAATCAATTTTTTAGAAAATGATGAATTACCAATTTATAAGTCATTGTCTAAAAAAGTGTGCTTTAAATCTCATGGGTACATTTTTTGGGGGGCGTACTGTATAAAAATTCTTTTACTAGACCTTTGCTCCGGTGTTTGGAAAAAGACGAATCACAAGTGATATTATCATAACTTAATGATGGAGAAGGATCTGCCCACTGCGGGTATAAATCATTGATTAGAAGAGTATTTTTGGCAGGATATTATTGACCCACGATATCATCTGATGCAAAGGACTTGTTTAAAAAATGTGATACCTTTCAAAGATTTGCTAACATAACTCATCAGCCAGGAGTTACCCTTGAAAGCATATCAGAGGCATTGCCATTTGGGCGATGTGGTATTGACGTGGTGGGTCCTCTTCCAATGGCTTCCGGGATGAGACAAACAATAATAGTGGCAGTAGATTATTTTTCTAAATGGGTAGAAGCAGAGCCAGTAGCATGAACAAAGACCGAATATGTAATTAGATTCATTACATCAAATATTTGTTGCCGTTTTGGGGTCCCATTGAAAATCACTACAGATAATGGGCCTCAGTTCGATAACAAATATTTGAAAAGATTTTGTTCTCGGGGGATACAACAGTGTTTCTCAACTCCTTTTCATCCACAAGAAAATGGGCAAGTAAAAGTTACTAAACGAACAATTTTTGATGGATTGAAGAAAAATCTGGATGAAAAGCAAGGAAGTGGCCTGATTATTTGCAAGAAGTTTTTTGGGCATATCGAACGACTCCTCCATTTGCATTAGTTTATGGGATGGATGTTGTAATATCGTCTGATGTAGTCTTTCCATTCTACCAGGTAATGACATATTCTGAGGAGCCTAATGATATAAGCAGAGTGGTTGAGCTTGATTTGATTGAAGAGAAAAGAAGGCGAGCACAAGTTAAAACGTTACACTATTAAACATTGATGAGAAACAGGTCTGCCTCCGGATTAAAACAAAAAGAATTTAAAGTGAGAGATAAAATATTGAGGAAAGTTTTTATTCACACCAAATATAAGTATATTGGGAAGTTAGATCATAATTGGGAAGGCCCATATGAAGTAATCGAGAAGGTGAAGCTTGGAACATATCGGATCAAGGACAAAGAAGGAAGAAATCTCAAGCCCCCTTGGAATATAGATCATCTTAAATTATACTTAGAATGAATGTAAAAACATATATATTATCTTTTTTTCTTTATTTTTGTATAGAGCATCGGTGTCATACTCTTTCCTACCCTGATAGGCACATGAAGGTTTCAATGAGGTGCCAATTTGAACCGATATATATATATATATATATACGAGTTTTTTGACTTAAAATTTTGATGGACCTAGTAGGTCTTCCAACGAAAGTTGATCTACAACGATTATATGCCCAACGAAAGTTGGATAACAACGATTATGCCCAACGAAAGTTAGTCTACAACAATTATATGCCCAACGAAAGTCGGTCTACAACGATTATATGTCTAACGAAAGTTGGCCTACAACTATTATATTCTCAAACGAAAGTTGATTTATAATTATAATGTTCCCTACAAGAGTTGGCCTACAATTATTAAGGATGGTTTGAATTATTCAAGGGGGTAAGAAAAAGGATAAGTCATTATAAAAATACAAGAAGATTTTTTACAAAATTGCCTCGAATTTTTTGAGGACCTTTCTACAAAATTGCCTCGAAGTTTATGAGGACTTTTTTAAAAAAACACCTCGAAGTTTATGAGGATGTTTTTACAAAAACGCCTCAAAGTTTATGAGGATTTTTTTACAAAAATGCCTCAAAGTTCATGAGGACTTTTAAAAAAATACATAGAAATGTTAAGGGGTTTAGGAGTTTCTTTACTCTGAAAAGTTAGAGGAGTCAGTGTCTTCAGATTCAGAATTTTTACTTTTACTATCATTTAATTCTATGCCATGAGGCTAAAATTTGGTAGGGACATGCTCCTAGAACCTTCCCAAATTAAGGCTAGGATAGTGCTCATGAATTTCTTGTACCAATGCACATTTGACAGTGGCATCCCTCGAATTTAACTTGCCAACGCATTTGGCAGTGTAATTCTCCACAACATTATATTTTTATTTCTCCGCATTGTCTAAAAGAGCTTGCTTCTCTTACAACACTTTCAAAGTCTTTAAAGAATCTGTTGAAACCATTTGTGGCTAAGGCATTCAAATCTTTGTAAAGAGCAATGAGTTTTTCCTTAGGATCGTTTTGTTGTGCGAAGAGATCATTTTCTTCTTGACAACATTTTTCGAGGAGCATGATGTAGTGCTCGGCTACAACAAATTTCTTGAAAAGTGCATCAGCTTGCTTTTCAAGTGTGAAATGTTGTTTTTAAAGTTCTTCACGTTCTGATCTGACTTTCGATAGTTTAGATTTATAATGGCTCCTTCAATTTTTAAGATACCGCATTTGTTTCCCGATAAGAAATAGAGGAATGAATGAGACTTCAAATTCGAAGAGAAAATTCATCCTCTATAGGAATTTTGAAAGAGCTAGATGAGGAACCTTCCTCGGAAGTGTTCATTAGTGACGATACAGTGGGTTAAACATTCTCTTGAAGTACTTGGGAAGACTGGCTAGCTAATGGAAGAAGATTAAGTTTGGGCATAAAATTTACATTTTCTTGGGAGACATTGATCGGGTTGCCTTTACTGTTTCCGAAGAGACAACGCCATTGGAAGCTTTTGGGATATCCTCAGAAATAGTCTTCAAATTTCTTTGAACTTTCTTTCTGGGTGAAGTATGAGTGGAAAATTTCTTGTTCAATGGATTAGAAAGCTTGTTGGCTTTGTCAGCATTCTTTGCTTTTGAACCTTTTAGTGGCGGCTATTTCTTGAGCTTTTTCAGAGATTTCCTCTACTTTCGAAGGGATATCTAATCCCTCATCAAGATGACTTTTGGCTTTATCTCTTGTCGGAAGATAAAGGATAACATACTTTTTGTCTAACCTATCCATTACATCTTGTTTCGAGGGGGGAATTATATGATTCTCTAATGATAACCTCTCCGAGGGATTAAACCTCCATAAACGATTTTTAGCAAGGTTGAAAGGGGTAAAAATAAGGCGGAACTTATTAAACCAAGAAGTCTTAGCAAACAAACTCAATTCAAAGAAATTATATTTGGCATGAGGAAAAAAATCAGCGTAAGGTTTTGATACACCACCCATCGCTGGTCGTGAAAAGTATAAATTCAGTATAGAAATATAAAAATTTGTGTGATGAAATATATGAAGAAAAGACATACCTTTATTGGTCCATACTAAAGTAAGTTTGTGAGGATTATCAGTAGCAGCCTTGGATCTGGTCTCCCAAAGTCCCGAGAAAAAGAGAAAGCTTTGCTTCCATTTTTATCTCTCTCAAGAAGATTCTTGAGTACCTTGTGACTAAGCCCAAATGTGAGAGAATAGAAAGGGAAATATAGATTTTTGGCTAAGCCCAAAAGACCAATTAATTCTTATACGGAGAAGGGAATCCCACAAATCCTAGAGGCTATGGTGCATGCCATAAGGGTGAACCACATATTAGGACCTGCTTGGGTGGGGAAAAGTTCAATCCTCAAAGAGTATTCGACAAAGAAGGGGTCTAATGGAAAGCGAAGCCCCCAATTTAATATTTTAGTGTAAACAATCAATTCGTTGTCCTTGACTGACAAAAGGGTTTCGCTGGCGGTAGGAAAACGAATGGAGATTGATTCAGGGATCCCCCATCGAAGTCTTAATAATTCCTTGTCAGAAGACTCAACGTATTTATATTGAATTTTGTGCAACGCTAGCAAATTCTTATTTTCTACGGCCTTCATATTGTTTCCGACCAGGGCGTAGATTTTTGGAGGTAAGAGAACGTCTTTCTTTGGTTTTGTTTTCTTTTTTGGGGAGGGAATAACAACATCAGAGGTATTTTCGAGGCGACCCACGGTAGTGATTTTTGCTTTAACATTTCGAGGAACCACAAAGTGGGACGCTTCTCCAGGAAGTTGTTTAGCAACAATTTTATCGTTGGAAATTGAAGCAACAACGATAGTGGTTGGGTTCTTTTCGGAAACAGGAGTTCTCTTATTTTCAGAACTTGTATGGTATTTTTATTGTTTTGAGAAGTTAATTTCTCGAATGACTTCAAGAGGTTTCTTGGTCATCCGGGCAAAATCTTCTCTTGTCAATTTTTGGGGAGGAATCTTACATGTTGGCCTTGGATTTCCATGAAAGGTAGCAGAAGGCGTTGAGGGAACGTCAGATGGGGATTCTTTGGGAAGCTTTGAATACTTGTGTCTATTATCTTTATGGTACCTCTTTCTCTTCGAAGAAGATCTTTTTGAAGTTTTGTCTTTCCCCGTGATTTTGGAGTCACTCTTGTAAATCAGAAAACAAGATTGACTGTGGGGTTGAGAGCAAATATCCAACAAAATAATAGCTGTTGAATTTTCTGTGGGAGGCCAAGTACCGTAGTAAAATATTTTAGGGGTCGGGGCTCTGGTACAATTTATAAACCAACAACTTTTCTTTCTTCGAATTTTTGGCTAGTGGTTAGCCACTCTGGTATGCAAGAACTTCTTGGCATACACGACTGTTTCTCTCTCTAGAATAATGTGTAAAGATTTATCTCTCTAAAAGTGATGTGTGAGAATTATGATGAACGAGTAGTACTTATAAAGAAAAGATGGGCCTGAAAGCACTGAGGCACAGAGACTTGACGAGTCGTTTGCCTAGCGGAAAATTGTCCAGAGTAGGCCTAGTGAATGCTTAGAGAATTAATGTGGGCCCCTATACTATGTTATGTTAAGAAGATAAGCACGCTAAATGTTTCTCATTTGACATTTGTCACGATATAGAAGAATTTTCGTTGGTAGTGTCAGAAAAAAGTGTGATGTCACAGTCTGATTTGAGAAACGTTTGGAATGGGTAACAAGTTTTGGTTAAAATTCGAGGGGACTCGATTCATCTTGGAATTTGAGGAGTAGAGATATATGTTAAAAATCCGAAGAAATTTTTTATGAACCAAAAGGTGTATAGTTTCAGAAATTTAAGGAGGCATAATCCAATGAGAAAGCATTGTGCAAGATCCGACAGAGTTAATAGGCATACAACAACCATTGTCTAAAGCATTTTCACAAGGACTAGGGGCTGCTGATAAGGGAAGATTAAAGATCTAGAAAATATAGAGGTGTTTTATTAATAAAGAGAGTTTCTTAATAGAAATGATCAATTATGTAAAAAAAAGGACTAATGTAAAGCAAACAATAGACTTGAGGATATGGCCATAATTATTAAATTGTTAAGCTTGTGGGACTTTCTATTTGTATTATGAATAGATCCTCCCTTTTTGGGAAATGAGTGATTGATTAAGCAATTATTATATTGATTTTCTCTCTCTAATAATTTTTATCACACTTTAGTCCTCTAAATATTATTTTATACAGAATACCTCTTTCAAAGATTTTTGGAACGATTAGAGAAAAATAAAGGTCATTCGTCAAAGTGAGGGCCTTAGACCAACTCGGAGATCCAAATAATTTCGAGGATGATGCAAAAAATGAGAGTTGAAAAACCTAAAAGATAATTTTTTACATGATGGCCAAGATATCGACCATAGATAATAAATATTACATACTACTACCTTATAAGAATCTTCTAAACTATTCATGGTCCAAACAAAGCGTCTTATGTAGTCTTGAAAACGTTTATTAGGTTTTTGTTTACAATTCATACTGTAATTATAGACTTCCCGTATCATTTGAAAAGGGTCCAAAATATTTACTATGTATCAAATTAAATATGATATGGTTAAATTATGCAAAAGTGTTATCCCAGATATCATCAAGAAGGCCCGAGTATTTTATTTATAAACTGCTCAATATGATACTCAAGATCAACCATTTTGTCATACTTACCCATTTTATATTGATTAAAGTTAGAAGAAAAATTCATTTAGTTAATTTATGAGCCAAATATATGACTTGATGTGCGTACTTCAACTTGAAAACTTGATCTTGGAAAGCCCCATACCATATAGGGTTCTGGTAAGGGTTCGAAGGAGGTTTAGAAGTTCCTTACTATAAAAAGGTTCATATCTTAATTAGAAAAGGCTAAATAGTTTCATGCCACATAGGTTTTTAAAAATGATGAATGAGTAAATTTCAATATCTAAATTATTGAAATCTTTTGATTTGTAGAAAATGCCATCAAGTAAAGACATGGTTTCTACAATAAGGGAATTTTTTTCACCAAACAGTTTCGCTATTGTAAATATTAATTCACCATTGTCATTTCTAGTAACAAAAATATTATTGGATTCATCATTACATAAATCAAGAGCAATCAAAATTAGCTTGAATCTATTTGGTGATGGAATATTTCATTTAATAAATGATATAAACCTTGGACTAGGAAAACACTCAAAACATCCAAAAGAATTGGTTGTTTTCATACTACATATCTAGTGTCTAGATTTTATCAATTTGGCATTGTCAAGATTAGTTAAGATATAAGTGACATTCTCAATTATATTTTCAAATGTAGATCTTATGTTACTATATTTTATTTTATTCCTAGCAGACCATACATGACAACATATAATGTGAGGTATAATGGTTCTAATACGTGTGTTTTAGTAGTAGACATGAACTAAATATTGATGATAAAATTGAGTGTCATACGATTACCTATAAGTAATCCAAATAGACATGTGAATTATTTCCATACTTTCCATGTGGTATTACAGAAAACAAAGAGGTGATCAACACTTTATCAGTTATGATAATTTTAACATTTAGAAGCTAAACTAAATCTTTTCTTTTGTAATATTAAATCAACTCATATAAACCTTTTAAATCCTCTAAAGAGTGAATGAACACTTCTTTGAAGTGATATTATCCCATTATTTCTTGAGGATGACTAACTTGAGATTTTTTCCCTAATTAAGTTCCATGTTTCTTTGAGAGAGACTTTGTCATCAAAAGATACATTCCATATAGTATCTTTTGTGGTATCATTTAATATAAAGTTTGATATTTTTTCTATGTGAGATTGGATTATATTTTCTTTTAATTTCATAATGTTCCATAATCTATTTTTCCAGAATTATGATACTCTAACATGATCATACTAAGAATTATCTTCGTTTGCAGATAAAAAGATCATAGGGTGCATGTGACATCATATTTCAAGGCAAAAGTCAATTTGCCCACTTTCAAAAATATAATTTTTTTTTGTTGTTTCTCTTATTTTTATTTTTCTTTCCAAATTTTAAAATATTTGGGTTTAGATTTAGTATGGAGAGGATGAGAGGATGGATATTATATAGAGTGCGTCAAGTTATCCCATATAGTTTTATATTTTCTAAAGAAAATGATTTATATAGAGTGCGTCAATCAAAGTTTACAAGAAAATGAAGTCTGGATGTCTTTGATCTTTCTAAGGTGTTAACCATTTTCCTCAAATGGTTTACAAAGTGTAGACTTTTGGACCATATAATGGTTTTGGATTTTTCTTTATATCCCCATAGAAATTTATAAAGAAGTTTGTTTATTCTTGATATTATAATTTTGGAATATGGGTGTTTTGCATATAGTATGTTGGAATTGCTAATAAGACTGATTGTATGAGAATCAGTCTTCCACCAAAAGATAAAGTTTTATTATCCTATTCAAAAAGTTTATTTCTTATGTTAGATACTAATTCATCAAAGTAAGAAATGTTGTTTACTAGAGTAAATTGTAATGCATAAGTATTTGAGTCGTTAAAATTTTCGTTTGAATCCAAAGATGTTTTCAATTGTTTTTGTCATGACTCTGCTCATATTAGATGGATAAATAAATGTAGTTTTCTGTTTTTTATTTGTTGACCAGAGACAGATTGGTAGAATTCCAAAAAATCACATATTTTGTTAACATTGTTGGTAGGATCATTCGTGAATATTATTACATCGACTCCAAAAGCAAGACAATGTACCATTTATAATTATAGAAAAATTAACAGCTTATATTCCTCCTTTATTATTTCTATAAATTGATAGTAAAACCAACGGCCTTTGTTATAATGTATATGAAATTAAATGTTATCCTATCAAAGTTTTTAGCCATATCCAAGTTTAAAATGATATTACCACCCCTTATTTTTTTTATATCATGGGTAAGTTCTTGATGATTTCATGCATTTTTTTTCAACAAATCCAACATGTTCCTCTGAAATACTTTTTGGTATAAGTTTGAAAATTCTGTTATTAATAAGCTTTGACAGTATTCTGTTAAATATTATGCACAAACTTATGAGTATAAAGTCTTGGCAGGACTTAGGAAAGTTGTTTTTTGGTATAAGGAAAATTGTAGTTGCAAAAATGTCATTTGGGGCTAAAGTACCTCTGAATTAAGCAAATATAGCTTCACATAAATCATTTTTAATTATATGCCAGCAAATTTGATAAAATATGGTTTAATCCATCAACTCCAGATATACCATTAGGATTAAGGGTTTTGATTGCATTATGAATTTCATCAATAGTGGGAATTAATGTTAAGAAGTTGTTATTAAGTTCTCTTATTATCTCACTTGTAATTTCATGAATATTATTTAAGTTTAAATGGATTGATTGAAAGTTTAACAGAGCTTTAAAATGTTCAACTGCAGATTCATCAATTAAGGTTTGATCCTCCATGAATTATTAATTATAATACCATGTATTTTGTTCTTTTTACGTCTTTTTTAACAAAATTATGAAAATATTTTGTGTTTTTCTCACCATATTTGATCCATATATACGCATTCTTTGCTTTCATAAGGCTTCTTCTATGGCCAGTAAATTAAGGTGATTGGCTCTAGCTTTTGAAAGATTGTTTTTATTGGCAAACTATTGGATTCTTCCAGGCATACTTCAACTATTTTAACATCATTTTCGGCTTTGGCAATACTATCAAAGATATTGCCAAAAAAATATTTATTCCAAGTTTTTAACTTATGTTTTAGCTATTTAAATTTTAACTATAAAACGTATATGAGGTTGCTATATATGTTTTCGTGCCAACTTTGTTCAACAATATTCAAGAAGTCATTATGGAGAGTCCACATATTTTTAAATTTAAATGAGGTTTTGGTTTATTTGTATATGAAGACATTTTTATATATAAAGGTGAATGGTCTGAGCCAGTTTTGGCCAGATGTTTCACCATTGTGATGTAAAAGTAGTCTCTCTATGAAGCATTGTATAATGTTACGTCGAGACATTTCCACTTGTGGTTATTAGACGAAGTAGATTTAAATCATGAGTAACCATGATCCTCAAGGTTAAAATTCATTATCATGTTATTAAATTCATCAATTCCTCTTAAATAGAGAGTAGAGCATGTTAATTGGTCATATGCATTAGAAATTATACTGAAATCACCTATAAGGAGACAAAATCAGGTAACAAAAATTTCTATTAAGTGATCCCAAAGAACCACTCTTTGGGATCTGGTACGATAAACATATATGAAGGTTACTAGAACCCTTTTGTTTAAAGAAGGGTAGTTCACCATTATATGAAGTAGTTGATCATTATAAGAATTTGAATTTGAAATTGATCTTTCCAAAACATCCAAATTTTATAACTGTTATTAGCAAAGCTTGAGTTAAATCCAAGTTTTTAAGATATTTTTCTAGATTAACATTTGAAAACACTTGCTCTTTGAGGGAAATGAAGTCAATATGTTAAGTTTTGGCTATAAAATTTATTCTTCTTATTGTCCTTTTATTACCAATTCCCCTAGAGTTCCAATTTAATATTGTTATATTAATTTTAAATGAGAGTTTAAATATGTGGATGACCATTTAAAATTTATAGCTTTATAAAACTAAAGGTCATTTAAGATTTTTAATCTTTAATTTTTTTATTCTTTTACTGATGTGTTTATTGATTTCCTTTATGGAAGATACATTTTTTATTTCACGTGATAAAAGTAAGTTGCAAGAAGAGATATGTTTTAGAGAGTCACGTTCAGACTTTTAAAGTCATGTTCAGACTTTGAATTGTCTAAAACTTTAAATATTATAAACGTATCACCAAGGTTAATTGAATGGAGAGCATAAGTAACATCATTTTCATTCACTTTATGTTGATCACAGTTTAGATTTATTATTATATACTATCAAACAGATAAACATATATTTAACGACATATAAAATATTTTTGATGTTTTGACCAAATAAATATTTAATCTATTGAGAAAGTGGATCATATAAACCATATAATTGATATTTTTTATTGAACTTAATTTTTTAATATATATATATATATATATATATATATATATATATATATATATAATTACAATGTAAAACATTTTGGAAAATAGTAACAATTAGATAATCATTTTTAATATGAATATGTTTGAATGAAAACAAACAGGGAGGGAAGACACTCCAAAATTTCTTTTATTTCTCACAAAACCAAAACCACCAATTAAAAAACCCTAGACCTTCTTCACTCTACTCGAGCTACTATATTTCCTTCATCCACTAAGATTATTCATCTTGAAGATAAAAATCATCTCTTGACTTCATCTCAATCTCAGGAAAGCATATCATAAAGATTATCCGTTACACAAGATACTTAAGGTCAATAAATTGAAGACTTTTACTGAAGAAAGTTGTTCACTGCTATCCCAGCTCAAGGAATGAAGGATTCTAAAAAAACAATCTCACTTCGAGATAAAAGATTGCAATACCCCTGATGGATTCAACAATCCCTAAACTGAAGCAAGCTAAAACTCTAAAAGAAGTAATTTGGTTTCTCAAGACAAGAAACTTGAATCAAGAAATGAAGATTTTTCTCATATACCCAAAAAGGACAACAAAAATAAATGATAATAAAAAATCCCAAATCTGGTGAGCAATCCAATATTTGAACATGAAGGGTAAAAAAATTAATATTTTATAGCAGCAAACCAATAACACCCTAATGAAGTTCATATCAAATCATACGCAGAATAAATCGGCAACAATGGACGAAGTTCCACTCACTTAAGCGTCATCTACAAGGAGAAAGGAGAATATTGAGTAGTAGAATTCAATAAATGAGATAAGAATTTTCGATTTTCTTCTTCTAAAATTACTTTAATCGTTAATTTCAGATTTGGCAAACCTAAATTAGATTACTTTACGACATTTTTAGGTTCTCTTAAATTCAATGATACCTATAATATATCTATATATGACAATAAACACATTTTTATTTAATTTAATAATATCAATGACATTAAAAAATCTAGAGGAGAAACTTTTGAAGAGTAGGAAAATTTAGTTTTAGATTATTGAAATGGACTAATAAGTTCAACCCTAAACTGGAGTCTCCCCTGACTTCAGTTTGGATCGCATTACCTAGCTTTGAGTTTAACCCTAAACTGGAGTCTCCCCTGACTTTAGTTTGGATCACATTACCTAGAAGTTTTTACTATCTTTACAATTCTGATTCTATCAACCATATTTCTAAGATAATTAGATTACCTTTAACAATATAGGTCATTTATAAAAAAACCAAGCAAGTTTTAAATGTGTTAAAGCTTAT
This sequence comes from Limnanthes douglasii subsp. nivea, assembly GCA_036936605.1. Lineage (NCBI taxonomy): Eukaryota > Viridiplantae > Streptophyta > Magnoliopsida > Brassicales > Limnanthaceae > Limnanthes > Limnanthes douglasii. The sequence continues at coordinate 92,241,023 of JAUPFV010000005.1, forward strand.
CTTGTCCTTGATGTTTCTGGCCCTCTTCCCCAAAACATATGGGTAAGTTTTGGAAAAAATAATGACTTTTGGCAAGATATCACATGTGGTGATATCCCTGATTATTTCCAAGTGTATAAACACTTCGGCCATAAAGAAAATAATTGCAAAAAAAAATCTTAAAATAAAAAAAACATTGAAATTAATCCTAATCTTAATTAAAATAAGGAATTAACAAATAAACCCTCCCTTAATTCTCAAAGAAAGTGGATTCAAAAGACTAAATCAATTATTATGAATCCCTTAATAACAAATGAACAAAATGCCAACAAAGAAAGTATTGATTCTGTTAATACTAGTCTATTTTACCTGAAACTTATTTTGTAGATGTTAACAATGACCAATAAAAAATTATGCTGAACACACAAAATTTAACTGAAAACAACATTCATTTTGGAAACAGCAAAGCAAGTGAAAACATTATTGAAGCAAACACATTGGAAAAAGACATGATCACTAAAATCCTGAAATATCATACTCCAATATAAACAAGGTCATTAATACAATAGAACTTAATTATTATTTTAATTCAATAAAAGACTTCGTCAACATGGATTATGAACTTGAACCTCTTAAAACTGGTAGCTTACCATCTTCTTCCTCTGTGAAAATGGTAAGTGTCAGAACTGAAGTAAACAAGAACTTAGTAAAAAAACTCCTCAAAACCTAAATCTAAGTCAATTAAAAGATCTTTAAACAACAAAACCAATAATATTATATGATCATTAAGATCTTCTAATCTATCTTCCAAATGACTTTAAATATCTTTAATTGAAATGCAAAGGGATTGACAACAAAAAAAACCATAAGAATAATTAAATGATTATCAAATATAACCATGCTAACTTTATTGCTCTACATGACCCTCTAATCTTAATACCAAATCTTGAAACAATTGCTAAGAAAATTGGTTTCACATATGCCTTTGCAAGCACTTATAACAAAATATGGGTTTGAACAAATATCAATTCAAAATTCAAATTCTCACTGATAATTACCAATTCCTACATCTGAATAGGCATATGATGGGGATTGGCTCAGATGAGTCATCTGATGAGACACTTTTGACATAACTAAGGTGAGTCATATGACCAAAATTGGTTCAGATCACTCACCTCTTTGTATAACTTGTCTTCTATGTCAAATGAACCCAAAGTCCCTTATAAGTTCCAAAACATGTGGTGCCTTCACTCTGACCTCCTCAACACTGTTAAGCAATATTGGAAAAAAAGTATATATGGAGACCTCATATCTATTTTCTTACTCAAATTAAGAAGACTTAAGATAAGATTAAAAATCTGAAACAAGACAGTTTTGGCGATATTTTTGATAGTATTAACAAAGCTGAAAAAGAAGTCAAAATTATTGAATACTGCCTTCAAGAATCCAATAACTCCACTAACAAAATAAACCTTAATAAGGCTATAGCAAATCATTTAAATCTCTTGGCCAGAGAGGAATATTTCTGGCAAGAAAAGAGTCCCACTCTCTGGATCAATGATGGAGATACAAACTCTAAATATTATTATCATTATATAAAAAGGAGACAAAAAATAATCGCATCCATAGTATATGTATTAATGGAGCTTGGGATGAGGCCAATTTCTTATTTAGTAATTTTGACATGGATTACTTCAAATCCATTTTAAATAACAATACCAATTTTCCAAATCTTGAAAACATCTCTGATACACTTCATAATCTTATTAATGACTATGATAACAATTTCCTCAATGCAACTCTATCAAATTATGAAATTTATACTACAATAAAAACCTTAAACCCTAATAGTGTCTTTGGAGTTGGTGGATTCAACTCTAGATTCTTTCAAAGTTGTTAGATTATTATTAAAACCTGATTCTTGTGCTGCCATCTGTGTATATTTCAGTGGTACAACTACCCCTAAAGATATTTTTGCCACTGCAATATATCTTATTGCTAAAACAATTCTCCCAAATCCTGGCTTGATGACAGACCCATAAGACTATGTACAGTATTCAACATGATACTATCCAAGCTTATCAATAATAGGTTAGCTAAGATTTTACCCAAGATCATTTATGATTTTCAGGGTGGTTTTACGGAGTTTAAAAACATTCATGATAATACCCTGATCACTCAGGAGTTAACTCATGATCTTAACTTGAAAACCAGAGGAAACGATATCATATTAAAACTTTACATGGCCAAGGCCTTTGATAAATTTTCATTCAATTTCCTTTACTATGTCCTTAGCTTTTGGATTCAATAATAAATTTATTCACTTTATTAAAAGAGGCATTGAACACATAAACTACACCATCATCATCAATGGAACACATGGTTATTTTCCTTCAAGAAATGGTGTTAGGCATGATGATCCTTTATCATCCAACCTATTCATCATTGCTGATGAATTCCTCTTAAGAGGCATTAAAAACTTATTCCTTAGTCATAATCATCTGCAAACAAGTCTATAGGATACATCCATATCCTTTGCTTTGTAATTCCAAATGATATCATTATCTTTATGAATGCTTCCATTAATAATGTCAGGAAAGTGTCTAACTTTCTTGAGCATTATCAATATGTTTCTAGTCAATAGATCAATAAGCGAAAAACTACTTTCATTCACTCAAACAAAATTGAGAGCAAGATCTAATGCTATTGAAACTCTAACTGGATTCAAGAATGGTAACCTATCTTTTAAATATTTTGGACTATCTATTCATTCTAATAATCACTCTAAAATTAGGAATGAACTAATGATTAGGAAGTAAAAAATCTGTCATTTGGAGGTAGCTTAATACTGTCTCAATCCATTCTTCTCTTCATTCCTATTTATCACATGCAAAACAACCTTTTACCCAAATATGTCATCTAAAAAATTAATAATCTTATTAACAAATTCTTATGGGGCTGTAAGGAAACATAAAAAACTATTATTTGGGCTAAATGGTCTAAACTTGCAAACATTTTGAAGACATTGGTCTTAACTTGAGAAACTTAAAAGATATTTAAATATCATTTTCTTATAACATCTTGATGAACTTTAGAGAACACAAGTTTATATGGTCCATCTTTATGCATTCCATCTATTGTCCTAACTCTCACCCCCTTCAAATCAAAGCCAAAATACTTAGTTGAAAATCACATATTTTGAAAGATTGGTAATGGAAATGCTGATTTCTCGTTGGACAAATGGAAAAATTCACATCCTTTAATCACAATTTCTCTTAATGAAGACAATTCTTAGTATAACAAAACAAAATTTTCTGAATTATGGCAAAACATCTCATGGAATATCAATAAACTCAATGACAATGTTCTGAATTTGATATAGACAAGATTATTAGGATTAATCTAGATAATAATTGAGATGATATAATTCTATGAAATTTATCATATGGTGGCAACTTCTCTGTCAAAAACACATGGAATCAAATCAGACATAAGAACCCTAAATCCTTAATTCACAAAAAGCTTTAGAATAGAATCACTCCACAAAATGTTCATTCACTCTTTGGAGGATTCTCAATAGGTTCATATCAGTTGAATCTATTATTCCAAGAAGAAACATTAGCTTAGCTTCCAAATTCCATCATTGTTGATAACTTAGAATCTACTAACTATATTTTTGTCAACTACAAAGTGGTGTGGGAAGTCTGGCAATACTTTGTAGGCCTTTTTGGCATTCTAATAAATAATTATATGAATATAATTCATATAATTAATATTTGGTTCATGTCAACCACAAAGCACATTCATATTGCAGTTATATTACCTCATATCATTTTCTTGGCCAATGAGCAGCAAGAAAAACTTTAAACATAACAATACCAAGCATTCTCCCAAAAATATAATTGACAACATTATTCATATTATTACAATACCAAGCATTCTCCCAAAAATATCATTTTCTGGCCTTTTAAAATCAAAATATTGGACAGGTCAACACACTTGGCTATGTGTGAATCCAGTGGTGGATTTGTCCACCATACTTCTTCCCCCTTGCAATTTTACTTATGTCAAATGGGAACTGCATGACCATAATAAACTTAAGATAAATTGTGATAGATGATGTTTAACTAATGGTGGATCTAAAGGTGACTTTGTCATTACAAATCACAAAGGAGATCTTTTACATGCATTTGACATCGTATTTAGTAAAAGCACTTCCATAATTGTTGAATCAAGAGCTTTGTTGAAAGGTTTATTATTTTTCAGTCCAAATAGTATTTATTGTTTAAATATTGAGATTGATTTATTGGAATTATTTGAAATTATTTGAGTTGGTAAATCTCTTTGGCATTAAATATTTCCTTGCATGACTCTAATCACTTTTCAAATGGTTATAAAACATGTGTTTAGATAACAGAATCATGTCGCTGATTAGTGGCCAAGTCGGCTTTCAATTCTAAAACCAAGTATGCATTCACTTCAATTTACTCTCCACTCCTTTTAAGTGCAATTATCTTTCTTGAAAACAACAATTTAGACTATACAAAGATAACTAATTGATTATATTACTAATAGTAGTGTGGTAGGATTACATCTGACCAAATATTTTCATCTTGCAGATACAATTTATATCATTAAATGGAGATAAATTCTCAAGATCGTGAAAGAATATCTATAGCAGTAAAAGCTCGCAATGAACGGTAAAAACATCAAAATAAGCATCGAATACATTTGAAATTCTGAATATGTAAGAAGAAAGCATTTTAGTTTCATTTTCTCATAATGAGTTATGTTTCGCCCATTAGCTAGCGAGGTTAAAATATATTCTGAGGGTAGTTTCAGTAATAAGTTGATTTGGATTTTTGGTTTATCTTGGAAGGTCAACAAAAAGTATTAAACGTGAGTTAAGGAGTAATGAAATCCATTAGTAGGTTTGTTTGTCCCCTTCTCTCTTAATGAAGCTTTTAGACTATTTATAGCGTTAGATTAGGGTCATGGGCCGAGTTTAAGGATCCTAACTCTTAAATTGACGAATTGGATTATAGGTCAGGCCCAATTGCTTAACGAGTTATTAATGCGGGTTAACTAGCTACTTGTTTAGTCATCACTAGTGAGGTGTCTTTTCGAGGAGGTCATAAATGGTGTTCAAGTTATGATTCAGATATTGTCAATACTGGCCCTCGTAAAAATACCAGAATTGCTCTTCGAATTATTTAGCCATTGGGCATAATTTTACTCTCAAATATTTCCGACCAATCATATAGCCCTCATTAGTCTTTACAAAAAAATCTCATTTTTTGAAGACTAATTATCAAGTTTGGTTTTTTTTTCAAAATTTCAAAAGTTTTGAATAAAGAAATTCATATTTTTTTCAAAGTTATTAACGTTGCAGAACTTTAAATCTTCTGTGATATTACCGTTTATTTCTGTCGTGTTTCTTTTATACGTGTCAATTGCTCATTGAGTTCTTCATTTACTCAACCATATGTAAAGTAGGATAATTAACATGCGGCATTTGCATTTCCCTAGGGAGTATAATCATTAGGCTTACCTTTGCCTAGGTAACTATGGTAATTAAATCCATTTTCGTTTGGCCAATCTTATACGTTTTCAAATAGACTAAATTGTTTGCTTAAAGAAAAGAAAATCACCGGTAATTGCATATTTACTGCGAGGACATCTCTAATCAAATGTGGTTGGTTAAATCTCTCTGAATTAGAATAAGAGAAGAGAAAAGACCAAATAGTCGCCGGACTTCCTGTTTATTCTCCTCCAATAGATACTACTCAAGTCATAGAATACGGAGGGTCTCACACTGGTATTGGAAGTCTTATACCATAAAATTCTACAACAATTCCTGGTATTCAAAACCTTATTCCCGAAACATCCACAACTGCCCACTCATCAACTTCTCCACATCACTCATCGAAAAACCTTCCATTTCATAAAGCTTCAAGTCACCCAATTATTTTAACATTTAAAACAATAGGACCAGACTCAGGAGAGATTATCCCAAATCGGATAACTAGGTCATCAGCAGCAAATGAACACCATTGCTACTTATTGATTCTCGTTCATCTCCAAGTCGAAACAAAAACTCATCTGCTTTAGATGATGATGTTGGTACCCGGCCTACTGGTCCATTAAAATCAGATCTTAGGGTCATGGAGGAAGTAATGAAGGATTCGAGTGTGAAATTTCTACTGGGAATGTTCGTTCAGATAGGAGAAACTTCTAGACCTTTCCTTGACCAAATCTTTATAAGGAGAATACTTTGAAGCAATGACAATACAATTGACAAAGAATTATAAGACTTGCCAATTTCTCTGGCTGGTCGAGTTGGCCGCAATTTCAAAAAGGTGACCGTAAAATATATTTTTGTGTTAAATAAGATATCTTATGTTTATTTTCATAATAAAGAACTAGAGGTAGTTCGTACCAAATTAGGATTTCTAGATATGATTAGGGTTACGTTGCCCAAGGCTGGAGAAACTCCGATGAATTGTCGTTCGAACGAGTTAGTTGTTTTTACTCAATAGTTGAATTGAGGTCTCAGGTTTCGCATCAATGAAACAAATATTGAAAGACAGTCACCAAGGATTGACGCATCATTGTTGGATGTCATGGAAACTGTGGTGGAGAAAGACATTGTGCCCATTAACGTAGTCGAGCCAAAAAAAGAAAAATTAAAAGCGACATGTAGAAAGTAGTTGAGAAAAGAAAAAGAAAAAGAACAAGGTCACAATTAATTCGGATTTAGCATTGCATCCGAACGTTCAGGTACCGGTTATTCCTACACCGGATCCTCCTTTTTTATTTCTAAATTTTAAAGGTGAAGGTACTACCGGGAGGAATATCCTTCTAGACGAATTAGCTAGGTTCGACTACGACGCTTTTAATAAAGCCTTTCCAAGCTCTGGTCCTAACATGATATATGATGGTACTTTCTTTGAAATTTCAAAGGAAAATAATGTTGTAGGATATTCAATCATGGGTTGCGTTCGGCCTGTAGTCGAACTAGAAAGAGAAGTAAGAAATCATCGACGAACTATTCAAAACTTTAAAGAACAGAAGAAGAGACTTCAAGATTTCTTTGATGAATAAAAAAACTAGAGCTGATGGTGCAATCAAGGAAGCTAATACCCGTAGAAAAGAAATGGAGAAGGCTAAAGATGAGGTAACCTAAGTTTAAAACAAACTCAACGAATTTGAAACATATAGCTCTAAAAAGATAACCGAGGTGCATGATCAATTGAAAGCCAGTCAAGAATATGTGGATTGTGTTATAGACGAGAAAACATATTTGGAGAAAGACGAGAAAGAATTGGAACAAAAAATTAAAAATTTAGAATCCAAATCGACCCAAGAGGTTGATGATGCAATGGAAGCATAAGCAGATTCCACTATGGAAAAGACGGATTCTCAGGATGTCTCTGTTAAATCAGATATGTTACTGTTGTTTCATAAGAAATTTCTAAATCTAAGCTTGGGATCGTTGTGGGGCTTGGTTTCACATAAGTTCATACCTCCGGGACTTTCTGTGGCAGATAAGATGGTTGCTTTCGAAGAAGCGTCAGAGGGCAGTTTTGATGGAGAAGATGAAGTAGGATCAAAGAAGGGGAGTTCCGACAGAAAATGGGAGAGATTGAATGAACAAGAAGATACAGAGTAACAACTACTAGCTCCCAAGCTTTTTTCAAGTCTTTGGTATATGCAAGGAAATTTTATTTTATATATTTTTGGAAAGTCCTTGGATGTCCAAGGAATTTTGTATTGCACTTTCGAACAAATTCCTTGTATAACCAACACATTCTTTGAGATATTTTCGAACACAGTCCTTAAACGGCCAATGCATTTGGTTTTGATAATTTCTATTCACATTTCGACTTTGGTTTCTTTAATTTTTTCTAAAAATATAAATCTCAAAGGCATATAAACTTATAATGAGTTCGTTCGATAGTAATCTATTCGAAAGCGAGATGAACCTATACTCGATCCATTGGAAGACTAAAAATGAATTTATTGTTAGGCTATTCGAAGTCAAAAATAAAATTACTCTTAAGTTATTCAAAGGTAATCCATTAGAAGGCAACATGAACTTATACTTGGGTCATTCGAAGGTAATCCATTCAAAGACAAAATGAAATTATACTTATTTCAAAGGTAGTCCATTCGAAGGAAAAATGAATTTTAGAGAGAAAAATGATTTTAAAGGCTAAAAATGAGTTGATTGATAAGTCAGGAACCTGGTTAAAACCTCCTCGAGCCACCATGGTAGGAAAGCGTATGCCTCAATTTGAAATATTTGCACAAAATAAAAGTAAAGTAAATAATTACAAATTTACTCCAAGTACATCCTTAGGTGTTCAATATTCCAAGGGTGCCTTAAAGGAATGCCCTCTTGATCAACCAATCAGTAGGTCCCTTGCTTAACCCTTTAAACAAGTGTATACGGACCTGCCCAATTCCAGGCCAATTTTCCTAGCCTCTTATCCTTGGTATGTATAAATATTTTTCTTGAATATTAGTCCCCAACACTAAATTCTCTTCTCCAAATCTTGGAAGCATACATGCTTCTCATTAACCCTTGATAATGAACCTTTCTGAGATGACCTTGACGTCTTTTTTCTTCAATTGAGATCAAGTTGAATTCGTACAACCGTTTTGTTATCTTGTTCGAAATAGCTTTGAATTTTAAAGTAAGGAAAATTTGATTTAATTGGGGAAATATCATTCATTCCGTATACCAAAGGAAAATGTGACTCTTGAGTTGTTGAGTGTAGAGTAGTCCTATAGGCCCATAATACCTCCTGTAAGTAGTTCGGCCACTTACCTGTTGCCCCCTCCAAATTATTTTTTGGACTTTTCAGTATGGTCTGATTAACCATTTCTACTTGACCATTGGCTTCAGGATGAAAGGGAGAAGAAAAACAATATCGAATTCCTCTTGAAGCACAAAAGTATTTTGTTTCTTGGTTATCAAATTGAGGACCATTATCGGTTGTAATGCATCAAGATATTCCAAATCGGTAAAATAGATAGGTTAAGATGAACTTTATAACTTCTTTGGAGGTAGTCCCGGAAAATGGTGCAGATTCTACCCATTTAGGAAAGTAATCTACTACAACCACGATGGTTCGCCGCCCTCCAGACGCAATAGGTAAAGGCCCTACAAGATCAAGTTCCCACCTATCAAAAGGCACTACTTCGGATATATTTTGCATTGGACCAGCTGGGACATGAATCACATTTCTAAACCTTTGGCAAGGATCACATTTTCTCACCAATTCTTTAGCATCTGTAATGATAGTAGGCCAATAGTATCCTACAAGCAAAACCCTTATGGTGAGAGCCTTGTAACCACAGTGAGTTGATCATTCTCCATCATGGAGTTCAGATAAGATACATTTAGATTCATCCGATCCAAGATATCAGAGCAATAGTTTACTCAAAGACTTTTTATATAACATTTCTCCCGAAACAAATCCATGCGCCTTGAATTTCAACTTTTTAGCTAGATCTTTATTCTCCGAAAAGACTCCCTCGGTTATAAAAGTTGAATTTCACGTCCTCAATCTGAATTGGATATGACCGATATTTGATAACATTTTTCAATATTAAGATCCTTATTTGAATAATTTGTTGTAAACGAACGATATTCTTGTACTAAAACCTAGGAAAACGCTTCAGTGTAGGAAATAATATCCAAAGAATCGACCATCTAATTCTCAGCCCGAGGTATATGTTTGTACCTCACATTTTCAAAATATGTTGATACTTTTTTCAATACCTGGAGGTACTTCAGTAGTTGCTCTTTTTTCATTTCACATAAGTCTTGAACTTGGTGAACCAGTAGTTGCGAATCACTCATACCGTTGTGGCTCCACAAATTTGGGCGAGCCTTAGACCATCGATAGCTGCTTCCTATTCGGATTAATTATTTGATGGTTGGAAACCGAACCAAATAGCTTGGTACATGAAATCCCCAAAACGGAGAATTTAAACATATTCCGGTTTTGCATCCTATAATACTAGACCTTCCATAAATCCGAACCACTCATTCGTTTTTCTATGAATCCATAGAATCATCTGAAGTCTTTCGATCAGAATAAAATTCTACCAAGAAATCTGCTACCGTCTGACCTTTCATAGCTATTCGAGGAGCAAAATTAATGTCGAAATCTCCCAATTTAATGTAACACTTGGTCATTCGAATCGAAACATCTGAATTTTGTAGCATGGCTTTAAAAGGAAAAGAAGTTCGAAATGTTATTGAATGTCCATGGAATAGGGCCGTATTTTCCTTGCTGAAATGACTAAAGCCAAATCCAGCTTTTCTAGCTTCAAATACTTTTTTCGGCCTCAAGTAAAGCTTTGTTGATGTAGTAGACGGGGTGGGGTAACTATCCACTTCCCGAACTAATATTGCGCTTACAACATAATCTGAAACAACCAAATATATGTAGAGTCTTTTCCCTTCTGTTGGTTTGAACAAACTTTTTGGGTTGGAAAAATGTTTCTTTATTTCAATGAAAGCTTTATCACAATTTGGAGACCAATTAAAATCATTTGCATTTCTCAATACCTGAAATAATTGGGAGCATTTATCCGAAGATCTTGACACAAATCTATTCAATGTTGCTAACCTTCCCGTGAGTATTTGTATTTCTTTTGTCGATCTGGATGGATCCATAGCTAACAGAGCATTCAACTGTACCGGATCAGCTTGAATCGCTTTCTCACTGATTATATAACCCAAAACATTTTCGGACCGAACACCGAAAGTATATTTCTCTGGGTTTAGTTTCAAATTAATGGCTTCAAGTTTAGAAAAAGTTTCATGAGATCAGATAAACAATCCTCATTTTTTTACACTTTTCACCATTATATCATTTATGTATACCTCTACATTTCTACTGATTTGATTGGCGAATGTTTTGTTAACCAAACGTTGATAAGTAGCACCAGTATTCTTCAATCCGAAGGTCATTACTTTGTAACAATGTATCCCCCGATCGGTAATAAATATAGTATAATCTTGATCATTCAGATCCATTTGAATTTAATTGTATCCAATAAAAGTGTCCATAAAAGACAACAATTTGTTTCCAGACATGAAATCCACCAGTTGATCTATTCGATGCATTGGGAAGGGGTCCTTGGGACAAGATTTATTAAGATCGGTAAAACCGATACACATGCGTCATTTCCCGTTTTTCATTTTTACCATAACTGGATTGGCTGATCGCAAGGGGTATTGTGACTCATTTATGTGACCTATCTTGGTTAACCGATCTACTTCTTTACATATTGATTCTCATTCATCCTTAGAAATAGCCCTTCTTTTCTGGATCACAAGACCTGCATCTGATCATACCGACAACTTATGGAAAATGACATCAGGTGTTACACCTATTATGTCTTTACTATGCCAAGCAAACGCATGTTGATATTCGGATAGAAATTTTAGCAATTCATTTTTCAGATTTGTTGATAATTTTGAACCAATTCGAATATTTTTTTCTCTTCCCAAACAATAAACTTGTATTTCTTCAATCGTGATAATCACATTGGGATTCTCCCTTAGATCATCTATACGATTTCAATCCGAAAATGACTCCTTTAATTATTATTCAGTTTTAGTGGTTGGTAAACTATGAGTATTTTAGAGCTAATGCTGCAACATAGCATTCTATGGCTGTTTTCTGACTACTCCGTACCACTCCTACCTGATTCTCTAAAAGGCACTTTAGATATTGATGAATTGTAGATGCAACGACATGCATCCTTGAGAGCCAAGACCTGCCAAACATGGCATTATAGCAAGTTGGGAAATTTACCATTACAAAAAATACTTAGACTGTTTTCTTGAAAAGCCCCCTGCCAAGAGTTGTTTCTCCCTCAAACTCTCCCATGATGTTAGCTGGATTTCTCGTAACCCTACGATGTTTCGGTTCGAAGGTTGAATCACTGAGGGATTTTTTATTTGTTTGTAAGCTGAAAAAAAACACATTGGCTAAACTACTGGTATCGATGAGAATTCTTCGAATCTCCGTACCATCTATAAAAGCCCCAGTAACAACAGCATTTTCATGTGGTCCAATGACGTCTCTCAGATCATCTTCGTCAAAAACCATAAATGGTAAAGGCCCTTGATATCAATGAGCTGGTATATTCCCTTCCAATTGCACATCCAAAGTGTTGACATGCCTTTTTCTAGAGCAATTTGAAGGCGTCATTGCCGTATCTCCTCTGAATATTGTTAACGATTCGAAAACTTACACAAATGGGAAACCCTCATATTACCCTCACTCACCATGTTAACAAGGTTTCGATCAGGATCCGGATCTAAATACTCCGAATTGAAATAAAATAGATCTTGAAACTTATCCGTAATCACCATGGTTTATTCTCCTTTTGAGATATCTGAAGTGATTCTTCGCACATTAGGTGTACTAGCTTGTTTTTTGTTAATGCTTGAGTCAGGCCTATTCGAAACCTGATTTCTATTCGAGCCATGGTTTTTTAACAAGGTTTCCAGCTTCCTATTTTCGATCAACAACTGAATCTCTTGCTTCAGAGCTATACAATCTTTTGTATCATGACCCTATCTTCATGATACTTACAAAAATGGGTATTTCAGTTTTCCCTTGGATTTTAGATAGGTAAAGGTCTCCGGAAATGTATTTGTTCATTGGTTTTATCATATGTCACCACGTTTTCAATTAATTCTACAAAGCAGCTAGGTTGGACCCACTGGTTCCCTCTTGGCCTGGATTGCTGAGTTTGGTTCGATCTAGATCGTCCAGATCCTTGACCTGATTCTCGAGGTCGGGAATTAGAAGAAACATGCGACTGACTAACAATTTGTTGATGCGAAGGACCTAAATGGGGTTTATTCTGCCGAGGATGGCTTAACAACTTGGTTTCTACTACAGTGATCTCTTTTCCAAATTGATTCAAAAGGCCACCCCACGTTTCTACCTTTTTCGTGTGATGATATCAACTAACTCTTCTATCAATAACCCTTGTCTAAGGGAAGCTATGGCCACCTACTCATAACAATTAGCTAAAGTATTATTAGTATTCACGAACCTACTAACTTATTGTTTCAAGGTTTTCGTATCCATCTGGTGGCAATGGATTATGGTATCATCACTTTCTTTAAATTCCTTACTTCCTATGAATTTCTGTCGGAAGGTCATCCAAAACATATAAAAAACTTTAGTCGACCCCTCCGGTCTGTTGTACCACTTCAAAACAATGTCTTTAAATATTTGAGAAAAGACCTGACACAGAACTTTGTCATCATCATCGAAGCTCATCATAAAGTTTTAAATTGTTCCATGTGATTATGCGGATTTTTACTCCCATCATATTATTCCATTTTAGACACATCTAGACGTCGTGGGAGGTGTCCGGATATAATCTTTGCCGAAAGTAGTGATTGGCCTCCATTTACATCTCTGGCTAAACTAATGTATTTCACTATAATCGACGAATATACCTGGTTTGGATCGAACAACAAATGGGTCACTCAACAGCTGGTGTATACCGTGATCGGTTGAACCCTTAGTTTTCCCTTTATAATCTAACTTCTTCCATTTCTTAGACTTTTTCCCCGACATTTCCCGATCCCTCAGTTTTCTGTCTCTACCAAGCAATTTTCTTTCCCCAACGTTTATCCCGGTGTTTATCTTTTTTCTTTTGTTGATAAAAATCATTGCTAGTAATGGAAGAAAATGAATTTGTTGATGAAGATGAACTCTTGCCGGATTCCGAAGAGCTAGAATATTTTTCATCATGAAGCTCTAGTTGATGGTTTTTAGGGGAATGATCTGTCAATACTTGCTTTGGATATCCGGACGAATTATCTCTTGGCTCCACCAAGTCTCTTTCAGCTTTCCGATTTGTATTTTCATTGCTTCAATTTCTTTTTTTTTAATTCGGCAAGCTCATTTATTAGTTGGGCTCTTTCTTCTTTTTCATCTTTTTTGGACGAAGCCCTTATATGAGCTTCTCTAACCCGCTCCTCTTCATTTACTGGGTGTTGATCAACATGAATTTCCTCATCCATTCTTCAATTCTTGTTGTAAAGTTCTGAAAACTTTGGATTAGCGTAATCCGGGTGTCCCGCCTCCCACTCTGGTCGTCAAACTTGTGAGGTTAAATTATATTTTGAGAGTAGTTTCAGTAATAAGTTGATTTTGATTTTTGGTTTATCTTGGAAGGTTGTCAAAAGGTATTACACGTGAGTTAATGAGTACTGAAATCCATCGGTAGGTTTTTTGTCCCCTTCTCTCTTAATGATACTTTTAGTGTATTTATAACATTAGATTAGGATCATGGCCATGGATCAGGTGAATCGGATCATGGATGAGGTCCAATTACTTAACGAGTTATTAATGCGGGTTAACTAGCTATTTGTTTAGTCATCATCGGTAAAGTGTTTTTTTTATAAAAGAAACCATAAATATTGTTTGAGTTATGGTTTGGATATTGTCAACGTTGGGCTTCGTAAAAATACAATAATTACCTTTCCAGTTATTTTAACGTTGGACATAATTTTATTCTTTCCGCCCCATCATTGACAATAAACTTTTAATTGATATGATAAACGCTCCTTGACAAAAAAAATAGCAACACCATGACATAATACGAATGAATTATTTTACCCCTAAGGGGTAGCCGAGTTGGTTGAGTATGGCATTCTTATGACCAAAAGGTCATGAGTTCGAGTCCCTCTACATACGCTTTCTCGGCTGAGCCTGTCACCTTGTGTGGTTTACCTTCTGGCGTTGGTTTGCAGGCTATCGCGTCAGACTGAGGGTTTACTATGTGCGCACTCATTGCACTCTGAGTAGCGGCGGGATGATTTACTCTGTGCGCACTCATTGCACTCTTAGTAGCGGCTGTGGATTCCCTCCGAAAAAAAGGAATGAATTATTTTTGCAAAAAAGAAAAAGTGGATAGTGGTTTTTAATACGGAATTTGGATCTACAAATAAATATCTGTATCATTATGAGAAAAGATTAAACATAAAATAAATAATATGTAACCTTATAAATGAAACAAGTACATAACTTTATATTATTTTTCTTTTAACAAAGCTCACATAACTTATATTAAATAAAATCTTAAGTTTACAGCTAAGAAAAAAAGCTCACATAACTTACTTTTTTTACCTCTAAACATCTCCAAAACCTATTTTTCAATATTTAATTTATTTAAAAATCGTCAAACTGTTTAGTTTCAATTTGATAAAATATATTTAAATTTTCTCCCCATAGTTTGGTGATCTGATCTATTCTGTTTTATGGTGGATTAAACTGAATTATGCATAGACCGGCGAACAAAGAAAGCTTTACTAGAAACCAAAAATCTACAAATGGGTAGGGCTACTTTAGAGACGTGTGAATCTGATTGATTGATCGAGAGTTAGGCCTAAACGTTGACTTAACCCTATCTTCACCCGCAAGCATCCAAAACTGATTGCTGTTGCTTTGCTTGCATCATTCTTCATTACGAGACTTGTTTTTGTCTTTCGATGAAAACAATATACTCCGCTACCATGCTTGCGGGTAGTGGAGTATATTGTTTACTCAACTTGTAGACTTGTTTAATACTCCACTACCATAACATAACATGTAAAGATTTTGGAACGACCATTGAATGGTGGGAATCCAAAAAATTTCAAGAATGCTCTTTTTTTAGTGTTTTTTCTAAATCAATTTCTAAATCAATTTTGCTAGTTTTTTTTTTGTTATGTGCCGAATTGATGAAAATTTATAATAATTTCCTTTTCGAGGAAGAAAATTTTTCTGCTCTGCTTTGGTTGGATAAAATCCATGATAAGTCATCAAATCGGTTCATGAAATCCTACCTCGATGCTGTAAAACCAAACTGTTATCAAAACCAAAACTTTAATCCAATGAGTTGTTCGACGAAAGACGATCACATATTAATTCCAGTATGAAAAATTTGTCAAAGATATTCCAAAGAAACCGGTGTTGAATAATTTCCTTAACTCGTTTAAATTCAAAAGAAATTACAATGTAAATGTTTGGGATTCCCGACATATTTTCTTAGAATTTGATTTAAAGGAGGATGTAGGCAGATTATGGTCCAGAAAGGTATGAAACTTTGATAATGTTGTGATGAGGATTTTGCGATGAACTCTAGATTTCAGTATAAAGAAAGAGAGATCTCTTGTTTTAACTTGGATTACTATTGGGAAATTGCCTGAATATCTTTATAACTCAAAGGTCCTAAGTGATATAGCTGAATCTTTGGGAACGGTTTACAAAATTAAGATACCAAATAAGAACAAAGTTTTTTTATAATAGGTTTCAAGCTCTTGTTGAAATTGATGTTAGAAAGAAACTCCAAAATCGTTTATGGATTGGTTTTGGATCAAATGACGGTTGTTGGTTGAATATTCGCTATAATAATCTACCGGATTATTGTGATGTTTGCTGGCACATGGGTCATAAAAGTGTTAAGTGCAAGAAGACTCAACTTCATGTTGAGAATGTGAAAGATAATGAAAGAACTGTTGGAAAAGCTACTAAAAGCAAGACTGGCACTGAAATTTTTTCAAATCTTGTTTATAGGCCAAAAGTGCAGTCCATTGTTGTTCACCAGAATCAAGAAGCGCAGTCAAGTGGTAACAATAAAAACAGGCTGAATCAAACTCTCCCCAATTACAAGAAAACTTAAAAGAAGTCACTATGCCAACAGAATCGGAAGTAATATGGGCTCTCCAAATGCTTGAACAAGGTTACTCTTTGGATAACCAAGACAAGATCAGTATTGAAAATTCTCCTCATCCAGAAAACATAGGAAGTATCCCAGCAATGCTTGTTGGAAAAATGCAGACTTCAATGATCGTAGCTTCAAAGTGCTCCTGAATAGAAAACTGAAATCAGTGAAAAAAATTCAAAAAATCAAACAAAGTTAAAATTAAATCTCTAAAATTTTCAGAGATCAACAAAAACCACAAATATTTCTCAGATGATTATAATGATTCTTAGCTGGAATCTGCGTGGTATTCAAAACAAGTCTACAGTCAATAGGCTGCACTCTATTATCAAAAATGAAAATGTAAAAATTCTTGCTATTCAGGAGCATATGGTGCAGGAAGACAGGAGAGTTGGTATTGTTTCTAATCTGGGTTTTAACAAATCTGTTTCTAATAGTTTTAATAAGATTTGGTTGGCTTGGGTGGATGATATAAAGATTGATATTCTGGCGAATCATGAGAAATGTATGCATTGTGATGTTACTGATACTATTACCAACAAAAACTTCATGTTTACTGTTGTATGCGCAAAATGTCAAAGGGTTAACAAAAGACACCTCTGGGACCATATCAGCTTGTGTCTACAACTGAGAAATCTTGGATAACAGTTGGTGACTTAATGTAATAGCTTCCTCAGATGAGCAAATAGGCTGTATATCTCTATGTCAGAATAGTATGAATAATTTCAATGATATGATGGTTATTTGCAACCTTGAAGACGTTGGTTTTGTTGGATCCAAGTTTACCTGAACAAAGAAAACAAGTGGAAAAGATTAGACCGCGTTATAATAAACCAAAATTGGTCTGATATCTTCACTGAAACTCAGGTTACTCACATGGTCAGAGCTTGTTCTGACCATACTCCCTTGTTTATAACTGTTAGTTTAAACTGTAATAATTCTAATAACAAAAATAAATATTTCAAGTTTATGAATAATTGGACTACTGACAATAGTTTTTTAGTGTTGTTGAAAAAAACTGGAACCTTAGGATCTATGGGCAGCCAAACCAAATTTTATGGTTTAATTTGAAGAGGCTAAAGGCTTGTCTTAAAGAGTGAATACTAGGTACTTTGGGAATGTTTTCAACAAGTTCAAAGACATTACTTCTGAAGTGAGAAGAACGGAAGAAAAGCATATCAACCTAAACAATTACAACTCTAAAGCTGACCTAGCTAAGGCTAATAGCTTATACATTCAGGCGTTAAAAATCAAGGAGATGTATTGGAAACAGAAGTGTTACAACAGATGGATCAAGGAAGGAGACATGAATACCAAGACCTTCCATGATTATGTTGCTAAAGAGAGAAGAAAGAACAAAGTTCAGGGTATCAAAGAGAATAACATATGGTTCCAGGATCAGGAGAAGCTTGGTGCTTCTGCTGTTAATTTCTTTAAAAAAACTTAACTAAGGAGCCTTACAGAAGTAAATAGGAGGAGATGAAGCTTATGAAGGATATTATTTGATTATATTCCTAGTTGTATCACTAAGGAAGACAATGACATGCTGCTCAAAGCTACTGATGAGAAGGAGATATGGCACACCATAAACAAATGAGTTCTGCCAGTGGTGCTGGTCTGGATGGATACAACATTCATTTCTTCAAAGTTTATTGGAATATCATCAAATGTGATTTATGTATTGCTCTAAAATCTTATCTTAAAGGCTATAGCATTCCTAGAGGCATTTTTTCCACTAGGATTTGTCTCATCCCTAAGTCCTCAAATCCTATGAACTGGAGTAATTACATGCCCATTAGCTTGTGCTCCATGTTCAACAGAATCATGTCTAAAAGTATAAACTCTAGAATAGCTGAAATCCTCCCCAAAATCATATCTAAATATCAAACTGCTTTTGTTAAAGACAGGTCTATTCACAAAAATATTTTGATTGCTAGAGAGATGTTTCATGACATAAATAAAAGGCCTGCGACTAGTAACACTGTCATTCAATTAGACATGTCAAAATCCTTCGGAAAAATGTCTCACCAATTCATTTTTAAAGTCCTTTCTCTTTTTGGCTTTTCAAACAGTTTTATAAACTTATCAAAAATCTTATAACTGATGTTAATATTTCAATTTTGATTAATGGAGAGATGCTTGGTTACTTCAACCCCAAGAGAGGTCTGAGGCAAGAGGATCATCTTTCCCCAAGCCTCTTAATTATTAGGGAAAAAGTCTTAACCATAGGCTTATTCAAGCTCATAAACAGCAATCCCTTGTCTGGATTTTGTAGACGATATTCTAGTTTTGCAGATGATATTCTAGTTTGCAGAACTGACATTTTGATCCCTTGTCTGGATTTTGCAGAAGATATTCTAGTTTTTACTAATTGTATGAAATCTTCTATTGACATGTTAAGCAAGTTTCTAGATAGGTATCAAGCTGTGTCAGGGCAAGCAATTAATAAGTCTAAGACAAAGCTTATTACCTTTAGCAAGATACAATCCACCATAATCCATAATCTTAAGTGTCAGACTGGATTCTTTGTTGAGTCTCTTCCCACTAGCCACCTTGGAGTTATGATTAGCAACAATAATTATTCCAGGAAATTCTATAGCATTATTGATAGAGTGAACTCAAAAATTCAAGAATGGAATGGGAAGCATTTAATGTTTGGGGGTAGGCTTACTTTGATATCTTCAGTTCTTATGGCCATTCTTGGTTACTGTATGCAAAACTCCACTCTTCCCAACTGCATTATCAAAATGCTTGAGCTTATTTTTAATAAGGTCTTATGGAGATCAAATTTTAATGAGAAGAATACTCACTGGTGCTCCTGGTATAAGATATACAGGCCCTTTGATGAAGGTGGGCTCAACATCAGAAGTTTGTCTGATTTGCAACTTACTTTTTCTCAAAAATTATGGTTCATCTACAGAAAGAAGGACAGTTTATGGGCTAGTTTTATGCATAACATTTACAGTATCAATAAGCACCCTTTAACTCCTAATACTTACAAGAATTATTCCCTCACCTGGAAAAGGATGATTGTTGTTAAAGATGTTGTTGAGTGTAACATTAAGTGGCTGTTTGGGAAAGAAAATATGGACTTTTGGAGAGAAGACTGGCACAACCATCCTCCCATCTTGAATTTTAGAAATATCATCAATAACTATTGGCATCTTAAAGCCAATGTGAACTCTTTTTGGAGAAATGATAGGTGGGACACTGAGCAATTGAGAAGTTTTCTGCATGAGGATAGAATTAAGCAAATTCAAATGGTTAGAATTGACAACACCAAAGAGGATAAGATGATTTGGGCTCTCTCTCATGACTATAGCTTCAATACAAAGCTCACTTGGAATAACACTAGAAAGCAATACACAAAATCTGATTTATACAAGAAGATTTGAAATCACCTCACTCCGAGGAAGTACTCCTTTCATTTATGGGAACTTTTAAAGAACTTTATTTCTACTGATTCTAACTTGCAGAGAAGGAATCTGAGTTTGGTTTCGAAATATCAGTTTTGTTCCAACTCATAGGACACTAACCATTTGTTTGTTAGCTGTCAGTATTCTTGGAGTATTTGGAATCATTATAGAAATATTTTTAACATTCAAATTGTTAGATATATGGTTTTGTCTCACATTGTTAGAACCTGGTTTTGGTTTTCAAAATCAAAAGTTCACATAACTCATACTTTGCCTGCTATCATCTTTTATATGTTATGGAAAAACCGAAATAGCTCTAGACACCATGGGCACTATGATTCAGTTACTAAAACCATTAATAACATAAAGAATGTGATTACTGGTTTAGACATTTCTAACAAGTTGAAACGTAAGCACTGGTTTCAGGTTTCAAATGCAGGTTTTAGTCTGGGATGCTCTTCTGCTCTTAACAAAATCAAAAAGATTGAATACCTTAAATGGACAGCTCTTGAAGACGGTAGATTGAAGATGAATGTCGATGCGGCTTGTCTTAGCAATGGAGAATCAAGTAGGAAATTTTTATTTGTAATAACAAAGGAGATATCATCGACTGCTCAGGGAACACTGACGGAAATCTCTCTCCGATGTTAGCAGAAGCAAGAGTGCTGCTTGAAGGCTTGATAACTTGCGCTAAAAACAATTGGAGTAAGGTGTATGTCGAGTCTGATTTTCTGCTTCTCATCAATCTGCTTGCGGATGGAAAATCCCATTGGTATCTCTCACCCCTCATGAAATTTTGTAGAAGCCTGATCTCTTCGAGAATGAACATAAAATACACCTCGAGAATACATAATCAAGTTAGCGATTTCCTTGCCAAATGGTCTCTAAACTCTTCGAATAAGATAAGTTTTCCTTATCAAAAGATTCCAAATCAACTATTAGCTATCACTTCTCTTGAAAGTTTGGATTTGGGATACCTTAACCCAAACTCAAATTAGTCTTAGTTGAAAGTTGTTTGCCGTTCTTATCTATTGGTACTAATCTAAAAAGATAGATATTTGTTGATTAAGATGGAATGCTGAAGCTTTGATTCAAGGGTGCCAGTAGCCATTGTTAATGTTCTTTCCTTTGCTAAGCTATTCTATGCTTATGTTTTTTATATATATAAATGGAAATCTCTTTCCTTTGAAAGAGTCGTTCATCTGTTGACTTTGTAAAGCTAGTGGTGAGCCATGTTTTCATTTTTAATCAATATAAGAAGTAATTTTGATTAAAAAATAATACTCCACTACCATTAAGAAGCATCATTGTTACTGGAGCTAGAGTAACGGGCCTAAAGTTTATTGTTGAGCCCAAAACTCATAAATTATAGTAGTAGTAGATTCGTGATTGGTAATGCCAATCGGTGGCCAAAAATAGCAGTTTAAAAGACATTAACTATCCTACTTTGATTTTTAAGGATTTGATAAAAACTTTTATATGGAAATTTATAATTTCAATGGACAAATCGACTCTATAATTTTTTTTAATAATCTTAAATTTAATAAAATTATCGTCAGTCACAAGATTTAGTTAAGAATTGGAGTTCAAAGAAAATGACGAAAAAGTGAATGAATAGGTTAAAAAAAGGAAAACAGAGGAGAAAAAGTATTAAGATAATGTTTCAAATAATCCAAAAGATAATATTGTTTTAGGACTATGGTAAATTGAAACCATTTATTGTTATAATGAAACTTCCAAATCACAAAATATTTTCCAAAATGAAACTATCTTATATAGTGTGGTTTCATGAAAAAAACCGATCTTAGTTTAGCCAACTCTTCTACTAAAGTATGTTTATAGTTTCTATGAGATTACATTTTTAGTCTAAATTATTAATAATATCTTATAGTGAGTAAAAAAAATAGATGGTAGAAGACGGAGTTTGTTATATTTCATTTAATATTGCATCAAGCGAAAAAAATATAAACCCTTGTTTGAGATTCACTTTAAAAATAAATAAGATAAAATAAATTATGAGTTTGTCTCTAGCTATCCATCTAATATTTTGCTCATTTTCCTTCCTTAGCGATTCTGTAGATGAACATAACCAAGTTAGAAAATAAAAGGTTTTATTTTTTTCAGACACGATAGAAAATGTATGATTTTTTTATAGGTTTTAGTAGGGCTGTTATCGGTCCGGTTTGGTCCGGGTTTTGAAGGAACCGGGCCGGACCGCTAAGCTTTCGGTTCTAATTTTTGGAACCGGACCGAACCGCTAAGATTTCAGTTTGGTTCAGTTCGGTCTGGTCCGGTTCGGTCCGGTTCGGTTTGGTTCCGGTTCTGGTTCGGTCCGAATTCGGTTCGGTCCGGTTCCGTTTCGGTCCGGTTTGGTCCACTTAAAAAAAAATCCAATTAAAATTTGATTTTTAATCTTTTTTGTTGAAATAAATGATATAAAAAAATAAAGTTTATAAGTTAATCTTTGATTTTCTTAAAATATTGGTAATTAACTATTAATTTTGGTACTATAATTTTTAAAATAATATATAATAATAATAATAAATATTCGGTTCTAACAGTTTTATTGGTCCGATTTCTTATTGCTTCTATCGGTTTATCGATTTTATCGGTTCGATTCCGTATCGATTCTATCGGTTTATCGGTTCGATTCCATATCGGTCCTATCGGTTTTATCGGTTCGGTTCCGAACCGGTTTGTTGTTTCGATTCCTTATCGGTTTTCGGTTTTTAGAATGGAACCGCGAACCGGACCGTTAAGGTTCGGTCCGGTTCTCGGTTCCGGAGAACCATTGACAGGCCTAGGTTTTAGGATGATAAAATGCCTAAACCTAGCCCCAACATTGTAAAGCTCATCCTATAATACTTCATTGTGTCCGGAGGTCATAACCCGATAAATTGATGATTCAATTTATTCTCTGATTTATTATCTAAGGTTTAAGTGTTGAAATTTAGGCTCTCTTCATCATTGTGCCCATCATAACCCATTTTCACCCACATATCCAATTTAGTTAATTAAATAATTAACTCGATTACTTTTAATTTGGACTTCCTTAAAATAATGATCGAATATGTTTATATAGCATGTCGGCCCGTAAATATATTCCAACAATCTATCACTTGGACCGCCACATGCTACTCAAGAATACAATCTCAACTTTAATTAGATCCATGTATTTATTTTCAATGGACAAGCAGTACAATCTCGTACAGGACTGATAAAAATAAATGACTAAAGACTTTTTTCTCGTAATATGAACACTATGATGCAGCAATAATCACATTACCATTAGAAATCAATTACTCTGGTCAATTATGAAGTGAGGCCTAAAAGTAATATAGCTTATAATTATGCATATATACTCTTAAATGGTTCCTATCTTTGAAGATCTAATACAATATATATATATATATACCAATAAATATTTCCAAGCATATATATATATATATATATATATATATTATAATAAACTTAAATGTGCAGAATACTGCAAAATATAACATCAGATCCTATAACAAACTCTCCCACTTAAACTAACAATATTTTAAGTCAATTACACCCATACTGATTGCGTGTCCCTGGGAAACCTTAGGCACAACTGCATTTGTTAGAGGATTTGCTATCATGGAGTTTATGTTGTTGTGCTCTATACTTATTTGACCAATGTGTACTCTTTCTTTAACAGACATGAACTTTATGTCTATGTATTTGCAACTAAAAAGTTCATATTGCTGTTATAGTATTGCACTACGAAATTCTGCAATCAAAATTACTCGTTCGATACCTCAAAGCACGCAACAAATTCTTCCACCATGGTGGATGATGCAATAAGTGTTTACTTCACACTTTTCCATGATATTGCACCTCAATCTAATGAGAATATGTTGCTTGAAGTAATTTTTAGTGTGTCATTGCATCCATTAAGAACTAAGTTGGAATACCCAATGATCTTCAGTTTATCCGACTTATCATATGTCAACATGTGCCTTTTTGTTCTATGCAAATACTGGAGTCCCCTTTTAGCTGGCTTCCAATGATCCATGCCTGGATTACTTAACATACATCCTCAACAATATTTTACAACAAAGGCAATGTCCAACCCAGTACAAAATTGAGCATATACTAAACTCCCAACTTTCGAATCATAAGGGATCGTTTTCATTTCCTCAATCTCAAGTTTTGTCATATGACATTGACATAGACTAAGTTTTTCACCCTTTGCTATATGGGTACTTATAGGTTTGCAATCTTTCAATCTGTAAAGTTTTAACACCCTTTCGATATATGTATTTTGTGATAATCCAAAAATACAACAGGAGTGCTCCCGATGTATATGGATTCCTAATACAAAACTGGCATCACCAAGTTCCTTCGTATTAAACTTGTCTCATAGAAATATTTTTGTAGTGTGTAATAATTAATTATTGTCCGATGCAAGAAATATGTCATCCACATATAATATAAGTAACATAAAATTACTCTCACTAAACTTACGATACACACAATTTTTAACCGAGTTGATCTCAAAGTCATAACTGACTATCGCCTCACGAAATTTGTGGTACCATTGACTAAAGGTCTGTTTGAGCCCATATACGAATTTTCTAAGCTTGCTACCCAGATCATTTGAGTTGCTTTCTAAAAAGTGTTATGGTTGCACCATATAGATTGTTTTCTCAATATTACCATTGAGAAAAACGGTCTTAACATACATATGATAAAGCCCAAGGTTAAAATGTGTGCAATTAATGCCATGATTGCTCTATAGGAATCCTTCATGGATACCGAAGTGAAGATTTATTTAAAATCAATCCCTTCATGCTGAGTATAAACTTTCGCTACAAGAGGTACTAAATGTCTTTTCACATTACCTAGCGAATTACATTTGGTTTTTTAAACCCACTTATAACTAATTTCTTTTTTTCCTCTAGGTAATGGGACATTATCCCATATCGCATTATCCTGTATTGATTCATACTATTCCTCCATAACTTCAATCCACTATCAAGAGTCAAAGATCGTCATGGCCTATTTGTAAGATGATGGATGATTTACAATTCCAACTCATGACTCATCATGCTCCTGACCTTCTTAAGAAGACTATTTCTTCTTGTTGCATTTCTGGAGGAGGTAGAGTTTGATTATTATGAACGATGTCATTTTGATATTCTTCTGAAATATTACCTTGAGGTTCATATTATTCTACATGGACCATATCTGTATCATTGTTAGAACCCTCAAGTTGAGCATCAGTGTTAATTTGAGGATTACCATGTTCTAAGATACCAAAATGATTATCATTACAACCCAATCTTATATTACATGAGTATTCCCGTTAAAAACTTCATGAATCTTTATAGATTCTTCCTCAAAATCAACATCTGTTCTCTTATTCTTCCCCTTCCCCAAACTCAACATTCTCTAGAAACTTGACCATTCATTTCTCAAATATTATATAAGAGGAAGAATCATAAAACTTGAACCATCCGGAATGTTTGGAATAACCTATGTAGAAGCAACTCATTGTTTTTAGGTCCAGTTTCTTTCCCTAAGGTTTGTAAGGCCACGCCTCAAGTGGACAACCCTAGACATGCAGATGCTTTATATTGAGTATACGTCCATTTTTAAAGCTCATATGGAGTCCTAACAGTATCTTTAATGGGTACTCGGTTGAGTATATAAGCGACACATTTGATGGTTTACCTACAGAGAGATAATGGTAGAAATAAGTGACTCATCATACTTGTAACCATATATTTTAGTGTTCGGTTTGTCTATCAGATACACCATTCATGCGGGGGTAAGCCCGACATTATGTATTGAGGGACTATGCCACACTTCTCTAAGTTTTAGCAAAAGTTTTGTGATTTTGTTCACCTGACCCGTTATATCTGCCATAATACTAACCACAATGGTCATATATAATGGTCTTAATTTTCTTACCGAGTTTTTTTAACTTCGGTCCTAAGAGCTTTAAACTAGTCAAGGGCCTTATGTTTTTTCTTCTTGACTGGACTTTCACGCGGTCTTTTTCCATATGCCTTCCTCTTAGGCCCTACCCATTTGAAGATGTAATTATATTAATCTCAGGTGATGTGCATTTAAGTCTATGTTCCTCATGTGTATCGTGGAAAATAAAATTATATGATATTCTATTTTTTCCACATGCAGTTATAGGTGGACTGGATATACTTAACCCGATCTGGCAACGACTGAAACGTTTACTCCACTATGCATTCCCTGGGAAGGTCTAAATCAATTTTCTTTAACTTTTGGCCAATCGTAGACATTCCCAAAATGTCCTCACGGATTTTATCTTTTCCAGAATACCTTTTGGTAACTAGTTCAATGAGCAAACGCTGTATTTTTATCTTCTCATTTTTGGCAAAGGCTTTCTCGACCTCTGCGAGAAAGTCTAAGGCAGTGGTAACACCTTTAAGGACAGTCCCATGCAATGTTACTGAAATAATCTGTAATAGGAGTGCCATGCATAACTTATTTGACTTCTCCCACCTTTCATTTGCCTTAGTTTCCTCCAGTGTACTTTCCGGACTAAGAGGAGATGTTTCGGGAGTTGTCAGTGCATAGTCATAGTCATGTACAGACAAGAGCAGTAGCATATCTTCCTTCCACAATTGGAAGTTCGAACAATACAACATGGGTGTACGATTCCCCTAGATTGTAACTAGTGGCACTATAATAAAAACAAACAACACACAAAGCACATTTAACATCTTAATATATAACTGGAAACATATGCATGTATATGACAAAAACATGTAAAACCTAAATTTATCTAATAATAAATACTAGAGGGAAAATTGTAGTGACATGTAATTTTATGAGTTTGAAAATATACCATGATCATTATTTTAATTTCCTAAGTACGGATGAGACATTTCGGAGGGGCCGATATCATTTACTTTAATTTAAATAATCTTAATTTGATTTTCTTAACTACCTGTGAAACCTTCTGGAGGCCTGATGTCACCAACTTATAATTAAAAAAATGAAATGATGAATTTATTTTATCCTAGGTACCGATGAAACCTTTCGGATGACCGATTTCATCTACTTAAAATTAAAAACAACATACAAACCATTTTCAGGGATTATCTCTCGTTCATGATTAATTTAAACCCAAACGTGAACCTTCCGGAGGACAAATAATATTTGAATTTAAATTAATTCCCAAAACTTTCGAAGCCTATGATCTATAAGAAAATTAATTAACCTTCAGGATGGCCAATTAAATTAATTTCTTAGTTTCATATACGAGTCGACGAAACCTTGGTCACGTTATTATTTAGATATTCAAGCATATATAATTTAATTCAAAACTTTCCATACAATAATTATCATGCTTGAACACTTAATATTTTTTGAAATAAACCAATTTAGATATTTTAAAATAATAACACAATTAATTTTAATAAAATATGGATAAATAAATATTCTGATTTTCTTTTGCTCGCGACCTGCTGCAAATCATGGGTGTGCGCCTAACCTGCATCAACAAAGTTGCACATGTAGCAGTGATGTTGATTTTGACGCACTTGCTGTTGTAAATCCTGGGCAACGACCAGCCCACAACAACGCTACTTGTAACTAGGTTTATGCCCAACTATTAGCCTCACATTGTTATCAACGGAATAACAACGGGTTTATGAATCCTTGTAGGTCACGACGATCACTACAACGTCCACAATTTGCTGACAATGTTGAACAATGTTAGACAGACTTTGATCAACGTTAACATAAGGGTTTAAGCCAACGATGAGCCGTTGTCCCAATTATTTTGATTTTATTCGTTATATTAGGGTTAAATTGATGCTAATTTTGGGAGAATATATCAATCAACCCTAATGTAATAAAAAAACTAAACTATTAAAAATATATTTGATTCTTATTAAACATGAAAATCATATAAACAAGTTTTTCAATACGAATAAATCACATAAATATACTTTTATTATAGTTCCTAAATTCATTCCATAACCAAATAAATCAACACATAATCCTATGACATGGATACTTTACAGTGAAGAAAAACATGCATCAATATATATATATATATATATATATTAATATACAACTCAATTATTCTATTAATATAACAAATTTCGGGAAAAAAATATAATTCCTTACTTGAGATTCACCTAAGAATAAACAAGATAAGATCACTTCCGGGTTAGCCTGCAACTATCCATCTAATATCTTGTTCCTTTTGTTCCCTAGAGATTATATAGATGAACTTGAGAAAAATACAGAACCAAGTTAGACAAGAAAGAGTTTGGTTTTTTCTAGACACGCTTAAAAGTGGCAGATTTGTGTTTAAGGTTTAGGATAATGAAATGCCTAAACCCATCCCGTTATTTATAGTCTTTACAATGTGAAGCCCAAGATTGTAAATCCAATCCTATAATACTTCCTTGTGTCCGGGAAACATAACCCGATAAATTGATAATTCAATTTATACCCTGATTTATTGTTCCAGGCTTAAGTGTTGGGATTTGAGCCATTTTCATCACATTATCCAAATTCAACCTGATTATTACACTTGAGCCCATAATTCCTTTTCACACATAGATCTAATTTGGTTAATTATATAATTAACTCAATTACTTTTAATTTAAACTTTCTTAACTCGCTGATCGATGCGTCTATAATGAGCGAAATAAATTAAGACACAAGGAACATGAACAGTCACACGTGGATTTAAAACACATGAGATGAGTAGAGAGAGTCTCACATATGTTGAAAAATAAATTTGAGCAACCGCATATATGGAAACCTACATGCATTTGATCTTATAAAATTACAACCTGTGAGTGTAAGAAATTTAACAATTATCCGCTCGTAACTACTGAGGGACAAGATCAAATAAAATCCATGCAGATAAAAATATCAATTGTTTGTTATGGGATAAAAATAAATGGTTGAGAAAGAGTTACCATGACTATAAAAACTATAACCGATAGGTTAAATAAATATTGATATAAAATAGCCTAATAAAAAAATAATCATATTATATATAATTCAATAGGTATTAGGTTATAGGTGAATAGATGTTGTGAATTTATAAATGTGGTAATCGGGTTGAATTTAGATATTGTGAAAAATTGGACCCAAACCTCAATATTTAGACCTGAAATGATAATTCATGGACTAAATTGATAAAACTAATTTAGTGGTCGTGGTCCGTAATCACAAAACGGTAAAGTAAATGGCCTTTATATAACTAGGATGTATAGTTGTATTTGTCTAAAAAATGAAAAATAGAATGTAAACATTCTTTTAACCTAAACTAAAAAAGACATACTCCATTTTGTTGAGAAGAAGACTAACAACTGTTTTACATAAACTTGAAGAAATTCAAGTAAGATTCAAGTTATAAGGAACTTGAAGCAAAGAATCTAACAGAATTATGGATATCCGCAGACAAACTGATGAGTTTATTACATTTTATGTTTATTAGATAATCATATTGAGGGTTCATTATTCTGCATGTTTATAGACTAAACTGAGGTGATTAAACTAGTTCTATTAATTGGTATTATAGCCAAGATAATCTTATTATTCATAGGATACACTATATGTATATCTATAATTGCATCATAAAGCACATTATTCTTTATGTATAGAATCAATAATTGACTTGGTGGGAGTATGGATTTAGGGTTTATGTGAAAAGCATGTATATAATGATTTGTTCATTAGAAAACATGTTTACATGCTTAAATTTTTTATGAACAAAAATATTGTATGGATATGATTTTAGATTTTTCCTTTAAATTAGGGTTTGATTAATTTCTTCAAATTTTATCCCACAATTTAGAATTAATAAAATTATAACTTAATGAATCAAATCAAACTTATTGAGACGATGGCTCATCGATGAAATAACCCTAGATGTTATTGTAATCAAAGGATGACCGACAACGTTCACCGTAGCCATCAAATTGTTGTCGTTGCCGATGAACGTCGCGGCTTGCGAGGAAATCGCAAATCACTGCTGTCGCGATGACAATAACAATTATTGTCGCTAGATGAACAAATCGTCTAGTGATAGTTGCATCGTATTTTTCTGATATATATATATATATATATATATTGCTAATTAATTAATTTATATTTATATTTTTGTTTCATATGAGAAAATGTTTGGGCATGTTGTTTTTGTATATGTGTGGGAAATAAATAATTTGTGTGCTTGAATGTTCAAATGGATATGCATGACTAAGGTTTTGAATTTGGGTAGGTGTTTCATGGAATCATTTAATCGGGCATCAAAAAGGTTAATTGATCTCCTTGAGGGTCATAAAATCTGAAAATATTCAAAAAATGGTGTATCAGAAGTAAACATTATAATGTCCAAAAAAGGGATGGGACCAAAGGACCATAAAATGGTCCTACAAAAAAAGAAAAGCCTCAGGAATCGACGATTAGTCGATACTTTTTATACAAAGAGAAGAGATATCTCAAGAAAGATTACGAGAAATGTCGAGCTTACATGCTAAGTAAAAGTAATCTCATATTTTTAGTTATTTCAAAAGTTAATCCTGTTTATGTGAAAGATAATACATGCTGGGTTGATTTTGGGTATAATAAAGAGTGAGAGGCTAAATGAGGATAAAAATCCATCTTCATAGCTGACAGGAGCTTATTCCAAGTGTTAGAAATTTATGATTTGAATTTCAAACTTACCACTGGACATATATTATTTTTAGATATGTTATGTTCGTTTCCACATTTTCAAGGAACTTAATTTATTTTCTAGTTTAGACATGTATGTATATTATTGTCTTTCGGGAAACAATGAATTGACTATCTCTTATAATAATTTGATTATTGGCCATGGTGGTTTAATAAAGAAAAATAAATTTTAATTATTAAATATTATTAATAATCACAAAATTGTCATGGATGCACAAACTATAGGGAAAAAGACTAATAAAATCGAAAACTACTCAAGACTATGGCACATGCGGTTATGTCATATATCCAAAACTAAGATGGAAAAGCTTGTAGATGAAGGTTTATTAGGTCTCTTGATTAGTCAGATTTTGGTACATATATTAAGTGTATCAAAGGAAAAAAGACCAAAACCAAAAGGTAGGGTTATATAAAACGATTGAAGTCTTCGAAAGTTTTTTGATGAGGCTAAGAATGGCTGAGGGGTACGTACGTCGGACTAAGGACTGTTTTTGCAACTATTTACTATATATTAATTTAGTTATATTTACTATATATGAATTTAGTTAATTTATTATATTTTATTCATTTTATCGGTTGGATTTTACGGGGTTGGGATTTAATGGGCTTCGATGTGAGCTCGGATCTGGTTCAGCCCATTAAAGCTAAACCTTACATACAAATATATTTTAAATAGCATTTAATGGAGGATAGAAAATTTATTTCTAATAATATACTCTATTTTAATTAACGTTGCTCAATTATCTCATTATCGTCTACCTAAAAGTTAATTCTTTTTTATCTTATTAAACAAATACCTTACAAAAATTATTGACACTATCAGATTAACGATCACATTGGGAGCAACTACAGAGGTGCCGAGATAATAAGATGCAAAACGTAGAATATGAGAATTCACCTTCAGAACGCTACGAAGTGTGAATCTTGAGATGCAAATATATGTTTCCCAGAACAAGAGAGAGTTAGGTTCAACAAATAATCTATCCAAATACCACGTAAAAATGATGAAAACCAAGAACAACTACTCATGCAAGAGGAGCGAGATCAGCTACGATGAAAAATTGAGTCGTGAAGATCCCAAAGAGAAACTGAAGTGAAACTTATGGGTAAAGTTCAACCAGAAATTCAAAATTTAAATGATTAAGAGGGTGTGAATGAACTAACAGTAGACCCCGATGCTCTGTATAGTTCGAAGAAACATTAGAGGGGTTTGTCAAAAAAATCCACCACAAAGGGGAGCATAGAACCAGAAATTGTTCTAGTTCTTCAAAGTCTAACGAAGATTCGAGGTCATAATATGAGGTATCCTCATTCTCTTCAAGTAGTGATAATCATAATAAGAAGAAAATGAATCATCATGAAAAACATCGTTCGAAGAAATGTTCTAACTGATATTATACGTCAAGAAAATAAGAATCTTCAGTTAAAATAAAGTATCAAAAGAATAAAAAAAACAGATAGAGCGTCAGGAAAAAGTAACAAGATCAAGAAATCATAGCATTGACCATCTGGTGAGTGATCAATTTACTATTCAATCCGAATCATGTATATTTACCACATCTAATGAGGACCATCAATTCAACCAATGTCATAATTAGAGGCAGACACCTTTATCTACATAGATTTTGTCCGATCATTAGCTTAGACAATTTAATATTTCAAAAATAGATAAATTTAATGGGAGAAAATATCCAGATAACCACCCTGTACAATTCAAATTTTTTATGATGAGTTTCCCAAACCTTAAATTATAATGCTTTAAAATGATATGATCTACTTCTACAAGGGTCAATCAAGAATTTTGACATGTTCTATATGGTATTACAAAGATATTTTATGGGAAACAAAGAACTTATAGGATATATAGACACAATAATACATCATCGATAACTTGCTAATGAAAGCTTGAAGGATTACACCAAATATTTCGTGAAAAATAAAAATGATTTGTAATATTACTTTGAACAAGTAACTATAACGAATTTTAGGCAAAAACTACTTTTTGGGAAATTAAATGATATTATTACGCGGAAAAAAGTAATGACTTGGGGAGGTCTACTATCGCAAGTTAAAAAATAAATTAAAGTATAAGAAATAAGGAGATTTAATTTTCATAATCACCCAAGGAATAACTCTTGTGCCTCTCAACAACAAACAAATCAAGTTTTCGTCCAAAAAAATCCAGATAAAATTCCCATCGAGCCAAGGCCAGCTAGTATTCCCATGGACAATAATTTAAACCTCGGGGAAATCAAGGGTTCGACCTGATCACTTTGTGGAGTTAACTGAGAATGTTTCTATCATTTACGACAAATAAAAAAACTTTGAATAGTTTCGAAGGTCACTATCCATTTAAACTCCGAGGGAAAATCAGAATACCCGGTTATGCAGGTATCATAATACTGTGAGGCATGATATCAAATATTGTATTACTTTAAAGAAATAAATTCAAACTTTAATTTAAAATATAAAATTGACCACCTTTGTCAAAGCACAATTAGGAAATAGATCGTTACCATCGATAGTGGAAAAAAACTAATGTTTAAAAAGAAGTCATAGAAGCAGTCCATAAACAAGAAAATATATGCTAATCATCGAACAATATAATGAGTTTAATAAGGATTCAGAGTATCCATACTCCGATCCAGACCGAGGCTGGATTATGATGATAAGTGATTTTGAAAAAAAAAGGAAAAATATTTAGAATATGTCGTTTTTTTGAATCATTTACTATTTTCAGGGGAGATACTGTATCGCCCCCATCGAGTAGTTCTAGAAAGAGGCATATAATTAGCCTCACCATCATGTTATAAAGAAAAATATTTACCCATCTTCATTAGAATCATATGTCAATTATTGTATTCGATGAGGATGATCTGACAGATGTTGTCGGGCCATATGAGGATGTTCTAATAATTGGAATCGTAGTTAAGATGATGGAAATTAGAAGGACTTTGAAATGCACATGCAGCTCAACTAACATTTTATTCTTATCTACCTATAATCAAATGATAAACCCATGATCAAGGATGCATGTTATTGCGTAAATAGTTCACCAATAATTAAAATATGCAGTTGGGACCATGTTGGAGTTGTTTGAAGTAGCTAAAAATTGGATAGATAATATTATGTCACTGTTTTGGCCCCAAAAGCATTAGAGAATGTGGCAGCCAATAAGGAATATCAAATACTAGAGTCCTCTTTGGATTCTAGCAAAATAGATTATATAAGAGAGACTCATAGTGCGGTTATTTCGGATGAAGATATTGAGTTGTACACTTTATCATATGGAAAATGTGTTAGGATTGGAGCCAAATTACCATAAAAAATGAGAGAAAAAATGTTGTCTTTCTTATCTAAGAATTTGTATATGTTCTCTTGGTGTACTGATGATGTAATAAGAGTACATGCAAGCATAATTTGCCACAAGTTAGCTATACGACCCAATGTGTGTCGTGTCATACAGAAACATAGAGATTCTTCTGTTGAAAAATCTAGAGTCAGTTGGAAATATATGGGAATCTCAGCACCCGTTATGGACATCAAATCTAGTGCGTGTAGAAAAAAATGGAACGTAGTATATGTGTATTTCTTTCACAGACCTGAACAGATCTTTTCTGAAGGATTCATTTCATGTCCCTCGAATAGATCAATTAATAGATTCTAATTATGGTTATAAGATTCTATCATTTATTGATGAATTTAATGGGTACAATCAGATACATATGTATTTAAAGGATCAAGACAACACAACGTTCATAATATATTAAGGGCCTCCACTGTTATAAAGTCATGCACTGTAGTTTGAAGAATGTTGGGGCTGCTTACCAACGTGTGATGAATAAAGCTTTTGCTAGTCAGATTGAGAGAAATTTTGAGGTTTATCTTGAAGACATATTGGTAAATAATTTAAGGGATGAATATCATTTATCCGATCTCGAAAAAACCTACTCCAATTTGACAACTATCAGTTTGAAGTTAAATCCATAGAAATAAAAATTCAGAATACGATTCAGAAAGATTTTGGGGTATGCTATAAGTGATAAAATGTATGCAAGTTGACCTCATGCAATTGAGTGCACTACTTGATACAAACACTCCCAAATCCACCAAAAAGGTTTAAATATTGACTGGGAGGCTGGCTGCGTTGAACAAATTTATATCAAGGTCTTCAGATGAGTGTGCCATCTTTTTCCAAGTTGTAAGGAATGTTAGGGACTTTAATTAGTCTTTGAATTGCGTTGAGGCTTTTGTTAAGATCAAAGAGCACTTATCTTCACCAGAGATGTTAACCAAGAAAATAACGACTTAAATGTTGTATATTTACTTAGCAGTATTTGATTATGTAGTGAGTGCAGTTGTATTTTAAGAAGTAGATGGTTACCTCACCCTATTTACTATTTTAACAAAAATATGTTGGACGTTGGAAAAAGATATTTGAAATCAGAAAAGTTAGCTTTGGCCCTTGTAATAGCATCCACGAAAAAAGAGACTATATTTTCAAGCATATTCCACTACTGTTCGAACCTCTTTATCACTTGAAAATATTATGCAAAACCCAGATGTGTCAGGTCGGATAACCAAGTAGTCAGTTAATTGATTATGGTATTGATTTTTCTCTACAAACTGCAATTAAGGCACAAGTTGTAGCATATTTTTTGGTTGAATTCCATTCAGAGCGACCGTATACTGAATTCATTATTGTAAAGCCTATAAAATTCTGGGTAGTTCGAACAGATGGGGGTCAATCATTTTGGGTTATGTGGAAATAATTTATTTACTATATTATTTTGTAGATTTGATGTACCGAGCAATACACTTTGGTTTTATAGAATACAATAATAAATCCGAGTATGCGGCGACAACAGTAGGGCTAAGACTTACCCAAATTTGTGATGCCAAAAAATTTCTCTTAATAAGTAATTCAAAATTGCTTATATATCAAACTCAATGTCAATCCGAAGCTAGAAAATAACATTTAGTAAAGTATTTACAAGTATTAAGGGAAACATCAAATTTCTTCAAATATGCAGAGTATGAGCATGTGCCACGGGCCTAAAATTTAATGGATGATTCTTTAGATAATATTGCTTACTCTAAAATGTATCGATGGATCTTAATACGATAGTTCCCTTCAATATTAGCAAGCTTTGAAGTTAGGACACACATTAAGGAACGTTTTCAAGTCTCAACAACAAAGAATAGAGATTGAAGGCATGAGATTAAAAAGTTCATTAGTAAGGGAACTTTGTCCATTGCTAAAGTGTTGGCTAAGATGTTAAGGTTTAAAGCACATGGTTTTTTAGTGTTAGGAAATGTCCTCTATGAAAAGATCCCTTAGCATCACTTTCTTACAATACCTTGGGTATAATGAGTCTCAAGTGATTCTATTTGAATTACTTGATGATAAAGGTTATGCTTGCTGTGGTTATAAAACTTTAACAATAAGGACTCTATTGGCAGGTTATTATTGGCATTCTATCATGGTAGATGCTAAAGAGTTAGTCAAACAATGTGATCTTTTCCAAATATTTTCAAATTCAATACATGTGCCACTAGTCCCACTAGAGTCGATATAAAAAAGATATTTTTTAATAGATGAGGGCTTGATTTGGTAGGGATCCTGTCACTGGTATCCGGAGGCTGTCAAACTATTATAATAGCAGTTGATTATTTTTTTTCAATTGGATGAAAGTAGCACCTCTCAACAATACTACATCCAAAAAAGTTATAAAATTTATCATCTCCAATATATGATGTAGATTTAAGATTCCTATAAATATTACAACGGATGATGGCCCTAATTTCGAAAATAGAGACATGCAATTTTTCTATAATTCCAAAGAAATTTGATATTGTTTCTCTTCACCTTTCTACCCTCAAGCCAATAGGAAAGTATAGGTTATCCATAGAACTATCTTGATGGATTTGAAGAAGAAAAATAATAAAGGGGCAGCAAGTAAGTGACCAAATTATTTACAAGAATTGTTATGAGCTCATTGTACTACCCTATCATTTTTCCGAATTGAATTTTATTTCAAAGAAGATAACGAGATATGTAAAAGATTTGAATTGGATTTGATTGATGAAAAAAGAAACATACGTTATTTGAGAGTTGTTCATTATCAAATCTTGATGAAGAGCATATATGCGTCTCGAGTCCGAAAAAGAGAATTCAAAGTAGGAGATGGGGTGCTAAAATGTATTCTTACATACCAAAGACAAAAGGTTATGAAAGTTGGCACCAAATTAGGAGGGGCCGTATTTGGTAAATAAAAAAGTTAAGCCTGGAACTTATTGGTTTATAGATCAAGAAAGCAACCTTCTGAGACACCCATGAAACAACAAATATTTAAGACTTTATCTTAAATAGTTGTTAAAAGAATGTTTATTTTGTTTTTTCACTTATATATATATTTTGGTACATATTATTTCCTACCTTGGTGGCTCAGGGAGATTTTAATGAGGTGTTTAAACTACTTGCAATCTATCACGTTTTGTTTTTAATTATTTTTATTTTATTTTTATTCT
Organism: Limnanthes douglasii subsp. nivea; assembly: GCA_036936605.1. Classification (NCBI taxonomy): domain Eukaryota; kingdom Viridiplantae; phylum Streptophyta; class Magnoliopsida; order Brassicales; family Limnanthaceae; genus Limnanthes; species Limnanthes douglasii. Next base: position 92,278,426 of record JAUPFV010000005.1, read on the forward strand.
CTGTATATCTTTATAATCATGTTTACCTTCGAATGGTTCGAGTATATAATTTGTTTACCTTTGAATAGATTACCTTCGAATGGTTCGAGTAAATAATATGTCTATCTCCGAATGGATTACCTTCGAATGGTTGGAGTAAATAATATGTTTGCCTTCGAATAGATTACCTTCGAATAGTTCGAATATATAAATTATTTACCTTCGAATGAATTACTTTTAATGGTTGAGAAAATAATTTGTTTATCTTTGAATAAGATAAAATTAGATTGGATTAAATTCGCAGGGGTGGGTAAGTCAATTATGATAATTGTATTCAACAAAGAGAAATTTGAAGAGCTTAAAACAACGATGATTCTACTAATAATTCATCAAATACAAAAATGCTTTGGTTAAACTAAAGACTTACCAAAATCCAAATAAGAGTACGAAAAAATACTTTTCCTATGCTAAGGACTTACACATTATAATAACAAAAATATAAATTTATTTTCCTTAAAGCTCATCTAATAAAGGAATGGCATATATCTAGGGTGGTGTCCGACTAAACAACACGATAAAGATATCACCAATATATCTGAATGACCCCAATATACAAATCAAGGTTATTTGTCTAAACAATTTGAAGCAAAATTTGAAAAGGTAAATCTCAAGGTATGTTAAGTGGTATGCGTGGTTTTAACATTACGGTTACTTGTTTGTTTTTGTCGAATCTAAGTATGAGTAATTCAACATAATTACTAGATTTTTAGCCTTTGTACCGACAGTAAAAACCTAATTAACTATTAATGCATGCCTGAACTGATAATGCACATGATACATACTGCATATCAATTGGATTGAGAGTATGATGGATCGATATCAACAATATAAGATAAGTTGCAACATAAGATATGTAAATTGCACAACAAGTTACAAGATTGAGGATCAGTTGACTTTCATGAAAAATAATGACAGTTACATTACGGTGCTAGTACATTTCTACATCAGGAGTAGACTAGTTATATAGTGCCAGTGACAAATACACTACAGTTGTTATCTTACTTTACAAGTTTAATTACTTGTAAAGTGAGGTAAAAAAATGATTATCTGTTGAATTTTTCATAAAAAATATACTAAAAATCGTAACCGCTTATACCGTCGGTAGAATATATGTTGTCGCGTGAGTCCATTCGCTATTTACCATAATTTTTGGCATTATGCATGATATATACTATGATGTATACATCATCATACGGTTTTCCTTAATAATGTTTAATTAATGATAGTTTTGTAAATAATTTTTTAAAATCTGATTTTAAAATAAAAAAAGAATTCTAATAAAAATGTAAAAAATTAAAGCTATAATAAATGTCAAAAGTGTAGTCAAGTTGTTATTAAAAAATTTAAATCGTAACATTGATAAATACCATATGATTCATCCAAATAATTAATATTTAAGTTATGTATATAAAAGAAAATGCCTAGAAATCCTACCAAAGGTAACATCATGGTCAAATTGGACATGTCCAAAGCATTTGACCTGATGTCTATTCCTTTTATTCTTAAAGTTCTGTCCCTATTTGGTTTTTCAAATCAGTTCATTCAGTTAGTTAAAGATATGATTAGTTCTATCTGTATTTCTATTCTAATTAACGGAAAGTCTTATGGTTACTTTAATTCTGTGAGAGGTTTGAGGCAAGGGGACCCTCTGTCCCCAAGCATATATTATCTTAAGTGAGGAAGTTTTAATCAGAGGTTTAGTTAATCTGTATAATCAAAACAATAACATGATTTTTTTGCATCTAGATCATCTATTATTATTCCTAGCATATCATTTGCAGATGATATTCTAGTTTTCACTAACAGTGTGAATTCATCCATTCAGTCGCTAAGTGACTTCCTAGACAATTATCAGCTAATCTCAGGTCAAATGATAAATAAAGAGAAGGCCCAGATTATTACCTCAAATATCATTCTTCAAAGTAGAATCCAAGAGCTGGAAACTGCCACTGGTTTTAAGACTGACCACCTTCCCATCATCTATTTGGGAGTCACCTTGAGCTGCAACAATGAATCAAAGAACTTTAGTAAATTGATGGACAACATCAATGGAAAGATTACAGAATGGGACATCAAATACTTGTCATTTGGGGGAAGGCTTTCTCTTATTTCTACTATTTTTATATCTATACCATATTACTGGATGCATAATACTCATGTTCCTCAAACTATGTTAAATAGACTTGAGAAAACCTTCAATAAATTCTTATGGAGATCTAAATTTGAGACTAAATCTATTCATTGGACTGCTTGGAATGATCTTTGCAGACCTTTTGATGAAGGTGGTATGAATATCAGGCAATTAAATGATATTCAAACCACTCTTTCACAAAAGCTCTGGTATAATTATAGAAAACACGAAAGTTTTTGGGCAAAACTAATGAATGATATATACAATAAATACAGGCATCCCCCTTAAATCTAATTTCAAAAAGCCTGGTTCAATGACTTGGAAGCGATTGGTTAATATTAAAGATTTAGCTGAACCTAATGTTAAATGGATTATTGGCAGTGGCAATATGGATTTTTGGTTGGAGAATTGGCACACAACCAATCTCCAATTATGGACTTCAAGAACACTGATGCTAACCTATGTTATCTAGAGCAGAAGGTTAACACTTTTTGGAAAGGAAATTGTTGGGACATGGGCCTGCTGAAAACTTTTCTTGATGAAGACAGGATCAAACAAATCTTTTTATTCAAGATAGACTCTTCAAAGGCTGATAAATTGATCTGAGCTATCTCTCATACTCTAGAGTTCAATACTAAGCATACTTGGGAGAATATCAGATGTCATTTCAACAAATCTTCTTTATACAAGAAGATATGGAATCATTTAACCCCCATGAAGTGCTCATTCTTCTTATGGAAACTTATTAAAAAAAAATTACCTATCGATTCCACTTTGCAAATTAGACATTGTAGCCTAACTTCTAAGTGTGTATTCTGTCCTAACTATGAGAATAGAAATCACCTATTTGTTAATTGCAAATTTGCTTGGTCTATATGAAAATACTATAGTCTCATCTTTAATATCAAAATTTAAACTTACATGAGCATCACCCATCTCATTAAGGAATGGTTTTGGTTCTCAAGTAGAAATGTTCATATAACCCATGTTATTCCGTCCATAATATGTTGGACGATCTGGAAATCTAGGAATGACATGAAGTTCAAGAATAAAATTATTACTACTGACTCTACTATATTTTACATTAATAGAATCATCTGTAGTTTGGACATGAAGTTAAAAAAGAAGCACTGACACAAAACATTGGATGCTGGGACTATTCTAGGATGCAAATCTGTTTATGATAATCTCAGTAATCAATTATATGTGAAGTGGACTCACCCGGTGGAAGGAAGACTGAAGCTCAATGTAGACGGATCCAACTCTCGCACTGGGGAAACATCAGACGGTATGATCTTCAGGAATCACCAGGGTGATATGAAGCTTGACATTGGCAAAACTTTTGGGAAATTGCCTCCTCTGTTGGCGGAGGCTCATGTTCTTCTCGAAGGCCTATTGCTTTGCAAAGAAAAGTGATGGACGAAGGTAGATATCGAGACTGATTGTCAGGCTCTCGTCGACTACTTGGCAAAATGAAAGTATCCCTGGTCACTGTCCCAGCTTCTCCCAATCTGCAGAAGGCTTATTCATCTTTACATGACGATTAAATTCATCCCCCAAAATGGAATTGCGCCGCCGACTGGTTGGCTAAATGGACATTACGTTGCAAGCAGAAGATCGAAATAACTCAAAGGCCCCCTACCGAGTTGCTGTCTATCATTCTTCTCGAAGGACTGAGTATTGGCTACATGAACGCTAATGATCAGTAGTTCGAAGGTTTTGGCTTTAATTGAGGGTGTTATAAGGTGTTTTAGGTTTTGGCTTGATTTTGGCTTCTTGATAGCTTTGAATCGGAGTTCGTATCCGGCGTCTCCTTTTCGAGTTATCTGTTATATAACGTAGGATTTGTTTTAGTAAAGTTGGATCTATCTCTAATTTATGATAGTTATTGCTCTAAATCTTATGTTTTTGTAATTTGCCAAATTATTAAATAAAAAATCTCAATTTTGAAAAAAAAGTCCTAGTTAAATGTATATAGCGTAACCATACCATTGATAAATATTGGGTCTTGATACATGGATAAATATCCGGTACCATCATCATCCGTCGTAAGTCGTAACGAAACGGACATAAAAACCCTAAACCCCAAATTTTAAAACTAAAGATTCAAAGGGAATTCGCTTAGACTCACTCAATCATGAAGCGAACATTGGTGAAAAACGCCATTCGCTTCTCTTTCAATCAAATACATGGTTCCCAGGTCGCTCCAGGTTCTATTTTGAATCGGTCTCGACTCGGTTATTTCACTTCGGAGTCTGATTCGTCCGGTGGATCTAGGAGGACAGAAATGCAGAACGCACGTAGCGTCCTTGACGACGTGGAAGATGTGAGCACGGACGGTAATATATATTGTATTTCAAACTTTTTTGGGTACTGTTTGGTTGTTGATAAAATCGAAATTGAGTTAAATTCAGCACACTGGAGTGAAGGTAGTATGGATTTGAAGTACAAAAGCAAATGTAATACATAGAAGAACTATGAGATTATCGTCCGTCTTTCTATTTCTTTTCTGAAAGTGAGAGTTGGGGGTTTGTTTGAACTCATACATTTAGGGTTTAATGTATTTTCATAGTTATATAGGGAAGAGTTAGATTGAGTTTTTGGGTGGTAGAAGAAGCTTCCATTCATATGCTAGGGTGCTAAAATCAATCCAGGCAAGGTTAGAGGGTTCTTGAGTGCTTAAAACAGAATCATCTGGCTCCATTCAAACTTTTGCAGAAGGCCAAGAAGATGGAAAAATATCACGTTTTAAAGAACTATAGGAAAGATATTGATTATAAGTAACTAAAGACAAATTTCAGAACTGAATTGTGTTTTTTTGCTGATATGAATTGTTTAAACATATATTAGGGAGCTAAAATCAGTATGGGTGGAATAGGTTTAAAGTCCAGGTATGATTTGTCTTAATCCTAGTGCTTGATTCTGGTTGAAATTACTTGTTGAGAGGTTTCGAAGGACTTCATGAATTGTGAAAACTTGTCGATTTCGAGTATTTAAAAGTGAACGTTCAGGTCTGTTCGAGTTTCGAAGAACACAAAGAGAGCCAAAAAAATCATTTGATTTCTTATTACAAAGTCGACTTACCATGTATGTGTGTGCATATGCCTGACTTACCATGCATCTTCGGATTTAGGGTTTATCTAGTTGTTCTTCTATGTATTACATTTGCTTTTGTATGAGAAGTCTTTTTGGCTCGTGTTTGTTTCATTTTCGCTGAAAACAGAAACTATTTTTGGTCGTGTTTGGTTAGTAAAAATGAAGCTGTTTTTCAGGAACTTCACAAGCCCAGCCTAATTTTATGATTACTTTATGCTGTCCTTTCTTTGCTCAATTAACAATATATGTGAAACACAATATGAACCTACAGCAAAGGAGCTAACTGTGTATTTTTTTCTTTTTACTTTTACATATATGCAATTGCTTGACATTCGATTTACAACTTTGAACATTTTAGAGCTGAAGCGAAGAATAGAGAAGTTAAAAGAAGGAGATATGGAAGCAATACCCTCCATATTCGAGGCGATACTGACGAGGAAGTTGTTGGGAAAACATGAAGAGAGCGACGACGAACTAATGAAAGAGTACGACCAGCCTATACCTGATGACATTGCCAAGCAAGTCGGGCTTTCAAGCGATGACGAAGATGAAGAAGATAGAGATTTATGATTCAGCGACATTTTGTTATAAGCTCTTCTTGTCGAAGAGACTTGCCTTTTTTATACATAATATGAGAAGATAGGTAGTTTGCCAGAACTTTTTTCCGTTGTAGCCCAAGTAAAAATAGTAAAGTGCTGAAATATAATGGTAAAATATGATTAGCCAATTTGCAAATATGCATAGACTGTGTTTCCTTAGTAGCATTTATAACGTAAGTCAAATTATTACTTACATTATATGTGCCTATTTGTTATGTTTAGTTTTCTTCAATCCGAAAAATAGGGGGCGCATATATATGATGAAATATTATTCAGTTTTATATTTGGATTGGATTTTAATTTGGACATCCCGGAAAACTAAATCAATTTGAATCTCCAAAAATGATAGAACCAATTTGACTAGTGCCAAACTATCGACCGGAGGTAAAAATGTTTGTCTTGAACGGGAATTATCTCGTGAGCGTCCGTGATATTTAGTTATTCGACTAAATATTTCCGATAACGACTAAAAGAATTTCGGATATAGTTTTTTACTATCTACTTCGGTGATATATAGTTTTTTCATTAAAAATGATCTTAATACAGTTCATTGAACTAATTATGTCCGATAAAATTAATCCCATGAAAATATATTTATTTAAAAGATTAATTTTATTGATAACAAAAAATTAAATAACTAATTTTAACGAAAATAAATTAGAAGACGAAAATAGATACTTGACGTATACGCGGAAAATAACTTTATCCCAAATTCTAAATTCGATTTAATGAACGCGCATAGGATTAGCCTTCGGTTTAATGCAACCAAACAATGTTTGTAGAGAAGTCGAACGCGTTATCTTTGGTCATGAGCTAATCTACTCTACAAATTCCACCTCCTTAAAATAATGGATCCTTGTTCAAAACCTTAAAAAAATTGAATACATTTTTTTATACAATTGTGTTTTAAGTGTTAAATTTTAAATTATATTTAATATTAAAATTAAATTTATTATTTTCTATATAAAAATAATAATTATTAGTTTTTATAAATTTATAGAAATTTTAAAATAGAATTTACAATGACAGAAGAAAAAAAAAAGACTAAAATGGTTTTGGAGTTATTTTTTTTAAAGCAAATATCAATCTATAACTAAAGCAAAAGGTTTTACAAACTTTAAGGTCTGAATTGAAAACAAAGACTAAACAAAGCCTAAAAGAGTAAATAAACAAAATAAAAGACTTTCCCAAATTAGAGAACCCTAATTCAGAAAGAGTCTTCTACTGCAATCGACACAGCCACCCTCTGCGACTTCACAGCCACCTTCTTCTTCTTCTTCAAAGCTTCACCATAGCCACTCCAAAAAACACAGACCTTCAAATCGCCTGGTTCAAGGTCGACGCTCACTTTCAGGACCCTTTCTCTACAGACTTGTAGAGATTGGTTAAGAACTGAGTGATGTGCACCAAGGAATCAGCCGATTTGAAGCAGTCTTCAACATCATAAAACCACGAATCAAAAATCCAAAACCAGTAGCCCCACCGAGCCTTCAGACCTAGCTAAATCGACACAGCTTCAACAAAACCCAGAATCAGCTTCAACTAAATCAATACACTCCCCAAATTTTCAGATTCCACAAACCCTAGAATCTGAATCGAGAAAGCCAAAACTACATGCACCTTCCAAACCCATAGACAAAGCTTTAAACCGGGTCTATATAGCCAACCCCAAGACTTTTCAGGGTGACTATAGCTAGCAGATGATTTGGGGCATCAATGTTAGTAAAGGATCGATTCGAACGCTCGAGGAGAATCCATTTGGAGATCCAGTCAGCAGCGACGTTCTGAGTACGAGAGATATGGCGAAGACACATTGCTGGGTGGATCAGGCGTCTGCAAACAACAATCAAAGGGGTACCAGAAGAAGTACCAGAAGCCATGTTGTTGATAAGAGTCAAACAATCTGACTCTATATCAACAGCATGCCAACCCCTCATTTTACAAAGAATCAAAGCCTCCAGAAGAGCTTTCGTCTCAGCCTGAAGAGGGTTAAGCTTCCCAAATAAGAAACCAGCACCATCGACAATGTTACCCAAGTCATCTCTAACGAGCAAGCCACCAGAAGCCTCACCAACAAAGCTGCTGGCCCCATCAACATTGAGCTTGAGTCTTCCAGCAACAGGAGCACACCAAGCAAGAGATTTTGTTTTGACTCTATTAATAGATAGACACCCAATAGAAGCACCTGCATCTACCACACCAGACAAATGCTTAGGCTTGAGAGAACACTTAGAATCAATAGCTAAGATGACTTTATTTATACGAAAAACAGCACTAGAAAAAGAATCGGCTGAATTTTTAAACTTGCAGTGATTTCCTATTTAACCACACTGTCCAACAGATGATCTGAGGGACAATGTGAGTTATATGGAAGTTACTGCAAGAGGACCAGAACCAACAATAAAGCATGTGACTCAAGGACATAAACCGTCTCACAGGGACTCTAAACATAAGACCATAATAATTCCACATGGACCAAGCAAACCTACAATTTACAAACAAATGATTTTTGTCTTCACAATTGAAGCAAAACTGACATTTCGAGACTAGAACAAGGTGTCTTTTGGATAGAATTTGATCAATAGGGGCAAAATTCTTTAATAATTTCCATGTTAGAAATGAAAACTTAGAGGGGATGAAATTATGCCAGATTTTCTTGTAAATTAAAATTTTGTGTTTTTAGATCTAATGTAATCCCAAGTAGTTTTAGTGTGAAAATCATTGTTTTTAGAAAATCTCCATTCAATTTTATCATCTTTGCCTTGGTTTATATTAACACAAGAGATTCTAACAATTCTGTCTTGAGAAAGAAAGGCAGACATAGTGTCAGTATCCCAGGCATTAATTTTCCAAAAGGACTTCACCTTAACATGCAAAAACCAACTATTAGAGTTAGAATCATTAGCAATAAGACCCATCCCATGCCAAGAGTCTCTCCAAAAATCGATTTCACCCTTGCTTAGATTCCAACTAACATATTGATCAGCGAGATCCTTCACAGAAAATAACCTTTTCCAAACAATTGAATCAGTCACCTTGCATTTAGAGATAATAGGATGAGTATTAACACAATAGTTTCTAAGCATGAGGTCAGACCACAGCGACTCTCCTTTTCTAAAGAGAAACCACTGTTTAAAAGAAAATGTGAGTTGAATGTCAAGCAATTGCTTGATGTTCAACCCACCCTCATCATAAGGCTTACAAAGGCTGCTCCAAGCAGACCAATGAATAGCAGGCTCATAGAATTTAGATCTCCAAAGGAACTTATTGAAACAGAGTTCCAGCTTATTAATAATGTTTTTAGGGATCAGGCTGTTCTGCATCCAAAAAAAAATGATAGGATAAAGAACACTCTTAATTAGAGACAGCCTGCCCCCAAAAGACAGATTCTTCAAATCCCAATCATGAATCTTATTATAAATTTTAGTTAGCAGAGGGAGATAATTCTTTCCTTTATTGTTTGCAGAAATAGTCACACCCAGGTAGTTGAAAGGGGGAAGCTCAATATTGAAGCCAGTGGCAGACTTAATTCTTGTGGCAGTGGCATGGGAGCAGCTTAAAGAGGTAATAATCTTGGTCTTTGCTTTGTTTATTAACTGACCATACTCATTCTGATATTTGTCAAGCAGGAGACCCAGGCAGCTGATGGAAGAAGGAGAGCTATTTGAAAAAATAACAATATCGTCAGCAAAAGCTAAACAAGGTAATACAAATCCTGATTTCAAGTAATATTTCATGTTAATATTAGAGTTATAGAGATTAGAAAGGCCCCTGAGGAGGGCTTCCTCAGCTAGAATGAACAGACAAGGAGACAAAGGATCTCCTTGCCTTAACCCACACTTTTGGGGAAAATAACCACCACTAGCCCCATTGATCAAAACAGAGATCATGACCTTAGAAACCAATCTATGAATGAGAGCCGCAATATCATCAGAGAAACCAAAACATCTCAGAGTGTTCATGACAAAAGTGTGAGACATTCTGTCAAAAGCTTTTGTCATGTCAATCTGCTAGATGATATTCCTTTTAGAAGGCATTCTCTTAATATTATGTAACATTTCCTTAATGATCAGAATATTATCATGAATGGCCCTATTCTTAACAAAGGCACTTTGACATCTAGAAATTAAGCTAGGAAGAATACAAGATATTCTATTATTCACAAGACCAGAAATAATTCTGTTAAAAATAGAACACAGACTGATGGGCCTGTAGTTACTCCAAGAGATAGGATTGGGACCCTTAGGGATCAAACAGATCCCAGTTGCAAACACCCCACTGGGAATGCAATCACCCTTAAGATAAGAGTTAAGAGCATTGCACATATCAATATTAATAATCTCCCAACAGACTTTAAGAAAATAGCAATTGAATCTGTCAATCCCGTGAGCGCTATCATTCTTTATGGCCTTCACAATAATCCAGACTTCATCTCTATTAGTCTGCCTAAGAATATCTTCATTGTCCCTGTAAAAAACAATCTTAGGGATATTGTTGAGAATAGAATCATTAGGGATACTAGAGTAACTATCATTAGAGTAGTTAGAAAGAATATCCTTGAAAAAAGAAACAACAGAGCCAACAATATCATTTTGATCAGTGAGCCAATTTCCATTATCCTTGATACCATGAATATAGTTCTTTTTCTTCTTTAACATAGTTATGATAAAGCTTAGAGTTACCATCACTATCATTTAACCAGGAATTGTAACACTTTTGCCTCCAATAGCACTCTTCATCCTTAAGAGCCAGAATAAGAATACTATTGGCCTTAGAAAGGTTAGCCTTAGATATAGAACTGTTAACCAGCTGATGAATTATTTCACAGTTATTGACCTTAATGGTAGCTTCTTTGACTTTACTAAAAATGTTACCAAAAGTAGTGAAATTCCAAGCTTTAAGGCAAGTCCTGAGTCTCTTAAGCTTATACCAAAAAATAACATTAGCATCCCCGTTACAGTGCTTGTCCCAGTTCTGCTTAACACAGCTAAGAAAATTAGGATGATTAGACCAGGCATTTATAAACTTAAAGCAACCTTTATTGTTAGTTCTGTTAAAACTATTGGAGATAGAAATTAAAAGAGGGGCATGGTCAGAACATGTTCTGACCATGTGGAAAACCTGAATGTGCCATGTAGCAATTGATTTCTGATTTACTAACACCCTATCTAATATTTTCCAAATTCTATTGTTTCTCCAGGTATATCTAGAGCCACTATAACCCGGCTCTTCAAGGTTGCACAGTCTGATATACTATTGAAGTCCTCAGCACTACCATCATCAAAAGAAGAAGGGCCCAATTGATCTTCAGGACAAGTTATTGTGTCGAAATCGCCAGAAATAATCCAGGGCTTCTCTTCACAGGTTAGATTACAAAGCTGACTCCAAAGCAACTTGCGCTGCACTCTCTGATTCTTAGCATAAATAGAAGTGAAGAAACAAGTAAAAGTAGCATACTTGATTTCTAGATGCAAAAACTGATCATGGTTAAAAATAACAGTAGCATTAATATCATTAGGCCAGAAAAGCCAAACTTTATTAGAAGTATTAGCAGTAAAGTTAGCAAAACCAAGCCTCCTAGCAATCAACTCAATTTCGTCATATCTAGCCATAGGTTCTTGAATTGCAATCATCTTAACATTTTCATTCTTTATAATAAATTTTAGCCTAGAAATAGTAGGGTTATTATGAATTCCACAAGCTTTCCAACTAATGGAATTAAACATTATCAGATACAGATCTATTATGAAGCTTTTCTTTTTTTCTCAAAGAGTTGATAGATAACCTTTTTGAATTACTGTTCTTATTTGCAGATTTGATCTTACTAGAAATGACAGAGTCGAAATCAGGATCAGGATCATTGGAGCTTGCCCTTGGAGAAGGATTATAGCTACCAATATTGTCACCACGAGGAGAAGCCTGCTCATTATTTTGACTTAAAGAGTTTGCATCCTCCTCAAGATTCTGAAGCGCACTAATGAGATCAGGATCAGGATCAGTATCGTTATTGGAGACAGTATTCTCTTTAACAGGACTTGCAAGACTTGTTGAGGGACAAGAAACAAAAGGCCTGTCCTTGGCTGTTATAATAGATTTTAGCTTTCTTCTGTATACTTGAGTGAAAGTTTGAACTTTTGTAGATTTAGTAACTCGATCCAATGTAACCTTATCTTGTAAAGAATCAGATTGAATTACATCTTTGGCAATAATATCTGAACTCTGCTGAACATCCTTAGAATCCTTCTCTAAATTCTTTTTACATTTCTCAGAATCATGCCCTAAATGATGACAAGTTTGGCAATAGCAAGGTGCATTCTTAGAACTAACTCCTAACCAACAACCATCACGATCACCAAATCCAACCCACAGTTTCCTTTTCAACAGTCTTGAAACATCAATTTAAACCAAAGCAAAACAGACATTCACTTTGGCCCTATTGATCTCAGGCACCACCACTTGATGAACAATACCTAAGGAAACAACCAGTTCGTGTATAACAGATCTGTTATACAAAAACTCAGGCAGCTTTTCAAACCTTACCCAAAGTAAGGCAGCATGACACTCATAATTCTTACTGCTTTGGGAACACCATTTGATAATTCGCATGACCTTACCGTCCACAGTCCAAAAGCATTTCGACCATATCCTGTCAACGTCTTCCATCAGAGTGAATTCAACAAGAATTTGTCTCGAATCAATCGTAACATACGTGAACATCCCCTTGAACTTGAAAGAATCAAGAAAGGCTCGAAATGCTGATCGCTTGGGGATGCCTTGACTAAATTTGGCTATGATTGTAGTTCTAGATTGAGCCAAGAGATCAGCTTTAGTTTTTAATGTGAATTGAATCACATTATGGTCTTCATAAGACGCAACACGTTCCGGGCGAAACTCCGCATTTTCAGCCCCTTTTTTCAAAACATCAGTATACAATATCTTGAATTCAGAAGGAGCCTCATTAGAGCCTTGAAGCGGGAGACTCATCACCTTCTTGTTATTCAATGGTGGAAAATCACCCACACTCAGAGAATTGATAGCCATCAATACGAACTAAAGAACAGAGCAGCAGCCAGAACCTGAGAAGGCCCAGCCTCCCAAGGAGAAGCCCTGCTCCAACCCGAACGACGGACAACAAAACTACAAAACCACTCTTAAAAACAACAGACTTAAACCAGATAGGAAGCCACTGCTAACAAGGAGGAAGCCAGCAAGGATGAAGCCGGAGAGAAGATTTCTTAGAGGTTAAGAAATACTCTCATTTCTTGGAGCAGTCTTTCATTTCTTGGAGCAGTCCTTTTTCTATTAAACGTAGATCAAATGGTTTTGGAGTTAAAAAAAACCTGAATTCATTCGTTTCTCCTAAATCTAAAACTAAATAAGGCCTCTAGTTAAAATTTTAAATTCGTTTTTGGGTTGGATTATTGATGATTGTAAATTGTAAAATCATCATTTGTTTATTAAACAATATATATTATTTTATTTTTAATTGAAATAGATGAAATAATATTAATCCAGTAGAGGAGCTTCTTCCTCGACTCCAACTCTTGTCTCCCTAACCTAAAACCCTAATCAGTCATGAGAAGAGCTCTACTGAGAAATGTATCTCTCTACACTCGATCTTCTATTGTCTCTAAAACAGTATCGAACCCATGCTCTCGTCTCTCTACGCCACTCGCTTCATTTTCTTCTTCGGCTCCCTTTCGACTCAGATTCTTCTCCTCCGAGTCAGACTCGTCAACCGATAACCCTAATTCGGCACCCTCATTAGCCGAACAGGCTCAGAAGGAAAAAATTTCCACTGCAGTTCAAGATGTGAGCAATAAAGGTAACACGCCTGCTACACTTTCGTATTCACTAATTTGTTTTAGGGTTTATAGGTCTGGATCTAATTTAGTATCGATTTGATTCAAGAGGGATATTAACTTGCTGAAAATTTTGATTTTCAATTTCGTTATTTATACTGGTGTTGTATTTGTTAATGAAAAATAGTTTATAACTCTTTTTTCAAACTTGAGAATTATATGTTAATTTCTCTGTGTTTGTTCTTGCATCAGAGCTGGACACCCAGCTCCAGAAATACTTTAAACTAGGCGAAGAAGAGGCGCTGCCTGAGATTGTTGAATCGATTATGAAGAGGAAACTTACCAAGAAACACGAAGAGACTGATGATGAGTTGTTAGACGAATTAGAGCCGGATTTCTTGGACGTAGATGTAGATGACAAACAATTCGAATCAGATTTCGATGAATTGTATAAAACTGACACAGAGCTTGATGATTTGTATAATGCTAAAGAGCATATCATGCAAAAAATGGCAAAAGATGAGTTTTTCAACATGGATTCAAAGAAGTGGGACGACATGATTAAGGAAGCTACTGATCAAGGGTTCTTGAATGACACTCGCGAATGCGAGGAGATTCTTGAAGACATGCTTAGCTGGGATAAACTTCTTCCTGGTAACTAACATTTTCTCACTATAATTTCTTGATATTTGTTAGCTTTAAATTTGAGGTTTGCTTGTTCTCTTTAGGGTGTCTGGTAGGTTTATCTTGGTATTATATATCAATTCTAAAATTTGTGTTATCTATTGATAATACATACTTTAAAAACCTTTGGCGGATGAACAAGACAAAGGGCTGCAGAACCGAATATGGTTATCTGATAAACTCATTAGTAATCGATTTGGATCCTTGTAGGAATTTTAAATACTGCTCATAATTTGTGAAGGTCACGTTATAAAATTCCTAGTATTTCAGTCGAGAACAGGTTTGCAATTTAGGATAAGTTAAAGTTCAAATAGGGTAGAATTCAAGCTCAGAAGAATATATTGCTAATCGATCTCGAGTTTGGCTTGAATTCTTAATGTGAAGCGAATTTGATTCCAAACTTGAGCCCAAGCTAGTGTATTTAAAATAACTGTGCAGAATATTAATGTTCGTTACTAAATTAATCCTTAAATATTAAATATATCATATTTCAGTATTACTTAAGCCGAGCCTAAACGAATTTCAAACTTGAGTTAGATTTTGAGTGGCTCACGTATAGTTCACGACTCTTATAGCGATATTCGAGCTTGGATTGATACAATATCTGAGCCTATGTAGAAGTTTGAACTCATTCTCGAACGAAAGTATTCTCTAATCGAGCCGAACTCGAATCGATCACAATTGTGTGTTTGCTACCCCTGATTTCAACAATTAGTCTTCCACACATAAAAGTTCAAATGGTTAGGTGATGTATCTAACGCTTTTTTTTTGAGATATTAAATAATTTCATCATTCGTTTGTCTTAAGTTGATGTAATGTTCTGTTTAAAACTGACATAGATGTTCTACTTTGTTGATATTTGTGTTAATATATTTAAGTTAGTTACAGTTGCTGGAGTTGAACATGTTTGCACTCAGTTGATCGTTACTGTAGTTTCTTGGATAGTATACGTCTGACCAACTATAGAATTATGAGTCAACCTATATATGTCATATATAGTTTCTTGAGTCGAGGATGAAATGTCTAACCCAAATGCTTCATCAGACGATTTAAAGAAAAAAGTCGAAGCAAAATTCAACGAACTTGGGGATATGTGTGAAAGAGGAGAAATAGAACCTGAAGCAGCCTATGAACTGTTCAAGGAATTTGAAGATGAAATGGTTATGGAATATGGAAAGATTATGGAAGAGGAAGGTCCACCGAATTTTGACGATACTGCTCCACCAGACAACAAAAAGCATTCAGATGATCCACCCGGTGAAGGGCCAATTCTTAGGTGGAGAACACGGGTAGTTTTCTCCCCCGGTGGTGATCAGTGGCATCCAAAGAATAGAAAAGTGAAAATGTCTGTTACTGTTAAGGAGCTTGGCCTTTCGAAGCCTCAGTTTCATCGGCTGCGTGATTTGGTTGGTAAAAGGTACCATCCTGGAAAAGATGAACTTACTATCACCAGTGAGAGGTAACGTAGTAACTCTACGCTCTTTCAACTTATTTTAGTTAGCTTTACATATTAATTTTATGACTCACCATGTCAGGTCATGTGTAGGTAATGTGTGGGTGTGTCGGATAACGATTTTATTGCCATTGCTACTTTTATGCAATGTTTATTGAGACGAGCCTAGAATTTCACTAGGGGTAAAATAATTAGGATGTCCTTTGCTTACAGTAAAAGTTTATCTCTCCCATTGTCAGGTATGAATACCGTGAGGAAAACAGAAAAGACTGCCTTAGAACTCTGTTTTCCCTCATCGAGGAAGCTGGTAAAGCCAGAAAGTTAGCTCACGAGGCTCGAACTTCCTATGTGAAAGAACGACTTAGAGCCAATCCAGCCTTCATGGAAAGGCTACGTGCCAAGATCCAAACCAATACTGTCAGTGCTTGAGATATTTTATTACACAAGAATGCATGATAATAATTGTGTAATAGGCTTTTGTCTAGGCAAGTAGAGGAATTTTAGAGATCGAACAAATTGAAATTGCCAAGGGGTAGTGTTCGATCGTTAAATTTCAATTGAGTTCAGCTCCAGAACGTTTTGTAATCTTGATATAGAGTTACTGTTGCATTGTTTTGACATGGTTATACTTGACGTCTATTGAATTGATTTTATATACTCTGATAATATCTAAATGATTGGGAAAAACTTAAATCGGGAAACCTTCTTTATATAATTTGATCAATAGTCGTATTGACTTTATACGTCTAATGAAAATATGAAAACATAAATATGGAAAAACATTTAGGGAACGGCTAGAAAAAGCTTTTTTTACTTTGCGAAGCTGATTGTAATTTTATTTTGAAAATTATTTCTATGACGATTTTGTAATTCATGAAATCCTTTAAATAGAAAAATGATCTGTGAAGTTACTATAGTTTCAAAAAAAAAAAAACCATTTTCTCTTGAATTTTTTCTAAAAGAATATTTATATTTTCGAAAACCTAAACTACAATTAAACTAATTAAAAGACTAAAAGGAATAAATAACTTAGAAATCTAAAAAAAATACACTATTTAAAAAACTAAATTAAATTGAATTCGAACTTGAGGTGAAAGGCTTGGAATTGAAATGGGTTTCTTCTCTCCCAAGAAACCCTATCTTGATTTTTAAGTCTCTTTCTTTTTGCCATGAATTCATCTCCGAAACAACGTTCTACAGAAGAGTATCCTGCTCTTCCTGGATATGGAGATGTTGGCAGATCTATTCTCAACAAATCTTATGCCGATATTCTAAAACCTGCATCTACTAAGGCTGATATCATGCCTGAGTTTTGCAAGGAAATGGCTGATCATTACACTGTCCAATACGCTAACGATATTAAAGAGTTCTTGATCTCTCAATCTACAACAACAATTATTGGCAAATTTAAAGATGGTATTCCAAAGAAAGCAGTTTTTGATGGTTTTCTTCACGCTTTCAAGTTCCAGGGTAGTTATAAGTATTCTGTCTATGATTCCAGACATATTTTCATACAATTTCAGAGTAAAGAAGATGTTAGTAGGATATGGTCGAAGAACTTTTGGAGTATAGAAGAGAAAGTAATGAGAATCATACGTTGGGAACCAGATTTTGACAAGAGATATGAGAGCCCAAGAGCTCTGGTGTGGATTCGTTTTGAACGGCTTCCTGAGTTTCTGTATAATGAGTCTGTTATACATGATATAGCATCCTCTATTGGCCCAACTTATAAGGTTATCATCCCTGATAACAGAGCAAATATGAATGCTTGTTCCGCTCACGTGGAAGTCGATGTTTCACTGAGATTAAAGTACAGAGTTTGGGTGGGTTTTGGCTCCAACGATGGATGTTGGGTTAATATAAGCTATAAGAATGTGCCTCCTTATTGTACGACTTGTTATCATTTAGGCCATAAAAATGAGGAATGTAAAAAGAATGGTATGAAGAAGCAGCAGGAGTCTGATTCTGTGGGGCAAGAAAGGTCTGCGAATAAAAAGATCCGGGTGAGGCCAAAGGTCCTTCTGTTTCTGATAATGGAAATATGACAGGGCCTAAGAATAATGATGTTACTAAGGTCTTAAGGAGGAGGTTGAAGTCTATTATCACCTCCTCGAAGGATAATGCTGTTGAGTCTCAAATGGATGTGGCAAGTTCTGGAAAGGAAGTTTGTTCTTCCAAAAAGGATAAGGATGTTGTAATTGATCAGGATCAGTTGGATGCTAAGGAAGATGTAATGGGCAGGGTGAAGAGTTGGAAATTATTGATGCTATAAAGAATCTCAACTGGGTTTCCTCTCAAAGAATATCTCCTGAGTTTGAGGCTAATGAAGAAGATGGTAGCATGACTGGTTGCAGCACGCCTGAGGATCAGATAGCAAACCAGACCTCACCTGTGTTTAAAGAAATCCTTCTTAAAAAACTGAAAACTAATAGGAAAATTAAGAAGCCAAATCATAAGATTATCAAGTCCTTACGTTTTAAGGACAATCATAAGCAATCTTATTCTGATAATGATAAGTCTAATTAGTTGGAACCTTCGTGGTATCAACAATAGTCCAACTATATTAAGGTTAAAGGACATGATTTCTTCTAATAAAGTTAATCTTCTTGTTTTACAGGAGCCTATGGTGAGAGCGGATATGATTTCTGTGATTGCTGATAAACTGGGCTTCACCAATTATGTTGCGAATCTTTCTAATAAAATCTGGTATTTCTGGAGGGAGGAGATCAGGGTTGGTTTGCTGATGGATCATGATCAGTGTCTGCATTTAAATGTGAATGATAATAATACTGATATGGAGTTTCATCTGTCGATTGTTTATGCCAAGTGCAGCAGACATGAGAGAAGGGCTCTTTGGAGTCTCCTTAACTCCTTTTCTGTTAACACGAAGGCTTAGATGGCTGTAGGTGATTTTAACGTTATTTCATCCTCTGATGAACAAGTAGGCTGCACTTCCTTGTGTGTTAATAGCATGGAAGATTTTAATGACTGTATTGCTGAGTGTGCTCTGGAGGATGTTGGTTATGGGGGTTCAAGATTTACTTGGAACAGGGGTACGAGATGGAAGCGTCTGGATAGAGCTATGGTTAATAGCAAATGGAATGAGGTCTTTAATAATACCAGGGTTCTTCATTTGATCAGAACTTGTTCGGATCATTCGCCTTTACTTATTACTGCGAATAATATTGTTAATGATTGCCATAAGAAGGGTTTTAGGTATATGAATATGTGGGAGAAGGATGATTCGTTCTTGGGTGTTGTTGAGGCTAACTGGAGGCTGCCTATGGTTGCTTCTCCTAACATGTGTTTTTGGAAAAAGTTGAAGAGATTGAAAACTTGCTTAAAGGAGTGGAATTCTAATAGTTTTGGCAATATCTTTAATAGTCTTAAAGAGGCTGAGTGCTGTGTGAAGAGACTGGAGGATTTGTTGGCTTCGAATTATAGTTCGAGTGTTAAGGCTGATCTTGATAAAGCCAATAGTCTTTATGTTAAGAAGTTGAGAATGGAGGCTGAGTTTTGGAGGCAAAAGTGCTATAATGATTGGCTTCATGATGGGGACAGGAATACTAAGTTGTTTCATGGTTTTGTTAACAAAAAAAGAAGAAAAGGCAGGATCAAAAGTATCAAAGATGGTGACTGTTGGCTGTATGATGATAAGAGTATAGGCCTGTCTGCTGAGAAGTATTTTTGGGAGGCTCTTTCTTCTGAGTCTTATAGTAGTAAGGAGGATGAAAGCCTTCTCTTAAATGATGTTATTATGGATGTTATTCCATCTTTGGTTTCTGTTGAGGAGAATAAGGCCTTGTTGAGGCATGCTTCTGAGGAAGAAATTTGGGGTGTGATCTCTGCTATGAAGGTTGATAGTGCGGCTGGGGTTGATGGGTTCAATCTTCAGTTTTTCAGGAGCTGTTGGATGATTATTAAATGTGATCTTTGTATTTCTTTTAATGGATTCATTAAAGGTGATTATATGCCAAAGGGCATGTTTGTCACTGGCCTTTGTTTGGTCCCCAAGACTCAGAATCCTACTAGTTGGTGTGATTACAGGCCGATTGGTTTGTGTACGATGTATAACAGGATTTTTGCTAAGCTTATCAATTCCAGATTGGCTTTAATTCTCCCTAAGATTGTTTCAAGTTGTCAAGGAGCTTTTGTTAAGGGGCGCTGTATTCATGATAATGTTTTGGTGGCTAAGGAGATGATCTTTGATATTAAAAGAAAGCCTAAGACTGGAAATGTGTTGATTCAGCTCGATATGTCTAAAGCCTTTGATAAAATGGCTCTTCCTTTTATTAGAAAAGTTCTTATTAAGTTTGGTTTTTCTAATGCTTTCTTGAGTCTTATTAACAGATTAACCAGCAATGTCAGTATCTCTGTTCTTTTAAATGGTGGTACGTTTGGCTTCTTTAGAACTCGTAGAGGCCTGAGACAGGGTGATCCCCTGTCTCCAAGCTTGTTTATTATTGGAGAAGAGGTGCTTTTGAGAGGTTTGAAAACTCTTTTTATTAATAACAAGCATATGGTTTACAACACGAGATAAAAAATGTTGCTGCCTTGTCTGGCTTTTGCAGACGATATATTAATCTTTACAAATAGCTTACAGAGCTCTATTAACAGTTTAACTGTTTATCTAGATAAGTACCAGTTGGTTTCTGGGCAGGCTATTAACAAGCAGAAGACCAGGTTGATCACGTCTTCCTCTCTTCTTCAATCCAGGGTGTCGAGCTTGGAAATTCAGACTGGTTACAGAGTGGAGAATCTTCCAACTACCTATCTGGGTATCACTTTGTGCAATAGTAGCAGGGCCTGTAATTACATGAAGATTATTGACAGAATTAATGAGAAAATCATTGACTGGGACTCTAAATACTTATCTTTTGGGGGCAGATTAGTGTTAATCACTAATGTCCTCATGGCTTATCCTAACTATTGGTTACAAAACTGTATTTTGCCTAAAAGTATCATTAGCAAAATAGAAAGAATTTTAAATAAATTTTTCAGGTGGTCTAAGTTTAATGAACCTATGATTCATTGGGCTAATTGGAAAATGATTTGTAAACCTTTTAGTGAGGGGGGTCTTAATATTAGGAGTCTATCTGATATTCAACATGTTTACTCTCTTAAGCTATGGTTTAATTTTAGGAAGAATAACTCTATTTGGGCTAATATGATGCACTTAACCTATTCTAAGAATACTCATCCTCTTTATGCTAATTTTAGCAGATCAGGTTCTCAGGTTTGGAAGAGATTGGTCAGCATTAGAAAGGATGCTGAAAAGTTTATCAAATGGGTTCTTGGCTGTGGGGAGATAGACTATTGGAGGGACAATTGGACTGGTCAAAAGCCTATCTATGAGGACCTAAATAGTGCTAATTACCTGGAAGCAAAGGTGAATTCATTCTGGAAGAATGGTGGCTGGGATGCTGCTTCTATGGTTCCTTATATTTCTCCTGAAAGATAGAACAGTATTCAAAGGATTAGAGTTGATGATTCTAAGCAGGATACTATGATATGGAGCTGCACAAATGATACTTCTTTTGGCACTAAGGATACTTGGAACATGATTAGGCATAAAGGCAACTATTCAAGTCTGTTCAAAAAAGTTTGGAGCCATATAATTCCCAGGAAGTTTTCCTTTCTTCTCTAGAAAGTTATTATGAAATTTATTCCTATTGATTCTGTGCTTCAAAAGAGACATTTTCAAACAGTTTCAAAGTGTCAATTTTGCAGAAATTGTGAGGATATAAACCATGTTTTCGTCAATTGTTCTCAGGCTTGGCATATTTGGAATCTGATCTTTAGGATTAAAATAAGGAGATGTATGGTGTTGACTCATATTATTAAGACTTGGCATGATTCTAGCAAGGGCAAGGCTCATATTACCTATCTTATGCCTGCTATAATTTGTTGGGCTATCTGGTATAATCGTAATAGGTTTAAGTTTAAGGGTGTTGATGCTAATCTTAGCTCCTCTATTAACTATATCGATAAAGTAGTTTTATCTCTTAATGCGTCTGTTCTAACTAAAAAACACTGGTCTCATACTGGAAATGCAGGTTTATTAATGGGATGCCAAATAGCTAATTCTAAGCCGATTTACATTACCTAGAAGTGCCCTCCTGTGGGAAGGATTAAATTGAATGTTGATGCTTCTGTGTTGAGGAATGACGAAGCATCTGGAGCCGGTATCTTCAGGAATCATTCAGGAGAGGTTCTAAGGTGCTTTGGGAACACCTATGGCAAAATGTCTCCTCTGCTTGCTGAAACTCGCGCACTGTTGGACGGTCTTCTGATTTGTAGTCAGAATCAATGGCTTCACGTCGACATTGAGACTGACTGCCAGATCCTGGTCAACTTTCTTGCTGCCGGAGTATCTCCCTGGTTTTTGAATCCCGTTATTAAGATTTGTCGCTCAGCTTTTGCTTCTTCTATGAGCATTAGGTACATTTCTCGAGTCCAGAATCAAGCTGCCGATTGGCTGGCCAGATGGACTCTGAAATGTACCCAGATGCATTTGTCTGACATCTCTTCTATTCCTCCCGAGTTGAGCGCCATTCTTCTTCTTGAGGAGCTTGGCTTGGGTTATTTTGTCTAGTATACTGGTTTCGTGTTTATTTTCAGGGATCGGAGGTGCTCGAAGGATGGAGGCTTGGATTGATGGAGTTTGAATCTGGCGAAATTTGTTGGAGGTTGAGTCTGGCGATTCCTGGTTGATAGCTTCGTGGAGTTTTGTAGGTGGAAGGCTTGATCGATGAGGTTTTTGGTCGCTGTGCTAATTAGGGTTTGGTCTGAAGAAGAAGATGAATGTGTGATAGGTCGATGAAAGAGAAATGCTTTGGGAAATTTCAGTAGTTTTAGGGTTAGGGTTTTGTTTGACTGAAGGATTAATTTTGACCCTTTTGCTTGGGTTTGAAGGGTTTTGTTGGATCCTTCTACCTATTGAGCTTTTGTTGTAAATCGATTAACTTCCGATCCATTTTTTTTAATAAAGTGTATTTTTGATTAAAAAAAATAAAAATAAATAAATTAAATTTAATAAATAAAATATAAAGTGGTTAATAACAAAATTAAAGAAAAAAAAACTACCTATCTCCTTGAAGGCTTTCTACAGAGATGATGAACACTCACGAACAGCCGTACCTCTCCCTTTTATAGCTGAATACTCGTCCTCCCTCAGCATTTCGAATCGAGATTAGCCGTTCGACAGTCAGTAGCCCGCGACATCCCAAACCATCGGCAGTAGCCCCTCCACAGTAGCAGCTCTAAACACTCGGCATTATCACCACTGTAAGTGTTTAAAACCTTACATTTTTAGTTGCTTGTGGTTTATGTTGTTAAGATGGTTCTGTTTAGGATTCTTTGATAATTGTCTTCGAATGCAGGATTGGTTTTGTTGTCGCCGGTGATGGTTTCGTCAATGTCGTATTCTACACTCCCACGCCATACATATGGCGTGGGAGTGTAGAATATGCCACCTATGCTCCACGTCATACATACGATGTGGTTTATTCCGGTCATCAGATTATTTCAAGACCGATTTAACTTTTTTTGTTGATGTCATTTTCAGATACGCATTCGTATGTTTTTATTTTCAGGTTATGGATCTCGGTGATGTTTTAGGGACCAGTGATGGATCTTGTACGAAGTGAGTAATATGGCGTGCGAAAAAATGGGCCGCTATCGAATGCGAGGTAGTAGCAGATTTGGCGGTTTCGATGGAGGCGCTATCTATTATTTAGGCATCCCTCGTTTCCGGATCCACATTCGGTTTCGCTGTCTGTGGGCGACACACGCCTCTCCCAGTTAGAGAGCAACCTAGAGCTCCTCCCTCCGTCGTTCGCCTCATATGCTGCCTATTATGTTTGGCAGGGAGATATAATATTTAGATTTGTAGTTAATATTTTAATGCCGGTTTAATATATACTAATATTGAAAACAAATATTTTTAGGAACGTGAGATGAGGCTTTACGCTCATTATCATAGCCATAGAGGTTGAAGTTTGAGCTCTCAGAATATGGTACGAGTTGTACTTGATGCCACGCCTTTCAGTAGATTGTTTGATCCTTTCTCGTGCGTGCATACGCACTTTAACATCACGAAGGTTTTTTTGGAACGTTGGTATATGAGAACTAACTGTTTCCATTTTTCCTCTTCGGTGAGATGATGATCACCTAGACGATATGCACACGATAGTGGGACTCCCAATAGAGGGTGATATTGTTGCTTTAACTGTTTTATTGACAAGTCGATGGCATGCATGCGGGTACTGAACTGCTTGCGATTAACGAGGTCTAATTTGTCAAAGAGGTCGAGAAATGCAAAGGTATAAGTTTGTGTCTTGCATAGCTTTAGAATAGTTACACTGGGGAACAATATCGTGATGACTACCCGGATATCACTGACCGTATGGTACATGCGGTTGCGCGTGCCTGTATTCTACATATGTATATGTGCGATGACATTCTCTTCCCTGCAAATAGTAACATGTACTTGTTTCTATTGCACGATTTAACCGAGCAGTGGGTTGGACGTTATGCATCGGAACAACCATGCTGACTTATTTGTATCACCATCTCGGAGAGTCCTCTCTTGACGAGACCAAGACTATGGTCGGAAGGTCTGCTAGACACGTGGATACAAGACCATTTTTTCATGCTTCGCCCTGTTACTCGTTACACTTACACGGAACACCAACCTACTTTTACTAGATAGGATACAGGTGCGGCAATTTCTGATTCGTGGACGAAGCTGAACTGCAAGATCACCATCAACAACCTCAAGGAGACCGAGGTAAGTTTTATAATGTCATTATGTTTTTATTTTGAGTTTTTTGACATTCGTTTTTATTTGGCTATCGTCTTTATTATATTCATGTCTATTTTGTAAGAACAATTTGTCTATCTTTTTTATTATTGTAATATATTTTTATGTCTATTAGTGTGTTGTTTATTGTAAACTTTTGTGCGGTATTAATAAACTCGTTTAATTTAAAATTCGGAAGGTACATAATAGAAGCATTAAAAGAAGAATAAAAGTACATAAATAATTTAAAACTTGCATACCGTCTTAATTAAAAAGCCTCTATACAACATGGATTGACAATAGAAATACATAATATGATAGCACCTATTATTCGAAATCATATACGAGGTTATCCTCAACCGGTGAGAAATTTTCTATCGCATCCTGTTTTTTAGCAATGTTATCCTATAAATAAACAATCATATTTTTCGTAATCGAATTAGTAATTTTATCTGCCACACTTGTGCCGCCTCTTCGTGTAAAACGTAAGACAAATCAGACACACAAAACATGAATTCAAATTTTAGTTCGAGACTTCTTCACGATTGAGAGTATGAGGGTTTGTAAATCCCAGACATCCGTAGTCAAAGTACATCCTGCACAATACTTCATAAAAAAAGCATTAATGGTTTCGTGGGACATTGTTCTGGTAACGTATTTCACCGCTTGAAGCAAGTATTGGTCTTCATCCATGATCCAATTCATGCTTAAGGTACTTAAAATAATTCTATAATTTTGATGGTTTGAGTGACATCTTCTAACTACATGTATGAAGGGTTATATAAATGAGTTGATATTAGCGGGATTTGTTTTTGGGGTGAAAACATTGGCGGGATTTCTTTTGGGTGAAAACATTGGCGAGATTTTGTTAGGGGTAAAAAATAAAATTAATTTGTCAAGTTATTTTTTGGACAATTTTTCCCTTCATAAAAAATAATATTATCGCCAAACATTGATTCTCGCCAAGTATTGATTCCAGGCAAAACTTAATTCCCGCCAACTATTGATTTCCGTAAAAACTTAATTCCCGCAAACTATCGACTCTTGCCAAAACTAAATTCCCCCAAAGTTTGATTTTTCTATAAAAGAGACCTGAATCATGTCCTAATAATTCATCCACCAAACCTTCGTGTAAAAAAACAAAAATATAAGAAGTTTTAGGTATGAAGTTTAATGTAGACGAAGACTATCAACTGCTTCAAGCCGTGAAGTTTGTTACTTTTACAATGTCTGATGATACAACCGATGTTTTTTTCGTCGACTACTTTGTATGATGTATAATTAGGGCCGATTCAAGAATTGTGAGAATTGTATGAAATGTAAGAATTAAAAGAAAGCAAACTCCAATTGATTAATAATCTTCAAAATGATACATTTGAGACATAATATAAATAAAAAACCTCACAAAAAGGTGAGATTAACAACAAATATATATAGTGCAATAAAACTTAGAAGTCGAAGTCGTATTACATGTTGTCCTCAACAGGTCCACCGTTCGCAATATCATCATTTTTCTCATCAATCTTATCCACGAGATATACTACCATATCTCCAGTAATGAAATCTGTAATTTTCATGTTCCCCACTTCAGCTACTTCTTGCTTTATTTTGTAAGACATGTAGAACAAACGATGTGCTGGTTCAGATTTCACACGATTGTACATGTTTTTAACTTCATCACGACTACATGAAATTGGATTTGGAGTCTTGAATCGGCCCTAATTATACATCATACAAAGTACTCGACGAAAAAAACATCGATTGTATCATCAGACATTGTAAAAGTAATAAATGCTGAAAGGGACGCTATCGTGGCGAGCAGAAGAAGGGTCAGATCAGAAGTCCGAAAAGAAAATGTCGAGGCCGAGCACATCCAAAATGCTGATGTACCCAAAGAAATCCGATGCCGGAAGGACTATCGACGTTCCAAAAGACGCGCTAGATCCGAGCAAAAATATCAGCCGTCTGAGTCGAGTGAATATACTTCGTTGAGTTCCGATAATTCTTCGTCTTCGGAGACTGACTCAAGTTATAAGATGGATCGAAAACACAAAGATCCGAGGAAGCATAAGCACACTCATTAGTCCAGCGGGAAAAAGAGTGATTCGAGGAGGAAAGACGATGCTGGAAAAAGAAAAATGCACCCCGAGGACCTTGCCACTACTCGGAGGCATACTCAGTCCGACAGCTATCAACAAGATTTTAGAGTCAGTAACCATTTTACTTCCCCAACCAAAGAGAGATTATACACAGCCATAAATGAAGTTCCGGGGGGAAGCACTTACAAGGTCGGACATAATTGGAGGTCGTCACCTCTCTCCCCAGAAATTATTTCCGGGCACCTTCCTAAATGGTTCGATATTTCTAAGCTATAAAAGTTCGATAAGACCCAGGAGCCTGACAACCACATCGAACAGTTCAAGAACTTCATGATCAACTATGATGACAATGATAAGTTGTTGTGCAGAGCTTTCTCTCAGACGTTTAAGAATGCTGCTTCTACTTGTTACAACCGACTGCCTCAAGGGTGCATAACGAATTTTGATATGTTCTGGAGTATGTTCCGACAACATTTCGTCGGAAGCAAGAAGTTTCGTGCTAACGGAGACACCATCATTTACTGTCGACAAAAGATTGAAGAGAGTTTGAAAGAGTACACCAAGCGATTCATCCAATTCAAGACGGACATGAAGTACTGCAAGGACAACGTAGCTTTGGCTGCCTTCCGGATGGGTCTTCTTCCAGGGAGTGATGAAGGACAATGCGGCAGAAACACAAGCAATGATGTTTGGAGCTCTGTTAGATCAGATAGAAAATAAAATTTTAGTTGAAGAAACCAGGGCCTCATAGATAGAGTCTATGTCTCAATTATATCAGGATCCGAATCTAACCAGAGCAAGTACAACAACGGTGAATGCCCGACCCCAAGCTGCTCACCCAATTACGACTATCCGACCGCGCGCTCATACAATTCAAGCAACAAATCAAACCCCTCAACGGGTGGCTCAGAACCAACAGTACCATCAGGCGGGTCTAGCAGCTCATCAGTATGCGCGACCAGCCTCGAACAGATGAGTCCGACCCACTCACTATGCTGAGTTAACCGAATGTGTCTCTACAATCTTCGAGAAAGCACATGCAAACGTACACTTCCGCAAACCCTTCCCTCTTCAGACTCTGAGGGAACATAGAAAGAACAAGTACTGCCAGTTCCATGACGACATTGGGCATCACACTAAGGATTGTGTGGCTTTGAAGAAAGAGGTCCAATACTTGATAGAAAACGGAAAATTGGTCGACTTTGTCAAAATGAATACCGTAGTGGTGCCTAAACAAGAAATCGCTTCAAGACAAGATGGTACCATGATGATTTCCGACGCAATCGAAGAAGAATTTCTAGATGCTTTTGATGTGGCAACAAAGTATCTTGATCCTAAGCCAGGCAAGAATAGCGTAATTATGGTAGAGGAAATGATCCCTCGAGGGAAGGTCAGTGACTTATGTTCATTCTTTGAATCACTAACCATTTTTGGGGGAGATACAGTGGCAGGAATATCAAACTACTCAAGGAAGAGAAATATCATTAGCCTAGCAACACAGTTGGAGGCGGGAGCCTCATCAAACCTTTATCGGAACCCGTCACCAAACATTTGTTTTAAGGATGACGACATGAGGAAGATTGCTGGCCCGCATGGAGACGCCGTGGTGATCGGAGCGGAGATAGCCGAAAATGAGATAAAAAAAAATTCTGATTGACACGGGCAGTTCTGCCAATATCATGTTCATGACCACCTACAGTAAGATAACCAATCCTCCAACTATCCAACGATCCGACATGATGAATGTAGGGTTCACCGGTGCGACCGCGAACGTCGTCGGAGAATTCGAAAGCATGGTGGAGCTAGGCAGGAGACCAATCAAGAAAATAGTGACAGTACTGTTCATTGTACTGGATGCACCCACATTGTACAATGCCATGTTTGGAAGATCTTGGCTGTCTAAAATGCATGCTGTAACATCTACGTTCCACCAATGCTTGAAATACATAGTGGGAAGTAACATCAGAACTGTAAGATCAAGTAAGAAAATGGTTAGAGAGTGCTACAAGGCAGCGTTGGCCCCTAAGCAGTTGATGGGGGTCAGATACAAAAAAGAATAGCAGTCAGAGGGGCCTCCTTCGGATTCCGATCCTGTTGATGATCTGAGGGAGTCCCCTAGATTCATGGTCCCCGATGAAGGTTTTGAGGATCATGTGTTTGTCCCTGGGAAGAGTCTCAAGTTAGGTAAAAGAAAGCTTAGTAAGATTTCTTTCGACCAAATTACATTTGTTTTCGTGGTGAACAGAGGATGTTACAGGAGTACCAGAAGAGGTCATTTGTCACAGATTAGCTATTCGAAACAGCGTACGCCCAATCATTCAGAAGCGTAGATCTTTTTCCCAAGAAAAAACCGAAGCAATAATGGCAGCTGTAGACCGTCTAACAAAATTTGGCCACATCCGCGAATCACAATATCCGTTATGGACCGCTAACCCGGTCTTGGTAAAAAAGAAAAATGGCAAATGACGGATGTGTGTAGACTTCACTGATTTAAATAGAGCCTACCCTAAGGATCCTTTCCCGGTCCCGCAAATAGATCAGCTTGTGGATTCGACGTCCGGAAATCGTTTACTGTCGTTTATGGATGCATATGCTGGATACAATCAAATCCGAATGAATCCAATGGATTAGGAGAGCATGACTTTTATAACTGGAAGAGGTCTACATTGCTACCGAGTTATGCCATTCAGACTAAAAAATGCGGGGGCGACGTACCAGCGACTAGTGAACAAGGCATTCGAAAGTCAAATTGGCAGAAACGTGGAAGTTTATATTGATGATATGTTAGTCAAAAGCTTCAGAGATGAAGATCACTTAGCTGACCTAGAAGAAACTTTTTTTTAATCTGGCTAAAATAAATCTCAAGTTGAACCCGGAAAAGTGCACATTAGGAGTAAGATCTGGAAAGGTTTTAGGTTACATAGTTAATGAGCAGGGCATCGAAGCAGACCCTCTGCAGTTAAATGCCTTATGTACCATGGATCCACCTAGAACCATCAAGGAAGTGCAAATTTTAACTGGAAGGTTGGCTCCTCTAAACAAATTCATATCTAGGTCGTCGGACAAGTGTGCTCATTTCTTCCAGGTGTTGAGGAAAGCAAACCGGTTCGACTGGACTCAAGAATGTTCCGAAGCTTTCAATCAAATTAAGCAACATCTTTCGTCCCCAAAGATACTAACAAATCCAAATCCGGGGGAAAAGTTATTGCTATACTTAGCAGTGTTCGACTGTGCAGTCAACTCGGTTTTAGTCCGAGAAGAAGCAGACCTTCCTAAACCACTTTATTATGTAAGCAAAAGCCTCCGAGATGCAGAAAAAAATACCTTAAGTTGGAAAAGCTGGCCTTCGCCCTAGTAACATCGGCTCGAAAAATGAGGCCGTACTTCCAAGCTCATACAATAGTGGTACGGACATCTTTTCCTTTGTAAAGTATGCAACAAACACCCGACGTATCTGGAAGGATGACTAAGTGGTCGGTAGAACTAGGGGATTTCAATGTTGAGTTTGAGCCACGAACAACAATCAAAGCGCATGCACTAGAAGATGTTTTAGTGGAATTTCATTTGGTCAGAGATATTGTGCACATGGAAGAAGAAAAATCCGACTCTGAGTGGCTAGTCCGAACCGATGGAGGTTCTAGCTCATCGGGATGTGGAGTAGGTGTGCAATTGACATCACCGGATGGCATCGCAATGTATCAGGTAATTCGACTCGGTTTCCAAGCGTCAAACAATGAGGCAGAGTATGAAACAGCCCTGGCCGGATTGCGACTATCAAAGATTTGTGGGGCTAAACGAGTTAAATTGATCAGTGATTCTCAACTCTTAGTGAACCACGCCCTCGGACGTTCGGAGGCAAGAAAAGATCATCCGGTAAAGTATCTGGGAGTGTTGAAAGCCCTGGCTTTGGAGTTCGAAGACATCCGATTTGAGCATGTCCACTGGGCAGGAAACTCAGTGGCTGATTCATTGGCCAAGGAATCTTACTCGGAGGGGTACCCGTGGATAGTGACTCAAGAAAATCCGTCTATAGTCAAGGGATCCGAAGCAAGGGAAGATAGCATCGAAGCATTCCAGATATCCACGACTTTAACGAAAGACTAGAGAAGCGAAAGACAAGATTTTCTAGTTCATGACACGCAGCCTTTTGACAAAGTCAGAGCCAAGAGAATACGCTTCAAGGTCTACGGATACATCGTCCTCGAAGATGTCCAGTATAAACAATCTTTTAGTCGACCATTGCTTCGTTGTTTAGGCAAGGATGAGGCGCAGCTGATACTCTCCGAGTTACACGATATGGAAGGCTCTGCTCATTGTGGATACAAGACACTGATACGAAGAGTTTTTCTGGTAGGATACTACTGGCCTACCCTATCGACGGACGACAAAGAGCTAGTGCAGAAATGTGACACTTGTCAACGATTTGCGAATTCGATCCACCTACCTGGGGTACCTCTAAAATCAATATCAGAATCTCTCCCTTTCGACCGATGGGGGATAGATCTGGTCGGACCACTTCCTATGGTTTCAGGGGGACGTCAAACCATTATCGTTGCTGTGGATTATTTTACCAAGTGGGTGGAAGCAGAACCATTAGCAGGAACGCGGGAAAATATGTAATCAAATTTATCATTTTTAACATCTGTTGTCGTTTTGGCATACCCAGGAAGATTACGATGGATAATGACGCCGAATTTGATAACAATAAAATAAGAGCTTTCTGCGCCTCTAAGGGGATATAAAAATGTTTTTCGACACCATTCCACCCCCAAGCGAACGGTCAGGTCGAAGTAACCAATCAAACGATCTTGGACGGTCTAAGAAAAAATTTAGAGGGCAAAGCAGGGAAATGGCCAGACTACTTACAAGAAGTGTTATGGGCATATAGAACCACTCCTCCGACAGCAACACATGAGTCACCCTTCGCGCTCGTATACGTAATGGACGCAGTGGTGCTATCAGAGACAATGTTCCCATCTTTCCGATTGTATGAATATTCTGAGGAGGGGAATGACAAAAGAAAACGCATAGAACTTGATCTGATAGAAGAAAAGAGAAGAAAGGCTCAACTAAATTCCTCACACTATCAAACGTTGATGAGAAGCCGTTATTCGTCGAAGGTCAGAAGAAGAGAATTCGAGGTGAGGGACAGGGTACTAAGAAAAGTCTTCCTGCACACAAAAGACAAGAAACTCGGGAAACTCGCCCCAAATTGGGAAGGGCCATACACAATCACAAGCAAGTTGAAACCGGGGACATACAGATTAAAAGATAAAGAAGGAAGATATCTTCCCCATCTATGGAACATTGAGCATCTAAAGGCTTATCTAGTTTGATTAAGTGATGTGTAAACATTTTCTTTAACAATTTATGTAAGTTCCGGTGGCATACTCTTTGCTACCCTGGTGGCGCAGGAAGGTTTTAATGAGGTACCTGAATAACCGGCTTATTATCAAATTTTATTGTCTTCTTAAAAAACATGAGCAAGTTCATCTTTTTGAACTCAAAACATACTCCAAAGAAGTTTGGACAAGCAAGTTCATCTTTTGGACTCAAAACACACTCCAAAGAAGTTTGGACAAGCAAGTTCATCTTTTTGGACTCGAAACACACTCCAAAGAAGTTTGGACAAGAAAGTTCATCTTTTTGGACTCAAAACACACTCCAAAGAAGTTTGTACCAGAAAGTTCATCTTTTTTTATCTCAAAACACATCTCAAGAATATTTAAACTCAACAATTAAATAAAAGCAAGAAAAATATGAGTAAAATACCATGTTAAGAAAGCACCGCTAAAAGTTCCAATAACAAAAAAGAAGTATTATACTAAAGGTTTTTTTGTCAAAGCAATCATACAACAAAAAGTTAACAAGATAAAGACCACCCAACACAGGCTACTCGGAAGCTGAATTTCCTTTGCTACCAGCAGGAGAATCCGAGTCCGACGAAGAATTCTCCGAGTCTTCACTAGATTCAGGGTCTTACATGGATGCTCCAAGGGGACGATGTTGTTCGATGACTCGATTCCAGAGGCTGCCAAGGTGTAAGTCTGGGAATTTCTCATGCATCTCCATTACCATGGCTGATCTTAGTCTGGCATCTCGCTCCTCCAGACGGACAACAACATTGGCAGCATACTCATCAAGACTTTTCTTTTTCTTAGCCTCGAAGTTTGTCTTCAAACTCTTATGGGCTGCGGATAGTTTTTCAAGGTCTTGAACACAATTCTCGAAGTATACCTTGATTTTGCAATAACCTTCGAGAAGACCATCAATGGTAGTATCGCGCTCGGCATCTATAACGATAAACTTCTCCCTTTCATCGTCAAACCTTTTTTTTCTCCTCAGAAAGCTCAGCCTCAAGGGAAGTAATAGTAGTCAAACGCTCATTGGAGGTCTTTTTCTCCTTAGTCAATTCGTCAGTTAGCTCTTTGACTATTTCTTCAGCTCTTCGGACTCGGAAGATAGGGACTGCACCTTGGCGGTAACTTCCGATGTTTTGGCTAACTCCTCCTTTAGCTCATTGACTTCTTCTTTTCAGATCGTCGGAGTCAGCAACGAAGCGTTCTACCTTAGAAGATATCTAGGTTTGTTCAGTCACTTGATCAGTCAAGTCATTTACTTTTCCCTTTAACTCAGAAACCTCCGATGCAAAAGCTGTTACTTCTGCCCTCCTCGCAATAACTTCTTTTTTATAGCGATCTTTCCGATTCGCCTTGCGTTCGAGTAGAGCATCAACATGTAGTAGCTTATTTAGCTCGTTCGCCACATAGTTATTTCTATAAACGTTGAATTAAGGAGAGTCCGGAGAACAATACCCTTCTACATCAGAACCACCCTCTTGACCTCTCCCCCGGGTGGAAACAAACTCTCCACCAGAGTCGGAATCGATAATCACAAGTTTTCAGGATGGTGGCTGACTCAAACGATTGGTGTTGTCACTCTTCCCCACACTCTCATCAATATTTTTCTTCTTCTCCTCAACAGTAAACTTTTGTGGTCGGATGGCACCAGCACGACCTTGAGGCCTAACCTCAACCCGGTTATCAGCATCATCTGGTTGGTTGTCAGGCTGAGAGGAGGGAGAAAATAATTGAGGATCGAGGGGGGATGGCGGTTGAGGATCCGATGGCATCACACCCGGAGGCAAGCTTACTTGGGCGTCATCATGATCACCCATAATTCCCGAGGGAAGACTGACCTGCACCCTCTTTTGGGAATCACCCTGAGCGTCAGGTGCATCATCATCGGACTCAACATCATCCTCAATGTATGCTTCTGCACCTTCCTCGGGTTGGTCGGCATATTGATGACTCGGAGCTCAAGCCCGAGTAGGGAGGTAGACTGCGTTATCCAAACGTTCCAACCTTGCAAGGACATCATCACCTGGAGGAGCCACCATAAGCTCCGAGGGAGTCTTCTTTTCGCTAAGGTCGAATCACCACAGGTTACTCTTAGCAAAGTTCATCGACATAAAGCTTTGATGGAACTTGTGGTCCCAGTGTTCACCAGCCCAGAGGCTCAGTTTCTCAAAAATAATTTTACCAGATTTAGCATGACGCTTAAAAGACTTGGCGATTCCTTTCATAGTTGAAAAACCAAACAGTCAGAATTTACCGAAGGTAGTGGATCAGAAACTATTTAGGTGAAAGTACTTACCTCGTCCAGTCCACTGCAGGGTAAGTCGATGAGGAAGGTCCTCAGAATTTTCGAACCCGGTCTCCCACAACCCGGAGATGAACGGAAATTGTTGCTTCCATTTTTTGTCAGCCTCTAAAAAATCTTTTATCACCTTAAGGTTTCTAGCAAAACCGAGTGAGTAAAAGGGGTAGTGAGAGTTCTTAGCTACTCTAGAAACAACGATAAGTTGCTCCATGGTAAAAGCATGTCCGGAGAGACGTGACGCCATGATGCAAGCCATTAGGGTGTACCACATGTTGACCCCGGCTTGAGAAGGACAAAGGTTGACAAAGTGAAAGTAATCGGCCAGAAAAGGGTCAAGGGGCAGTCGGAGACCCCAGTTCATCAATTCGGTGTAAAGCACCAACTCGTTAGGGCGGACCGACAAAGGAGTCTCTGCGACAGTAGGGAATCAGATTGTAATATTGGTGGGGATACCCCATCGGTCCCTTAGCTTAATCTTCTCAGTTAGGTGGAAATACTTGTACTTCACCTTGTACAAAGCTAAGAGGTGCTTGAATACGAGGTTACGAAGATGATCGCTCAGAAAATCTTCCACATTCGAGGGCAGGCCCGTCAAACGTGTCTTCTTCTTTTTCTTCTTTTTTACCAGGAAAGGTTCACCTGGATGAGTGTAAGGGTCAACTATAGGTTCCGAGGGGTTGGTTTTGGTAAGAACGACCCGAAGAGGCTCTGCCTCAATCACTGCAACATTTCCAGGGTCGTCGGACAAAGATTTTTCTTGGGCTTATGGAATGGAAGAAAGGGACGGTTCTACCTGAGTCCCTCTAGACAAAGTTCTTAGAGGACTAACGTCTGACGTCGTTTGAGGAGAACCCTGGGAGTGGTAGAGGATGTCTGCTCTGAGGAAGGAATCTTCATTCGAACCGATTTAACAACTGGATCCGGTGATCTTTTTCTCTTAGACCGATCTCGATTTTCTTTAGTCGGTGATCTTTTTATTTCCTCACCCATTACGACGAAAGGGGAGGATTGGGAAGGAAGAGTCGAGGGAGTTAGAGAAGCAGATAGATCAACCTCACCACTTGAAGGGTGTGTTTGACCAGGGGAGGATGCAGCAAGCCGGGCAGAACGTTCGTGAGCAAGCCGAGCAGAACGTTCGCAGATCGGAGCCCAGTTGTCTCGAAAGTTGGCCTCCCAAATATCGACAAGAGAGGGATATTCTCTTGCAGTAGAAGGCCCATCAGCACCGATCCGATTAGAGATATTAAACCACCTCCAAAGTTTATACATTCCAATATAAATAGACTCTTCAGGCATGAAAATGCAAACTTAAAATTTTTGTTTGGAGCAACTACTCTCTCTAGAACGAAATTTGTTTGAAGGAAATCAGAAACCTTTGTCCAGAGAGTAAGTGGGTTATATATAGGAAAAGGGAGCATAAGGTGAACAGTTGGAGCATAACGACATCATGACACGTGTCATGACAGCTGCGCCGCCTAAAACGTTTTTAACTCGATAGCAGCGAACCAAGCACGCGTGCCTGAAATTAAATGATTATTTAGGTGACATCAACCTGACCAAAAGGTGAGGTCAGCAAGATAGAATCCGATCCAGGTCAGAACACCACCAAGGAATACGAGATCCGACCATGATGAAATCCGATCCTAGTAAAGTTCGCTTAGAAAAATAAAGTGCTTGAGCAGGGTAGCTTTCGGTCCGATCCGAACAGAGGCAAGTTGCAATTGAAGTCTACGTCCAGAGAACTGCACCTGGACTGAGGGGCTACTGATAAGGGAAATAAAATATAAGTGTTTGACATGTAATTTAGCCCACTAATAAGGTTAAGGCCAATGTATTTAGTGGCTAAGGCCCAAAGTAAAGCACACATAAGAAATGACGGACTTGAATGATAGTCCACAAGAACTTGTTTGTAAATAGTAAAATAGTGGGGTAAGAAATTCATTCTCATAATGGTAAACATGTAATTTCACCCTCTACCCCTTTTCCTATAAAAAGGACATTCCCTTTTGGGAAAAGGGTCCACTGATTGAGTAATAATTACAACACTTATTCCTTTTGTCTTTTCCATTTCTAACAATTCACTATTTACAGTCACGTCATACGAACATTCTCTAGTCCGACCCCTTCACACGAACATCTTTGTTTCTAAGCCTCACTAAAGAATCTCTGATCGCATCAGTAATAATGATAAGAATAATAACAGTAATAATAATAGTAATAATAAGAATAACAGTAATTGATAAGTTTAGAGATTTTTAGTGGAGTTTTCAGTTATGTCTATGTTTGTATGGGGGTATTTGTCATGATAATGTTCGTATGCTGGTATTTTTAGAGAGAAAAACATAATGAGTAGAGAGAGAAAAAGACAAAAGAAATAATGAAGTAATAACTAACTAATGATTGGACCATTTCCCCAAAAGGGTTGTCTTTTATATAGTACAAGGGATAAGTTCCTAATTTACACATTTATCATTTCTTATGTGTGTCTTTTCACCCCACTACTTTGCTAATTATAAACATACACATTATATATTACATATGACCTCCTCAATTTATATACTTGTCAAGTTTTGTACTCAATACTTTATTACATCAAATTAATCCTTTTATTTATCTAATTTAACTTATTTATCACAATATTTTTCTCCCCTTATCAGTAGCCCCCTCAGTTCTTGTGAAGATATTCAAACATTGACTTATTCATTGAAGCAGATTTTTCTTTCTCACGGATCTCCTCGGATTATTCTTCCCAGATTATTCGTCGGATCATTTTTTACTAGGACTCCTTAAGCGATGTTTGTATGGTGTTCTTAGTTTTTTATTCCCTTGATTTCTCATCAGATTAATATTCCTCTGATATTATTCCAAACCAATGACTTCATCATTGGAAATAATGACCTCACGGTCACCAATCACTCATCTTAGGTTGCATGTTGGAGTAAAACTTGATGAGTCGTTCCTGTCTGTGTGTAAGCGAAGTTTTAGAGTAACACTGCTCTTTAATTATACGCGTCGACCGTCTTTTGACACGTATAAGCATGATTTCCAAAAGAATTTATGGGTGATGAAGTGTGTCAGAAAATCTTTACGTATCTCAATATGCGTAGGCATCAGCCGAAAACTTAGTCTTTATTCTCGATACATCAGGCCTTTGTAACATATTTTTTGAATGCAAAACATGTCCGAACGATGATAGAATGAGGTTGAAAATAAGGTCTTATTTTACACACAATGGTTACTAGTGCAAGGGACAATTTATCTAACTTTAAATACCGTCTCTCAGCATCCATAAGAGTTTTACTGATGTAGTACATTGGTCTTGAGGAATTATCTTCCTCTCGAATAAAAAATGCAATTACAGCATAACTTGACACCGCTAGATAAACATACAATTTGCCCCCAGATTTGGCTTTGTCAAAATTTCCGGAGAATAAATATATTCTTTGATTCGATGAAAAGTCTCAGAACATTCTAGGGTCCAGTCAAAAAAATTTGCTCGTCTCAACACTTGGGAAAAAGTGGTACACTTTTCCAAAGATCGTGATATGAATTTGTTCAAGGATACCAATATTCCCATTAGAATTTGTACTTTTTTTTATCATTCTAGGTTGTGTCATAGTGCTCAAAGCATTTAGCTGTGTCAAATAATCTTCTATCCCACGCTCATTGATTATGTACCCAAGAAAATTTCTGGATCTTACTCTGAACGTACATTTTTATAGATTCAATTTCAAATTTATTTTTGTCAGGTTAGCAAAAGTTTCTTCTAGAGCTGCCAAGTGCTTCTAATCTGATTGTATATGATTCTCCGAAGTCGATTCCACTAACTGATCTATTCGTGAAACCGAGAAAGGATCTTTTGGACATACCCTATATATATATATATATAATAGTGAATTCCACACACATCTGCCCCTTGTCGTTCTTTTTATTTACTAAAACCGGATTAGCATTCCACAAAGGATATTGCGATTCGCATATGTTCCCAACCTTAGTCAAGCAATCTACCTCTGCTATAATAGCCTCAAACTTTTCTTCGAAAAAAGATCTTCTCTTCTGCATGATTGGATGAACATTGTTTCGTATTGCTAACCTATGACAAATGATATAAGCATGTACCCCTGTCACATCTTCTGTACACCATGCGAATAAGTGTAACTCTGTCGACAACTATTGAATTAACCGTTCCTTCACCTCCAAATATAACTTTGTGTCGATTTTAAGAATTTTACCCTGGGAGAAAACATCATCCTCAAAATTTTAGTCTGTGACCATAAACCCCGAGGTCTCTTTCAGATCATCTACGAGATCAGATCCTGAGGTAGACCCAACTGATGCTATCATTTCTTTGACTCAGCCCCCTTGATTTTCTTAGGGGCCAAACCCGTTCGATAACATTCTCTTACCATATTTTAACTGCTTCTAATTGTTCCCACACAGTTTCCCATGACATATTTCAAACATTGATGAACAGTTGATGGCACAACATGTCCAAGACCTTCCGAAAATTGCATTGTAAGACATTGGAGCATCTACCAGAATAAATAAGACCGTTACCAAATTTTTGAATGGTCCCCAACCTAATTCAACTCTCCCCTCTAATTCTCCTACCACTTCAGACGTTACTCCAGTAAACCTTACAATTTTCCGATCTGACTGAAGGATTGTTGGTGGTTTTTTTTATCTAACTATAAGTAGTCATAAACTAATGTTAGCTGAGCTGCCGATATCAATCAAAATTCTTCATATCTCATCCCCAACAATTTCTGCTACAATAACTACAACATCTTCGTATGGACCATTTACCTCCCTCATGTCATCGTCTTTAAAATAAAGTTTTTATTAGAGATGGCTTACAAAATTATACATGTGGACGTGTTCTCTCAAATATTCTTGCTATACACTCAGTCAGCTCAACGAAATGAGGTGTTCATATGCATTTGTATGATATGGGTCGGACATATTGCTGAGTATTAATAACCATCGCATATTCTTTCATTTTTGGAGGTGCATTGATTATCGTTTGAAATGGTGCTCAAACTTGAAAAATGTTTATTGGTTGCTAACTGTATCGTGGTGTCATAGAACTTTGACGGAATTGGTTCTGCTCAATCTGTGCCCATTTACTCTTTTCCAATGGTTGCGTTTCTTCTAACAAAATTATTTTATCTACTTTTTCCAGCGAAACCCCAAATGTCATGGCTTGTTTTTCAACAACATTATCCTTCAAATTATAAAAAATAAAATAAATATTATCGCATGCGCAGATTTAGAAGGGTAGCCACATATGTTATGGCATAGCCTAAAACATATAAAATATATGTCTAGTTTGATCCTGTAGTTAAATGTTTGTTGTGCTTATTACTTATTTAAAAGCTGTTTGCTGCTTAAATCATGTAGTTAAGTATAAACTGATCATTTAATTAAATATTTCATGTGCTTATCACTTATTTAAGTGTTGTTTTATAATTAAACCATATAGTGTGGTATAGATTGATGATGCTTAAACCATGTAGTTAGATATACATTAATGCCTTGTTGTACTCCCATGATCTGTGCAAATTTTGTACAAATTTTGTACAAATTTTGTGTAAATTTAACACAAGTATAGTATAAATATAGCACAAGTTTAGCACAAATGTAACACAAATTTCTGTATATTTAATTTCTTTATCGTAATACTTGTACATTTATTTTTAGTTAATTTTTTTGTATATATAATATTTTGGCTTACCCTTAATTTTAGCTTTAGATCCACCGTTGAACGTGAGAGGAAGCACGGTGTTAAGATCTCATAGATTTAAGTTGGTGCTCAAGTTCAGTTTTAATAGACTGCAGTTCTAAGGGTTTTGTAATTTACGACTTGACGAATTTTACGTTTTTGGTAATCTTTTGCTTGCATTAGCTACATAACACATTTTTTAGAGCTCTGTCGAAATGGCTAACCCGATCTTCCATCATGGTACTTCATTTTACTGAAGCCTTGATTTTCAGCTTCATCACAACCATTTCAATTTCAGCATTGTCTCATCCTAAATTATCACGGAGATTAAAAAGTGATTTTTTTATCATAAACTAATTTAATTTCCAGTTTATGTTTTGCTTTCTTAGATGTTAAGGAGACGATAGGGAGGAACAAGAGTCAAATGTGTAATGCCGTGGTAGAAATGTTATGGTTATGTTTTCAGCAAATAAATGAGAAGAGAATAAAAAAAAATACTATTGGAAAAGAAAAAAAAGTGGTCTCTTTTTTATTTGAGCCTGTTGTTATTGCTTCCACGACAAACCAACTAATGGTTCCGGTTGATTATATAAATGTAGCTAAGGTTAGTTATGGAGTTTCTATGTAACTGTTATATCTTTTATTTTCCAAGTTTCCATCTCTTTCTAGCTTGCGGTTTTCAGGAATTTTATACACGGATTATTTGGCTTTCCTAGCATACAATTTCTAACCCTCTATATCAATGAATTTTATGTTTGATTATAATATTACCAATAAAGGTTATGTTTAATTTCATTATATTATCTTTATGTTTTAAAAAACAATGTTAGATTGTATATGAATTTATTTTTGTTTTCGATTTTAGTTTGGCATACTAAATTTTCATTTGATCTTCATTGTATTTTTTTTATAGCTGGTCAAATTATTTGTTTTGTATTTCAACTCGATATGTGAAATTTTTATGGTTCAAATATTTCAACACCGAAATATTTAAATATTTTATTGTTACTTT
The DNA here is from genome assembly GCA_036936605.1 of Limnanthes douglasii subsp. nivea. Taxonomy (NCBI): domain Eukaryota; kingdom Viridiplantae; phylum Streptophyta; class Magnoliopsida; order Brassicales; family Limnanthaceae; genus Limnanthes; species Limnanthes douglasii. The sequence goes on from JAUPFV010000005.1 coordinate 92,319,528, forward strand.
AACATTGTAATTCTTAAACATTTTAGTAGTATAATATTTCATTGGTACCGCAAACAGTGAAATTCTTAATTATTTTAGTAATGAAATTGTTATGGTTGAAGTAACCTATTTCATTGATATTTCAACCATGAGACTTTGAAGTATTTCACTGCTGAAGTAAACATTTTTGTGTTTTCTAGTTTCATAGTCGAAGTATTTTAAATTATTTATTTTGGATTTAAATTTGTTAGCTGATTTTTTTATTTTACTTTCTTTGTATTACTTTTCATGGGAGGTGAATTTATTTATTTTGTATTTCAACTTGAGAGATGAAAATTTTAATACATTCCTTGTATTATTTTTTATAAGAGGTGAAATTATTTGTTTGGACTTTAACTTCGCACATGAAAATTTTATTTTATCTTCATTGTATTATTTTTTATGAGATGTGAATTATTTGTTTTGGACTTTAACTTCGCACATGGAATTTTTATTTTATCTTCATTGTATTATTTTCTTATGACATGTGAAATTATTTGTTTTGGACTTTAACTACGCACATGATTTTTTTTTATTTTCATTGTATTATTTTCTTATGAGATGTAAAATTATTTGTTTTGGATTAAAACTTGACAACTTAATTTTTTATTTTACATTTTTTGTATTACTTTTTTAAAGGAAAGCACATTATTTATTTTAGATTTCAACTTGGAAAATTAAATGTTTAGTTGACCGTCCTTGTATTATTTTTTATGGGATGTGATATTTTGTTTCAGATTTCAACTTAGCAGGTGCAATTTTTAGTTTAACTTATAGTATATTTTTTATGGGATGTGATAATATATTTGTTTCAAAATTTTAACTTGGAAAATGAAGTTTTTATTTTGCTTTCCCTGTATTACTTTCTTATGAGAGCTGAAATTATTTGTTTTCGATTTCAACTTGATATATAATTTTTTTATTTTACATTCATTATATTATTTTCTTATGTTACACAAAATTATAAGGGGATTGAAAGTTAGAGATGAAAGATTTGTCAAGAAATAAAAAATTAATTAGATAACGTGGGATCCATGAATAATGATGCATGTTATATTGATAGGTGCAAATTTAGGTCATGAGCAGTTGTGAGTTTTTTATCTTAGGTTTTACACCTGAATCTTTTGATGTATGGTCTTAAACTTACATGTTTATGTTCCAAACCAAAAGTCTGTATATCTAAACTTTATTTAGATTTTTTTTACTAAAATTTTATTTTGTAGGCTATGACTTGATGGACTAAATTATTATAATTTATATTTATAAATTTCTCCCTAGTCCCATGAGAGAATCGAACGAGGACCATAACCTTGAATTATATTTTGCTGACTGAACGTTTGTTAAGTCCAAACAAATATTTAGGAATGAGCTTCCCTACCAAAACTTACATGAGTCGTTATACAGAAGAATACTGTTTATGTCACACTAGAATCCAGGCGAACCGAGCTCCTGAGCCGATTATGCTGGTTATCGACCAACATGCCTTGAGACACAAAATCTATTTTGTCGATGAAAAAGAATACATGCATTACAAGAATTTCCTTGTTTTGATTTCTTGGTAGCTAGTTATCTTATAGGCAAGGTTTTCAACCATTTTAGGATTTGTAGGAAGTCATTTTTTTTAGCTTTGAAAGTTACTACGTGTTGCCAGTGAAAGTATGGAAGTAACCCCCATAATATTTTTAAAGTATAAAATAATAAAAATAATGAAAAATGATATAACGAGAATCTATAAATATATAGGTTGCGAGTTCTTATCTTGGTTGAGCTGAAGTTACCATCGACATTATAATGTGCTTGCCGAAGCTAGAACAATCATGAACTCTGGGGAATACCAATCTAGTTATTTGATGTGATAGAATATGCCAAACATTATTTTTTATAGAGTCACTTGACACGTGTGGTGTTACCGTTTCAAATTTGTTGGATGCAACCAATAAGGATTATTAAATCTAAACCACACATTTGTAAATATAAGACATTCCTTTGCATTCCTTTTCTGCAGTTAGATTGGTGAAGTTCCATTCTCTCGTATATTGCAAATTGAGTTTTGAAAGTTTGTCATAACGATGGTTCAGAAATGTATTAGAGACTTTTTCAACATTGATTATTTTTTTGGTTTTCTTTCGGGCATTCGTGCTAATGTACCATCGTTATAACAAGTGCGTTGGTTTGGGGAATACTTAATCGACTGTCTTAGCCAACGTTAAGTCTTTATCCGTCAAAATAAATGACGATTATCCGTTAATAAAAACACTGACATTGTAACCCTACACTGAAGAAGCCTAGTCCATATATTGATTTCGACCTTCATCGGCAATGAGCACCAGCTACACCATCAATATAAGTTACTCCGTTGGTAACTAAAATAAATGTAACTTTCTAGCATAATTGAATTTGTTAGCAGTATGAAGAAGGTACACCGCCAACGACTAAAAAAAATCAAATTTCTAGCATACACAGAAGGCACACCGACGGTAAAATTGCACCGCACCCTCGACGTCCTCCAGGATACAAGTTTCCAAATTGGGGAACTCCATGGATATATCTACTTGTAACTAGTTTTATTTATAATAAAAACAGCAGATTACCTTATTTGGAGTTTTAACTTCGTTGATATGCTTCTTGTTTTGTATTTTTAGATGTTTTTGTTATGGTATAAGTGATAAAGTTTTTGTTATGATAATATGAAGTTATTAAACAAAAAATTAAGATTTTGTTATAAAAATTAAATTTAATATATGAATAGAAAGTTTTGTAGTTGATTTTGTGTTAGAGAATGTCAAACTAAAATTTTCAAATTTTAAAAAAAAGTTAAACTTTTATGTTTAAGTTAAAAAGTTAAAAGAGTAACAAAACTTATTTTTTTCAAAACTACTTACAAATACAGGATCATTCAATAAAATAAAATAAAAAATATATGTTATAGCTTACAAGTCTAATATTTGCAAGCCTTTTATCAAATGTGGTCTCAATATCAGGAAGTTAAGTGACATCCAATATACATTCTCTTGCAAGCTTCATAACAGATTCAGAGAGATAAACTCCCTTTGGGCCACGTACTTACATAGTATTTACTGTAAAGGCTTACATCCTCTCTAGGTTACCTACACTAAGCATGACTTTTAGACGTAGACAAGACTAGCTAAGATAAAGAACTTTATTGAAGTCAATATTATGGGAAGTTGGGTAGATGTAATATGGAGTTATGGTTGTACAACTGGTATGGGAATCCTCCTCTTCTGTGGACTTATGGTTGGACAACTGGTATGGACATCTTCCTCTTATTAAATTAGATGACAACTCAGATACCAGATGGTACAAGGTTGATAAAATCAGCATATTTTGGGACAATAAGTTTTGGAACATGAACAAGCTCAAGGCCATTCTTACCTCTACTAATATTAATTTGATTGTTAAAAAATCTATTAATGATAAGGTTGATGATACTACCCGTTGGTTGTTATCTAAATATGGTAAATTTAATACAAAGGATACTTGGAACAATGTTAGAGCTAAGCACAAAAAATGTAATCTATTTGACAAGATTTGGAATTGCATTACTCATTGGGAAAATGCTCATTTATGTTGTGGAGAATCCTTAGTAACATGTTATGCATTGAATCTATCATTCAGAGAAGACACATTGTCTTAGTTTCCAAATGTCAATTATGTGACAATTTGGAAACTCCTAATCATTTATTTGGTTCCATTAATCATGCTTGGGCTATTTGGTCTTACTTTGCAACTATCTTCAATATTAAAATTGGTAAATTCATGACTACATCTCATACGAACAGGAGCAGGTTTTGGTCTACTAAAAAGAAAGTTCATATTTAAAGTATCTTTCCTGCTATCATCAACTGGGTAATTTGGCATTCAAGAAATAAAACCAAATTTAAGAGCAATACTATCTCTGTTATTTCTTCTATTAACTATATAAAGTTCATTATTACTAGTATTGACCAGGCTAATCTACTCAAATATAAGCACATGAATGACGATGATGATGATGCAACAATAGAATTGGGTCGCTATAACCACCTAGGTAAGAACAAGAAGGCAACTCACATAACGTGGTCTCTTCTACTTTCTGGTAAATGCAAACTCAACATTGATGGGTTTTGTCTAACTACTGGGGAGTCTAGCGGTACTGTCATCATCATAGACATCAATGACCATATTATTCACGGTTATGGAAATTTATATGGAAATATTTCACCATCATGGTTGAAACAAGAGCTCTCTATGACGGCTACCTCCAAATATGCAAAATCAAAGGTTTAGTTAATGTAGATATTGAAACAGACACATAAATTTTAGTTTCTCTTCTATTCTTAGGAAAAACTTTATGACCTTTAAAGTCTATTCTAAAATGTTTCACATCTATCATATCCCCATCAATGGTGATTCATCACATCTTTAGAGAATAAAACAAAGCTATCGATTGGCTAGCTAAGTGGACTTTGAAGTATAAAATGAAAATGGATTTTTCCACCTCAGACTCCATTTCAATTATATCCATTTTAAAATTGAGTTTTTAAAGTTTGGTTTCTCCAAAAATATATCGAAATAAAGATGTATGTTGTTAAGTCATCAAAATTTTAATCATTTAGGATTCAGAAAATTATCGCGCCTCGTGTGAAGGGTTTTATATGAAAGTTGATTGTCCAACGAGAGGATTTAGTGTATTAAGCATTTGGAAAATCCTCAAGTAAGGAAAAAGGTAATTCATTGTGGAGACCTATATGCATTAAAAACTCGAGAAATTGTCGAGAATAAAAAATGCACTCTCGATAGTTTCGATTGAAAGTTTATTGAGGCACAATAGTTTTTAGTGCATTAAGTAATTTGGCAATCTTCAAGTTAGAGGAAGATAAATATATTTTCATACGGTAATTATTGTAGCGAATCAATTCCAGAGCAATTCATTAATGCGGCTAGGAGGTTTCCTTGACAAGTATATATATATATATATATATATAATAATAATAATAATAATTATTATTATTGTTTTCTTAATTTGTAGGTTGTAATACGCACACAGGTTTTTCAAGTGTACACATAATTTAGGCTTAAATCACTGCTTCGTCCTTCGATTATCACGTTTTCTGCCATTTAGTCCCTTGACAAAAAAATCACTGGTGAGGATCCCTTGACTATCAAAAATCTATAATTTTAGTCCCCGCGCGTGGTTTTTGTCCTGGTGCTGCCACGTGTCACCATAGTTAAATGGTTTTTGTTTCATAGATAGTCCTTCAACTTTTAATTCCAATTTTACCCTTTAAATTTAATATTTTTTTAATTTTAATTTTAATTTTTACTTTTTCTCATAACAGAGTATAACCAAATTTTCTATACTCTGTTTTCATTTTATTTTGTTTTTCGTTTCTTTTTTTGTAAGGAAAAGATCGAAGCAATCCTTACCGTTTGCTATACTCTGTTTTCCTTACCATTAATGACTTTACAGATTATTTGGCTCAAAAGCAACTGTTCCCACGTTCCTCTCTACTTTTTCCTCCGAGGTATTGGTGGACCGGGTTGTATAAACATCGACGTCACCTTAGGCGTCTTTGTCACATTCTGTCGCACAGTCGCCGATCTCTTCTTCATCCTCCACATCTACATTAAGTTTAGATTAGCGTTTTTCTCCAAAAGCAATAAAGTTTTCGGCAGATGAGAGCTTATCACGGATCGAAGAGAAATTGCTCAGAGGTATTTGAGAACGGATTTCGTTGTTGATCTTGCCGCTTCTCTTCCTCTTCCTCAGGTTGTATATGTTTCGATTACGTCGTTACTTAGCTAAAAGCTAGTACAGTATGAATTAAGAGAAATTATTGATTGAAGGTAGTTGTTTGGCAGATAGTGATATGGTTTGTAGTTCCAGCAAGAGGAACAGCAACTAAAGCTAACCATACAGTTGCTCTAATGGTCTTAATCCAATACGTTCCTCGGTTAATAGTCATGTAGCCTTTGAATCGTCGCATCATCAATGGTTGCAGATTGTTTGAAATTGTGGCTGACTTATGATTCGACCCACGTACTAGGAAATTGCAGTTGTATCGTCTTTGTAATAATCTCTATAATTGTGCGTTGTTCGTTTAACGTAAAGAATTTAGTGGAGTGCACACCAACTATTTGACCGAAGGCTTAAACGAACAATGCAAATAAGAGGTGTTGTAGTCGTGGATTCTCTTTAAGCCACAAAACAAACAATCTTTTAGTATGTATTCGAATACCATTTGAAAGTTCAGCTTCAATGTTGGTACCAGTTAAATACAAGTTCAGTGGATGAGGTAAACTCAAAAAGAAATTGTACCACAGAATCCATGAACTTGATAAAATAATGGACTTACAAAAGAAACCCGATTCAATCCTACACCTCAAATCGATGATCGAATCACACACCCACAATAAGGCTCTTCTTCTCTGGGACCTCGAAAAGCATGCTGGGTTTTTTCTAAAGAAACGAAAAATAAAATAAAATGAAAACAGAGTATAGAAAATTTGGTTATACTCTGTTCTGAGAAAAAGTAAAAATAAAAATAAAAATTAAAAAAATATTAAATTCAAAGGGTAAAAGTGGAATTAAAAGTCGAAGGACTATCTATGAAACAAAAACCATTTAACTATGGTGATACGTGCCAGCACCAGGACAAAAACCACGCGCGGGGACTAAAATTATAGATTTTTGATAGTCAAGGGATCCTCACCCGTGATTTTTTTGTCAAGGGACTAAATGGCAGAAAACGTGATAGTCGAGGGACGAAGCAGCGATTTAAGCCCATAATTTATATGTATGGTTATGAATTGCGCAAATATTAACCAACATTAAGAAGATGGTAAGCCCTCAAGGGGGTAGCCGAGTTGGTTGAGTATGGCATGCTTGTGACCAAAGGTCATGAGTTCGAGTCTCTCTACATACACTTTCTCAGCTGAGTCTGTCACCTTGTGTGGTTTACACGTTGGTTTGCAAGCTATCGCGTCTCATTGCACTTTGAATAGCGGCTGCGGATTCTCTCTGAAAAAAATAAATAAAAAAGACGGTAATTCATAGCGAAAAGCAACTCCAATCTTTGAGGTATAATCTTATTTTTTTAGTCATTTTAAATCAGAGCAACCCTTAAGGTTTAAGTATCTGGATTTACAGATAACCAAGTTTCCAAAAAGATCAAAAGATTAGATGAAGAATAACAGAATCTTACCTGCATAAGATCTTACCTGTAGAATTTCTCATTGTTCTCTTAGATGGAAATGCTTCTTTAATCTATTCCTCAAAACAGATGACTATCAGAATGGTTTAAGATCTGGTGCTAGCATTTCTTCGAGCACCTCCAAAGCCCGTATTCCTTTGTTGCCAATCATTCACGAGCGAAATTTGAAAACCTAAGCAATTATGTCATGAACCTTCCCAGCATCACTGAATGATCCATTTGAAAGCTAATAAGCAATTATGTCATGAACCTTCGCAACATTACCGAAAGATCCATTCTGTTCCGGTAATCTACCAAGTTTTGGAATCAAATATCCCGAAATGTTCTTTAAGCTTTACTAGAGTATTTTCTTGTTTCGACTTCTTTCTCCTTGGATGAAATCAATTTACCTTAAACTTCAGCTTAGCGTACAATTTTTTGTTTTGATACCTTTGTATCTCACTTGGTCCGAATACTCTTGTACCTAAGTTTCTTATTCGGTCAAAAGATTCCATGTTTGCTTAAATAAAATAAAATTAACTCACAAGTGCGATCGGCGGTGTAAATTATAGGCGACTCAAAAAAATGTTTTTTAAACACCTAAAGACGCATATGTTACGTAAATCTGACTTTAATAAAACAATTAAACAAGCCATATCGTGCTGTCGATGATTGCTCCGTCAACTGACACGTTAGGACAGAGAGAAAAGTCAATATTTATTTTGTTTGGTTGCTTAAGTTCCAATATGTTAACTTTATTAGTATATATTCTAAACCATATCTCCAAGTTTGATCCGATACCACAGAAATCATGAATCAAAACAGGAGTCTATGCAACAAACCATGTCATCCATTTTCTCAATCAAAACAACTAAAGAATCCACAATTCTTTCAATCTTTCTTAAAGATCGCGTGTACTGCTGCTTTCTTGTTCATATCTTTTCCACTTTTCATCGCTTTCTCTTGCGTCGGCATACCTTGCAAGCTTGGGTTGTGGGTCGTCCAGTGCGCGATTAAGAGGTGTCTAGCTTGCTTTGGATCGAATAGGAGGGTTTCAGCTGCTGGGTATTCCTCGTTTGAGGATAATGATTATGACGATGGTGATGAATCTGATACAAGTTTGAGTATAGAGAAAAAAAAAATTCGTGTACTGATTGACCGAGTCAAATCGTTATACCCAAAAAAAGAAAAGAGGTGAGGAACATATGAGCTCTTTGCTATATGTTCTTCTTTCTTTTGTTTCTTAGATACATATGATATAGTCTATTATTAGTTGAGTTTTATGTTTGCGGTGGAATATAAAAATTGTACATACACAATAAATAAAGTTTTGATTTCTCTTCTTATATAAATATATTATTAGCAAGATCATCGGTAATGATACATGTGTATATCACCCTTACAACAAATGTATTTTATTTAGAGACAAAGAACAAGCCGAAACAGAAAAGCAGATAAGATGGGAGACCAAAGAACAAAACAATTGTATTTGATGAAAATTTCATCACACAACTAAAAAGCAAATACACACCACAAATGGAATTCAACATAGTATTTGATGACTCACCAAATATCCAAACGGCAAATGCATCTAAAATACTTCAAATTGCTAAGTTCTTTCAAAATATTATGTGGAATTTTTTTGCCTGCAACAATATTTGCATGATCTTTTTTTAGTAATTAGATTGCCATCAATATATACTAGGGAGCAATAAAATATTTATTTTGCGTTTTTATAAATTTAAAGTAATCGGTTTGAGACCACACATATCCCAAAGGCCGAAGGAATTTAATAAATGAAAGTCTCTCTGTTTCGTTCACGTACTTGAGTATGTTATTGTTTTTAGCTTCAAATGTTTTTTAAAAAAATATATAAAGTATATGCTTTCTATTACACTTTTGTTTGTTTGTTTATTTATTTTAAAATTGAGTTTTTAAAGTTTGGTTTCTCCAAAAATATATCGAAATAAAGATGCATGTTGTTAAGTCATCAAAATTTTAATCATTTAGGATTTACAAAATTCTCGCCTCGTGTGAAGGGTTTTATATGAAAGTTTATTGTCCAACGAGAGGACTTAGTGCATTAAGCACTTAAGAAAAAAGGTAATTCATTGTGGAGACCTATATGTATTAAAAACTCGAAAAATTGTGGAGAATAAAAAATGCACTCTCGATAGTTTCGATTGAAAGTTTATTGAGACACAATAGTTTTTAGTGCATTAAGTAATTTTGCAATCTTCAAGTAAGAGGAAGATAAATATATTTTCAAGACTCAGTTAATCCAAGCAAATGATCAATTCTGAAGTTAAAGAGTTATATTTTTTTGTTAGAGCTCGTGGTCTCCTTAGTGTATAAGACTATGTTTAGTTAGATCCATGTTATAGAAAAATATAACAAGGTATAACTAGAAAAGGGTTTAATTTTTATTTTGTTGGGATAAACAATACAATTACTTTTGGGTTAGCCCCCTTTTATACACTTCTCCTCTTAATTAATACTCCCTTCTATTTAAATGTCAGACTATCATTTATGAGGTAAGTCCTAAATTTGCGACAATTAATCTGGTTTATTATTATTAACAGTCGCTGACACATTAAATCCTCGAAGTTTGAATTGACCTCCTTGATTGCCTTTTTTGTTACCATCACCTCAGCTCAGTTTGGTCTGCTCAACTCATCATTAATTAGATTCTTAACCGAGCTACGCCGCAATGAAGCTATGCTCAGCTATTTAGCTCGGCTCAATAAAGTAACTCTGATCTGCAAAAGAGCCCTGCTCTGCAAATGAGCTCTGCTAAGCTTGAAGCTTCTATGCAGACCTTGTTGTTCTGGTCATGCTGGACTTGTGATGAAGGAGCTCTGTTCCGTCACGAGCTTTGCTATCTTCGATCGTAGTGGTCGGTCTTTAGTTATAACACCTTGTTTTTCCCGGTGTCCTTGCGCTTCTTAGTTGGCCCTCGAAGACAACGCTTTTCTTGGTCTGGATACATATTTACCTTGTTGCTTGCCTAATTAAGGTTTATGTCTGTCTCTTTCCATTTTTCTCTGTTCAACCATGTAAGGCGATGATCATTCCCTCATCAAGGCACCCCCCTTGTTCAAGGATTGTGTGTAAAAATACACAGAATGCGTGAATTAAAAATAAATGGTGCTCATTGTAAATAGTTCTGTAATAGAAGGATTTTTAAAAATAAACAATGGTGTCACGTAAGATGTGTAATTATAACTATACTGGCGCTTCAGGTGCTGTTGGACATGTGTCCGATTTGTAGCAGTTTTTTCTAATAACGAAGCCGTTTATGCTTTCGTAACGGCGCTTGGGGAATAATTAATTTGTCAATTTGTATACTTGATAGTGACAACTTCCATCCCATCACGTGTGGGGTGGTTTTATCTTTGAAAAGTGCAATTAAATTTGCAAACGACTTTTTAAACAAATAAATTAGTAAATGAATACCATACCATTTGTCTTATAGAAACATTTGCAGGTGAATGAATTAGGTTCTCACTCTCTCGTCCAAGTTGCGTTTTGCATCAAAAGTTAATTCGATTTCTCCTTTTATTATTCCTTCCTCTTAATCCTTTCTCATAACATTGGTTAATGATAACCATACTTGCATAGTTGTGTGACATTGAAACCTAAGTGATTTCCTTGGGGATACACCACTAGGTTGGCTATCATTCTTGTTCCTGAAGTGCTTACCCTAAATGATTTAAACTTACCCCTCAATTTGGCTCATTGCAGTAAAAATGACCCCAAAAAAAGGTTGCAAAGAGGCCTGCGAATTATGTGAAGGCCGTGGAAAAAAAAATATGAAGATTCTTTGGATTTAAAATGTTATTTCGATCGACTAGCACCCAAATATGAGTATTTGGATGAACCAGGGTTGCTGATGTTTAGGGCTAGATATGGTATTCCAAGCGACATAACGTTTAGGTTTCCAGAGCTTGGTGAACACCCATATCAAGCAAAAGAAAACAAAACTTGCCTCTATATGAATGTATTTGATTGGGGCTGAAGATTACCCCTGCCACTATTGATACGAGATTTCTTTAGCTTCATAGGTTTATGCCCTACTAAATTGGTTGCCAATAGGTGAAGAGTATTACTTAGCGTAGTATTGAGCGCGAGACTCTTAGGATTCTCAATTTGTTTAGCTAATTTGTTGGCTATAGTAGATGCGACCAAGTTAGAAAAATCCCCGTTCTTCTATCTAAAGTTGAATGGGTGGAGAAAGATAGTTGGGCTCCCCAACTCGGACAAGAACTTGAAGAATTCCATTATCTTTGTATCGGGGAACTGGGAACATGAGAATTCCTTGATGAATCTACAATTGGAACGTCGATGGAAGACTTAGTGTAAGAAAGATACTTTTGAACTTTGTGTGTGGTAACATAGCGAGTGTAAGTTGACCAAATAATATTATTTGATGCGGGTGAAGGGAGGCACCAGGAGTGGTGTAAAGAAGGTTTAGTTGAGGGAGCGAAAAATCCCCTTATTCAAGTTGCAACCTAGCGAGCGAGACGTGGCTTCAGGAACTGGCTCGGCTGTTCACAAAGATCAAATTTTCGAAAGTAGGGTTGTGGCCTATTCCAGAGTTGGTAATCACAAATGACGGTAAAGTGACAATGGCAGAAAGCAGAGGAGAGGCAATTACTGAACGTCTGCGCGCGTTAATGGAACAAAGGTACAAAGATCAGAATACTGTCGGGGTGTGGTTAGATGTTCCCCAGAATCGTAAGACAATAGAGGTGGAAAGAACTCATCATCCATGCCCTGCCATCATGAAAACGAGAATGAAACGAGCACGGCTCCGGAGACGAGGGAGGTAAAACAAGGAGTCAGAGATGATGCTTCCCCCCAAAGATGAAGCAGAGAAAGATCAGACCAAGTTGGTCCGAGATAATGAGGGAGACATGGAGGATCAGGTGAACCCATTACAGAAGAAAGCCTGAGTGGTGGTTGATGCGGTTCCAGTATCAGTTAGGAGACTACAGTTAGTAGATGATCAGGAGATTGATGGTGCTCGTGGGAAGATAGACCAAGAGGAAATGGTCGTGATGCCAAATGCAGATAAGGAATTTGGAAAATCTCATGAAGTAATAGTGTTGGATGACAGTCGTACAGAAGTTCAGTCAAACAAGGATTCTGAGAAAGACACTCGAAAGCCAAAGAAGTATATCCCAGAGAAAATATTAAAAATGATGGAGAACTGGGTGAAGATGACGGGTGTGCGTCTTTAAAGCTCAGTAGTTCAAGAGGTAGGGTCTGGCTCGGCCACCGTAAATGTGGTGATCCTGGAGTTGTCATCGTGGAAAGGAAGGGAGGCGGAAATACCAAAAGTTGGGACCTCCGCAGAAGAGTTTCTCCCTCCTGGAGTAGTGCTGCCATCACCTTCAATGTTTATGTTTGAGCAACTGAAATGCCTGTCAGAGCTCTCGTTTGATGACCATTTTTCGATGAGTGAAATTCTACAAAGGCAAGTGGAGCTAACCATTAAGGTATGTGTGTTTAGATAAATATTTCCTTAGGTAAAATAACTGAGGTGAATATCCCATCTCGTGCTTTGTGTGCTTGGCTATGCAGATGCATCATAACTCAATGGTGTTGTCTTATCAGAGGATGTCCAACTAAGATTATTTAGTGATGGAGAGGTGGAGGCCAGAGCCCATGTTTTTTGAGTTGGTGAAAGGGCTAATGATCGAGCTGGCACAGTTTAAAAATGCTTATGGAACTACCAAGGTGAAGAAGAATAAAGCGTTGGAGGAGAACAAAAGCTTACGCCAAAAACTGACTTCAGTCAAGAATTCATTGAGGGCCGATGAGTTAGCGTGTAAGGAGTTGGCAGCTGGTAATGCCACACTGCTAAGACAAAACAACGAGTTAGTAAAAATGAATGACATGGTAATGACGAAGAGTAGCACGTTACTGGCTCAAAATGTGGCTCAGGAATAGAGGGTAAAAGATCAAACGGAGCACATTACTGCGTTGACGTTTGAAGAATGGAAGGTTAACCACTGCGCTATGGGAGCTTAAAATGAAAACAAAGCACGAACGTGCACTGTAGCAAAAGAAGACGGTGACTGAATTAGACGAATGCGAAGCCCAAGTCATGGAAGTAGGAATGACAATAGTGGCGCAGAAAGTGAAGGAGGCTGTAAAAGAGATAATGTCTTTGAACCCAAGGATAAAGTTAGGCTCTCTAGAGAAAATGGAGACTGGAGAATAGCATTGTACATAGATTGGGATTTTTCCTACCCGTCCGGCTTGGCCTGATGAAGATTTAGTGATGAACGTGCTGACCACGGGAGGGGTGACCAATGATGCGCAAATGGGTGTAGAGTGCGCAAATGATGCGCTGATCGAAAACCCGACTGAGAGGCGGGATATCTAATTTTTATAACTGATACTTATGTGCAAATATTATGGCACATTTTTTATAATTTGTAGCGGAAAAACTACCTTTTGTTTTATTATTTTTGTAGAAATCGGTGAATTATCATTGGGGAAGTAGATATGTGTGTTATTAAATATCTAAACTAGGGAGAAATTCCTTACCCGGTTGAGCGTTAGTACACTCTTTGTGTAAGTCCTTTAGATCCCATTTCACAGCGAGGTTGGTCAGACCATATTGCGTGGCCTTTTCAGAGGCTTGATGTGAGATTAGGTCGCTTTACGTAGCCCATACGAGTGGCTCGTAGCCATTCGTGGTGATGTTATTTAGACCCTATTACGTGGCCCTTAGAATGGCTTGAAACTTAGTCAGTTCACACTATGTAGCCCTTAGGCGCATCATTTAGCTCTTTGCGTAACTCGTAGGCGTGGTCTAAGACTTTCCTAGCTAGGGTAAAGATGGAGAAAAAAAAAATAAAAACACACATATTGGTGAAAACAATAATATATTATTGATAAAATATAATTAGTCTGATGCCTCGTTAAAAAACCTTCTCGCTCCATCTGGTAGGAAAAAGAGCACATCTAAGAAATTACATATCGTGGCGATAGAACTTTAGATAGTTAATATTCCAAGGGTGCCTCAGGGCATGGCCAGTGCTGTCGGTAAGGCGATACGCTCCACTATGCCCTTTGGAGATTATTGTAAAGGGTCTTTCCCAGTTGGGTCCTAGTTTGCCTGATGCTTTGTCACATGATCCTAAAAATACCTTCTTCATGACTTTGTCGCCCACGTGGAAAGTGAGGGGTTTTAATCGTGCGTTGAAGCATCCCTGCAATAGACTTTGGTAGTGCTCTGCTCGAACCTGATCCTGATCACATCGTTCTTCAATGAGATCAATACTGACTACCCGAGCGGAAAATTATTGATTTCCTCATCGTAATTGTTGATTTGGTAATTTGGGATGATTGTTTCCGCTGGGACTACGACCTCACTGCCATAAACCAGGGAGAAAGGAGTTTCGCTCGTTACAGCTCGTTGTGTCGTTTGGTATGCTCATAACACATTTGGGTAATCTATCTGGCCATTTTCCTTTAGCTCCCTCCAACTTTTTCTTGAGGCCATCCAAAATAGTACGGTTTCTGACCTCAACCTGACCTTTCTCCTGTGGGTAATAAGGCGTGGACAAGTGTTGGGTGATGGAAAAACGTTTACAGAACATGGTCATCACTCGATTCTGGAACTGCGGCCCGTTGTCTGTCATGAGGATGCGAGGTATGCCAAAACAATATAGTATTTGTTATAAAAGAAGCTTTAGCCTCTACCCACTTAGTAAAATAATAAACACCCAGTACGAAGAATTGTTGTTTTTCCGTCGTCATCGAGAGCGGTCCTACAAGCTCGATGCCCCATTTATCAAAAGGGAAAAGGACATGAACTGCCTGCATCGGCTCACTCGGTAACTGGTTAGAGTTTGCAGACTGTTGACACTTGATACACTGTTGAACCAAATTTTCCGCGTCGGCTGCCAAAGATGGCTAGTAGTAACCAGCTAGCAAGAAGCTACAGATGAGGCTACGATATTCGTAATGAGATTCTACCTCTCCCGAGTATAGCTCTTCTAGAATCGACGCAACTTCAACTGAATCCAGACATCAGAGCAGAGGTTGAGTAGAGATGTTCCTGTACAATACGTCGTCCAGTACACAATACCGCGTAGCTTTCAACTGGAGAGCGCGAGCGGCGGCCTTGTCGCTCGGTAGAACACCATACTGAAGATAGTGGAGATATGGTTTGGGCTAGTCTGTCGTAGGGGTGATAACGCAGACTTCATCGCTCGAGTGTAAAGTTTCTGTTGTGGGTAACTGCTGTTATAAAATTAGTGGGTGCTCCCCTAGCGCCGCTACTTTGGCGATGGAGTCAGCATTAGAATTATCTAACCCAGACATCTGCTCTTAAATGACTTGAGCGAACTTCGGCTCGAGTGCTTTTTAGAGAAGCCAAATAACCACATATATTTGGTTTTTTAGCATCATATGAGCCTGTGGCCTGATTAACAACCAGTAGGGAATCTAAGTGGATCCGCAGATTTCAAGCGCCGGATATTAGCGCTAACTTCATCCTGTAAAATACAGCCTCATATTCGGGAATCTAAGTGGTCCACTCTGAGCACTCAATTTCACCCTCAATATTGGCGGTTAAAGGTTCGGGATGGGATGAGTAAAACTCGGTGATAAAATCAGCTACAACCTGACTTTTGATGGCGGTGCGAGGTTCAAACTTGATATCATGCTTACCTAGCTTGATGCTCCATTTTGTCAGGCGCTCAGAAGTATCTGGCTTTTGTAGTACAGCTTTCAGCAGAAAAGTGGTTTGAACAATTATTGTGTGACCTTGAAATAGGGGCGCATTTTACGTGCTGCTACTACTAGGGCCAACACAAGCTTCTCCAGATAGCGGGTTTCGCCATCGACCAGATTTTTACTCGCGTAATATATTGGGCATTGCACACCATCAAGCCCCCGAATTAAAACTGCACTGACGACACATGATGAGACAGATAGTATATAAAAACAGTTTCACCTGTTATAGGTGCATAAAGTACCTCGGGGGAGGTGAGATATCGCTTTAAAGCCTCGAAGGCTTTGTCGCATGCCTTCATCCATGAAAATTTGTTAGCACATAGGAAGATTTCGAAGAATGGGTGACTTTTATCTGATGCTCGAGAGATAAAACATGACAACGCTGCTAACTGACCCGTTGGAAGGTAGGGCCATCGTGAGAATGGCTTTGTAGCTGAGCTGGATCAGCTTCGATCCCATTCTTACTAACCACATAACCAAGGAACTTTCCACTCTATACCCCAAAGGAATACTTAATCGAGTTGAACTTTAGATTATATTATCGCAACACACCAAATACATATTGGAGTACCTCGAGTTGAGTATCTGGAAAATGTGTTTTAACTAACATGTCGTCAATGTATGCCTCCATATGCTTACCCACATAATCTTGGAAGATGTGGTTAACCAGTCTTTGATATGTGGAATCAATATTTTTAAGTCCGAAAGACATGACCATGTAGCAATAAAGACCGCGTTTAGTCTAAAACTTCGTATGATCTTCATTAGATGGGTTAAGGCATATTTGATTGTAACCAAAATAGGCGTCCATGAAGGAGAGTTATTCCCAGCCAGAGGAGGAATCCACCATTTGGTCGATGCAAGGAAGAGGAATTGTGTCATTCAGGCATACATGGTTTAAGTCAGTGAAATCCACACACATCCGCCATTGGCCTCCCTTTTTTTGACAAGTGTAGGGTTGGTTATCCATACAGGGTAGCAAGCTCGTCGTATATGAACTAGGTGTAACAGCTTATCCACCTCTATGCCAATAATATCTTGCTTCTCAAGGGAGAATCAGTGACACTTCTGTCGCAGTGGCTTGACACATGGATCAATTTCCAATTCGTCGGAAATGACAGAATGATCTACTCCAGACACACCACGAACATCCCAAGCGAAGATGTCTAAATTTCTGCGCAATAATTCAAATAATGACTGTTTAAAAAAGGAATCCAAGTTTTTACCGATTCATAGGCGACGACCCTCAGCTACTTCTTCGTCTGTGGTATCAGATTGGTCTGCACCGATTGGCTCTGTCTCTCATAGATCATCAACGGGGTCCTCTTGGGCTGGTACCTGCACAAGGTAAACTGGCACCTCCAGTCTCTAATTGCTATTTAAGGGAGCTCGTAGAGATGGTGTAGCATGTTATGGCCGTCCCCTGGCTACCTCGGATAACCCCTACCACATTGCCGACCGAATATTTGACACATTGTTTAAACATGCAAGCAGTGGCCTCCATTTTTGTGAAGCCAAGGGCGGTCAACGATGGCATGGATAGGGCTTAGGGCATCTGAGATCACAAATAAGGTTTTTATCTTATTCTTGGTAGCGCCATTCCCAATCGTGACCAGCAGCTCGACTTCACCTATACATTGCGAGACCTTCCCCTCATATCCCACAAGGGTTCGTTGGGTTGGCATGTAGGGTGGCATCTCATTCATGCGATCATAGCTGGCTTTGAATAAATTTTTGCGGAACTTCCCCCGTCGATGAGGACCCATGTTACCATTACTCCACCGATGTCTAGGTTTATTGTCAAAGCGTTCTCGTGTGGCGTGCTGACCCCTCTTAGATCATCATCATTGAAGACGATATCAGCAACGAGGTCTCTGTAGTTATAGTAGTGCGAGGCTTCGATTACCTGGACCTCATAATCGACCCGAGCTCGTTTTCTCGAGTTGCTGTTATCAGACAAACACGAGTCCTCCCCACCCCCCGATGATAGTTAACAATGCTGGTATTTGCAGCTCGTCTGACACTACCAAGATGCTGGTTACCTCAGATCGCATTTCAACAGCCTTCAAAGCTAGTTTTTCGTCGTTCGCCATTTCCTCGTGCTCAGTTATATCCGAAAATCTCCCCATGATTGTGAACAAACACTGCTGCTTTCCCTTTTCGGCGCCTTTGTCTTCATTTAGCTTGTCCTCCTGTATCTGGCGAATCTTCTCTCTATGATCCGGTCGACGAGATTGATCCCGTCACTTTATAAATTGAAGGAGCTGCCCACTATCGATCAACCTCTGAATTGCTTCCTTTAGTTGCCAACATTCGTCTGTAGGGTGGCGGTGATCGTTGTGATATGCGCATAAATATCTGTTAGAACGCTTGTAGCTGGGTGTGCTCATTGTCTTAGGAGATTGATACATTGTTCTTCCTTTTGTTCGATCATAGATCAGCAAAATTGAGACGGTCAGCAGAGTGAAACGCCGAGAGGGATTGTCTGAATGAGTGGTGCATCATGAATGATCCCGACGAGGCCCTTCCTCAGTCTTTCTGTGGCCCAATTTCCCCTCTCTTGGTTCATAGAAATCTCTATCTGGATAGTCACCCATCCCGGCATCATCGACTCGTATGAACGTATCTGCTCGAGCTAGTGGGTCCCCCGTATTTTTAATGAGAAAACGAATCAGGTCGGCATAGAGCTCTCCTCGTTGGTCCAAAACATATTTAAGCAAAGCCACAACCATATTTTTAGCCAGATCGGGTAGGCCGTTCATGCAGTGGACAAAACGTCGTACATAGTTTTTCAGAGGTTCGCCTTTCTTTTGGTAAAGGTCCATTATAGAGTCACGTTCTTGTCTCGGCTCTTTATTACCTGTAAATCTTTCCCTTAAGGCTCGCCACAAACCTAAAAAGTCATTGATCATTTTTTTAGGCAAGCTACTAAACCAGTCTATTATGTTGCCTTAAAGAGTAATGGATAACGCTCGGCAAAACATGACATAATTGGGATTGTAAGCCATTATCATATTGCAAAAATTTTCTAAATCTCGTTTCGGATCTCCTGTTCCGTCATATGCCTCTATTATGAAGCGTTCGAATTTGTGAGGGAGTTGAGCTTCAAGGATCCTTTCAACAAATGGTGACTCTTTCATGATATATGTTGAAAGTTTAGGCCGCACTTGATTGTATTGAACGAATTTGACTTCCTTTGCTTTCTTTACCACCCAAAGTTCCCTTTTTACTGGTGGCTGGGCTCATTAGAATGTCTCTTACTTCTACTTTCTCCATCTCCCTCTCGTCTATCCTCGCGCTTGGAGGATCGATCTCCAGATTTCGAGCGACCATCGTCCGTTCACTCGGTGATGTGTACGGGCCAGGGCTGGAACTTTAGCTTTCAATAATTTCACCGCGTTGTTCAATCCGATGATAGTTGCGTGAATAGCTTGCTCTATGGCATCACGTTCACAAGATACCTTGAGCTGCTCGCGCTGTAGATGTTGAAGCTGCTGCTCGAGTCGCTGAATTTTCGTCGCTGTCATGCGTTTTTGATTTATACATTGTGCAAGTTTGGGTTCAAAACTATCTCAGGCATGCTTGGAATAGCTATGGCCCCGTTTGGGGAATAGCTTACACCGGTGTCACCGCTGTCGACCTATCAACGACTACATTCACGGTGGGAAGCTGATCAAGTTCCTCCACGGGTGGGTGAGTCACCATTCTTAGTCGATCAACTGTTTTGTTTGGTTCCTGCGTATCTCTTTCGACCCCTAACCTTATCATAACCATGATTTCACATCGTTTCTCGGAATCCCCCCTAATTTTTTATTGGAAAATATAACAAGGTATGACAAGAAAAAGGTTTAATTTTTATTTCATTAGGAAAAAGATATAATTCTTTAGGGTTAACCCCGCTTTTATAAACTTCTCCTTCTTAATTAATACTTGTCACTTCTATTCAAAGGTCAGACTATTGTTTATGAGGTAAGTGCTAAATTTGCGACAATTAATCTTGTCTTTTATCATTAACATTCGTTGACTCATTAAATCCCCGAAGTTTGAAATGACCACCTTGATTCCCTTTTCCGTTACCATCACCTCGACTCAATTTGGTCTGATCTGATTGTCACTTATTAGATTCTTAACTGAGTTACGCTGTAATAAAGCTCTACTCAGCGATGAAGCTCGGCTCAATGAAGTAACTTTGATCTGTAAAGGAGCCCTGCTCTGCAAGGGAGCTCTGCTATGCTTGAAGCTTGTATGCAGACCTCTACTCTGATCTGCATTTTAATGAATTTAAAGTAATCAGTTTGAGACTACACATATCTAAAGGCTGAAGTAATTTAATATATGAAAGTATTTTCTGTTTTGTTCATGTACTTGAGTAAGTTATTGTCTTTAGCTTCAAATTATTATTTAAAAATATGTAAAGTATATGCTTCCCATTACACTTTTATTCTTTTATTTCCCTTATTTATATTTATTTATTTATTTTAAGTTTGAGTTTTCAAATTTTTGTTTTTAAAAAGAATATTGAAATGAGGATGTATATTGTTAAGCCACCAGAATCTTAATGATTTAGGATTATGAAAATCCTCACCTTGTAGAAAAGGTTTTGCATGGAAGTTTATTGTTGAACGAGAGGACTTAGTGCATTAAGCACTTGGGAAATCCTCAAGTAAGAAAAAAGGTACTTCATTTTCAGTAGTTTCGATTAACTACATATTGAGCCGCAACAGACCTACATGCATTAAAAACTCGAAAAATTATGGAGAATAAAAAATAAACCGTCAGTAGATTCAATTGAAATTTTATTGAGACACGATAGTTTTTAGTGCATTAAATACTCTGGAAATCCTCAAGTTGGAGGAAGATAAATATATTTTCAAGACTCAGTTAATCCAAACAGAATGATCAATTCTGAAGTCCAAGAGTTTTGTTTTTTGTTAGAGCTCGTGGTCTCCTTAGTGTATAAGACTATGTTTAGTTAGATCCATGTTATAGGAAAATATAACAAGGTATTAAAAAAAAGGGTTTAATTTTTATTTTGTTGGGAAAAAAGATACAAGTCTTTAGGGTTATTCCCCATTTTATAGACTTTTGTCTCTCTTAATTAGTACTTGTCCCTTCTATTCAAAGGCCATACTATCATTTATGAGGTAAGTCCTAAATTTGCGATAAATAATTTGATCTCTTATCATTAACACTCGTTGACTCATTAAATCCCCAAAGTTTAAATTGACCGCCTTGATTGCCTTTTTTGTTACCATCACCTCAGCTCAGTTTGGTCTCATCTGCTTGTCACTTATTAGATTTTTAACCAAACTACGTTGCAATGAAGCTCTGCTCAGCGATGAAGCTCGACTCAATAAAGTAACTCTGATCTGCAAAGGAGCTCTGCTCTGCAAAGGAGCTTTGCTATGCTTGAAGCTCGTATGCAGACCTTGTTGTTCTGGTCATGTTGGGCTTGTGATGAAAGAGAAGGAGACCTGCTCCGTCTCGAACTTTTTTATATTCGATTGTAGTGGTAAGTCTTTATTTATAGCACCCTGTTCTGCCTGGTGTCATTACGCTTCTAAGTTGGCCCTCAGAGCCAGCGCTCTGCTCGGTCTTGAATCTTATCGATTCATTTTTTACCTTATCTCTTGCCTAATTAAGGTTTATACCCGTCTCCTTTCAGTTCCCTTTGTTTGACCATGTAAGGCGATAATCATTCCCTCATCAATCCACACACTTAGATTGTTTGCATGAGTTTGATACTACATGAAATTGGAGATGCGTTTTAAATCATCCAGACACTTATATTATTCGCAAGGGTTCAAAAAATCTTTAGAGTGTTTAGGACTACATTTAGAATCATCCATACACAAAATATTAGCTGCAAGGGTTTGAGGACTCCTTGGAGTGATTAGGACTACGCTTAATATCATTAGAAACTTATATTATTTTCAGGGTTTAAAGATTGTCTAAAGTGCTTAGGGCTACGTTATAATCTAGAAATAAAAATGGTAAGATAACTTTAATAACGATAGGTAACTTATTAAAACCTTCTTGTGCCAACGAGGTAAGAAAGAATGTCCTTGAAAAAAGAAAGATAATATATAATATGTACAAGTGGTAGCTATAACTATATGATACTTTAAGAATTGTAGAGCTTAAAGGCTTTACGTTCCAAGGATGTAAAAAAATATCATCTTTCTTCATCCAATAGTTTATATATTATATGATTGACCTTAGCTTCCACTGTATATGGTCCCTCATAGCTTGGTTTGAGTTTACCAAAGGCCATGTTCTTGTGTGGAGGAACATACATATGATAACTTTATCTTAAATTTCAAACCTTATATAGTGTAACTTTGAATTACGTATGTTTCTCAAAGGGTTTTGTAGTGCTTTACTCTTAAGTATGACTATTATTGGGCTTACTAACCTGATAGACCCTTCGGGACTTGTCTAATAAAATCCATATGAGACCAACTCGATAATTTTATCAAGCCGTTAACGGGCCGAGGTTTGAACTCGGACTGATTAACAGTCCGGACCGATAAACCCGATAAAAACCTGATTTTTATATTTAATATATATTTTAATTTTAATTTATAAGAACTAATATCCAAATAAAAATATATTTAATATATATTTTTAAATATATAGCCATTGATATCCAATTATAAAAAACAGTTCATATAAGCAAATACCAAATATGTTATTCTAATTGGTTCTTGGAGAATAGTATAAAATTCTCATAAAATCCAATAATTTTTTTATGAAAGTATACCTACAATCATTACTATTACATGATGCACAATAATACAATACAATAGTTGGGGTTTGTATAGTTGTATATAACGAATAACAGGGTATATAATTTAAGGAGTATATAGTGAACCGAAGAATATATATTATCCATTAGATATATTTTGGAAATTTTGGAAGAGCATTAGTATTTAAATAAGGGTTCAAACAACACAATACCAATCAACATATAACATAGTGGCTTACCATATCTTATATGATGTATATTCTTAAAAGATCGAATAGTACTTGATCCTGTAGCACTTCATGTTATTGTAAGCAAGATATGTTATTTTGGGTCCAGATTTATGTAATCTTCAAATATTTCCAGGATAACCATCACCTCTAAGGCCCTCGGTAGTTTAGCAACTGGTGCAACTTGGTGTTGTCACCGTCTTTCTAGATGTTGACGTCAATCCACAACTTGTTTCAGTTTCGCCTTTGATTTCTTTCTAACAAAACCCACAAGATTACCTTCATCAGTTAAGTTTTGCACCTCATTCTTCCAATCTAGGAAATCTCAGGTATAGTGTCTTACATCATTGTGGACTTTTCATAACTTGTTCTTGTCTCATATTTATTTAGAAGTCGACATGTTCTTGGATTTTCTAGTCATGACGACATATTTAGCCCTTTCATAGATTGCCCTTAGGTTTTTTTTATAAATTCCAGATAACGTCATCCTCCAAAATACTCTGACCATTGTCTATTATTATTGTCATTTTTGTTGTAGTTTCTCCTAATATTTCCCTCGAAGCCTTGACCATGATTATGCTCCATTGGCCTTGAAGGAGATTCGAACAGAGGTTTTGATGTTCGAACTTGAGCCAATGCAAGATGCTCAATAAATTTTCCAAAATATTAATGAGGGTCACATTTTAGGACCACCAAAGAGAAAAAAAAATACCCTATTGATTATGCTGTATTTTTCATGGAAAAGGCTCAGATAGAGGTTTTGATGTTTGGACTTTAGCTAATGTAAGAGGAATATTAAATTTTTCCAAAAGATATTAATAGGGGTAGGATTTGGGGATCCCAAAAAAGAGGAAGGAAAATCCCATTGATTTATGAGTGAAAATCCTTAAGAAAACCGCGATGGTGCTGGACATGCACACCAAATGTTTGGTTGGCTTCTGCTGATTTAACTAGTTTACAGACGGAGGCGAATGATGGTTATGCTGTTTCGGTTAATCCACTAGAGTAGTATGTGAGGTTCGGATGCGTATGATTATTTCCTTTTCTCTTTGTGATGATAAATGGAATATGTCACGTTACTCTTACCACATCAAGGACAATCATAACGATGTCAAATCTTTTCAGATATGTTGGATGATTCACGTTTAGAGTGCTTCTTGAAATTTTTTTACTTCGAAACTGAAAGCGATAAACGGTGAAATTTAGAGAGATCTATTAGCCATTCCTAAAAATAGAAGAAGTGAAATCATTTTTTTGCTTATAATTAATAAGCTCTCAATAAAAATAAACTACGAAAATTAGCTACGAAATTACATAAGTAAAAGACATTTCTTTTTGTTTTAAAAAAAACTGATAAAAATTGTGAAAATATTTGAAAATGCTTCTAAAAAACTTGTTTTACTCGGATTTTAACTTTTCACGGACGACAAATTAGGTGATGTGTTTTTACGTGAAGAAGTGTTCCTAGATCCGAATATTGACGAAGCGACAAGAATTCACTAGAAAATATGTAGGATGAAGAGCTGAATAAATAGTGGGATAATGTAACAAAACTTTATCAAAAAATATAAATAATATATGAAGTAAATAGAGAGGCACTTAAACATGATTAAAAGTAAAAGAACAAGGAAAGTGACTCATATAAATAAAAAAATAAATAGAGAACATGATAGGAAAAAGAGAGTTAGTAGACTATTCATGATAGACAAACTTTAAACTGCCACAGACTCTAGTTACTTGACATTAAACTTTATACTAGTATTTGTTTTGATCCAGGAACCTTTTCACACGCTATATCGAGCTGTCAATGATTGAATGGTCAACTGACACAGGAGAGTGAATATTTTATTTTATTATTTTTTATTTGGTTGCTTAAGCCACAAGATGATAAAATTCATTGATATTACATGTATACATTCAGACTATATATTCTAACACATATCTATATGCTTGATCCGACACCACATAAATTATGGATCAAAACACAAGTCTATGCAAGAAACCATATCACCCATTTTCTCCATCAAAACAGCTAAAGAATCCACAATTCTTTAAATCTATCTTAAAGATTGCTTGTACTGCTGCTTTCTTATTCATATCTTTTCCACTTTTGATCGCTCTTTCTTGCGTCGGCGTACCTTGCAAGATTGGGTTGTGGGTCGTCCAGTGCGCGATTAAAAAGTGTTTGGCTTGCTTTGGATCCAATAAGAGGGTTTCAGCTGCTGGATATTCCTCCTTTTCGGATATTGATTATGATGACGGTGATGAATCTGATAGAAGTTTGAGTATAAAGAAAAAGAAATTTGGTGTACTGATTGACGGGGTCAAATCTACATACCTAAAAAAAGAAAAGAGGTGAAGAATATATGAGCATTTCGAGAAGAACTTGCTAGGTCTTAGATCGTGATCGATTCTGTACATATAGTCTCTTATTAGTTGAGTTTTATGTTTACGGTGGAATAAAATAATTGTACACACACAATAAATAAAGTTTTGATTTTTCTTCTTATATGAGTATATTATTAGCATAATGATATATGTATATATCACCCTTACAACAAATGTATTTTATTTATAGATAAAGAACAAGGCGATACACAAAAGGAATCCCGCTCTCAATCAAGGAGTCGGATAAATGTAATTTTTTTTAGAAGAGTGTTTATCAAAGCAGATAGGATAGGAAACTAATGTAGGGAATTGTGTTTATGGTTTAGATAAATTTTGGGGTTTTGTAGGATTTATTTTGGTGGTTTTTAAAATTCAGCGAAGTTAGAGAAACTTTTAGTGAGGAAGAGAACAAAAGAGAACGATTAATTGTGTGATCTTTAACAAAGGTGTATTTTGTAATTGCTCCATTAATCAATTCAATTACACTAAAATATCTAATAATTATCTTTCAGTTTAGTGCGATTCACGATTAACTGAAACACAATCACAACAAATAAAAAATTTATGCATAAATGGAATCGTGACAATTGAATTTCATGTTAATATATTATACATTTCAAATATTCGAATATCAAAATATCACTAAGTATTAATCCTTTACTATTCATAATGAATACATGAATACCATATACACATAAATTTACATTTTCAAATATTCTTACTTCACACTATTTTTTACTAGCCTTGTGTCATTATCCTTCTTAAGCATATCAAAGCCAAGTCCTAGCTTCTTGAAGCGACTAAACTTCATGCTCAAATATATAGCTCTTTTTATCGTGTACTTGTATATGCAATGTTTGAAAAAAAACTATTAAGAAGATAAACTTCAACCTCCATAACTTGCAAATCCAAACACATACCCAGGGATGATCCTTCTAATGTGTTCCAATCTCTAGACATTAAGATTTCCAAATTAAATTCAACACCTAAGATCATATTAGATGGGAATTGGGTATCTTAACATGAGATATTTCAGATGGAATTTAATCCAATCCCATTAGTCGACTTGTGCACAAGGTCTCTACTTAACCATTTGGTTAAAAGATTAGCTAGATTGTATTAAGTTTTCCCATACTTCACTTATACAACATCACGCGTGATGCGCTCATGAATCGTATTATGTCTAAAACATAAGTGTCTAGACATGACTTTGCAAACTTGTCTATAGACATTGGCCAATATAAATTCACTATCACATTTAATAGATATAGGTGATATTGGTTTGACCTACAATGAAACTTCATATATAAAATTTCGTAGTCACTTAACTTTTTTACTAGCTGCTACTAACGCCACAAACTCATATTCCATTGTTGAATCAGTAATACAAGTTTGTTTCTTTGATGTCAAAAGATAGCACCTCCCTCAATAAGACATATCTATCCACTTGTGAAACAATGATTTTCCATATTGGAAATATAACTCTCATCTGAATAACCTTCAAGAACCGAAAGAAATCCAGTATAAGTCAAACCATAATCCATGGTTCTTTTTAAATATTTGAATACTCCGTTTAAAGCTTTCCAATGGTGCGAACTAGGATTGCTAGTATAACCACTAAGTTTTAGAACAACATAAGAAATAGTCGGCCTAGTGTTAGTCATGACATACATAAGACAACTAATGGATCTTGGGTATTCAAGTTGAGATACCGCAACACCTTTATTAGGTAGAAAATTTAGGTAATGATATATATGTGTGCTACCTCAGAAAAACAATCTTTAAAATTAAATTTATTCAATATTTTTTCAATACAATGAGATTGAGAAAGCAATATACTATTATTCTTTCGCTTGATGCTTATACCAAGAATCATTTCAAGTTCCCTAATGTCCATCTCAAAACTCGATGATAATAATTTCTTCGTTTCATGAACCTCATTTTGGCCAGTGCCAGAAATCAACATGTTATCAACATATAAACAAATTATAACTCATCTCCTAAAATGATCAAATTTTCAATAGAATCACTTGTATGCTTGATTAAGAATGAATCTATTAGACAATACCACATTGTAAAATTTGTTATGTCAATCTTTTGGTGTTTGTTTCAGACCATATTTATTTTTTCAGTTTGCACATTTGAGTCTCACAACGAGTCTTAACAGATCATTCTGGTTGTTTCATATAAATATGCTCATGTAAATCACCATTAAAGAATGTAGTTTTAACATCCATTGATAAATTATAAAATCGTATACAGATGCAAGTGCTATCAGCAGTCTAATAGTATAAATTCTAGCAACTAGAGCATAAGTATCAAAGAGGTCAATTCATTCTCTCTTTTTAAAACCTTGGAGAATTTATCTAACTTTGTACCTTTTAATAGTACCATCTACTTCTATTTTTCTGTTAAAAATCCATCTATTTTCAATGATTTACAACCATAATATAAATCAACTACTTCCCATGTATTTATTATGATGATATAGTCTATCTCATCTTAGATAGCTTCCTTCCCGAATGCAGCATTCATTTACGCCATACCATCACTAAAAGTCCTTGGACCATCTTCAATAATAAAAAATATTGATGTTGATAGTCAATCTTACCTCTCGACCCTGCAACCAAATAAAGTTGAAAATCATATATATATATATATATATATATATACAGGGCTTAGCAAGTCTAGCTCTAGTTTTTCTTTTTGGTTCATAAGGTTCTTGTACAAAAACGATACCATCAGATATATTTTTAGCTTGAACTACATACTGATTTAAAGAGTTTTGAATTCTGTCTCTTGGTCTAGGTATATAAGTAAATTTTTATTCATCAAATATTGCATCTATTGACTCTATAACCGTGTTCACTGATACATAGTTATTAGATTCTAACACATATAACCTATATGCAACAGAATATTCAGCATACCTAATAAAGATACAATTTATACCTCTTGTACCGAAGTTTTTCAATTTAGGTTCAATGAGCCTTACAACTTCTCGACAACCCTTGGCTATAAAAAAACTCAACATTGGAGGATTTAAAACTAAAACTTATACAGGGTCATCTTATTCTTTTTAGTAGGAATTCGATTCAATAAATAACAAGATGTTAACATAGTATCACCCAAATATCCTTCACCCAAACCCGAAATAGGACAACATAAAATTAACCATTTCTTTCAAAGTTATATTCTTCCTTTCTGTCATACCATTCTGTTATGGTGCATAAGAAGTTTTGGTTTGATGAATTATACCACTAAAGTGAAAATAAATCGGATCGTAATATTCACCTCATCTATCTGTACGCAGATTTTTAATCAAATTATTTTTATGTACGTTTTTTTAGATTTTTAATGTTGTCAAAAACTTTATTTTTATAATGCAACAAATAAATGTAGAAATATATATATATATATATATGCCTCATCAATAAAAGTAATAATATACTTTTTTTATTTCCTAACGAAGGTGTAACATGGAAATTACATAGAGCGCTAAACACTACTTCCAATATTTTAGAAACTTGGTTAATATTATCTGGTGTGGATTATATTCAACTGAGGGAAATTTGGTGAGGTGTTTTTTGGTGTTTTGAAGGTATTTAATGTTTAAGTAGTTTGTAGTGAGAGATTTGAGCTGCCTGGTTGTATTAAATGTGCATTACCTTCAATTAATGAAAGTGGTTGAGTATTTATACCTTTAATTATGGGCCACTTTGGGCTTTTGGGTCGTACTTATGAAACCGGGTCGAATTGAAAAAACCCATTTAGTTTATTTAAGCAGTTTGCCAATTAGCTTAGTCATAAAGTGATTAACTTTTAATACTTTAGTCTAGTTCGGATGGTTCAGTGGGTGGTTTTTGTCCGAATTGCCCCTGTCCGGTTTTACAGTGAGAGGTGAGAATTTCCGGACTCATCATTAGCCCTTTTTAGGTTATGTTCGAAGGCCTTTGGCAATACCTAAAAAATCGCTCTTGAGCACTTGTGACATAGTCCGGACCGATTTTGAATTGAGTAAAAGACTTATCCGAACTGACAAAACTCTCTAGAAGCTCAAAGGTTTTCCAGGGATCGTGGGACACGTGTCCCCTTCTGATTCGCCTACCAGCCGTTTTCCTCCTAGAACGGTGCTCCTACTCACTCCAAAAAGTAACTTCTTTAATTAATGCTTGTGACGTCAGCGCCGTCCCTAATCATTACTTTTATCTTTTTGAATTCTCCTAGGTTTCGGGGTATCTTTTGTTTCTTTAGTATAAATAAACTCATTTTCACTGTTTTACCATCTTCATCACTTTTTCACTCTTGTTCTTCAAAGCTTTTATCTCTTTTTTTCAACAACCCTTTTTGGTGTAAGTTTATGTTTACAGCAAGAAACGCACTTGTAAAAGGTGGGTGGCTTAATCTTTCGGAGTTAGAGAAAGCACAAAGAGTCATACGAGAAAGGCGCATTGCTGTAGGCCTTCCAGTTTCTCCTATCGATAAATCTTAAACACCAAGCTCAGAGCCTGATCAAGGTTCGTCTTCTGCCAGAAGCTCTAAACCTAGAAGGTTATTCCAGCCTAGTCTTTCACCAGTCGTCTTAGGCTCATCGGTCCAGGAATCACAGCCTATTGTCGAACGAGAGCAAGCAGTTACAAGTACCAAGAGACCCTCCCCATTCATAGCCATGAAACCGGATGCTGACATTTCTCCAGAAAAACTATCACATCGACGAAAAGGTTGCTTGGTTAAAGGTTAGACTGTTGTTCCACGGTCTAAATCTCCAAAATCAGTGCCCTCTAAGTCTGCGGATAAAGATAAAATTACAGGGTCAGAAGCACCCATCAAGGCTCCTAAGGACAAATCAACTGGTCCGGAGGCCACCAGTTCAAGCCTTCAAAATGAACCCTCCGGATCTGAGCCCCAGTCGGACTCCAGACCACAAAAAGAAAGTGCTGCTCAACCATCCGGACAGCTTAATGAGCCAACCACCAGCACTCCTCTCCCAAAGACAACTGACAACCCTTCCATGGTAATGGAAGATGTAATGGAGGACAGTATTGAAGAAGCCCCTTTTGAGACTGATGTCTCTGGACAGACTGGTGAGACTGCCATTGTCAAGAAAAACAAGGGTAAAGAGACGCTATGTTTAAAACATCCGGACCTGTCGAAGTGCTTTGAAGGAAAAGTGGGACCTTGCTTCCACAAAGTGAGTGTAAAGTATCTGCTAGCCATGCAAAACATCAATTATGTTTTCATTCACACAGCTGAACTAGGACGGATACGGACGAAGTGGGGGATCCCAGAGTCTGTTAAAGTGAGGATTCTGGTCGATCCGGAGATGCCAATGGATTGCAAGCTCAGTGAGATAGTTTTCTACACGGAGTTATTCAACTAGGGGCTTAGGTTTCCCTTCGACCCAGAGATAGTCAGATATTTCCATCTGATAAAGCTCTGCCCAAGCAAACTGAGCCCCAATGCTTGGTTCACACTCATAGCCTGCATCATGGCCTCCAGGCTCTCTAGAATTCCGCTTTAAATGGAGCAATTTGCTGTTGTGGCCAGCCTTTGCAAGAACCAGATCATCCCCTTCTACCATTTTAACATGGGCGACAATTACAAAGTGGTGGATGACCTGCTGGAATCAGAGAAGAATCGGAAGACCCAATTTTTGTTCATCGGTGGTGCTTGGGAGAATGGGAGAAATATTAAAGCTGGTGTCAACCCAAGCATGCTTACCAACAGATGAAAAAGCACAGGTTAGTATTTCATCATATTTTTTATTTTCTTAGAAAATTTGTTTACTTAAAAATTCTTCTTCTTCTTTTGGTAGTGCTGCCAAAGGAGTTTAATGACTATTTAGAGGAGGGGCAGACTACTTGTGCCAATCTGATTGATTGGACTGCTGAGAAATGGGGAAATCGCTTCCACAACTGTTTTACCGATGGTAACTTGGTGAGATCCCATCTCTGGAACACAACCGGTCGGAGAGACTTGTCTTGGGAGGAATTAACCACCCCCAACTCCAGAGGTCATTCTTCAGAAAACAGATGCAAAGGATGGAAAGCTAGCCTTGCCGGGCAGAGCTAAAGCCCCAAGCAAAATAAAGGGCAAAAAAGGCAAGGCTAAGCTAGACGTAGCTGAGGTCAACCCAGGTGGTGTTGAGGAGACTGTCCCAACAATTCAAGAGGTTCAGGACCAAGGAAGGATTGATGCTTCTCTGCTTTATGTGGTAGAAAATGAGAGCACTAGAGAGGCAGTTGGACTTCCAAAACCCCCAAAAGCTCCCAAGAAAGACAAAAAACGGGGAGCAGAAGGTGGGGATAGGGAGGCCAAGAAGAAGAAAACCTCCAAGGGAGATGAAGTTGCTCTCCGGAATCCGAAGTCCCTTCCACCAGTCGAATCAACAGACCCAACTCAAGCAGAGGAAATTCCAAGTGACTTTCATACTGGAGAGGGCGCCGGTGGGGATATCAACATTGATGGTGTAGACATTAGTGGCCTTCAAGGGATTGGCCTTTACTTCGAAGACCTTGAGAAGGATGACTTTGCTGGCCCTTACCTCCCCCTAAGCTCTTCAAACATTGTCACCTTCAATGGTAAATTGTTTTCTGTTTCAGGGGAGAAGGACATGGTGACCCACTCCTTGTTGAGCAATATTCAACTGGTGCTCAACTTGGAGAAGCAAGTGCGAAATCAATCAACCATCATCAACACACTCAACTCTGATAAAGAGAGTTTCTCTAATAATCTCATTGCTGCCAATCAGAGTATTGAGGCATTAAAGAGAGATAACGAAGAGTTGAAGAGGGGGAAAGAGGGTTTGGCCACCAAGCTGGCCACTTCGGAGAGGGTTATCAAAGAACTTCAATCCAAGTACTCTGACCTGGAGAAGCATCTTTCTACTTCAAGAGAGAAGGTGAAGGCCAAAGACAGCAACATTCAGACCCTAACTAGTGACAAAATCTCGCTCGAAGATGTTGTGTCTAAGGCTAAGAAAGAGAAAGATGACTTCTTAAAGGAGTAGGAGAAGACCATCCAAACCAGGATTGATGCATACACCAACAAAGTGATAGACTCCCAAGAGGAAAGGTAAGCTATAGTTAAGTCAGACATGGTCCTGCTCTTTCATGAGAAATTTCCGAAGAGGACACTAGGAGATTTATGGCGATTCGTAGAATACAAAGACCTTCCTCACTATACCATGACCGATGGCGACAAGCACGATTATTCCAGTGGTTGGGATGACACTACTGATGAAGACGAAAAGACCGGAGAGAGTCCAGACGAGGAGATCAAGGATCCCAAGAAGAAATCAAGTGAGGCTGGGCCATCTAAGAAAGCTCAGCCTTAAAGTTTTAACTATGTTTCTATCTATCTTTAATTTATGTGTTAGACTAAAGTCCTTGGATGGCCAAGGCAATTTTGTAATCGTGTCCGGAACTTGTTCGGACAAACTCTTCTTTTTAAAAAAAAACTTCAAAGTCATTGGATGGCCAAGGCATCTTATATATTTTAATATCATTCTCCGATTTCTGCCGGGCAATTTTATCTTACACAATTCTTACATTGTTTTGTAGGTTCCCAATTTTGATGGCTTGTATTTAAATGGCCTTTAGTTATTTTACAAGTATTTAAAAGTGAGAGTGTTTAATTTCTCCGATGAAAAATGTTGAAGTGGTTATCACTCCACCAAATCAATTCGATCTGTCAGTCAAACCACTCCAATTTTTTCAAAAAGACATCGAATTTTATTTAAAAACCTGGACACCTCATTAAAACCTCCCTGCGCCACCAGGGTAGGAAAGAGTATCCCCCCTAATATTTACAAGGACTTTAAACAAGTAAATATTTACATAGTTTTTATTCTAGATACAACCGAAGGTGTTCAATGTTCCAGGGGTGATTCAAAATCCTTCCATCTTTATCTTGAAGCCTGTATGTCCCAGGCTTAAGCTTTTCACTGACCATATAGGGTCTTTCCCAAATTGGATCTAGCTTGCCGAACTTCTTTTCCTTAGTATGCAAGAAGACTTTTCTCAATACGTTATCCCCTGGTTGAAAGTCTCTCCTTCTGATTCTGGAAGCAAACATGCTTCTCATCAACCCTTGATAGTGTATGGCCCTGAGGTGTCCTTGAAAAAAGAAAGATAATATATAATATGTACAAGTGGTAGCTATAACTATATGATACTTTAAGAATTGTAGAGCTTAAAGGCTTTACGTTCCAAGGATGTAAAAAAATATCATCTTTCTTCATCCAATAGTTTATATATTATATGATTGACCTTAGCTTCCACTGTATATGGTCCCTCATAGCTTGGTTTGAGTTTACCAAAGGCCATGTTCTTGTGTGGAGGAACATACATATGATAACTTTATCTTAAATTTCAAACCTTATATAGTGTAACTTTGAATTACGTATGTTTCTCAAAGGGTTTTGTAGTGCTTTACTCTTAAGTATGACTATTATTGGGCTTACTAACCTGATAGACCCTTCGGGACTTGTCTAATAAAATCCATATGAGACCAACTCGATAATTTTATCAAGCCGTTAACGGGCCGAGGTTTGAACTCGGACTGATTAACAGTCCGGACCGATAAACCCGATAAAAACCTGATTTTTATATTTAATATATATTTTAATTTTAATTTATAAGAACTAATATCCAAATAAAAATATATTTAATATATATTTTTAAATATATAGCCATTGATATCCAATTATAAAAAACAGTTCATATAAGCAAATACCAAATATGTTATTCTAATTGGTTCTTGGAGAATAGTATAAAATTCTCATAAAATCCAATAATTTTTTTATGAAAGTATACCTACAATCATTACTATTACATGATGCACAATAATACAATACAATAGTTGGGGTTTGTATAGTTGTATATAACGAATAACAGGGTATATAATTTAAGGAGTATATAGTGAACCGAAGAATATATATTATCCATTAGATATATTTTGGAAATTTTGGAAGAGCATTAGTATTTAAATAAGGGTTCAAACAACACAATACCAATCAACATATAACATAGTGGCTTACCATATCTTATATGATGTATATTCTTAAAAGATCGAATAGTACTTGATCCTGTAGCACTTCATGTTATTGTAAGCAAGATATGTTATTTTGGGTCCAGATTTATGTAATCTTCAAATATTTCCAGGATAACCATCACCTCTAAGGCCCTCGGTAGTTTAGCAACTGGTGCAACTTGGTGTTGTCACCGTCTTTCTAGATGTTGACGTCAATCCACAACTTGTTTCAGTTTCGCCTTTGATTTCTTTCTAACAAAACCCACAAGATTACCTTCATCAGTTAAGTTTTGCACCTCATTCTTCCAATCTAGGAAATCTCAGGTATAGTGTCTTACATCATTGTGGACTTTTCATAACTTGTTCTTGTCTCATATTTATTTAGAAGTCGACATGTTCTTGGATTTTCTAGTCATGACGACATATTTAGCCCTTTCATAGATTGCCCTTAGGTTTTTTTTATAAATTCCAGATAACGTCATCCTCCAAAATACTCTGACCATTGTCTATTATTATTGTCATTTTTGTTGTAGTTTCTCCTAATATTTCCCTCGAAGCCTTGACCATGATTATGCTCCATTGGCCTTGAAGGAGATTCGAACAGAGGTTTTGATGTTCGAACTTGAGCCAATGCAAGATGCTCAATAAATTTTCCAAAATATTAATGAGGGTCACATTTTAGGACCACCAAAGAGAAAAAAAAATACCCTATTGATTATGCTGTATTTTTCATGGAAAAGGCTCAGATAGAGGTTTTGATGTTTGGACTTTAGCTAATGTAAGAGGAATATTAAATTTTTCCAAAAGATATTAATAGGGGTAGGATTTGGGGATCCCAAAAAAGAGGAAGGAAAATCCCATTGATTTATGAGTGAAAATCCTTAAGAAAACCGCGATGGTGCTGGACATGCACACCAAATGTTTGGTTGGCTTCTGCTGATTTAACTAGTTTACAGACGGAGGCGAATGATGGTTATGCTGTTTCGGTTAATCCACTAGAGTAGTATGTGAGGTTCGGATGCGTATGATTATTTCCTTTTCTCTTTGTGATGATAAATGGAATATGTCACGTTACTCTTACCACATCAAGGACAATCATAACGATGTCAAATCTTTTCAGATATGTTGGATGATTCACGTTTAGAGTGCTTCTTGAAATTTTTTTACTTCGAAACTGAAAGCGATAAACGGTGAAATTTAGAGAGATCTATTAGCCATTCCTAAAAATAGAAGAAGTGAAATCATTTTTTTGCTTATAATTAATAAGCTCTCAATAAAAATAAACTACGAAAATTAGCTACGAAATTACATAAGTAAAAGACATTTCTTTTTGTTTTAAAAAAAACTGATAAAAATTGTGAAAATATTTGAAAATGCTTCTAAAAAACTTGTTTTACTCGGATTTTAACTTTTCACGGACGACAAATTAGGTGATGTGTTTTTACGTGAAGAAGTGTTCCTAGATCCGAATATTGACGAAGCGACAAGAATTCACTAGAAAATATGTAGGATGAAGAGCTGAATAAATAGTGGGATAATGTAACAAAACTTTATCAAAAAATATAAATAATATATGAAGTAAATAGAGAGGCACTTAAACATGATTAAAAGTAAAAGAACAAGGAAAGTGACTCATATAAATAAAAAAATAAATAGAGAACATGATAGGAAAAAGAGAGTTAGTAGACTATTCATGATAGACAAACTTTAAACTGCCACAGACTCTAGTTACTTGACATTAAACTTTATACTAGTATTTGTTTTGATCCAGGAACCTTTTCACACGCTATATCGAGCTGTCAATGATTGAATGGTCAACTGACACAGGAGAGTGAATATTTTATTTTATTATTTTTTATTTGGTTGCTTAAGCCACAAGATGATAAAATTCATTGATATTACATGTATACATTCAGACTATATATTCTAACACATATCTATATGCTTGATCCGACACCACATAAATTATGGATCAAAACACAAGTCTATGCAAGAAACCATATCACCCATTTTCTCCATCAAAACAGCTAAAGAATCCACAATTCTTTAAATCTATCTTAAAGATTGCTTGTACTGCTGCTTTCTTATTCATATCTTTTCCACTTTTGATCGCTCTTTCTTGCGTCGGCGTACCTTGCAAGATTGGGTTGTGGGTCGTCCAGTGCGCGATTAAAAAGTGTTTGGCTTGCTTTGGATCCAATAAGAGGGTTTCAGCTGCTGGATATTCCTCCTTTTCGGATATTGATTATGATGACGGTGATGAATCTGATAGAAGTTTGAGTATAAAGAAAAAGAAATTTGGTGTACTGATTGACGGGGTCAAATCTACATACCTAAAAAAAGAAAAGAGGTGAAGAATATATGAGCATTTCGAGAAGAACTTGCTAGGTCTTAGATCGTGATCGATTCTGTACATATAGTCTCTTATTAGTTGAGTTTTATGTTTACGGTGGAA
The DNA here is from genome assembly GCA_036936605.1 of Limnanthes douglasii subsp. nivea. Taxonomy (NCBI): domain Eukaryota; kingdom Viridiplantae; phylum Streptophyta; class Magnoliopsida; order Brassicales; family Limnanthaceae; genus Limnanthes; species Limnanthes douglasii. The sequence continues at coordinate 92,356,347 of JAUPFV010000005.1, forward strand.
TAAAATAATTGTACACACACAATAAATAAAGTTTTGATTTTTCTTCTTATATGAGTATATTATTAGCATAATGATATATGTATATATCACCCTTACAACAAATGTATTTTATTTATAGATAAAGAACAAGGCGATACACAAAAGGAATCCCGCTCTCAATCAAGGAGTCGGATAAATGTAATTTTTTTTAGAAGAGTGTTTATCAAAGCAGATAGGATAGGAAACTAATGTAGGGAATTGTGTTTATGGTTTAGATAAATTTTGGGGTTTTGTAGGATTTATTTTGGTGGTTTTTAAAATTCAGCGAAGTTAGAGAAACTTTTAGTGAGGAAGAGAACAAAAGAGAACGATTAATTGTGTGATCTTTAACAAAGGTGTATTTTGTAATTGCTCCATTAATCAATTCAATTACACTAAAATATCTAATAATTATCTTTCAGTTTAGTGCGATTCACGATTAACTGAAACACAATCACAACAAATAAAAAATTTATGCATAAATGGAATCGTGACAATTGAATTTCATGTTAATATATTATACATTTCAAATATTCGAATATCAAAATATCACTAAGTATTAATCCTTTACTATTCATAATGAATACATGAATACCATATACACATAAATTTACATTTTCAAATATTCTTACTTGACACTATTTTTTACTAGCCTTGTGTCATTATCCTTCTTAAGCATATCAAAGCCAAGTCCTAGCTTCTTGAAGCGACTAAACTTCATGCTCAAATATATAGCTCTTTTTATCGTGTACTTGTATATGCAATGTTTGAAAAAAAACTATTAAGAAGATAAACTTCAACCTCCATAACTTGCAAATCCAAACACATACCCAGGGATGATCCTTCTAATGTGTTCCAATCTCTAGACATTAAGATTTCCAAATTAAATTCAACACCTAAGATCATATTAGATGGGAATTGGGTATCTTAACATGAGATATTTCAGATGGAATTTAATCCAATCCCATTAGTCGACTTGTGCACAAGGTCTCTACTTAACCATTTGGTTAAAAGATTAGCTAGATTGTATTAAGTTTTCCCATACTTCACTTATACAACATCACGCGTGATGCGCTCATGAATCGTATTATGTCTAAAACATAAGTGTCTAGACATGACTTTGCAAACTTGTCTATAGACATTGGCCAATATAAATTCACTATCACATTTAATAGATATAGGTGATATTGGTTTGACCTACAATGAAACTTCATATATAAAATTTCGTAGTCACTTAACTTCTTTACTAGCTGCTACTAACGCCACAAACTCATATTCCATTGTTGAATCAGTAATACAAGTTTGTTTCTTTGATGTCAAAAGATAGCACCTCCCTCAATAAGACATATCTATCCACTTGTGAAACAATGATTTTCCATATTGGAAATATAACTCTCATCTGAATAACCTTCAAGAACCGAAAGAAATCCAGTATAAGTCAAACCATAATCCATGGTTCTTTTTAAATATTTGAATACTCCGTTTAAAGCTTTCCAATGGTGCGAACTAGGATTGCTAGTATAACCACTAAGTTTTAGAACAACATAAGAAATAGTCGGCCTAGTGTTAGTCATGACATACATAAGACAACTAATGGATCTTGGGTATTCAAGTTGAGATACCGCAACACCTTTATTAGGTAGAAAATTTAGGTAATGATATATATGTGTGCTACCTCAGAAAAACAATCTTTAAAATTAAATTTATTCAATATTTTTTCAATACAATGAGATTGAGAAAGCAATATACTATTATTCTTTCGCTTGATGCTTATACCAAGAATCATTTCAAGTTCCCTAAAGTCCATCTCAAAACTCGATGATAATAATTTCTTCGTTTCATGAACCTCATTTTGGCCAGTGCCAGAAATCAACATGTTATCAACATATAAACAAATTATAACTCATTTCCTAAAATGATCAAATTTTCAATAGAATCACTTGTATGCTTGATTAAGAATGAATCTATTAGACAATACCACATTGTAAAATTTGTTATGTCAATCTTTTGGTGTTTGTTTCAGACCATATTTATTTTTTCAGTTTGCACATTTGAGTCTCACAACGAGTCTTAACAGATCATTCTGGTTGTTTCATATAAATATGCTCATGTAAATCACCATTAAAGAATGTAGTTTTAACATCCATTGATAAATTATAAAATCGTATACAGATGCAAGTGCTATCAGCAGTCTAATAGTATAAATTCTAGCAACTAGAGCATAAGTATCAAAGAGGTCAATTCATTCTCTCTTTTTAAAACCTTGGAGAATTTATCTAACTTCGTACCTTTTAATAGTACCATCTACTTCTATTTTTCTGTTAAAAATCCATCTATTTTCAATGATTTACAACCATAATATAAATCAACTACTTCCCATGTATTTATTATGATGATATAGTCTATCTCATCTTAGATAGCTTCCTTCCCGAATGCAGCATTCATTTACGCCATACCATCACTAAAAGTCCTTGGACCATCTTCAATAATAAAAAATATTGATGTTGATAGTCAATCTTACCTCTCGACCCTGCAACCAAATAAAGTTGAAAATCATATATATATATATATATATACAGGGCTTAGCAAGTCTAGCTCTAGTTTTTCTTTTTGGTTCATAAGGTTCTTGTACAAAAACGATACCATCAGATATATTTTTAGCTTGAACTACATACTGATTTAAAGAGTTTTGAATTCTGTCTCTTGGTCTAGGTATATAAGTAAATTTTTATTCATCAAATATTGCATCTATTGACTCTATAACCGTGTTCACTGATACATAGTTATTAGATTCTAACACATATAACCTATATGCAACAGAATATTCAGCATACCTAATAAAGATACAATTTATACCTCTTGTACCGAAGTTTTTCAATTTAGGTTCAATGAGCCTTACAACTTCTCGACAACCCTTGGCTATAAAAAAACTCAACATTGGAGGATTTAAAACTAAAACTTATACAGGGTCATCTTATTCTTTTTAGTAGGAATTCGATTCAATAAATAACAAGATGTTAACATAGTATCACCCAAATATCCTTCACCCAAACCCGAAATAGGACAACATAAAATTAACCATTTCTTTCAAAGTTATATTCTTCCTTTCTGTCATACCATTCTGTTATGGTGCATAAGAAGTTTTGGTTTGATGAATTATACCACTAAAGTGAAAATAAATCGGATCGTAATATTCACCTCATCTATCTGTACGCAGATTTTTAATCAAATTATTTTTATGTACGTTTTTTTAGATTTTTAATGTTGTCAAAAACTTTATTTTTATAATGCAACAAATAAATGTAGAAATATATATATATATATGCCTCATCAATAAAAGTAATAATATACTTTTTTATTTCCTAACGAAGGTGTAACATGGAAATTACATAGAGCGCTAAACACTACTTCCAATATTTTAGAAACTTGGTTAATATTATCTGGTGTGGATTATATTCAACTGAGGGAAATTTGGTGAGGTGTTTTTTGGTGTTTTGAAGGTATTTAATGTTTAAGTAGTTTGTAGTGAGAGATTTGAGCTGCCTGGTTGTATTAAATGTGCATTACCTTCAATTAATGAAAGTGGTTGAGTATTTATACCTTTAATTATGGGCCACTTTGGGCTTTTGGGTCGTACTTATGAAACCGGGTCGAATTGAAAAAACCCATTTAGTTTATTTAAGCAGTTTGCCAATTAGCTTAGTCATAAAGTGATTAACTTTTAATACTTTAGTCTAGTTCGGATGGTTCAGTGGGTGGTTTTTGTCCGAATTGCCCCTGTCCGGTTTTACAGTGAGAGGTGAGAATTTCCGGACTCATCATTAGCCCTTTTTAGGTTATGTTCGAAGGCCTTTGGCAATACCTAAAAAATCGCTCTTGAGCACTTGTGACATAGTCCGGACCGATTTTGAATTGAGTAAAAGACTTATCCGAACTGACAAAACTCTCTAGAAGCTCAAAGGTTTTCCAGGGATCGTGGGACACGTGTCCCCTTCTGATTCGCCTACCAGCCGTTTTCCTCCTAGAACGGTGCTCCTACTCACTCCAAAAAGTAACTTCTTTAATTAATGCTTGTGACGTCAGCGCCGTCCCTAATCATTACTTTTATCTTTTTGAATTCTCCTAGGTTTCGGGGTATCTTTTGTTTCTTTAGTATAAATAAACTCATTTTCACTGTTTTACCATCTTCATCACTTTTTCACTCTTGTTCTTCAAAGCTTTTATCTCTTTTTTTCAACAACCCTTTTTGGTGTAAGTTTATGTTTACAGCAAGAAACGCACTTGTAAAAGGTGGGTGGCTTAATCTTTCGGAGTTAGAGAAAGCACAAAGAGTCATACGAGAAAGGCGCATTGCTGTAGGCCTTCCAGTTTCTCCTATCGATAAATCTTAAACACCAAGCTCAGAGCCTGATCAAGGTTCGTCTTCTGCCAGAAGCTCTAAACCTAGAAGGTTATTCCAGCCTAGTCTTTCACCAGTCGTCTTAGGCTCATCGGTCCAGGAATCACAGCCTATTGTCGAACGAGAGCAAGCAGTTACAAGTACCAAGAGACCCTCCCCATTCATAGCCATGAAACCGGATGCTGACATTTCTCCAGAAAAACTATCACATCGACGAAAAGGTTGCTTGGTTAAAGGTTAGACTGCTGTTCCACGGTCTAAATCTCCAAAATCAGTGCCCTCTAAGTCTGCGGATAAAGATAAAATTACAGGGTCAGAAGCACCCATCAAGGCTCCTAAGGACAAATCAACTGGTCCGGAGGCCACCAGTTCAAGCCTTCAAAATGAACCCTCCGGATCTGAGCCCCAGTCGGACTCCAGACCACAAAAAGAAAGTGCTGCTCAACCATCCGGACAGCTTAATGAGCCAACCACCAGCACTCCTCTCCCAAAGACAACTGACAACCCTTCCATGGTAATGGAAGATGTAATGGAGGACAATATTGAAGAAGCCCCTTTTGAGACTGATGTCTCTGGACAGACTGGTGAGACTGCCATTGTCAAGAAAAACAAGGGTAAAGAGACGCTATGTTTAAAACATCCGGACCTGTCGAAGTGCTTTGAAGGAAAAGTGGGACCTTGCTTCCACAAAGTGAGTGTAAAGTATCTGCTAGCCATGCAAAACATCAATTATGTTTTCATTCACACAGCTGAACTAGGACGGATACGGACGAAGTGGGGGATCCCAGAGTCTGTTAAAGTGAGGATTCTGGTCGATCCGGAGATGCCAATGGATTGCAAGCTCAGTGAGATAGTTTTCTACACGGAGTTATTCAACTAGGGGCTTAGGTTTCCCTTCGACCCAGAGATAGTCAGATATTTCCATCTGATAAAGCTCTGCCCAAGCAAACTGAGCCCCAATGCTTGGTTCACACTCATAGCCTGCATCATGGCCTCCAGGCTCTCTAGAATTCCGCTTTAAATGGAGCAATTTGCTGTTGTGGCCAGCCTTTGCAAGAACCAGATCATCCCCTTCTACCATTTTAACATGGGCGACAATTACAAAGTGGTGGATGACCTGCTGGAATCAGAGAAGAATCGGAAGACCCAATTTTTGTTCATCGGTGGTGCTTGGGAGAATGGGAGAAATATTAAAGCTGGTGTCAACCCAAGCATGCTTACCAACAGATGAAAAAGCACAGGTTAGTATTTCATCATATTTTTTATTTTCTTAGAAAATTTGTTTACTTAAAAATTCTTCTTCTTCTTTTGGTAGTGCTGCCAAAGGAGTTTAATGACTATTTAGAGGAGGGGCAGACTACTTGTGCCAATCTGATTGATTGGACTGCTGAGAAATGGGGAAATCGCTTCCACAACTGTTTTACCGATGGTAACTTGGTGAGATCCCATCTCTGGAACACAACCGGTCGGAGAGACTTGTCTTGGGAGGAATTAACCACCCCCAACTCCAGAGGTCATTCTTCAGAAAACAGATGCAAAGGATGGAAAGCTAGCCTTGCCGGGCAGAGCTAAAGCCCCAAGCAAAATAAAGGGCAAAAAAGGCAAGGCTAAGCTAGACGTAGCTGAGGTCAACCCAGGTGGTGTTGAGGAGACTGTCCCAACAATTCAAGAGGTTCAGGACCAAGGAAGGATTGATGCTTCTCTGCTTTATGTGGTAGAAAATGAGAGCACTAGAGAGGCAGTTGGACTTCCAAAACCCCCAAAAGCTCCCAAGAAAGACAAAAAACGGGGAGCAGAAGGTGGGGATAGGGAGGCCAAGAAGAAGAAAACCTCCAAGGGAGATGAAGTTGCTCTCCGGAATCCGAAGTCCCTTCCACCAGTCGAATCAACAGACCCAACTCAAGCAGAGGAAATTCCAAGTGACTTTCATACTGGAGAGGGCGCCGGTGGGGATATCAACATTGATGGTGTAGACATTAGTGGCCTTCAAGGGATTGGCCTTTACTTCGAAGACCTTGAGAAGGATGACTTTGCTGGCCCTTACCTCCCCCTAAGCTCTTCAAACATTGTCACCTTCAATGGTAAATTGTTTTCTGTTTCAGGGGAGAAGGACATGGTGACCCACTCCTTGTTGAGCAATATTCAACTGGTGCTCAACTTGGAGAAGCAAGTGCGAAATCAATCAACCATCATCAACACACTCAACTCTGATAAAGAGAGTTTCTCTAATAATCTCATTGCTGCCAATCAGAGTATTGAGGCATTAAAGAGAGATAACGAAGAGTTGAAGAGGGGGAAAGAGGGTTTGGCCACCAAGCTGGCCACTTCGGAGAGGGTTATCAAAGAACTTCAATCCAAGTACTCTGACCTGGAGAAGCATCTTTCTACTTCAAGAGAGAAGGTGAAGGCCAAAGACAGCAACATTCAGACCCTAACTAGTGACAAAATCTCGCTCGAAGATGTTGTGTCTAAGGCTAAGAAAGAGAAAGATGACTTCTTAAAGGAGTAGGAGAAGACCATCCAAACCAGGATTGATGCATACACCAACAAAGTGATAGACTCCCAAGAGGAAAGGTAAGCTATAGTTAAGTCAGACATGGTCCTGCTCTTTCATGAGAAATTTCCGAAGAGGACACTAGGAGATTTATGGCGATTCGTAGAATACAAAGACCTTCCTCACTATACCATGACCGATGGCGACAAGCACGATTATTCCAGTGGTTGGGATGACACTACTGATGAAGACGAAAAGACCGGAGAGAGTCCAGACGAGGAGATCAAGGATCCCAAGAAGAAATCAAGTGAGGCTGGGCCATCTAAGAAAGCTCAGCCTTAAAGTTTTAACTATGTTTCTATCTATCTTTAATTTATGTGTTAGACTAAAGTCCTTGGATGGCCAAGGCAATTTTGTAATCGTGTCCGGAACTTGTTCGGACAAACTCTTCTTTTTAAAAAAAAACTTCAAAGTCATTGGATGGCCAAGGCATCTTATATATTTTAATATCATTCTCCGATTTCTGCCGGGCAATTTTATCTTACACAATTCTTACATTGTTTTGTAGGTTCCCAATTTTGATGGCTTGTATTTAAATGGCCTTTAGTTATTTTACAAGTATTTAAAAGTGAGAGTGTTTAATTTCTCCGATGAAAAATGTTGAAGTGGTTATCACTCCACCAAATCAATTCGATCTGTCAGTCAAACCACTCCAATTTTTTCAAAAAGACATCGAATTTTATTTAAAAACCTGGACACCTCATTAAAACCTCCCTGCGCCACCAGGGTAGGAAAGAGTATCCCCCCTAATATTTACAAGGACTTTAAACAAGTAAATATTTACATAGTTTTTATTCTAGATACAACCGAAGGTGTTCAATGTTCCAGGGGTGATTCAAAATCCTTCCATCTTTATCTTGAAGCCTGTATGTCCCAGGCTTAAGCTTTTCACTGACCATATAGGGTCTTTCCCAAATTGGATCTAGCTTGCCGAACTTCTTTTCCTTAGTATGCAAGAAGACTTTTCTCAATACGTTATCCCCTGGTTGAAAGTCTCTCCTTCTGATTCTGGAAGCAAACATGCTTCTCATCAACCCTTGATAGTGTATGGCCCTGAGGTGTACTTAACTCTTCTTTCTTCTATCAAGTCAAGTTGACTTCTGATCGCCACTTCGTTTGCTTGTTCGGAATTTTTTTTGACTCGAAACGAAGGGAGAGTGGCCTCTATGGGAGCTATTGCATCCATACCATATACCAAGGCAAATTGGGACTCTTGTGTTGCAGCCCCGGGAGTAGTCCGGTAGGCCCATAGTACTTCTTGTAAATAGCTTGGCCAATTTCTAGCAGCCTCTTCTAGATTCTTTTTAGGACCGGACATGATGGTTCTGTTAGCTACTTTAACTTGACCATTTTCCTGTGGGTGGAAAGGAGAAGAAAGGCAGTGTTGAATGCCCCTAGAGGCACATAAATTCTCCAAATCCTTGTTATCAAATTGTGGCCCATTGTCTGTAGTTATCTTTTGGGGAACTCCAAACCTGTAGCAGATATTAGACAAGATGAATTTTATAACAGCTTTCGAAGTTGTTCCTGCCAGTGGGGCTGCTTCTACCCACTTTGAGAAGTAATCAATAGCAACAATTATAGTTCTGCACCCTCCGGATGCCATGGGTAGAGGTCCTACCAAATCCAGCCCCCAACGAGCAAAAGGTATTGGCTCAGAAATTGACTCTAAAGGGACAACTGGTATATGAATTTCATTACTGTATCTTTGGCATGGATCACACTTATTCACCAACTCCTTGGCGTCTTGCATTATGGAAGGCCAGTAGTATCCAGCTAACAAAACTCTTCTGGTTAGAGCCCTAAACCCACAGTGTGCTGATCCCTCGCCATCGTGTAATTCAGAGAGCACTATTTGGGACTCTTCGAACCCCAAACATCGTAAGAAAGGTCTACTAAAAGATTTTTTTGTAAAGAATATCTCTTAGGATGACAAATCCACGAGCCTTATACTTAATTTTCTTTGTCATTGTTTTCTCCGGAGGCAAGATGCCATCTGAAAGGTATTGGAAAAGAGTAAATCTCCAATCTTGAGGTTGTTCTACTTGTATATTTAAACTTTCTTCTTCCTTAGTCTGATTGATTTGAATGGATGGGCACTCTTGCACATGAATGTAAGGGTAGGACTCAGAATAGGCTATGGTTGCCAAGGAGTCTGCTAATGTATTTTCTGTTCGGGGCATGTGCTCATTGGTGATGTTTTTGAAATTAGGTGCCACTTCCTTAAGAACAAATAAGTATCTAACCAGCTGTTCCTTTTTGGCCTCGGATTGACCTTGTGCATGATGGATAAGAAGCTGAGAATCGCTCATTAACCTAACCCTTTTGGCTCCACAAATAAGGGACAATCTCAAGCCAGCTATAGCAGCTTCATATTCGGACTCATTATTGGAAGCCCTGAAAGCAAAACATATAGCCTGGTACATTTTGTCGCCGTACGGAGAGGTCAAACATATCCCAGCACCACAACCCATGGTACTTGATCCACCATCAGTTTGGACAACCCAGACTTTTTTAGTTTTTTCACCTGCTGCTTGTTTAGTATCTCTATCCGAATGAAATTCAACTAGGAAGTCAGCAATAGTCTGGGCCTTGACTGCTGTTCGAGAGGAAAAATTAATATCAAAGTCTCCCAGATCTACTGACCATTTGGTCATTCTACATGAAGTATCTGCCTTTTGAAGAACATTTTTCAGGGGAAAAGATGTCCGGACAACAATAGAATGAGAATGAAAGTAGAGCCTCATTTTCCCAGCAACAATCACTAGGGCCAGTGCTAATTTTTCTAGTTTTAAATACCTTTTTTCTGCATCTATCAAGCTCTTGCTGATATAGTACACCGGACGAGGATAATTGTCTACCTTCCTTACTAACACTGCACTTATGGCACAATCAGAAACTGCTAAGTATATGTAGAGAGTCTCTCCATCAATAGGTTTAAACAAAGTTTTGGGGGAAGACAAGTGCTTCTTAATTTCATCGAAAGTCTGGTCGCACTGTGGAGACCAATTAAATTCTTTTAATCCTTTCAAAGTTTGAAAAATGGGGCACACCTATCCGAAGACCTTGAAATAAAACGGTTTAGAGCAGCTAACCTCCCAGTCAATCTTTGTATTTCTTTAATATTCCGAGGAGGCTCCATTTGCAATAATGCACTAAGCTGGTCTGGATCAGGCTGTATCCCTTTCTCACTTATCACATACCCCAAGAATTTTCCGGACTGTACTCCGAAAACACACTTCTCTGGATTCAACTTTAAATTTACTTTCACCAAGCCGGCAAAGGTTTCTTGGAGATCTGCTAAGTGTAGTTCTTCTTCCACACTCTTTACCATCATGTCATCGATATAGACTTCCATGTTTCTTCCAATATGACTAGCAAAAGCCTTGTTTACTAATCTTTGATAAGTTGCTCCAGCATTCTTTAACCCAAACGGCATCACCTTGTAACAATGGAGGCCTCTATCAGTAACAAATGTAGTATGCTCTTGATCCTTCGGATATACTTGAATCTGATTATACCCGGAGAAGGCATCCATAAAGGACAACAGCTTGTTCCCAGATGTAGAGTCTACCAACTGATCAATTCGGGGGACCGGATATAGGTCTTTCGGGCAAGCTCTGTTGAGATCCGTAAAATCGATGCACATACACCACTTTCCATTTTTCGTTTTTACCAACACCGGATTGGCTGTCCATAAAGGGTACTGAGATTCTTTTATGTGCCCCATCTTAGTAAGCCGGTCAACCTCTTAAACTATGACATCAGCTTTCTCCTTAGAAAAAGCTCTCCTTTTTTGCACAACAGGTGATATATCCCTCCGGATCGATAGTTGGTGTGATATAATGTCTGCTAGCACTCCGGTCACATCAGCATTGCACCAAGCGAAAACATGCTGCTGATTTTTCAAAAAATCTGACACTTTACTCTTTAATTCTGATGTCATCTTGGACCCAATCTTGACACTTCTTCCTTCAGCCATAGAGTGAGTTTCAACTTCTTCAATTGGTATTAAAACACCATGGGTATCTCTAGGGTCATCAATTTCACCCTCTCCCCCAGAGGGCCCCTCAAACTGCAAATCCTCACTGCTCCGAACTGACCCCAAAGTTTGAGGGGCCAGTGCTGTTGCATAACACTCCCTTGCTACCGTTTGACTGCTTCAGACAACTCCCACTTGTCCTTGTACAACATACTTCAAACATTGGTGGACTGTTGAGGCTACATCATGCATCCTGGAGATAAAAATGGCATTGTAACATGTGGGACAATCTACCACAATAAAAAGTATTCTGACCATCGTTTTAAAAGGGCCCTTGCCTAACAAAACCTCCTCCTCAAATTCCCCAATCACATATGCTGAGCTTCCAGTGAAACCCACAATAGACCTGTTCGAACGCTGTATTACTGCTAGATTCTTCATTTGTTTATAGGAAGTCAAGAAGAGGATATTTGCTGAACTACCAGTGTCCACCAAAATTTGTCTAATGTCATTGCCCCCAATGGATGCCCCTATCACAACAGCATCTTCATGGGGACTAGGTATGTCTCTCAAGTCATCCTCATAAAAAACAATGAAGGGAAAAGGAATTTGTGATTGATAGGAAGTCATGCCTCCTTCGAGTCGGGTAGCTAAATTATGAACATGCCTCTTTCTCGAAGAAGCAGATGGTGCAGTCATGGTGTCTCCCCCAAATATTGTAAGTGACTCAAAAAAGCTGATGAGTCCGGACACCGTTTTGCAGTGTTCTGTGATAACTCCCACCTTATTCCGAGTTGGATCAGGATCCAAATATTCTTACTCTACATCAAACCTTTCAATTATCACCATAGCCCCATCCGGAGCCGATGTCTCTGCATTGTTTGGGCCAGTCCGATGAGCATTATCAGGCCTATTTCCACTCCTTCTTTTAACATAAGCCCCTAACTTCCCTCTCTCAATCAAATTCTGCACTTCCTGTTTCAATGCGATGCAATCTTCAGTGTTATAGCCTGTATCATGGTATACTGACAAAAACAATAATTACGACTTTCTCTAGGAGATTGTAATGCAGCCGACTTTCTGAAATGTACTTCATCTTTCGTTTTGTCATAAATAGTGGCTACATTTTCTTTCATCTTATCAAACCACTCCGGTTGAACCCAAGGTCCTTTCTTGTTTATGGATTTTTGGCTCTGAGCTGGTGCAGTTGGGTGGAATTGAGCTTTGGCCCTATTATGACCCTGTCCGGCTTCCTTGGCCTTGTACCCGGACTGATTTTGGTTTTGATTTGGTGCAGCTGGGGCAGATCTTACTTGCCGGTGCACCCTGGTTTTCTTTGTTTCATCCACATTAATCTGTTTGCCGACCTGATTCAGTAAGCCACCCCACGTCATGGCCTTCTTCCTGGTTACCGAATCAGCCAAATTGCCAAGGTTCAAACCCTGTCTTAGAGAAGGTATTGCTACTTGTTCAAAGCAATCAGCTAATCCATTTTTGTTATTCACAAAACGATTTATATATTCCTTCAAAGATTCATTTGGTTCCTCGGCACAATAGATGATAGTGTCTCCATTGCATTTCACTTCCTTACTTCCAACGAACTGCCTTCGGAAGGCCACTCAAAAAATATCAAAATTTATGATGCAGCCTTGTGGCAGACTATTGTATCACTTCAGAGCACTCCCCGTAAAATACTGGGAGAATGCTCGACAAAGTAACTTATCATCATCATCAAAATTCATCATAATGTTTTTGAATTGCTCCAGGTGGTTATCCGGATCTTTACTGTCATCATATTTTTCCATCTTTGTACTGTCAGACCTCTTAGGAAGGTTTCCGGACAGTATCTTGGAGGACAATGAAGATTGTCTCCAATTACGGCAACGACTAAACACAGTATCTTCATTTGGAGTTGCAAAGATTCCTGGTTCATCATGAAAAGCGAAAGGATCCATTAACAGCCGATTTACATGTCTCCGGCCATGGCTGTGGCTATGAGACGAACCTTTACCCAGGTGCCTCTTCAACTTTCCATGCATGTCCCTCTTTCTTGAATATTTTTTGACCAACTTCTGTTTCTTCTTAGGACGTCCTTCATCACTGCTGGATGAAGACTATGAGTCTGATTCTTCAACTCCATCTTCGTTCGAGGAGATACTTGAAGACTCTGAGTCTGAATCTGAGCTCTCCACTGGTTTAGACCGGTAAGAGTTCTTTGAGCTAGCATGAGTCTTTTTAGTACTCACTTGGGTCTTTGATGGCTCATGCTCTCTTGGATTGTCAGTGTGGTGAACTGCTGATACCTTTGATTTTTCTTTCAAACCCATCTTTGCCCTTTTAGCATCCCTCAAGGCTTCTATCTCAACTTTTAACCTGTCTCGCTCCTCAATTGTATATTCATCGTTTCCCCCCACCACTTCTGCCAAAGCTGGTGGAACATCCTGCTCGTCTGGATTCATACGAACTGATTTTTCTTGATGGTTTCGAATGCTAGATTCAGGCACCTTCTCCTCCCATTGTGGTCGTCAATTTGGTGTGGATTATTTTCAACTGAGGGTAATTTGGTCAGGTGTTATTTGGTGTTTTGAAGGTATTTAATGTTTAAGTAGTTTGTAGTGAGAGATTTGAGCTGCTTGGTTGTATTTAATGTTCATTGCCTTCATTTAATGAAAGTGGTTGGGTATGTATACCTTTAATTATGGGCCACTTTGGGCTTTCAGGTCGTACTTATGAAACCAGGTCAAATTGAAAAAAACCCATTTAGTTTATTTAAGCAGTTTAGCAATTAGCTTAGTCATACAGTGATTTAACTTTTAATACTTTAGTCCAGTTCGGATGGTTCAGTGGGTGGTTTTTGTCCGAATTTCCCCAGTCCGGTTTCTACAGTGAGAGGTGAGAATTTCTGGACTCATCATTATCGATATATTTTTTGTTTATCTTAGTTAACATGGGAGTCTTAAATTTTTCATTATTTAAATCAGCAAGAGGCCGTGCAAACAAAATCATGTTGAAATGAACACTAACATTTAACATAAACATATCATTACATAAGTATCTAAAACCTACAAATACACCATATTTTAAAAATATATACTTGCCACTTTCGTACACTTGTTTGAAACTACAATTGTTTAAAATAACTCTAAACAAGATATTATTTCAAATCCTAGAAACATAAATACATTGTTCAATTATATATGTTTTCCAAAAAGACACGATAGCTTAACACTTCATAGTCTTTTGATTGGTTCAGTTGTAATATTTTCCATCTTAAGTGTATATCCATCTTCAATTGGTTCAAAATCAATTCACCATGAAACATTGTCATCCTACACATAAAATGTCTCAGGTATTAGTGAAACATAATACTGACCTGAATTAAAATTCTGAATTAAAATATGACCTTGTTACTTTTCTAGATCCTTAGATCCATTTGAACAAACATTTTTTCCACGTGGACTAGCATTATTTTTTCTTTTCCAACTCAACAATCCTCCTCAAATTGCCAGGTTTGCCACATTCTAACATGTTATATTAGGTTTTTTTGTTGTATTAATAGTTGTTGTTGTTTCCTTTAAACTTTCATTTATCCCATATTTTATATTTATATTCTTAATGAATCAATTGATTTCAATCATATTTTACAGAAGAAGTTTCCTAACTGGGTTTTACCCTTAGGATTACGATTTTATTCTTGAACTTTCAGAGATTCTTCAATATGAAAGTGACTACCAAGTTATGCTAAAGTCATTTCTTTCTTGTGTTTCAAAGTGTGTTTAAAATATTTTCATGAAGGTGGTAATTTGTCAATAACAAAATATTCTGAAATATATTCATCCATTTTCATATTATGTTGAATAAATTGACCCATAATTCTTAATAATTCATTATAATGTTCCATTATTTGTCGAGAATCAACCATTTTGTAATTTATAAAATTACTAACCATGCATTTTTGCTTGAAGCATCTTCATCCATATATTTTGCTTCACTAGAATCCCATAGATTTTTTTTACAGATTCGACATTTTGGTATACATCAAATAAAGGACCATATATATCGTTTAATATGTAGTCATGCTATATGTAATAATTATTATTCTATTAGTTGTACCTCCTTGTTTGTTTCAATGTCTCATTCTCAATTATCTTCGGCCAGGAAGTACTTAGGACATAAATAACTTTAAGATGGTCAACATAAAATGCATTTTTTTCTACCACCTACTGAAATCGTGCAAACTTGTCTAATTTAGCAAATTTACTTTTCATTTCCTTCACTGATTCTCATTCGTTTGACATCTTAATATTTATGAAATAGATAATTCAATTTTTTGTATGGAATTTTGTGAATGACTTACATGATAACCTTTGAAGTCTTGTATGTAAGAATTTTCAGATTGAATTATTTTGGTGGTATTCCAAAATTCAGCCAGCTTAATTAGAGATTTTTTTATAATGAACAAGAGAATGAATGATTGCGTGATTTCTAATAAGCGCGTACTGCACACTCTCCAACTTTCTCGATAATATATTATGACTACATTGATCGACTTGCCAATCAAATTACACTAAAATATCTAAAAACTGACAAACAAAGTAACAAATTTTTTATTCCAATTATCATAGGATCAAGTGCATATTTTGGCTAAAAACCCCATCTTATAGACAAAAAACAAATACACACCAATTGAATTCAAGATAATACCATAGAAAATAAAATATATAAATATTTTAAAAGTTTTTTTTATTAGAACTATTTATTCAGAGAAATTATAAACCATTATATATAGAGTAATAATATGGACTAGTGACCTAATATCTCTATTGACGTTAATATCTTTCATACTTTCTCTCAAACTCATTATGTAACAGTAATAAGTATTGAGAGTTTGTCACAAAAAATGAATATAAGATGCCGACTGAGCCTTCGTGAAGAAATCCGCAAGTTGTCTTCAATCTTTACATGCTCTTTAAATGACCTTATTCAAATAAAATTTCAAATGACCTTTAATCGACATTTTTTCATATATTTTAAACAACTTCTTCTTGACATCTTCTTTTTACACTTTCTTCAAATCTTCTTCATGTCGTCTTTCTCACATCTTCTTCTTCATATTTCTTATACCTTATCATATGTTTCTCCAATCTCAATATCAAAATCTTCAATCCCAAATTTCAAAGTTTAATATAAAATATTATATCTTCAATTTCCAATTCCAAATTCTAAACTCAAATTCTCAGTTCCCAATTTCGAATTCTTATATCTAAAATAAAAACCATAACAAAACCAAAAACCCAAAGCTAAATCGAAACTAAATGCAAATCCAAATCTAAATCCAAAACAAAACCTAAAATCACATCAAATCTAATAAAAATCATATAACAAATCCAAAAACCAAATCTAAATTCAAATACTAAATCCAAATTCTTATCCAAATCCAGTTCAAAATCTATATATCATCCAAATTGCAAACAATACTACCAAATCTAAAACCAAAATAAAAAATAAATTAAATACTGAATCAAAATTCAAATATTATTCTCAAATTGAAATAGAAATCAAATAAGAACATAATTTGAAACTAAAATCAATACAAATCCAATTAAAAAAATCAAAAGCAAATCAAATCCAAATTAGAATACAACCCTAAATCGAAATCCAAATAAAAAATCAAATTAGATGAAATCCAAATCTAAGTCAAAACGGAATCAAAATCTTAATTGAAATTTTAATCATAATTCTACTAATATATTCTCATTTCTTATTTGTCTAAAAACTCTTACAATAGCTCAATGACCAAGAAAGTAAAAGACAACCAATGTTTTCCCGACAGACAATGAACACGTCGGTACATCAGAAGACACAAGAAATCTAAACTCAAGATCTAAGCATACACTCTAATATTATGTAGAAAATAGAAAACATGATTGTTTTTTTATTAAATAGAATTGTATAGTCACAAAGAGCTTAAGACAATATTTATAGAGTAATAATATGGGTTAGTGGACCTAATATCACTCATAGTTCTAATATATCTAGAAAATATTATCTATAGTTATGTACACCGAGTATTGAAAAATACATCAATACAACTTGTACTTTTTATTTTTTATATCAAAACTAATGAATTTGGGTAAAAAGTATAAAAATATTTTATTATTAAAGAATAGTGCACTGGATTTAAGATTTTTAAATTTAAATTTAAATAAAAAAATAAGAGCACTATGAATTATTTTACTAAATAAATATGCATACAAATATGAACCAAGAATACAATTTTAAAACTTATAATGGAAAATATAAATTGCAATTGAAATTGGTTTTCCACATTTTTAGCTATTGTCAAAATTGTAGTTTATATACAGTCAAAAGTGAAGTACTCACTTTTTACTAAATTTCAAGGTAAAAACTTCACTGTTATTTTTATGTGTTGATGATATCCTATTGACTGGAAATAACTTGCATGGAATCTAATTGCTGAATAATATTAGAGAAGACGGTGAGCTACTTTATGATTCGACTAAACATCGGATACTAGTTGGCATGCTAATATATTTGATAGTAATCATGCCTGATATTTTATATTCAGTGCATACACATAACCAATTTATAGGAGCCCATAGGAAGCCACATTGAGAATAAACGTTAAGAGTCCTCAGTTATATCAAGAAATCACCAGGTCGTGGTTTTTTTCCATCAGAGTACAATCTGATACTCAGTGCCTTTTGTGATTCAGACTCGGGGGATATCACATGTCAAGAAGTTTTGTTTCCGGATACTGTGTTTTTCTTGGATCATCACTCATATCGTGGAAATCAAAGAAACGAATTAATGTTTCACGATCATCTGCCGAAGTAGGGTATAGAGCAATTGAGAATAATTATTTGGAATTAAATTGGTTGAGATACATACTTAAAAATTTGAAGGTTGACTTCATTGTTTTGTAATAATTAAACAGCTTTACATATTGCAGCTGATCCATTTTTTCATGAGTGTACTAAACACATTGAGATTGATTTTCATATAATTCAAGAAAAACTACAATCCAACATAATTGGCCCATGTTATATCTTTACAAAGATTTTATTGAAAACAAAGCATATAGAACTCTAACCCTAGCGAGACAGTACTAGTAAGTTCAGAGAAAAAAATCTCAATTTTACAAAAAAATACTAATAAAAAACTTCGGGTATATGATATTTTAAATAAAAAATATCCAAAACCTTAATCCCCAAATATAAAATTACTTAAATGTTTTAAAATATTAAAAAGAATAATAAAATATATGAAAATTAGATTTGGGGCTTCTAAACGAATAACCCTAATTTAACGAATAAATTTAAACTATTGGGACAACGGCTCATCAACGACTTAACCTTGATATTAGCGATGATCGATGACTATCCAACGGTGTTCATCATGACTAACAAATTGCGGACGCTGTGGTGAATGCCTTGACATGCGAGGATTTACAAACCCACCCTTATCGCGATGATAGCAGTGAAAGGTTGTTTGGCGGGGCAACAACACTGCTGCGGGCTGGGTGCACACCCGTGACCTGTAGTAGGTCGGGAGAATTTCAAATTTTTTTTACAAAAAAATTGATTTAAAATAAATAAATTAAATTGCATTATTAACTTGATATGCCTTGCTTGATTTATTTCATAAATATGATATGTTTGGTATGCTAGTTGTTTTTTTTGTGTGTGAATTAAATTGTATATGCTTGAATGATTAAATGGATCATAAGATTTAAAAGGTCCGGGGATTAATTAAAATTGAACTATTACCAATCCTCTTGCACGTGTGGGTTCTAATTAAGCATGAATGAAAGAAAAACATTCAAAATTATCCTTGTGTTGTTTTTAATTTTAAGTAGGTGAAATCAGCCCTCCGGAAGGTTTCATCGGTACTTTGGATAAATTAAATTCATCATTACAAGATTTTGATTTGAAGTAGGTGAAATTGGTCTTCCATAAGGTTTTACCGGTACTTACGAAAATCAAACTAGGGCTGTTTTAGTTTAAATAAATGACATTAGCCCTCTGGAAGGTCTCGTTGGTACTTATGAAATTAAAATAATGGTCATAGTATTGTTGTCAAGCTCATAAAATGCGTGGTAGTATGATTTTCCCTACGCTATATATATATATATATATATATATATATATATATTTCATGTTCATGCATATGTTTTCAATTATATGTCAAGATGTTAAATGTGTTTGTATGTTAGTTATTCTTTTATAGTATCCACATGTTGCAATTTATTGGGGAATCGTCCATCCATGTTGGATTGTTCGGAATTTTATTTATGAAAAGAAGATATGATGTTGTACTTGTTTGTACATGACTATGATTATGCACTAACAAATACCAAACCATTTCCCTTTAGTCCGGAAAGTACACCGGAGAAATCTAAGGCAGACGAAAGGTGGGAAAAGTCAAATAAGTTGTGCATAGGCCTCTTGTTACGAGGGATTCTAGTATCATTGTGTGGGGATGTACCTAAAAGTGTTCCAATTCCCCTGTCTTCCTCAAGGAGGTCGAGAAAGATTTTTTTAACAAGGAGAAGGTAGCGATACAACGTCTATTAAATGAGAAATCTACCAAAAGGTATAATGTAAAAAGTGAAATCCATAAGCACATTCTGGGAATGTCTATGATTGGCCACAAGTTTAAGGTAAACGAGTTAGACCATCCTGAAGAATTCATAGTGGAGTTCATATATTAGTCCCTATTGGACCGGTTTAAGTATTTCTATTCCACCTATAATTACATACGAGAGAAATAGAATATCGTGAAGTTGATTTCCTACGTTGCACATGAGGAGGAAATATTTAAAGGGACGATACTTGAGGTTATTGTAATTAAATATTCAAAGAGGGAATGGGCTAAGCGGAAAGAAGATTACAAATGACCAGGTCAAGTTTCGGTAAAGAAGAAAAGCCTAAGGAATCGATTATGGGTCAATGATTGTTATGCAAAGAGAAAAGGCATCGAAATAAGGATTTTGAGAAATGTGAGGCTTACATGTTAACCAAAGGTACTCACATATCTTTGGTAGTTTCAGAAAGTAAAATAGTTTGTGTGAAAATATATACTTAGTGAGTTGATTCAGCTGCAACAACTCATGTCTGTATTTCTTTTCAAGGTATATCAAGGAGCAGGATGCTAAGTGAGGATAAAAAATCCATTTTCACCGAAAACGGAAGCTTTTGTCACGTTTTAGCTTTTTTTTCTTGAGAATATAATGTATGTTCCCAGGTTTTGGAAGAACTTAATTTCCTTTCGATTTTTGGACTTGCAAGGTTATTCATGCCTAATAGGGAACAATTACTTTACATTCTCTTTTAATAATATTGTTATTGGGAATGTAAGTTTAATGTTTAATGAAAGATTATAATTTATATTTATTACATACTATTAATAATCGCCATATTCCTATTAACGCACAACGTATAACAAACAACATTACTAAATATAAAAGATCCTCTTAATTGTGGCATAAGTTGTTAGGTCACATATCCGAAGTTAGCATAGACAAACTTGTTGTTGAAGGTTTAATGAGTCTCCTTGATTACTCTGATTTTGCTATATTCGTTGAGTGTATCAAAGGGAAATAAACCAAAGTTAAATTTTTAGGGGCATATAGAGCAAACAAAGTCCTAGAGTTGATACATACCGATATCTATAAACCGTTTTCACAAGAATCGTGAAACAAGAAACAATATTTTATATAATTTATCAACGACTACTCGCATTTCAGTTACCTCTATCTTCTTCATAAAAAGTCTGAGGCGTTCATAGCTTTAATGACCGAGGTTGAGAACAACTCGACAAGAGCATTAAGGCCATCATATTTGACCTTGGTGGTGAATACTATGGTAGACGTGAAAAATCAGGTGAATAACGTCATAAACCCTTTGCAAATACCTAAAGAAGTGTCACATAGAGATTCATGAAGGTTCCAACAGGGATAGTCATGTATCAAAAGATTAGGATGTAATACTAATCATTCAGTCCCGTTAGAACAGAAAAATCCTCAAATTAACAATGGTATTTCACTTGAAGGTTTTAACCATGATATAAATATGTTACAGGTAGAACAAGAGGAATCTTAAGGTAATCTTCCAAAAGAAGATAAAAATTACATCATTCATAATGATCAAACTTTACCTCCTCAAGAATTCCAACAAGAATACATAGTGCCCTTAAGAATATTCACGAGATGAATGAAGAGTATTATAGGTCCAAAGTTTGTAGTATATCTTCATAAGCATGATAAGTCATGTGTTGGAACTGTAGATGATCCTTTATCTTATAAACATACGATGTAAAGCGCTGGCTCTCATAAGTGGATTGACACTATAAAGGAAGAGTATAAATCAATATATGACATTACGGTATAGGATCTTGTCCCATTACATGAGGAAAAAAAGGCAATTGGTTGTAAGTGGGTTTACAAAATGAAAAAAAAAATTCCCTAGGTAATATGGAAAGACATAAAACACATCTTGTAGCGAAAAGTTATACTCTGCATGAAGGGATTGATTTTAAGCAAACTTTCACTTCGGTATCGACAAATGATTCCTTTAGAACAAGCATTGCTTTAGTTGCGTATTTTGACATCAGGATCCATCAGATGAATGTTAAAACCACATTTTTAATTAAGGGTGATATTGAGAAAACTATTGATATGGTGCAACCAAAACACTTTGCAGAAAGAACTCAAATGATCTGGTATGCAGACTTAGGAAATCCATCTATGGTTCCTTAATGTGAGAGTCAGTTACGACTTTGAGATCAAATCAATTGAGAATTGTATGGTATCGCAAGTTTAGTGGGAGTAATTTCATATTTCTTATATTATATGTGGATGACATATTTCTTGCTTCGAACAATAAGGAATTTTTACACATAATAAAGAAATTTATATCAGATAAGTTTGATATGAAGGATCTTGGTGATGCAAATTTTGTATTACGAATATAAAATACATCGGGATCACTCATCTAGTATTCTTGGATCATCACAAAATACATACATTGAAAGTATGTTACAACGTTACGAATTTGGAATATTGTAAACTCTTAAGTACCCATATAACGAAGGTTCACAAACTTAGTATGGGTCAATGTTCGAAGACAAAACTTGAGATTGAGGAAATGAAAATAACCCCTTATGCTTCAGCAGTTGGGAGTTTAATGCATTCTCAAGTTTGTGCTAGGTTGGACATTGCATTTGTTGTAAATATGTTAGGAACATATGTTAATAACCCATTCATGGATCACTGGAAGATAGTTGAAAAGGTACTCTGATATCTTCAAAGAACAAAAGGGCACATGTTGACATATGGTAAGTCAGATAAACTGGAGATCATTTGGTATTCCGGGTCAAATTTTGGTGGATGCGCAGACACATTAAATAGCACATCATGTAACATATTTTTATTGGCTGGATATACAATATCCTACAAAAATATATAGTAAAAACTTATTGTATCGTCCACCATGACAATATAATTTGTTGCGGGCTTTGAGGCATCGAACCAGACTTTATGGCTACAGAATTTCGTTATTGGATTATGCATTATACAAAGGATAGAAGGTATGATGAAGTTGTATTACGATAACAATTCAAGGGTACAATACTCTAACAACAACAAGAGATTTTCTAAATCCAAACACTTAGACAAAAAGTTCTTATATATTAAGGAAAAAGTACATATGGGTCAAAAAAGGTATAGAGGACATAAGAATAAACTCGATGATAGAATATCCTTTAACAAAGGTTGTTTTGACTTAGGTTTTTGAGAGACGCATTATTAGTATGGATGTAGTTGATTTAGAGGATTATTAGTTTTAATGGCAGAGTTTGTAATATGATATGATGTTATATTTTGCAGTATTGTGCATATTAAAGTTTATTGCAATATATTTATGCTTGGAAATATTTATTTATATATGTACTGTATTGGATCTCTAAATGTAGGAACTATTTAAGAGTAGATATGTACGATTACAAGTCATATTACTTTTAAGTTACACTTCATAATTGGCCTAAGAAAATGATTGTTAATAGTAATGTGATTACTGTTGCATCCTATTGTTCACATTATGAAAAATTGGTATTTAGTCCTTTATTTTTATCACTCATGTACGGGGTTGTACCGTTTTCCCATTGACAATGGATACAAGGATCCTAGTATTGTTGAAAATGCATTCTCGAGTAGCATGTGACAGTCCAAGTGGGAGATTTTTGTAATACATTTATTTAATATATTTATGGGCCGACATGCTAAATATATATATTTAGTCAATGTTTTAAGGAAGTCGAAATTAAAAGTAATCGAGTTAATTAAACAATTAACTGAATTAGACCAATGATTGAAAAAAAATAATTATGGACCCAAGTATGGTAACCGAATTGAATTTGGACAATGTGAAGAAGATGGCCCAAATCTCAATATTTAAGCTTGAGATAATAATTCAGGGTATAACAACAGTCATTCGATGAGACATTTAAGCTTGAGATAACAACAATCATTCGATGAAATCAGACAGGAGGTCTCCTAAAATTTAATATGTTCATGTTGAGTATAACATTTTGCCACAAATCACGTCTTATGCCTCTCCATATTACCCGTAGAATTCCTTTTGGTTTTTCAAAAACTCATTTAGAGTTGGTTAGATTGTTTTTTTCAGGTAATGGGACAAGCTCCCAAAAGTATTATATTACATTAAATTATAATATTCCTTCAAAGTATCAGTCCACTAAAAATTAAATTTTTTATGATTTCATAAAATTTAACTGGTCGCTTTCATTATACTATATGAATATTCATGTTCTTGAAGATATCATGTATAATTCGAAGATAGAACACTATTTCTTTCTATAATAGACCTCTCAAATGCACCATTACTTTAGTTTTCACTTCTTGATGATGTAGAGTTTGATCTCTTAAACAACATTATATTGGTTTATTTAAACCATTTGAAATTGTTCATTTTAAAAAATATCCACAAATGAAAGACAATTATTATTTTTAGAATTTTTATTTTTTAAAAATCCTCAAATGACTGATAATAACGCAAATTCATATGATACCATGGTATATTCGTTAGAAATTTCATGCAGTCTACCTCTTTTAAACTCAATATTCTTAAAACTATTGGTATTTTTTAATTAAAAACATTTTAATAAAAAATCGTAAAATTTAAAATCTATTAAACTATATAAAGATTCAAATATGACTACTAATCATTTCAGAATCTAATTTTATTTTTCGTTAAGTTTATAAAATTTTAATTTAGATGAACAACCTAAAACATATAATATTCTAAACCGAGAATTCTTTTGGTTTCATACTTATATAAAGTCTTATAAGTTTTTTTTACCGTTAAACCTTGGACTTTTTATTTCACAATTGATCGAAATTACACACGGAACTACTTTCAGCTCTCTTAATATCCAAACAAAAGAAAATCCCCAAATCTCTTGAAAACCCTAACGCCATCTTCTTCTCCTAGCTCTTCTCTCACCAAATTCTCTACCAATCCACCATGCCTCCCTTAAAAAACTCTCAAAACCCAAAAATATTTATAATTTGAACATTCGATCGACAAAAAACCAATAGCTCAGAGCAGAGATAGAAACAACAAGGATCACTCATCGAAGAAACCAGGTACGATGAATCTTCTTACCTACTCGTCTTGATTTCTTCTCAGATAGCACACCAAAAACCTTCTAGGAATGCTATTTCTCTCAATCTATTAGGAATTTCACTTCCTTCGAGGATCGAGTTCCTGTTAGATTCGAAGCCAAAATTAGCTAACCAATTTCCTACTTCATTATGTTCCCTGAAAATATGGATAATTTTCATATTTGAGAAGATCAGTTTGTAGCAGAATTCAATCATAGCCTTGAGGTACCAAGGAGTTCTTCCTATGAGAATCATGTGAGCTAATATACAAGAATCTGTCTCGATATCCAGCATGCTGATTCCTTTTTCAAAGCAAATTTGAAGCCCGTCCAACATAGCTCTAGTCTCTGCAATGACGGGGTTGTCTTTGTCATAGACCCTACCATACCCAAAGATGATCTTACCAGTGTTATCTCTTAGAAGACCCCCACCATAGTATTCCCCAGACTCAGTATAGGCACCGTCTAAATTGAATTTGTACCGGTCAAGTTTAGGACAAACCCAGCTTAATGAGACATGATAATTTATCCTTTTAAGATGGTTGACACACCCAATCGAAGAGCCTATTCTGCTATCTTTATCCCAATACTTTCTCTTCAGTTGACACACATTATCTAGAGTAGATAGAATGTAAAAAATATACCCAATCATGTTTTCTGATTTTAGAACATTTCCTTTCATTTTGCTTTTGATTCTGGCCGACCATATGACCCAAACTATGATTGAAAGCAGAATAATACGCAAGTGAATCTCCTTACTTGTAGACTAATATCAAGTCCTCACTAAGTGAGGTTGAGACATAGACTTGGTAATATAGATGTTGAAATATGCTGCGAAAAAAATCCAGACTTCCCAAGCCTTTTGACAAAAAAAACATGATTAATAGTTTCTGAATTTCTGCAGTTTTGACATTTTGATGCTAATTGCATCTTTATTTTTTGCAAGATAGAATCAACATGAACCCAGCTCTTGAGTGTTCTCTAGAGAATGAAAGAAAACTTGCTCGGAGTCACCTTGTTCCAAGTTCTTGCATAAAGGTTAGATTTATTGCCATTTTTCCTAAATTCAGTCCATGTAGCTTTAGTAGAGAACTAGCCCATCTCCACTGAGAGACCAACTGACAGAATCAGTTGTTGAGATGTCTAAGAAAACCCTGAGAATGTATTTAATTTGATCTGAGTTCAATACAGTCTCCAACTTGTTAACATTTCACATGCCCTCTTCCTAGTAATCTTTAACCTAAGAACCCACATATAAAGATTCTTCATTGCTGGAAAACCTGATAAAAGCCTCAGGAGAACACCATCTACCTAATTTAATATCCACATTTCTTGACTTAGCATACCACACAATATACTTCTCAACTCACTCTCCACAATCTTTTCCAAGTGAGAGAGCTTTTAGGGTGCAAGGAGATAGTTAATGGATGCTGATTTTTAAAGTAGATAGATTTCATATAGACTGACCATAGAGAGTCCTGCTTTCTCAAGTTGAACCATAACTTTGCAGCAAAAACTTCCATCATATCCTCCAATCTCATTTAGCCCTCCCTCTTCATAACTCCTGAAAATCATAAGCCATTTACACCAGTTTATGGTGGTTTTGTTAGATTTGTTTCCCCACAAGAACTTATTGTATAGCACTTCCAGTCTTCTAATAATGGTTTTAGGAATTTCAGAATTTTGTAATGTAAATAAAGGATATGTAGATAGGATAGTTTGAACCAACATAAGCCTCCCCCAAAATGAGAGAGTTTTCTCGTCCCATTCAGAGATCTTGTTATTAGTTTTAGCAATGAGCTCTTCATAGTTACTAATTCTGTTATTGTTTCTTATCACAGCTCCCAGGTACTTGATTGGCAATTGGCAATGCTTGAAACCCAGCAATAATTTCAGTTTTTTAGCTTGTTGAATAGAGAAACTTTTGGAGGTGATGATTCTTGATTTATCTTTATTTACTAACTGACTAGAGGTAACTTCATATAGACTGAAAACCTTCATGATTTTTGTGACAAACGCTAAGGAACCATTACAAAAAACCAGGATGTCATCAGCAAAACATAAGCAAGATGAGTTAAGATCTCCTATGTTTTTATATCTTGTAGAAATAGAGTTATTAGAAAGCCTATTGAGACCTCTCAAAAGATATTCTTGGCCAAGAATAAATAGACTCTGTGATAGTGGATCACCCTATCTCAAACCTTTGTTAGACCTAAGGAACCCCTTTAGAGCACCATTGACCAACATTGAAAACTGACAATTAACCAAGTTTCTTTCCACCATCCTTATGAAATCAGTCATAAACCCATAAGCACTCAAAATTCTTAGTAGAAACGTATGATCTATCCTATCAAAAGCCTTATCCATGTCCACCTTCAATAGAATGTTCCCACCTCTGACCTTGTTAGCCAAGTCACTAGTTAGCTCCTGAGCTATCATGAAATTGTCATGAATGCTCCTACCCTTAATGAAAGCCCCTTGTTCATGAGAAATTAGCTTAGAGAGCAGGGTAGGTAACCTATTATTGATAAGCTTTGAGATAATTCTGCTGAGGAAAGTTGTCAGACTAATTGGTCTGAAATCTTTCCAACTTTTAGGAGCCTCAACCTTAGGAATTAAGCAAAGTGTTGTAGCATAAAGCCCCATAGGAAATAAGTCTTCCCTGAAGAAATCACTAAAAGAATCACACAGATCAACCCTGATAATAGGCAAACATTTTTTAAAAAACTTGCCATTAAAACCATCAGGACCTCCTGCAACATTAGGGCTCACGTCTTTTATAATTTCATATATTTCTGTTTCCAGTGGCAGCCTCATTAACATTTCATTCCTAGAATCAGAGACCAAATTAGGGATGTAGTATTCAAGTAGATTAGGATACCAATGATTAGGAAGATCAACAATTAGGTCTTTAAAGTAATTAACAACAGACTCTTCTATAGCCCTTTCATCCTCTTCCCAGTTGGTATCATTCCATATACGAGAGATTTTAGATCTCTTATACTTTCCTTAAACATAATTGTGAAAGAAATCAGTATATCTTTCACCCTCCTTAGCCCAATTGGTATGAGATTTCTGAACCCAGTAATCTTCTTCTTTTGCAAGCAGCAAAAGATGATTATCTTTAGCCCTTTTCAAGTTTTCTATGTCTTGAGCAAAGTTAGTAATGAGTACCTCAGCTTCTAAGCAATTGATTTCCTCCTCAAACTGGTTTATGGAATCAAAAACATTGCCAAACACCGTCTTATTTCATACTTTAAGGTTAGGCTTTAGATGTTTTAGCTTGAACCAAAACTTGAAGATATGAGCCCCAGTATATTCAACAGTCCAACAGCCCTCAACAAACTTGTAGAATTCATTATGCCTACACCACATGCTCAGGAACTTGAAGTTAGATATTCTTTTGGTGGTAGATGCAAATATAGTAATCAGCAAGGGAGAGTGATCAGAACAAGACTTAGATAGGTGAGTGAATATATTATCATCAAAGTAGCCAACCCATTTGTTGTTTAGTAAAGCCTTGTCTAATCTCCTCCACTGTTTTCCATTAGACCAAGAGTATTTATTCTAAAAAAACCAGCATCCAAAATATTACAATCCAAAACGAAGTCATTAAACTCTTCCATAATACCAGAGCAATTAGTGGAGCAATGAAGTTGAACATTAAAAGAAGCAATAATGTTAAAATCACCAGCTAGGATCCATTCCTTCCTCTCCTCTTCAACATCTCTCAAGTTATCCCACAAAAATCTCCTAAGACTCCTTGAACACTTAGCATAAATTATAGTAACCATGAAGTCTTTAGAAATAGAGTTATGTTTGACCAATAAGTTCAAGAACTGATCATCATTGACAATGATATCCACCAAGTAATCCCCATTCCACATAATCTATAACTTGTTAGTGATGTTACTAGCAAAACACTGAAACCCAAGCTTCGTTCCAACTGAGAGACACAGACCATGGGCTCTTGAAGGGAAATAAAGGAATGGTTTTTAGAACTTTTGAGAGATTTAATTCTAGCTTGAGTTTGCTTATTACCAATGCCACGCACATTCCAGTTTAGAATGAAAATGGTCATTTAAATTTTTTGGAGGTTTTTGTAGCATATTTATGCTGCAAACATTTAGAGGATATAATCCTCTTTGAATTTAAAGTTTTAACTTTCTTTAGTTTGTTCAATTCAGACTTCTTACCAATGCCAGTTTGCTTGCTTACAGGAGAGGGGGGAGGCTACTAGTGATTTGCTTTGTTGGAGAAGAACTAGTCATCAAAGAGTTCAAAGAAGAATTGCATGCATGAAAGGTGGTTCCCATCTCTAACATGTGAAGGGCTCAAATTAATTCTCTGCTATCAATACCCATAGGAGACTGATTCTGTTTATCAATCTTTTCAATGCCTTCAATAGAACTAGTCTTTGCTTCAACTAGTTCCTCAACATGCTCTTTATGCCCATCTTAATAACATGTTTTAATTCCAATCCATTATCCTTTACTTTGAATGCAGGTCTCAGGGATTCAAGTAACTTTGGATTAGAGGGTATAGCCCGTACAACAGGATTCCTTTAGATTATCTTTTTGCAATCATTATTAGAGTGACCAAGGTGAGAACATTTTTTACAATAGTCTGGATGCTTGTTATACACGAGATCTTGCCAGAAGTTGTAGGATCCAAAATTAATTTTAATTCTTTTAGGCAACACCTTAGGCACATCCAACACAGCCCAAATTCTGCAATAGTTTTGCCTGACTCTGTTTATAGATGGAACCCAAACACTAAGAGGGGTTCCTATAGATTTTGCAACCTCAAGTATAGTTGCTTCACAATACATAAATTCTGGCAAGTTTGGAAGGTCAATATATACAAGGGTTGCTGGATTTTCAACAGTAGGGTTGGAGTTTGGGGACCATTCCAGCATCCTCATGACCTTTTCCCCGATTTTCCACACATTTCTTTTCCACAATTTCATAAGATCTTCCTTTAAAGTGAATTCAATAAAGATGTGTCTAAAGTCCCAACTTGTGACACTGAATTCCCCGTGAAACTTAAAGTTATCCAAGAAAGCATTGACTGTAGAATAATTTGGTTTCCCGTTTGCAAACTTACCAACCTAGCTATGTTTTGATCTCTGTCTTAGCAATCCCAAATCATGAGCCTCGAAATGAATCTCAACATTATCTTTATCAACTGATCTTGTTACATTTCTGTGGATGATGTTACCAACGTTACTTTTAAATAAGTCTGCATATGATCTCTTTGTTGATGATGCATTGATTTTGCTTGTGGCGGGCTCAAACATAGGGTTATCCCTCATCCTTGGCTAATCAGGGTTAGGATTCAGAGTCGGGAAGCTCGTCTTAAGATCAAGAGCTCGTTGATACGGTGAAGAAAACTCACACTCCTCCATCAGATAGCAGATTTAATCAAGAGAAAGAGAAAAATATAGCTTCATGCTCCATTTCTTGGAAGATTCTTAAAATATGTAACTAACTTTTCTTATGAAAAACCCACGTATGATAAAGTCTTATAAATTATTTTCTATTAGAGCTTTCTAATATGCAACCAGGTGATGGTTCCATTAAAAAATCTATTTTACAGCTCTGTTTTTCAACTTAAGGAGAGAGATAAAATTCAAAAGATTTGAATTTTATATATAAAAAACGTCTTTAACACCGACCCTATTTTCTTTTTGACAAAACTACATGGCAAAACTCAACCAACACGTTTAGTGATCGAACCTTTTTTTATAACAAAAGAATGTTCAATAAAAAGTTTGTTAAATGCTTCACTCTTACTAAGCAAATTAATTGTATATTCTCCTTTCTTATATCTAAAGTTTGTGATGATTAGGGCGACATCTCAAATGAATCTGGTATTAGTATACACTTAGAGTAGTTTTATATAAATTCGTTATAAGCTAATCAACAATAAATGATATATGTATATGAGTTGCTGTCCTGTCAGTATCAAAGTAGTTTAGTCTATTTTGATTGAATAGTTCTTCTAAGCAAATAACATGATTACTTATATAAATGGTATTTTTGGAAACCATAATAAATACATCGACTTTATATCATATTAAACTGCACATTTATTTATTTGGTTTAAATTCAGTTACGTGCACAGTTTGCAGTCTTTCAAAAAATTATAATCCTTTAGTCGGTCGGTTGGTCAGATATACAAATACCGGACGCAAACATCATATCGGTTTCAACCAATATTCGCTTGACTCCTGTCCTTATCCTAAATTCCTATCCCTTTCTCACCGTATTAATGACCGTTTTTAAAACGGGTATCGGTCAGATTTGATCCAATTTTTATTGAATCGTATCTGACCAAATCGATAAATATTTAATGGAAGGTTACAAAGAATCAAAACGGATCATTTTCAAATAATAATTTTTATAATTCTAGTAATTATAAATTAATAGCTAATTTATTATTATCATAGTTATACAATCTATATGTATAATATAAAAGAAAGGCCTAAGCTATTTCCTCCATGTAAATTATTATTTCTTCCATAATTTGAAATCTTTAAAACTAGTGAAACATGATTTTATTATTTTACCCTTGTTTTGTATTCAAATTTAATGTTAGGTGTCATTAGTGAAATAGATTACCATACAGGTGTAAAAATATAAGATTAAACCCTTTTTAATCCTACATATCTGACTTTGGCAACTTAAACTAACCCTAAACCCAAAAAACATAAGTTTTTTTACCAAGTTATAAACAAAATGTGGAGACAGAGAGTTTGCAACTAATTCCGAGAAACATAAGATTAAACCCTTTTTAATCCTACATATCTGACTTTGGCAACTTAAACTAACCCTAAACCCAAAAAACATAAGTTTTTTTACCAAGTTATAAACAAAATGTGGAGACAGAGAGTTTGCAACAGATTCTGAGTGGCCCTCTCGGAATCAGTTGCAATTTTTCAAAAAAAATGTGCAACGGATTCCGAGAGGGCCACTCAGAATCAATTGTTGCTCGGTTAAAAAAAGCATGCGATTCCGAGTGGGCCACTCGGAATCACAAGCTTAGTGCATAAAAAAGAATCAGAACAATGATTTATCCTAAGTCGAAACCCTAATCGATTCTAACAAAGAAATCAAACCCCAATCGAAACCCTAATCGAATCTAACATAGAAATCTAACAACAATCGAACAAAGAAATCTAACTTCAAACCCTAATCGAAAAATGAAGAAGCAAAGAAAATGAAGAAATCATACCTTCTCCAAGGCTTCTCTCTCTTCGAATCTGTTTTGTAAGGTAGTGATAATGGTGAAGAATGAGTTTTCTTCTCCAAGGTTTCTCTCTCTTCGAATCTGTTTTGTAAGGTAGTGATAATGGTGAAAATGGGTTTTCTTCTTCGTACGGTAGTGATAATGGTGAAGAATGGGTTTTTTTGTACTGAATGTGTAATGGTATGTTAGGGTAATGGGTAAAATGGCAAATTTGTAACTTCCTTTATGAAGGAAATAACATCATGGAGATTTTTTCAAAGGGCAAAGCTAAATTGAGACCCCGTTTGGTTATAATGAGACCCTTCTATAATGAGACCCTATTTGGCTATAATGAGACCCCAAAAAAGACTCATTTACCCCTGATATAAAACCTTTATTTTCAGCCACAAACCCTTTTTTTCTCTTCTTCTCTCTTCTCTGGATCCTCCTCCTCCGGCAAGCACACGTAAATAAAACGAACTGCCAAGTGGAATCTGATATCAGCAGCCTTCTTCTCCGGCCATAAATCAAGGTCGTCCAAATTCAAAGCGATGTGACCTATTCTTCAATCCTCTCTTTTGCTATTATTCGTTTTATGAGTCTTCTGTTACGTACACACAATCCACTCGATAGCAATTTCTATACTCCGTTCTGCAGTTCTAATCTACCGTCGGGGTAGGGCTGATTGGGATCTCAGTTTAATTTCATTTGATTGTATATACGATTCTGATCTGTTCATCTCTAACACTTCACTTGAACAATGTATGACTTCTTGTCGATTGGATCTGTAGGGTTTGCAATTTGTGAGTATTGTGTGTCTGATAGCGCAGGCTGATTCGAAAATGGATTCTGATTTTGCTAAGGATTTCTACATTCCTACATACATACTTGTTCCTCATACGAAGGTAGAAAATCATTCCGTTCACCCTGATTTCCTGTCTTGGTCTTTGTTAACTCCAAAAGTGGAGGTCAGTTGGGTGGCGAGCTTCTTTTTACGAACCGAAACATTCTCAATGAAAAACAGGTTAGCTGTTGTTTTATTTCGTCTTTTGGTTTCATGCAAAATCAGTTCAGAGTTTATGTTGTCATTTGGGGTTTTGTATAGGTTTTTGATCTTGGTGAAGAGATTCCTGATAAGGTGCTTAGAAGAGTCTATGTCAATCTGGAGAAGCTCAAGAATGGTGGAGATGAGCTGGTTTATATATGAAGGGCAAAATAGATATTTCCAATTGAAGAAAAAAAATCTGATTTTGGGGTCTCATTATAGCCAAATGGAGTCCCAATATAGCCTTGCCCTTTTTCAAATTATGGAAGAAATAATAATTTCCATGGAAGAAATAGCTTTGGCCAAAAAAAAATGTCCCGAAGACAAGTGTCTGCAGAATTCTTTGAAATAAAGAGAGAAGATTAAGTGGTATACTTAGAAATAAAAGTGGCACTAAATATAGAAGCGGAGAGCGCCTTGATTTTTGAGCTCTTTGGAGCTTTCTCTTTGGGTTTTTAGGGTTTTAACAAACTTATCAAGTGGCACTTACCGTATCCAAATATAAATATTTTGTTTTTAGGGTTTTTATTATACAATACATAATATAAAAATCGGTTTTATTGACCAGAATTCGTATCAGATTTATTTTTTATTCGGTTTAATTTCGTATTCATTTTTTAATTATTGGCCAATTCGGTTTTTATGATTTTAATTTTTAAAATAAAAATTAGAACTTGACCGATATTAATCGTATGGTTCACGATTCCGTTCTTATCAATCCAATTTATTAAATTCTCTAAAATTATATTAAAATCACAACATTATTTTTGTTAAAAAAAATACAATTGGTGAAAAATGATAAATAAAATTAAATGTTATATTGACATATTAAAACGATAATCAAATATAGAATCTTAAATATATTTTTTTATTTAAAATCCAACAAAAAAAATAACTGTTTTTTATATATAGTATTCTTTTTAAATGATGATAATTAATAAATAAATTTAAATATTATTTTGGTATATTGACAATGAAATTAATATAAAATAATAATGTTACAAGAAAACAATAAAAATGAAGACGATTCCTATTAGTATATATTTGGAAAAGTATCAGCAACAAACTAATATACTATTATATATATATATATATATATATATATATAAAGTTTCATACTACTATATATATATATATATTTATTAAGACGATTACTAATAGGATGGTGTTATTTCACATAAAGAACCGTCCTAATAACATAATGTGTTATTTCAATGCTCCATTCATTTTGTTAGTTATTGCGCTCTTTGAAAGCATCGGTGTAGGCTATGTAAGCTCTATTTCAGCTTAATTGCTAATTGCTTTGAATGAATTTGATACTGGTCAAGGCTGATTTGATGCTTGGCTGTTGAGTTTTTCATTCACGCTTGGTCTAGGGTTCATCGGAGATAATTTGTGGCTTTTGTATCTGAGTAGTCGATTGGTGGATGTTAGGGTGTTTTGGTGTTCAAGCTCGGATAGTGATTCGATTTTGTTGATTGCATGGCTATTTGGTTGAAGAGAAGATGAAGATGGAGAAGGAGGAGCTGAAATGGTGGTCTATTCGAGCCGTTTATCGAAGACCTCTCCTTATTTCTGTTATTTGATTTGAGTTTATTAACTCATGTCCTTCAATTGTTTATAGAGTTTAAATTGCTCCTCTAACATTTGTATTTACTTCAATTGAGTAATAAAGTTATTTTTTATCGAAAAAATAGCAATGTGATTCAATTAGTGATGATGCTTAGCAATTTTGAAAATTTTCCTCTAATGTTTTTTAGTTAAAAATGGTAAAATCAAGTTTGAAAATCATATGTTTAATCATATTAATTATTTCATAAAAAGACATAGTAATATTTGATATTTGGCTTTGTTTTTTGTGTTCCAAATGATTGCTTGCTAGTTGAATTGTACCAGATATTAATTATATGTGATATAGTTATAGTGATTTTTAATATAAAAGTCAAATTGACTTGAGAAAAATTGCCAAATTTCAAAGATAGTTTTATAGTTAACGAAAAGATGGTAAATTGTTTCATTGCTGTTACAAAACTGACATTCTGACACAAGAGTATATTTTTTTGTTGAAGAATTGAGTCAGCAGAAATTAGATTTTTGAGACTTCTCCAAAGAGTGAAAGAACACTTCTTTTGAGAAACAAAATGCCAAATTTTCTTTTAAATAGGAGTAGATGAGTTTTTTTTATCTAATTTTGTTTAAGTGTCTTTGAAACTAAATTTTCCAGATTTTGATATATCCTATTTAATAGTATGAGGATTGTCATCATGAAGAGTACATTTTTTTGATTCTAACAATTTTAATAGAAGTGACATTATTTATAAGTTTGTTAATGTTCCATTGGTTATTCTCCCAAAATAACATAATCTTGGTACTTGAGTATCAAAGGTTATCTTCATTGGGGTTTAAAATGATTATAGGGATGGTGTGACACCATCTCTCAAGCCAAAAATCATTATTATCGTTACCAATTTGCCAATATATGCGATGCTCAGTTATGTGTCTAATAGAGATAAGTATTTTCCAAGTTTTAGACTCATTAGTTCTTTTATTGACGTATAAGGGGCGGTGTTTAAAATAGTAGATTGAGTGCATGACCTTAGCCCAAAGGGTTTGTTTACTTCTGAAAATGAGCCAAAGCTTATAAGAGTAGGTGTTTTGAATATCAATGAGGTTTCTGAAGTTTAGACCAGATTCTTCATAAGGATACTTAGACAAAATTAAGGCATTACTATCGGGATTAAAACCCCATAAGAAATGGTTTTAAAGCCTATAGATTCTATCAATGATGGATTTAGGAAGACAATGAGTTTGAATATGATAAGAAGGGATTGACATTAATACATATTGTATTAACGTAATCCTGCTACAAAAAGAAAGGTTCTTACAGCTCCACTCATTGATTTTTTTTAAATTTTGCTGATAATACTTTCAAAAAAATAGATCTTATTACTATGGTGAATTGTTATCCCTAAATAATTAATTGGAAGGTTTAAAATATTAAAACCAATGATGTTTTTATAGCATTAAGAACAATATTGTCTCTATAATTAGAAGATATGACTTTAGACTTGTTCTTATTAATGATCTGACCAGAGACTAGGTGGTAATGAGTAAGAAAATCTCAAATCTTGTTGATGTTGTTAAGAGAACCATTTGAGAAAATGATGATACGATAAACATGGAATTATGATATTAGTTTTAGATTAATAGTATAAAGACTTATTAGTGAAAAGGGTCTTGATGTCTCTAATAAAATATTTTTCATAAATGACGAAGAGGCGAGGGAACATGGGCTCACCCTTCCTAACACCATTGGAAGGGCTAAAAAACCTCTAAAAAATCCATTAACAATGACCTAAAACTCAGTATTTATAAGTCTAAACTTGATAAGTTTAATGAATTTATTGTTTAATCCAAAACTATATAATGTTTTAAGTAAAAAGTTTGTGGAATGTATGTCAATAGCCTTATCCATGTCCAATTTTAAAAAAAGATTACCACCTCTGAGCCTTTTGTTTAAATCATAAATTAGCTCATGAACAATAATTATGTTTTCATTTATATTTCTATTGCCACAAAACCACCCTAGTTTCTAGAGATAATTTTGGGTAGAATAGATATTAGTCTATTAATGATCAACTTAGAGATGATTCTATTAAAACGTTACAAAGACTAATTGATTTAAAATGACTCCAATTTTTTGAAGAGTCTTTATTGTGGATCAAGCAGATGGCAGTGATATATACTCCCTTAGGAACAATATTTTCATTGAATAAAGCAATTATAGTGTTATGAAGATGATTTTTAATGATGTTCCAGCAAGGTAAGTAAATATTTATGTTGAAGTCATCGACTCCAGTTTGAGCCTTCGGTGCATAACTCGAGCTTCAACATGAGATAATAACTTTAACACTAAGTTACAACATCAACACTAATTTACAGCTTCAATACAAAGTTTCAGCCTCCGACGATGATGTTACTTTAATCACTTTTAGCATATATTTTAACAGTATGGATTTAAGGACGAGTGGATTTTTTTACTGTTGGAACCAAAAGTGCAGGTTAATCTCCTATAGAACTGAAGGTGAGAAACTTGATCACTTGTATGAAAGATCTAAGTTGTTTATTAAGAGGATTAATCTAGAATTTTCTTTTGAAGAAGATATACATAATATAAATATTAGGAAATGTGCTACTACCCGACAACTATACCTACATACGAGTGACATAAACTATTTTCTTATTTGGTTGGGCAAAAGTATTTACCTGTCAATTACTAATATAAGCCGGATGTACTATGATCCATAATTTTTAGCCTATATAATTGAGAGAGAATATTCAAATGTTGCATGGTATAACTTGAATAATTTTCAGAAAATGAAAGTCCTTTAGTTTGCTTTGATTTTAAAAAGATAGGAGAGGTAAAAGATAAACACTAAGAGAAACTCTGAGATCCACAATTATTTTTGTAAGATGAGGTGCTTTGTAACAAAAGATGAGTAGTTGAGTTCGTTGTGTTTGTGGAAAGTATTCTTGTAACTTCATATATATATAATTTGTGTATGATTCTCGTGGATGTAGGATTTTTCACGATCTAAACCACGTTAAATCTCTTGTTGTGTGCTTGTTTTTACTTTTTTTCCTTCCTGTTAACTTCTTTGTTTGAAAAGGTTAAAATATGAAAATAGGATTACTTCATGTAGCCTCTCGACAAGTGCAGGTTAATCTCCTATAGAACTGAAGGTGAGAAACTTGATCACTTGTATGAAAGATATAAATTGTTGATTAAGAGGATTAATCTAGATTTTTATTTTGAAGAAGATATACATAATATAAATATTAGGAAATGTGCTACTACCCGACAACTGTACCTACATACAAGTGACATAAACTATTTTCTTATTTGGCTGGGCAAAAGTATGTACCTGTCAATTACTAATATAAGCCGGATGTACTATGATCCATAATTTTTAGCCTATATAAATTGAGAGAGAATATTCAAATGTGGCATGGTATAACTTGAATAATTTTCAGAAAATGAAAGTCCTTTAGTTTGCTTTGATTTTAAAGATATAGGAGAGGTAAAAGATAAACACTAAGAGAAACTCTGAGATCCACAATTATTTTTGTAAGATGAGGTGCTTTGTAACAAAAGATGAGTAGTTGAGTTCGTTGTGTTTGTGGAAAGTATTCTTTTAACTTCATATATATATAATTTGTGTATGATTCTCGTGGATGTAGGATTTTTCACGATCTAAACCACGTTAAATCTCTTGTTGTGTGCTTGTTTTTATTTTTTTTCGTTCTTGTTAACTTCTTTGTTTGAAAAGGTAAAAATATGAAAATATGATTACTTCATGTAGCCTCTCGACAAGTGTTCACCAATGTTACCATTGTTTTGGCTGACAGTGGGTAAGTCTCGACGAGGGCCATACTTATTTGAATATTGTGATTTTCCATATTTTTATTTTAACATTTACAAATTATTGGATTAACTCTATTTTTTGGTCAATACAATTGTTAATATGGAATTATAGTTGTACATAAATCC
Organism: Limnanthes douglasii subsp. nivea; assembly: GCA_036936605.1. Taxonomy (NCBI): domain Eukaryota; kingdom Viridiplantae; phylum Streptophyta; class Magnoliopsida; order Brassicales; family Limnanthaceae; genus Limnanthes; species Limnanthes douglasii. Next base: position 92,394,830 of record JAUPFV010000005.1, read on the forward strand.
ATGGTCTAGATCTGTTATAGCTAAAGTTCACTGATTTATTCTACTTTTAGCTTTATAGTTAATATTAATTGCAAGCATGATATGTTGTGTATCATGAGACCTTTCTAAGTAGATTTTTTCCATATTTTTTTATGTCTATTTTCTATGGATGTTTTTAATATTTATTATTATTTTAAAATAATACATGAAGAGATTTATATTAATTTTTGCAAGAGTTAATAACATCTTTATATTGTCTACTTTTTATGAAACACAGACTTGATAATTACATTTTTATAAAAGAATGTATATGTATCCATCGGTTACATACATATTAGAAACGCGTGTGAAAATATGAAATATCTTTTAATGTCAACGACTTACGAACATACACCTAAACCACTTTTGAAAAAAGAATGGAAGTGTTAATGACTTGAGGAGATACAACCAAACCAGTTACTTATAAAGAAAGTAAATGGTAATGACTTGCCGAAATACATCCAAACCACTTGCAGAAAAGAAAATTGTTATATGATAAAGCATTTGCTAAAATAAAGCTAAACCACTTGCAAAATAACCTAAAACCACAACAAAATAAAGAGCATATAAACTGAAAACAAGGAGCAGCTATTTATAAAAACTGAGAAGTTGATATATGTTAGCTTATAGAACAAGTCTTCTAGTTATCTCGAACATACGTGAGAAGTAAAAAATATGTTTCTATATGGATAAACCATATGAAACGATCCTTAACCATTTCATGTACTATTTAACTTAAATAAGTTCTTGATATCTTGCGCATATGATTTTTTTATGTTTCATTGTTGAGTGACCAATCAAATTCGACATCTTCCATCACCTTGTCGTATGTTGTTGCGTCATAATATCCTCAATCATATTTTACGTGTTCTTGTTTAATATATAGAGATTATTCTACTTGTACTACCATTTACGTATCTATTAGAGTTTTTTTTATTGATGAGCTGATATAATTGCTTGACCTTTTTTTTATTGTTGTGGAGCTTAAAATTATTGCGGTTCATTTTGTTGTTGGGGATATTTTTATATTGGTGGCAGGTCTTTGTCATCTTTTTGTTCCATTTAAGTTTTTACATTTTATACTTGATCTAAGGTTTTTTACTGTTACGGCACATATGCCATCTATTTTATTTTTTTCTTGAAAATCATGTTATCAATCAGTTGTTGTATTTATTCCATTGTCGTAGCCGGTTGTAACATAAGGAGTGAAACTGTTTTGTTCACATCCATTGTTTTGGTGAAACATTCCTGATCAGCTACTGTTTCTGTGACGGATAAGTTGGCAATTTTATTATCTATTATTTTGGTGAAACATTCCTGATCAACTACTGTTTCTGTGACGGATAAATTGGCAATTATAATATCTATTGTTTTGGTGAAACATTCCTGATCAACTACGACGAATAAGTTGGCAATTGTAATATCTATTGTTTTGGTGAAACATTAATGATCAACTACTCTTTCTGTCAAGGACAAGTTGGCAATTGTATATCTTTGATTTGATCATGTAAAAAGTCATTTGTTGTTCATAATTTGATTTTCTTCTTTTATCTTAGTATTGTTTCCTTCAATATTTGCATTTATCTTTTAACTTCCTCAATATATTGTTCAAAAGTTTATTCGATGTTTTGGCTCGACATTCTGTCTTTCAAGTCTATAATTTGTTGTTTTTAATTTGATATATTTTTTATTCAATATTTTTTTATTTAGCTTTACGATGTATTTTTATAGATTAATTCTTTATTATTTTTCAGATCGTCATTTTGTATCACAACTCCAAGGTCGATCTATGTGACTGGAAAAATAAATAATTTTTTTGATTAAATCACTTATAAAAATAAGAGTAAACAACTTTTAGAGATATAACAAAACCATTTATGAAAAGACGTATGCATAGCACTGCGAGAATAAAAGTAAATTAGTTGTGGAAATATGAAAAATCGACTTGCAAAAATAAGAGTAAATCACTTGTAAAAAAAACTATGTACCAATTGTGGGAATAAAAGGAAATTAATTGTAAAAATAAGATTCAATTTACGTTTTGTTTCTCTATTATCAGTTTCTTTAAATTTCTAACTTACTGTTCCAATATCCTTATTATTTTCTTAAGTTTCAAGTTCTCTGACATTTTCTTCAAAGTAATATATTCGTCGTGTCTTTTTAAAGCTCTGAAAATTTGTGAATTGGTGTTTTCTCGTAAATGTAATTCAAACTATTTTTCCTTTCTTCCATCACTACTACTGGAATCATCCTCAGAAATATCTTTAGGTCCAACAATAACATCTCTAATATCATTATCTATTTCTCACTTATTTAACTTTTGAGGGATTCTTCTTATTTTCAATCTTTACACCACCTTCATTCATTCTTTTTTCCACTGTTTTTATCTTGATCTTGATTTTATTGGTTGACATCACCTTCATGTAACATTTTTTGTCCTATGATTTATTAACATCTCTTTCATTTAACGTTAAATACATTTCTTTTGGCATCATTGAGCTGAAGTTCTTGAGTAAAAACCTACAATAATAATATAATAGTTTTCATTCAAAAATTATTCATAAACGTAGCTTATTTTCTACGAGTTGTTGCAATATCCAAAAACGTTAAATTTATCATGACGATTTTCAACTACTAACCATTTAATGCATCACGGTATTACTTTTTCTCTAGAGACTATTTATGTTCCAAAATTTGTATGTTAAAAAAATGGTTCCATAGTAATAAAAATTTAGTACATTGTTAATTTTGTTTTACTTTTTATAAAGTTGATTGTACATTAACGGTAAGTATCATAAAATAACCAACTATCTTTTCTAATTTATTCTGTAAGATATTTTGATTAATGTCATTACCTTATTTCATATTACTTATGTCTAACCATATTTTCATTTTTTAGAAGTCTGTGACGTATATAATCAGTGATGTAGAAAAAAACATGGGTGCACATGCATATAAAATTAAGAATACTACAACATCTTTTATAACTTCTTATCTTTTAGTTATTGCTGCTAACTTTACTGCATCTATCCGTATATAACATATGAGTGTAAGTTTAGATATGTTATTTGAAAGTAAAATCACTTGCGAAAATATGTACAAATGACGTTCAAAAAAATATTAATTGTGAAAAATGCATTTTCACAAGTATAATTGAGTTGTGAAAATATGTACAACAGACTTTCGAAAACACATCACTTGTGAAAAAAATAAATTTTCATAAGTGTCATTGAGCTGTGAAGTAAGTGCACATGACTTGTAGAAATATATCACTTGTTGAAAAATTATTTTCACAAGTTTAAATAAATTTGGGAAATACATATGAATGACTTACGATTTTTTTTAATCTTTATCTTCCTCTTTGTTATTTTTGGAGGTACCTTTATTCTTTTCATTTTCTCCGTCGTTTCAATGAAATAAGTGCTAATAATTCTTGATTGTTGTTCTTCACTTTAAGTGGCCTCAACACCTCTTTTGTTCATGTTGATTTTCGTTTTTATATTTTTTTGACTCATATAATAAGCATTACCTTTTTAAATGTAAGTTTCACAATTTTGTTTTCACCGAAAACGAAAATTGATCTCCTAGAGTCATAACTTTTAATTATTTTAGTTACGATATCTCAATTCTTTCTTGCATAATAACTAGTATCTCTATTATTTAAAACACTTACGTATCTCTCAAAACATTTATATGTTCTTTGCGTACATTTTTCGTATTTATCACTTGAAACACAAGGACAAATCATGATCAGGAGAACATTGTACTAGTTGAACTTTCCATTTTTCTTAATCTGCTTTAGAGATAGTGAAAATATTAAAATTATAGTACGTGAAATAACAAAGCAAACAAAAATTTCTAAAAAACAAAATTAGACCACAAAACAATCAAAATATATACAGAAATAGTTAATGTTATTCACTTGCGAAAATAAGACAAAAAAACTTGCTAAAGAAGAAAATTCAAACCCTAAAACAGCCGAAACACACACATAAAGCTATTGTCATTCACTTGCAGAAATAAGACAAAATAATTGCTAAAAATAAAAACTAAAACCATAAGACAACCAAAACACAAACACTAACAACTATTGTCATTCACTTAGAGAAATAATAGTAACTCACTTGCAAAATAAAAGTAAACCACTTGTGAAAAAACACATGTGTTACACTTGCGGAAATAAAACAACAAAAGTTGCTAAAAAGAATCAAACCCCAAACAACTAAAATACAAACAATTATTGTCATTCATTTAAAAAATAAGAATGAACCACCTACAAAAACAAAAATAAATCATTTGTTAAAAAATGCTTACGTAGCACTTGCAGGAATAAATAATATTTTTTACTAAAATATAAAAATCAAACCTCAAAACAACCTAAACACAATTAACACTTATTGTCATCACTCATCACTTATAAAAATATTTCTTTAAAAAAATCAAACCATATATATATATATATAATTTGTATCGTTAGTCAATTGCAGGAAAGAAAAAAAGATACGTGATAAAAAATAAAAGTTGAACCGTAAAATTAGGAGAACATGATTGTCAAGGGACATTGTATGATATTAATTTTAAAAATAAATAATAAAATAAAAAAAAAACAAATTTAGGGTTTTAGGACTAAAATAAAAAAACTTTTGAAATTAAAGCTAGAAAATTATGAAAACGTATACATTTTTACGTTGTATATTTGATTAAAAGTTGAATTAGTATAGGGTTGAGATTAAATGGATTCAAAAGAAAATAAAGCGAATTTAGAAAAAAGAGCCGAATATAATGTTAACGCAATGATATATTTAATCTACTGTATTAATGATATCTTTAATCTATTGTATTTATTAAAGTGTTATTTAATTTTATCATCGTATTTTAAATATTTTCTTTCATTATTATTGTGTTGATAAATATGATCAAAAGTATATTTTTTAGAAATTGAGAAACCGAAAAAGAGAAATATATATATATATATATATAATATTTTAAAATATATCAGTAAAATTGAGAAAAATAAGGAAATACAATAAAATATATATATATATATATATATATATATATATATATAAAATATTTTAAAATATATCAGTAAAATTGAGAAAAATAAGGAAATACAATAAAAAATAATATTGTTTTAGTTTGATTATATCTTCTAAAATATTTTTAATGTATCTCTTAAATAACAACTTTCATTTTATTTAGTTTATTAGTTTCACATTTTAATTATTAATATATTAATATTTGTTTTCACAAAATAATATCTTTCAAATATTAATTTTGATTTGGTTATATACTATTTTCAAAAATAATATTTTATTTTTATAAAAAATATATTTTATTTTTACATTTATTAACAAACAATAAAAAAGAAAATAAAATATAATTGAAACTCCAAAACAAAATAAATAAAATAAAATAAGAAACCAATACTTTTGTTTACTTGGCTTTGTTAAGTCGGGCAGACTAGCTATTTTTAAGTTTTTTTAATCAACACATAATTTAACATGTTCACTCGAGTGATTTTAGGAATGCGTTAAGGTAACTTAACATCAACGCTGTACTTAGTCTGAGAATATATAATATTTTACGATTTATTTTTGGTTAAAGTACGAGTTTGAAGTTTCCAAACCTATATTTGTAGAGGAAAAGATTCTCTTTGGTAACTTAGCATATTTATATTTTATCTTATTATATAACAAATCAATGGTTGAGTATATGTTTTATTGACCAATTTTCGCAAGTGAATAACATTTGAATGCATTTGATTTATTGTATAAAAATAATCGGTGAATGTGTGATCCAATCTTGCTGGTGAACGAATTTTAAAACACTTAAAATTGCATATATTTTTAATTAAAACCTATGTGATATCTAATGCTTACTATTTAGAGTATATTTTTCAATCTTTTTTTTTACAATAGGAAAGATCAATTGATCATTAAAGTTATAATATCATGTAATTCATTTTAAATTTAATAAACTTCTAGTCTAAACCATAATATTTACGTGGATACTACATCGATTGAAAATCAATAATAAAAAACTCACAAATACTTTAAAATTAAAAAAACATTCAAAATAAAAACTCACAAATATAAAAATTATCAATGAAATCATAGTCAAATTGAATTCAAATAAGATAATTCACAATCATAACATAAGTATATACTTAATCTCTGCCGTAACATACAGTTCAAATCTAGATAAAAAATGGCATACCATATAGTTCAAATCTAGGTAAAAAAATGATAAATATGAGTTTATCTGGGTTTGAAAACTTCAATACAACATGTCAAGACTTGTAGCCGAATGTGGCCATTTCATTTTCGATGTGGTATATCGACACGTATAATAAGATGGATGCAACATTTCGACATTTAATGCAATCTTCAGCAACTTTAGCAACCAATGCCGAAAAGTCACATCGACATAGTTGTACGTGTCATCGTGGCCAAATGTGGCTAACGATGTGGACATGGTAGGCCGAGTTAATGGTTTCAATATGTTACATTTATATTTTCGTAATTATAGACATGATGCGTCTATAATTATTTCTATATTTAGAAAGCAATGTGACATTGTTATGTTAACGAAAAGAAAAACAAGAAACTCATATTTACGAGCTAGTAATTATTAAAGTTATTTACCTCAATATATTTTATAGTTAATCGAAACCAATACACAAGTAAATATTTATCGATGGAATATAATAAACATGAACTTGATAAATTGATAGAACGTATCAGTGAAAGTATGAAAAAACTTAATAGTAAGATTTATCTATCATGACACAAAAACTGTGAGATCTCCAAAATTAATGTTTGCTTGCAAAAAGTCCGGACCATGTAGAAATCAACCTAATAAATCTAACAAGTAGATAATAAAATACGGTTGTACTTTTAGAATTAAGGTTTATCTTGTTAAACGTTAAAGTGGATTATAAACTATAGGAGTTATATGCGGAAAACATAATCATGACCATCTGAAGTTATTAGAAGGTTAAAATAGATGAAGAAACATTCGTTATACAATTGTGTACATATCGTTATAATTCCGGGAAGTTTTACTCATTACGAGGAATCAGAAACCCAAAAAAGTATCCATCATATGTATCGTTTATAATGCAAGATACAAAAAATAAAAACTTAATAAAAAAGTTAATGAAGAGTTGTTGTTTGAAGAACCTCTTCCTCCGTTTAAGATTCGGTTAATTTAGGAGGTAACAAATATGAAAATTGATGACCATTGTAGTTTTACGTCTATACTCTTTATTCAGTCGTTAAGATGTATCACCTCGTACGAGAGAACGAACAATGAGTAAAATCCTATCAGGCATACCTTTTTTATGAAGTTGTTTACGGTAGTCGTAAACAAATGGATAGAGAAATTCAGAGGCTAAATTAGTTTTATTGCCGGCTTCAAAAATTGGATAGTACTGCCAAATATTCTTTTTATTGTGATTGTGTATAATTATACTATCTGTACATTTAATGTAGTAGCTCGCCAGTTTTTTTACTTTTAAAAGTGGTTTCACATCTTTTTAGAGAAAAAAAAGAGGTGTTCATTTCTCACATGAATAAGAATGATTTTGAAACCGTAAGTAAATTTATGATATCAGATTTTTATTGAGTTTATAATTTTTTTTTATAATATAGTTCGTTATCAATTTATATGTTAAGATCCATCCAAAAGCACTAATACTTTTGGTTTATATTATTTGATTTTTTTATAAGGACGGAAATGTCTTCTAGATGTATCCATTATACGATTGGATTTCCAAATATATAAAATTTCAAGGAGTACTTAACAAGAGTAAAGAGTGACACGTCTTACAAAGGGTTCAAACTCCCTATTTAAAATTTTTTAAACTCTACATCTCTAACTTTAGTTTGTTGTTTCTTTATATTTTTTAACTTGAGTTAGTTTATTATTGTTATTTATAGACTATGTTTTTATTAGTCGTATTTTTAATTATTACATTCTTTAAGTTTCAAATATTTAACTATAACAATAAAACAACATCCGCAAACAAACACGATAGATTCATAATATAATAAAACTAAAAGCAAATACATTAAAATACAGTAATTTAACAACATTAATATAAACAACTGTACAATATATAAATAATACAAAAATTTAGAGCCAATTATATTTGTCTAGTATATCTTTTTAATGGAATATATAATACGTAAATCTATCACACTCCACAATAATTCTCTAACATTGTACGAGAGGTTGAAATAAAAAAAGTTTGAAGTTGATTTCAAATTTTTTAACCTAATAGAGACTTACTTACCACCTCATGCAAGCGGTATAAGACATGCACAACATGTATGATTCATACCGTATATGTCGTATATTATCAATATAAATTCATAAAAAACTTATCAGCTATACCCGTCATTGTTCTCTTCACAACGACAACGACTCTCGACAAGTAGTTGTCATCTTCTATAGGCCATTTTATATTGTAGATATGAAATATTCTCATTATTAAAAGATATTTTTAATGGTTACATATAGAGAAGTTTTGGTAGATTAGGTCAAAGCATTAAGGGTGGATAATGTTGGATTATTTGACCATTAATCTAACACAATGTAACCACTAGTTTAGCGCCACATGTAAAAGGTAGTTACGTCAACTAATATCGATGCATAACCTTGACATTAGTTGTTGGTAAAAAGAGAATTTGTAACAATTGCTAACATTCCAAATTAATATACGATAGACAAAATAAACTACCAATATCAACACCATATGCTAACATTCATTGTTTTTGGAAATATAATTGTTATAAATTAGATTTAGTGTTTGTAAGAAAGTCAACACGTAGAGTCGAAAAAATCCTCTTATAAGTACAACAAAAGTTGATGTAATGATTCGACATCATATGTAATTCCATCTTTGTTTTTATAAAAGACTTATTTTACAATATTTTTAACCGTCACGACTATACATTTTGAAGTCTTCTCATATGTTAAAATTATTTTTGCAATATCGCATCTAGTACACTTAAGATTGTCAAACTAAGAACCCTATAATTTTGAAAAACGAATCCTACAAACATGTCATATGCTCAATACGTAATATATTAAGTAGTTGATATGCACACAAGTTAGGTGTGACTCCAAACAAGATAATTCTTCAAGTGCCTCACCAAATTCTCTAGATTAAGATTATCAAACTAAAATATCGCAGTTTTGTGCTTTTGAAGATTTTGAAGTGCAAAAGCATTAGGATCAAGAAATAAAAAAATTGATGATTATGAGAATTATCGACACAAACTTACATTTATCCGCAATTTTTTAAGATTATGTGATATTTGTAGCAAGTTAAGCAACCAACATACACAAATATCATCAACATCAACCGATAAGTCTACGCGATAACTAAATTAATAACAAGACAGTTCTTTAAATGTCCATGTTGATAAAACTTAAAAAGATTAAAAAAAACATAATTAAGTAAAAAGCTAACTAAAAGTATTAAAAACAAATCAAAAGTTAAAAACACATACTTCAATAAAGTCATAACCAATAGTGATTCTAACTACATCTCAGAGCTTCTTTACAATACTTATTTCTACATATTATTATATTTAAATAGTAAAATCAAATAAAGACGACATATATATCATATTAGCTTAACCGTAACAAATTTAGTTTTTTTTAAATTTTTAATAAAAAAAATAAGAACTCGAAATCAAAATTAAAACTATAAGCAAGTATGATTTAAGTAGAAAATATTAAATAAAACTAATGTAAATATTTGTTTATTTTGGATTTAAACAAAAAAAATTGAAATTTAAATTTGGCGTTTTTGAGTGCTTTTGGTTTTCAAAATCTTTTGACAAGACAGATTAAACTTTTAAAAGAATAAATATATTTAATATTTGGAGTATTTATATTTTTGATAATAAAAAAAATTCTAAAACTTTTATTTTGGGAAATATTATACGGTATACATTAAAGATGACAATGAGTCGGGATGAGTGTAGATATAACTAAACCCGTAACTCATATCTTTTTTAATTTTTCTAAATCCGTCGGGTTTAGGTATTTGTAGAAGATTTTTTTCTACGCCTAAACCTATCATGTTCAGATACCCGTCCAAAAATATCATGTGATAATTTGTTTATCTATAAAAAAATTTCTTTATTAAATAAAAAACATTAGAAAATAATATATATAAATATAAAGTAATAATAATAAGGGTAATGTCCAGAAAGGTACCTAAGATCAAACTTTACTATCATCTAGTACCTCAAGTTTCACCATTGCTACTTAAAACCCATTGTTTGTACTTAACTGAAATTCAATACCCAATTCTCTAAAACATACATCAAATACTCACGTTTCATCACCAAACACGTAACCACTTATCCTTCTTTAAACTAAAGATTTTCTTTCTTCTTTTTATTTTTATTTTATTTTTCAAAAGTGTGTATCTTTCACACTTGAGCTCAGAATAAAAATTCAAAGTTTTTATTAAAGAACGTTTCATCACCAAACACGTAACCACTTATCCTTCTTTAAACTAAAGATTTTCTTTCTTCTTTTTCTTTTTATTTTATTTTTCAAAAGTGTGTATCTTTCACACCGGAGCTCAGAATAAAAATTCAAAGTTTTTATTAAATGAACAAAACTAGTCTCATTGATGATATTTTTTAAATTTAATACTCTTTGAACAAAACTAGTCTCACCAGGGGACTTGAACTTGTGATCTAGATGAGAGTATTATTCACCCTAAACCATCAAGCCAAATCTAGTAGATGAGTAATATATCATGCATTAATATTTTAATATTAAGATAACATTCGTAGGAATTTATTTAAACCCGTAACCATCTAAAACTATACGTATAATATATTTATGAAGACGATAAACCAAAAACCACCTTAAATCAAACTTATTTACCAATAACCACACAAGGTTTCGTAAAGTACGGATAACAACCTGGTGTTAAACAATACTTACTGATAACTACTTGTTAGTGTGAAATACCCATAATTGTTTTGTCTCTCCTGTTTTTTTAAATACCATATGTTTTGAAACCATAGCTCTAAAAAAATGTATGGAATTTTTAAGATGAACAAAACTAGATCCATAAAATATTTTTATTTTTATTTTTTTAGTTACGAAATTATGTGTAATTTGGTTGCACAAAAAGTATGGAAAAAGAAATTGTGATCCAATTGCGGAATTACGTGTAATTTGGTTGCTAAAGCAACTACTTTCCAGTTGCAAAATTATGTGCATTTGTGTTGTAAAATTAAGAAGAAAATAATTATGAAAATAAAAACTTGTTTTGTAAAAATAAGTGTTAATTGTGTGTGAAACAACTAATCTTTTGTACATTTGATAATATGTGCATTTTATGTTGATTTGTTTTAAATAAAAAATGTAGGTTGTGATGGAGTTACAGAAATACGTGCAATTGGTTGTGAACTTAGTATGGAAAAAGTAATTATTTTCTGGTTGCATAATTACGTGTAATTTCATTGTTAAACAAATTGTGTTTTAGTTGCAGTATTAAGTGCAATTGTGTTGTAAAAATAAGATGAAAATAATTATGAAAATATAAATTTGTTTTGTAAAAATAAGTGTTAATTGAGTGTGAAATAAACTAACTTTTTTGTAGTTGTGTAGATATGCGCATTTTGTGTTGAATTTGTTTTTAAAATAAAAAATTTAGGATGTGTTCCAGTTGCAGTTGCAGAAATACATACAATTAGTATAAAAAAGTAATTATTTTTCGTCTGCATAATTACGTGTAATTAGTGTGTAACGTGACAACTTGTCCTGCCACGTCTTATTTAACACAAATTCACGACGTGACATACTGACCGTACGTCGTGGAAAATTCACGCTGTGAGTGCGCACGAAGTGTGACACTGTCACACGCCGTGCGACCCGCATTTTTTTTGATAATTTCTTACCGTGTCATGTTGAAGAGTCTTTCATATTTTTAATACGTTTGTTAAAAATTAATTTGTATGTGTGAATTTAGTTGAAATAAATAAATTAAAATATGTATATTATAAACGAAATATTTAAGATTATTATTTGATATTTTTGTTATAGACACTAGTTTATTAAATATTTTAATTAATAGTTTATTAAAATTTTAAACTATATTATATATTTATAAATAGTTTATTGAGACGAATAATATTTTATTTCATAAAATAGAGTTTACAACATCATGGTCGGTCATTGTTATATAAAAACGGTTGTATTTAACCTAAATAACTGAGATATATAATTAAAAATGAAAGTAAAAATTACTTTATCAATATACGAGAACAAAAATTGTAAGAAATAATGTTTGAATCTGATACATTCTCTCAAATCTTGTAATCAATTTCAGATTGAAAATATTTTAGTGGTTCTCCCAAAAACATCAAATTAGTAGATGAATGATATATGTCTTATCTTATATTCAAAAGCAGAACTACATTTCTTATATTTTAACCAAAACTACCAAACCGACATGTAAAGTGTCAACAAAACTACCAGCTATTTGTATGCATGCATGTCCAAAACAATGTTATTTTCAAATAGTAAAAGAACCGGCTAAAATTTTCAAAATAGCAACACCATTTGAAATAAAAAAAATCAACCCCGACGAGAGGCTACACCATTTAACTCAATGAAAAAATTGTCCCATATTAGATGTCTTTTTATCCAATCTAGATAAAGATGTTATATTGTTTTTAATTTTATCCATAAATTTGTGTTCTATTTTTATTAATTATAGAGATACATTAATAATAATTTAAAATTATAAATTAAGTTATTAGTAAAAAAGCTTAAAGTTATCGATTCTTTTATTGATAAAAATATCTCTAATATTTTACTTCAAAAAATATCGCCTCATAAAATAAATTTAATTTTACAGTATATATATATATATATATATATATATATATATATATTCAAAATTTTATCCTTTTTGATAGTTACATAAGTTTCTAGGCGCCAAGTGAGCCGAGATGGACTTCTCCAAGAAAGCCTAGCTCAATCTTGATTTCTCGATCAAATCAGTCTGAACTCCATCAACAATCACTCTTCTTCATCTCAAGGAAAGCTTTCTCTTTCACCCTCAAATAAAAAAACCTAGCTTGACGAAACACCTAAAACCACCAAAAACCATTAACCTCTACTCATAAATATCCAAACTCAGCACAAATTTGATTATGAAACCCTCTGTCGAATCAACTTCTTCAATCACGGAGCTGAATCCAGACTAACAGAAAGCATGAATTTCTTTTGGGTTTCAGAATCTCTCGAAGAAATACCCAAAACATTAGATTAGAGAAATCAGAATCAACAAATCAGTCCAAAGATCCAATTTCTCAAACATGGAGTTAAGTGAAGCGCATAAAGATCGAGTATTTCAGAGAATGGAAGAGGAAGTACCTGAGGTTTCAATCGAAGAAAGAAAAATTTTCTTCAACCATTCACAGGAGAAGTTTCTACGACTGAAGAAATCTAACTCATGGATGAAGAACGCATGTCCATCGATGATATCAAACCCGGTATTCGAAACAAGTCTTCGTGCAGAAGAAAGTAGCTCAAAAAGGAAATCATACGCAAACATGGTAGGAGGAAGATCAAAAAAGGAGTTCATACACGACGAAGTCAAACACGAGGAACACGAAGACTATAAATCTGTGCAAGTCCAGATTTCAGATAAGTTTTCTTTAACTGCAATTTCTAAAACGACATTAATTGCCAAGTTTTCATTTGGGAGTCCGACTCTCAATGAATTCAAGGCATACATTACATCATTTAGATTCCTAGGTGCATGTAGTATACACAAATTAGATTACAAACATTTATTTTTAGAATTATAACTGTTAGAAGATGCCAAAACTTTCGGGAAAAAACACTATTCGAACAACACGAAATTTTACATATAGAATACTAAAATGGCAGCTGGATTTTCACCCCAATAATGAGTCTCCGGTGACTCTTTTTTGGATTTCACTGCCTAAAATACCTGAAATATTGTATAGCCCAGACTCAAACACCCATATTTCTAAGGCAATTGGATTGCCCTTAGGAGTATGGGTTCCTAAATACAACATTGCAAGTTATAATATGTGTAAGGCATGGATCTTAGTTGACATCTCTAACCCTCTTCCTCAAATAATTTGGATAAGTTTTGGAGAAAATGATGGCTTCTTGCAAGAAATCTCATACTTAAACAAACCTTTTTACTGTATTATATGCAAATACATTGGACACCAAGAAAAACATTGTAGACAGGAAGAATTTGAACAAACAATGAATAAAATCAGAAACAACAAATACATTAACAAAACCCAATCCAAACTTCCTGTAAAAGAAGTTTGGATCCCAAAAACAAATCCTGAGATTGATAAAGAATCACAAATAGAGGAACCAATAAAGAAATTGAAAATGAAAAGAACAAAGAATTAGAATCAGTAATAAACAATGAAGAACAAACAAAAAGTAAAGAAGAAAATGTAATAGAAGAAAACATTCTACTTTTTAATCAATCTAATGAACCACTTGAAGTTTCTGATAAATATATAACTGATATCATACAAATATTTAACATACTTAATGAAGATGAATTAGAAGAACTAACTGAAATAGAGCATGATTCCCCACTGATTAGAGCAAACCTTAGCCTTCCTCAATCACCCGCACATAAACAACCTAAACAATGCTTAATTAAGACTCCTTTAAGAAAATTATCAAGAGCTAAAATACAAATCAAAACAATGAACACTAAAGGATAAATAAGATCCTTAAAACAACCTTTAAAATGACTATAGTTATACTTAACTGGAATGCTAGAGGAATAGAGAACCAAAGAACAATAAAAAGAATAAAAAACATTGTCAAAAAATTCTCAACTGATATCATAGCAGGAACCTATGATATCAGCTGATAACCTACAATCAACATGTAAAAAACTTGGTTTTGAGTCATATATTGCAAACATCAACAATACAATTTGGATTTTCCGGAAAAATGGTTTTAATATCAATATTCTAGACAATTCTGAAAAACTTATTAACACTATAGTAAGTCAAACTTCTACTAACATAGTAGTTCGGCTTACCATAGTCTATGCAAAATGTACCCGATCCCATAGAGTGCCTCTATGGGATCAATTAAAAACCATTTCTGACACAGACCTACCTTGACTTTTTGTTAGAGATTTTAATACAATCTCTAATGCAAGTGAGCAACTGTCCTCTTCTAGACTTTGCACTAGAAGTATGGATGATTTTAACAAAATGACCTTAGACTGTAGACTAGAAGACCTTGGTTACACAGACTCAAATTTTACTTAGACAAACAAACATAAATGGAAACGTATAATAGGACCATACACAATGACAAATAGAGAGATACCTTTCATATTACAAGGGTAAAGCATCTAGCCAGAACTGGCTCAAACCATTCACCCTTGATAATATCAGTTACACTTAATTCAACACTTGCAAAATCATGATTTGGATTCCAAAATATATGGTTGCAACATGAAGATTTCTTCAATAATGTAGAAATAAAATTGGTCTAAACATCTTGTAGATTCCTTTCATATTCTCACATTTTGGTCCAAACTAAAAATACTTAAAAAACATATAGTTGGAATAAAAATGTTTATGGTAATGTTTTTGACAATATAAACGAAATCGAAGAAGAGATTAAAATAGTTAAAACAAAGGTAGAAGAAAATAACAGCCAAGAGAATCAAACTAATCTATCTGATTTTAATGTTTTACATTTATCTTTACTTAAAAGAGAAGAAACATTTTGGAAACAAAAGAGCTATGTTAAATGGCTTAAAGATGGGGATAATAACACTGCAATCTTCCATAATTATGTAAAAAGAAGAAGAGCTAGAACATAATAAATGGCATTCAAATTAATGACAAATGGATTGAAGATGATAGTCTAATTGGCTTATCTGCTGTTAAACACTTTTCTACCCTATTAAACAAAACTTCTACACAGAATAATCTAACATTAATTAAGGATATCATTCCTCATACCTCATTTGTTCAAAACAATAAAAATATCTTAGAAATACCGTCATTGGAAGAATTACATAATGTTATCAAAAACCTAAACTTAACAGTTCTTCTGGAGTTGATGGATTCAACTCCAGATTTTACTTATCTTGTTGGTTTATAATAAAAGATGATTTACTTAAAGCCATCTCAGACTTCTTTAAAAATTCAGACCTCCCGAAAGGCCTTTTTGCAACCCTTATATGCTTAATACCAAATGTTAAATCACCTAAAACCTGGTTGCAATTTAGACCTATAAGTTTATGTTCAGTTTTTAATATAATTCTATTTAAAATACTGAATAACTGATTAGCTAAACTAGTGCCTTTAATCATTGCAAAAGAACAAGGTGCTTATATTGAAAAAGATTCATACAAGAAAACATCTTAATTACTCAAGAAATGACTAAAGAACTTAGCATGGAACTAGAGGTGACAACCTAATAATCAGTTTAGACATGTCAAAAGTATTTGACAAATTAGAGTTTAATTTCATATATGAAGTAATGTCATCATTTGGTTTTAATCATCAAGTAATTAGGCTAATTAAGAAAAGCATTGAAAACATTACATATTCAGTAATAATTAATGGAAAATCATTTGGTTTCTTTAATTCTGGTAATGGTTTAAGGAAAGGGGACCATTTGTCCCCAAACCTTTTTATTATAGCTGAAGAATTCTTAATAAGAGGGATACAAAAATCTAATTGGTCAGCACAAACCAATGTCTTATAATATGAAAAGTTCCTTAAGTATAAATTGTTTAGCATATGCTGATGATATCATTCTATTCCTAAATGGTTTACTAACAAACATAAAGAAACTTTCAAAATTCCTAGATATATATCAAATGCTTTCAGGCCAATAAGTAAATAAAAAAACAACATTTATAACTCCTACAACAATGAACATAACTAGGATCAATTATGTGGAAAAATACTTAGCTTTAAGCAAGGTAGTCTACATTTAAAATACTTAGGTATCCCAATACACACTAATAATTATTCTTCACTCTTTGAGGTCCTAATAGAAAAATAAGAAACAAAATTATTGAGTGGAACTCAAAAAATATTTCATATGGGGGTAGAATAACATTAATCAAATCAATTCTCGTATCTTACCCATCTTACTACTTGCAATATATTCAATTACCTTTGAAGATAATAATAAGTATAAACAAACTACTAAATAAATTTATGTTGGGTTATAGTGAAAATAGTAAAACAATACTATGGACCAGTTGGAATGACCTATGTAAACCATATAGTGAAAATAGCCTAAACATTAGAAACTTATAAGATATTCCAAAAGGCCTATTCTTTTAAACTTTGATTAACTTTCAGAGATAATAAAACACTATGGGCTAACCTAATGCAATCTAAATATTGCCTAAATATTCATCCATTAAAATATTCTTTAAGAATCAAAGATTCTAAAACTTGGAAAAGAATATTTGAAATTAAAGAAGAAGTTGAAAAACATATATTTTGGAAACTAGGAAAGGGAAACTTGGACTTTTGGTTAGATAGATGACACCATTCTGAACCACTGATCACATTAACAGCATCTAACTCAAATCATTATACTCCAACAAATGTAATTGAATATTGGACTAATAACAACTGGGATCTGCCTAAACTTCAGTCTTTTATACTGCCTGCAAACATTAACAAAATTAACAAAACACATATCAACTTAAATATGGAAGACTCTAACATCTGTAAGCTTTCCACTGATGGAGCCTTCAATTTAATGCATTAAGACACAAAGACACAATTTTTTTATTTAAAGGAAAAATTTGGAACAATACCTCTCCACATAAGTGTTCTTTCACTCTTTGGAGAGTATTAAATAACTTAATAAGTGTAGATGCTATATTACAAAGAAAAGGTTTTCAACTTGCTTCTAAATACCTCAGATGTCAGAACTTAGAAACTTTAAATCACGTCTTCATTTTTTTAAATCTTCATGGAACATTTGGTTTTTCTTTTCTGAAAACTTTAACATTAGAATAGGTAGACACATGAAGATCAATCACATCATTAACTTATGGCTACTATCAACACCTAAAACATCTCATATTCGTACTATTTTACCTTCACTGATAATCTGCTCTATATGGACTGTCATAAACAACTGTAAACACAAAGATATAGATATCTCACATAAAAAGATCATCAATTATATATCTTACATGATTATTTCTTTAGATTCATCATTATCACTTAGCCGAAAACAGTTGATAAGTGACTCTCACATAGCTAAAGACTTAAACTGCTTTGATCTTCTTAAACACTCCAAGCCTTTCATCTACATAAAATGGAATTTACCTTCACTTAATCGTATTAAATTGAATTGCGATGGTTCATCTTTAATCAATGGTGAATCAAGTTATGATTTTATATTAAGGGATGAAATGGGTAATTTAGTAATAACTAAATATAGTGTAATAGGTAAATGCTCACCACTAGTTACTGAAATCTATGCACTATTGAATAGCTTACTACGGTGTAAAGATAAAAATCTAAGCATAATTGACATTGAAATAGATTCTTTAGAAATTTTTAATATGTTAGCTTTAGGCAAGTATCCATGGAATTTAGAACAAATTATATTGTGCTGAAGAAACTTGATAAAGCCTCAAATGACCCTTAAACATTTTTATGTAGAGCAGAATAGTGCTGCGGACTGGTTAGCTAAGCTTGCATTAAAAGAACAATCAGACTTCATAATCGATGCTAACCATCCTCCTAGTGCACTATCTATCATTATCTTGTTAGAATCATTGAACCTAGGATATTTTAGGGTTTTTTTATGTTCACTAACTGCTTGGCAGGACTAATGACCTGACTATTAGCATAACTAATTTTCTCTTTTTCAGGTTACATGAATACTTAAAGAGGTAGGAGAGAAACAGAAAAAAGGGAAGAAGACTACAAGAATCAAGATGAAATAGATAGTTTCTGCAAAGAAGGATAGAATAGTGATTAATATCGGCAACTGATCAATCTGATCAAACAATGTAACAAGTTGAATAAAATATGTAAGAATATTGCTTTCTTTTCAACACCAATAAAACCTGCAATTCTAAGGAAAAATTAAAAAATATTATATTTTTCTCCTTAATACATATTATCTTAAAATAATTATTCAATTAAAATACATTCCTAACAAACAAATCAAATCTTTATGGTCCATTCAAGTGTGCTAAAAAATATAAAAAATAAAATGAAGTACTATACATTGGGCAATCTATTGAGCAATCTGTCAACCTTAGAAATGATTGACTTAGGAAACTAGCAACTCTGCAACTAATAAATTAGGATACATATTAAGGCAGAGTTTATTAAAGTTAGTATGCCTCCATATGATAACTTATTTCCTTCCCAATCAGAGATCTTGTCTCTGATTGTTTCAAGAAGAGAAAAGTAGTTGCTAAAGTTATTGTGAGAGCTGAGAGTAATTCAAAGGTAAGTAGTGGGAAGAAAACCAGTACTAAATCTAGTTTGGATAACAAGAGATTTGATCTTGTCTTCAGATAAGTTAGCTAAGATGATGATATTAGTTTTGTCCTTGTTGAGGGCTTGGCCTGAAATTTCTTAGTAAACCCTGTAAAAGGTTACCAATTGATGAGTCCAAAAACTACTTCCTCTTCGGACAGGGACAGATCGGACCAAGGCCACCGGACAGGACAGACCACTTCGAACACTTAGCCCATTGGACTGATCGAACTATGACAAAAGTACTAAAAAACCTAAACACTTCTTGACTAAGCTGCTTGCTCTCCTACTAAGAGCTCATGGGTCTTTAAACATAACCCGGGTCCATTAAACATGACCCGGAAACCCATAAAGCCCAGAGGTAAGGGTATAAATACCCAACCACCTGCATTAAATAGGGGTAATGAAAATTAACTGCAACCAGGCAGCGTAATTCTCCCTCTACTCTCTACTCGAAATATTAAATACCCATAAACTTCCACAAAACTCTAAACAAATTACCCAATTACCCTCAGACATAAATTAACCACACCAAATTGGCGACCACAGTGGGAGGACGACGGTGCCTGAATCAAGCATTCGAAACAATCAGCAAAAATCAGTCCGAATGAATCCGGATGCCCCGGAAGTGCCACCAGCTTTGCTCGAAGTGGTGGGTGAAAACGATGAATACACTATTGAGGAGCGCGATAGGCTAAAAGGCGAGATAGAAGCTCTGAGGGCGGAAAAGGCTAAGATGGGCATGAAATAAAAATCGAAAGCATCAGTTGCTCATCACACCGATAACCCCAGAGAGCATGAGCCTTTAAGGACTCATGTGAGTACCAAAAAGACTCATGCTAGCTCTAAAAAGTCTCACCGGTCTAAGCCAGTGGAGAGTTCTGACTCAGGCTCAGAGTCTTCTGATAGCTCTTCGGATGATGAGGGAGTTGAAGAATCCTTATCCTCTAGCAGCGATGAGGGTCGAACTAAAAAGAAGCAAAAGCAGATCAAAAAATATTCGAGAAAAAGGGATAGACATGGAAAGATGAAGAAGAATATCGGCAAAGGGTCATCTCACAACCGGAGGCATGTAGACCGGATGCTGATGGATCCTTTCCCTTTCCACGATGAACCAGGTATCTTCGCAACTCCCAACGAGGATATTGTGTTTAGTCGTGGCAGAAATTGGAGGCAATCTCCATTGTCTTCCAAAATTTTGTCCGGAAACCTCCCTAAGAGGTTTGACAGCACCAAAATGGAAAAGTACGATGGCAGTACTGATCCGGACAACCATTTAGAGCAATTTAAAAACTTTATGATGAACTTTGATGATGATGACAAGCTACTTTGTAGAGCATTCTCCCAATCGGTTACGGGGAGTGCTCTAAAATGGTATAACAGCCTACCACAAGGTTGTATCAGAAATTTCGATACTTTTTGGGTGGCCTTTCGAAGGCAATTCGTTGGGAGTAAAGAATTAAAGGGCAACGGCGACACAATAATCCGTTGTGCCCAGGATCCGAACGAATCCTTAAAATAATATATAAGTCGTTTTGTGAACACCAAGAATGGGTTGGCTGACTGCTTCGAGCAGGTTGCGATAGCATCTCTAAGACATGGCTTGAACCCTGACAATTTGGCTGATTCGGTGACCAGAAAGAAGGCTATGACTTGGGGAGGGTTGCTGAATCAGGTTGGAAAACAGATTAACGTTGATGAAACAAAGAAAACAAGGGTGCACAGGCAGGTGAGGTCTGCCCCGGTGGCACCGAACCCCAATCAGAATCAGGCCAGAAACAAGGCGAAGGAGACCCGACAGGGGCATGGCAGGGCTAAAACTCAATCTCAGCCAGCTGCACCTGCTCAGAGTCAACAATCCAGAAATAAAAGAGGGCCTTGGGTTCAACCGGAGTGGTTCGCAGAATTGAAAGAAAGTGTGGCCACCATTTATGATAAAACAAAGGAAGATGTGCACTATAGAAGACCGGCCACACTACAATCCCCTAGAGAACACCGTAATAACTCTTTCTGCCAGTATCACAATGATACTGGCCATACCACCGATGATTGTATAGCTTTAAAACAAGAGGTTACGAACTTGATTGAGAAGGGAAAGTTGGGGGTTTACGTTAAAAGAAGAGGAGGTAATAGGCTTGACAATACTCAACGGGTTGGTCCAAGTAATGCTGCTCCGGAGGGAGCCATGGTTATAATCGAAGGATTTGATATGGAATCTGAATACTTGGATCCTGATCCAACTCGAAATAGAGTGGGTACCATTGAGGAATGTTCTAGGACAGTCTCCGGGCTCATTAAGTTTTTTGAGTCACTTACAATTTTCGGAGGGGATACTATGACAACTCCTACTGCTTCTTCGAGGAAGAGGCACGTTCATACTTTGGCTACCCAACTAGAAGGAGGCATGACTTCCTATCAATCGCAAATCCCATTCCCCTTCATTGTTTTTGATGAAGATGATTTAAGAGATATAGCTGGCCCTCATGAAGATGCTGTTGTCATAAGAGCATCTATTGGGGGCAATGACATAAGACGAATTTTGGTGGATACTGGAAGCTCAGCCAATATCCTTTTCTTAACCACATACAAGAGAATGAAAAATCCAGTTGTAATTCAGAGTTCGGACAGATCAATTGTGGGCTTTACTGGCAGCTCAGCAGATGTGATCGGGGAGTTCGAAGAAGAAGTTTTGTTGGGCAACGGCCCTTTCAAGAAGATGGTCAGGATACTTTTTATTGTGGTGGATTGTCCCACTTGCTATAATGCTATTTTAGGGAGGTCTTGGCTCTCTAGGATGCATGCAGTGGCTTCAACAGTCCACCAATGTTTGAAATATCCTTTTCTTAACCACATACAAGAGAATGAAAAATCCAGCTGTAATTCAGAGTTCGGACAGATCAATTATGGGATTTACTGGCAGCTCAGTAGATGTGATCGGGGAGTTCGAAGAAGAAGTTTTGTTGGGCAAGGGCCCTTTCAAGAAGATGGTTAGGATACTTTTTATTATGGTGGATTGTCCCACTTGCTATAATGCTATTTTAGGGAGGTCTTCGCTCTCTAGGATGCATGCAGTGACTTCAACAGTAAACCAATGTTTGAAATATGCTGTTCAGGGACAGGTGGGAGTTGTCCGGAGCAGTCAAAAGGTTGCAAGAGAATGTTATGCTACAGCCCTGGCTCCCCGGTCGTTGGGGGCAGTTCGTATCAACGAGCAATAACAATTTGAAGGGCTTTCTGGGGGTGAGGGTGAAATTGATGACCCTAGAGAGACCCCTGGAGTGTTAATACCAGTCGAAGAGGTAGAAACACATTGTTTAGAAAATGGCTTTTTCCAAGGAAAAGGCTGATGTTATTGTGCAAGAGGTTGACAAGCTCACAAAGATGGGGCATATCAAGGAGTCTCAATATCCTTTGTGGACTGCCAATCCGGTCTTGGTGAAAAAGAAAAATGGCAAGTGGCGTATGCGTATTGACTTCACAGACCTCAATAGGGCTTGCCCAAAAGATCTGTATCCAGTTCCCCAGATTGACCAGCTAGTTGACTCTACCTCTGGGAATATGCTACTGTCCTTTATGGATGCTTTCTTCGGATACAATCAGATCCAAGTAGATCCGAAGGATCAAGATAATACCACATTTGTCACTGACAGGGGTCTTCATTGCTATAAGGTAATTCCATTTGGGTTGAAAAATGCTGGGGCTACTTATCAGAGATTGGTAAACAAAGCCTTTGCTGATCAGATTGGAAGGAATATGGAAATATACATCGATGACATGATGGTGAAGAGTGTGGATGAGAAATTGCACTTGGGTGACCTCCAAGAAAATTTTACCAGCTTGGTGAAAGTGAATTTAAAGTTAAATCCAGAAAAATGTGTGTTCGGAGTACAATCCGGGAAGTTTCTAGGCTATATTATAAGTGAGCATGGGATACAGCCCGATCCGGACCAGCTTAATGCTCTATTCCGAATGGAGCCTCCTCGAAATGTTAAAGAAGTACAACGACTAACGGGGAGGTTAGCTGCTTTAAACAGATTTATCTCAAGGTCTTCGGACAGGTGTGCCCCGTTTTTTCAAACCTTGAAAGGTGCGAAGGGATTCGATTGGACCTCACAGTGTGATGGGGCTTTCAATGAGATCAAGAAGCACTTGTCTTCCCCCAAAACCTTGTTTAAACCAGTTGATGTGGAGACACTCTTCGTATATTTGGCAGTTTCAAGTTGTGCCATCAGTGCTGTGTTGGTAAGAGAAGTAGATAATTACCCCCATCCAGGGTACTACATCAGCAAAAGCTTGATAGATGCAGAAAGGCGTTATTTGAAACTTGAAAAATTAGCATTGGCCCTGGTGATAGCTGCTAGAAAGATGAGGCCTTATCTCCAGGCTCATCCTATTATCGTCCGGACATCTTTTCCTTTGAAGAATGTTCTCCAAAAGGCAGACATTTCAAGCAGGATGACTAAGTGGTCGGTAGAATTAGGGGATTTCGATATAGATTTTGCTCCCCGAACAGCAGTCAAAGCCCAAGTTGTGGCTGATTTTTTGGTTATATTTCACTCCGACAGAGATTCAGAGCAGGCTACTGAGTTGAAAGACAAAAAGGTCTGGGTCGTCCGGACGGATGGTGGATCCAGCACTATGGGATGTGGTGCAGGGGTGTGTTTGACTTCTCCATATGGTGACAGAATGTACCAGGCTATATGGTTTGCTTTTAGGGCTTCCAATAACGAGTCCGAGTACGAAGCAGCTATAGCTGGTTTAAAGTTAGCCTTGTTTGTGGGGCTAAGAGGGTAAAGCTAATGAGTGACTCCCAGCTTCTTATCCACCATGCTCAAGGTCAATCTGAGGCTAAAAAAGAACAGTTAGTGAAGTATTTACTTCTCCTTAAAAATGAAGCACTCAAGTTTAAAAGCATTGTTTATGAGCATATACCCCGGACATAGAATGAATTAGCAGATTCATTGGCAGCTATAGCCTACACAGAGTCATATCCATGGAGCCATGTACTAGAAAGCCCCTCCATTCAACTTAATATTGGTAAAGAAGAAGAAATTTTTGAAGTCCAGGTGAAACAACCTCGGGATTGGAGATTTCCTCTCCTACAATACCTCTCTGATGGCATCGTGCCTCCGGATAAATCACAGGCAAGAAAACTGAAGCACAAGGCTCGTGGTTTTATCATACTAAGAGACATTCTATATAAAAAGTCTTATAGTAAACCTCTTCTGCGTTGTTTGGGGGATGATGAATCTCAAGTAGTCCTCTCCGAGTTGCATGATGGCGAGGGATCAGCTCATTATGGATTCAGGGCTCTAACAAGGAGAGTTTTACTGGCTGGCTACTATTGGCCATCCATCATGCAGGATGCTAAATAACTGGTGAGAAGGTGTGACCCATGCTAGAGATACATCAATGAAATCCACGTCCCAACCATTCCTTTAGAATCAATCTCTAAGCCTATACCTTTTTCTAGTTGGGGATTGGATTTAGTGGGGCCTCTCCCTATGGCATCCGGAGGGCGCAAAACTATAATTGTCGCAATCGATTACTTTTCGAAGTGGGTTGAAGCAGCCCCTCTGGCAGGAACTACATCAAAAGCCGTTATAAAATTCATTATATCCAACATTTGTTGCAGATTTGGTGTTCCACAAAAGATAACGACAGATAATGGGCCACAGTTCGACAATAGGGAAATGGAGAGTTTCTGTGCCTCAAGGGGTATACAACATTGTTTCTCTTCACCTTTCCACCCACAAGCAAATGGTCAGGTTGAAGTGGCTAACAGAACTATACTGTCCAGTTTAAAGAAGAATTTGGAAGGGGCTGCTGGGAAGTGGCCTAGCTATTTACAAGAAGTTTTATGGGCCTACCGGACAACACCTGGGGCTGCAACACAGGAGTCACCCTTTGCTTTGGTCTATGGGATGGATGCAATAGCTTCCATAGAAGCAACTCTCCCATCATTTCGTGTTCACAACTTCTCCGAATGCGCTAATGAAGTGGCAATCAGAAGTCAGCTCGACCTAATAGAAGAAAGACGAGTAAAAGCTCACCTTAGAGCTGCACACTATCAGGGCTTAATGAGGAGCAGATTTGCTTCTAGAGTTAAAAGAAGAGATTTCCAACCGGGGGACAAGGTGTTGAGGAAGGTCTTCTTACACACTAAAGATAAGCTGCTCGGAAAATTGGCCCCGACTTGGGAAGGACCTTATATGGTTGTTGAAAGGCTTAAACCTGGAACATATTGGCTAGAAGACAAGGATGGAAGAGTTCTGACCCACCCTTGGAATATCGAACATCTCCGGATGTACTTGGAGTAGCATTTGTGTAAATATTTACTTGTTTAAACGTCTATGTAAATATTTGGGGGCATACTCTTTCCTACCCTGGTGGCACGGGGAGGTTTTAATGAGATGTCCGGGTTTTAAATAAAATTTGATGCCTTCTTAAAAATTTTCCGAAGTGTCCTTACTTTGTCTTTTGTCACACTATCCGGATTGAAACAAAAGAGTGATGACCACTTAAACATTCATCATCAGAGAATTTAAACACTCTCACTATGAAATAACTAAGGTCTATTTAAACACTAGCCATCAAAATTGGAACAAACTATGAAAGAATGTGAGAATTGTGCAAAACAAGGATATTCATTAAAACAACTTAAGTGCCTTGGCCTTCCAAAGACTTTCAAATTGTCCAAACAGAGTAAAACATCTATCCGGTCAAATACCGGACACGTTAACAAGAAAAGTGCTTGGCCTTCCAAGGACTTTAGTTTAGATAACATGAAAAATAAAAATTAATTCTTAATTTAAGGGTGAGTCTTTAAAGATGGCTCAGCTTCACCTGTCTTCTTCTTCCCCTTGGGATCATCTTTCTCTTCATCTGGGCTCTCCCCGGTGTTTTCTTCGTCATCAGATGAGGAGGCACTGGAGAAGCCAAACCTGTCGCCTTCGGCCATTGTGTGATATGGGAGGTCCTCAGGCTCTACGTGAAGGCACAAATCACCCAAGTTCCTCTTCGGGAACTTCTCATGGAAGAGCAGGACCATGTCTGATTTCACCTTGGCATACATCTGCTCTTGAGTATCTATCACGTTGTTGGCATAAGCATCAATCTTGGCCTGGATTTTGGCCTCCTGCTCCCTTAGCAGATCAGCTTTCTCCCCTGCATCTTGGGACACTGCGTTTTCAAGAGCAATTTTGTCACTGGTCAAATTGGTGATAATTTGGTCCTTGGCCTTGGTCTCCCCTTTTGAAGTGGCAAGATCTTTCTCCAATCCGGACAGCTTCTCCCGGAGCTCTGTAATAGTGTTCTCTAGAGTGGTGACTTTTGTGGAACTTACCTCTTGGTTTTTCTTCAGCTCTTCATTCTCCCCCTTTAAAGTGACAGCATTTGAAGTGGCAGTACGAAGGTCATTGGACAGCCTCTCTTTGTCAGACTTGAGGTCTTTGATAATGTCTGCCTGATTTCGAACTTGCTTCTCCAACACGAGCACCGGCTGAACATTGCTTAATAAAGAGGGAGCTATAACATCCCTTTCACTTGAAACAGTAAAAGTATTACCATTAAGAGTGACTGTGTTCGAAGTTCTCGGAGGGAGATAAGGCCCAACAAAATCATCTTTGGGAAGATTGATGAAGTACTCACCAAGCCCACCTAGACCAGTGATGTCTACCCCATCAATGCTAAGATCTCTCTCTTCGACCTCATCGGTTTGGAAGTCACCAGGTATCTCCTCTGCTTGTGTTGGGTCTGTGGGGTCAGCTTGGGGAAGAGGCTCCGGAGGTCGGAGAGAGAGTTCGTCACCCTTAGAGGTCTTTTTCTTCTTGGCCTCCCTATCTTTGCTTTCAGCTCCCAGTTTACGGTCTCTCTTGGAAGCCCTTGGAGAATTTGGGGAGTGACCTTCTTGCCTAACACTCTCCTGCTCTACCGCTTCCAAGAGAGCAGCATCAATTTGACTGGGGGCTAGCCCCTCCGGATGCGTTGGAACATCCTCCTCCACTTCAGCAGGGTTAGCTCCACCCACTACTTTCTTTCCCTTCTTTTTTCCTTTCATCTTACTCGGGGCCTTGGCCCGGTCTGGCAAGTAAAGTGTCCCGTCCGGTCCATGCGTCCTTTTGAGCACTACATCCGGAGGAGGCTGGGTGGTGAGCTCTTCCCATGTTAAGTCTCTCCGACCTATGGTGTTCCACAAATGAGACCTTGCTAAGTTGCCCCCTGTAAAAGCAGCATGGAACCGGTTCCCCCACTTCTCAGCAGCCCAAGCGTTGATCTTGGTGCAAGTAGTTTGCCCGGTTTTCAAGTGGTCACTGAAGTCCTTGGGCAGTTCTGATAAGGCAAAAGTAAGACCAATTAGTTTAAACTAACTTAAAAAAAGAGAGACAAGAATGTAAAGAAGGAGGCTTACGATCGCTCCTCCATCTGCTTGTGAGAAGACTTGGGTTGACTCTAGACTTGATTTTCTTCCCATTCTCCCAAGCACCACTTACGAACAGGAATTGAGTCCTCGAATTCCTCTCCGACTCCAGCAGGTCATCAACACCTTTGAAGTTATCCCCCATATTGAAGTGGTAGAAGGGGATGTGGTGGTTTCTGCAAAGATTGGCCACAGCAGCAAATTCCTCCATTGGTAGAGGGATCCCGGAGAGCCTAGAAGCCATGATGCAGGACATGAGGGTGTACCAAGCATTGGGGCACAACTGGCTCGGACAGAGCTTTATCAGATGAAAGTATCTGACAATTTCTGGGTCCAAGGGGAATCTGAGCCCCCAATTAAACAGCTCCGTGAAGATGACTATTTCGCTCAATTTGCAATCCATGGGAGTTTATGGGTTTATAGGGATCTTTATCTTCACGTTCTCCGGAATTCCCCACTTCGTACGCATCCGGCGCAGTTTAGCTGTGGGGATGAATGTTTAGTTAATTTTTTGCAGTGCGAGGAGGTACTTGACATTAACCTTGTGAAAACAAGGCCCCACCCTTCCTTCAAGACTCTCCGGCAGCTCCAGATGCCTCAAGCACAACTTCTCCTTGCCTTTATCTTTTTTGGCAGTAACAACACTACTGGTCTGTCCGGAAGGCTCAAAATCGAATGGAGCCTCTTCAACAGAGTCCTCCATAACTTCCTCCATGATTGATGAGGGGTTTTCAGTAGCATTGGCAAGGGAGAGGTTTGGATTTGGCTCAGCCTGGTCTACGGACTGCTGAGCTTCAGCGTTTTCTTGATTTTTGGCCTCCGGTTGAGGCTCTGATGCAGACGTTTCTCTTCGAAGGCTTGAGCCACTACCCTCCGGGCCGGACAGCCTGTCCTTGGGAGCTCTGATGGGCACTTCTGACCCAGTGCTGCTGTCCTTCGCACCCGATTTTGAAGGAGTGCTCTTAGAAACTTGGCCCTTGACCAGCCGACCTTTTCTTTGGTCAACTAATTTTTGAGGGGAGGTTTTAGCGTCTGACCCCATAGCTAAGAAAGGGGAGGGTTTCTTGAAGCTGGTAACAGTTACACCTGGCTCAACAACAGGTTCCGATTCTTGAATCGAGGAACCGGAGATGATGGGTGGGAGATTGGTTTGAAATAACCTTTTCAGTTTGATGCCTTTTGAAGAAGAAGAGCCCTGGTTTGACTCGGTAGCAGCAGTCACTGGTTTGTCAATAGGGGAGGTGGGTAAACCTGCCGCAATACGCCTTTCCCTTTCGACCTTTTGCGCTTTTTCTAGTTTAGAGAGGTTAAGCCACCCGCCTTTGACCAAAGCGTTCCGAGCCGTGAACATAAACAAACTGGGTAAAAATTTGTGTTGAAGAGAAAAAAGCTTTGAGAATTAGCAGAGTAAAAATGAGAGTGATGGTGAAACAGTAGAAAGTATTTCAATTTATAGTGAATCTGAAAAATGAGTTTGATTCCTAGGAGAATTCGAAAAGATTGGTAATGATTAAAAGACGGCGCTGATATCACCCTCTTTAATGAAGAGGTTGTTTTTCGAAGAAGGTGGGTGCGAGATTCAAGGTGAAAAAACGTCTGAAGAAACCAACCAAACAGTGACACGTGTCCCATGAACTCTGGCGAAAAACCGTTTGGATTCACGAAGCTTTATCAGTCCGGGTAAAGCCACAAGACAAACAGACCTGTCCGGATTACAACTGCCCCTGAACATCGGACTATTTTTCAGGTTTTTGACAAAGGCATTTGAACAAACACCTAAAAAAGGGGCTCCTGATGAGTCCGAAAACTGCTTCCTCTCCGGACAGGAACTGATCGAACCAAGGCCACCGGACCGGACAGACCACTTCGAACACTTAGCCCATTGGATTGATCGAACTATGACAAAAGTACTAAAAAACCTAAACACTTCTTGACTAAGCTGCTTGCTCTCCTACTAAGAGCTCATGGGTATTTAAACATAACCCGGGTCCATTAAACATGACCCGAAACCCATAAAGCCCAGAGGTAAGGGTAGAAATACCCAACCACCTGCATTAAATAGGGGTAATGAAAATTAACTGCAACCAGGCAGCTTAATTCTCCCTCTACTCTCTACTCGAAATATTAAATACCCATAAACTTCCACAAAACTCTGAACAAATTACCCAATTACCCTCAGACATAAATTAACCACACCACCAATAATATCCATAGATGAAGTTAAACCATTGGTGAAAATCAATAAATAATTTGCAAAAGCTAAACATGGCTTGATGATTTTGCTTCTACAAGAAAATTTTGAGATTTATTATTGAGACCCCTAAGCGAAATTTATTCCGCTATGATAAAGAGACTAGAGGACATAGGGTCCCCTTGTCTAACACCTCTCATGGTTAAAGAAACCAATAGATTTACCATTAATAATTATGGAGACAAAAAATAGACTTAATGAGGCTGCTGATTAAGTTCATACCTTATTATTGAAACCAAATGATTGTAGAACTTTGATGATAAACTGTGAGAGATATTATCAAAAGCTTTAGACCTATCAACTTCAATGACAATGTTACCAACCTTGGGTTTTCTTCCTAAATCATGTATGATCTACTTGGAAATTAGGATGTTGCCTTGGATAGATTTTTCCTTCACATAAGCTCACTGCACCTCAGAGATCATCATAGGCAAGAGAATAGATCATATATTATTTAACAGTTTAGACATTATCATATTCATTATAGTACATATTGTAATTGGTCTAAAATGATTCCAATATGTAGGATTATCAGATTTAGGGATTAAACAAATTCCAATTTTCATTATTCCTTTAGAAATATCGTTTCCCTGGATGTAGAAAGTCATTGCATTGCATAGATCATTCTTAATTATTTTCCCAACAAGTCAGAAAAAAAGACCTATTAAATTTATCCATTCCTGCAACACTAGCAGGCTTAAGATTCTGAATGATGTTCAGGATTTCATCTTCCTTAGGGTCTGCTAGCAATAGGTTATTATCTACATCATTGACAATGTTATGAATAACTTAAAATATGTTGTTATTCATGCAATTAAGCTCATCATATAAGTTAAGATAAGAAAAAGAAAGAGATATTATGATTAAATTAGGATTCCGCTGAGGTATTAAGAGTTTCTTCATCAGTGGTCCAATGGTTATTGAGATTAATACTAGAAATTCTGCCTTTTAATCTCTTTTTCTAGACGAAGTTATGATACACTTTAATATTTCAATCACCATATTTAATCCAACTAGCATAACACTTATGGTGCCAATATTTTTCTTCCATAGTTAGAGCTAAGAGATGAACATCAGTGGCTTTATAAAGGCATTTATTTATCATCAATACTGTTAGAAAGTCGGTATATTTCTTCACAAGCTTTAACAGTTTCTTCAGTGTTCAAAACCTTTTCAAATATGTTGCTAAAGTAGCTTTTATTCCAGTCTTTGAGGCCAGATTTTAGCCTTTTAATTTTATTCTAAAAAACATACAAGGGAAAACCATCAATTTCTTGTTTCTAATTGGCTTCCACAAAGTTGATAAACTTCTTGTCCAATGTCCACATGTTGAAATATTTGAAGCTTTTGTTCTGTTTGGTTTTTTCTTTGATAATTAGATACACAACGGGGTAAGATCAAAGCAAGTATGAACCATATGGTTAACGTTTGTGTTCACAAAGTAGTCAGACCAATCCTGACTGAAGAAGACACGATCACGACGCTTCCACTTTGTTTTGTTACTCCATGAGAATTTAGTACCTGCAAATCCTGCATCTTCAAAGAAACAATCTCAAATCATTTCATTAAAGTCATCAGAGATTTGATTACAATAAGAAGAACAACACTGCTCAGTAGGAGAGCTAATAGAGTTAAAATCATCCAGAGCCAGCCATTCTTTTATTGATGTAACAATGTGTCTTAGAGTCATAGCTCGACTCTGTTTCTTCTCTGACATTTTGCATATATAGAGGTAACATAAAAGATTTTGTCTAAATTAGAATGCTTAATATCGTTATGAATACATTGAACATTGTCTATCAAAACATTAATCACCAATTCATCCTTCCAAAACATCCATATTTTGTTAGAAATGTTGGCAAAGTGATGATTAAATCTAAGATTAGAAGCAACAGACTCCAATTGATTACTATTATAGGATCTTTGATGACAAGAGGCTTAATATTATCTTTCTTAACAATAAACTTTAGCCTTCTCAAACTTATTACCAATTCTCTGAATATTCCATCTAAGAACTTTAATTATAAGGGGCTCTTAAATAAAGATCTTTAAGACTCTCCAAACTGTTAAAACTTAATGACTAAAGGTTTAGCGCTCTTGTTTATAAATTATAATCAAACCATAATAATAATCAAAAGTAAAATAGTAAAACTATTATAAACCAAAATAAAATTATCCTAAAAATATAAGTTATGGTGTGGTTAATTTATGTCTGAGGGTAATTGGGTAATTTGTTCAGAGTTTTGTGGAAGTTTATGGGTATTTAATATTTCGAGTAGAGAGTAGAGGGAGAATTAAGCTGCCTGGTTGTAGTTAATTTTCATTACCCCTATTTAATGCAGATGGTTGGGTATTTATACCCTTACCTCTGGGCTTTATGGGTTTTCGGGTCATGTTTAATGGACCCGGGTTATGTTTAAAGACCCATGAGCTCTTAGTAGGAGAGCAAGCAACTTAGTCAAGAAGTGTTTAGGTTTTTTAGTACTTTTGTCATAGTTCGATCAGTCCAATGGGCTAAGTGTTCGAAGTGGTCTGTCCGGTCCGGTGGCCTTGGTCCGATCTGTCCCTGTCCGGAGAGGAAGCAGTTTTCGGACTCATCGGGAGCCCCTTTTTTAGGTGTTTGTTCAAATTCCTTTGTCAAAAACCTAAAAAACAGTCTGATGTTCACGGGCAGTTGTAATCCGGACAGGTCTGTTTGTCTTGTGGCTTTACCCGGACTGATAAAGCTTCGTGAATCCAAACGGTTTTTTGCCAGAGTTTATGGGACACGTGTCACTGTTTGGTTGGTTTCTTCAGCCGTTTTTTCACCTTGAATCTCGCACCCACCTTCTTCGAAAAGCAACCTCTTCATTAAAGAGGGTGACATCAACGCCGTCTTTTAATCATTACCAATCTTTTCGAATTCTCCTAGGAATCAAACTCCTTTTTCAGATTCACTATAAATTGAAATACTTTCTACTGTTTCACCATCACTCTTATTTTTACTCTGCAAATTCTCAAAGCTTTTTTCTCTTCAACACAAATTTTTACCCAGTTTGTTTATGTTCACGGCTCGGAACGCTTTGGTCAAAGGCGGGTGGCTCAACCTCTCTGAACTAGAAAAAGCGCAAAAGGTCGAAAGGGAAAGGCATATTACGGCAGGTTTACCCACCTCCCCTATTGACAAACCAGTGACTGCTGCTACCGAGTCAGACCAGGGCTCTTCTTCTTCAAAAGGCATCAAACCGAAATGGTTATTTCAAACCAATCTCTCACCCATCATCTCCAGTTCCTCGGTTCAAGAATCGGAACCTGTTGTTGAGCCAGGTGTAACTGTTACCAGCTTCAAGAAACCCTCCCCTTTCTTAGCTATGGGGTTAGACGCTGAAACCTCCCCTCAAAAATTAGTTGACCAAAGAAAAGGCCGGTTGGTCAATGGCCAAGTTTCTATGAGCACTCCTTCAAAATCGGGTGCCAAGGACAGCAGCACTGGGTCAGAAGTGCCCATCAGAGCTCCCAAGGACAGGCTGTCCGGCCCGGAGGGTAGTGGCTCAAGCCTTCGAAGAGAAACGTCTGCATCAGAACCTCAACCGGAGGCCAGAAATCAAGAAAACGCTGAAGCTCAACAGTCCGGAGACCAGGCTGAGCCAAATCCAAACCTCCCCCTTGCCACTGCTACTGAAAACCCCTCATCAATCATGGAGGAAGTTATGGAGGACTCTATTGAAGAGGCTCCATTCGAGTCTGAGCCTTCCGGACAGACCAGTAGTGCTGTTACTGCCAAAAAAGATAAAGGCAAGGAGAAGTTGTGCTTGAGGCATCCGGAGCTGCCGGAGAGTCTTGAAGGAAGGGTGGGGCCTTGTTTTCACAAGGTCAATGTCAAGTACCTCCTCGCCCAGCAAAAAATTAACTACACATTCATCCACACAGCTGAACTGGGCCGGATGCGAACGAAGTGGGGAATTCCGGAGAACGTGAAGATAAAGATACCTATAAACCAGAAACTCCCATGGATTGCAAATTGAGCGAAATAGTCATCTTCACGGAGCTGTTTAATTGGGGGCTCAGATTCCCCTTGGACCCAGAAATTATCAGATACTTTCATCTGATAAAGCTTTATCCGAGCCAGTTGAGCCCCAATGCTTGGTACACCCTCATGTCCTGCATCATGGCTTCTAGGCTCTCCGGGATCCCTCTACCAATGGAGGAATTTGCTGCTGTGGCCAATCTTTGCAGAAACCACCACATCCCCTTCTACCACTTCAATATGGGGGATAACTTCAAAGGTGTTGATGACCTGCTGGAGTCGGAGAGGAATTGGAGGACTCAATTCCTGTTCGTAAGTGGTGCTTGGGAGAATGGGAAGAAAATCAAGTCTGGAGTCAACCCAAGTCTTCTCACAAGCAGATGGAGGAGCGATCGTAAGCCTCCTTCTTTACATTCTTGTCTTTTGTTTAAGTTAGTTTAAACTAATTGGTCTTAATTTTGCCTTAGCAGAACTGCCCAAGGACTTCAGTGACCACTTGAAAACCGGGCAAACCACTTGCACCAAGATCAACGCTTGGGCTGCTGAGAAGTGGGGGAACCGGTTCCATGTTGCTTTTACAGGGGGCAACCTAGCAAGGTCTCATCTGTGGAACACCACAGGTCGGAGAGACTTAACATGGGAAGAGCTCACCACCCAGTCTCCTCCGGATGTAGTGCTCAAAAGGACGCATGAACCGGACGGGACACTTTACTTGCCAGACCGGGCCAAGGCCCCGAGTAAGATGAAAGGAAAAAAGAAGGGCAAGAAAGTAGTGGGTGGAGCTACCCTGCTGAAGTGGAGGAGGATGTTCCAACGCATCCGGAGGGGCCAGCCCCCAGTTAAATTGATGCTGCTCTCTTAGAAGCGGTGAGTAGGAGAGTGTTAGGCAAGAGGGTCACTCCCCAAGTCCTCCAAGGGCTTCCAAGAGAGACCGTAAACGGGGAGCTGAAAGCAAAGATAGGGAGGCCAAGAAGAAAAAGACCTCTAAGGGTGACGAACTCTCTCTCCGACCTCCGGAGCCTCTTCTCCAAGCTGACCTCACAGACCCAACACAAGCAGAGGAGATACATGGTGACTTCCAAACCGATGACGTCGAAGGGGGAGATCTTAGCATTGATGGGGTAGACATCACTGGTCTAGGTGGGCTTGGTGAGTACTTCATCCATCTTCCCAAATATGAGTTTGCTAGGCCTTATCTCCCTCCGAGCACTTCGAACGCATTCACTTTTAATGGTAAGACTTTTACTGTTTCAAGTGAAAGGGATGTTATAGCTCACTCTTTATTAAGCAATGTTCAGGCGGTGCTCACGTTGGAGAAGCAAGTTCGGAATCAGGCAGACATTATCAAAGACCTCAAGTCTGACAAAGAGAGGATGTCCGATGACCTTCGTACTACCACTTCAAATGCTGCCACTCTAAAGGGGGAGAATGAAGAGCTGAAGAAAAACCAAGAGGTAAGTTCCACAAAAGTCACCACTCTAGAGAACACTATCACAGAGCTCCGGGAGAAGCTGTCCGGATTGGAGAAAGATCTTGCCACTTCAAAAGGGGAGACCAAGGCCAAGGACCAAATTATCACCAATTTGACCAGTGACAAAATTTCTCTTGAAAACGCAGTGTCCCAAGCTGCAGGGGAGAAAGCTGATCTGCTAAGGGAGCAGGAGGCCAAAATCCAGTCCAAGATTGATGCTTATGCCAACAACGTGATAGATACTCAAGAGCAGATGTATGCCAAGGTGAAATCAGACATGGTCCTGCTCTTCCATGAGAAGTTCCCGAAGAGGAACTTTGGTAATTTGTGGCTTCACGTAGAGCCTGAAAACCTCCCATATCAGACAATGGCCGAAGGCGACAAGTTTGGCTTCTTCAGTGCCTCCTCATCTGATGACGAAGAAAACACCAGGGAGAGCCCAGATGAAGAGAAAGATGATCCCAAGGGGAAGAATAAGACAGATGAAGCTGAGCCATCTTCAAAGGCTCGGCCTTAAATTAAGAATTACTTTTTATTTTTCATGTTATCTAAACTAAAGTCCTTGGAAGGCCAAGACACTCTTCTTGTTAACGTGTCCGGTATTTGACCGGATAGATTTTTTACTCTGTTTTGACAATTTGAAAGTCCTTGGAAGGCCAAGGCACTTAAGTTGTTTTAATGAATATCCTTGTTTTGCACAATGCTCACATTATTTCATAGTCTGTTCCAATTTTGATGGCTAGTGTTTAAATATACCTTAGTTATTTTATAGTGAGAGTGTTTAAATTCTCTGATAACGAATGTTTAAGTTGTCATCACTCTTTTGTTTCAATCCGGATAGTGTGACAAAAGACAAAGTAATGACACTTCGAAATTTTTTTAAGAAGGCATCAAATTTTATTTAAAACCCGGACACCTCATTAGAACCTCCTCGTGCCACCAGGGTAGGAAAGAGTATGCCCCCAAATATTTACATGTACGTTTAAACAAGTAAATATTTACACAAATGCTACTCCAAGTACATCCGGAGATGTTCGATATTCTAAGGGTCGGTCAGAACTCTTCCATCATTGTCTTCTAGCCAATATGTTCCAAGTTTAAGCCTTTCAACAACCATATAAGGTCCTTCCCAAGTCGGGGCCAATTTGCCGAGCAACTTCTCTTTAGTGTGTAAGAAGACCTTCCTCAATACCTTGTCCCCCGGTTGGAAATCTCTTCTTTTAACTCTAGAAACAAATCTGCTCCTCATTAAGCCCTGATAGTGTGCAGCTCTAAGGTGAGCTTTAACTCGTCTTTCTTCTATTAGGTCGAGCTGACTTCTGATTGCCACTTTATTAGCGCATTCGGAGAAGCTGTGAACACGAAATGATGGGAGAGTTTCCTCTATGGGAGCTATTGCATCCATCCCATAGACCAAAACAAAGGGTGACTCCTGTGTTGCAGCCCCAGGTGTTGTCCGCTAGGCCCACAAAAATTCTTGTAAATAGCTAGGCCACTTCCTAGCAGCCCTTTCCAAATTCTTCTTTAAACCAGACAATATAGTTCTGTTAGCCACTTCAACCTGACCATTTGCTTGTGGGTGGAAAGGTGAAGAGAAACAATGTTGTATACCCCTTGAGGCACAGAAACTCTCCATTTCCCTATTGTCGAACTGTGGCCCATTATCTGTCGTTATCTTTTGTGGAACACCAAATCTACAACAAATGTTTGATATAATGAATTTTATAATGGCTTTTGATGTAGTTCCTGCCAGAGGGGCTGCTTCAACCCACATCGAAGTAATCGATTGCAACAATTATAGTTTTACGCCCTCCGGACGCCATAGGAAAGGCCCCACTAAATCCAATCCCCAACGAGCAAAAGGTATAGGCTCAGAGATTGATTCTAAAGGAATGGATAGGATGTGAATTTCATTGTTGTATCTATGGAATGGGTCACACCTTCTCACCAGTTCTTTAACATCCTGCATGATGGATGACCAATAGTAGCCAGCCAGTAAAACTCTCCTTGTTAGAGCCCTGAATACACAATGAGTTGATCCCTCTCCATCATGCAACTCGGAGAGGACTACTTGAGATTCATCATCCCCCAAACAGCGCAGAAGAGGTTTACAATAAGACTTTTTATATAGAATGTCTCTTAGTATGATAAAACCACGAGCCTTGTGCTTCAGTTTTCTTGCCTGTGATTTATCCGGAGGCACGATGCCATCAGAGAGGTATTGTAGGAGTGGAAATCTCCAATCCTGAGGTTGTTTCACCTGGACTTCAAAAATTTCTTCTTCTTTACCCATATTAAGTTGAATGGAGGGGCTTTCCAGTACATGGATCCATGGATATGACTCTGCGTAGGCTGTAATTGCCAATGAATCTACTAATTCATTCTCTGTCCGGGGTATATGCTCATAAATAGTGCTTTTAAACTTGAGTGCTTCATTTTTAAGGAGAAGTAAATACTTCACTAATTGTTCTTTTTTAGCCTCAGATTGAACTTGAGCATGGTGGATAAGAAGCTGGGAGTCACTCATTAGCTTTACCCTCTTAGCCCCACAAACATAGGCTAACTTTAAACCAGCTATAGCTGCTTCGTACTCGGACTCGTTATTGAAAGCCCTAAAAGCAAAACATATAGCCTGGTACATTCTGTCACCATATGGAGAAGTCAAACACACCCCTACACCACATCCCATAGTGCTGGATCCACCATCCGTCCGGACGACCCAAACCTTTTTGTCTTTCAATTCAGTAGCCTGCTCTGAATCTCTGTCGGAGTGAAATTCAACCAAAAAATCAGCCACAGCTTGGGCTTTGGCTACTGTGTTTAGTCATCCTGCTTGAAATGTCTACCTTTTGGAGAATATTCTTCAAAGGAAAAGATGTCCGGACGATAATAAGATGAGCCTGGAAATAAGGCCTCATCTTTCTAGCAGCTATCACCAGGGCCAATGCTAATTTTTCAAGTTTCAAATAACGCCTTTATGCATCTATCAAGCTTTTGCTGATGTAGTACACTAGATGGGGGTAATTATCTACTTCTCTTACCAACACAGCACTGATGGCACAACTTGAAACTGCCAAATATACCAAGAGTGTCTCCCCATCAACTGGTTTAAACAAGGTTTTGGGGGAAGACAGGTGCTTCTTGATCTCATTGAAAGCCTCATCACACTATGAGGTCCAATCGAATCCCTTTGCACCTTTCAAGGTTTGAAAAAATGGGGCACACCTGTCCGAATACCTTGAGATAAATATGTTTAAAGCAGCTAACCTCCCCGTTAGTCGTTGTACTTCTTTAACATTTCGAGGAGGCTCCATTCGGAATAGAGCATTAAGCTGGTCCGGATCGGGCTGTATCCCATGCTCACTTATAATATAGCCTAGAAAATTCCCGGATTGTACTCCGAACACACATTTTTCTGGATTTAACTTTAAATTCACTTTCACCAAGCTGGTAAAAGTTTCTTGGAGGTCAGCCAAGTGCAATTGCTCATCCACAATCTTCACCATCATGTCATCGATGTATACTTCCATATTCCTTCCAATCTGATCAGCAAAGGCTTTGTTTACCAATCTCTGATAAGTAGCGCCAGCATTTTTCAACCCAAATGGCATTAACTTATAGCTATGAAGACCCATGTCACTGACAAATGTGGTATGCTCTTGATCCTTCGGATCTACTTGGATCTGATTGTATCCGGAGAAAGCATCCATAAAGGACAGCAGCTTATTCCCAGAGGTAGAGTCAACTAGTTGGTCAATCCGGGGAACTGGATACAGATCTTTTGGGCAAGCCCTATTGAGGTCTGTGAAGTCAATACACATACACCACTTGCCATTTTTCTTTTTCACCAAGACCGGATTGGAAGTCCATAAAGGATATTGAGACTCCTTGATATGCCCCATCTTTATGAGCTTGTCAACCTCTTGCACAATAACATCAGCCTTTTCCTTGGAAAAAGCCCTTCTCTAAACAATGTGTTTCTACCTCTTCGACTGGTATTAACACTCCAGGGGTCTCTATGGGGTCATCAATTTCACCCTCACCCCCAGAAATCCCCTCAAATTGCTATTGCTCGTTGATACGAACTGCCCCCAACGACCGGGGAGCCAGGGCTGTAACATAACATTCTCTTGCAACCTTTTGACTGCTCCAGACAACTCCCACCTGTCCCTGAACAGCATATTTCAAACATTGGTGGACTGTTGAAGCCACTGCATGCATCCTAGAGAGCCAAGACCTCCCTAAAATAACATTATAGCAAGTGGGACAATCCACCATAATAAAAAGTATCCTGACCATCTTCTTGAAAGGGCCCTTGCCCAACAAAACTTCTTCTTCGAACTCCCCGATCACATCTGCTGAGCTGCCAGTAAAGCCCACAATTGATATGTCTGAACTCTGAATTACAGCTGGATTTTTCATTCTCTTGTATGTGGTTAAGAAAAGGATATTGGCTGAGCTTCCAGTATCCACCAAAATTCGTCTTATGTCATTGCCCCCAATAGATGCTCCTATGAAAACAACATCTTCATGAGGGCCAGCTATATCTCTTAAATCATCTTCATCAAAAACAATGAAGGGGAATGGGATTTGCAATTGATAGGAAGTCATGCCTCCTTCTAGCTGGGTAACCAATGTATGAACGTGCCTCTTCCTCGAAGAAGCACTAGGAGCTGTCAAAGTATCCCCTCCTAAAATTGTAAGTGACTCAAAAAACTTAATGAGCCCGGAGACTGTCCTAGAACATTCCTCAATGGTACCCACTCTATTTCGAGTTGGATCAGGATCCAAGTATTCATATTCCACATCAAATCTTTCGATTATAACCATGGCTCCCTCCGGAGCAGCATTACTTGGACCAACCCGGTGAGTATTGTCAAGCCTATTACCTCCTCTTCTTTTAACGTAAGCCCCCAGCTTTCCCCTCTCAATCAAGTTCTGAACCTCTTGTTTTAAAGCTATACAATCATCGGTGTTATGGCCAGTATCATTCTGATACTGGCAGAAAGAGTTATTACGGTGTTCTCTAGGGGATTGTAGTGTGGCCGGTCTTCTTCGCCTTATTTCCAGACTGATTCTGATTGGGGTTTGGTGCCACTGGGGCAGACCTCACCTGCCTGTGCACCCTTGTTTTCTTTGTTTCATCAACGGTAATCTGTTTTCCAACCTGATTCAGCAACCCTCCCCAAGTCATAGCCTTCTTTCTGGTTACCGAATCAGCCAAATTGCCAGGGTTCAAGCCCTGTCTTAGAGATGCTATCGCAACCTGCTTGAAGCAGTCAGCCAACCCATTCTTGGTGTTCACAAAACAACTTATATATTATTTTAAGGATTCGTTCAGTTCCTCGGCACAATGGATTATTGTGTCGCCGTTGCCTTTTAATTCTTTACTCCCAACGAATTGCCTTCGAAAGGACACCCAAAAAGTATCGAAATTCCTGATACAGCCTTGTGGTAGGCTGTTATACCATTTTAGAGCACTCCCCGTAAACGATTGGGAGAATGCTCTACAAAGTAGCTTGTCATCATCATCAAAGTTCATCATAAAGTTTTTAAATTGCTCTAAATGGTTGTCCGGATCAGTACTGCCATCGTACTTTTCCATTTTGGTGTTGTCAAACCTCTTAGGGAGGTTTACGGACAGAATTTTGGAAGACAATGGAGATTGCCTCCAATTTCTTCCACGACTGAACACAGTATCCTAGAAAGAGTTGCGAAGATACCTGGTTCATCGTGGAAAGGGAAAGGATCCATCAACATCCGGTCTACATGCCTCCGGCTGTGAGATGACCCTTTGCCGATATTCTTCTTTATCTTTCCATGTCTATCCCTTTTTCTCGAATATTTTTGATCTGCTTTTGCTTCTTTTTAGTTCGACCCTCATCGCTGCTAGAGGATAATGATTCTTCAACTCCCTCATCATCCGAAGAGCTATCAGAAGACTCTGAGCCTGAGTCAGAACTCTCCACTTCCTTAGACCGGTGAGATTTTTTAGAGCTAGCATGAGTCTTTTTGGTACTCACATGAGTCCTTGAAGGCTCATGCTCTCTGGGGTTATCGGTGTGATGAGCAACTGATGCTTTCGATTTTTCTTTCATGCCCATCTTAACCTTTTCCGCCCTCAGAGCTTCTATCTCGCCTTTTATCCTATCGCGCTCCTCGATAGTGTATTCATCGTTTTCACCCACCACTTCGAGCAAAGCTTGTGGCACTTCCGGGGCGTCCGGATTCATTCGGACTGATTTTTGCTGATGGTTTCGAATGCTTGATTCAAGCACCATCGTCCTCCCACTGTGTTCGCCAATTTGGTGTGGTTAATTTATGTCTGAGGGTAATTGGGTAATTTGTTCAGAGTTTTGTGGAAGTTTATGGGTATTTAATATTTCGAGTAGAGAGTAGAGGGAGAATTAAGCTGCCTGGTTGCAGTTAATTTTCATTACCCCTATTTAATGCAGGTGGTTGGGTATTTATACCCTTACCTATGTGCTTTATGGGTTTTCGGGTCATGTTTAATGGACCCGAGTTATGTTTAAAGACCCATGAGCTCTTAGTAGGAGAGCAAGCAGCTTAGTCAAGAAGTGTTTAGGTTTTTTAGTATTTTTGTCATAGTTCGATCAGTCCAATGGGCTAAGTGTTTGAAGTGGTCTGTCCGGTCCGGTGGCCTTGGTCTGATCTGTCCCTGTCCGGAGAGGAAGCAGTTTTCAGACTCATCAAGTTACAAACAATATAATAATTTGATTACCAAAAAATAAAAACACTTATAATATATGTTATAATAAAAATATAATAACAGTGGTAACTTATTACTTATAAACTATAATCAAACAATAATGATAATTATTAAAATAAAATAATAAAATTATTATAACCTATTATAAAACTATAATTATTAAAATTATAATGGAACTATTTAACCAAAATATTAATCAAACCATTATAATAATCAAAATATATGACGGTTATCGATTCGAATTTGACGAAACTGGACTGAACCGCTAGATTATCTATTCAGACTACACCGTACCACTAAACTTTCAGTTCTAGTTTTTAAAACCCAGACCGGGACCACTAAATTTTTAAGGGTGAAGCTATTTCCTCCATCATATTTTTTATTTCCTCCATGTTTTAAAATAAAAAAGGACTTATCACTTGCTTTTACTATCTTGCCCTCATTTTACCTTCTAATTTATAACTTGATGTCATTAACCATTATGAAATCTTTATATCCACAAACACATGATTAAGCCAAATTAAATCCAAGATATATGATTTATCTTCTAAAATTGAACTCTAAAACAAAAAAAATCAAATTTCTTAAAGATTACTCATGGAAGAGGAACACGCCCAAACCAAATATTTAATACCGAAGAACATCCCCAAATCAACCAATAAGGTAATTTAATCTTGTTTTTTTAGTTTTACATTCATCTAATTTAAAAATCTGTGTTAAAAAAATATATCTTTAAAAATCCCGATTTGTACAGGTTTTAGCAGAAAAGAACTAATTCTCAGACAACAGATAGGAAACGGTTGTTTTTTTTCTAAAAAAAACACTTGATTCCGAGACAACACCTAGGAATCTGCTGCATTTTTTTAATAAAAAATACCTGATTCCAAGACAGCACCTCGGAATCCGGTGCATTTCGTCTGTTTCAATAAATAATGGTGTATTTTTCAGTGTTGTTTTTTTAAATAACGAATGATTTCTACCTTAGACGAATTCGAGAAAACTTGCCGTTGTTTTTCAAGATTAGAAGAGAAAACGAATAGGTGGCTAAAGTTTGTTATTTTTCAAGATTTGAAGAGAAGGCCGTTTTTATAGTGGCTAGGCTAGGCTAGGTGGTAGCGCCAAGATACGAGATGGAACAGGCGGCTGAAAATACAGAGAAAGAAGATTGATAGATCTAACCCTAGGTCAGAGTAAAAGAGACGTTAAAGAAAATCAAATTATATTCAAAAAAATTTGAAAACAAAAATAAGGTATAAGATTCTTTATACAACACTACCCAAAACCCTAATTCCAAATAAGGAAAATTACATAAATGTTTTAAAATAAAATAAATAAATAAATAAAATTAACGCTAAAATATTAAAACTGATTTTCAAAGGCTTTTCAGGTCGAATTTGAGTACCTGTTTGACCCAATTCCGATACATGTGCGAGAAACCAGTTTGTTCGCAGTCTTCGCTATATCAACCTTCCCTGGTTGGGAAGAATTCGACCTCGAATTCGGAATGCTGAAACATTGACAGAACTGCAAAAACATTGGCCTGTTCACTGCTGATTTCAACCGATACTAGCACAAGGGTGTGAGATGTGAGAATCTGAATATTGCAGCTCTTGTCAAGAAGTGGTTTCTCAGCTTTTTCCATCTGTGCCATGCCATCAGCATTACTGTGGTCAGCGATAACAAGATATAATCCACCAACTTGTTCTATGTCTGCCTTTTCAACCCATTTACTAAGCATAACAGCACCCTTGCGCGTGTAACGAGTTGTTGTCTTTCCAGTTCCAGACTGTGCTTGTTGTATCACATCAAAACCCTTAGAGAAAGGAATAATTCATCTTTGTTGAAAAGTAGATGGCTTCTCAAGTTCTGCAGAGTATATTTCTACCAGCAGATTCAAAACATTGCAATCTTCTACTTTTAACTTTTTATTGTTTCTTTTATTTCCCCAACCATCACCAAAATTCCTTCAGGTTCTATTACAAAACTTAACCCTTTATCCATTAAAACACCAATATTTTCTTCTAACAATCTCTTCATAATATGAAATACGAAAATATCATCTTCATCCACAGATAACCGAAACAAGGGTTCGGTTGTAGGATAACCGGAAATACCTGGAAGGCGTGCTTCGTAGTCCTTCTTCAACAAAATCTTTGGAGTGAAGTAGTATGGTGTACTGAAGTCTGAGACAATTTCTTGATCTACAAGTTTCTCCTTAATATTAATTAGATCTTCATTATCCCATTCTTTAACATCAACGCTCTTCTCCTCAATCTCATCGTCGTAGACATCATAAATTGGATCTCCGAATTTCGACCAAGTTTCATCAGAAATTTCACCCTGGTAGTCACCCTCATACTCAACAAAGAGTGGATGG
Organism: Limnanthes douglasii subsp. nivea; assembly: GCA_036936605.1. Lineage (NCBI taxonomy): Eukaryota > Viridiplantae > Streptophyta > Magnoliopsida > Brassicales > Limnanthaceae > Limnanthes > Limnanthes douglasii. The sequence continues at coordinate 92,439,661 of JAUPFV010000005.1, forward strand.
TCGAGTATCCACGAACCCTCCATGTCGCAAACAGCTACTTGATGGATCTCCTTCCCCTTTGTTTTTCCAAATTGTAGCCGTGGCTGTGGTTGGATCCTGTGAAAAAGGCTTTCGCCTTTGAATTTATGGTTGGAGTTTGAAATTCGGTGGTGGCCAACCTTTCAATATCTTCTATCGCTTTCTTCATTTGATGTCACATCGAATTCATCCATTCATCTATTTGCGATCGGAACTGACGGAATACATCACGGTCGACCGATTCTGCGATCGGAAGAGTGGACTTCCCCCGCAAGGATCTCTTTGGCGGCATACCGTCGTTACCCACGCCGTAGGAACTCTGGCTCTGATACCAATATAGTACCGCCAAGCTACGAGATGGAACATGCGGCTGAAAATACAGAGAAAGAAGACAAACAATAGAAGATAGACAGCTCTATCCCTAGGTCAGAGTAAAAGAGACTTTAAAGAAAACAAAAATAAGGTATAAGATGCTTTATATAGCACTACCCAAAACCCTAATTCCAAATAAGAAAAATTATATAAATATGTTAAAATAAATAAATAAATAAAATTAACGCTAAAATATTAAAACTGGTTTTTGGAGGCTTTTCAGGTCGAATTTGGGTGTCAAACTTTGTGACAAATTCACATTTTTCAAATCTGACGGGCTCGTCGATATCTTCGATTTGAGTACCTGTTTGACCCAATTCCGATACTTGTGCGAGAAACCAGTCTGTTCGCAGTCTTCGCTGTATCATTCGGGTTTATGAGTGCTTGATGGTGAGAAGCTAATAGGACAGGTTGGGTGTGCATAAATTAAAGGGATGGGAGATAGTTGAGATAGGGTGGGAGATAGTTGACATGGTGGTAGAAGTCGATGGAGTTGTTGGAGAATAAATGAGTTTTGGGATAAAAAAAGGTAAATATGTTATTTCTTTTATCAAAGAAATAACAAAATGGAGTTTTATTTTTTTATTGAAAAAATAAAAAAAATTAAGGGTTGAGCTATTTCCTCCATAAGATCTATTATTTCCTCCATTTTAAATTTTTAATAAAACACTGAATATTTGTTTTTACCTTATTGCCCTTTATTTACTTTCTAATTTATAATTTGATGCCACTATCCACTATTAAACTCTTATTACAACAAACACATCATTGAGATAAATTACAGCCAACATATATGATTTAACTTCTAAAATTAAACCCTAAAAACATAAAAACTCAATTATTTTTAAGATTAGTCACAAAATTACATGTTTTTTAAAAAGAAAACATGTAGTTAACATTTTTTTTAAAGCATGTGATTCTGAGTTACTCAAAATCACATATAATATTTAAAAAAAGAACCCAATCAACACACACTAATCAAACCATAAAAAAACTATATTTTGAACTCAATATACAGGAAAGAAACACTTAAACCAGAAATTGATATTAAAAAACGATTAAACTAGTAACTCGACATGCAGGAACTCGATTAAACTAGTAACTCGACATGCAGGAACTCGATTAAACGACGAATACGTTTTTTTTCTTCATATAGAGTTCCTATAACTCATTATGCAAAAAAATCATAGATTTTTATCTTTGGAACTCTAGAAACTGCTTCAAAATTGTTTGGTTGCTAGGGTTTTTTAGGGTTAGAAGAGAAGAGGTGAATGTGAATAGTTACTGTAGAAATTTGGGTTTTCGATGTACAATTAAAACAAGGATGAATTAGGATTTTCCTTTATGGAGGAAATAACAAGATGGAGTTTTTTATGAACGATGGAGGAAATAATAAATTTTATGGAGGAAATAGCTTCACCCAAAAATTAATGAAGGAAATAGCTTCACACAATTTTTAATTTGGTTCGATTCAGTTACGAATTCGGTCCAATTTCCGGTTTCTGATTGATATGTTATTATTACTAGAATAAACGATGTAAAAATTAAATCTTAAAAGTTAATATGTGAATTTCTTTTAATGGTTCATTGTCTAATAATTTAATAATATAAGACATAATTTTTTTTTTTATTACCGATAGATTGTAACCATTTAACTACAATTTTATCGATTTTATCCGTTCCGTTTCTAAACAATGAATTTTATATTAGTTCTATATATTTTTCGATTTACCATTTCTACCGGTACCATTTTTATCGGTTTTAATTTTCAAACGAACTAAGCGGGTCCGATTTTCGGAAACCATTAAGAACGGAAACCAGTAATAAGAGCCTTACCTACTTATTTTGATTGCCGTTTTTTCTATTGAACATATTTAACAGCAAATTTTACCTTTTAACCATTTTTATATTGAATACGGTTTCAACTATTGAAGGCATTAAATATAGATTTGACTTTCAATAATTTAAATATACAATTCAAATATACAATTGAACACGTCATTTTACAAACTCAAAGAAACAGTCATTAACTATATTATTATTGTGTATGATAAATTTATTAATAGTATATATACATTCAGACTATGTATTCTAAACCATACCTCCAAGTTTGATCCGGTACCACAGAAAAAATGAATCAAAACAGGAGTCTATACTATCCATTTTCTCCAGCAAAACAACTAAAGAATCCACAATTCTTTAAATCTATCTTAAAGATTGCGTGTACTACTGCTTTCTTGTTCCTATCTTCTCCATTCTTTATCGCTCTTTCTTGCATTGGGGTACCTTGCAAGCTCGGGTCGTGGGTCGTCCAGTGCGTGATTAAAAATCGTTTCGCGTGCTTTGGATCCAATAAGAGGGTTTCAGCTGAATATTCCTCCTCTTCGGATATTGATTAGGATGATAGTGATGAACCTGATCGGAGTTTGAGTATAAAGAAAAGTAAATATAGTATACGGATTGATCGATTCAAATCTATATACAGAACAATGATCAATAGGTGAAGATTATATGAGCTTTCCGACAAGAACTTACTAGTTACTATAAGTCTGTTTTCTTCTCTTAGATTGATCTTGTAAATGTTTATATGAACACTCTTGTTAGTTGAGTTTTATGTTTGCCATGGAATAAAAAATTGTACATACACAATCAATTAACTTCTGATTTTCTTTTTATATGAATAAATATAAACAATACCGGACAATGATATGCGTGAAGCTATTTTCACCTGATTTCGTTTTTGTCCCATTCGAAAATACCCATCCGACAATGATTGACCCGATTTTCATCTATGCTTGCGTTAGAGATTTTTTTTTCATTGGATAATTTGTTCTATTCGTAACAATAGTTAAATGGATACTTTTATTTAATAATAGAATCAAGTTAAACTATGATGACGATTGTTCCTTATCACATAAATCTAAGAGTGGTATCATTGTGAACATTGAAAATTTAATTAAAGCTTTTGATTATTTATATGTTTAAAAATTTTGTTTTTTTTTGTTTTTTTTCTTAGGAGGGAACCCGCAGCCGCTACTCAGAGTGTAATGAGTGCGCACAAGGTAAACCCTCAGCCTGACGCAATAGCCTGCAAACCAATGCCAGAAGGTAAACCACACAAGGTAGAGGAACTCGAACTCATGACCTTTGATCACAAACATGCCATACTCAACTAACTCGGCTACCCCCTTGTGAGCTATTTTGTTTTTATTTTATTACTGAATTAAGAGGATTAATTGATGGTTTACTTTACTACTTCATTAATCATACAACTCACAAAGACATAGAAAGTGATTCATTAATGATTATTGAAATGTTTAGTATGAATATTGTCTCGCGTAAGGAAGCTTATTAGGCCTCAAATGACTTTGAGGCATGTCTTTCGGAAGCAAAACCTTGTTGGCGATTGGATTTCAAAAGTAGGTTATAAAAAACAAAACAGATTACGAATTCAATCTTTTTCAAACTCTTACTCCTCTCCACTCTATCATCTATCTAGAAATCTTAAATTTAGGTTACTTAATATTAGTTAAGTAACTTAGCTTTAAACTTGGATTACTAACTTGTTTGGCATGATAAATCGTGACCACTATTTGTCTATGTTTTATTTGTCAGGACACTCTTTATGTACGTACATCACTTGAACTCTACATAGGATATTAGCATTAGAGAAGCGCCAAATGACAATGGTTTTATAGCTCACCATGAAGATTTCATTTGGCTTTAGATAATGTTTTTTATTTCAACTTTTTATATTACCTTAAGATGAATATTTTGTCTCATCATGTAACAGTTTATATTTAATGAAAGTAATTGTTTGTCAAAATAAAATTGATTGATCGAATCTGTTGACTATAACAAGTTTGTGGTATATGAGGGAAGCTTACCATAAATTTTGAAATTAAAAGACTATATAGAAAACATTATCAAAATTTATAGCCATTCAGCATACATTTTGAAATCAAAAGACTATATCATATAAATCATCACAACCAAGTGATTAATCACAAGTTTAAACAACAAAAAACAAAGGGTGAAGCTATTTCCTCTATAACATTTTTTATTTCCTCCATTATTTCAGAAAATACACCATTTTTTTATTTCATCCGTAAAGGAAATTATTAATTTACCCTTCTTTAAAATTTTATTCCAAAAACTCATATTTACCTTATTCTCAAACAATCACCCAAACACCATATCTACCTTAATTGTTATCCAGCAACCTTATACCCACCATATTTACTTCTACCCATAAACTCTAATCTTATCAATATAAAAATACACAGCCATCAGTTTTTTAAACCGAGAAAAAAAACGTAGCCACCACTTTCGATTGAAGCAATATATCAAAGGTAAAAATATTTCCTAAATCTTTTTTTAATCGATCAGATGGAAAGAGTTCCAGGAAGTCAAATTTACTCATTTTCTACTTTTCTTTGATTAATTTTTATGAAATTTGAGTTTTTTTTGTTTATTAAGGTTTTAGAAGTCAAATGATATATGTTGGATGTAATTTGACTTAATGATGTGTTTGTTCGAATAAAGGTTGGATAGTGTATAGTGGCATCAAAATATAAATTTAAAAGTAAATTAAGGGCAATAAAGTAAAAACAAGTGTAGTATTTTTTTAAAAGTTGAAATGGAGTAAATAATAAATCTTATGAGGGAAATAACTTCACCCAAAAACAAATTATACACATCCTATTATAAACACATATTCATTCCCGCAGCCCCCAAGGGGTAGCCGAGTTGGTTGAGCATGGCATTCTTATAACCAAAAGGTCATGAGTTCGAGTCCCACTGCATACGCTTTCTCGGCTGAGCCTGTCACGTTGTGTGGTTTACCTTCTGGCGTTGGTTTGCAGGCTATCGCGTCAGACTGAGGGTTTACCCTGTGCGCACTCATTGCACTCTGAGTAGCGGCTGCGGGTTCCCTCCGAAAAAAAAAAAAACATATTCATTCCCGCAATATTAAAAGATCAAAACACAATTTTCTTTAAAAATAAAACTCTTGTAACTTTTGAGTTAAAATTTGTCCTAAATTAAGATGAAACAATTAATATTAAATTAAAAAGGAAGTCACTATAGTTAAAAAACAAATTACATCAAATAAATTTCAAATACATAGCTTGTTGGAAAATAGATATATGAATAATAATTTTGAAAAAATTTGTTCTTTCGATGTCATGCAACGATCTTTCGGTGTATGAGACAACCTTAGTAAACAAATAATTAAAATAAACAACAACTGAAATAAATACGATCCAATTATTAATAACGGAATTCTACATCAAATATGTTACAGTATTTAGGGTAACTAAATAAGGTTAAGGTAGGAAAAATATGTTTCATAGATACGAATATGGTGCACCGATGGTGCGCACCTTGAAACATACGAATATGGTGCACCGATGGTGCACACCCACTGCACCATCGGTACAACATCTTCCTCGAAATTTCCGCAATAAAGATTACCCTCAAACCTCAAAAATCAAGAAAAAATCCCTAATTTTCATAAATTATAACCGCTAATTTCATCTATGTAACCACAAAATAGCATCCATAAATAGTTTTACACTATATACTGACAATTATTTTTATGTAAATCTAACTAATAAACAAAAAAACTAAAAAAAATCAAGAATAAAAAAGTCAATAACATAAAAATTAAGAACAAAACCTTACTTCCGAAGATTGAGTATAATATACTTCTTTACCATTAGAGGAGGAAGATGTCGCTAGGGTGTGGCAGGGGTCAGAGTATTTTCGTTAGAGTTAAAGTTTAAAGAGAAAATAAGAGAAAGTGAGATTCGAAAGAATGAAAAAAAGGAAAACACAAATAAGAGTTGGATATGTTTAGAAAAATAAAATACCAATAAATAGTCTCATAAGTTTATTTTTATCTAAAACTGAGTGAATCTTATAAATGAGTGGGTTCCACCCCAATGGGATGAAAATAGTTTGACCTTAATAAAGATGTATCCACACCACAACACTCTAATTTTTAAGAATATTGTTTTACGAAATAAAATCTTAGAAACATAGATAAGATCATGTGTATATTTTGCTAAAAAATTCGCATCTCATAAACAAAAAACACTTACGCACCATTTAAAAAGTACATCTAAAAATTAGATTAAAGTTTGCCTAATACCTTTGTGTTTCACATATGAACCTTTTCTTGATGTTATATAGTAAAAAATATTAAAACGATAAAATCTTATTCTATGTAGATGTTTTAAGAAAATAAATTTACCGGTGTTTATTTTTTTTATTTTTCTTCTTCAACGTAAATTTTGTAAGCTGAGGCGGTTACAAATGATCTTACATAGTAAAAATTGCATTTATTGTTTTCTTTTGAAGAAAAATGATAATAACCTAGTTAATCAAGAAGGATTTTTCGTTACAGAGAAAATATAAAGAGGTTGAAAATAAAGAATAATACTCTCGTGTTATAAAATTTAAGGTTTAGACTTTTATTTATGTTTAGAGCTTGGAATACTCTAAATTAAATAAAATATCATATATATTAGTATTTTTTGGTTAGGAATCAAGATGCAATATTTATCACATAAAATAGAATAAATAAAATTAAAAGAAAAAAACAAAAGATTTAATATGGTTCGATAAAAATATCTATATTCACGAGTATTTCCGAAATAGTTAGTTTCACTATGATAAAACTAGGTTATAGATTTCATGGTTGTCAATTCTATAACCCTATGAGTCTATTTATAGAAGATTAAACAGACAACATAAAATAGATTTCCACATATTGGACCTAATGGGCCAAATAGCTTGAGTATTAAACAATAATAAAATAAAAATTATGAACACAATGTACATTGCAAACACAAGTATATAAAGAGACACTGCAAACAAAATAATCACGAGAAACATTAGAAACACAAGATCATAAAGGATTTTTTGTATAACCAATTATTAAAGCCTCAACACTATTCGACTCATTCTCAACAAATCATGCATTCTAGGTGAATATAATTTCTTCACTATCAATAAATAACTTCTCTTTATCTGACTCACCAAATTCCATTAAAACATTCACTTGATGCTGCAAACATCAATCCAGTTTAAGCACTCCATAAACTTCCAAACCGAAACTACCTCGTCATTATATCTATTTGATTATCATATATAGGCACGTTCTTCACATAAAATATTCTCTTTGTATTGTCATGGTACATCTGGTTCCATGTAACGTGTATGTTATTTTGACTATCACAATATAATTTTATGGTAGTTTAGCTGAGGCCCAAATTTGGCACCAAAGCTTGCAACTATAGTGCCTCATTAGTTGTCTCTGTTGCAGTCATGTATTGGGCCTATATTGTAGACAAATAAATTCTTCTTATCTGACTTACCAAATGCTATTAAATCATTCACTTGATTCTACAAACACCAATCTAGTTTAGACCCTCCCTAAACTTCCAAACCGATACTACCTGGTCATTATATCTCTTGGATCATCATATGTAGACACGTTCTTCACATAAACGATTCTCTTTGATATTATGTCACAAATAAAGTGATACCATGCCATATTTTGTGTTGTACGCTCATGGTACATATGGTTTCATGTAACGTGTATGTCGCTTTAACTATCAGAAAATAATTTTATGGTAGTTCAGCCGAGGCCCAAATTTGGCACCAAACCTTGCTACCATATTGACTTATTATTTGTCTCCGTTTAGAGCTATGTATTCGACCTCTATTGTAGACAAAGAACTTCTCTTTATCTGACTCACCAAATGCCATTAAAATATTTACTTGATGCTGCAAACACCGATCCAATTTAGGCACTCCCTAAACTTCCGAACCGATACTACCTGGTCATTATATCTCTTAGATTATCATATGTAGAAAAGTTCTTCATATAAACGATTCTCTTTGATATTATGTCACAAATAAAGTGATACATGTCATATATTTGTTTTATACGCTCATGGTACATCTGGTTCCATGTAATGTGTATATTATTTTGACTCTCACAACATAATTTTATGCTAGTTCAATCAATGCTCAAATTTGGCACCAAACCTTGCAACCATATTTCTTCATTAGTTGTCTCCATTACAACCATGTATTTGCCTTCAATTGTAGAAAAATACATAGTATCTTGCAACGTTACTTTCCAACTGATCGTACTCTCACATAGAGAAAACACATATTATGTTAAACATTTATTTTATCCACATCCCTTGGAAAATTCGAATTAACAAAACCAACTATTGATGTTGTTATATTATTAAACTATTCACCAACATCGGTCTTATTGATGGTCAAACCTATATTCATAATATTATTCATATACCAAAGTATCAATTTCACTGCCTATTAGTGTTCTTTCTCAGGACATCCAATGTACATGTTGACCATAGTAACCGTATGCAAAATACCAGGATGTGTGCATGCAATATCATACATAGTCATGCTAATTTCACTTGCGTATGAAACCTTCAAAATTTATTCCAGCAAAACACCATCTTTAGCTGATCTTGTTATAGATAACTTGAAATGAATGGGAAATAAGATGTTGACTGTCTTGGTACTAAACATGTTGAATTATTACAAAATATTCTCAATGTAGTTTCTATGAGACAGGTGTAATGATCCTATGATTATGTCTATAATAATCTCCATCCCTATATTTTTATTTTTCCTACCCAGATCCTTCATCTCAAACTCAACACTAAGTTTCTTCTTTATATTAATAATGTATGGTATGATACCAGAAAAAATGAGCATATCATATATATAAAACAACAAGTAAACATAAGAATATTCTGATGTCTATTGATGATACACGCAAAACTGTCATATGGACTCTTTCCGAACCTTGTTGACAATACTAATGTATCAAATTGTTTTTACTATTTCATAGGTGATTACTCCAAACCATATAGTGGCTTCACGAGCAGACACGCCTTATCCTTCAATTTTTGTTTGAAAAGTCCCTCTCCCTGTCTCATGTAGATTTATTCCTCCAATTCAACATGTAGAAATGTATTCTTCACATCTAACTTCTTAAGTTGTAAATATTTTAAAACTACTATGACTAACAAAATTCGAATCAAACTATTTCACTACTTGGATCATCATTAACCTGAAGTGTACCCAACAAAATATACACTATATAGTGTTATTTTTTATTAGATAACCCAAAATTACCTTATCATTTCAGATGATAACTAACAATAAACTAGAAAGAGCATGTCAGAGCTTATCGACGTTTAATTTTTCCAACCATAATCTCATTCTTAGCTACTACATAAATGAACTTTGATTTCTAACGAAGTGCAACATGGAAGCAATACAACCTCACAATCACTACATATTGACTTCCAACTGGTCTTACTCTTGATACGATATATCTCGCTACGGTTTATACTCTTATATATGAGACAATATTATAATTAAGCGGATGAGTTGGTATTAGGTAATAATTATGTAAGATACTTTTATAGTATAATAATGATGACATGACAATGTATACGATGATGATAGGGTAAAATTGTCACTAATGACGAGTCACGATAAACAAGACATCATAAGCTAATAGGAAGATATTAATACGACGAGTCTCAATCATAGGAAGAAAGGAATAAAACTGATTATTTGGCTTAAAGAAAAAAAAATGTGTCTAAAAGACAATTTTGGAAGCTTCTATTTTTTTGGAAGATGTTTCTTTTATTTTTAAGATGAGACTTTGTTATTGTCATCGAGCGAGACCACCAAGATGAAACAAGCTATACTCGTAACAGTTTCATCTCCAAAATTTCCATAAGCAATCATAGTGGCAAATCCTAGTTCATTGTAATGGTTTACATGCACCGGTTGCCCAAAAATATCCATTGACATGCGTTACAACAACGAGAACATGCCAAATTTTTAAACGATGCAATATGCGGTACGCTGCATACCTCAATTTAGTACACATCTGTTGACCTTAAATGTATTTTGGAACCCTACTTAGCACTTTAAGTATCACTTATCTGATCATTATGCTTCTCAATCTAAGCTAGTAGTCGAATATATCGTTTCAAGAACTTCATTTGAACAAATTCGAATGACCCCATCCCCTCCGCGGTATGATTAAATCTCATATTTTATCTCATCACCCGGACACTATTATACAGAAAGTCAAATATATATTTTAATTTAGTATAAAAATAACAAAGATAGACATAATCTTTGGTAGTCCTAACTTTGCGACAAAACTTCTATGTGGCAAAACCTATGACCTCACACAAATAAATATTTTTACTAATTTGTTTATCTTGTATTCCACTTATTAGTAAATGGTTATGTGCTTTTTGTTTCAATAATAATTTTGAGAGAAACCAGTTCTCTCAGTAGAGGCAGCTTCATCCCCAAATTCGCATAGGTATAATAATTATATTATTTTTGTTATCTTAGAAGATATATGTCATACCTACACCATAATGTATTAAAATTTCTTTAAGCCTACCATTTCACTCGATAATGAACAACAGATACCTTACCTCATATCTAACTTATTTTTATATGATTAATATTTTACCTAATGACTTGTTGATATTTATTATTAAATTCTATTTTTAAATATTTATTTTTTAAAATTTAAGTGTTACCATTTGAAAAATATTTTTAAGAGTTTCACTCATAACTCTCTAAATGTACACTTTACTAATCCGTGAACCAATAGTTTGGTTAAGGGATCTACTAGGGTATGATTATAACATATATGTGATATAAATATAATTTGATTATGTGTCGACGATATAAACTACACATGTCTATACCTTATAACTAGATTTTTCATTGTAGATGATATTTTAGGATTCACAAAACATTGTTTTATCATATTGAATATGCATTGTCATTTTCTCATTTGAAGTGAATGATATTTTAAAATATATATCTCTCAACCATTCAACTTATATTCATATTATGACCAGCTCTATGAACTCATATTATGTGGTTGAATAAGATATGCACGTTTGTTTCTTAATTCCCAAGAAATAACCTCACTTGCAAAGGTTAATAATTACCTCTTAGCCAATTTGTTATAAGTTATACTGGTTTTCTAACTTTTATTTGTGTTCCATTCAAGTATCCTTGGTAAAAATTGAATATTGAAAATATATTTCTCTAGTATTTTTTAAGTATTTAAGATTCCTTCCAAAAACGTTCCAATATTCAGCAATTAGATTACACGTAATTAACTTAATTTACTAATCAATAATGAAATTTAAATCTTAATGGCTATATATATATATATAAGAATAACTATAACATTAACGCATTACAACTGAACCACCGATCGTCATGTATTCATTTCAAGTTTTAAAATAGTGTAAATGATTCGTCGATTTTATGATTCTTAAAATTTTAAAGTATAATTTTAATATAGTGAGATTGACTAATTACATAAAGACTATTATCTTTTAACAAAGGAATTCCTACCATAAATTTCATTAATTTCAATTTTATATCTTATGTTACTCAAGATACTCATATTTTTTACAAAACAACTAGCTTATTCTACATATAAGTTTTGCAAAGTGAAACTCAATTTCTTAAAATAAAATTACTTACATTATTATTTCTTATATTTTAGGTTTCACTACTTTGCTTATTTTGACTTTAATTACTTCTATGAGTTTAGTTTCTCTTGTTTTGAATTGTTACTAGATTATTTTAGAATTATTTATTGATGTACAATTAAGAACTAAAGAAGATACAAATAATGGAAAAAATCAAGAATGTGTAAGATTATAAGTGGGTAAAAACCGTTAGAGGAAAAACACGAGTGTGAGTGTATCAATTCTAGAGTGAAACATGTGAGGGAGTGTCTGTGAGGTTCATAATATTTTTTTTCAGACTCTAAACATATCCAACCATCAAGAAGAAGGCAGAAACGAGGAAGTTGAGAATGAAGTTGCTCAACAATGTGCAGTTCCAAACCTTAAAATTGAAGAGTTGGTAGAAGAAATGAGGCGTATGCCGAGGGATAAAATGGTTCAGGTGCATGAAAGATTGGATAAAGTAGAAGCAAGAATTTCTAGGAAACAACAACATTACATCTCTAATAAGCAGCAACGCCGGCGTGTTCTGCGATAAAATGTTGAAAAAGACAAGAACTTAGTGGAGTTGAATGAGCCAAATTTATTCCATGGAGGATTTGAGGAAAGATATGAGAACATATAAGGTAGGATTGGTAGACATATGAAGGATAATGATTTAGGAACGTAAAAATTAAAATACCTTCATTTCAAGATAAAAATGACCATGAAGCATACTTGGAGTGAGAAACTAAAATGGAAATAGTGTTTGATTGTCACAACTACACAGAACAAAAAAAGGTTAAGCTGGTTGCAATCAAATTTACTGATTACACCATTGTTTGGTGGGATTAGTTATTGATCACTAGAAGAAGAAATCGAGATCCATCAGTGGGCAATTGGGAAGAGATGAAAATGGTAACGGGGAGACATTTTGTACCTAGTCATTGTTATAGAAGGTTTTATCAGAAATTACAGAGGTTAAACCAAGGTTCCAAAAATGTAGATATGTATCACAAAGAAATAGATGTAGTTGTGATTCGAGTTAATATCAAAGAAGATAGGGAAGCTACAATGGATAGATTTTGGTATGGTTCAAATCATAACATTGAATATACAGTTGAGATGCAACACTATGTTGAGCTTACATATGTGGTACATCAAGCCATTAAGGTGGATGCGCAATTAAAGCGAAAGGGATTGATTATGAGAGGACAATCTGTGGCTACTAGTATTTTACGGAAGACAAGTTCAAAACGAGAATAACACATACAAATGAAGAAAATATTTACAGGCTATAAAAATACCAATCCGATGACCACCAATAAATCAGGTAAAAGTGAGTATTTTACTTCTAAAACTCGTGACATAAATGTTTTTAAATTTGAAGAGAGATGACACATAGCCAGCGAGTGTGTGAACAAAATGGTGATGGTTATAAACCCTTAAAGAGAGATTAAGTCAGAGGATGAAGAAGAAGATAATGATGATGATGCACTACCAATTTTGAAGGGAGTTAATGAAGAAGAAAATGTTTTGATATGAGAATTATTGGTAGCAAGAAGAGCTCTTAGTGTACAAGTTAAACGGAAGAAGGTACCCAAAGGGAGAACTTGTTTCATACTAGATGTTTTTTAAACCATAAGGTTTGCAGCGTCATTATTGATGGCGGGAGTTTCACCAATGTAGCTAGTACTTACTTGGTGGATAAATTATCATTAGCTACCTTAAAACACCATCACATTTATCGTCTTCAATGGCTGAATGATTGTTGCAAGGTCAAGGTTACCAAATAAGTTTTGGTGGCATTGTTTATTGGAAAATATGAAGACGAAGTTCTTTGCGACGTGGTTCCAGTGCATGCATGCCATTTATTATTGGGAAGGTCACGTCAATATGATATGAGGGTTACCCATGATGGTTCACCAATAGGTACAACTTCACTTTTTAAAAACAACTTATTACTCTTGTTCCATTAAATCCAAAATAGGTCATTGAGGACCAATTAAAGTTAAAGTTACAAAAATAAAATGTTCCAGAAAATATGTTCGAAAGTGAAATAAAAAAGAGAAATAGAAAGAGAGTGGACTAATTATGAGATAAAAAATAACATAGAGAACAACACTGATGAAAGAGAGATTATTTGAGCCATAGTGAAAGTATGAGAGGAAAAATCCAGTTATATGGCATAAAAAAGTTGATAAAAAGAGCTTTACATTAATACCAGCTCATTCTTTTACTAATGTATAAGAAGACTCTTTCATGCACTAATCATATCGTTGGAAATTTGTCGAGCGATGATGTTTATTTTTTGCAGCAGTTTGAATATGTTCTTACAGAAGATACACCATATGGTTTACCGCCGCTCCGAGGGATTGAACATCAAGCTTATTTCATCCATGGTGTATCAATTACAAACTGACCTACCTATATGAGTAATCCCAATAAAATCAAGGAATTTCAACACCAAGTAAGTGAATTATTAGAAAAGGTGTAATTGCATGAAAGTATGAGCCCGTGTGCACTTCCTGTGTTGTTAGTTCCTAAGAAGGATGGAACATTAATGATGTGTTGATTGTCGAGCCATAAAAAACATAACGGTGAAGTATCTTTATCCTATTCCCGGACTAGATGATATGCTAGATGAATTACATGGTTCTTGCATTTTTACAAAAAAATTATCTTAAAAGTGGATATCATCTAGATTATGATGAAAGAAAGTGATGAATGAAAAACCCTTTTGAAACTAAATATGGGTTGTATGAGTGGTTGGTGATGCTTTTGGCTTAACAAATGCACCAAGGACATTTATGTGTTCAATAAACCATGTTTTGTGTGCTTTTATTTGTAAATTGTAGTTATGTATTTTGATGATATATAAATATATAGAATGTGTTAGGGTGGCGACCAAAGTCCCACATCCCACATCGGTTAAACATGGGAAGGATCAACGGTATATAAGTAAGAACATACCTCAACTAGTATGAGGCCTTTTGGTAGTGGACCAAATGCAAAACCGTGAGGGCCTTCGGGTGCCAAAGCGGACAATATCATACTAGTGTTAAGATCAGTTGTGTTCTTACTTATATACAGAGGCGGAATATGCGGACCGGACCCCCATATTCCCAACACGTGGTATCAGAGCGTCAGGCCCAGACGGAACACGATGGTGGTAATATTCTCGGAGGTCGAACATGATGAAACAGTAGTCATGCTCAAGGTGAATGATCTACTCTATACATCCTAGTTCGGAGCGTCTATGACTCATCAAGCGGTGGTACTTGATTGGAGTGGATAGTGGAGCTAGAGCGTCCATGACTCATCAAACGGTGGTACTTGATTGGAGTGGATAGTGGAGCTAGAGCGTCTATGACTCATCAAGCGGTGGTACTTGATTGGAGTGGATAGTGGAGCTAAGGAACAAGCGCAGGATGGTCGAGTGAGTAGATAGATCCGCTGTAAAAGCTCTATTGCTCAGGTGGAGGAGCATTCTATGATTAGAGTGAGCGGATGAAAGTCAATTGAGAGGAGGCTAAATGGTACTTTGTTCGAGAGGAGGATTTGTTAGGGTGGCGACCAAAGTCCCACATCCTACATCGGTTAAATATGGGAAGGATCAGCGGTATATAAGTAAGAACATACCTCAACTAGTATGAGGCCTTTTGGTAGTGGACCAAATGCAAAACCCTGAGGGCCTTCGGGTGCCAAAGCGGACAATATCATACTAGTGTTGAGATCGGTTGTGTTCTTACTTATATACGGAGGCGGAATATGCGGACCGGACCCCCATATTCCCAACAGAATGATTATCTTAAAAATGTGATACATTTAAAATCTGTTTTGCAACTTTTCAGGAAATAAAAGTTGTATGCTAATCTCAATAAATACATATTTTGCAGAGATAAATTTTTATTTCTTGGTTTTGTTGTAAGTAAGAGATGACTTGAGGTAGACGCGGAAAAGTTGAAAGAAATTCGAGATTGGCCAACCCATACAATGAGCAGTCAAATAAGGAGTTTTCATGGTTAAGCTAGCTTCTATCGACGGTATGTGCAATATTTTAGTAGCTTAGTTGCTCCTCTTACCAAAGTTTGAAGAAAAATGTTCCATTTAAGTGGGAGAAAGAACAAGAAGATGCATTTAATATCATAAACGATAAGTTAAGTAATGAACATTTGCTAAAACTTTTGAAATCGAGTGTGATACATGAAGACTAGAAATTGGAGCCATTTAAATGTAAGAAAGTCGACCGATTTTTTATTTTAGTGAAAAATTAAATGGGCCAACTTTAAATAATCCCACTTATGATAAAGAGTTGTATGTATTGTTTAGGGTCTTGGAAAATTGGCAACATTATCTATGGCCAAAAGATTTTGTAATCCACAGAGATTATGAATCTTTGAAGCATTTGAAAGGAAAACGAAGCATCAACAAACGTCATGCCAAGTGGGCTGAACTTATTAAAATATTCACTTATGTGATCATATTAAAGAAAGATAAAAAATCATCATGGCTGATGCATAGTCTCGTAGGTACGCTCTGCTTTCTATTCTAGTTACAAAACTCATTGGCTTTGAATATATTAAAGATCTATACGCACATGATTCTGATTTTGGTGATGCATTACATGCTTGTCAAAACATGGTATTTGGTATGTTTTAAAAACATGATAGATTTCTATTTCACAAGAATACATTGTGTGTACCTTTGTGCTCTTTACATGAATTATTTGTATGAGAAGCTCATGGTGGTGGTTTAATGGGTTATTTCGGTGTAGCTAAAACTGTGGGATTTTTTCATGAACATTTATTTTGGCCTCGTATGAAACGTGACGTGATAAGAATATGTTAAAGGTACATCCCGTGTAAACAAGCAAATCTAAGCTGCAACCCTATGGGTTGTATACCCCTTTACGATACCTCAGACACCTTGGACTGATATTTCTATGGATTTTATTTTAGGACTACATACGACTAAAAGGGTAAGAGACTCGATTTTTATAGTGGTAGATCGATAATCTAAAATGGCACACTTTATTGCATCTCATAAAAATGATGATGTAACACATTTAACTGATTTATTTTTAAAATGAACTGTTAGGTTAAATGGCATGCCTAAGACAATTGTTTCTTATAGAGATGTAAAGTTTTAGAGTTACTTTTGGAAGACTTTATGGGAGAAGTTGAGAACTAAGTTGTTTTTTTCTACTACTTGTCATTCACAAATGGATGGTCACATGTTGAATTTTCTTACAATAGAAGTACACATTCTATAACCATGTATTCCCTATTTCAAATTATTTATGGTTTTAACCCATTATCTCTTTTGGATTTAAATCATTTACCTATAAATGAACGTGTAAATTTTAATAAAGAAAAATGAAGAATTTATCAAATTGATTCATGAAGACGCGTGAATAAACATTGAAAGACAGACTCAACAATATGTCGATCAAACCAACAAAGGAAGCAAGAAAATAAAAGTTTGAAAAATGAGATTGGGTTTGGTTTCACATATGAAAATAATGTTTTATAGAGAAAATAAGTTCAAAACTCCTTCATCGGGGTGACAGGCCACTTCAAATCGTAGAGTGTATCAATGATAATGCCTACAAACTTGACTTACCAGGTGAGTATAATGCTAGTGCAAGTTTTAATGTTGCTGATTTATCTCCTTTTAACGTTGGTGATGATTTGAGGACAACTCTTTTTCAAGCAAGGGAGAATGATGCAAACCAAAGAGATGGATATGTTGATCATACCAGTGGAAATGTAGCTGATTGCGAATTGTAGTCTTCATCACTTTCTAGCGGTTTGATGACAAGACTAAGAGTAAAAGAATTCAAAATGCATTAATGGGATAATCCAAAATTATTGGGCTAATTCAAGTGACTGAGTGCTAATTCTCATAATATGAAGGTGAGCTCAAAATCAAATCACATTATTGTTATCAAAGTGATTGACTAAAGAAGTTACAGGCATTTCCATTAAATGAGAACAACAAATAACATTATTCGTACTCAAGTAAATGATTAAACGAGTTACAAGAATAATTATTAATCTGATTTAATAAAGGAGTTAAAAGAACATCTATTAAAGTAAATAAAATATTTTGAATATTATTAAAGGGTTTTAAGAGAAACTAATATTAGTGATATGAAAGTGATTTAATTAAAGCAGTTATAAGAACATGTATTAAAGGACTTTAATGTTTTGGGCTATTTTTAGAAATCCAAGATTTTTTTTATTAATACTATCTTTAATACTAATTTCGATTTGTTTATATTTGGATAATGTTCCATTTATACATATGAGGTTGCAAAAGCTTTGTAAGCACAATTTAGATTTTAGAAATATCATATTATTGTGAGTGTGTATTCTTGGTTCTTAAACGTTCTCTAGAACTTATCAAGATATTTCTGGTGGCGTTCGAACAACCAAACTCGTTGTCATGATTTTAATTTTTTTAGGTTAAAGGTCAAGGTTCAAACAACCAAACTCGTACTCGTGATTTTTTTAGGTTAAAGGTTAAAGCTCAAACAAATTATGCTCATACGTTCTTGGGGTTCTAAAATCAATTTAATTATCGGGTTTCACCACATTTGTTGGTGGAGTTCATATCACAAAGTCACTATTATGTTGAAATATCAAGATTGAGGAATCGTTCTCAATTGTTGACCTAATTACCATTGATTTAAGCATGTTTGGAGAATGGTCAGGATAGTACTATAAACAACAATGTCAAGTGTCAGCATTGGTGACGGCACATTGGATCATCTATGGGATCATCTCACATTGGATCATCTCACTGATAATTGGTTTTTTAAATTTTGGAAGAGATATATGAAGCTGGTGCGCGTACCAGCAAAAGTTGATAGAGAGATAACAAGATAAAACATACTGCTTTTTAGATTTTAGAAAGAAAACCACGCTAGAAAAAAAGTAAAAGAAAACATATTGTTTTCTAGAATTTAGAAAAAAGAAACAAAGCATGCAATAAAAATTGAGATCCAAAACTTCTTTTGTTATCAAAATAGTATCAATTAGCTCTCGATGTAAAACAAATTCACAAAACACACCACATTCACGATATTTCATGTTTTCAGTTTTGCTCGTAAAACTTATTTGAATTCGGAAAATTTACAAAAACGGATTTTTTTTCACCCATACTATAACTAAATTACTTATAAATTAAATATCGGTTAACCGTGGAAAGTTATCCACATAACGTGACATAAAACTTGATACTATGATTACAACTAACAATACTTTTACTATATTTACTATATTTTGTTTGATTATTCTCCTAACACAGATTTTATGACAAAACTGCGAGTCAAGATCCAACCCAAAGATTGAACATACAGAGCTCACCGACAGTTGGCTTCGATTGTTAAATTGTAATGGAGGTCAGCTCCGATTCGATAGTGTTTTAACTTTAGTTAGACTAGACATCTATTAAATTAATTTCATATATCTGTGTGGTGACACAATCAAATGAATCTTGTTTTAGTACGTATTTAAAGTAGTTTTATTTGAAATTTGTTAGTGTAAGCTAATCAGTCACGAAAAGGAAATGTAGATCATCCGCTGTCCTGTCAATATCAAAGCAGTCAAGGAAGAAAACAAACAAAACTAAAGACCTGTAAACAAATAGCACCACCAATACCATCTTTTATAGGTATATATAAACGGGATGATTGGAATACGTAACAAATATGTCGCTTTATACTTATCATATTAAATTACAGACTGTCTTTATTCGGTTTAAATTCGGTTACGTGTACATTTTGCACTCTTTTAAAATGTAATCCTTTAGTCGCTCGGTCGGTCGGTCGGATATAAAAATAGCTGACGCAAACATCCTATCGGTTTCATTTACTAAATTAAAAAAACAAAATACTGCAACAGAGTTTATGCAAATGATAATATCAATATGATATATTTTGTCTTCTTGTATAAACGGCTTATTGAGTAGTTGAGCAATTCATTGGGTAATCCAATCTTGCTGAGAGCGGATACTAACTACTAAGGCATCAAAGACCGCATGTTTTTAAGGAATTGATAAAAGGATAGCTCTAGGGCCGTAAACGGTTCTCCGGAACCGAGAATCGGACCGGAACCGAACCGATAAGGATCGGATCGAGAACCGGACCGAACTTTAACGGTCCGGTTCGCGGTTCCATTCTAAAAACCGAAAACTGATAAGGAACCGAAAAGAAAACCGGTTAGGAACTGAACCGATAGAACCGATACGGAATCGAACCAATGAAACCGATAAACCGGTAGAACCGATAAGAAATCGGACCAATAAAACCGTTAAAACCGATTATTTATTATTATTATTATATATTCTTTTATAAATTATAGTATCAAAATTAATAGTTAATTACCAATTTTTTAAGAAAATGAAAGATGAACTTATAAACTTTAGTTTTTATATCATTTACTTTAATAAAAAATAATTAAAAATCAATTTTTAATTAGTTTTATTTTTTTAAGTAGACCGAACGGGACCGAAATGGAACCGGACCGAACTCGGACCGAACCGAACCGAACCAAATCGGACCGAACCGAACCGAAAGCTTAGCGGTTCGGTCCGGTTCCAAAAATTAGAATCGAAAGTTTAGCGGTCCTGTCCGGTCCGAACCGATAAGCTTAGCGGTCTGGTCTGGTTCCTTCAAAACCCGGAATGAATTGGACCGATAACAGCCCTAGATAGCTCGGGTGGTATTAAAAATATCGAAATTATTTTGTAAAGTTATTATATTTAACAATTTTATTTTGTATTAAAAATATCGTATAAAAAATATTTTTTGAAGTTATTATTGTTTTGAATTTCTTTAAAAAAAAGTTTATTAATTTTTTTAAAAGTTTCTCATATTTTCTTTAATCTAAATATGATTTTTTTTTACCATTAGCTAATAATATCTTTACCGTTATCATTTGATATTTTCAAATAAGTTTTATATTTTTTTTTTCAAATTATATATCCAATTAAGGGTTCAAGTCCATGTGATGGTTCGCGGACGAAGAGAGTTAAGAATTGAGCTAAAAAAGAGACACTAAACATTAAGAAGTTCTTCACCGTTCATATGGAGTCGATACATCTTCCATCGCCACCTCCTCCATCCAGTTTCACATCGTCTAACATTGTCTCTAGACGACGAGCGCCTGCCCCTTGTCGAAGTCCGAGTACGATTTGCGCTCCTTGCTCCATTACCTTCATTATTTTAGGATACGTTTGCAGAACATGTTGCGTGCTATGTTAGGCATTGAGAGGTAATTTCCAAATTTATTGTTAATTGTTTAGTGATAACTTTTATATATATATATTCCAAATGATTATTTGCAGAATTGTTAGATGATGCTATATTCCGACTATCCTAGTCATATGAGTTGGACTTTTTGAGCTCAGGGTAAGGTTCAAGCGGTATTGGATGCCATGCCTTTCGATAGGCTCATCAAGCCGTTATTATATATGCATACGTAATGCAACATCAACGAGGTATTATTAAAGCGTTGCCATTATAAAACTAATAGTTTCCATTTCAGTTCCAACGAGATGATTATCACCCTTGATGATGTGCACACCATATTAGGGTTGGAGGTCCGATTATAGATGACAAGTCATAGGCCATGTGGGACGCTACGTTACTACTCAATATTGATGATATGACTTTGATCAGGCATGTTGAGTTACGCAAAGGTATCCCTTTGGGTCTCATTTTTATTTAGAAAAGGTTTAGCACGACAAGCTACCACGACACCAACGTTTCCTTCATTAACGATATGGTCAATGATGTTTTGCGTGCATATGTTCGGTTGCATTCTCTTTGCTGAAAAGAGTAATGTGTACGTGAATTTTAAGTATTTTGAGATTTAATCGTACAGGTTGGGCGTTATGCTTGGGGCACTACCGTGTTAACTTATTTGTATCACCATCTTAGAGTGACCTCTCTTCAAGAGACGAGGACTATCAGTGGGTGTATTGATTTTATAGACACGTGAATATAAAATAATTTTATTTTATTTTGTCCGGTTATGTGTGCGATATAATATGCAGGAGAGCGATATAATTTTTGTATTTTTATAATAATTAATTTGTTAATACATATTAATTAGTATATAATTTTAAGTGTAAAACAAGTACTAGTTAAAAATATTTTAGGTATATTCTTCGTATTTTTTTGTTTTGCAGGTCTTGTTTGAGTCTTACCATCTCATTTTTTATCATTTCCCATTAGAGGTAATAACTTGGTACCGTAGTATCATTTTCGGTGTAGAGCATTCACAAGCGTACTATCTCGAGCGAGCATTGATGAAGTTTGGACATGTTCAGGGGTATCCCCCATTTCAGTTGTTCAAGATGTATCAGTAAGGGACAAAAGAAACAAAAAATGATGGCTCATGCATTTCATCTGGATATTTGGAAGGATTTGCGTCATTGGACGTTAAAACCAATATTCAGAGGATCTATTGTTAGAGATGATATGGAGTCATTTGGTATTCTTTATTATTTTATGTTTCATCAGTTGGTTAGTTGGTACTCTCTTATTAGCACGAATATATTCACATTAGATGATTATATCCATCAGGATCATGACGATATTGTTATACGACATTTGCGTGTTGGCCTGAGTAGGACTTTTTTGTTTCCTAGGGTTCTTTAGTTGATGAGGTATTTCGATCGTCTCGCTATGGCGTACAAGAATTATGTATTTATCGGGAGGAGACTAAGTTAGACAGTAGGACATCATGTTCTCTGTTTGACCATTTTTCATATTTTTAGTTTGTAACAGTGATATCATTTTTGTTAGAAACTATGGGAGAATATTGGTTGTTAGATATTTATGTCCATGTTTGTTAGACTCTATTACATTTCTTTTTGTTAAGATTGTTATTTAATGTTTATATATACATCGTGCGGGAAGTTACAAACCCATCATATTTGGAAGGAAACAAACCATAGATTAATCATAAATGAAGATAACATTGAAATTGCATACATAATAATATAAAAAACCTCAAAATAAGATAAGATTAACAACAAAAATACATAATACAATAACATGTATTACTCGAATTCATATATAAGGTTAAAGCCAATATGTGAACAATTAACTATCCCGTCTGCTTTATCAGCAAGTCTCTTCTCCAAACAAGTTATCATATCACTTGTAATAAATCAGTAACTTTCAACTGCCACACGTTAAATGTCTCTTGCTCACTTTGTACGATAAGTCGAACACCCGAAGCATTGGTTCAGATTTTATAATATTGTACATAGTAAAGACTTATGCACGAATGCTCGTAGTTGGATATGGAGCTCCTAGACATCCTTAGTTATAGTACATCATATACAACATTTCATAAAAAAAAACATCGGTGGTTTCATCGGACATTGTTCTATAAACACACTTGACGGCTTAAATCAAGTGATGGTCTTCGTTAACGATCCATTCCGTACCTAAGATACTTCAAGTTTTTTATACTTAAAAATATTTGGTAGAAAAATTAATACGACATGATTCAGTAGCTATATAAAGAGAAATCCAACATGGGTGGGAAAGCTAACGTGACGGTTTAAATTCTTGGCGGGATAGTTTTTTTGCGGGATAAATCCTTTGCGGGATAGTTTTTTTTTTGTTAAATTATTGGAGGATAAATTTAATGGGAGTTAAATTTTTTGTGGGTTAAACTTTTTGCGTGACTTTTTATTTGGACGACATTGTTGTTTATTAGTATTTTGTTTAGTATAATGATATAATATCCGGGGAAACGTATAATTATTTCTATTTAGACATAACATTTTTAATAGTATTTCTAAGTTTTAATTTATTGACTTAAATATAAAATTATACTTGCCGTCAGACGTCCGGTGGATACATGCTCATTCCGGTAATAGGAAAGTCAATTTCCAAACTACTGGAAATTTTGGCAAAAAATATTTTCCATCATTTTCATGGCGCGTACGCTGCCCCCGGATGCTAGATGATGCCAGATACACTAATGGAAACTCCAATGGTTGGCGTGGCTGTCAGTACATAAGCCAACTGTTAACGATGTGTTGGCATACGATGCGATTGCTACAACGAAATCTTCAATAAATTTATTTTACTAAAGAATTATATTAAAAAAACCAATACATAGCATAATAAAAAGCGAATAACATTCGTTCTATAATCAATAATTAAACAAGTTCATAGATAAAGAATTGCAAAAGAACTAGTACTTCTGTCGAAATTTGAAATACTAATAAACTTAAAGGTCTTTGGTTAAGTCTACTATTAGTTTTTCGTATTCTCCAATTTTATCGATGTGGTTTGTTGTAGTCGTAAAAAAGTGTCCATTCTAGAAAGCAAGAAGATCGATACAAAATGAGTATCTTATTTAGTAGTTCGCATCCACGCTGGATCTATTGTTGATAAATGTGAACCTTTAACCATATCGACCTATAAATTTTAAGATGAAAGATTAATTTAAATATACTTAACAAGTAAATATAATAAATAAGTAAATATAACAAAAGTGGCCCATATTTTTTTTTATAGAGCCCTCCAATGTGGCACAGTTTTCACCGGTAAGTAAGTTGTACAGTCGTCGTGTGCTAGGCAATAGAAAACACAATTGAATGTGGTGGCGACTAGTTTGCTGCAACTAAAACCTATATGATTTTCACATATAAGGTTTCACTGTTTTTTTACCTTTTGGAGGGGTTAACAAATGAGTAAACTTAGAAGATATAAAACCTATATGATTTTTTAACCCAATGACTTTATTCATAAACATCAAACTCTCGGAGTTTTTCATTTACATTTACAAAGTGAAGTTTTACCTTTTCTTCACTCGAGAAACAATATCTAGTCTTCTTGGGATTGTCTAGAGCTGATGGGTGCATGGTAAACCTTGTATCGTAGGATTGATGCAATCGCATGAAGATTTATCACCTCCATATTTATCAAGATAATTATCGTATACTATCTTAAAAGAAATATGTGATACGTACACCCGTAGTAATTTGAAATGTTTAAAATCTTAAAATTTATTAATAAGGCAAAGCTTGCTTAGATCTATCGATTATTCTATGGTCGAATGTTGTATCACTAACAAACCATAAAATTTGTCCCAAAATCTTTCAAAATTCAATTGGTTTGACACGATATACTTTTTCAATGTAGTATGCGAGCTTTCCGCCCTATTTGACGTGTGATTGTTATAATGCATGATTTTTCTTGTATAGGCATGGACAAACCTCTCTTTATATAGCGTAACTCACGAGTTTATAACATAATCGATCTCCTTATCGTTTTCTCTTAACATCGTCCGTACATTAGCCAATCTCCCATTCATCCGACCAATAATGGTCGATGAAACAAAGTTAACCAAGCGACCAAAATGTATTAAACTCGTTTCCATCTTTAAACTTTTATTTTAGTTTTCCCACATATATTCTTGTTGATATGAGATTCACATAATATGTGACTTGCGCTCGAACGGTTTCTCTATGATATTTAGTGTGGATTATTTTTGTTTGTAGATAATTTAGTAAAGTGTTTTGAGAATTTAATGTTTAGGATGAAATGTAGAGAGATAATTAAGGTGCGTGCTTGTATTAAATTCTGATCACCCTCATTAATGAAAGTAGTTGGGGTATTTATACTTAATTAATGACCCATGGGCCTTTCAGGTCGGATCATGGGCTTGGGTCAAGTTTAAGAACCCATTAGCCCAAGATGTGAAATGGTCATCACCTTGCTTAGTCACGTTCCACTCATATTACCCTATTCAGTATTTCATGATATTGGTTCAGTCCGAATTGCCCCTAGCAATGTCAAAATTATCCGACTTCATCAGTAGCCCCTTTAGGTCTTGCAAAAAATCTTTGGAACAGCTAACTCACAAGAATAAAAATCAACGCATTTCCAATGTGACCTTCCGATCTGACTTTGTATCCAAACCAAAGAGATAGATTTTTCCTGTCAAGAATCTCAAGAGTCAACCCGATCGGAATTTGGTGGGACTAATCTTACGGTTAAGAATTTCAAGAGTCATTTTTTGACATGGGACACGTGTGAGGTTCTGGTTTGACCTCTCAGCCGTTTTTCTCTTAGATCATCGTACCTACTAGGCTAAAACGTTACTTAGGGTGTAACCCCCATACTTTATAGCCCTTAATCATCACTTTGATCGGGTTGTCTTCTCCTAGGTAAACTCCTAATTTTCATAGTTTATATAAATCAATTTTACAGTTTAATTGTCTCTAATAACACAAATACTTCTAGAGAGAGAGAAAGCTTGGTAATATTTTTAAATTGTGTCTAGGTAATTTATGTTCACAACAGAAACACATTAGTAAAAGAAGGTTGGTTGAACTTGTCTGATCTAGAGAAAGCAAAAAAAATTGCGAGAGACGTAAGAATTGTTGTTGGTCTTCCTGCCTCTCCTGGTGAAGAAATCAATCGACCAAAAACAAACACAGAACAAGGTTCATCATCATCGAAGAAATCAAAGTTCAGAAATTTACCTTTTGTCCCAAATCTTTCTCCTCTTCAATCAGGGCCTTCTGTTCAAGAGTCTCAAACCTCCTAAAGAAAAAGCAGTTGAAACCCTTGCATTTCATAGCCATGGGTTTGAATACTAAATAACTCACTAATCCAAAGCTAAATCCACCCATAGATCTTCAGAACCTACTAGTTCGGAGACGGTAAAGCCCCTGACAGGAACTAAGCTATCCGAACAGCAGGCCATTGTAATGGAAGAAACCATGGAGGATAGTATAGAAGATACTCCTTTTGAGGCGTCCGGACGGACGGAGCATACCGCAACAGATTGGAAGGGAAAGATTAAGGTGGGTCTGCCCAACACTGAGTCGCTTCCGGAGTGTTTGGAAGGATAAGTGGGGCCAAACTTCCAGAAGGTTAGCATGAAGTACTTGATAACCCTCCAGAACATTGCTTACATTTACACCAATAATGCTGAGGTGGGTCGTATACGAACAAAGTGGGGCTTCCTCGATTCTGTTAAGTTGAGAATTCCAATCAACCCAGAGACTCTGATGGACTACAAGTCCCACGAGCTAGTAGTATACACCGAGGTGCTGAATTTGAGACTTTGGTTTCCTTTGGGTCCATAGATATTCTAGTAATTTCACCTGGTAAAACTATGCCCAAGCCAGTTGAGTCCGAATGCATGGTACATTCTGATGGTTGGCAAAATGGCTTCAAGATTGTTAAAACTCCCACTAACGATAGAGCAATTCGCTGATGTGGCGAGCATATGCAAGAACCAACACATCCCCTTTTACTACTACAATATGGGGAACGACTAAAAGGTAGTAAATGACTTACTGGAGTCCGAAAAACCATGAATGACACAGTTCATGTTCATCAGCGGAGCCTCAGAGAGTGAGAAAAAGATAAAAGCTGATTCTAATCAAAGCCAACTGACTATTCGCTGGAAGAGTATAAGTGAGTTTTATTTATGTTTCCTTTTGTCTTTTAAATACTATGTGTTTATTTCGAACTGATTTGTGTCTACTTTCAGTTTTTTTGAAGAAGTTGTAAAACCATCTAGAGGCTGGCCAAAGCACATGTGCTAAGTTAAATGCATGTACTTCAGAGAAATGGGAGTATGGTTTCCACAACTACTTTACCTCAGGGAACTTTCTGAGGTCTCACCTGTGGAATACTACAGGGAGAATAGAACTCACCTGGGAACAAATGACCACTCCTCCTCCTACAGACGTCATTCTGAAGATAACTGAGGCTAAGGACGCCAAACTCTATCTACCTTCCAGGGTCAAATCCCTTAGCCTTCTAGACAAGATGAAGAACAAGGGAAAGAAGAAAAACACAACAGATCCACCTTAGCCAAGTACCGAAGGGGTCAGTTCGAGGAATCAAGAATGAATTAATGCTTCTCTGCTCGAGATAGTCGAAGTTACATTCAAAGAGGCTCGTGGATCAGACGACCCACTATAGATTACAAAGAAGGACAAGAAGTGCAAGGCAAGTAGTGATGAAAAAGATGTAAAGAAGAAGAAAGTTACTCTAGGATCAGAGATAATTTTGAACCCTTCTGAACTTCCTCCTCCAGTTCCTGTTGACCTTACTCTTCAATAAGAAATTCCACCCAACCTTTATTCAAAACAGGCCACCACTGACAGAGAGGTAATTCTTGACGATTTTCAGAACATTCATATGTATTTTAATGATCTGGACAAGGACGACTTTCTGGGGCTTTCTCGTTCTGTCAATTCGGCCAATGCTGTAATCCATAATTGTGAGACATACGTGATATCAAGCGAACAAGACAATCTGAGTCACGCCCTCTTAGGTTACATTCGTCCGGTATTTGACTTGGAAAGGAAAGTGAGGGATCAAACAACTACCATAACTTCCCTGACTACAGAGAATCAAGGCTTGACTAACAATCTCTCTACCGCTCAACAAAGCATAAAATCCTTGAAGAAGGAAAATGAGGATTTAGCTACCAAATTGCGCAAGTTAGAAGATGCTCAGAAAGATCTTCAGACTAAATATTTCAAATAGGAAACTTCTTCCTCCGATGAAATCAAAGCTCTGAAGGAGCAACTAGAAGCTAGAGACAAAGTTGTCAAGACTTTATCTGAAGACAAAGTCAACTTGGAGGATCTTCTTAAGAAGAAAACAGAAGAGAATACATCTCTAGTAAAAAAGAAAGTCGAAGAGATAACTGATGGAATAGAGAAGTATGCTTGTGGAGTGGTGGAATCTTTGGAGAAAAGAGATGATGGAATTAAATCTGATATGGTCTTACTATTTCACGAGACTTTTCCTAAGAGCAATCTTGGTCATTTGTGAAGATTTGTGGAATATGATGACCTTACTTTTCATATAATGGCTGATGGCGATAAGCACAACTACTCAAGTGGATAAGATTATGAAGATAACAAAGGATTTGGTGAGAGTTCAAGCGTTGAACTCAAAAGTCCGAAGAAAGGCGATGGTGATGAAAAAACCAAAGGGAACAAGCCCTAAGGTTATATTGTTATGCTGTGTGTTTTTTTGTTAAAAAACTAAAGTCCTTAGATAGGCAAGGCATCTTGTTGCATTGTTTGTTTAATTTCTGTTCTTTAAAACTCAAATTCCTTGAATAGTCAAGGAATTTGTGAACCATGGATCGAGTTTATTCCGATCAAACTTCAATATCATATTACTCTTTGTGTGAACTTTATTTAACTCTTCATTTCTAATGTTTAAATAGTCTTCAATATTTCAGATCTGTTTTGTAAGTGTACTAAATGATACTGATCACATACGTTTGATAAATTTGATCAAGTGTTTAACATATCTGATCACCTCAAAGATGTTTGAGGCCGAGGTGTTTAATAAGTATTTAATATCCGACCACCTCCCACTAAGATTAAGTTAAAAAGAATTTAACACCAGACTTTTGAAGAAGGCATAAGATATTTTTAAAAACCTCGGACACCTCGTTAAAACCTCCCCACACCACTAGGGTAGGAAAGAGTATTACTCCCTAATATTTACATTGACACTCAAAAGTAAGTATATACAAGAAAGTTCTATTTTAAGTATAACCTGAGATGTTCAACGTTCCATGGGTGCTTTAGTGTTCTTCCATCCTTGTCTTGAAGTCTGTATGTTCCCGATTTGACTTTCCCACACACCATATAAAGACCTTCCCAATTCGAAGCAGTTTGCCGAACTGCTTTTCTTTGGTGTGTAAAAATACTCTTCTTAATACTTTGTCCTCCAATTGAAAATCTCTTCTTTTAACTTTGGAAGAAAATCTGCTCCTCATCAAACCCTAGTAATGTGTCACTCTTAAATGCGCTTTAACTTTTATTTCTTCAATCAAATCCAATTGATTCTTGACTACCATATCATTTGTCTGTTCGAAATAGTTATGGATTCTGTAAGATAGTAAAATAGCTTCTATGGGAGTGATTGCATCCATCCCATAAAAAAGGGCAAAATGAGATTCTTGTGTAGCAGCCTAATGAGTAGTTCGGTAAGCCCACAATACTTCTTGTAGATAATTTGGCCACTTTCCTGCAGCTCCATCCAGATTTTGCTTCAGCCCAGACAAGATTGTCCGATTAGAAATTTCAACTTGTCCATTGCTCGAGGGTGGAAAGGAGAAGAAAAACAATGTTGAATTCCTCTAGAGGTGCAGAGCATTTCCGTATCTTTATTATCAAACTGTGGCCCATTATCTATGGTGATCTTTCGGGGAACCCCAAATCTTTAACATATATTAGATAAAATGAATTTAATAATTTCCTTAGAAGTGGTTCCAGCTAAGGGAGCTGCCTCTATCCACTTAAAGAAATAGTCAATAGCAACTATGATTGTTCGACATCCACCGGATACCATGGGATGAGGCCAACGAGATCCAACCCCCCATCTATCAAAGGGTATCATTTTAAATATAGATTCTATAGGAATTGCTGACACGTGAATTTCATTTCCATATCTCTGGAAAGGATTACACTTATTTACCATATCTCTGGCATCTGCCATTATGGTTGGCCAGTACTACCCTGCTAATAAGACTCTCCTGGTTAGGGCTTTCTAGCCACATTGTGCAGAAACTTCACCATCATGTAGTTTAGATAGCACAAAACTTGGGATTTTTCAAATCCTAAGCAATGCAAAAGGGTTCTGCTGAAAGATCTCTTGTAAAGAATTTCCCTTAGTACCAAGAAACCACGAGCCTTATACTTAACTTTTTTAGCCATGGCTTTATCCGAAGGAAAACTCCCATCAGAAATAATCTGAAGAATATCATACCTCCAGTTCTTGGGTTGAATGGTTACTATGCTCATACTTTCTTCATTATATTTACCTTTTTCTTGGGGCATTCTAACATTAGAATCTAAAGGTAAGATTCAGAATAAGCTATGGTTGCCAAATTGTCTGCCACAGTATTCTCCGATCTAGGGATGTGTTCATAGTGGATACTCTTGAAACTTGCAGCACTTCTCTCAGCAAAAGCAAGTATTTTATCAACTATTATTTATTTGCTTCATATTGTCCTTGAGCATGGTAAATAATTAGTTGGGAATAACTCGTTAATAAGACCAACTATAGTTGTTTCATATTCACATTTATTGTTGGAAGCTATGAAACCAAAACATATAGCCTGGTACATAGTATCACCATAGGGAGAAGTTAAACAAATTCCAGCCCCACATCCCATAGTACTCGATCCACCAACAGTTTGGACTACCCATTCTTTCTTAGACCTGTTTTCTGGTATCTGTCTGGGGGATCTATCAACATGAAATTTTAACAAGAAGTTGGCCACTGATTGGGCTTCAATTGCTGTTCGGGGTGCAAAATCAATATCATATTCACCCAGCTCAACTGACCACTTGGGAATTCTACTTGATACATCAGCTTTCTGAAGAATACTCTTCAAAGGAAAAGATGTTCAAACAAAAATGAAATGAGCTTGGAAGTACGGTCTCAGTTTTCTTGTTGTAATTACCAAGGCCAATGCTAGTTTTTCTAACTTCAAATATCTTCTTTCAGAATCCAACAGACTTTTGCTAATGTAATACACCAGAGGAGGGTAATTATCCACCTCTCTTACTAGCACAACACTTATTGATTACTCTGATACAGATAAGTACATGTAGAGCTTTTCCCCCCGAACGGGTTTAAAAAGAGTCTTGGGTGAAGACAAATGTTTCTTGATTTCAAGAAATGCTTGATCGCACTGTGGAGACCAATTAAAGTCTTTGGTATACCTTAATACCTGAAAAAATGGGGCACATTTGTCCAATAATCTTGAAATAAACATGTTCAACGCAGCCAATCGTCCGGTCAGTATTTGAACTTCTTTGATGCTTCGAGGAGGATCCATAGCTAATAGAGCATTAAGTTGATCCAGATTTGGTTGAATTCCCTTTTCGCTTATTATATAACCTAAGAATTTTCTAGACCGGACCCCGAAAACACACTTTTCAGTGTTTAACTTCAGGTTCACAACCTCTAAGTTGAAAAACATTTCGTGAATGACAGATATATGTGCATCTTCCTCAAAACTTTTTACCATCATCTCATCTATTTATATTTTTATTTCTGCCAATCTGACTAGAAAAGGATTTATTTACTAACCTTTCATAGGTGGACCCAACATGTTTCAATCCGAAAGGCATCACCTTATAACAATGAAGACCGATGTCTGTAATAAAAATGGTTTGGTCTTGATCCTTTGATTCTACTTTTATCTAGTTGTACCCCCAAAATGCATTCATGAAAGACAACAATATATTCCCTGAAGTAGAATCCACCAACTGATCTATCCGACGAACATGATAAGGATCCTTGGGGCACGCTCTATTAAGATCAGTAAATTCGATACACATGCGCTATTTTCCATTATTTTTCTTGACTAAGATAGGGTTGGGAGTCCATAAAGGGTATTGAGACTCTTTTATGTGGCCCATCTTGGTCAGACGATCAACTTCTTGAACAATCACATCTCTTTTTTATTTAGATAAAGACCTTATTCTTTGTACAACCGGCACAACATGAGTTCGTATGGACAACTTGTGACAAATTATATAGCACTCCGGTAACATCATCATTGCACGAAGAAAATATATGTTGATTAGTCATTAAAAAAGACAACAACCTGTGTTTCAAACTTGGCACCAACTTGGTACTAATTTTAATATTTTTGCCCTCAGATAGGGAATGAATTTCAACCTCCTCTATGGGTATTATGACAGTGGGAGCCTCCCTGGGATCATCAATTTCATTCTCATCCGTGGAAGGCTCCAATAGTTGCTAATCTCTGTTAATCTTGACCGCCTTTACAGACTTAGAGGCAAGGGCCGTTCCATAACATTCACTAGCTACCTTTTGACTGTTCTGGACAACACCTACTTGTCCCTGAACAGCGTATTTCAAACATTGATGGAACCCAAAGGCTACAACATGCATTTTGGAGAGCCAAGACCTCCCGAATATTGCTCCACCTATTTGTGTCTTATAGATATAGTTGGGACATATGTATGCATTTTGAAAAACTATTTAAGGTCAAGATTGAAAGGCATATAACCATCACTCATACTATAAGAAATTGGTTATGGTTTTCTAACAAAGAGGTACATGTTACTCATGTTATACCTCCCATTATATGTTGGGTTATTTGAAAGAATCGAAATAAATCTAAATTCAAAGGCACTATAAACTCTTCATGGTCTTCTATCATTTATATAATACATATAATTAACTCTTTAGATTCCTCTAACCTTATTAAGTATAAGAACTCGTCTAAGGCTACTAATGCAGAGATGAATTTGGGATGTTCATCTAGACTCAACAAGACAAGAAGACTCTTTATCTTAAATGGAATGCGCCTAAAGAAGGAAGACTCAAAATGAACACTGATGCATCTATTTCTAAAAGTGGAGACTCTAGTGGTGCCATTATAATCAGAAATAGTGAAGGAGTTATCTTACATGCTTAAGGAAACTTGTATGGCAAGCTGTCTCAATTGTTGGCTGAATCCATAGCATTGAAGGAAGGTCTCCTCATCTGCATAACAAACAACTGGATTAATGTTGATGTTGACGCTGATTCTGAAATACTAGTTAAGCTTTTATCTACTGGAAACTTTCCCTGGTACCTGACTCTATTACTAAACATCTGTAGAAATCTAATTAAATCTTCCATGATTATTCATCATACATCCAAAATCCAAAATCAAGCTACATACTGGCTTGTAAAATGGACTCTACGATGTCAGATGAAGCAGAACTTTTCTAATTCAAAATATCCTAATCATCTCATTTTCATCACTTTCTTAGAAAGCCTGAGGTTGGGTTATATTAACCCTGACATTGATTAAGGTCTTTTTGTTCTATGCTACTAACATGGTTTTCAGGTCAAGATTTCCTGCCTTAGCAATAAGATTCAAACAATTTGGATTTGTTATACTGAAGTTGCTCTTACCTGGACTTGCAATCTCCAAATGAAATCTGCTAAATTTTTCATTTTCAATCAGACTTCTGCTTCGGTTCTCCTTCATTTTAAATTTTGCTATATCATTTTTAAATCATATTAATTCTTAAATATTTCCTATAAAGTTTATAAATAAAGTCACTAACATCATAGCAGGTATAGCCTGACTCCAAAATTCGTGCATAAAATAGAAGGAATGCCCTTACCTTTCTCATCTTTGATGCTGGAAAGCGGCCGTTCGAGAACAGTTCTGATTGCCTTGACTTGTTGAGCTACCATCCCCTGTTATTGGGAGCACTCATCTCAGTTTGAGACATTTCCTTAGATCCTTCATCTACGAAGAAACAATTGATTCATGGGGGTAATAAAAGGGTACTTTAAGGGTGCGTCAACCGATTCTAGAGGATGATTTCTCATTGATGCCTTCCCCCTTGAGCTTATTGAAGTGATATTTCTGCGATTCTAGAACAATCATATATTCTGACCCTAAATTTGACCCTCTATAGTGGTTTAGTTTCTTGTATTGGATTTTTATTGAATATGGGATCGATCTTGGTGGATATTGTTTCATTCACTCGGGTTAAAGTGTTTGTCTAAGTTTAGAGTAGTGAGAAGGAAGTCGTAAAAACTGATGGAAGGAATTGTGTTTAGAAATTAGGGTTTCGTTTATGTTGGACTAAACCGAGTCGTATATCCTCTTGACTTTTATCTTCTTTGTTTGGTTTTTAAAGTCCAATTATTTAATTAAAATAAAATTTTATTATATATATATATATAT
Organism: Limnanthes douglasii subsp. nivea; assembly: GCA_036936605.1. Classification (NCBI taxonomy): domain Eukaryota; kingdom Viridiplantae; phylum Streptophyta; class Magnoliopsida; order Brassicales; family Limnanthaceae; genus Limnanthes; species Limnanthes douglasii. The sequence goes on from JAUPFV010000005.1 coordinate 92,474,378, forward strand.
ATATATTGACAGTTAATAACTCAGATTTACAATTAAACGCGTCATATTACAAACTAAAAATAAATTTGTAGTTATTATTATTATTATTATTATTATTATTATTATTATTATTATTATTATTATTATTATTATTATTATTATTTAAGATAGGTAATCTGAGTAGGTTAAAAGGATGAGTTGTTAAAAATAATAGTATGGGAATAATGCAACATATAGAACATGTATTTAATGCTATATGACATAGTTGTGTTCTCGTGGAGCACGGTAAACAATCATACTAGAATAGAGCATGAATCACTAACACCGGTGATTTAGAAGTATTAACGTGACAGCATCTCCTGTCACATGTGGTAAATTTATTCCATGATAAAAATAAAAATTTATCGTTAATTTTTTTTTATAATTTTTTAATAATTTTTTTTTAATTTAATTTGTGTGCGTTAATTTATTTGAATTAAATAAATTAAATATGTACATCATAAACAAATTATTTGAAATTTTTGTATTTTTATTTAATTCTGGATTAATAGTTTATCGGATATTTAAATTATATCTTTAAATTTGTTAAAAATTTTAAATGTTTCAACCATTATATATATTCCTAAGAATTGAAAATTTTATTAATGTTGAAATAAAATACAATTTTGTTTACATATTTTGACCAATGTTGTTAATCTTAGCTACATGGTGAGTAAAAGATTCATAAAAGATTCATTGCAGCGGCTTTCTTCTCTATCTTAATCTTTGCGGTAGCTTTCTTCTCTATCTTGATCCTTGGTGTCTTCTTGCCTATGCTTTCTTCTTTGTTTCTAATAGTCTTCCTCTTCCTGTTTATGTATTCCTTGTGCAATTACTTTAACCTGAAAAACAAAACAAAACATCAGATATGCTTTTGGTCAGGTTTTTTAGGCCTGCCAAGCTGTTAGTGTTCATCTGATAATCTAACGTGTCCTAAATTCAAAGCTTCTAACATGAGAATAACAGTTAATGCTTCTGAAGATTGGTTAGCAGTGAATATGAAATCTAATTGTTATTTTAATGCGAATTTGGCTAACCAATCAGCAGCAGAATTCTACTCTCTATAAATATGTTTAAGAGTCATTTGTGGTTGTATCAAGTTTCTACAACATAATAAGATTTTCTCTAAATACCAAGGATACTTACCTGTAGCTAACATATTAAACAACCATAATGAATCTATTTCAATGTCAATCAATTTTAAGTTTTTCTCTTTACAACATAGTAAACTGTTAAAAACAAAGAGAGAAGTAGCCGCAGGAAGCGGCTAGGGTTTTGTGTTTATTTTGTATTTTTCTCCCTTTTGTTTTATTGATGCATTAGAGATGTTAACTCAATAGTAAGGATCTCAATATATAGAGAACTTAGAGTCACATACAAGGAAACTTAATACGCTGAATATTCTAACATAAACCATTCAGTAGTGCGTAAACTTCAGCAACTAGTGGTCAACATTTACCTATTAAACTACCTTGAGCTATCACTAATTCATCTTGTTCATTCCTTAATATAAATCCATAACTTGATTCACCATTGAGTAATGATGAACCATCAAAATTCAGCGATTAGGAGAAGGTTAATTTCATTTTACGTAAATAAAAGGTTTGGAATGTTTAAGGTGATTATAACAATTCAAATCTTTAGCTACATGAGAGTAACTTATCCAGTGTTTTATGTTAAGTGATATCAATATATCTAATGATGTAAGCATGTAACATATCTCATTGATAATATTTTTTTATGAAATAATTATATTCTTATGTGTACATTTGTTTTTAGCTATCCATATTGACCAGACTATCAATGAAGATAAGATAGTTCTTACATGGGTTGTCTTAGATGTTGATAGTAACCATAAATTAATAACGTGGTTAATTGTCATGTGCCTACTTATTCTAATGCTAAATTTTTCAGAAAAGAAAAGCCAAACATTCCAGGAAGATTCACAAGTTATGAAAACATGGTCTAGAGTTTCAGAATTTCGACATGTAAGATATTTTGAAGCAAGTTGAAAACTTTTTTTTTGTAAAATAGTATTTACACTTATTAAGTTCTTTAGTACTCTCCAAAGAGTGAAGCAACACTTTTTTTGGAGAGATATTGTTCCACAACTTTATTTTAATTATTGAGGTTATGTCTTTGTATCTTATTGTATTAACTGCATTCTTTAAATTAAAAACTCCATCAGTGGAAAGCTTCGAGATGATGGTGTCTTCCACTTATTTGTTAATATGTGTTTTGTTAATTCTGTTAATGTTGGCAGGCAATACACAAGATGAAAGTTTAGGTAAGTCCTAATTATTATCTGTCCAAAATCCAACTACCTTTGTTCGAGTATAGTGAGTTATGTTAGCAATTGTTATTGTAATAAGAGGTTTAGTATGTTGCCATCTATATAACTAAAATCATAAGTTTCCTTTCCCTAATTTCCAAAATATATGTTTTTTCAGCCTTTTCTTTAATTTTAAATTTTCTTTCCAAATTTTGGAATCCATGTTTCTTAAAGAAGATTGTAAGGGATATACGTTTAGGAAGTATTTAGAATGCATTAGGTTAGCCCATAGTGTTTTATTATCTCTGAAAATTAGCCAAAGTTTCAACCATTATATATTATGAATACTTTATTATATTTTTTTAACTATATTAGATATTAAAATCGTTTTTTGAAATATTTAAAATCTTTTTTTGAAATACTTAAAATATATGTTTTCAATATTTATATACTTAAATATATATCTTTTAAATTGTTGGAATTTTTAGATATTTATATCTTTTAAATATTAGATATTTTACATAGTTTAATATAATTAACAAAAAATAGTAACATAGCAATACATTAAATTGATAAAATAATAATTAATATAGCTTAATTTAATTATATACAAATAAAAACATAACAATATTTTAATTGATAAAATAATAATTAAACAGACAAAAATTAAAAACATAATCAAAGTTTTTGAGATATTTTAGACGGAAGAAAGGTAATTTGAGAATCGAATCCTGGACCACTAAGCACCTTTCTTATGCTGGAAGACTTCAACTCATTAAGTCTGTCTTATTTGCGGGTCAAGTTTATTGGTCTTCCATTTTCATCCTTCCCTCAAGGATTTTAAAAGAATTGACCCAATACCTCCATCGTTTTCTTTGGTCTGGCTCGGCTATGAAAATACATGGAGCCAAAGTAGCATGAACCAAAGTCACGTTGCCCACCATAGAGGGCGGCCTTGGGATTCTTGATTTAAAAATTTGGAATCAGGCGGCTGTCCTAAAACACCTTTGGTTGATCGTGCGTAATAATCCTCACTCCATCCAGAGTGATTGGATTAAGATGGAAAAAATTAAATATAATAATTTATGGAACCTCCCCTTTGGATCCTCGCCCTCGTGGATCTGGAGGAAGATCCTTCGTCTTCGTCCATTGGCTTCTAAAATTTGCAGGGTAGCAATTGGAAATGGCTCAAGCACCTCCTTCTGGTATGACCCATGGCTCATCTCTTCATCTCTAGTTTCCCATTATGGAGAAAGTCTCTGATTTCATCCTCAATGGGAACTGGAATTGGCCTTCCAATTCTAGATCGGCTAATGCGTGCAACCGCGCTAACCTGCTGGAAATCAAATCTCTCATTCTCTCTCTCCCACCGCCAATCTCACTCCTCAATGATACTACTTTCTGGAAAGCGAAAGAAGGATGCACTACCTTCACCATCAAGGACATGTACCATGCCATTCGGTCACCCAACCCTAAAGTAGGGTGGGCCGGGTTAGTATGGAACAAATCTAATATTTCGCATCATTCTTTCATTTTATGGCTCGCTATCTTGGGTAAGCTTGTCACCGAAGACAAGCTTCTCAGTTGGGATTATAACATCCTACCTGTCTGTGTCCTATGCAACTTTGATAATGAACTCATCCCTCATCTCCTCTTTGATTGCAGTTTCATATAGAGTATTTGGACCAATGCTAGCAATAAACTAGGCTTTCCTTTTACATCTTCCTACTGGCAGTCTTGGATCGGTGAAGTGTCAAATTGGTCTTCATCTCGAAACCGCTCAATTTGGCAGTCTTGCTTCGCCGTTGTAACCTACCACGTTTGGAAGGAGAGGAACCTTAGAATATTTGGTTCCACTCCGACCATAGCCTCCTTGGTGTCTCATCGAATTTTCTCGGACCTTCGGCTTAGATTCCAAGGCCCCAAGACCGGGTGACCTTTCTAAAATTAATATTTACTACTCATTTTCTTTTAAAATTGTAGGATGGATCGCTGAGAGTAGTTCGGGTTCCGACACTTCATGGACCGCTTGGAGGACTGCGACTACTTACTCTGATATCTAAAATTTTATCAGCACCTTAGTCTATATGTACTGAACATTTCCACTCCCTTCTAGGAATGGAACGTCTTTTCCTGATCTTTCTTTTTTTGAGTAGACGTTGCTTAATAGATTATTGATGTATTCTCGGGGGTATGCCCCAGATATGATGTATGAACCATTTTTATTTATTTAATGCATTTTAAACACCAAAAACATTTTGAGAGTTGTGAAAAAATTAGTGAAAATATCAATATTTATAATATTTTTTAATTTTTAACTCATCCCATTCTCATTCATCTTTCGAATCACATTTCATGCAAAAATCTTATTCCTAAATCTCTCAAAACACAATTTTACATATGCTACTACAATATCTCAAAATATTTTTTATGTGTTCTTGTTCTTAATGTGTTCTTTTTTTTTGTCTATTTTCGATGAATGACAAACAAAATAAAATTTATTTTATTGATACTTTTCTAAATTATATACCAAGTTAAAATTTATTTGCTAATTGATTTGTTTGATTTTGAAATTTGTTTGTTTGATATGTTTTTAATTGTTCTTAATTGATGTGTTTTGATTTGTTTAATTAATTTGTTTGGTTTGTTTAAAAAAATTTGAATTATTTAACTAATTTGTTTAGTTTGTTTGATTTGTATAAATTGATTGATTTTTTTTAATGATTTTCTTGATTTTGTTTAATTGATTTGTATAAAAATGTTTAATTGATTTATTTGAATTGTTTGAATTCTTTTGAATTTGTTTAGTTTATTTGTTTTAAAAAAAATTATTTGATTTTAAAAAATTATTTGAATTTGTTTAATTGATTGGTTTGCTTTCTTTGAATATTTTCAATTGATTTGTTTGGATTGTTTGAATTTCTTTAAGTTGTTTGTTTGATTTATTTGAATGATTTTAATTAATTTGTTTGGATCTATTTAATTGATTGTTTTCATGTATATAATTTATTTTTTTAATATTATTTTATTGATATATTTAAATTTATTTTCTTGATTTGCTCGATTTGTTTAACTTCATTTAATTAATTTGTTTTCATTAATTTTCCACTGGATCCATAGTTTGGTTCAATGTCATCAATCCTGGACTGTCTGAATGTTTTTTACCTCTCTATTCAAAATTCATATTTCACCTAATATGAATCTCACTCATCTCGTAAGAATGTGGTATTGGTCCACTACAAAGCGTGTGACATCCGCACTATTCTTCCCCACAATCATCAGTTAGGCTATAAGGGCTGCTCGCAACAAGAAAAAACATCTCAACCAGTCTGCCAGTTCTTCAACCATCATTGCTCACATTCTTTACATCCTTTTCGATCTTGACAATGCAAAAATCTTGAAAAATTCTCGTTGGGGTAAGGATTATAAAATCTCTCTTAGACTTGGTTGTGTTAACCACCTAAAAAATTTCAAAATGCCCATCTTCCTCAAGTGGAAAAATCCCAAAGCCAATCGCTTCAAGCTGAATATTGACGGGGCTTGTAATTCTTTTGGAGAAACAAGTATTGGTGGCCTTGTTCACAATCATGAAGGTTCAATCATCCTGGGATTTGGAAGACTTTACGCGAAGAACGCCTCCATCATCGCTGAATGCAGAGCTCTCTTTGATGGTTTCTGTATCCGTCGTGCTTTGAACATTGTTAATTTGGATATCGAAGTTGACTCTGAGATCGTTGTGAACCTTCTGCAATATGGAGAATCTACATGGTATCTCAAGCCATTGATTAGCTGTTGCACGAAACTGATCCACCTTGCTATGAACATATCCCATATCTACCGAGAACAGAATCAAGCTGCCAATTATATTTCGAATTTTACCTTGAATGAAAGGATTGAAATGAATTACAATCACGCTAATTCTCCCAATCACTTACGGGCGGTTGTTATCCTTGAAAGTATGGAGCTGGGCTATCTGATTTTGCCCTTTCTCTGTCCTAAGATGCTATCTTCTTCAAGCTGGTGTACCCTAATTTTTGTTCTTGGTGGTGTCTCTTAATTCTTTAGCTTTAAGGGCCTCTAGTACGCTTGTATTTTCAATTTAACCCTTTCAATTTTCTTAATAAAGCCAATCCACTTTGATTAAAATAATAATAATTGATTTTACATAATTTTTTTAAGTTCTTTACATTCAACAACAATTTTTTGAGTTTAATAGTTCTTTTAAAAAATATAAATTATAAGAATATAATACATTGGTAATACTTATAATACTCAGTTAATTATAATCAAACCATAATAACAATTAATGTAATAAAACTATTATAATCCATAATAAAACTATGGCACCATTAAAAAACGAAAATATAATCAAAATTTGTTCAAACAATAACACTTCTTATTTATTCTATATTGGTTACAAAACTAACATATTAAACCATAATATAATAATAAAACTATATTAATAACTTATATAATATATTTTTCACATTAATTTTACTGTGTTTGTCGAACCTAAGTTATTAATATAGTTTAATTATTATGATTTAATTATACTTTATTAATATTATTAGCTTTTGTTATGTAATAAATTAGTTTTGTAACCAATATAGAATAAGTAAGTTTGTTTGATACACAAATTTTTATTATATTTTGATTATGTATTATGGTTTGATAGTTTTATTGTTATAGTTATATTATTATAGTTATATTATGAAAGTTTTATTGTAGATTGTAATAGTTTTATTATTTTATTTTGATTATTATTTTGGTTCGATTATAATTCATAAGTAGTATAAGTGTTGTTATATTTTTTTATTGTAATATATAGTACAGATTTGGTTATTTTTTGGTAATCAAATTAAAATATTGTCTATAATTTAACATTTTAAATTAATATAAGGTTAATAGGTTCCATTTAGTTTTAATATTATACTTTGATTATTATTGTGGATTTATAATTTATAAAGTTGTTATATTTTATCATTACTGAAATAATAATAAAAATAATAGTTATATGTTTATAGGTTGATTATACTATACTTGTTATTGTTTGTTTATTTTTATAAGTGGTAAAATAAGTGTGATACGTTCTTATAATATGAGATTTAAGGATAAAAAATAAATTTTATTTATTTAAAACTTTCATAATTTATACTTTTATAGTCTATAAGTTGTATGTTGTATAAATGTTATCAAATTGAACTATCCTATTACAAACTCTAACATAAATATGAAATGTGATTCATTTTGCTAATTTATCTCATCATCGTCATTATATTCATTGTCGTCCAAATCTGCAGAAGCTTCATCCATATGATTTGGTTCAATTACATCGTCCATATCATCTGGATAACCTTCGAAAATATCCATCAAATTTTCTTCATTTTTATACTCATCGTCTTGCATTATTTGATATGGCACAAAACATTCTTTGATTGTAACAAGCACTACAAGTGCCCCGCCAGTTAATCTTGTTCGTTTAGTCATGTATTGAAGTTTTTTATGACTAATGGCATGTTGATATGCCACTGTAGACATAAGTATTGAAAAAATAGTTGTGGCTAACCTGCAAAGAATAGGAAACTCACATTATTTTGATTGCCACTACTTTGAGATATCAAGTGGGTTTCTCTCCTCATACTGTCCTAACTCAAATGAAGTGTTCAAATATCTCGCCGTATTATTATTAGCTTGAGGAGTTTCTCATGACACCCTACGATTAAGCATTATCATTCTCACATAGTTAGGGCGATTTTTGCATTTCCTCTTATTATTATTATTATTACCCATTACATTCGAAGATGATAAATTTATCTCGTGTTTGTCAACATATTCATTATACGTTATATAAATAAAAATGTTAATTTTTTGAATAAATGCATCACGGTTATAGGTAGCAAGATGGTTTTTTAGAGCGTCATAAAAACAATTAACTACAAAGGAAAAACCCGTCATTTCTTTAAAAAGATAAAAAATACACCCAATATCACAAGCGCATAAGATATGATGAAAATACTTTATAACTTTTGTTTTCATATCGGACACCATGTCACATATACATTATGTGACCTATATATATTTATATACATGCCATGATTAGTAATTTCATGAATGGCCAAGTGAACGTAGGAGTATATTGCATAAAAAAGTTTAGTTGCATATTGAAACAACCAAAAAAGTTTAAAATTAAAGCACGATAAAACCAATTTTGATCTTCAAGAGATGTAAAAGTATTATATTTATTATAAAGCATAGTAATATCACTCGAAAAGTGTAAATATTGGGCCTCCCGAGGGAGACTCCTAATTCGGTAACACGTGATGAGGATATTGAGGTATAGAATATTGGGGTTCGGTTACCGCCTATTGTAAAGGAATAACTGCTATCATTTTTCTCTAAGAATTTGCACATGTTTGCCTAGTGTTTAGAGGTTGTAGTAGGAGTTCCTGCATATATAATCTACTAAAAACTAGCAATATGCACCAATGTATGTCCCACTATCCAGAAATAAAGAGTTTTTTCTACTGAAAATTCTGAAGCAATTGTTGCAGAGGTGGACCGGTTAAAAAAAGTAGGGCATATCCGAGAATCTCAATACCCGTTGTGGACATTGAACCCAGTACTTGTTAAAAATAAAAATTAAAAGTGGCACAAGTATGTTGACTTTACAAATTTATATATGGGCTTGTCCGAAGGATCCATTCCATGTCCTTATAATTGACTAATTGATATACTCAACTTTGGGTAATAATATTTTTTCGTTCATGGATGTTTTGTGGGGTATAACCAGATATAAAGAGATCTTAAGGACTAAGATATCAACACATTCAAATCGGTAGGGGCCTCTATTGCTACAAAGTCATGTCATTTTGTTTGATGATCTTGCGGCTACTTATCAACGTTTGGTAAATAAAGGTATTCCCTAGACAAATCAGAATAAATGTCGAGGTTTATATTGATGATATATTTGTAAAAACTATGAGAGAATAAGATCATTTCTCTGATATGGAGGAAACATTTTCTAATATGTTGAACCTAGAAAAATATACATTTGGTGTGCGGTCCGAAAACTGTTTAGGTTATATTGTAAGTAAAAAATGCATTCAAGCCTACCCGATATAGTTGAACACATTTATTGCCATGGATCCCCCGAGGTTCATTAAAGAAGTAAAAAATTTAACTGGAGGTTAACATCTTTAAACAAATTTATATCAAGGTCTTCAGATAAGTGTCAGCTGTTTTTCCAAGTATTACAAAAGGAAAACGGTTCAACTGGACTTTAGAGTGTGATGAAGCATTTACCAAGATGAATGAACACTTATCTTTCTCATAGATTTTAACCAAACTAACAGTGGGAAAAATAATTTATCAACATAGTAATGTCGGATTATCTTGCAAGCTCGGTTTTTGGTTAGAGAAGTTGAAGGTTATCTGCACCCACCCTGCGTATTATATAAGTAAACAGTTACTAGATGCTGAAAAATGATTCTTGAAAGTGGAAAAGTTAGGTTTGGCTCTAATAGTTGCAGCTCAAAAAAGAGGTTGTATTTTCAAGCCCATCCCATTAACGTTCAAACTTCATATTCACTTAAGAATGTATTACAAATTCAGACATGTCGGGTCCGATGACTAAACAGCCAGTGGAAATAATAGATTATGACATTAGATTTTCTCCTCGGATAATAATTAAGGCCAATATTGATTTTTTTTGGTTGGGTTTCCATTCCGAGTGACCAAAACCTATGCTAGATAATGATAAACCTCTGAATCAGTTGGCAGTTCCTAATGATGAAACTCAAGAATTTTGGGATTTGGAGCTGGTTTTACTTGGAATCCATCTCTGGAGATTCAATGCGTCAAGCAATACACTTTGATTTCGATGCGTCAAATAATGAGGTAGATTACAAGGCAACATTAGGAGGGCTAAGGGTTGCATAAGTTTGTGGTGCTAAAATAGTTCGTCTAATAAGTGATTCACATCTTCTTATTAATCATGGCTCATGTTAATCTGAAGAAAGAAAAGTTCACTTTGTAATATATTTAAAGGTATTAAGAAAGACAACACCTTTCTTTAAACATCCCGAGTACGAAGATGTTTACGGGGCCAAAAATACAATGGCTAATTCCTTAGCTACCATTGCGTATACTAGAAGGATATCCACGAATTTTAATACAAGAACACCATTTGATAATAACAAGTTCTGAGCATATGTTAGGCACCGAAGATGCATTCCAAATCTCGACCACCATTGAGAAGGACTTGAGGTATGAGTTTAAATAATTTATAAGTAAAAGGACCTTGCAAATTGAAAAATCATTGGCAACCCTGCCTTCAGACTCATTATTTTCATCATTTATGGTCCTTATCGAAGTTCTCGTATTTGGAGTCTCCATGTTCATTTTCATAGGTTCTATCATCACCCTATGTATCCATTTATTCCCAATTTATTTGCAAAGGCCATATCCGGAGGCCTTACCTCTACAGGTATCATGTCCCAAAGATGCGAGGTTCAAATTTGGGAACACTTTATGAAAGTCCTTGCCCATGTCCGATTAATTCAAAGCATCTTGCTTCGTTAGGGATTTTAAACACTTATCAGGATACGCGTCAACCACGTTTTCTTGATCATTTTCAATTCGAGTTTTAAATGTAGATAGCTCTTCCTCGAATTTTTTAGTTGTCGCTTTCTGCTCGTCTAAATTTCGATGCAAAATACCTATCGCATCCATATCCTATTTTTCTTGATCTTTGTATTTTCAGAATTTCTCTACTCCGAACGCCTGCAACTCAAAAATATTTTGTTTGTGAGCAACATATTTCGTTTTTAGCTCCTCTTTAGCCTACACGACTTTGCTCTATAAACTGTTTGTACGCTTCTTTTTCTCTTTGGGAGATTTTTTGTGAAGCTCACATTCTTAACGGATGAGGAAAATAAATCTTTGTGTTTTGCTATCTTCCTTTCCAACTCAGCAATAGGCTTGACAAAACTTAATAGTGTATGAGAAATGATGTCCCTCCTTCTCAAGCAGAAAGGGTTCGTTATCAACAAAATCATCCAAAATTGGGACTACTGTCCAAAGCTATGAATAACCAACCTCTCTGTACTACCTCTCGAACTTAGACCCCCACCAACTGGTTCTTTTGCCGTTGGAATAAAGGAGGTATGCTTTTCAAGCATTGAAGGAATTGTAGCTTGAGTTGTGGCATTGAAAACTTTTGAACTAGTCTGTGTCTTCTTCATTTCTTCATCTTCTTCTTCTCACTATTATTTTCCCCTAGTGTAATTTTGATGCTCTCGGTGTATTCTTTATTTATAAGGTTGTGGGCTTCTCAAGTAATTTGCTAACTTCAATATCAGCTTCATCAGGATCTTTTAATGGCTCATTAGACTAATTCACGTCCACAAAACCAACAATCACTTTCTATGGACCCGAATTACTAGTGCCATCCTTATATACCTAGTGGTTTTTAAACCTCTTCATGGTCGAAAGGTAGACTTTGCCATCAATAGGTTTTATTTGGTCAAGGATTACTGATGGACGTGGTGTGGTACTAAATTCCTCCCATGACAAGTTGAGTTTCGCTTGAGTTCGTCCGAGGTGACTCCGAACTAGGTTGTTCAGAGCGAAGCAATTATGAAAGGCGTTTGGCCAATTCTCTGCAACCCAATAGTGTAATTTTTCTAAAGTCACTTTGGCAACTTCGAAGTAATGTTGTTGAGAATTCAATATAGTTGCGAAAAGAATAATAGTAAGTTGCAATTGTTAAATGATAAAAAGAAGTTGAAATTAAAAATACCACTTAAGAAGTTACCTTAGTTTTGACACACCATTTAAATGTTGCTTAGAGTACTTTTTGGAGAGATCTTCTTACCATTCTCCCAGCATCCACTAACGAAGAATAATTGTACCTTTCATATTTTGTCAGCCTCCAACAAATCAGTAACTACTTTATACTTATTCCCAAGAGTAAGAAAGTAGAAGGAAATCTGAGGATTCCTCAACAGCCCGGTGATAGCTACAAATTGCTCCATAAATATTTTATTTTTTGATAACCTTGATGAAATAATACATAAAATTAAGATAAAGAAAGAATTTGGGTTAACTTGGCATTGACATAGGCCAACAAGATCAAATTCATAACCATTTCGGGTCCAACGGAAAGTCAAGCCCCCAATTCGTTACATCGGGATAGACAACTAGTTTTGTTGATGCACAGCTCAATGGTGTCTATTTGTTTCTTGGTAACCTTATGTCCACTCCCTCTGGGATTACCCATCTCTCATGTAGCATGCCTACTTCATTTTACGAATAATAATTATAGGGACTCCATATATGAAAATTAAATATTTGTTGTTGACAATTTGGAAATTGGGCCCTATTTGTTTTTGCTTTTTTATTTTTGCCACCTTTGAAATTTAAGCTTTCCTTTCTCTTGTTTTGGGACTTCAGAATCACATTCGGATTTGTCTGAAACCCCTACTAATGGCTCCATGTTAGTAAGATATTATAATTCTTCAACCAACAACATCAGATTAGATCTAGAAAACAACGATTTACTTTGATATTTTTTCTTCTGAAGGAAAGACGACTGCTCCTGGGGTACGCTAGGAGCCGCTGACATATGTTTGTTATGTTCCTTCTTCTTTTCCATGTGCTTAGAATCTCGATAGACCTTGGTAACAATAGTGAGGATAATATTCTTCACATGTGACCTATGTTTGGTATCCCAACCTATTGCTATAAAGCTTGATTGGTATTTGTCACTATTATCTCATTGGGATTGTGTTGGCCTCGAATAATGTTTTCTTGAAGCTAAAGCCCGGAAAGTAAAGGATGGGGGGGGGGGTTAACCTGAAATATAGTGTTTGTTGTAAGTGAATGTGCTCATATCGTCAAAGGTTTGACTAATGAATGTTGGTCCTTCGGTCTCTAGAAAGCTAACATATTTTCTAGCTTTTTGCTCACCTTCAGCTTTATCCGACAAACATAACTAATGGGTCAGAATGGTGACAACTGTTAACATGTAAATGTAAGGGTATCTTCATAAAAGTATTTTACGATGGTTATGAGACTGAAAACGAGAATTTGTGGTGGTAGAAGTTAAGATATTCTCTCTCTATTTTTAGAAATTGCTAAAAGAGTAAAATGATGCCAAGGGGAGAGAGTATTTATAAAGAAATATAGGAAAACCCAATAAACCTTTTTCACAAGCCAACAAGTATAAGCCTCGGGAAGTTGAAGAGTCTCATTCAACGGTTATTTTTTCTAAAAAAATCGAATCTTTTTAAAACGTTATCACGTTTCATCATTCAGAGGGAAGGCTGTGAACCTAACATATCCATTCCATGTGTATAAAAATAAGGTTCCAAATAAACATCTGTGAGTCATGTGTATAAATACATCTGTGAATCACCTAAAATAAGACGTATTTGGATCATTCAAAAGTGGTAAAAAGTGCAAACTATTTATAGTTTAAATTGAAGACGTACCAAGCTTAAATCCTACACATAGTTTAATCCAAGAAAGTTCCAAGATCAAATCCTCAACATAATTTCATATGAAAAGGTTCACAACTCAAATCTGAAAGGGTTCCAAATATAAGTCCTCCGGAAAGATCTTCACGAGGAGTAATAATACTTCTTATAAGGATCAAATTATCTGAAGGATAAATCGGACTAATGAGTCATCAACCCAAAATTTATTTTATAATAATAATGTAATAAAGTGTAATAATTAGAGGTGTTTTATATGGTAATAGGCTTCGCTTGTATTTGGGCTTAGGCTATCAAAATAGGCAATGGACCATGTAAGCCCACTCAGCCCATTTTGTTATATATAACCCTATATGTATTAATAAGACTTCAAAAAAAAATTCTGCCAAAATACTTTATCAGAGCATCTCTCTCTAAACTTATACCAAGCTGCTCAATTATCTCTGTAAATCTTATCCAAACTTCAAGTCTTTTTTTTTCGAACATATCCTTCAAAACTATTTGACATCATTACATAACATATTCAAATTTCATCAAATTCTCATAGATTCCAACCCAAGTTCTTATCCTAACATAAAAATATCTGTCAATTTTACTTCACACAAACTTCCCGCAACACATATACAATTACTTCACAACCAAGAATAAACTCTAACAACCATTAAGCTTCATATAGACCATACTGTACGTAACAATACTATAAAAAACACACATACCACATACCATTACTCCCATATCATGCATATACCCAACTTTCCACTATAGTTATCGAGATTCAATATTTCCAACATACACCCTATGAAAACAAAGGCCAAAGATGGAATATATCCAAACCAAAAACTATATATATATATTGGTATACTACCACCTCATTGACCCTATATAATGAACCAACCAGTTTTTTATGCAATTTTTTACGAAAGTTAGAAATATTCTATGCAAAAAGAGTTCAATGCTTTACAAACAAAACCACACATAGACATTCACTCCTTGGGTATCTACTATGAATGTGGTGGGGTACAAATTGGTGTATAAAATTAAGTACAAGAAAGATGAGTCACTACAAAAATATAAGGTTCGTTTAGTTGTTATAAAGTTTCACCTTTCTCCTGGTATGAATTTTAATGAGATATTTAGTTTTATGGTTAAAGCTTACACTATCAGGCTTGTTCTTAGTATTATTGTGTCTCAAAACTGGGATGTCAGAAAATTTGACATCAATAATGCATTCTTAAATGAGCTATTAGAAGAAACAGTTTACATGGCCTAACCTTAGGGATGTGAAGATCACATGAAGCCACGCGATGTTATAAACTCAATAAAACACTATATTCCTTAAAACAGGCTCATAAAGCATATTATTCAAGACTTAACGATATGTTCTTTCACTGGGGTTGTCAAAAGGGTTAGGCTATACATATTAATGATGTGTTTTTTCAATTTTGATCTATATATCTATAGATTTTAAAGATAAAAAAAAATTATTTTAAAAATTCTGATTTTTTATATATTTGTAGTTGTTTATTCGATTTCTAGTTAGTTTTATTGTTTAGGTTAGGTGTAGATCTTCTTTTTGGATGTCTATTTGTAAGAAATAGTTGAATGTAAGAGGATTATGAGTTTTCAAGAATCCATGGCTATTCGTACGAATTCACGCAGTTGGCACCCCTCTATTCTCACACGGATAATGCATGAAATTGGTAGTTTCACGCACGAATTGTGCGAGCATGTGTCTGTTTTGAATATGAAATAATTTTATTATTGTAATTTTGTTTTGTATCCATTTTTTGTATTTTTTTTCTTTTGGCAATCAATTAAACTCTAAATCTTTGTATTTTTATTTTTTAAAGGTTACTTACGTTAATTTATATTTTTCTTTCACACTTAAATCCATGTTTTTAAGATATTATGGATTTGAAATAGTTTTGAAGTGTTTTGAGATATTATGTTTAACTATATTTTTGGTTCCATGATGAATTATGTGTTTTTTAAGAGTGAGGGTATTTTGGAAATTTCATCTTTTTGAAAAATTATAATTTTAGAGATCTGAATCCAATAAAACTAGGTCTGTATATACCTTAGCTCGTTTCAAAATTTATTTATTTTTTAAATATTTTTCTATGTATTTATACAAGTTATTTTAATTATCCTAGTGTATGTTGATGCCATAGTTGCTATATGAAATCTTTTACAGAATATTTCTACCTTGAATCAGAAGATTACATTCTACTTTTACGTTGAAAGATTGAGGACAACTAATTTATTTATTAGAATGGTAGTGATTAGGGATACTATAAGCATGTATATTACTCAAACAAAGTATAAATAAATTTTACTTCTCTTTGTTATAATGTTTACTTACAAACCATGTCCCACTACGATGATGGCCAACCTCATTCTCTTCATGATAACCTCATTCTCTTCACGATGGTGTCCTTTCGCCTGACAATACTGTTAACTAAAGAACAAACAAAGAGAAAGTATAAGAGTGTTTAGAGTTTTGTAATTTATAAAGCATGAGAATTACATAGAGAATATGCTCATATTTATAGATAAAATAAAGAGCTATGGGCTTGAACCTTATATCTCCAACACCATCTCTTAACTCACAATGTAACAATAATAAGCATTGAGAGTTTGTCACAAAGACAACAAACTGTGTCGTTGACTGATGCTTCGTGAAAATATAAGCAACCTGCAAAGCTGATGGAACATATGAAAGCGAGATGGGCACATATTATTTCTTCATTTTTTATGATATTAATGAATATCCAAGGAAAATACAGAAACTAGTAGTAGATTTTCATTCATGGGAATCAAAATCCCAATCAGCATATTGGCACGTAGTTCAAGTGAAGAGGTTG
The DNA here is from genome assembly GCA_036936605.1 of Limnanthes douglasii subsp. nivea. Lineage (NCBI taxonomy): Eukaryota > Viridiplantae > Streptophyta > Magnoliopsida > Brassicales > Limnanthaceae > Limnanthes > Limnanthes douglasii. Next base: position 92,491,027 of record JAUPFV010000005.1, read on the forward strand.
AGTGAAACCAATTGCTCTGGAATTGAGTGCCACAAAGATATCTCAATATTCAAAGAACAACTCCCCAATAGATGGATCAATGAGCAGTAACAAACAGATTAACCACATGAACAACATAAGCTATATATGGTCGAGTAACTGTAAGATATATCAAGCTCCCTATAAGAGTTTGATATAGATTTGGGTCTAGCAAAGGAACGCCATCAGTTAGAGAATACCGAGCATTGGCTTCAAGAGGGCTATCTACAGTCTCGTTATCAGAAAGTCCCGCTCGCTCAAATAAATCAGATATATATTTACTTTGAGGGAGAATATAACCTTTTGGAAAGTGAGCCACCTCAATACCTAAAACATAAAGTAATATTCCTAAGTCCTTAATCGCAAAGTTTTGAGCCAAATCACGTTTTAGTGCCTCAATACCATCAATATCAACACCTGTAATGATCATATCATCTACATATAAGGATAGAATAATTTATCTTGCACTTGTACATCTTGATGAACTCGGATTATTTCTTAGGTTACTTCAGAAGCGGATACTTTTAATATGAGAATCAGTGTTATGTAGAGAGAGAAAAAGACAAAAGGAATAAATGTAGCAATAATTGACTAATCATTGACCTATTTAGCCAAAAGGGAATGTCCTTTATATAGTTTTGAGAGGTGAATAGTAAAATTACAAGATTACCACTATAGAAGTGGATTTCTCACCCCACTCTTCTATTTTTTATAAACAAGTTCTAAGGGTATATCATTTAGCCCATCTAACTCTTATGTTTGCTTTACTTTAGTCCTTGACCACTAAATACATGAATTTATTTATTGTATTTAATATAATAAACTTTGTTATTATTTATATTTTCCTTCCTTTATCAGTAACCCCTAGTCCTTGTGAAGATATCTGAATGAGGACTGACTGATGGGTGCTATTATTCTCTTCTTTCGATCCTCCTCGGACTTTATAGCATTTGAACATCTTTGTATGACCTTCTGTACTTCTGCTTGGATTTCTCTTATCACATGCTCTGATAAAAAAACTTTGTTACTCGTATTTCATAAGTGAATTGATTTAGGTAAACCATAATTGATGTGGTGAGAGACTTGTTCAAACTTGTGACCTCAACTCTGGTCCCCTCAAATGACTCCCGAAGTTAGCCCTTAGAAATATTCTACAAGGAATATTTTCTTGGTACATGTTTTGAAATCCATCTCTGAAATGAAAGAGAAAACGTTTATTGACGAGTTTGACAGTGATTAGGAAAAGAATGATGTGGTTCTGGTTGAGGCATAGCCCTTACGAGTTGTTCCCGTGGTGATTTCTCCTTCCAGACCATCTATGCCAAGTCAAGGTGTATCTTTTCCTCCCTTGGAAATTACGAATGACCTCCTTCCTCAGCGAGGAGAGACTTCCTCGATAAAGAAGGATAAGAATAAGAAAAAGAAGAAACGTGCCACAGACCTATCCTCGAATAGAGAAGATATTTTGGGGGATAATCTTCGCAGTATAGAAACAAAACATCTACTTTCCCTTTACAAAGTGAAGTATAAATATTTACACCCGATCGAGGATGTGAAACTTAGAGACCGATAGGCAATCCCTGGAAATATTAATATTCGTTTTCCCACCGTAGGAGAGACTTTGCTGTTTGTTAGTAATCATGAAATGATTATTTACACTGAACTCATGAATTATGACCTTCGTCTGCCTCTCGATCCTGCTCTAGTAGATTATTTCAATCTTATCGGACTTTTCCCCTTTCAAGCTGGCACTAACATGTGGTACACGCTCATGGCCTCTAGAATTTCTGAGACAACCCTCTCCATGGAGAAACTCATCTCCATTTGAGCTGTAGCTAAGAACTCTCATTACCTATTTTATTCTCTTGATTTTGTATGGAAATATAAGATGATCAAAGATTTCTTAGAGGCCGATAAAAAATGAAAGCAAAAATTTATTTTTATCGCTGGACTATTGGAAACCGACTTTGAAAATTCCGACAACCTTTCTCATCAGTTGACTTTAAAATGGTCTGGACAAGATATGTATTCTCATATGTTATTCTATTTTACGTATTAAAATTGGTTAATTTAAGTTATATATTTTAAATAACTACGAAAGGAATTGTCAAGCCCTTTAAAAGTTATCCGAAATCTGCAAAGAAAATCTTTGAGAGGCTAAGTATCTAGGCGGATGAAAATTAGAACCATAAATTTCATCATAGTTTCCTGCCAATGAACTTGGTAAGAAGCAATCTTTGGAGGTACGATCTTGGTCTAAAAAAATCCATGTCCAAACTCATGGCGCCTACCTCGAATGATGTTATTCTCAAACTCATGGAAATATTGGACAATATGGTTTACCTTCTCACGTGGGCTCGGGCTCCCAGTCATCAAGATGTAGAGAAACCCGAGGAGGCGGATGAAGGGACCAAGTAGGATGCAGAATCGGAGAATGATGTCCCTGAGGAGCAAAGGTTTGGAGTCTAAGGAGACCAACGTAATGAAACTCAAGAAGAAAGGTCAACAGAATTTCAATAAGAAGACCAAGTTGATATCTGGGTAAGCCTCCGGGCTAGTGTCCCAGAAGAAAACAAGAAGGATACTGATAATAAAACTTCAGTTGAAGTGAGACTAGGTGGGAGAGCAGGGGATGTGAGGCTGATGAGGCTCACTGTTGAGGAGAAACAAAAGAAAGTAGTTGACAGTGAAGGGAAAAGTGACAACACAACTTGTCCAAGCTTACCCTCAATAAAGAAAGTTGTTATAGTCGATTCAGATTCTAGGGGAGAATTTTGCCTTTGGAAGAAACAACCTGCTGGTTAAGAAGAAATGCCTGGGGAAGGTGAATATCTTTCCCCTGCCTCAACTTAATTTGACGTTTATGAAAATCACTTTATTGCCAATGAGTTAAACAAATTTCTCTGTGCTGCTGCTCTCCTTGAAATGAAAGCTAATCCCAAAGATTACTACAAAAACGAAGTCCTCCAACGAAGGAGTGAAGCAAAGAGGTTAACTATTAAGGTGACCAATTTGAAGAATGAAGTGAAAAACTTGAAAGATGAACTTTTCAAGGAGAAAAAGATATTTTCCCAGTTAAAGGAGGTTGATGATGAACTCTCCCAAGATAAAAAGACATCAGCTAATTGCTTATCCAGTATTAATTCTTTAGAGACTAAACTCTCTGAAGAAACAAGTAAGTTTAATAAAAAACAAGAGTGTTTCATTAATACGGATACCGAGCGTGATACTCTTATTGATGGTCTTGTTGAATCTTGTGCAAACACTAAAAAATAATTTGAGAATGTTGTTGAAAATATTGAAAAGCTATCAAAAGAGCACAAATCTCTGAAGAAGGACTTTGAGACTAAAAAGAAGAAAAGTTTGGATGCGTATGCAAACAGTATTGCATCTAGGCTTGCAGAAAAAAATGCTAACATGAAATTCGCTCTGGTGTTAAAGATGCATGAGAAATTTCCGGACTTGAAGTTAGGAAGTGTTTGGCAATGCTTTATTGAAAGACATCGCCATGTAGGTGTTTCTATGGAAGATTTTGAAACTAGCGACGACTCCGAAAGTTCCTCCTCAGAATCTGACTCTCTGGAAGGTAGTAAGGAAAATTCTGCATCCGAATAGTATAGTTAAACGTTCTCTTCATAATGTCTTATGAATTCAAAAGGATGGATATTTTCATCCAATTTTTTTTTGAGTGTGTTTTGAGTTAAAAAAGATGAACATTCTAGTCCAAAACTTTTTAGAGTGTCTTTTGAGTTCAAAAAGATGAACATTCTCATCCAAATTGTTTTTGACTATCTTTTGAGTTAAAAAAGATGAACATTCTGCAAATCATTTTAAGATGGAAAAGGGATTTTATATATAAGTCGGCTATTAGGGAACCTCGTTAAAATCATTTTGTGCCACCAGGATAGGAAAGAGTATGCCACCGATACTTACATAAACTGATAAAGAAAAGATTTACATAGTTGCTTATTCACTCTAGATAAATTTTGAGGTGCTCAATGTTCCAAGGATGGGGAAGATCTCTTCCTTCTTTGTCTTTGAGTCTGTATGTCCCCGGCTTGATCTTCTTTGTCACCGTGTATGGACCCTCCCAATTTGGATCCAGTTATCCTAGCCTTTTTTCTTTCGTGTTAAGGAAGACTTTCCTCAAAACTTTGTCCCCGTCATTGAACTCCCTTCTCCTAACTTTTGATGCATAACGACTTATCATTAACGTTTGATAATGTAAAGAGTTTATTTGTGTCCTTTTTCTCTTTTCCTCTATCAGATCCAACTCTGTGCGTTTTCCCTTGTTATTTATTTCCTCGGATATTCACTTAACCTGAACGATGAGAACATTGTTTCTGACGGTACTACTGTGTCCATCCCATAACCAAGTGCAAACGGCGACTGTTGCGTTGCAGTCCGAGGAGTTGTTCTATAAGCCCATAGAACTTCTTGTAGATAGTCCGGCCACTTTCCGACCTTACCCTACAGATTCTTCATTAGCCCATCTAAATTTTTTTCTTGGTCACCTCAACCTAGCCATTTTCTTAGGGTGGAATGGTGTTGAGAAGCATTGTTGTATCCCCTTAGATTCACAAAAAGCTTTCATCTCATTGTTATCAAATTGTGGTCCATTATCCATCGTAATTTTTCTTAGTACACTAAAACAATAACAAGTGTTAGAAACAATAAACCTTATCACATATTTCGCTCATATTCCTGCTAATGGCTCAGCTTCAACTCACTTGGAAAAGTAATCCACTGCAACAATGATTCTTTGCCGACCTCCTAATGTCATCGGAAGGGGTCCGACCAGATCACTGCCCCACCGGTCAAATGGTAAAAACTCTGGTATCGATTCGAGGGGTACACCTGGTGCATGGACGCGTTAGCAAATATTTGGTATATATCCCACTTCTGAAATAATTCATTTGCATCCGAGGAAAGGGTCGACCAGTAATACCCAACAAGAAGAACTCTTCGTATCAATGTTTTGTAGCCACAATATGATGACCCTTCCCCGCCATGTAACTCTGAAAGTATCATTTGTGATTCATCATTCCCTAAGCATCAGAGTAAAGGACGACTAAAAGATTTCTTATATAGTATGTCCCCAAGTACAACATACCCATATGCCTTGAATCGTATTTTTTTAGTCGTCAGCTTATCAACTGGTAATACTTCATTTACCAAACATTCTTGTATCTCACTCCTCCAATCCTTCACTATAGCTGTGGAAATTTGGAAGGCCTCAAAACATCCTTAGACTAATTCAGACCTCTTAACGATCAAAGGGTTTTCCTCGATAACTATCCACGAGTATTCCTCTGAGTAAGATGCTCTAGCCAAATAATTAGCCACTGAATTCTCAGACATATGGACATGTTCGTATCTGACATCCTCGAAACTCAAAGTTAAGGCCTTTAAAACCCCTATATGTTTTACCAAGTGATCTTTTCTTGCCTCTGACCGGCCGTAAGCATTCTTTACCAGAAGTTGTGAATCACTTATCAACCTTACTCTTTTAGATCCAAACATTTCTGCAAGTTTTAAACCTGCCAAAGAAGCTTCGTACTTAGCTTCATTATTTGATGCTTTAAACCCAAATCGGATGGCTTGATACATACGATTCCCTCTGAAGATACCAATTGAACCCTTGCTCCACAACCAGACGATCTTGAACCCCCATCGGTTCGTACTGTCCATTATGTTCCAAGTTCTTCTTTATCAACTTCCATTTCATTCCAATCAGAGTGAAACTCAACTAAGAAATCAGCTAGTGTTTGTGCTTTAATATCAGTTCTTGGTTCAACTTCAGTATCAAAATCTCCAAACTCCACTGACCATTTTGTCATTCTTCATGACATATCAAGCATTTGTAGCATGTTCATCAACGAAAAACATGTTCGTACAACAATTGAATGAGTCTAAAAGTAAGGCCTCATTTTTCGTGCAGATATAACTAGTGCAAGAGCTAATTTTTCTAACTTGAGATATCGCTTCTCAGCATCCAGAAGGCTCTTACTCATATAATAAACTGGCTTCGGAACATTCAACTCTTCTTAGATTAAAATCGAACTCACCGCAAAATCTGAAACTACCAAAAAGATGTATAACCTTTCCCCCAGATTTGGCTTTGTCAAGATTTTTGGAGAATAAAGATGTTCTTTAATCTGATGAAAGGTTTTCGAACATTCTTGAGTCCAGTCAAAGAAATTTACTTTTCTCAGCACTTGGAAGAGAGGGGCGCATTTATATGAGGACCGTGATATGAACCTATTCAACGCTGTTAATCTTCCAGTCAGTATTTCTACTTCTTTGATCGTTATTGGTGGGGCCATGGTACACAACTGTATTAGGTCGGCTTCAATACCCTCTCCACTGATTATGTAGCCTAAAACTTTTATGGTTCTTACCACTAACGTGTAGTTCTCTGAATTCAATTTCAGATTTATCTTTGTCAAATTGGCAAAAGTTTCTTCCAAGTTAACCATATGATTCTCATCTTTTAAGCTCTTGACTAGCATTTCATTAATGAAAACCTCAACATTTCATACAATCTAACACTCGAAAGCTTTGTTTACTAACCGTTGGTACGTTGCCCCAACATTTTTTTTAAACCGAATGATATTACCTTGTAAAAGTGTAAACCTCTTCCACTAAGAAAAGTTGTGCTCTCTTGATCTCTTGGGTCCATTTGGATCTAATTGTACCCAACATAGGCATCCATAAAAGATAACAACCGGTTTCCAGATTTTGAGTCAACTAATTGGTTTATTCTAGGAACAGGGAAAGGATCCTTGGGGCGCACCTATTTAAATTGTTGAAGTCCACACACATTCGCCACTTGCCATTTTTCTTCTTTACTGGGACCGGGTTAGCAATCCACAAAGGATACTATGAATCGTGTATCTGACCCATTTTGGTTAAACGACCCACCTCTGCCATTATCGCTTCAGTTTTTTCTTGAGAAAAATATATTTTATTCTGTATGATTGGACGAACAATGTTTCGTAACCGAAGCATATGACAGCTGGCGTTTGCTAGAACCCTTGTGACATCCTCTGTACACCATGCAAAACAATGTAATTTTTTCGAAATAAATTTGATTAAACTTTCTTTTACCTCATGGGATAATCTTGCACCGATCTTACCGCTTTTACCAAGACAAAAGACATGATCCATAAAGCTGTCATCTGGGACCATGAACCCGGGGGCTTCCCTCGGATCATCTACGGGATCGGACACCGTGGGATCCCCCACTGATTGCTATCCTTTTTTCGACTCAAACCCATTCAATTACTTAGGGGCCAACACTGCTCGATAACATTTTCTTGCCATCTTCTGGCAACTTCTTACTGTTCACACGTTGCTTCATACCACATACTTTAAACATTGATGGACAGTAGATGGCACGACGTGTATTTTAGACAACCAAGACCTTCCACAGATAGCGTTGTAAGATGTTGGAGCATCTACCACTACAAATAAAATTGTAACTATGTTCTTGAATGGTCATCGGCCCAACTCCACCATCCTTTCAAACTCTCCGACTACTTCAGCAGTAGCTCTAGTAAATCCAACTATCGTTCGGTCCGAGCAAGATTGTTGGTGGGTTTTTTATTTGCCTATAAGTAGACATAAACATTATGTTAGCTGAGCTACCCTTATCAATAAAACAAAATTCGTATCCCATTTCCCACAATATCCACTCCGATTACTACTGCATCCTCATGCGGACCAACTACGTCTCTCATCTCATCATCTTCGAAGCAAAGTATTGGGGATGGATTTCTGTATAGGTGTGTTGAAGTACCTGCTTCTAACTGTTTCGCCAGACTAACAATGTGTCTCTTCCGAGAATAATTTGATATTTCTGCAACTGTATCCCCACAAAAAATGGTTAGTGAGTCAAAGAAAGCACATAAATCACGAACCTTTCCTCTTGCAATCAGCTCTTCTACCATGTTTATATAGTTTCTGCCCGACTTCTGGTTTAAATATTCGACAGTGATATCGAACGCATCTAAAGACTCTTCATCAATTGCTTCAGATATCATCATTGCATCCTTTTGCTTAGGAACAACTTCTTGCTTAAGAAAAACCGTAGTATTCGTCTTCACAAAATTGATTAACTTTCCATTTCCTATCACATATTGCACTTTTCTTTTCAACGTCACGTAGTCTTTTGTAGCATGCCCAATATCCTCATGATACTAACAATATTTAAGTTTCATATGCTCTCTTGGGGTCTGCATTGAGAAAGGCTTAAGAAAGTGTACATTCACACGTGCCTTCTAAAAAATAGTTGATACACACTCAATCAAATCAGTATAATGAGCGGGTCAGACCCACTCGTAGCTTGAACTGGTGCTTGGGGTCGGACTATTGTCGTTGGCTGCGACAGCTGTGGTCGGACATTCACTGGTGGTGCACTGACTCTTATCAAGGTTGCATATTGGTAGAATTGGGACATTGAATCTATATCTGAACCTTTAGTTTATTCAACTAGAATCAGTTTCTCTATCTAATCCAACAATGCTCCAAATGTCATAGCTTGTGTCTCTGCGGCATTATCTTTCATCATCCCGGGAAGCAAAACCATTCGGAAGGCAACCAGAGCCACTTTGTCATCACAAAATTCCATATCTGTCTTTACTTGAATAAAACGTTTTGTATACTCTTTCAAACTCTTCCTAACTTTCTGCCTTTAGTAAATGATTGTATCCCAATTTGCTCAGATTCTTTTTTTCGAACAATGTCTTGTCGGAACATACTCCAAAACATATTGATGTAGCCCAGTAAGTCCAAACACAAACCTTTTTTATTTTGTTTTTTTATTCAAATATCTTATATTAATCAAATCAAATCTAATTATTTTAAGATTTGATTTTATTTGATTTTAGAATATTTATTTTATTTCTTCGTATTCTAATTTAGGGTTTTGAGAAGCTTTTATATAAAGCCTCATATACCTTAAGTTATTTTAAGTTTTTGGAATAATATATTTTTTATATCTGGAAACTTTAGTTTTTGTTACCCTTAGATTAGAGTTTCATCATGTTACCATTGAATTAGGGTTTCATCTATCGTTGCTTCTTCTTTTATTTCCGTCGCGTCATCAGTTTGGTATTAGAGCCTCAGTTCTTACAACGGGGCAAGCATACTGATTTTATCTGATTCAATTTCTAAAGAAGGGAACAATAACTATGGCCATGAAGATCTCAAAGATTGTTTGGTATGCGGGGATACACCAGGCATTTCGATAGACGATCGTATTGACGAGTTACAGAAGGAGTTTAAGTTGGCTACCAATCGTCGAATCAAGGTAAAACTTGTTTATCGAGATGTTGTCTCAGACTATGAAGAGGTTTTCAAAACCATTTTTTTCATCAACTTGACATGGGGGCGTTGTCTTTAGGCTATGAAAAGGTTTTCAAAACCAATTTTTTTCATCTACTGGATGGCTTCTATATGACTTCAAAGAAGGAACACTCGAGAAGAATTTATCTTATTTCGATAAGGTCAACAATTATAATTCACAATATAACAATTGAAAAACAAATTGGTTGTTCATGGTGATGGTGTTGTGGATTCGAGGACGAATTCTTGTCAACCAGGGGAGGATGATGTAGCCCAAAAAGTATAAACACAAACCTTTTTTATTTTATTTATTTAAAATATCTTATATTATTCAAATCAAATATAATTATATTAAGATTTTATTTTATTTTAGAATATTTATTTTATTTCCTTGTATTCTAATTTAGGATTTTGAGAAGCTCTTATATAAAACCTCATATACCTTAAGTTATTTTAAGTTTTTGGAATAATATATTTTTTTATCTTAGAAAACTTCAGTTTTTGTTACCCTTACATTAGGGTTTCATCATGTTACCATTGAATTAAGTTTTCATCTATAGTTGTTTCTTCTTCTATTTCCGCCACGTCATCACATATCAAAATTCTTTATCCACTATTGAGGTAGATGATTGTACCACTTTGATGCAGCGTTTTTGAAAGTCTAAGAAAAGGCTCTGCACAATAACCTGTCATCATCATCATCATCGTAATTGATCATGAAACTCTTAAATTTCTTAATGTGATTATTGGGATCTTGTGTCCCATCAAACTTTTCCAGCTTAGATATGGCGAACCACTTGGGGAGATGTTCGGATAAAAACTCAAGAGAGAGTGAAGATGACCTCCAATTATGCCCAACCTTGTAAGCACTTCCACACGGGCCTTCATTCATAGCCATATAGAGCCTTTTATTTGTCGGAAAAGTAAATTGATTGCTGACTCGGTAATCATGATTGTAGTAATCTGATTGAAGTTGTCTCTGAGGGGTTACATATTCTGGTCGAACTACATTCACTGCTTTGTTAGGCTCTTTGGAGTATAAATTTATTTTGCTGTGATCGTGCTTCTTCTTCCTCGAACCTTTAATTTTCTGACTGGTCCGATGAGAACTTTTATGCACCTTTGAATCTTTTTGCTCCTGATCTGCTTTATATCTAGCATCGGTATTCGAAGATGAAAATTCATCTGAATTAAAAGAAGTATGCTCATTAGATTCTGATGATTTGTATCGTTGTTCAGATCTAGCTCATCTCTTAGAAGATCGATGAGTTTTCTTCTAATGCATTTCCTCAGATTGAATGACATCTTGAGGCTGATCTGCCACAACGTGCTCTCGTCGGACTTCTGATCTGACTCTTCTAAAGGTTATTATAGTTTTTTTTTGAATTTATCCTCTCAATGTCCTCCAACAACTATTTTTGCATAGCAACCAGGATAGACTTTTCTAGAAGCTCCTCAACGTATCGATTAATGTCGTTTCCTTCATTTGTCACTTGCTCTTCCGTCAGATGATCTCGAGATGCAACTCTGATCACATTCAATTTCCATTATATGTTTTTTTACTTTAGATTATTTTTATGGTTTTGGAACGTTAATTTCGGGTACCATTCAGGATCCCACAGACGACACTACTGATGAACTCAGATAATTTCTTAGGTTAGTTCAGAAGCGGAAATGTTCGTATGAGAAATTTTGTCTAAGAAACTTCTGTATCAGATACTTTTAATAAGAGAATCGGTGTTTTGTAGAGAGAGAAAGAGAAAAAAATAGAATAAATGTAGCAATAATTGACTAATCATTGGCCCATTTTCCCAAAAGGGAGTGTCCTTTATATAGTACAAGAGGTGAATAGTAAAATTACATGGTTACCACTGTAGAAGTGGATTTCTCACCCTATTATTCTACTATTTATAAACAAGTTCTAAGGATATGTCATTTAGCCATTCTAACTCTTATGTTTGCATTACTTTAGTCCTTGACTACTAAATACATAAAATTTATTTATTGTATTTAAAATAATAAACCTTGTTATTATATATATTTTCCTTCCTTTATCACATCTAATAAATAGACCAAATCATGATTACTAGCAAGGAAACCAATTGAAGCAATAACCGTATAAAATTTCTCATACCAAGCACGAGGAGCTTATTTGAGACCATATAAAGTTTTCCTAAGTCGACAAACTTCACCTTGTTGGTGAGAAACACTTGGAAGATGAGTCATGTAAACCTTCTCATGAAAAACATATTTTTTACATCTAGTTGGAAGATCTTCCACTGGCGAACATAAGGAACCTCATAAGAGTACGAATTGCCTTCATTTTTGCCACTAGGGAAAATTTCTCATAATAATCCATACCATACTCATGTGAATACATTTGTGTACAAAACGAGCCTGATATCTTTTAACATCCATCGTGTTTTGTTTTAGTTGTAAAAACCCACCGAGAGCCGATGATATGCTTAGCGAATGAAGGTTTAACTATATATGATGTATAAGTCTGGTAAAGAGCATTAAGATCTTCGATTATTGTATTTTGCCAACGAGGTCATAAAAAACTTATTTACACGAGCTAGATTCATATAAATTATGTATGTTTACTATGAAATGGATAAAAGGAATTGAGTAAGAAGAATATGAAAAATCTGGTAGTTTGGTAGACTTACTTGTACGAGAAAATCGTTTAAAGGGTGGAGATGTTGGTACACCAAAAAAAGCTGACTCAGGCATTGATGTAGTAGAAGTAGTATCAACTGTTGTAGATGTCTCATCAGCTGGTACATCAATTTCAATGGGTATTTCTCAATTATTTTAAAAATGATCAATAGTATGAAATTTGGTACTTGTTATATCATGTAATTTTACCGAAATCGAATAAAATGGGATATGATGAAGATATTTAACATGTCGAGAGACATAAAGTTTCTGACTAGTGGGATTAAAACAATGATAACCTATATGTCTAACACCATAACCTAAGAAAACACATATTGAGATTTTAGGACCTAATTTATTGCGTTTTACATGATGACGAATGACAAAACATTTACATCCAAAGAATCGTAAGGAAGCATAATTTGGGGGTTGTTCGTATAAATTTTGAAATGAAGATACCCCTAAATTATGTGCAGTGGGAATTCGATTAATCACATATATAGAAATATGAATTGCTTCTTCCAAAAAAAAGTATGAAGCTCAGCAGAAAAAAGCAAAGAACGAGTAGTCTCAACAAGGTGATAATATTTTCTTTCTACAACCCATTCTGCTGAGGGGTGTCAGTGCAGGAAGACTGATATATGGTACCATCAGATGCAAGTAACTAAGTAAAATAATTGGATGCATATTCACCTCATAAGTCACACCTGGAGCATTTTATTACAACAAAATATTGAGTCTTAACAAATGCCTGAATTGTTTTATAAATTTCAAGAAAATCGGATCCCTGTTTCATAAGATGAACCCAGGTATATCGAGTATAATCATCAATGAAAGATACACAATAGGATGAACCATCATTTGTGGAGACAAGAGATGGACCCCGTACATCATAATGAATTAAATCAAAATGAGCAACGGAAGAAAAGACACTTTTATTAAATGGTAATGCAAACAATTTGGTCAGTTTACATCCACTACAATCAGAAATATTGCAAGTGTTTAACTGGACTAAAACACATGTGGAGAATAAAAAATTTAGACCTGACACAAAGACATGTCCGAAACAGGAATGCCAAAGATAGAAAACGGATGACAACGAACTCAAATGAAAAGAAGACAAATCGATAGTGAAAGCTGCAACAATAACAAATTTAACTTTATCCAAGACATAGAGTTCTCCCACTCTACGGCCTATCCCAATCACTTTCTGAGTACATCAATCCTGTATAACACTAATGAATCAGAAAAGAATATCCAATAACTAAATTTACATAACTGACTAACCGAAACAAGATTCAAGACACGTTTTGGAACATAATAAAAACCATGAACTGATATATGAGGAGTAAAAATAGACATAACACCCTCTACTAACATTGATATATCACTCGCAGACAAGATTGATATTGGTGAAACATGAGACAAAGAAGAAAAATATGACATGTATGGGGACATATGATAAAATACGCCTGGATCTAAAATCCACAAAGAAGAAGGCAAACCTAAAGTTTAGACGTAGATAGACTTGTGTGAGACATTGACGCAGACATGCCAACGGGATTGGAAACAAGAAATTGTTTAAAATATTCCAGAATATAGGGGTCCGTTGCAGAGGGTGGTGTATTGGTATCAGTATCTCCTAATAATATAGCAGCAACATTAAACTGTAAGGGACGCAATTAAGGATATAATTACTGAATATGAAGTGTATGTTGCTGAAAAGAACGTTGCTTATGGGGTCTCTGCTGAGATGGTTGTTTTTGTTTTCCTCTCAGTAGTGGGCATTGTATTTTCCAATGATTCTTACTTTTATAAAATGCGCACTCATAAAATGTAACTCTTGCTCCACTATATATAAATCTAGACTGGTTTAAAGAAAAAAAACGTCGGTTTGCAATAACAAACATACTAGGAACATTGGTTTTGGACCCCTTTTCAATATGAGTTTTTAGTCGTGTTTCTTCAGCAATGAGTTCATTGACAACTTAATCGACCGTTGGAAGAGAGGATTGGTGAAGAATATTTTATCGTAATCCTTCAAAATCAGAGCGTATGGCCATCAAAAACTGTACCAATCTCTGCTATTTTCTTCGAGCAATATAAGGCTTGCATGCTTTCAGTTCTGCAGAATCTGTAAGAGCCAATAAATCAGACGTGGCAACATAAAAATCCAAAATAAGCAAGACATTTTGCTAAAGAACAGATGTCGAATTCTAATTGGTAGTCTTTAGGGAAATTAGATTGCGTATACAATCTTTCTAAATGATGAGAAACCTCTTTTGCACTATTGTATTTAGCCAACTGAGTACCAATTGACTGGGTTATAGAATTGTTGATCCAAGTGATGATCTTCACATTATCAGTCTCCCATGTGTCAAGCAATATAACATATTTCTCACTACTATGTGTATTATAATGTTGAAGCTTTGTACCTGAAACATATCCACACATGTGTTTGCCATGAAGAAATGTTTTCATAGCATGACTTGCGTAAGGGTAGTTTTTCCCATTGAGTTGAGTACCATTCGACTGCATAGATTCAGCATTCCCTGTCATTCTCTCAAAAAACATAATCTCAATCGAAAAGAAAATAACATATTTGAAGCCAAACAAAAAAAAAGCAGATAAAAAATTTACAAACAGATCCAATACAAATACACAATCCAAATTTCCAAACATATCCAAATTTTCTAAACAGATCCAATACCAATACTGAATCCAAATTAACAAAAACTAATAAAAAATTTCAAACCAATTCAATACCAGTACAAAATCCAATACCAATACACAATCCAAATTTTTTGAATAAGTCCAAAATTTCAAAATAAATCCAATACGAATAATAATAGCCTTTTACTAATACACAAAATTACTAATTATGTCAACCACATTATAATCGTTCTTTTTAAATGCTACGAATCACTATACCGCTAACTAAGACGACAAATTAGTCTTATTAATTCAATATTAGTATATTACAAATTCATAGTCTAATACTACAATTTAAAAGTCCACTAATACTGCAATATTAAAAATCAACCAATTTAAATCCATACTACTGCGAATCCCAAAATTTGTCAGTGCAAATTACACTATCATTTTATTGAATTTTGTGCCAAAACATGACATTTTCCTAAACAATACACTGGCGTAAATAGTAAAAAATTATGTCATCCACTAAAGCAATACACTGGTGACTGATGCAAACAATAATCCAAACAACAAATCGAAATTGAATACCTAGAAAAAGCCAAATCGAAACAACGAATCGAAATCAAATACCTAGCAGCAAGCAGATCCAAACAACAAATCAAAATCAAATATCTAGCAGAAAGCATATCCAAACAATGAATCGAAATCAAATACCTAGCAGAAACATGGGGGATCGCTACGCTTCCAGGATCAGATTACTCTAGGCTTTGATACAATGTTAACTAAAGAATAAAAGAAGAGAAAATATAAAAATGTTAGGGTTTTGTTATATAAAAAGCGTGAGAATTACATATAGAGTATATGCTCATATTTATAATAAATTAAAGAGGTAATGGAATTGAGCCTTATAAGAGTGGGGGTATTTTGGAAATTTCATCTTTTTGAAAAAAATAATTTTGGAGGTCTCAATCCAAAAAAACTGGGTCTAGATATAGCCTAACTCGTTTCAAAATTTTAAATTTGATTTTTCAATGTTTTTATATGTATCTACACGAGTTATTATAATTATTTTAGTGTATGTTGATGTCATAATTGTTACATGAAATCATTTAAAAAATCTTTCTATCTTTAATAAGATTACATTCTACTTTTCGTTGAAAGATTGAGGACGTTGCATTTATATCTTAGAATGGAAATGGTAAGGGATACTATAGGCCTGTATATTACTCAAACAAAATATAATTTGTTTTACTTGTTTGTTGTAATGTCCACTTACAAACCATGTCACACTCCAATGATAGTTGGTCAACCTCGTTCTCTTCATAATGGTGTCCTTTCAGCTAACCCTACCACATATAGAAGCTTGTTAGGATCTCTAATATATACTATACACTAGGTCTGGCATAACTTTTGCAATAAATAATTTAAGGGAGTTCTTTCATGCTCCTACCACGGCATAATTTGTAAAAAGAGTTATAAAATATATTTGAATCCCTGTTGTATTGGTTTCCACATGCTTGATTTTGCACGAGATTTTCCTCACACTTGGCCTTTTTTTCATATTTATCCGATGTATTTAAATATAACTAATTTGCCGCTTCGAAAAATTTGTTCCAATAAACAATCTAAATAAACCAAAATATTAGTTCATCGCTTTAATTTTTATCATCATTTTTTCGCAAGCATGAACCAAAATATTAATCATCACTTTAATTTTTATCATCATTTTCGTAAACATGATGGTATATATTTATTTTGATATTAAAAAATGAAAATAACATATACAACTAACATGTATTTTGACGAGAAACTATTATTATACCATAATTTAAATAAAAAATTATAATTTACGCATTCTATCTATTTTTTTAAGAAAACGTAAAACACTCATTTCACAATATTAAACAGACAAAATGGTAAAAACTCCTGATTTACCCATTTAGTGTTTACTACCATAACTAAAGCTTAGGAAAAAACATAAGTATAAAAATTATAATTTTACACATTCGCACCAACAAAATCAAATGAAACACGTTTATATCAAGATATTAGTTAGGTTATTATTCTCCATATAATGTTTGGCTTTCTATCTCACACCCCTTATTTATATTTATTTATATATATATAAATACCAAACTAATTGACGACAAAATTATAGCGTTCATATGTATACAAATGAATAGACTTTTTGAACTTTAGCTATAAGCCCGCCTTTTTAAAGAATTTAGATCTGGACTGGGTTTCGTTTGGGCTTTAAAGTTCAAACTTAACCCCCGACCTTCGGTTATGTCTCGGCCACCCACGGTTATGTCTCGGCCACCCAGTCTGTCGATACAAAATTAGACTTGACTTGGCCATGTTGGATTTTCAATCGACTTAAATTAGACAAGAGCTCATTTTTTCACACCTTCTAAATCTGGGACGATTATGATTTGTTTTGGCCCAAGCCGATTATCAATATGAAATAACAGATTCGATTTGACCCTAAAAGAGCGGTAAGATTGTTTTAAAGTTCGAATTTGATTCGTTCGGACATTTGTGGAGTTTGAAGTTTGTGTACAAATCAAAATGATCCGAAGTACGAGATTAAACTTTCTTGGTACAAAAAAACACCTGGCATAGTTTTTTTTAGCTAAACGGATTTTATTAATAAGAAAATAGGGTTTTAATCCTTACATAAAGATCCAAGCCTAATCAAGGTCTAAATTAAATCGAACTTGACCTAACTACTCAACTTAGTACTCTTGTTAATTCAAAAGCATGTAGGTGACTCCGAGTAGAGCGATCTTGAGTGATTTCATTCATTCGTTCATTTGGAATTGGAACTCAAAAAGATGGTAATTCTTTTATATTTCAGAGAGGAGTCGGGAGAGAAACAAGTTTTGTGCTACTTGTAGCAAATCACTTTTCAATTGATTTTGAAGCTCGAGAAATAGTTCAGATGGCTGAATCCAGGGAGAACAGTAGAAACAACTCCATTGAGCAGCTCCAGAGAGTTCACAACTTCATGATTTAGACAGTTCTATCGAGAGATGTCCAGGTATTCTTCTTCAGATATTTTTCTTTTGATTTCAAGATTTCAAGATTTCCTTAGCTCTTATACAAAAACCCTAGTAATTGGAGCTCAAAGAGATAGTGGCTGAAATGGTGCTTCCTCCAATTTCAGAGAGAAATTTCTCAGATGGCTCAGGCCTTGATATAGATTTATCTTTATCCAAGTAAAGGCTTCAATTCTGTAGCCTTGAGAAAAATCATCGGTATCTTCGTAACTCATACCAAATTTTCTTTATCTTATCATCTTTTAGCTTCTTATTAAGTAATGTTTGGATATTTTGATTTATCTCTGATTTTTCAGATGATGTTGAGGATTCATCTTCTAAAGGGGAAGACTTCCCACTGTTAGAAGATCAGAGGATTTGTCTTCTAATGCTTCTCAGTTCTTTTTGTCTATCAATCAGGTACTTGTTTCTATGGGCCCAATGTTACTCTAATTAGAAGTAACATTACCCGATATCAAACTTTCATATTCTTGTTTTGTTGATAAAATGTATCATTGTTCCAGCGTTTGAATTGCTTCAATGATCTCTTCTTCTTCAGAGAATTTGTGATCTTGTTGTGTTGTAGAAATATTGTTGGTAGCATTAGAATTATCAACAATGGTATCCTTTTCATTTCCTATTATCTCATCCTTCAAATTATTCATGTCTTGATTCTTTTGCAGGCTAACTTGTTTTTGGCTTGATATCGGTGGACTCTGATAAGGATGAATCACAACTGACTTGATTCTGGGCTGGAATTCTTTCGTTTCGTTGTGCATCTGCTACTTTGATAGTCTTTGTTGCTGTCAATAAAATCATCTTTGGTAAGATCTTCTATAGACCGTGCTTTTTCTTTATCTTTCCTGCACATAACATTATCATGGCCAAGATGGTAGCATTTTGTACAGTATTTAGGCAGACTTTTATAGTTGATATTTAGCCAACAACTTGATTATCTCCAAATCCAACCCAGATATGGTGTTGAAGTTTTTTATAGACATCCATCTCTATCCATGTGTAACAGGCATTGAATCATGTTATGTTTTTATATGGGATTACCAACTTTAGACGTTTTCCTAAAGATGCTACTATATCCTGAATTATACTCTTGTTGAAAATATATTTGGGAACATGTTCTATCCTGATCCATACAGGAGTATTAGGACATTCATATCTAGGATCAAAGTTTTCTTGCCATTTTAGAAGCCACATGGATTCATCACCAATAAACCAGAATGTTTTGCTCCATATTTTACAGACGTCATCTTTATTTTCAAATTCTAGTAGTATAACTCCAATGTTGTATTATACTTTGAATTTCATTTTATTCAGGAACTAATTGAGAAGTTTCCTCTTAGGTAAAACTTTTGAAAATTTACCTTGAAGGGTGTGTTTTGAGACATTAGTTAGACATTTTTTTTACCTCTTCAGAGTATTGAAGAGAAATAGGATTTGATTTCTCTATAATGCTAATTGGCTTGAATTCGTGTTGGGAACTATTTTGTTATACTTTCTCTGCATATGATTTGTTAGCCCTGATTGAAGAATTTTCGTCTTGTTTCTTTTGCAGGGGGTCTTCAATCGATGGAAGAGCTGAGAATTATTCTATCTCAAAACTGTTGGTATTATTTAGGACCATAGGAAGAACCAAAAGACTAGAGAGAATCAGATGATATTGGGAAACATTCCTAGCATGAGAATGGGAGGGAAGAATGAGGGAGATTCAAGCTTTTTTGAGTGTTTCTTGAACATCATGGATAGTTAACTTAAGGCATAATTAACTTAAATACATTATCGGTTTTGAACAATATATTATCCTTGGACTATCACATGTGGTGACAGGTAATCCTTTAACTTTCAAAAGTTTATTGGTAGTCCCTGGACTATCAGCTTTGGATAAAGTTAGTCCATTAGATCCTCCGATCCATGAGAACTTGCCACATGTCACCATAGTCACCAAACTACTATATCCCCGATGGTCCTTTGACTTTAGGTTAAAGCTAAAATGTAGTCTACAAAATTAAAATGACCAAAATTCCCTTATAATATCTTACTTGGAATTAGTTATTGGCTGAAATTATACACTTGGATTATTTTATACAACGTGGAGATGGTTATACTTAAAAATGCTCTGATTTCGTATCTTAGTAGCTCTCAAACTTGTATTAACTATAAAAAATAATAAGTCTGATCATATTATTAAACGACATTCTAGTGGAAATTTAATTGTAGAAAAGTTAAAAGACGAAAATTAATTCCCGCAGAAAATTCAATCCTTGATAAAATTTGGAATACAAAATCCAACCCATATAATATAATCAAATACCAAGAACATAATCCTTAATGATATGCCCGTTTTGATTTCCAAAAAGATTATGGGTTGCCGATTCCTGAAGTAAATCGCCGATAACCCTTCCGATTACTATCATATACATCTGTAACGTGTAATCACCGAACAAAACAAATGATTTAATTGTTTCCGATTTCAATTCCAATTCAACGGAAACAATAACAAATTTAAATTGAAACTCAGGGTGGAAGATTGATATATAGAGGTTTTAGAGTCTTGGGAAACTCAGCGTGGACAAGTAATGAATTGTTTGTTTTGGTAATTTGGAGATTTTTATAAAAAAAAACAAACTAATTCCATATTAGATGTTGTCCAACACTTACCAATGTAGCATTAAATGATATTTAATTTGATAGTCAATGAAATGTAATTGCTTTCTTATCAAACTGTAACTTTTATTATAATTGACTAATTAAATTTATTTTTGCTTTAGTTTTTTATAGAAAAGAAAACTCATAATGAGTTTTCTTAATATCTGTGCTCCCTCCTTAAACGTCCATTAATATGGAACGGAGGGAGTAATTGATTAGACTAAATTCATCATTTAAAAAAAACTATATAGAAATTTATGTGACTGGAAAATGAGAATTAGGAAGGTCTCAATATTTATACACCTTGAGAAAGAGAAAAATCGAATACAAATCTTTATTTTGTTTTATTTTATTTGTGACATTATTATAAGATGAAGATTTGAGATTCTTTTACTCGTTTTCCGGAGACGAAGTGGAGAGAAAAGAAAAGAATAAGAAGAATGAAAAAGTGAGAGAAAAGAAATGATTCTAAGAAAGAAGAAGAGTTCTAATAAGTTTATAAGGCTTTCAAGAGTATATATTCATTTAGGTAACACATAGGAATTATTTAATTGGTGTCAGGCCAACAAAAATTGCCACCTCAACAACACTGATGCCAACAAGGATTTTAGTCAAACGAAAAAAATGTACCTAAAGTCAAGGGACTAGTGACGATACGATATTTTGGTGACTATGGTGGCAGGTGGCAGGTTGTCATGGATCACACGATCTGGTGGTCTAACTTTATCCAAAGCTGATAATCTAGGGACTACTAGTGGACTTTTGAAAGTCAATGGAATATCTGTCACCAAATGTGATAGTCCAGTGACGATATATTGTTCAAAGCCGGCATTACCACATAAGTTTGACTTTTCAGAAAATTTTCTTATCACTTTTAATAGTCGCAAACACGTATTCTAAATCGAACAATATTTTTAAGCATAAATCTAATGAACTTAGCGGAAGAGCACAACAATGTGAATAACAGGAGTTCGCTATCATGAATGGTTAGAGTACTATATAACGAAATAACACCTCCAAGTACTTCAAACACCGACTAAAACACTCTCTTCTAACTTTGAGTTCATTTTTAGGCATGAGAATTCTGACAAAGGAGCAATGCCCTCTTCTAGTTTATGCTATTGTTTTTGGCATCATTGCTACAATGGCAGTTGCATATGAGTCGTATGTTTATGCTTCACCACCACCACCTAAGGAATACACTCATGGTTATGAATCTCCACATTACAAACCAAACGTATTGTATATTCCAAAGGTAAATAACCAGTATAACTATACATCTACACCATCGCCATCCTACGTTTACAAGTCTTCCCATCCACCTTATTCAGTTTCCACTCTAATTTATTGTTCTCCACCACCACCATACATATATAGTTCTCTACCACCACGACCTTATGTTTATAAATCTTCACCACCACCGCAATATGTTACAAATCTCCACCTCCACCTTACTCAGCTCCTGCCTGAGTTTACGATTCTCCACCACCACCACACGTATATAGTTTACCACCATCACCACCATATGTTTACAAATATCCACCACCTCCACCATATGTATATAGTTCTCCACCACCACCACCATATGTCTACAAGTCTTCCCCTTCACCTTATTCAGCTCCTGCCACAGTTTACGATTCTCCACCACCACCATACATATATAGTTCTTCACACTCCACCATATGTTTATAAATCTCCACCGCCTCCACTATAAGTCTTAAGGTAGCGACAAAAGTCTCACATCCCACATCGGTTAAACATGGGAAAGATCAATGGTATATAAGTAAGACCATATCTCAACTAGTACGAGGCCTTTTGGAAGTAGACCAAAAGCAAACCGTTGGGGCCTTTGGGCGTCAAAGCAGACAATATCATAGTGTGGAGATTGGTTGTTCTTACTTATATACGGATACATAATATGTGGTACCTATATGTGGTGGTGAAATTCTCAGATGTCGAACATGATGAACCAACAAGAATTGCTCAAGGTGAATGAGCTGCTCTAGAGATACTAGTTCGAAGATCACATGGCTCATCAAAGAGTGATACTTGATTGAAGTGGGAAACGAAGCTAACGAACAAGAAAAAATGGTCTAATAGAAGGCGAGCAGCAACATCTGTAGTGCCTCAATGAGTCAGGTAGTTTGCAACCTGATTAGAGTGAGCGGATGAAAGTCAATTGAGAGGAGGCTAAGGTGGTACTTTATTCGAGAGGAGGATTGTTAGGGTGACGACCAAAGTCTTACATTCCACATCGGTTAAACATGGGAAAGATCAGTGGTGTATAAGGAATAACATATCTCAGATAGTATGAGACCTTTTAGAAGTGGACAAAAAACAAAGTCATGCGGACTTTCGGGTCCAAAACGGACAATATCATACTAAGGTGGAGATCGTGTTGTTTTTACTTATATACGAAGATGGAATATGCGGTACCCATTTTCCAAACAATATGTATACCCATCTCCTCCACCACTACCATATGTTTACAAGTCTCCACCTCAACCTTTCTCAGCTCCGGTTCTAGTTTACAGTTCCCCGCCACCATCATACGTATACAGTTCCCCACCACCTCCACCTTACTTAGCTCCCGCATAAGTTTATAAATCTCCACCACCTCCACCTCCACCACCTCCACCATATGTTTACAGGTCTCCACCTCCACCTTACTCAGTTCCAGCACCAGTTTACAGTTCCCTCCCACCATACGTATACAGTTTTCCGCCACCTCCACCATACGTATACAATTCACCACCACCTCCACCTTACTCAGCTCTAGTGCCAGTTTATAAATCACCACCACTCTCATATGTTTATAGCTCTCCACCACCTCCACCTTATTCATATTTTCTTCCAGTTTACAAGTCTCCCCGACCCCCATATGTTTATAGCTTTCCACCACTTCTGTCGTATGTCTACAGATCTCCACCTCCACCTTATGCATCTCCTACTCCGGTTTACAAATCACCACCATCGGTATATGTATACAGTTCTCCACCGTATGTTTACAAATCTCCACTTCCACCATATTCATCCTCCACTCCAATTAACAAATCTCGTCCACCGACATACGTTTATAGTTTCCTACCTCTTCCGTTTTATTTTTACGCATCACAAACACCCTCATACCATGGGCGGATTTAGGGGGTAGTCAAGTATGCCATGGCATACCCTATATTCCTAAAAAATGTTTAGTAGTACTGGTAAGAAGTCTTACCTTTCTCCTTAAGGGTTAGGTTCGAACTTCACAAGACCCGACAATCATTATATTTTATTATATTATATGCTTCTTCTTTTTCTTCTCAACGTCTTATTTTTCAAGATTCTCGCCCTAATTAATTATATTCTCTTTATTCTCGCCACAATTAACTCCATTTTTTTCAAGATTCTCGCCCCAATTAATTATATTCTCTTTATTCTCGCCATAATTAACTCCATTTTTTTCTAATTTATAATGAGCAAATCAAAGTTCTCTTTATTCTCGCCCTAATTAACTTCATTCTGTTTTTTTTCAATTTATAATCACCAAACCTACATCTCTAAAATCATATCTTTAAATCAAAACTCTTTTCCCCTTCTTAAAATCGGATTTCCATGAACGTGTCTAGTCATTGAATAAAAACTTCATTTTCCCTTCTAAATCTTCTAAAATCATATCTTTAAATCAAAACCATTTTCTCTTTTTTGAAATCGGATTTCTATTGACGTGTTTTGGTCATTTAATCACAAAAAAAAATCACTTTTTAAAAGAATTTTCATGTATTTAGAAATTTAGTTATTTATTTTCAATTATTTTCTTCAATTGTTTAATTGTCTCAATTACTAGCTCTAAGTTTCCTAAGTGAAAAAGTTGCTACAAATTTAGTATTCTCGTGGAAATTTGTCTATCTTTTAATATAATTTTAGTTTCTTTTATTGATTTGGTTTTTCTTCTTTGGTATATTAAAAACTACTGGATTTTTCTAAAAGGAATAATAACATAAAAAAATAAACAAGGTATGGTGTATATTTATTTAGTAAATTAATTGTATTAAATTTAATTATTTATTTTTTTATAAAATTTGTATATGAATACGTAAAAAAATTTAATATTATTTTTAACATACTATTAATTTGAATTCTGGATTCGTCCCTCCCTCGTACTAAATATTTTGACATCGACATCGTAACTTCTTCCTACTTAACATTTTGATATCTATTCTATATAATAATTTTCTCAAAGTAATATTTGTTTTCCTACGTAATCATTCATTTTATTCCTTAAACTTAACAAATAAAATCCATATATGTTGCTACCAATCCGCAAAATGATCTTGTAATTTTTATGTTTCACTAGTTTTGTTTTGCACGAATCATCTATATACTCTCAAGGCTGTACGAACTATTTCAAGTGCTTCAACAATAGTAAATCGTTCTTGAATGACATGAGCAGCTGATCAGGCTGTTTCATCAGAGGAACGAGTAATTATGAATATAGAGTTAGTGTCCATAATCTGTAAAGTCATTTTATACTCAACACTTAAAAACATATAAAAAGAAATTTGACTCTTCTCATGGTAAGTAAGAAATAAAAAATAAACTCTAAATTCTATTTCTTTTATATAAAAGTGTTTGACAAACTATAAAATAACAACAATTATTGAGTTCACCATAAATCGTAAAGCTGACAATAGTTAAGAGAAGTCCAGTTATGCAAAGAATTCTATTGTTAATTAAGCATTAAATTCAACTAAGTTAAATCGAGATGTTAATGAAGATTAGATCAGTTTCAACCTCCCCAAATTAAGCCTTACAATTCCAAGTTGGTTCTAGGTGCCACCCACACCGTCCCACCCAGATTCACCAAAAAGACATCCTTTAATTTATGTACTGTCAAATTTGACCTCTATTTATTATATATTTCGCAATGATATTATGTATCCTGAATAATACATAACTAATGCTCGGTCTTACCAAAATTGATTATATAGATCGAAACAACATTTTTTGTACAAAGAATTGTATCTTGACATCAAGCCGATAGCTAGTATGCTAAAACTTAATTTAATCTAATAAAAGTTTCTATAAAAAAATGGTTTGATAAATTTATAATTGTATAGGGATGAATGATTCAAAGACAATGGAGAGTGGGATTACATGCAACATACCAAACTGCCAATTGTTGCACAGACAAAAAGAATCCACTTCAAAAGATGTAAAGAACCCTAAAGATTAAAGTTGAAAAAGAAAGACCACACTGTATGTGGTTATAGACTTTAGAAGAGTAACCCTAAATTTATTGCATATAGCCGATATTTTAACTTTTCTTTGTAATTAAAATATTCTTTTGATGGGTTCTATAATAAAGGTTCGGATTCTGATTGAATATACAAGTACGAACAATTGATATTTATTCGTACCGTTCATTTTGGATTTGAAAGATTTGCAATTTTGGGTTTGAATGATTGTAAGAAAAAAGATTCATAGTAGTTGAAATATGATGTGATTTATCTATATTAGATTTTTCACATGTCGAACTAATGTCTAATCGATGTGGACTCTGAACCCACCTAACAAATCATTTTCTCAAATAAAATATCATTTTAGCCTATTCTCGAACAAACTATTGCGTTAATCTTTTTTTAATAAAGTATCACTTTAGCTCTTTTCAATTGATTTTTATCTGTATTAAAGCTAGAGAAAAAAAAAGTTGCCTTGAATATTGGTAGTAATTTTACTATTACAATCTACAATCTACCCTTATATAGTTAATAAGAATCTCTTATAACTAACTTAGTTAAAAGATTAGTCATAAGAGATTATCGATAACTAACTAACTAAAAATAAAACAGAAGATTATATATAAGAACATAAAAACAGATTACATAAAGCAAAAGCTTGAGAATCCAACATCCTACCTTATGATGTATCCTGGAAGAAATCTGCAAGGTACAAGGTACATCTTGGACAACAAGAAAAATAATTATTTTGTAGGCAAGACCATGGTGAATATGTCGGCCAATTGAGACTTTGTAGACACATGAAATGGATGATGAAGCCAAAAATATATTGATTTCTAACAACATGAAAGTCAATATCAAAATGCTCTGTACATTCATGGAAAACTAGATTGGACGTTATATGAATTGTTGCCATGTTATCACAGTTTAAATTGATAGGTAAAGAAAAGCAAATATGAAGATCACGAAGGATATAAGATAACCACTGAATTTCACAAATTGTAGAAGCCATGGATCTGTATTCTGCTTCGACTGAACTTTTACCAACCGTGGTTAGGGTATTTGTTTACCAAGACACTAGTGAAGTGTCTAAGAAGATACAATATCATCTGACAGACTTACATGTGATGGTGCAGATTCTCCAGTCAACGTCACAGTAGGCATGGATGTCAAACGAAGTGTGACACATAGAAAACAGACCCTTAGAGGGAGAGTGATGTAGCCCAGAAAGTCCAAACAAAAGCCTTGTTTATTTTATTTTATTTTATTCAAATATCTTATGTATTTAAATCAAATCTAATTATATTAAGATTTTATTTTATTTTATTTTAAAATATTTATTTTATTTCTTTGTATTATAATTTAGAGTTTTGAGAAGCTATTATATAAAGCCTCATATGCCTTAAGTTATTTTAAGTTTTTGGAATAATATATCTTTTACCTCTGAAAATTTCAATCTTTGTTACCCTTAGATTAGGGTTTCGTCATGTTATCCTTGAATTAGGGTTTCCGCCGCGTCATCAGTTTGGTATCAGAGCCTTAGTTCCTGCTATGGGGAAGCATGTTTCTAAAGCCTGACTAT
Source organism: Limnanthes douglasii subsp. nivea (assembly GCA_036936605.1). Lineage (NCBI taxonomy): Eukaryota > Viridiplantae > Streptophyta > Magnoliopsida > Brassicales > Limnanthaceae > Limnanthes > Limnanthes douglasii. Next base: position 92,518,206 of record JAUPFV010000005.1, read on the forward strand.
TCTGATTCAAGGTTTAAAGAAGAGAACAACACACATGGTCATGAAGATCGGGAAGATCGTTTGAGTATGAGGGGGCATACCAACCGTTTCAATGACGATCGTATTGACCGGTTACTGAAGGACTTTAAATTGGCTACCAATCGTCGAATCAAGGTAAAAATTGCTTATCGAGATGCTGTCTCATGATGAAAAAGTTTTCAAAACCATTTTTTTCATCAACTGGACATGGGGATGTTGTCTTCAGAAAAGGTTTTCGAAATTAGTTTTTTCATCAACCGGATGGCTTCAATGTGACTTCGAATAAGGAACGCTCGAGAAGAATTTATCTTATTCCGATAAGGTCAACAATTATAATTCCCAATGTAATGATTGAATAAAATAAAATAAATAATTTGGGTTCTTGATGGTGATGGTGCTGTGAATTCAAGGACGAATTCTTATCAACCAAGAGATGATGATGTAGCCCAGAAAGTCCAAACAAAAGTCTTGTTTATTTTATTTTATTTGAGAAGCTGTTATATAAATCCTCATATGCCTTAAGTTATTTTAAGTTTTTGGAATAATATATCTTTTATCTCTGAAAATTTCAATCTTTGTTACCCTTAGATTAGGGTTTCGTCATGTTATCCTTGAATTAGGGTTTCATCTATCGTTGCTTCTTCTTCTATTTCCGCCGCATCATCAGAGAGCCTTTGAGATACTTCAAGAGATGAATTATAGAATTTTAGTGAACACCCCGGGTTGATGTACAAACTGACTAAGTTGTTGAACAATAAATGTAATATCTGGTCTAGTAAAGTTTTAGTATAAAATCAGTGAACATTTGAAATTATTTCAGAGTTAAGATCAGTGAGATTCAAACCTGTGATCATTGGAGTCTTCGCAGGTTTGCATCCAATGAGACTAGTCTATTTCACCATGTCAAGAATGTATCTGTGTTTATTCAAATAAATGCCATCTGGTTGTTGTAGAACTTCAATTCCAAGAAAAAACTTAGCAAGACCGAGATCTTTCACTCTAAATAATTTGTCTAAATAGGTATTATATGTGTTACTTGATAAGAGAAGTCACTAATCAACAAAATATCATCCACATAAACAAGTAAAAACATTTCAAATAAAGGTTGTTTTAAGACAAAAAGGTAATTATCAGCCATAAATACAATGAAACCAAAAGCCAGGCTTGCAGACAAAAAGGTAATTTAAGACATGATTCCACTATCTTGAGGTTTGCTTCAATCAATATATGGATTTGTGTAACTTACAGAATCTGTTATCCCGTTTGTCAAGTAAACCATGAGGTTTCATGTACACAACTTCATACAAGGATCCATGCAGAAATGCATTATTAAAATCCAGTTGATGAACTGGTAATCCTTTGGAAGAAGCTAAAGCAAGCATGATTCTCACAATGGCAGGCTTTAGAATAGGAGAAAAACTGTTATTATAGTCTTCACCTTCAATTTGAGTAAAGCCTTTGGCTACAAGCCTGGCTTTTAATCTTTTAATAGTTCCATCAGGATTTCTCTTAATTTTGAATACTCATCTAGAACCAATGTATTTCTTACCTTTAGGCATAATAGATAGATCCCAAGTATTGTTAGAGTTCAAAGCCTCTGATTCTTTTTCCATAGCAACAACCCAACCAGCATAAAGCTTAGCTTGATCATAAGAATATGGTTATTTAAAAAAGGGCACATGAGGATAACTAAGAACTTTATCAAAATCATGCTTATCATCAAAAGCTTGAAGACAAAATCTTTTAGCCAAGAAGATTTATGTTTAACCCTTTTTGTGGCCTAAACATAAACATGAGTATCAGCATTATGCAATATCGAAGGATCAAAATTTTCATGAGAACTAGAAGAATGAATAATTTCTTTTACAAAATTCTCATCATCAATTATAATATCACTAGTTCGTATAACAGCTTTAGGTTGATCTAAACAACTTCGGCATGAGAATAAATCATATGAGTAGGAATATGATCATTATCATTGATAACATTATCTTTGAAAGGGAAAATATTTTCATGAAAAAAACATCTCTGGATATAGACAATTGATGAGTTTTTATGTTATATAGCCTATACCATTTTTGATTTGTTGTGTATCCCATAAACACAGTCTTAAAGGCACGAGGATTAAACTTGTCACTACTTCTAGGGATAATGCAACCAAAACAGAGACACCAAAAAGCTTTAACGAACTAACATTGTGGGAGGAACCAATTAACATTTCAAAAAGATATTTCTAGTTTAATATTTTAGAAGGCATTTTGTTTATAAATTAAGTGGAGATGAGAATAATTTCTCCCTAAAAACCTTTAGGAACTTTAGATTGAACATAATAGATATTGTCACTTCTAGTAAGTATTTGTGATTTCTCTCAACAATTCTATTTTGTTGAGGATTTTATGGATAAGATATTTTATGAATAATTCCAAGATTAGATAAGAAAGAAGAGATATGATAGTTAAGATACTCAGTACCATTGTTAGTCCTTAAGATTTTGAATTGAGCATTGAATTGAGTCTGACTTAAGATAACAAATTGCTTAAAATGAAGAAAGTGTCAGCTTTATTTTTAAGCAAAAAAGTCAAAGTGGACCTAGTGTAATCATCAAATATAGTTAATAAATATTTCTTACCTTGTAATAGTGGATGTTCTATATGATCCCCATAGGTCTAAGTGAATCAATTTAAAGGATTTAAAAGAAACAGAAGTGCTAGAAACAAAACCATGTCTATGTTCTTGAGCTAAATGGTAGATGTTACAAATAGCATTTTCATTATTTGAATTCATTACATTTAAGATTTTCATAACTTTATTGGAATAATGTCCAAGTCTAATATGCCAAATGTTAGGCTTTATTACAAAAGAAACATTGGAAACTTTATGATTTGAAAAATCAAATGTAAATCAATGAGTTTTAATGAAGCTTTTATTGAAGGATTGATGGTTTATAAAAGTCCAAGCACTTGATCAAAGTGTTGGTCCTGAAAAAAGTAATGATCATTTAGAATTTGAAAACATTACAAGTAGTGACACATTTTGCTCACTCATAATATATTGAACTTAAAATATGGAACATATAAACAGTCATACAAAACAATTTTATCATGCACTATCACAGTTCCTTTAAAAGAAACATTTTTAATTGAATCATCAAGCAAAGTAATGGAAGAAGGTCTTTTTAAAGGATAGATTTTTGGAAAAAGTGATTGATCACAGAAAATGTGATTATATGCTCCAGTTTCTATGATCCAAAAACGTTTTTTACTAATATATGTGTCATTAGTTTCGTGATCTTCAGATCTTTTACCATTTGTAAGAATTTTCTCCAAGTATTGTTGAATCTTAATAACCGTATCCATTAAACCTTGCACATTATTTATGTCTTCTTGACCATCATCAAGAGGACTAACAGCATAATAGGGAGTATCGTTGTTTGAACTCGCAACAACATTTGAGCCAATTTTATTTCTTTCATTATTTTTGTCCCACCATTCAGAGTAGCCTTTTAGCTTAAAACAATTCTCTTTAGTATGGCCTTTTTGAAAAAAGTGAGTGCATCTCATGAATTCTTCCTTTATCAAAATTCCTTTTTCTATTTGCTTGATACTTTCTCACCATCATGGCAGAAGCTTCAATATTCAAATCATTTAAACTAGTATTTTTTCAACATAAAGAATAAAAGCATATGCTTTGTTGATGGAGGGCATAGGATCCATCAAGAGTATCTAATCATTTGCTCATTCAAAATTTCCATTAAGCCCAAGCAACAACTGCATCAACATATCTCCATTTTCTCTTTTAGTTAACCTCAAGGAAACACCACTTTCATATTTATTTTGACACTTACATATAGGAAAAGGTCTGAGGGCATTTCTTTCACCCCACAATCTTTTAAGTTTTGAAAAATAAGCAACAACAATCAGACTTTCTTGAGTAAGAAGGTTTATTTCTCTCTTGAATTCGTAAACCATAGGTGCATTGTAACAGCCATATCTTTGGTTATTTCTTCCCACAACTCTTTAACATTGTCCAAGAACACGAATTGTTCTTTTAAATGATAATAAATCGAATTAATAATCCAGGAACATACCATGCTATTGACTTGATTTCATTTGTCATATTCAGGAGAAAATAACACATGCTGCATTGATCTTCCATCAATAAGACTGAGCTTTTATTTGGTCGCACGAGGGAGCCTAATGGCTCTACACCAAAAATAAAAATTTTCTCAGTTAATTTTGTGCTAGTAATTAACATACATGGATTTTCATAATGATGATTGACAACCTTTCCATTGTTATTTCTTATAATATTACTTTCTTAATATGATCTTCCACATCATTTGTGTTATCCATCAGAAGAGAAATCCTTTCAACAAAGAAAATAAAGTTAATATTATATCAGTGTTGCTCTGATACCATATCAGTGTTGCTCTGATACCATATCAGAGTTAGAGAAAAAGAAAAACTTGCTTTGAATATTGATAAAAATTTACTGTTACAATCCACAATATACCCTTATATAGTTATCAAAAATTTCTTATAACTAACTTAGTTAATTGATTAGTTATAAGATATTATACATAACTAACTAAAAATAAAATAGAAGAAAACAATAAGAAGAAGCTTGAGAATCCAACTATCCGCTCACTCTAATTAAATTGCTCCAAAGTTTTTCCCTAAGTAATAAAATTTTACAGCGGTATATATGTTCACTCTTATTGGACCATATTATATGTTCTTCAGCACCACTCCAATCAAGCCACATCATTCATGAATCACACGAACTCCAAACTAAATCATACTAATGATCTACAGAGGAGATCATTCACATCGAACATAACTACTGACATATTTGATATCCAAAAGTTTCACCCACATCAACTGGAGTTGTGGTACTCGTAATATAAGATACTCATATCCGGAGCATTTATCCTTCGCAATAACATTTTAAGGATTGTTTCCAACTCAATAACAAAGATTTCTAATCTATAACGAAAAAAGGGCTAAATATTCTAATAGAAAATTGAAAAACTTTTTTTTTTGAGATATTTACTTTTAAAAAATTATATAGGTTAAAAGCATTTTTTATAGCAAAATGTAACTGATTTACAGTTAAAATAAGAGGATGTATATGGTAGTAATTAAAAATAGTTAAAAATAGATCAGAGATATTTACATCAAATGGTACCCATTGATATTACATGAGTTGACATGTGTTTTTTTCTTCTAGAAAAAAAAAGAAAAAAAAAAGTATATCTGAAAGTGATGAGTTGACATTTAACTTTGTTCAAGTGTATTTATTTGGCTTTGCTCCCCAGAAGAATATACTCTAAACACTCACTAAAAACTAAACTAAAAGAGAAACAGAGAGATGTCTAGGGCATGGACAGAAATATCAAGAAGCATGCATAAAGATGCAAATGGTGGTGTTTTTCTAGTCTTGTGGTTAGTGTTAATGACTATTTGTATACTTTCATCTATAGTCTTCACTTGCTCAGACGGTAAAGAAGATAAATCTACATCAGGAGATTACGGAGGAGCTAGTTGCAGTGCTGGGTGTGGTGGTGGTTGCGGCGCATAAGATCTTCTTTCTCTTCTTAGTTCTCTAACCAAGATCTTGAATCGGAATGCTGTACTTCTATGTTGTTTTTATGTTTTTATTTCATAAAGCAACACTCGGATTATATTTCGATAACAAAAACTAACATTCTAGCCGAGCTAAAGTTATAAGCGTCGTGCTTGTTATGTGTTTTTCGTCCTTCTACATATTGTTAAGCCTAATCTGCTTCTCAATCTAAAGACCTTTCTATTGAATATTGATCTCTTAGTACAAAGAACTTTATAGATACATAAATCGAATGCATCCCATAAAGTATATTTTCACATAAAAACCAAATATTAATATCTTATGATACAGATTAAAAACAAGAATTGTAATTCCAATTTTTCACTCATAACAATTTATTCAATTTTTTTTATATTTTATAGTTTGTATGCTCTATGTGGTTAATTGATATGCTAAATATAGATGTTAGTTAATTTTGGGTAATTTATTGAAAATAACCCAATATTGGATTCGAATTATGATAAAATAAGAATAATTATTTGGGTTTTAAATAGTAACTCGTTTCTGGACTATCGATTTTGATGACAGATAGTCGTTGGACTTTCAAAAGTCTACTGGTAGTCTCTGGACTATCCAGTTTGAATACAGTTAGTCCTTTACGTGTGTAGACTATCAATTTTTGTGACAGATAGTCTATCCTCCTAATAAACATACATAACTTTATCCAAAATGGATAGTCGAGGGACTACCAACGGACTTATGAAAGTCCACGAACTATATGTCCCCAAAATGGATGTCTGGGGACTATCAGCGGACTTTTGAAAGTTCATGGACTATCTGTCATCAAAATCGATAGTCTAGGGACGAGTTACTATTTAAAGCCGAACTATGTGGTTTTCAACTTAAAGTGCTAATAACTACGTGGATTTAATTAAATATCAATCATAATTCGGTTTTGTTACTATGATATGTGTTTTTCGATATTTTTTTGATGGATTCTAGGTTTCTGTTTCTCGTTCGATGAATCTATTCTACAATTTGCAATTATTTTTCTGCTCTTCATTTGACCAACGTTCTTTGTTATTCGGTAATTAGCGATCGTTTATCGATTCAATTGAATTTTCGTTTTCTAATTTTGTTATTTTGTTTGTGTCGAATTACGTGTGGTTGTTGAATGATTTATATGATGGTTTTAGTTATGTAGATTCTTTTATTTCATATATTCACGTAAATATTTTGACAATTATCCAGAAAATATTGATTTTCAGGAAAATAGTTTTTGAGACTTTTGGTAGTTGACAAGTGTGGTTTGATAATAAAGTGTTATTGAGTTGCGTAAATACAAAGTCTGGACTAGGTATATAATTATGTTTGAGTAATTAGTTAGTGCTATTGTGTGGCGTAGTTATGTCCCATTTAGTTGCATAATAAGTATTTTTCTTTTCTTTTTTGTGTATTTTATTTGCGGAAATATGTAAAAATTGGGTTTGAAAATAGTCTCAACTTATATGGAATTATATTATAGTTCAAGTTCTTATCAGGAAATTTATTCTTCGGCATACCAGCTCTAACTACTTTTGGTGAATCTTCTAGTTCGATTCAATCTTCGATTAGAGTTTGTTATATTGTAACTACATATTTTCAGTTCTATGGACGATATTATGTTTATTATATGAATATTAATTGTTATACATTAAAATTTTATATATATTAATAAAAATTAATCGGGTTGGTATCAATTTTATCGGGCACGAGTTCAAACATCAGCTCATTAACAGCTCGATAACATTATTGTGCCGGTATTAGACAAATCTTACTGGCATCGATACCGGATGGGTTATCGGGTTGGTAAGCCTGTCGTATTTGTAATATTTACAACCTTAACTTTATCTTCTCCACCACCTCAATGATGTAGTGAGGCTTCACATCTACATGTCTTTTCCTTTCATAGAAATTATGATTTCTTATCAAGTGAAGAGCATTAATAATATCATATAACGAGATTTCATCTTGCTCTATAACAATTATCTTACCTAGTTATCATTTTTACCATATGTCTTCCTGTTAAGGAACTAACAAGTTATGCAACGGTAAGCCTATAGTTTTTTAGTCAAGAAAGAGATCACTTTATTCATCAATAGGTTTTCTCTATTTATAATATACAGACTAGTGGGTAGTTACATTAGGTTACGCTTTTAGCGCCACTAGCCCACTTAAACCATTATCTTTATAATTATGGAATAAACAACCGTTACCACCGCTATCCCTATAATTGTGAAATAACTAACACACTTTAAACTCGTGGGTTTAAACGTGTGCTTATATTACAAATACAGGCTCTGAGTACAATCTATACTTCAATCCGAGCTGAACTCTTCTTTTAAGAACACCAAAGCTAATCTAATTTTCAGAGCTCGAACTCGAGCTTGTTAATGAACGAAACCCAGTTTGATCTGTTTTACTAAGTTTGAACTTACTGATGACGCGCTCAAGTCTTTTCCTTTTACCACATTCCTCGTTTAGTCGATCAACTCTACTCTGACATCATCGAGCTCATCCTGATCTCGAATTTAGTCGATCAACTCTACTCTGTCGTCATCGAGCTCATCCTGATCTTGAATTCAGCAACACCGTACATGCTCTTAAGTTCGCTCCATTATCAAGTTGTGTACGCCGTTGAGCTCAGTTTACTAACGAGCTTAGTATCCCTTTGAGCTCATATTCATTATCGATCATTGACGTCGACCTGTTGTTGATCTCATCCACGTTATCTATTATTGACGTCGACCTGTTGTTGAGCTCGTCCATGCCATAGAACTCGTTCTCTTCTTCACGACTCATCATAATCCAAACTCTCAGTGCTCCTTGCTCGTGTTATGGGGAATCCCCCCCCCCCCCTTATCAGGGCTCCCCCTAGTTTAGAGGTTTATTAAAACATTATTAAGCCTGTAAATTAAAATTTGATTAAATACTTTACTCATCCATATAGTAATAATTTGAATCGTCTTGTGTCTGTTTCATTCTGACACGCGTCGTCGAGACAAGTGACGGTTTTCTCACAACGCCGTTTCCTGAAGTTACTTTTTGGCGATTTAGTTTTCTGGAACAATTTTCAAATAAACAATGACATCATAATTCACACACGTATAAGAAAACGTTCCATTACTCAAATAACCTCTTCATTTGCTTGTAAAAACAATACTTCTTCAAATCTCCTGCTTTATTCTTCGTGAGAAACTCTCTGTATCCTCAATCATAGGCATTCACTTCTTTCTTCATCAACAGTTATTTAGGTAAAATTCTTCCTCTTAACTAATTTGCTTATGTCGAATGCTGGAGATAACCCGAAATTCAGGGTTCAAAAACTTTACCAGTAGACGAGTCCCCAAATCAAATCACTTGCCCTTACCATCACAATCATTCTGATTTATGTCCTTCCCTATTTGCAGTTTGTAGAAAAACCATGGCACCCAAAATGGCAATGAGGAGTAAAGCCGTCAAAATTGTGGAACTCTTATACGAAGATGTCAACGACTTAGAAAACTACTTTTCTCAAATAGCTCATATATATACTAATTTAAATGATGACGAAATTTTCGTTCTGAGGAAAGATGCAGTATTCCTGAGAACGTAACCATTAGGGCTCATGGTCTAGGCGAACATCCCTATCACACACAGGAGACATAAACTTGCCTCTTCACCACTCTGTTTGACTGAGGACTTAAATTACCCCTACCCAAACTAATTCGTGATTATTTCAGTGTCCTGGGTATCTACCCCACCCAGATGTCAGCAAACGGCTAGAGGCTGTTACTCAGCGTAGTTCTTAGCTCACGCGTTTTAAACAATGAAGTATGATTATCAGACCTTATTTCGGGTACCGATGTAACCAAATTATCCAGAACTCCTTTCTTCTATACCCATTTTAAAAGGATTAAGAAGATTGTCGAACTACCCAATTCTGATAGGAATTGGAAAAAATTTCTTTGTCTTTGTTTCGGGTAATTAGGAACACAGCACCCCTACCCTAAATCTTCAACTAGAACGCAAATGAAAGAAAACTTGTAAGCCTTGTTTTTATCATATCCTTGTGCCTTCAAGTGAACTCTGGAACCAGACTTTGTGGAAAGAAGGAAGGCCAGACAATTACATAAATCCTCTGATCAGAGTTAGCAGCTTAGCATTTGAAGCCTGGCAACAAGATCCCAAAAAACTATTCACTCGATATAACTACCTGCAATCAAGACTATGGTCAATACTTGAGCTCAGCATCACAGAAGAAGAAGAAGAAAGAGTCAGGATGGAAAACGGCTATAAAGCTACCATGGAACGCCTCAAAATGATTTTAGAAAAGAAGCTTCGTGAGAAAAAAATTCCTTGCATTTGGCTAACAATACCTCAGGTAACACGCAAAGCTGGCAAACCTGGGGATTCCACCTCTGCTGCAGCTCTCTCAATTGATCAAGGAAATAATGGTGGCAATGAGAAAGAGAAATTTGTCGAGGAAAATGAAAAAGAAGCACCCCTTGTACCTGCGGCTGCTCAGCAAAATAACCCTTGATCAGAAAGAGAAAACGAAGACAAAGAGACTAACTCTGGTGCTCTCAACACAAGGAGGAAGAAAAAACAAAAGGTAATTAACGTCGTTCCTTTAACCACCAGAAGATTTCAATTAAGAGATGAAGAGGGTGATGGCACTGAAGCCACTTCTAATGAAGGAGCAGATCCTCTTAACCCATCAATAACAGAAGTTAGTGAAGGACAAAATCCTCTTGGGGCTAAGGAGATAGTCGATCTAGCTGACTCTGAAGAGAATGACCATGGGGCTGAGAAAGATACGATATTGCAACCCCCAACTCATGCAACATCAGCTCAAAAACTGGCGTTGAGCTCATCCTTGGGAACTCAAGCTCCCTCTGTGGAGAATAGTGAAATGAATAACCCTAGTGATAAAGTGGTGGAGACCAGCCAACAAAGGGTACCTGCAGGGGAGCGCCCAAAAGTGCAAGTTCCACGTCCCTCCTCTTATATGTTCGAGCAACTACGTACGACACCTGATATTTCCAAATATGATAAGGTGTCCAACGCAGAACTCTTGTAGAGACAAACATAGCTAGCGATCGAGGTAAAACTTGTTAACCTATATATACCAAATTGTACACTTTATATATATATATATTCATTGCTGGTTTTTTAGATGCACCATAACTCATTTATTTTGGGTTATCGGAATATGTCTCCTGCTGATGTAAATGCCATGGAGAGATGGAAGCCTGAAGCCATGTTTTTTGGTTCTTCCAAATTCTGCACTACTGAAGTCATCCGCTTGAGGCATGCTTATGCCTCAGCCAAAGTTATTAAACATGAAGCCTTGGATGCTAAAGCCTCGTTAGAGAAAGCGATTGCGTCTCTGCAAGAATATGTGTTATGCAATGATCAGCGGTTAAAAGCTTTGTCTAAAAACCATAAGGTGGTGCAAAACCAGAACGAGAACTTGCTGAAGAGGAATTGCGATCTGCAAATACAAATTGCTAATTTGTTGGATAGGGCCAACAACCAGGCGCGTAGGGTGGAGGAACAAGCAGATCGGATTGATGTTCTGACTTCTGAGGTGAGTAAATTAACCAAGGAAGTCAAAGAGGGGCGTGCGCAACTCGAGCGCGAGCAACAACAATGGCAGGCAAAGATAAATGCAGCTGTTGAGGAGAGGGAAACACAACTGTTCACAGCTGCAACTGACATGATTGTTATGTGGAACCAAAAAGCTATTGCAGAACTGGTGGCCTTGAATCCTGGTCTGAATCTAGGCTCCCTTTCTCACCTTTCCCAGCCTTCTGCCCCAACCCCGATCGTGGCCCACCAGAAGAATACTGAAACTAATATCACTGTGGATCCTTCCAAACAATTACCCCCAAATGGCTCTAAGTAGTATACATGCTTATCTTGTTGAACTTTGTTGTTGTCTCTCTTTTCGTTTTGTTTAAACTTATGGTACTGCTTGCAGTAGTCTATTATAACCCTGAGTTTTGTTCGAATCGATGCATATTTTACCTTAATTATTGTTGCAAACGCATTTTTGTAAGTGTAGACTATATGTGTGCTGAGTTTTCCAGAGACCTTTTATAACCCTGAGCTCAATATGGCTCTTGCATAGCTTAGATAACATGCGCCATGATACCATTTTCGCGGAGAGGTCCCATGGACCCTATTGCGTAGTCTATTCAGACTTGGTCTTTAACCAGTTCTCTAATATACCCAGTATAAAGTATAGACACAGTATGTTCATTGCGTAGCCCATAGGCGTGGCCAATTAGCCCGTTCGCGTTTATAGACACTTAGTCTGGACTCAGTATGGTCCATTGCGTAGCCAAGAATGGCGTGGTCATTGACCCAATCGTTGGTTATAAAGATACAACTCACACACATATTGGTAAAAATAATGATTTATATTGAAAAGATTCAGAAGCTTGTTCTTAGATGCCTCAGTAAAAATCCTCCCCGCGCCATCAGAGAGGAAAAAGAGCACATCTTTACATCTTATACATTTTGGCGATACAATTTTAGGTGATTAGCATTCCAAGGATGCTTGAGTGCTCGACCTTCTTGATCCGCTAATCTGTACGCGCAATGGTGTCCTGCTGAAATGGCTGAATACGGGCCCTCCCGGCTTGGTACTATGACCTCAGCTGGGATAACTTCCTCAGCTCCGTTTACCAAAGGAAATGGTGTATCATCTGTTGTAGAGCGTGGGGTTGTCTTGTACGCCCATAGAAATTCTGTTAACTTGTTTGGCCATTTGCCCTTAGCTCCATCCACCTTTTTCTTTAGCCCCTCTAATAATGTTCTGTTGGTCACCTCAACCTGCGCGCTTTCCTGAGGGTAATAAGGGGTGGAAAATGGTGGAGAATCTCATACCGTTTACAAAAGTTTGTAAGGACCAAATTTTGAAATTGAGGCCCGTTGTCTGTCATCAAAATTCGTGGAATCCCATACCGGGTCAAACTTTAATTGTGTATGAAATCACATACCTCTTGAGCACGAGTTTTAAACAGAGCTTTAGCCTCAACCCATTTCAAAAAATAATCGACTGCTACAATGAGAAACTGTCGCTTGTCTGTGGCCATTAGCAGAGGTTCTACCATATCTATTCCCCACTTATCGAACGGACATGGGACATAAATATTTTGCATGGGCTCGCTAGGTCTATGCTGCGTGTTCAAATATTCTTGACACTTGTGACAATGCAATACTAGATTCTCAGCATCACTCGCAACCTCAGGCCAGTAATACCTAACGAGAAGGAAACGTCGAATCAACGTTCGGTGTCCGCAATGAGCTCCTGTTTCTCTCGAATTTAGATCTTCCAACATAGAATTAGCTTCACTTCGATCAAGACAACGGAGCAGAGGTCTGGTTGATCTTTTCCTATACAAAATAACATCGTGAACACAATACTTAGCTGCTCTAATTTGCAATGCACGAGCTTCACTTTTATTCGTAGGCAAGTAATGGAGGTATGGAGTTCGCCAATCATCATCGTTAATAACTGAATTAACTGTTGCAATCGTTGAAATTAGCTCTGTCGCAAGTAGTTGCTGGAGCAAAATTGTTGGATGGTCTTCTGCAGCTGCTGCCTTCGTCAAAGTGTCAGCTGCCGAATTATCTCTTCGTGGGATATGTTCATAAGAAATGTTAGTAATTTTGGACTCATATTCCTTAAGAATTACGAGATATTCCTTGATGCGATCTTATTTGACATCATAAAGACCATGTGCCTGATTTACCACCAACTGAGAATCACATCTGATCTTAATGGCTCGAGCTCCACATATTAAAGAAAACTTTATGCCACAAAGGGCAACTTCATATTATGCAGCATTATTTATAACTGGAAAATTGAAGCGCACTGCCTGCTTGATCTCCTCTCCTGTTAGAGTTCTGATTACAATGCATGCACCTTCTCCCGTTGTCAAAGATGCACCATCAACTTCAATAATTCACTGATCGATCTCAACCGTTTGCTCATCATCTATCTCATCATGCTCTTCCCTTGACGAGCTGAACTCTGCTAAGAAGTCTGCAACTGCTTGTCCTTTTATAGCTACACGTGACTCAAAACAAATGTCATATTCCCCGAGCTCGATACTCTATTTAGTTAACCTGCCAGAAATATGGGATTTTGCAACACTGTTCGTAAAGGATATGTTGTTTGCACCGTGATAACATGTCCTTGAAAATATGGTCTCATTCTCCGAGCTGCAACAACCAAGCTCAAGGCCAATTTTTCAAGGTTTAAATATCTTTTATGTGCATCTTTCAACGTCTTACTTGTGTAATACACTAGCCAGTGTTTTCCATTTTGATCGCGCACGAGAACCAAACTTACAGAAAAATGTGATACTGCCAAGTACATAAATAATGGATCCTCTCGTGTAGGGGCAGACAAAATCTGAGGAGATGTAAGGTATTTCTTTAACTCATCAAAAGCCTTGTCACACTCTTCTGTCCATGAAAATTTCTTAGCACCCCGCAATACTTCAAAAAAGGGCTGACTTTTGTCTGAAGCACGTGAGATGAACCTTGAAAGAGCTAATAACCGCCCTATAAGACATTGGACTTCCTTGACATTCTTTGGTGGTTCCATCTACAAAATTGCACTTAGTTGAATTGGATCTGCCTCAATACCCCGTTAACTTACCACGTAGCCCAGGAATTTACCCTTAGCCACACCAAAAGAACATTTTTCCGGATTAAGCTTAAGATTATATTTGCGTAATAAATAGAAAACAATCTGTAAGGTATTAAGGTGTTGCTCCTCTTTGTGTGTTTTAATAATCATGTCATAAATGTATGCTTCCAAATATTTCCCCAAATAATCTTGAAAATGTGATTAACTAGCCTTTGATAAGTTGATCCCGCATTCTTCAGCCCAAAGGGCATGACCGTATTGCAATAGATGCCCCACTCGGTTTGAAAAGCTGTGTGCTCCTGATCAGACAGGTGCATGCGAATCTGATTATATCCTGAATATGCATCCATGAAAGAAAGAAATTTACAACCTGAAGCTGAATCAACGAGCTGATCTATCCTTGGCAATGGGAAAACATCTTTAGGACATGCTTGGTTCAAATCAATAAAATCCACACACATTCTTCATTGCCCGTTCTTCTTTTTAACTGAAACCGGATTGGCTATCCAGACCGGATACCTTGATTTTTGAATGCGCCCCAATCAAGTGAGCTTGTTGACCTCAGCTAATATAGCGGCCTGTTTCTCAGCCGAAAATGCTCTACGTTTCTGTCGTACTGGTTTAGCACAAGAATTGATAGCCAATTCATGGCTTATAATTGTAGGAATTACTCTTAAATCATCAGCTGTCTCCCAAGCAAATAAATCTACATTCTTTGCTAATAAATCCACGAATCGTACCTTTGAATCTGAAGTCAGTTCATTCCCAGTCGAAGCATTCTATCAGCAGCTATGATCGTGTCCACTGCTGTAACATCTGTTGTGGGTAAATCCTCATTTTCTTGTGGATCATCCATTGGTTCTGGAAATGTGAGATCTATCGTTGCTGGTACAATGTCTCCCCCGCCATTTAATTTCTATTGAATAGGTTTGGAGGGATCCGACGCGATTGCATAACAAGTTTGCGCGGTCCTCTGGCTGCCTCGAATTATACTTGTCGAACTACCCACTGGATACTTAATGTATTGTCGATACGTGCATGGCGTTGCTTCCATCCTATGCAGCCAAGATCGTTCGATGATCGCATGATAAGGACTCGGCGCATCAGAGATAAAGAAAAATAACGTCTTCAGTTCCTTTTTTGTAGCTCAATAACCGATTTTGACCACCAGTTCCACCTCCCAAACACACTGTGAATATTTTCCTTCGTATCCTACCAATGTTCATTGAGTAAGTCGATATGGTGGGATATTCTTCATGCGATCAAAACTTTCTTTGAAGATGATATTTGCCGAGCTTCCTCCATCGACCAATACTTTTGTTACCATTCCTCCTCCAATGTCCAAGTAAACAGTTAAGGCATCTTCATGGGGTAAACTTACACCCATGAGATCATCATCATTGAAAGTGAGATCGGCGACCAGGTCTCTATAGTTTTGATAGGAATTTCCATCTATCTCGTAAATATCGAACTCATTTTTAGCTCGTTTATTCTGGGTAGACCCTTATCCCGTAGCCAAACTCCCCTCTGATATGGTCAGTAACCACTGTTGCTTGTTAGCTTCTGACCTTTCTCCAATCGCTGGTTTTTCGGTATTTGGAGAGCGATCTTCCTCACGTCGATCTGGTTGAGTTTGTTTGATATATTGAATCAACTCACCGTTGTCTATCAAGCGCTGTATTTCATCCCTTAGCTGTCAGCATTCATCAGTCGAGTGTCCATGGTCATGATGATACGCACAATAATACCTATTAGATCGCTTAAACCCAGGCGCACTCATTTTTTACGAAGCTTGGTACCTCGTATGCCCCTTTGTACGATCATAAATCACTGAAATAGCCTATGTCAGTGGAGTGAAACGTCTGTTTGGTTGATCGAGCTGCGGAGGTCTTCGATTGTAGTCTCTCATTGGTTGGTCCTCAATCTTTTTTTGTTCTGATCTACCATCTTTGACCTCTGGCTCACGCCTCTCAGGTGACGCTTCTCTTCTGGCATCCTCAACTCTGATAAAAGTGTCTGTTCTTGCAAGAAGATCTCTCATGTTTTCATTTGGGAACCTGATGAGATCCGCATATAGTTCCCCTCTCCTCTCGAGCCCTCGTTTTAAAGAAGCCACCGCCATATTCTCGGCTAGATCTGGTAAAGCATTCATAGCATGAACAAATCGTCTAACATAACTTTTAAAAGACTCACCTCGACACTGATAAAGATCCATGATCGAATCCCGCTCACGCTTGAGTTCATTGTTCGCCACGAACCTCTCTCGGAATGCTTTCAATAGTCTAGCAAAATCATAGGTAGACCCTTTTCGGCAGGCTACTGAACCAATCCATAGCGTTACCCTTAAGGGTCATAGATAGTGCTCGGCAAAGCATTGCATCATCAGAATTGAAATCCATCATCATGTTTTTGAACTGTTCCAAGTGCCTCTCCGGATCCCCTATTCCATCATAAGCTTCCATCCTGAACGGATCAAATTTCCTCGGGAGTTGGACTTCTAGGATTTTCTCCGAAAATGGTGATTCTTTCAATATGTAGGCCGATAACTTCGGGCGGATCTGATTGTAACGAATGTCCTCGTCCTCTCGGGCTCGCTTGGTAGACGTCTATTTGACCTCATCACATGGTCCTATGTTATGATTTTCCCCCGCTCTCACCTTCACCTTCTTGTTTGTCGTCTCTTTTAGAAGAACGATCAGTCCTGTTGACCTTGCTCACCTCTAGTCCTGATGGTTGATGAGTCTTACTCGCACCCTTGATTCTTGCAGTTAGAGCATGAATATCGTCATTCATACCTGCCATGGTAGCATGCGTAGCTTGCTATCTAGCGTCGCGTTCAAACGCTATTTTCAGCTGCTTTTCTTACAGATTCTGGAGTCGTTGTTCCAGTTGGAGAACCGCCGAGTCATTCGTCGGTATAGTTTTCGTAGCTCTGTGAGCCCCCGTCGTATTTTCGGTTTGATGAGGATGCGTCTCTTCCCTAGGAGCAACGACTGGCTGAACCAGATGTCCCTCTGTCACCACCGTTGATTGGGGTATCTGAGGCTTGACCTCTTGAGGAATCGTGGGATCAAGACGACTTACGGTTCTCCTCCGATGCGTTGTTGTTTCGCTATTTTCTTGATTATCTCTCTCAATTCCTAACCTAGTGACCACCATGGTGAGTGGTTAAAGAGTTCTCACAGAAGGCACCAAATTTGTTAATGAACTAACAAGTTATGCCACGATAAGCCTATAGTTTTTTACGCTTTTAGCGCCACTAGCCTACTTAACCCATTATCCCTATAACTGTGGAATAAACAATTGTTACCACCGCTATCCCTATAATTGTGGAATAACTAACACGCTTTAAACTTGTGGGTTTAAACGTGTGTTTATATTACAAATAAAGGCTCTGATTGCAATCTATGCTTTAATCCGAGCTGAAATCTTCTTTTAAGAACACCAAAGTTGATCTAATTTGTTGAGCTCGAACTCGAGCTCGTTAATGAACGAAACCCGGTTTGATCTGTTTTTCTAAGCTCGAACTTACTAATGACGCGCTCTAGTCTTTTCCTTTTACTACATTCCTCGTTTATCCGATCAACTCTACTCTGACGTCATCGAGCTCATCTTGATCTTGAATTCAGTCGATCAACTTAACTCTGTCGTCATCGAGCTCATCTTAATCTTGAATTCAGCAACACCGTACATGCTCTTAAGTTCTCTCCATTATCAACATGTGTACGCCGTTGAGCTCAGTTTACTGACGTGCTCAGTATCCCTTTGAGCTCATTCCCCGTTATCGATCATTAACGTCGACCTGCTGTTGAGGTCATCCACGTTATCTATTATTAACGTCGACCTGTTGTTGAGCTCATCCATGCCATAGAACTCGTTATCTTCTTCACGACTTATCATAATCCAAACTCTCAGTGCTCGTTGCTCGTGTTCTGGGGAATCCCCCCTTATCACTTCCTGTATTACAATTGTTGCAAGGGTATATTCAACTTATCTAAATGACAAGGCATTCTGCAGACTATATCTCTAACTAAACACTCTTTCAAATACTGTACATGGATTGCCAGAAGTTGACTTTATTTTATCAAGATATCATGCACAGTCAGAGTCTACATAGCTCGTCAACATCTTATCATATTCATGTTTTGACTATAACACACCCCAACATCTAAATTACCCTTCAAGTATTACATGAGTCATTTAATAATACTCAGTGAGGTCTCTCTAGATTGACCATAACTCTCCTCAAACCACTAACAAAGTATGCACTATGAGGTTTAGTAATAGATTATACTTCCAATGATACCGGTATAAGGTATCTCTAGCATGAACTTCTTATCTTTAATTTTGATTGGTTCATGAGTATTGATGAGTTTGAATTGAGCACTAATTGGAGTTTAAATAAATTAAGCTTCTAAATGAAATTCATGAACACCTTTTGTATGTTTTTAGAGAAGAATCAAAAATCTTTAATTGTGCTCTTTTTAATGTAGGTTCTGAGAAATCATCTTACATTTTTATATATCCTTCATTTTAAACTCTCTCTTAGCTGAATTTTCACAGTTTCAATATTTGTTATATTATTCCCAAGTATGTATATATATATATATACATATATATTTAGATGGGTTTAAATACAATGGGCACGACGAGATGCTTGTGGGTATGTCACGGTATCATGAAGATATTTCCGTCCCGAGAATGGCAAAAACACAATGGGTTTAGGCACAACTGGTTGGCGAGTCACCATGTCCCGTTCGGGAGCATGGGGTCGTCCCGAGTCCGCCAAAGCATGATGGGTTTCATGGGCTATTAAAATCACGTTCACGATTAAATAATGATACAGATATGGTATTTGCTACACATGAAAAATGTAATATATTTTTTATACTCGTCCTAAACTCAAAATAATTTATATTCTATATTCCTTATATGAGATAAGTGTTGTTATAGTTTAATTATACTATAAGTAGTATACTTATAGTATATATAATAAGTGTTATTATTAAAATTAGTTAAATATTAATATATATGATAAGTGTTATTATTGTTACTTTGTTTAAGAACAAATGGGTAGATGTTAGTGAATATGAAGAGCAACCAGTTTTATATGCAGCTAGAATATAAAAGATTTCTTAAAAAATAAAGATATATACATCCATAATGAGACATATGGTCGAAGTAAGAGGTGTTTTAATATTTTGAACCTTCTCTTTATGACATATGTTCAGAGAATAAATATCAACAAACTCATGTGTTTTGAGGGTGAAAACTTTATGGGAAAATAGGGATCCAATGCAAATGGGTAGTAATTCGCATCCTACACAAGCACATAATACTAGTAAGAGTAGAAATATATTGAACAAACCTGAGATATTGGAGGTCGTGTATGATATGCAAGGTCAAATAGATAACAAAATTCAAAAATGAAGTCTGCAATTGCATAATAGCATGGCGCAATTGGTTAATAGGTTCAGAAATTAGAGTTATAACGATAGATATTACAAACTGATTTTTATGATTGCGAACAACGTTCTCTTAAATACTTCTAATACACCTATACGCGGCTGAATCATACCAATGTTATTTACCAAGAGTTTGCTAGGTATGTCATTGGTCATCTTTCTCCTCTATCTGCACTTACCAACTCTAACGGACCTTCACTCATGGAGGATGTTCCTTTAACTTAAGATGAAGCTTGTGAAATGTTAAGATGTATGAATTGTTATTTGGTTGTAAGTTGTATTGTAAAAATATTGATTTCATTTATATTTTTAGTTGTATTTCATATTTTAAATATAAATATTTTAATTTCTCTCCTACGACTAAATTTATTCATAATTATTAGTTTTTTATTTAATAAAAATACATTGGAATATCAAATAAAATTACTTAAAAAATATAAATAGATTTGAAAGAATATTGAAAAACAAGTCAAAATAAATAAAAAATAAAACGAAATTAATATATATATATATATATATATATATATATATATATATATATATATATATATATATATTAAGGTATCTTCACGAGCACTTACCTTTATAAGCGGGTACCAAAAATCCTACAAAAACAAATATGTACCCATATGAGATTTAAGTGGATACCCGCATATTTTAGGCGGGTACATGTTAGTCCGTAGGACTAGGTCTTATTTATAGTAGGACGAGATGGGACTTGAAATTTAGGATTTTATCTCGTCATAGTATCGTCTCAACTAGTATTTTGTCACGATGTGACGGGACATGACATGGCTTGCATTACCATATCACGGGATGAGACGTGTCCTTCCGTTAGATTTTTCTATGTCATCAATACACCAAAACAACATAATCTGGATTTTTATATGTGTTTACCCATTATAGTGGACTCATCTATCATAATAGATTTTTCTATAATTGATTGACTATATAGAGGAAAATCTCGTCTTCTAGTGTTAGGCGACTATATCAACTCATATATGGGTCTCTTCAACAAAACATAGAAAACATTTATTCCTTTATTCAAAACCTTATGAGTGGCTTACATACATGGTCTCCTCTAGTTCTTCATGGTAGGAAGAAAATAGTAATATCCATTCGATCTAGTTCAAGATTAAATCTAGTGAGCCCACTTTTAATTGAGGTTTATTTCACAATCGGTAAGAATATTGCATTTAAAACAATATCCTTATTTTGCGTAAAACGTTTAGCCACCAACCTATCTTTGTACCTAGATTATTAAACTCTAGAAATACTTTTATATCTCTTGAATATCCATTTACATCCCACAAGCTTATGATCTTTTGGTTGCTTCACAAGTATCTATGCATCCTTCTTCTTCAGAGAATTTATTTATTCTCTCGTAGCCTTTGGTGATTTTAACTTATTAATCATCTTTATAGTCGTACCTTTTTACATGCCTACTAGTTCTTTGTGCAATATCTCTAACCAAATTATAATTGTCAGTTTTATCATGTTGTCTTTCAGACGGAATATCTGAAGTGTTTGTATCATCAAACTCTTGGTAAATAAAAAATACATGCAATTGTTGAACATCTTCCATAGGAGCTGAACGGATACCAAGTCTTAAACCATCTTCACTAACAGAATCATCATCCTCACTCTGACATCTCAACTTCATTAAACGCCACAAAATTATTAATTAAAGCTTTTTCAATTCTATGTTCCAAACACTACAACCTATATTATTTTACTTATTTCAGATTTGCGAGAAATAAATACTTTAGTTCTCTTGGCTGAAGTTTATCTTGCTTCAAATATGTATAAGAACCACATTTAAACACTCTAAAATGTTTAAGCACTCGTTTACTCAATCCATCTTTTTTTAGAACGTTTAAACTCTAAATCATAATATGGACTCCCGTTGATGACACATGCAACTATCTTGATAGTGTTTTTGTTAAAACTTTCAGTGCATATCAGTTGTCGGAAGCATACACCTTACCATTTCCAATAAGGTTTGGTTCATCGTATCAACAATACGATTTTGTTGAGGAGTTCCTTTCATGGTTCATGTCTAGCAATGTCAAACTTAGAAAAGTAACTAGTGAATGATTAATTTACATATTTCAAGCCATTATCAATTTGTAACTTCTCGGTATCTGCCACATACGAGTCTTCACCAGATTTTTTTTAGTCCTTAATATCATTAAATGCTTCATCATTGGTATCCAAAATCATAACATGTATATTCTTGAAATAATCATCAATTAGAGACATAAAATGCTTAACACCTCCCATCATAGGATTCCTTAGAGGTCCTCAACATTTAGAATGAATGTATTCAAACACATCGCATGTTGTATGGTTTTTAGTCAAGAACCTAACTCTCCTACTCTTACCCATGACATAGTTCCTACAAAACCACAACTTTTGAACCTTGTTATCGTCCAACAACTATTATTTGCTAAGTTTATTTAGGCATTTCTCACTAAAATATTATAACCACATATATTACAGCTTGGCATAAGAAATCTCTACATTAGACACACCTTCGACCATTACAGACCTTTCAAGAACTAAAACACCATTAGTTATATATAATTTTATAACAACTAGTGAACCTTACAAAATCCAAAGTATGTCGTATCCACCCTTACAATTTCAGCATATAAGATTCCAATAAAAATAAGTTTATTTTAACATCATAAAGATACCTATAATTTTCTATCACTTTCTCAAGTCTTTTATAAAAATTGAGACGTACGTTGCATATTCCCTTAACAACATAGTGTTCATCATTCTGTAGTATGACCTTACCATCATCAAACAACTTTAGATCTTCGAACCAATGTTTGTTAGAAGTCATGTGGAATGAAGCTCTAGATTTCAGAACTGACTTGTAACCATACCTTATAAGTATAAGTCATTAACACATCAATCTACTAATATAATCTGAGACCATTAAGGCATCTCCAGCTTTAAAATTCTAATGATTATCTCCCTTCTACCTCTCGAGATAATATACTCTAATGTGACCTTCTGATTTATAAAACCAGTATCATGTTTTAGAATCAGTACATGGGTTTTCTAAAGCTGGATCTTGAGGTTCTATCTTGTTACTTGAATATATTTTTTAACTTATTTATCTCATACTCAACGCATCTTCAGTATAACGTAAAAATGACTCTCAGTCTAGTAGGATTCATCTACATATAGACGATATATCAATAGAACCAAAAACCAAATACTTGGCAGCTAGTTTTGCTTTGGCTTCGGTACTTATGCTTCGACACACTAGTTCTTACAATAACGTTTATGTCCATGGTAAGAATACAATTAAACACAAAGATAAAATCAAATATGTGAATTAAATAGTTCAGATTATGGATCAATTCTACATCCACGGGCAAACAAATCTGATATTATAAAAGGACCATTTACAAAGACATAAGAAGATAAAAAGTACAAGAACATATAGATAATGTTCAAACTTCTCGAAACAGAGTATCAAGTTTCGGTGGTGTCTTTCACCCTTCAGTATTTCTCTCAGTTTCTTTCTAGTAACTTTCTTCAAAGAATCTTGTGGCTTCTGGAATCACCCAATTCATTCATATTTTTATCTTACAAACAAATACATCTCCCTATAAAACTATATATTCAGCAATAATAAGTTTCACTATTTCAAGATACTATATATATATATATATATGTATATATGATGCAAATGAGATTTAGGTTATGAGAAACATACAACATGCTCTCAATATAAAATCTAGATTATTATCAAATCTTGGATTAATGTCTATGATCAACTCGTACACAAGGTTATTATAACAACTTGTACAAATATTTCATATCATTCGTTTTGACCAAATAGTACATCAAATTCAGTTATAACAAACTTGTACCTTGATATGTTGTATATTATACATTTAAATCTAATCTAATATATAGATCAGTTCCATATTGATTTATATATAGCAGCCGAAGCTTCAATTTCAACATAATAAACTTCCCAAAGTATATTATCCCAGTGTCGAGACTAGTATCTTTCATGAATTGACTTTATATATAATAATAATAATAATAATAAAACTCAACCAAAACTAAATTATTTAGTGAGGCCACAACTTTGTAGTGGACATAATGCACTATATTGAGTCCAAAACCTGCATAAGTTGAACCCTTTCATAAGGTTTGGACTTTTGCAATAGCCAAAACCTATAAAGCCTAGATTTTACCTCTGAGTTTAAGTTTCATATCCATGACACGTTAAACGTATATCTCAACATATGTTATATATGATATAGATATGGAAACTTAAAATACTAAGAGAGAGCATAAATCAAAGTTTTAGACTAACATATTAAATAATTGGATTGTAATATTTATAGAGGTAAGAACTGTATGTGAGATATAGATCTTTGACTGTTAATAATATATTTAAAATACAGAATATGTTTGGTTTAAATATCAATGTAATTGTATTAAGTTAAAACCATATTATCATCTAATGTTCTAGCTTATAAAAAGTTCTAGTCGTCCATAACCCTTTAGAGATGCTAAACCTTAGTGATATATATATATATATATATATATATATATATATATCATTAATACATCAATTAAGTGTATCTTTGTTGAAACTTTGACCTCATGAAATATATTCCGATGTATGTAGTGGGTTAAACTGCAAAACATTATCGGCCAATAATAGAATATTGTGTTATTTATAAGTCGTAAGAAGATAATTAAGATTTTATATATTTAATTAAGTCTTAACAAACTAAATGTATCATCGAAATGATCCATATTGATAAGCGTTTCGTTCGGACTCATTTTTTTGCATAAGTTATTCTAAAAAATTATTATATTTATATATGTTATATGTAAAATTTTGTGTACAACCTCATATTCAGTATTCAATGGTTTTATTTGCATTCATAAGATGAGATGGTTGCTTTAAAATGAGATATTTTTGTTTTTAGATATGATAATCAACTAACATTTAATATCTTTAAAAACTATTTTTTTAAATAATGTATATTTTTGAAGTAAAAGTTTCATACTAAGATAAGATAATTTTATTAAAACCTATATAATTTCAAAACTAAAAATTATACTTACATGTCAATTTTATGTGATATATATGTTTTTTTACTTTTTTTTATTTTGTTTTTCTTTGTTAAATATATGAAACTATGTTTTTTAATATCGAGGTCCAAGTACTTACGGAAAAAATAGAATGGAAATGTAGTACGATGTCCAATAAATAAATCATTAATATTAATAATATGGAAAGTAATGCCAAACTTTGTTAGAGGAAAAAAAATTGAACTGATTAAACATGATCACGTTTAAGAAATAGATTATAATGTATTTTAGTTTATTATCAATTAAGACGAAGATCGTAGAAAATATATGTTTGCCTATACTAAAAATACATTTGTCAAACTTTCCATAATAATATACAAGAGTAAAGATAAGGTCGAGAGCGTGTAAAAAAATAGATTAGATTCGACTAATCTTATGTATGGAAGTGGGTGGATCCTAACCGGATATTTATATACACTTGAACATCGACGGGTTATCGGCAAACTACACGTGATTTTTATTTAAACCGAATCTAAAAAATACATGTAAATAAATTTAAAATCTAACAATAAATTTAAAATCTAAAAAGCTAATTTATTATCCATCACCAATAATATATCACGAAAAAACAAAATTATATATATATATATATAATCAAATTATCAATACTAAAATCACATTCACATGTATGTATAAAACTACTAAAAAAATGCCCCTAAAAGGATAGCCGAGTTGGTTGAATATGGAATTCTTATGACTAAATTTCCTCTAGAAAAAAAAACTACCAAAATTATAAATAAACATGTTTTCGTTGACTATAGTTCCCAACAATCATCCGCTAATCAGAAATGGTTACATACTTTTTTTTAACACTAAATTCAATATCAAATAAATTATAAGTTTTAATAAGTATAGTTCTCTCTCTAATTTGGTTCTGGTCTCTTTAGTTTTACTCATCTTGATAAACAAAAAGTTCGAACCATCATCACCAGTATCATTGAGTATCTCGTTAAATGCATAATGAAACCATTTTATAAAAAATACAGTATTATTTGTGATATATTCATTTAGAATGTAATTAAATAATATGTGTTATTGCTAAACTTTCATTTTAGTTACCCACCCATAACTAATTTTGTACCTGCATTATTGTTTTTAATACTTATTTATGACTTTTTTTTTTACTTTGATCGTACTCACTAAACGGTTATTAGTGTAAAAACAAATTAATTCAATCTCAACCGTAAACAAAAAATTGATTTCGGTTAAGTGAGAAAGCATGCGCCTATTTGAGGCCCTAACATGAGAGAGCCAAGCTCAAAATCCATTGCAAATGAGGTCTGAGACTCGAGAGATATTACGTAGTCGAGCCAAATTAGTGATACTCAGGCCGAAATAGTAATTGATTGAAGATAAAAAGATTTATGGATCATGCCATATGGAGGTGTTAATTCTATTTCCAATAATAACTTTATATAAGCCTGCAACCTGATTCCGAAGCTTTAGAATTTTTTGTCATCCCCAATTTTTTGGAAGGGCGATGAAGAGTCCAAAGCTTTTATTTATGATTGTTTTCGTAAGAGTCCATTGGGTCTAGATAGAACTTTTATTTTTAGTTAATATGGACCAGAAAAGATTTAGGGAAGCCGTCTGATTCCAATTTTTTAGGTTTGGGATCCCAATGACACTCTCATTTGTGAGGAAAGTGAGCTTATCCCAGACGACCTTTGCCCCCAAAATATTAATCTCTGAACCCAACCAAAGAAATCTTTTAAGCAACTGCGATAGCTCATTTAAAACTCTGACCGATTTGATGAAGATGGTGGACCAATAGACCTTGTTAGCAAAGAGGACTAATTTGATAAGTTGGAGACAACCGACGCACGAGAGATGTTTAAGAATCCATGAGTTTATGCGATTTGTAACTTTTGTAAAAAGAGACCTCCAGTCGTTGTAGGTAAGCCTGGAAGTGATTAGCAGGATACTCAAGTATCTGACCGGTAGCGTGCATTCATTGAACCCAAGGTAGTACAGAGTGACGATCCTCGTGCTTTTTGAGGTCCCTGAGAGGTAAACTTGGCTTTTATTCAGGTTAAGCTGGAGGTACAAAATAAAAGAGAATTCATCAAGACCCTATTTTATAAGTTTAATTGAGGGTTCATAAGCGCGGTAGAAGATCATGAGGTCATCCGTAAAGAAGAGGTTGATGATCTTTAGCTTGTGGAATTTCCAAGGTATCCAAAGGATAGCTCCTGGCTTTTTTCTTGAAAGATACGCGATATAATCTGCATGATAATGACAAAAATGTATAGGGAGAGAGGATATCCTTGACTGAGGCCTTTCAAACCCTAAAAGGTGCTGGTGGGCGTACCATTTTTACAAACAACGAAAGAGGGGATGATGATACATTGAATGATCCATTTGAAAATCTCGATAGGTAAATCCATAACATAAAGGACATTCAGGATTAGTTCCCATCGAACATTATCGAACACCTTCATTATGTCAATCTTGAGGGCACATCTAGGGCCTTACGGTTGGTGTGGTAGTCATGCATAAGGTCTTGTATAAGGAGGATGTTATCATAAATTGAGCGACCATGAACAAAAACCGATTGGGAGGGATCAATCAGGGTTAAGATAGTGGTATTGATTCTATTCACTACGATTTTGGAGATAATCTTATAGATGACGTTGCAACCAAAAATGGGCCTAAAGTCCAAGAGAGTGGAGGGGGAATCAATTTTTTGTATAAGGGCTATGAGGGTTTTGTTCTATTATGGGCCATTTTTCCTATGCGAAATAAATACTTAACACCCAAGCAGATATCATGTCTAACCGTGGGCCAACAAGTTTTAAAGAAACCAGCACTAAAGCTATAAAGGCTCGAGGCCTTATTACCATCAATGTCAAATAAGGATTTCCTAATTTCATCGTCCAAAATGGTTTGATCATGTTGGACTTATCAGAGGTGTAACTCGAAGATTTTATGAGGACCTTAATTCTATCTAACCCTCGTAGTTTCTAGGGCTTAGAGTGCTAATTGATGAGAAAATAAATGACTAAGGAATATATTGAATCTTGAATCTGATGTGACTAGAGAGAGAGTGTGTAGAAAGAGAAAGAGCAAAGAGAATATAATAATGTGGAATGTCCCACCTACCAAGAATAAAGAATCCTCTTTTATAGTATGGGGAGGTGGACCCGTTTATGTCTTTGGTGGGCTTACTTTATTTCCCTTTTAGTCCCTCACTATATACATTGTTTACAAATTACTCTCTAATTAATGATAAATACCCTAATAGACATTTTAACTTCCTTCTATTCATAATTGGCTCCTTGCTCTTATTATCGGTGAATTATTCCTTTATTAGTAGCCCCCCCCAGTCTTCGGGAGCGAAAGAAGTGAAGACTCTTAGACGGTTTAGCTCAAAATGCCTCGGTACCTTGGCCTCTGGATCGATCTTGATTTTCTTAAGGGCAGAACTTCCCGTCTATCTAACGCCCGCCCGTTCACATTTTCGTTCGAGGGTCGGGCGCAAATGTTTTCCTTCCATCTGATGACCGACCCTTCTCGTTTGTTCAGATGTGGTCGGGAACGCCTATCCCGCACCTTGTTCTTGAGTCGTTTTGGGTCTGCTTTCGTTCCTGCGTGACACCTGTATGGGCCTTGATCGGTCACATACTTTCGGGTTAGGGTGGCTCATCTAGCATCTCTGATTTTCGGGTTAGGGTGAGAGAGATAAATTGCTGCTCGGATTTTTCTAGAGAGAGAAAGCTCGTTTTATGAGACATAGCTACCCGAAGCGGAAACCAAAACCCAAGAAGAAGCAACAGGTGTTCGGATTTTTGGACTGGGCTAGCATCGGTGACCGTGCAGAAGAATACCGACGCGCGGGATTAATTTGGAGCCCTAACACCAAACCATTTACACCTGTACCGCAGCCCCACAACCCTGTTATTGCTCATCCGACCCCCGCTGAGCCCTTCTCCTTTCCTGAACCATCTGGTGTTCCGACCCCGGAACCTATTGCCATATCTTCTAGCAGCAGCTCTCCTCACTCCCCCATTGCCCCAATAAGCCGTCCAACGCCTTCGTCAGTTAATTCCTACGCTATCGCGCCTCCTTTTTTGTCCTGACGTCGCGGAAGAGGCCAATTTCTTTCTATGGGAGAAACCAGTTCTCCGACTTCTCCAGCGGGAGGTAAATTTCTTGAGATGGTTCAGCTTACTCCCTCCATACGAGGATACCAAACCGATACTAACACAGCTGTGATGTTTTTAGGTCTTAACAAGCGGACACTGACTCTCGCAGAGATGGACCCTAAACGCGCCCGTCGAGAACAAAACGAGGCTCATTCGACCCATTCTGGTAGCTGTTCTAATCCTGCCGACCATGTCGTTCGGGAAACCGATCCGGGCGCGGCCGGTGCCCTTAGTTCGGATAAACTTCCGGTAGCGAATACCGAGGAGTCGGATGCAGACGCTCTGCCTGTTAGAGACGGTGCTGCTGCCGGTAATGTCGCGGCCCCTCCCTCAGAGCCACTTCCTGAGGAGAGAGAGGCGATCATCACCACTACTT
This sequence comes from Limnanthes douglasii subsp. nivea, assembly GCA_036936605.1. Classification (NCBI taxonomy): domain Eukaryota; kingdom Viridiplantae; phylum Streptophyta; class Magnoliopsida; order Brassicales; family Limnanthaceae; genus Limnanthes; species Limnanthes douglasii. The sequence goes on from JAUPFV010000005.1 coordinate 92,547,603, forward strand.
ATCATCGATGGTTGCCCACGGACTGCGTCATTTTGCTGTTTGAAGGCAAGTACCTCTACTTCTCTGCTGCGGAACAGGCAGAGCTGCTGGTTCGGTGGGGCATCCCTGAGTGCGTCACCATTAGGTTTTCAGTTCCAGGGGAGACCCCCGTACACGTTCGGTCACGAGAAATCGTGGTTTTTACCGAACTATTCAACTGGGGCCTCAGGTTCCCCTGGACCCCGAAATTGCGCTGTATTTCAGGACCCTGCAGATCTGCCCCTCTCAGCTGACACCCAACACCTGGTACACGCTGATGTCCTGCATAATGGTCTCGCGCCTTTCAAATCGAGTTATGCCCATGGAGCAATACATAGCCATGTCCGGGCTCTCTAAATCTCTGAAGTTGCCTTTCTTATATTCTTCTCTTGCAAACACGTGGAAGATAGTGAACGGCTTTCTTGAAGGCGACAAGGGTTGGAAGCACCGCTTCGTCTTTTGAAGTGGCTGCTGGGAGAATGGCCGCCCTTATAGCCAAGAGAACCCGAGGCGACTGTTGCGGACCTGGGTTCCTGATGGTAAGCTTCTCGCAGTATTATTATTATTATTTATTTTTTAAATCAGAACCTTTGTGCAGTTTCGAAGGAGTTTGTCCAGGGGTTTAAGAAGGACTACTTCAAAGCGGGAAAGGCTACCTTCCAAGTGCTGAAGAATTATGCCAAACAGCACTGGGGTCGGGCGATGCACCGGGCATTTAAAAATACAAATCTAAGCATGAGCAACCTCCGGCGCTGCTCATCGGAGGTGCTAACCATTGAGCAGCTGCGTCAGCCCCCAAGTACGGAGGATTTAATCGCAAAGACAGAAGCACCTGATGCTCACCTGTTTTTGCCGAAGCGTAACAAGGCGCCCAGTAAGCGCCCAAAATCCGACGATGAGGTCGAACAAGACGCTATCGGTGCTGAAGAGGCTGAGGCTCGCGGTCCTCAGGATGAAGCTGCTGCTGAGGGCGATGAAGCGCCACCGACCCAGGATCTGGTGCTGAAGCGGAGGGGAAAGGCCGAGGTGGATGCAGCTCGGGCTAGGAAAACAAAACGCCGAAGGAGAGAAAGTGGTTCGGTCCCTGGTGTTGAAAATGCCACTGTTCTGGAGCTCTTCGATCAATATGAGAGGGTTGACGGAAGTTCCAAGTTAGACCCCGTGGTGGTAATCCCCGGTGATGGTAGCCCATCGAAATCCTCGAACCCTACCGCGACGGCATCGAGTGGCACAAAGTACCCAGTGTTGTCTATGCTCGGTAGTCTGCACACTTTCCCGCTGCAGGGATTCGATGGACTGACCCTTTCTTTGTACAATTTGCTTGTACCAGTGGCCATGAAGGAGCGCCGGGCGATTGAGCTGGGCCAGAAGCTGGCGGGCGTAGAGGCTAGGGTTGCTGGCCTAGATGAGGAGGTACAGAAGGCTAACGTGGCTCGGGAACTAGCGGAGAAGCGGCTTGTGAAGGCCAAACAAGCCATGGCACAAACAAAGAAGGCTGGGGAAGATCGTGCCGCTACCTTGAGAAAGAGGAAGCTGAAGCCAAGGCTGCATATGTGGCTGGATGTGCCGGAAGAGGACCGCCCCTCTGATGTTGTCTGTGAAGATGAGTCGGATGGCACCGGGTCGGAGGGAGACGATGCATGATCCCAACGTCCTTTTTCTTTTTGTTTTTTTTTTTTTAATCTTTTGTTTTACTTTTGGGGACTGCGGAGTCCCCTATCAATCTCCCTCTGTAAATAAAGTTCTCAGACAATTAATATTTCTCGCATGTTTTATTTTATTGGGTGTTGTTTTCGATAACGTTTTTATAGATGTATGTTAGGGTCGGTAACGTAAAATGTGGATCAGTCGAAAACTAAAAAACCAATGAAGGTTCTGTAGATTAATGTTACATGGAATATTTCCCTTAGGGGTGGGAATTTTAAGATGTAGATCAGTTCGAAAACTGAAAAACCAATGAAGGTTCTGTAGATCAATGTAACATTGAAAATTTCCCTTATGGTCGGGAAATTTAAGATGTAGATCAGTTCGAAAACTGAAAAACAAATGAAGGTTCTCTAGATCAATGTAACATTGAAACTTTCCCTTATGGTCGGGAATTTTAAGATGTAGATCAGTTCGAAAATTGAAAAACCAATGAAGGTTCTGTAGATCAATGTAAAATTGAAAATTTCCCTTAGGGTCGGGAATTATAAGATGTAGATCCATCAAGGTTAGTAAGGACAAGTGTCGACCAGCTCATCAGCTGGCCTAGTTTGTAATACTTCAAAGATTTGAAGGCAAAAAGTTTTGTGATTAATTCTAACAAAGAGGGGTCGGGCGTTATTGATGCCTCGTTAAAACCTTCTCGCGCCACCGAGGTAGGAAAGAGTGCATCCCCGACCAATAAGTTCTTACATACAATGCTTAACGAAATACAGGCATGGAAAGTTACTCTAAATACAATTTCAGATGTTCCATGTTCCATGGCAGTCTTAACGAGTGCCCGAGTTTGTTTTCCAAGCGATATGTCTCGCTCTTAATTCTTTCTATTACTTTGTATGGTCCTTCCCAGTTCGGGGCGAGTTTGCCGAGGCTTTTGTCTTTGGTGTGCAGAAAAATGCGTCTCAAAACCTTGTCACCGACTTTAAACCCCTGACGGCGTACTTTAGATACATACCGACTTCTCATCAGTGTCTGATAGTGTAAAGAATTCAGCTGAGCCCGACTCCGGTTTTCTTCTATGAGGTCGAGAGCGAGCCGTTTGTCGTCTTCATTTGTGTTTTCATCGTATGTACCGACCCTGAAAGATGGAAAAATGGATTCTGCCGGAGTGACCGCGTCCATACCGTATACCAGAGCATATGGTGATTCTTGAGTCGCCGTCCGAGGGGTAGTTCGGTAAGCCCATAACACTTCCTGCAGATAGTCTGGCCATTTTCCAGCCTTTCCTTCGAGGTTCTTTTTGAGCCCGCCTAGGATGGTTCGGTTGGTGACTTCGACTTGCCCGTTCGCTTGAGGATGGAATGGAGCAGAAAAACATTGTCTGATCCTGTGAGTCGTGCAAAAAAATTTCATCTCTCCGCTATCGAACTGTGGTCCGTTATCCATGGTAAGCCTCTGGGGTACCACGAACCGACTACAGATGTTGGACCAAATAAATTTGATGATATCTTTGGTCTTAGTGGCGGATAACGGCTCAGCTTCAACCCATTTGGAAAAATAACCCACTGCCACCACTATAGTCTGTCTCCTGCCAGATGCCATCGGTAGCGGTCCTACAAGGTCGATTCCCCATCGTTCGAAAGGAAATCCTTCTGATACGGATTCTAAAGGGGCTACGGGTATGTTTATCGCATTCGTGAATCTTTGACAGGTATCACAAGTTTTTACTATTTTCTGTGCATCCGCTGCTATCGTCGGCCAATAAAATCCGGCGAGAAAAATTCTTCTAATTAAGGCTTTGTAGCCACAATGAGCCGCACCTTCTCTATCATGCAGTTCAGATACGATTATCTGTGACTCGTGGATCCCCAAACACCTTAGCAACGGGCGTCTAAATGACTTTTTGTATAATATGTCGCCCAATAACACGTAACCTCGGGCCTTGTTGCGAACCTTCCGAGCCGACGCGCCATCGCCTGGTAGTGGACCTTCGGCGAGGAAAGCTATGATATCACGTCGCCAATCTGAAATAGTTACCGAGGAAATTTGGCAAACAGTTTCAGGTCGGTTATCAAGCTCCTGTCTTTTGATGATGGATGGATTCTCTTGCTCGGTTACTCATGGGTAATTGCTTGAGCAGGAAGCTGATGCTAAGGAGTCTGCCACCACGTTCTCGCTTCTCGAGACGTGTTCGTACGTGATTTTGACAAATAAGGAAGCTAGCACTCTTAGAGCTGCTAAATACTGGACCAGATGCTCTTTCCTGGCTTCCGAGATCCTCGAAGCTTGGTTTATCAGAAGCTGAGAATCACTAATAAGGCGTACTTGCTTCGCCCCACAAACCTGTGCTAGCCGCAGTCCGGCCAGGGCGGCTTCATATTCGGCTTCATTGTTTGAGGTAGGAAATCCGAATCGGATGGCCTGGTGCATACTGACGCCTGCTGGGGTGACTATTTGCACGCCCGCTCCGCAACCACTGACGTTTGCCCCCTATCGGTGCGGATGATCCACTCATTTGGTTCGGCCTCTCCAGATGGTGCATCCAGATCCGGACGCTCGGAATGGAACTCCACTAAAAAATGAGCCGGAACTTGGCCCTTGATGGCTGTCCGAGGCTCAAAGTTGATGTCGAAATCACCTAACTCGACCGACCATTTAGACATTCTCTCCGACATGTCCGGTCGCTGGAGAATGTACTTGAGTGGAAATGAGGTACGGACGACGATCGGGTGCACTTGAAAGTAGACCGCGGTTACTAAGGCTAAGGCTAAGGCCATTTTCTCCAGCCTCAAATACCGGGTTTCCGCTGCCAATAAGCTTTTTGCTTACAAAGTAGACCGCTGTAGGGGCTGGTCCTGACTCGCTGATTAAGGCCGCACTAACTGCAAAATCTGTAACCGCAATGTAAAGAAAAAGAGTTTCGCCAGTCAGAGGCTTAATTAAGAGGTTTGGGAACGATAAATATCGCTTAATCCCTAAGAATGCTTCGTTACATTCGGGTGTCCACGCGAAATTCTTGGTATTTCTCAAGAACTGAAAAAATGGGGCGCACTTGTCAGATGAACGAGAGATAAAACGATTCAAAGCAGCCAGACGCCCCGTTAGGATCTGGACTTCCTTAATGTTCTTAGGCGGGGTCATATCAGTAAGATCTCGGAGCTGGATGGGATCGGCTTCAATTCCCTTTTCGTTGACAAAAAAACCTAGGAACTTGCCTGACCTGACCCCGAAGGAGCATTTTTCGGGGTTGAGCTTGAGGTTTATACTCTTGAGGTTATTAAAATTTTCTCGCAAATCGGCAAGATGGTCTTCGTCCGTGCCGCTTTTGACTAACATGTGATCAATGTAGACCTCCATGTTCCTTCTGATTTGGTCCTCGAATGTTTTGTTAACCAGCCTCTGGTACGTTGCTCCGGCATTTTTCAGTCCGAACGGCATGACCTTGTAGCAATATAGGCCTCGGCCCATTATAAACGTGGTGTTTTCCTGATCTATTGGGTGCAACCTGATTTGATTATATCCGGTGTATGCATCCACGAATGACATTAGTCTATTTCCCGAGGTCGAATTTACCAATTGGTCAATCCTTGGCATTGGGAAAGGGTCCTTTGGGCACGCCCGATTGAGGTCGGTGAAGTCCACGCACATCCTCCACTTCCCGTTTTTCTTCTTTACCAGAACGGGATTGGAGGTCCACAGCGGGTAACTTGCTTCCTGTATGTGTCCGATGCTGATCATTCTTTCGACTTCGCGTAGAATAATGTATGCCTTTTCCGGGGCAAAAGCCCGACGCTTTTGAGAGACAGGTCTGACGTTTTTGTTGACGGTTGGGCCTGTGAATAACACAAGACTCTGGGACTCCGGTTACATCGCTCGAGCACCATGCGAATAAATCTAAATTCTTCTGCAGTAAGGACAACAACTGCTCCGTAAAGATCGGTGACAAACAGATCCCGATCTGCAGAACTTTACCTTCGGCAAACGGGTGTTGTTCACATTCTTCGTCGGTAGTCAAATAGCTGGGAGCTTCCCTAGGATCATCCACGGGTAGTGACTCTGGGGGGAGCCCCTTTAATTTCTATTCCCATGCCTGATCCATATCGTGATCCTTTTTGGGTGCTAACGCCGCCCGGTAGCACTCCCGTGCTGCCTTCTGGCTGCTTCGGACTATACCCACGTTGTTTCCGACCACGTATTTCAAACACTGATGGACTGTGGTTGATACCGCATGCATTCGCGATATCCATGATCTGCCGAATATTGCATTATGGGAAGCCGGTGCGTCTACTACCACAAATAAAACGGTGACCTCCTTCTTAAATGGGCCGCAACCTAGCTGAACGATGCCCTCAAATTCTCCAATAACGTCAGCTGCTGATCCCGTAAATCCCACAATGGTACGATCCGACCGCGTGATAACCGGAGGTGTCCTAAATTTGGCGAAAGTGAACGCGAAGATTATGTTAGCCGAACTACCGGTATCCACTAAGATACGCCGGACCTCCTCCCCCGCAATTGCCGCCCCAATCACGATGACATCCTCGTGAGGGCCGGCTATATCTCTCATGTCGTCGTCGCCAAAATACATGATCGGTGACGGGACACCTTTGGAGTGTGGGTAAGTCCGAGCCTACAATTGGGTGGTTAGATTCACGATATGTCTTTTTCTGGAAGAGTGTGTGGTACCTGCCATAGAATCTCCACCGAAGATAGTCAGAGATTCAAATAATTTACAAAGGTTTTTTACGTTACCGACGCTCTCCTCAGCTTCCTCCTCGATGATCCCGATGATGTTGCGATTTTCCTCGGGGTCGAGGTATTCAATTGAAACATCAAAGGGGTCGGTGACTTCAGAAATGGTCATAGCGGTTTCGGGCTTCGGAATCGTCACGACTTCTCTCGAAATTGTGCTATGTTGGGCTTTCTTCTTCACATACTCCAAGAGGTTTCCGTGCTCTATGAGCATATGTATTTCTTTTTTGAGGGAAATACAGTCCTTGGTATTGTGCCCCACATCTTCGTGATAGCGACAATAGCGGTTATTCCTCTGTTCTCGAGGTGTTGGTATTGGAAAGGGCCTTCGATACATCCCGCTTTTCTTAGTTTTTTCGTAGATTGACGACACGCACTCCGTCAGGTCGGCGAAATAAGCAGGGCGGATCCATTTGTTAGATATGGGTCGTGAAACCGTTTGGCTCGTCTGCTTCGTTTTTTGGCTCGGGAGATCCGAAAGCTTGACAGGTAAGGACTGGGTCGGGGTATTGTGCTAACCGGCTATGCTGGCTGAGCGTAGCTGGATTGAGTCCCTCGTCTTATCACGACCGCTGCTTGCGCGCTCTGCTGAATTTGGGCAGCTAGTTCTGACTTCTCGGTTTCTTCGATCAATATTTGTTTTTCTATTTGAGCCAGAAGGGCGGAAAAAGTGTGCTTGCTTTTTGGTTACCGCTTGCTTCAGTGGTCCCGGGAGCAAGCCCAAGCGATACGCGGTTAGCACCACGTTTTCCTCGCAATGATCCAGGACGGTTTTAGCGTCGATAAAACGACTGGTATACTCCCTGAGGCTCTCCCCCAACTTCTGCTTACAATTCATAATAGTATCTCCGTTAGCTCGGAAACTCTTGCTTCCGACGAAATGTTGTCTAAACATCGTCCAGAACATCCCGAAGTTCTTGATGCAGCCTTGTGGTAACCGGTTGTACCACTTGGATTCCCGGTCCCGGAAAGTCATCGAGAATTCCGTACATAGGAGTTTATCGTCATTGTCGAAACTCAGCATGAAGTTTTTGAAGGCTTCCAAGTGGTTATCCGGGTCCTTCTTCCCGTCATATTTTTCCAATTTAGAAATATCGAACCTCTTTGGGAGTTGCCCCGCTAGTATCTTATCGGACAATGGTGAAGCTCTCTAATTCATCACGTACACGAACGCTCCGCCTCCGAGTCCTTCTGTCCGAACTCCGTAAAGTCCCTCATCCCCTGGATTGATAAATTGGCTGCTGGTTCGGTACCCTTGGTTCTGGCTGTTCGAGGGTTACCATTGCACTTGAGGCAGTGCTACCCGCGCTTCCCTGCTGTTCACCGGCATTTCTTTCTCAAATGACACTGGTGTTGGCTTTTCGGTGCTACCTTTTTTGTACTTCGGAGAGGGCGATCCGGGTTCCCTGCGGTGTCGGGAACGATTTTTCTGTGCGCGTTTGTTCATCCTTTCCCGTCGTCGGTACTCCCTTCCTGACGAGTCATCTGAGGTGTAATCAGCGGAAACGCCGCCGTTATCCTCTAGGTACCGCTGTTCTCTGGTGTTTTGCCCCTCCTCGGTACGAGGCTCCCGATAATATCTGACAGGTCGGGCTTCGATAGGGTGTCCTGCTACCGGGTTTCCTCCATTGCGGCTATCCATGAACGGCTCTTTGCCTTTTCCTTCCTGAACCCTCTTCTCGTCTAAGGCCCGCTCTCTTTCAGCGTTCAGCCTGGCAATGTCTTCCAGGAGCTGTCTTTTGGTCATAATGAGGGTCGACCGTTTATCCCGACCCTGGGCATATTGCTCCCGACCCGGGGCTTCTTCTCCCTCGGATAAAGAAACGGCTCGGGCTACTTCTCTCCCGACCCTCTCCTCGACAGCCTCGTTATTCATCTTTTCAATCGTGATTTTCAAAGAAAAAAATTCCTTTTTGGTATCACTGTTTCCCACAGACGGCGCCAATGATGAGAAAATAAATGACTAGGGAATATATTGAATCTTGAATCTGATGTGACTAGAGAGAGAGTGTGTAGAAAGAGAAAGAGAAAAGAGAATATAATAATGTGGAATGTCCCACCTACCAAGAATAAAGAATCCCCTTTTATAGTATGGGGAGGTGGACCCGTTTATGTCTTTGGTGGGCTTACTTTATTTCCCTTTTAGTCCCTTACTATATACATTGTTTACAAATTACTCTCTAATTAATGAATATACCCTAATAGACATTTTAACTTCCTTCTATTCACAATTGGCTCCTTGCTCTTATTATCGGCGAATTATTCCCTTATCAACAATGACGTTTTCAAAATTCTTAAAGAAAGAGTTCGAGATCACTCTAGGGTTTGAACTAGAGAAACCATCAGGGTTAACAATAGACAGTATTTTATTAAGGGCCCTTCAAGCCTTTATGTTGTTATAAAAGAATTTCGAGTTTTTGTCCCTTAGCTTGAACCAGGTTTCTCTCGATTTCTTTTTGACGAAGGATTCCTCAGCACGACTATATAATATGTAGGTTTGGAGGCCTCATACTCAGTAGACATGAGGGAACTATTGGACGGGTTGCTGGCGAGGTTAATCTGAGCATGAGCCGGGGAAGATTGGGCCTCCTCCACCCTATGGCTAATGTTACTAAATTCACATATATTGAGGGAAATGAGGGTAGGGGCGAGCCTAGCTATTTTGATAAGAATATTATTCATGGGGTCTTTGTCGCAAGGGGGGTTTCAGCTTGTGGAGAAAAGGATTTGAAATATCGGGTGAAAGTGCCACGTATTAATATATTTAAAAAGCTTAGTTCTGGAGACAAAAATGGTCGAAAGGTATAGAATAATGGGGGTGTGTCTAAGGTACGGGATAGGTTAAAGTGGGAAAATGAATTGGGGAAAGTGTCATTCTAGGGTCCGTTGATGAGAGCCTTATCAATTATAGATGAGAGAGGGTTATTAATTTGATGGTTAAACCAGGAATATTGGAAATCGGACGATCAGAGATCATCAAGGCCGCAAGTGCGGTAACAGTCATTAAATAAAGAGATAGAGCTATTCCAGCGATTTTAGGAATCGGAACGCTCCAAGGGGTTGCGTATCACATTAAAATCACCAATGACAGTCCAGATATTCAAAGCATTGGTTTGTGCGATGGTGGAAATTTCTCTCCAAATAGGTTGGCACTTTGATGGCTTATTGAAGCCATAAACAGCGGTGAGGTTGAGGGTTAAGTTCTTAGCAAGCCAAATTATGCTATAATTCATGATTTGCTAGGAGGTGAAACCCAAGGTGATATTGCAAACACTTGGGTTCCAAACAATCCAAAATCTACCGTAATGATGGTTTTCATGGTTGGTTTTTTATAATGCCACAAGGTAACATAGTATACGTGATAAGGTTACATTATCAATGTTAACTATGGTTTCTAGAAAACAGATAGCATTAAAACTATTGGTAAAAATAAAATCACGGACGTCTTTTTGACGAACGAGATCTTTTAAACCCCTCACATTCCAACGCATTTAATTAAAATAATTAAATTAATTAAAGTTTGGAATAAAGCTAGTATAGCGTGCGGTATTCCCAAGTATACTTGACCTACAACCTCCGGGAATAAAATAAAAAGAAAACAAATAAATTTGGAACCTTGCATTGTTTATGTGCATGGTCCTAACATTGATATTAGTAACAGTTACTCTAGTCATCGTTGGTGGCAATGTTATTTAAAAACATAAAAAAAAATAAACAAACTAGATAAAAAAATACCAATTCAATTAGTAATGAAAAAGTAAAGGACATAATGAAATTATGATAAAAATAAATATCCAAATTATTAGACATTGAGATTGGAGGGACCTCATTGAAAATTTGCATCAACTTTACCTTATCCATACCTGAAAAACATACCTTAGCCAAGCGAAAACTTGGATTACTACAACGCCAAATCACCCGACCCATCTGTTTCATCTTCTTTTTACCTTGATGTTACCGATAATCTTCGGCCACATCAAAACCCAAGAGGGAGACGTGAGCTTTTGAGAAACAAAGAGCCTCTCTGACAGTTTTAGACCACACCAGCAATGGGCAAACTATGCATCATTGTTCGCTTCTACCAAAGAGAACAGAACCTTCGAGAAGACGTAACGGACGAGAATAAATTGGCCAATGATTACAGCTATGTCGGTTTGAAATCCAGTATCGACGAGAAAACAAATAAGAGGCTGCTTGAACGCTTATGTAGGAAGCCCTTTGTAACTTGAAATTTTCCTTTTCACCACATAATGCATTACCAACCACAACCAAATACAAATACAATAGAGGACAGTGGTGATGATGGCTAATTGGTCCTCCACAAGGTTAAAATGTGAGGAGGACCCAACGACTTTCTACCAAAGAAATATTAAAAGGCCATGCTTATGAATGAGGTGTGGATACCCACATATTTTAAGTCAGAACCTGCACAGTCTTGACAAGAGAGGCCTACAGAGGACATCAATGAATAAGAAGCCTCCGGAGTTTGCTCCCTTTGCGAGGAACAGAGCCTCGATAGACACCGTTGAGACTTGATTTCGTCGACAAAAACGGAAGCTCCAAAAAAAGGGAAAACTTGTTCGGAGAACAGGGTCGATAAGAGGAATAGATACGACGATAGGATTGAGAAACTAAGCCTTCTTCCATTAACTACTTGGACATGCTTTCGTCGAGGAGACCAGAATCGTCGGTAAGAATAAACCGACGTCGCAAACAGAACCGACGAGAAGGCAAAACAATGGAAGAAAAAATGGAAACAAAAAATGAACTATGGGAAAAAATAAACTACAATCCATGAAAGTATCTTTATCCTTCAGGCCACAAGGCCTGAAGCCACCACACAGAGCTAGAAACGGAAAAGAAAATTACCAAAGTGTTTTGGAAAACTAGTCGTTTGAGAGTAAGAGAGAAGCGAGACTCTCTCTGACTAGCCTTCATTTTTTGTATGACTTGGATTAAAACATAATATAACTTTTATTTTTAGTTAATATGGACCAAAAAAACTTTAGGGCAACCGTCTTATTCCAAATTTTTAGGTTAGGGATCCCAAGGTCACCCTCATTTATGGGCAACATGAGCTTATCTTAAACGACTTTTGCCCCGAAATCTCATCTCTGAACCCGACCAAAGAATTCTTCTGAGCAGCAGGAAGAGCTCATTTAAAACTTGTGTTACTTTACTTATCTTTCTGTGACACACAAAATCTCATAACCTGACTCTTCGGTAATCGAATCATAAAAAACAATCATAACTATGTCGATTCTTTTTATTTTGATACTCATCAAACTCTATGAACAATATCACTAAAGTTCATAGACATTTCAATCATATATGCGGTATTTATTTAAGAATGACTTTGGGAGATTTTAAATGATCGAATAGTGTATTTTTTTATCTTCCAAACGTTATAAAAAAAAGTATGATATTATCAATTCTGTATTTTAAAATATTTTTGGCACATCATAAAAAAATTTAAACTTGGAATAAAATTTGTACACAAACTCTCAATCACTTAACTTGATAATATATTATAGTTTAGTTCACCTTTTCAAGTAAAAACATAATTATAAAATAAAGAAATTTCAAACATCGAATATGTTGAATTCGACCTAGTTGGACAGTCAAGCCATGATTCTTTAACATTTTAAAAAATCCTTTCTCTCTTAATTACAATTGTTTTATACTGAACGTTATCATGAATAATATTTGTTATGTTATTTAATAATTTTAAACCGTCTTTCACAATCAAATTAAAGATATGTGCATAACCCCGTGTATATAATAGGCTTTCACGTAACGAAAATGTAAAATAATCTCACTTAGCAACAAAATAGTCATGACAAGGTTGGTTCAGAAATTATCCATGATAATAGCTCAAAGTTCTATGTATATGTTATAAAGTATCAGATAAGACGTGTACGTGTTTTGAAAGTAAAAATCCTAAATCAAAATATCATAATCAATCTACATTAGACACTTAGATAATAATAAAAATATAATCTTAAATGATCATAAAAAGTTATCTTTTTAAATTTTATGACATATCTTATTATCCAATTTTATAAATTCCATACATCTTCAATGAAATATCTTATAATCTCTATAAATAATGGTTTTAGATAATTAATCATGTTAGTGGTGATTAAAACTATGCTTGAATTTTCACATATAAGCTTGATTGTCTTGATCTTCGTGTACCGTATATTTTGATAATGTCACATTTAATCATATTTTAATAAACTATTTAAAAGTCGGTTGAAGTCATGTAAGTATCTTCTCAACCCTTTACATTCAACTATATGTTGATATTATATTATAGGCTTTAATTGGTAAGTAGTTGGAAGATGTAATGAGCTTATCATGAAATATTTTCCTCGACTTTAGAGGTTTTGGCTACTACGGGGTTCCTAGCCTTGTGAAAGGGTTCGGCTAATGTAGGGTTTAGATTTAGAATAGTGGATTTCGACTATTGTATATTTTCTCCCTCAACAAAGAGTTCAATCTTGTTATGAGTTTATTCTTGGTACAAGAAATCAAGTTTAGCTTCATATACGTCTTGGCACTTGGAGAAGATAATTTGGGAAGTAACGTATAAGGAAGCTGAAAGATTTGGTATATTAGATTATGTATAAATAAAGAATAATTGATGTGTCAATGTGGTACAAGTTTTGCATAACTAATTGGATGTAGTATTTAATCAAAACCATTGGTTGAGGATATAGTACATATTAAAAGTTTAAACCTCAAACCTTAAGAGGTTTATTTACCATCATGTCTTAAATATTCTAGGAGACTTAAATTGTGAGATGTGCCTCAGCTAACTAGGTACCTGAGTTACCAAGTGATCAAAACCTGGAAGCCATTTTCCCCCTTATGTAGTTAAGTTTATAGTACATGTTGTTATAACAACTTGTTGTACGAATATAAAAAAGACAAATTTTCCCCTGGAAGCCAAAGTTTCAGTATTTTGGAAAATATAAAACAGACATAACTATGTAACAACACATGTTTGTGGATGAAATTATGGATCCTACATCAATGGACAACAAATCTGATTTTTTTTTAGATGAAATCATTACAAATATTTACAAAGACCACACATAACACAGTATTTCAAAATACTTTGTTACAAAGCGTCTCAAAACAGAGAGCAAACTTCTGGAGAGATCCATCGGCCCATAGTGATTCTCTTAGTATTTTTCCAAGTGATTCTCTCAAGGATTTGTAAACTCTAAAATCACTCAATTCCTTAAGTATATTTCTCACAAACAAATATTTCCCTCATTAAAACATTGTATTTAGAAAGAAATATTTCTTTTTAGAAGTGATCTTTTTAGAAACCTTGTTTGTGTGTTGCATCAACACTATATATAAGATCTAAAAGGGGTGAATGTTAGGACAAACATAAGCCACTCTCGTAATAAAAAAATCATATTTATTACAAATATATCCAGATCAAACAAGTTGTTATAACAATATGTATTATATATCATATCAATGGATTTTATAGACTAGTAGTACATCCAATTCAGCTATAACAAACTTTTACCACCTTAGTTCATCGGTTACTCTTCATTTGAACTCAATAAAATATATTAAATTAGTTCAGAATGATTTTTAGATAGCATCCGAAGTTTTTAGATTCCTTATAAGCAACTTCCCGAATTCTCTTCTCCAAGTATCGATACTTGAACTATCGTACCAATACTAAACTCATACAAAGAACCAACTCTCTTATAAAGACGCAACCTTTCAGTTTCAAAACTTACTACTATGAATGCAATACTCAATCCACGTCACAAGACTAGAAACCTTACAGTAGTTTAAACCTCTAAATTCAAGACCAAAACTTCATGGTGAGCTCATTTTATCTTCCACTAAATTATCACGTAAAGCCTACGCCTTAACATTTCGTTTTTTCAGGATTTTAGTTAACCCAGAAAATATTACCTCAGTGTTCCCGCTACTATTTCTTGAATGTATTCACCTAAATCTCAGACTTGAACAAGTTTGATAAATTTAGTGAACTTTGGAATTAGCAGTATCTTTATCAAAACATCTAAAGGGTTTTCCTCACTTATAATTTTCATAATATTTTTTTGCTCTTTTTCCGTCACATGTTAGTTGAAGTGAAACTTCACACCTGCATATTTTGTTCTTTTATGGAACTTTGGATTCCTCATCAAGTGAACAATACTAACATTAATATAGAATAAAGTTACTTTATGTCAAATACCATTGATCTCACTTAGTAACCCTTTTAACCATATGGTTTCCTTCATTGCATATATTGTAACCATAGATTCAGCTTCTATAATTGACACATTAAAAACCTTCTGAATACGAGCTCTCCAACTAACGACTCTACAAAATATTGTAAACACATAGCATGAAGCTGATTTTTTGTGTTTAGGCATCCTACATAATCTGAGTCTAGATACTCTCCAACATCTCATCATATTTATGCTTTGGATTATAACACACTCCAATATTTAGAATGTCATTTAAGTATTTAATGTGTCATGTAAGAGAATTTCAGTGAAGCCTCCCTAGATCACTCATAAATGTATTCTAAACACTAATGAAGTATGCAATATCGGGTCTAGTGCATATCACAACATACATGATATTTTTTATGACATTTTCATACGGTATATCTTGCATAAACTTCTTGTATTTTAATTCGGCTGATGTATGAGTAATGTTGATTTTGCATTAAGCATCGATTGGAGTTTCAATATATATGGTTTTGGATATTCCGTACTTCCCAAGCATCTTCTGTATTTATTATTTTTGAAATAATAATAGATAACATCCCAATATTTCAATCTTAATGTACGTTCTCATAATCCTTTTAACTTTACATGTATCCTTTATTTGAAACTCTCAATTTGGTGGAGTCTTCATAGTTTTAATCTTAATCATACATCATCTATCTATAAGTATGTCATTAACATACAATAATAACAACAAAATCTGAATTTCCATGTGTGTATTCCATAAAAATAATTTTCATTATACCTTCTCACATAATTGATTGACTTCATGAAAGATTCAAATCTTTATTCCACTGTTTCAGTGATTGTTTCAGCCCGTGTAGAGGTCTTTTCAATAAACACACACTATTCATGATTTTCTTCAATACCATGGGGTTACCTCATATATTTATTCTCCTCTAGTTCTCAGTGCATGGAGACTATAGTATCATCCACTTGGTCTAAGTCACTATCAAATCTAGCAACAATTGATAGCATAATCTTTATTGAGATTTGTTTCCTAATTGTTAAGAAATTTTAGTTAAGATCAACATACTCCTTTTGAATAAATCCCTTCGCCATTAGCCTAGGTTTGAACCTATATTATTCAACTCTCATAATATATTGCTTCCTCTTGAAATATATTTATATCCAATAAGCTTCAGACCTTTTGGTTGATTCACAAGAATCCATGTGCTATTATTCTCCAAATGATTCATTTATTCATACACAGCCTTCTACAACTTCAATTTATCGATGTTTTTTATAGATTCGTGATAACTCTTGAGATAAAAAATATATTTCCTTGCATTTCAATTGATAAAACATAATATATAATATCAACATGTTCACACCTCTGTGTAGGCTTACTTGTGCCATATCTCTCACCAATTGATAAAGTCATAATCGTCACGTTGCTCTTTAGTCTAGATAAATAAAACATATAAAACATCAAACTCTCAGTCAAGGTAAAACTCATGCAATGGTTGAACTTCCTATGTATAAATAAAATATATACCAAGTCTAAGCTTTGGTAGAACCATCATAAAATTTAGTATATTTTTTAGACTATATCTCAACTTCATATCTACCTTTGGAATTTATAAGCACAGTCATCACCTTTCTAAATAATGGTATCTCAACTTCATTAAATAACATATCCTTCATAATTAAAGTTTTCTTATTCTCAGCTTCCGGACACCATAATCTATGCCATTTTAATCCTTCTGAAATTCAAGTAACATGTACTTTAGTTCTCTCAAATACGGACTTCCAGAAGATGGACTTTTGAACTTCAACGTCGAAGATGGACTTATGTTGATCATATATGTAGTTGTCTTGACAGTGAATTCCCAAAATGTTTAGTTCATGCCAGTTGTCAGAAACATACACATCACCTATCTAGTATTTTTTTTATTCATCCTCTTAGCAATACTATTTTGTTGAGTACTTACTTTCACTTTTATGTGTCTATCAATGACAATTTTGGAGTAGTGGATAGTGAATGTGTCTAGCTTGGAATTAGTTAATAAACTATTTAACAACTGTTGTTCCAAAATTGGTATTGTTAGACATAAAATCAGTAAACAAAAATTCTTAAGAAAATGATATTGTAGAGAGGATGAGCATGACCTTAGTTGAGAGTATAAGGTGTATGCTTCTTACAACTAGAATAAAGAAAAGGTTTTGGGGAGAAGTTATCAACATAGTTGCATATATCATCAATATAAGCTCATGTGCAACACTAAAACTCAAATATTCTCAAGAGAGGTAGAGTGGAAGAAAATCAGTATTGACCCACTTGAGAGCGTCCAAATGTATTTTTTATTCATATGTGAAGAATGATAAGCGTAAACCAACAGAATTAAAGTGTATGTTTCTTGGATATCGAGAGCGAGTGAAAGTGTATAGATTGTGGTATTTAGTTGTGAATGAAAATGATTTAATAAGAAGGGGTGTGGCATTCATTAAATTTAAAAAAAAACCCTATGCAAGAAGGTTATGACTACACCTATTACTTCCAAGGGTGAAGATGAGGTTGACATAGAGTTTAGACAAGAAAATAAAGAAAATGATATTTATGCCTGACCTGATTTTAGACATAGGCAACGTAACCATGAGATTGATTATTTAGATGTTTTAGATGTTCAAATTGAAGAGAAACATAAAGATTTTAATTGTTATTGAGTGGTTAAAGATAGAGCAAACCGGACAAGTAGGCCTACACAGAAGTATAGTTATTATCTGTTGAAATAAAAATAAATGATCTTGAGTATGAGAGTTATCCCAACACTATAAAAAATAGTGATAAACTAATATGGTAGAAGTTTGTGAAATAATAAATATTTTTTATAAAGTAATGACACTTGGATTCTTGTGAAGCAACCCAAAAATAAAAAGCTTGTTGATTGTAAATGGATAATCAAAATAAAACAAGATATTTCATGATTTAAACTACATAGGTACAAAGTTATATTAGTGTCTAAAAATATTATGCAAAAAGAGGATGTTGACTTCAATGAGATTTTATCATTGGTCATGAAACAAAACTCTATAAGAGTTATAATATCAATTGTTGTAAGGTCTGATCTTGAGTTAGATCAAATGGATGATATTTTTGCCTTTTTACACGGATAACTATATGATACCATCTATATGAGGCTACTTTTATGACTTGAAGAAGTATAGGAGGCTGATGTGCGTTTGTTGAAAAGACCTTTACATAGGCTGAAGTAGTCACCAAGAAAGTGAAATAAGATATTTGACTCTTTTATGAAGTCAATCAAGTATGAGATAAGTTAGAATGATATTTATGTTTATTATAATGGAGTAACATAAGAGAATTTATAATGATTTTGTATTTATTGTAATGGATAAACACACATGGATAAACAGATTTGGTCGTTGTTATATGTGGATGACATTCTTATAGTGGAAAATAATAAGATGAATATTGAAACTATGAAGGCCCAATAAGTAAGTTAGAAAACAAAAGATATGAGAGAAGCAAGAAATATTTTTGAAATGAACATCGAGAGAAACAAAGTGAGATATATTATTCATATCTTAAAACAAATACACACGTAAAATGCTCAAAAAATTTGGTTTGTCTGAATTCAGAGTTATTGATACTCTCATTGGTGCTCAATTCAAACTTAGAATAAAAGAAGCATTAATTGCTTTGAAATGGAAGGACTTCATGCAAGAGATACCATATGCTAATGTCATTAAAAATAACATGTATATTATGATTTTCATCAGGCCTTATCTTGCATACTCATTTAGTATTTTACACATATTTATGATAGATCCACAGAACCTCAATAACATTCCCATATATGGCTTATGAGGTAATTTAGATGTGCATTAAATATTGGAGTGCGTTATAATGAGAACTATATAGATGATGGAACATTGAGAGGGTAATTGAGCTTTAATTATGCAGGTTGCCTAGATATTAAGAAGTTAACTTCTAGTTATATGTTTACAATGCTTTGTATAGTGTTTAATCTGAGAGATAGTCTATAAAAATTTCTCGCTTTGTCATTTATATAATCAAAATATATGGTTACAACTGAAGCAATGGAATATTTTATATGGTTAAATGGACTATTAAGATAGATAATTAGTGTAGAGCAAAAAATGGAAATGTTATGTGAGAATACTAGTGCTCTTCACTTATGAGAAATCCAAAGTTTAATGAGAAAACTAAGCATGTAGATTTATACTTCACTTCATCACAGATGTGTTGGAGAGACCAAGTAAAGGTTTGATATATTACAAAGGAAGAAATTCATTCTGATGCGCTGAAAATATAATATTATTTTTAAAGTTCACATAATGTATGGGAAATTGTTCAAGTTTGGGATGCACGTGCACTGGTGTATCTGATAAATAACAGTTTTGCATATTAGAAAATGGATAATAAAGTCACTTTAATCATAGGTGGAGAATTGTTACAGTAGATTCAAATTTATTGAAAATGGAGCCCATTCAAAGTGATTGAAAATGGATCCCGTGATTTCAAATTTTATAGGGGATAAGGGGTTTAAACTTTGAACGGGTTAGGCCTTAGCAAGGGGGTTCGGCCTTAACATAGGTTTGACATCTGCATGGGGGGTGCCGTCTCATGTAGCTCCAAGTTGCGGTTATTTCAGAACATTTTAAAACTAAACTTGATGTCTTAGTTTGGATTTAAATTAATAATCAATTATAAGTATTGATCGTGACGTGTCAAGTCTGTTAGAATTTTATTATGATTATAATATGTCAAGGCTCTTAGAAATTTGTTGTAATTGTGTTGGTTTACTATTGTGAGCATGGTGCATATGTGTGCTAATAATACACACCCATTTTAGTATATATATATAGGTTTTATAATACGAGCAAAACAACAACGAAAAGAGAATAACTAAAGTTCTAGCAAAAGAATCAAAAGAAAAAAACACTCAGCAAAATACTGAAAGTTGAGAAAAATTTAAAAGCTTGTACTTTGTTTGTGACTAGTTTTGTACAAATTTTGTGAGCTTGTATTTAGTGTTCTTTCAATTTATTGCACGTGGATATGTAATTTGTCTATAATCCAAACCAGGGTAAAAAACATGGCAGGTACTCCATGTTTGCTAGTTGTCTCACGTCAGTCCCATTTTTTTTATCTTTGTAATAAACATGTCCCTCACGTTTTCAAAAGCAAAACAAACAGATCCGTTTTGTAATAAATAAGTCCCCGCGTTTGTAATAAACGGGTTTCTCACGTTTTCAAAAAAGGATATGTTTGTTAAAAAAAATTAAAATGCGGGGACCTGTTTATTACATAGGTAAAGGAAGGGGACTAGTGTGAGATAATTGACAAACATGGGTGATCTACCATGTTTTCTAGCCTCCAAACCACATATCTTGTGTTAATTGTTTTGCTTAAGCTCTTCATGTTCACCAAAAGCTTAAGTGCGGGTATGAAGGTTTGATTATGATCCATGTTGTTTGACTCGATCATCAGATTAATAGTGCAATTAATACGATTAATATACTATAATAAAATGAATATATATATATATATATATATATATATATATATATATATATATATATATATTATTCAAAAATCATTATTATTTTTATTTCTAATTTTCATTCATATAATATAATATAATTGTACAACTTAAATCATTTTCTTGAGATACCTATATGCCAAAATTCGTACAAGAAAAATGAACTTGTAATTTAATTATTATAATGAAAAGATGGCTCATTTTATTAATTCTTTTGACAAAACGTGTTAACACTTTTATTTTAATTTGCGTGACTTTTTATGATCCTACTTGCTTCCGTCTAATTATCTTGTTCGACAAAAAGTTCATTTAGACACAATAATTATATTGTAGTGGGTATGATTTAATGGTAAAAATTTGATTTGTTCTATTAATCCTTTTAATAGTTAAGGGGTTTTTCGGTTTAATTAATTTTTTGATACAAAAAATTATTTAAAAAAATAAAAAAAAATTAACCATTTTATTTTTCAATCAAAATCTCAAAGGAGAATATACATTCTCATAATTTGTATCAAAGATTTTCAAAGAAAATAAACAATTCAAAATTCAAAATTTAATTTTCAAATCACAAAATATAATTTGAAAATTATATCACTATTTTCAATTAAATAAATATGAAAAAAATCAATGATAAAGATAATAAAAGAATTTTTTAATCGTAACTAAACCTTCAGTTAAGTCTTTTCTTTTTATTATAGAATATATATATATATATATATATATGTAAAATAGCTATTAAAATAGAACTTTTGATTTACTTAAAGGAAGCGATATATTGTTTTAGCTCAATGGAAACAGAATATGTTTTTTAAGAATTTTTTTAAATAGAAATAAAATAAAATAAAATAAAAAGAATAAACTAAAAGATTGTTTTAACTCGCTTTCCTAGAATGATCATCTAAAAAGAAAATTCTTCTTAATACAGAAAAACTAACATAAATATTATATGTCAAATTTGTATTTCGCTCCCGTTTTAGTAAGTATAATAATGTATATAGATTTCATAAAAAAATCGAATGAAACCAAAGTTGCATCATCGATTTTGAGTTAGAGAACGCTAAAAATAATAAATTGACTTGACTATAACCCCTGGCCTACCAATCTAACGATGCGGGCTCGATTTCTGCTCTAGATTCTCATTGAAAAAGAATTTTATATATTTAAATTTTCTTACTTCACTACTATTAAAATGAATTACTAAACAAATCATAGAATTATCTCCGATATTATTTTTTAATAAAAAGAATCATATTCCAAAATACAAACCAAATGACGAACTGCATCTTTTAAATCCTTGATGTAGGTTCAAATCCTATTGGACGCAAAAAAAAAAGAGTTCCATGTTATGTATAATATATCTATCTTTATATTATATTTAATACAAATAAAATTAATATAAATAAAATTCTTACTTATATTCAATTTATACATATTAAAATCCATTCTTTTGTCTCTCTATTTATTTCAATATATTATTGTATAAATAAAATTCTTTGTTAAGTTCTAGTTATATATATTAAAATACATTTTTTTGTATTTCTATTTATTTCGAATTAATTTGTTGCTGAAGTAAAAACGTATTCTATATTTTTCAGAATGCCTCATTTTAAATGGTCTATGTTTTTTGGGTGAATATTCTGGTAAAGGATATTATTTTTTGGAACTGAGTTTTATTCGTTTTTAAGTAAATACTTAACTCAATAATAAATTATCAAACCTATCTAATTTTTAATGAATCAATATAACCATTCATTGCAGTGTAAATAGTCATCCACCGTAAACAGGGTTGATTGAGATTGTTTGAGTAATTCATGTAATTGTTTATCTCTTTCCAATTGATTTTAAGTAGCTTTATCAAGATCAGAAGAAAATTATTTAAAGGCTTTTAATTTAGAGAATTGAGCCAATTCCGATTTTAATTTTCTAACTACTTGTTTCATAGCTTTAATCTGTTTTGCGGATCCTACTTTGGAAACATAAATACGTACATTAATCGCAGGTCTAGTTCCAACATTAAATAAATCAGTGGATAAGAATATATGTCCATCTGTAATGGAAATTACATTAGCAGGAATATAATTGAAATGTCTCCCGACTGGGTCTCAACTATTGGTAATGTGGTCATGCTTCTTACACCTAATTGAGAACTTGATTTAGCATCTCTTTCTAAAATATGTGAATGCAAATAAAAAAATTCATAGATAAGCTTTACGACCTTATAGTCTCCGTAAGAGAATATACATTTGACGATAAGGATGTGCTTGTTTAAAAAAGTGTGTTGTTTACAATACATAAAATATTCAGCTAAATCCCCTCCTGATAAGGTATGAGGTATTGTAATTTAGTTGGTGAATCATCCATTTCGTCTACCACAATAGTGTATTATATCACCTCTCTTTCTTATAAACTAGTCATTACATGAGCCACAAAAGATGTTTTTTACCAATAGCTACATAAAAACATATTTCATTTTATCCTTTTGATTCATAATGGTAGTTGTAGCTACTATTGTTTTATCGTTCTATATGTCCCCAATAACTAACTGTCGTTTCCAACATCTTATAGGGATCATCGAATCAATAGCAATAAGTCATGTTTTAAAAGAATCATATACGGAACATCTCGAAATAATACCATGAGCGGGAGATTCAATTAAACGAGGTTCAGAAGATGTAATTTCACTTCGACCATCAATAAGTTTAGCCAGGGCATTTATAACACAATCCAAATCAGCCTCACTCGCTGGTATCTCGACAATTTTTCCTATTTGTATTACAGAAATACCCTCTTGTATCATCAAACCATCACCCATTAATACAATGCCAACATTATTTGATTCTAAATTTAGGGCAATGCATATTGTACCCTCTTCAAATTCTACTAAATCATCTGTCATTACTTTATCAAGACCATAAATACGAGTGATGGCATCGCACACTTGAAGTACGGTACTGTATTTACTATATTTACTTCTCTATTATATTGCTCAATACGTTCATTGATAACATTTCTAATTTCATCGGCTTTAATGTTACCATGAGTTGTTTCTTAATTCCTTTGTGGAAGCAAAACAATACCTATAGGATATGAAATTACTAATCAAATATTTCTTTGATCGTCCCAAACATACCAATATCCACATTAATCGTACGTAAATTTGACTCGCTATTCAAACAATGATTCAACATTCTTATGGCTCTTTGTAAAATTTGTTCAAAAACTCATTGCTAGACTTGATTAATTTCTCTTTGCTATCCAAAATACATGATTTAATTTTTATAATTCTCTAATTGTTCCGAAGTTTTATAAGTCGAGTTTATTAAATCATTTTTTCTTGTTCATTTTATAATATCCATTTACTCGAAATGATCCGCCTCCATTTTAACTTTGCATAAATACATAGCTTTTTCCAACTTATATAATAAATCACTCATTCCAAAAACTTATCTTTAATGTACATATGTTCTTATAAATTTTGAATAATATTTAAGATCTTATTTTTTAGATAACATAATAAATCATTTAATCAAAATATATTATTTGTACATTCATTTCAAAAACTTATATAATCTCTTCCCTGACCAAATATGAATTTTTCAATTCATTTGGCTCCCACGCTCAATTACTTCAATCATTTATCAATTTTGTATACACTTAATATAGGGTTTAATTTCAATATCGTATATTTAATGTACTGAGCCTATCATCTCATTCTCTTCTCTGTGAGTATTCTAAAATAAATAAATACCAAAAACGATCACTAATGCAAGATCGTAATACTTGGAGGAATCTTCTGACCAACCCAAAATCTATAATTGTCAGCAAAATTGTTTTATTTTTTCCTTCAGATCCAAAGAATTCCTCTTATGTTAGACGTACGTTATCAATTTAACATGAGAAAAAACTTTAAGGTTTGAAGTACTAAAATTTCCTATCTAACAATATAGGGCACAAATCATTTTATCGGCATGAATATTTTATATCGATTTTTTTTATTTGTATAAATTACAGTAGTTGAAAGAGTATCGTGCTTCATTTGTAATTTAAACGGTTTAGATTTAACCCTATTAAAGGTCCCAAATTTTTGGTTGACAAAGAATCAAAGTTAAGTAGATTTGCCAATGACTTACGAAATTATATAGGTGAAATATGATTTTTAAAATGGATTCATTTAAAATTTATCAATAAGTAATTCACATTATCATGCACTTCTTTCTTTCCTAGTTATAGTAAAAAATAAGTGCAACTAGATTAATCTAGTCTATTCTTGAAATAAACAACTCGCACACATAAGGAAACGAAAGTATCAGTTATATTTTTCATATAATCTAATTTTATATAGACTCAAAAGGTACTTTTTTATTGTAATTGTATAATTTATTATATTTATTCTTATTCTCTTTCGACTCTGTATATTTATTCTATTGTATCTATTTATTTAATTTTATTATTTATGACTATGAAACCAAATATACAAATGGAACCTAACCATACATGCCCTCCAATTATATCTTCAAAAGTGTCCACACTGACAATCCATATTTCTCCTTCAAATGAGGATTTTAGTAAATAACCAAAAATAAGACATGGGCTAAAAGTTAAGTTGGTAATTTTTCTTACATCCCCCTTAGGAGCCAATGTATAATATACACCCCCAAATAAAGAGCCTTGAATACGAGATGAAAACCACCTATACCTAACAAAATTAAGTGAATACCTAGAATTATGGTCATTTTATTTCTATATTTCCATACATAACCGAAAAATAGAAAAGATTCTTCAAGAGACTCCGGTCTCAGAAGTGCATGATAAATACCCCAAAGACCAAAACGGCAGAGAAAATTAAGTGAAGTACTTTAAATATAGAGTATGGAAAGGTGTCTATAACTTCTTCCATAAGACATATTTCCCAGCCTAAAGTAGTTAGGTGGGGAAGTAAAATCAATCATTATTCATACATGGTATTTTCTTATATAAAATTAGCTAATTCGAATAGGTTTATTGCTCCGGCCCAGAATACAATTAATCTAGCGTGAGCTACGTGAGCTCCTAAAACTTTTCCTAGATAAATTGATAAGTGGGGCATTCCTACCCCACCAAGCGAAACCTATGGTTTATAGGTCACGTCCCGCTAAAACTAAAGTTCCATTAAAGAGCATTTCCACATGGTAGATCCTCATCATGGAATATAATATTTTTATAAGACTGATCTTGAGTCATCATCCAAGCATGAATAGCTTCATTTAAAATAATATTGTTGGTGTAGAATGTCTCAAATTCAGGATCTTTTGCTTCGTGGATTTCTTGGGAAACAAAGTCATAGGCACGTAGGTTCAAATCCAGAATAACTACTCCAAGAGCACTCATCTATAAACCAGTTACTGATATAAATAACATAAATAAATATAACCAATCTTTATTCGATAAAGCAACCCCAAATGGTTAGCGGTTACCACTGGATCATATTGAATATTTGATGATATATTTTATACTCCTGACTATTAAACCAATAATGCCGATATCTTTGCATTATTCTGAGTAACGTCTCAACCAGGAGTTCCATCTGAGGAAGTAGGGGTCGCAGTAGCTGATGAATCTTCTACTAGTACATGGATAACTATGTGGACCGATAGGCTTACCAGTCTTGATCGTTACAAAGTACGATGCTACCACATCGAGCCCGTTCTAGGACAAGAAAATTAATATATTTCTTATGTAGCATATCTCTTAGACCTTTTTGAAGAAGATTATGTTACGAACATGTTTTTCCATTGTGGTTAATGTATTTAGGTTCAAAGTGTTGCACGCTCTATGTCTATAGGATCTATGAATCTCTTCTTCTTAATCTAAAACCTTTTCAGGAACTCTTTCATGGTATTCAAGTTGAAAGAGATAAATTAAACAAGTATGGTCGTCCCTTGCTATGATGCACTATTAACCCTAAATTGGGATTATCCGCTAAGAACTATTGTAGGTTAGTTTATGAATATTTATGTGGTTGACTTGATTTTACCAAAGATGATAACAATGTGAACTTGCAATCATTTATGTGTTAGAGAGACCGTTTCTTATTTTGTGCCGAAGCAATTTATAACGCATATGCCAAAATTGGTGAAATCAATGGTATTATTTTAATGTTATGGCAACTACATGCGAAGGAGGATAACAAGGGGATTCAATGCAATTACTAGTTTGTCTTATTATTTTTGTGATAATAATCTTCGCATCCATCATGCCATGCATTCAGTTATTGATAGACATACGAACCATGGTACACACTTATGTGTACTAGTTAAAGCCTTACGTCTGTCTGGTGAAGATCATAATTACGTTGGTATAGGAGTAGGTAAACTTGAAAGAGATAGAGAGTCAATGTTGGGCTAAATTGATTTCATTACGTGATGATTATATTGAAAAGATCGAAGTTGTGGTAATTTTTGCCTCAAGATTGGGTATTTCTACCAGGTGTTCTGCCTATAGCTTTAGGGTTTATTCATGTTTGGCATATTCCTACTTTAACTGAGATCCTTAAAGATCATTATGTACTATAATTTGGTGAGGGAACTTTAGAACACCCTTGGAGAAATGCACCGAGTATCGTAGCTAATCAAGTAGCTTTATAAGCATGTCTACAAGCTCGTAATGAGGGACGTGATCTTGCTTTCGAGGGTGATGAAATTATCCATGAGGCTTACAAATGAAGTCATGAACTCGTTACTGCTTGTGAAGTATGAAATTAGTTCATATTTGTCTTCCCAATAGTGGATAAATTAGATGTAGAGGTTAAATAATTATTTTTTGTTCTTTTATTAGTTGTATTGCAATTAAACTCAACCCAGTCTTTTACCAAAAGTATTGAGCTGATCCATTTGTATTCTATAAATTTTTTATCGATATATACCTATTTAGATATACATACTTTTCTATTTATTTTATTAAATATGTTATTTTTTATTGTTGTTATTCAATTTTTAGGTATTATTATGAAAACAAATATGTAATTGAACTTGTGAAATGTAATTATTTTCAAAAATATGTGACAAATGAACTTGTGAAAATAGTATTTTTGAACTTGTGAAATTATTACTTTCGAAAATCTGGTATTGGACTTGTGAAAAATAGTGTATAGTCGAAGTTGTCAAACTATTACTTGTGAAATATTGGCTAATTGTACTTGTAAAAACTTGGTAACTGAACTTATAAATTATGGACTAAAGAAACACGTGGAAACTTATTAATTAGAATTACAAAGTATAGGTTAAATAAATTTTTGAAAATGATAATTATGAAAAGACTATAAATACAATTGTACAAGTTATCTGCCAACGTAAAAGGTTGGTGGTATAGAGATATACAAGTTTATACCAAAATAGAGTGTTAATTATTTGGAAACATAAAAGTTTATGCAAAAATATATTAATCTTCGGATCATTTAGAAAAAAATTCTTTATTGGCATATTAAAAAATTCATTATTTTTATCAAATGAATGAGTCCTTGCATAAAGAGTATTGAGCATTTATCATTTTTATTTATGTATTTGAGAGCAAGAAAATATTAGCATTTTTATAAACTTATGAAAACTAGTTCAAAATTAGTTGTAAACACCAAAAACAACATATACACACCAACTCCAAGTCCTAGAGTTGTAAACTCAGTTCAAAGTAAGTTATGAAAACCCAAAAACAACAAATAAATAACCTATAACCTAAGTTATGAGAAATTGATAAACAAGACAAATAGTTTATAACAGATTGCAAGTTGAGTAGTTGCAAAAATGAGTACAAGATAAGTTGCAAAAATCTAAAAAATAACACATGAACAATCCATAACCTATTACAAATCTAGAAATTGTGAAAACTAGTTCAAAATAAGTTATGAAAATCCAAAAATAATACAAACCGTTTATAACCTACTACAAATCTAAGGGTTATAAAACATTGTTCAAAATATGTCACAAAAATCCAAAACAAACACACAACCACCCGATAAGCAGTTCATAACCTATTAAAAGTCCATGAAATATAAACATCAATATAAAATTGACGAAATACCGATATATTTTCAAAAATATGAATTGCATAAAGTTATGAAGTATTGAAATTGCAACATTCATAAATGTGCAATCTAATCAAAACACAAAATAAGAAACCATTTTCAAACACTATTTGTATGCTTCTAAATTTCTCAATTTTTCATATCAATAACCAAAAAGAACAAAATATGCATGAACTAAGTTTTCATGTTAAAAGTGTACAAATCAAATATGTTTTATTATTAGATTGAACTTGAAGTACAATATGTAAATAAAAAAATAACAGTATGGGATAAATACCTAATCTAAGACTATATTTGCTAACATCACCTCTCAAACTCATGATGGTAATGAAAACATCAAGAGTTTGTCAAGAAAAAAAACGATGTGTGTCTTTGTGACAAAAATCTACAAGTTGCTTTTCAATCTTCAAATGACTTGGAAATGGACTTTAAACGTTATATTTTATATTTCATGTTGTCTTCTTCTCATATTCTTTATATATTTCTTGTTGTCTTCTTCTCACCTTCTTCTCATATTCTTCATGTCTCTGTCTTATTCATATCTTCATCACATTTCGTTTACCTCATTATCTTCTTCAACTAAATCTCTAACCTCAATAAAAAATCTCAAATCTTCAATTGGAAATTCCAGATTCCCAAATTCAAATTCTCACTCCAATTCCAAATTCAAATCCAAATCGTAAATATGCAATCACAATTCTCAATTCAAATTTCTAATTCCCAATTCCCAATTTCTAATTTACAATTTTAAACATCTAAATTCTAAAACCGTAACCAAATTTAATTCATTCAAATCCAAATCATATCCATATCCAAATCTAAAACCAAAACCAACAACCAACAACCAAATCCATATTACTAAATCAAAATCAAAATCCAATTAATACTACAATGATAAAACCATAAAACCTCAAGGCTCTTATACTATATTGGCAATGGATCGGGATGGGAGCGGGTCTTACTACAATTTGTAACTCATCTCGTCTTTATTTTTCTACACCCTTCAGGTTTCGGTACTCACTGGGTAAGATATTTTTTCCACCTTCAAACCCGTTAGGTTCGGGTACCCACCCAAGAATACTCATTAATCATTTATTAATCTATAAAAAAATCATAATTAACTATCTAATAAAAAATTAAAAATAACTAATAATAATAATATACTAATAAACTTTTAAATTTAATAACAAATTATAGTAACAAATCTATCAAACATATTTATTATTTACATTTCATATTTATTTATATTTTTCATATTATTATTTTTGGCATAATAGAAAATTCTATTAATGAAAATTAAGGATTACAACTGTTATAGACATATGAAGTCTATTATTTGATTACAATTAGAGCAAGAAACATTAAGTTTCTTTAACTCTTGATACACCCAAGATGGGCCATCGATTGATACGTTAGAGAATTATTTGTGGTCCAACTTTTTTGATGTAGTTCCACCTTAGCCTCATCATATATTATAAACACCGAAAAAAACTTCACATTTAGCTCCATCTTCCAATAGTGGCCATCTTGTTTCACTTGAAATAAAGACATAAGAATTGATAAGGAATATACTTGTCAACATTATTAGTGTAAAATAATAAGATGGATATTGAGATACAAAATCGAAAAATATGATCAGGTTTTCATCCTTGAGTAACCCAAATTGATACTTCACAAGAAGATGATAGCCTTTAATTTTTGTAGGAGTATCATTAATAGGAAAATCATATATTAATTTTGATTTGATAACCCGTTTTGAGACCCAATAAGCACCAAAAGTTTGCTCACGGTGGATATATTTTATAGTCATTTGGGGCTTGATTATCCTTCAATAACAAACTAATAGAGGGGTGAGAAACCAAAGAGATTTCCCATAATTAATCATTTCTATCAAAAACATTGAATCAGATTCAGTGTCAACTTGAGTATTTGAGTTACAGTAAGTTAAGCCATCTAGTAACGCTCTGGTTTCAGGTATAAAGGAAGAATGTTTTCCATAAAAGTAACCTATAGCCTTAATAATAACACCAAGGTGATTTTTTTATAATTATTCCACTACTAGATTCACCATTTGTAAGACCGGATTCATCACAATTTAATTTCAATCGGTTGACATCACGGGGAATCCATTTTACATACAAGTAAGGGTTGGGAATGTACAAGTGATTAAAAAAACCTAATTTCTTGGTTTTTTGAAGATCATCTTTCCAATGCTTATAAGTAATAATATTTGATCTATCAAATTTAATAATAGTATAAGTTATTTTATCAATTATTTCTTTAAATAAACATCTTATACCTTTATGTTTTGAATTAATTCTGGCAGACCAGATATTCCAACAAATAATGGGAGGCAATATTGACCTAATGTGGGTATTTCTATTGGTGGATGGAAACCATCAATGAATTATATGCTTTAAAGACATCTTTATATTCTTTGAATACCAGCAACGAATTATATGCTTTATATGAATATTGAAAAGATCATAAAAATAAGACTGTATATTCTAAGCAACATGACAGTTGATTACGAGAAGAGAGATTATTTTAATGTTGTCACAGTGTTGATATTTAGATGCAAGAGAGAATTTTATATGTTTCATAATTATGTCAAGAGGGACGAAATCATTTAGAACCTTCCATAAAAGAAAGGAGAATTTCTTAGGATAAACATTATTCTAGATTTTTGAATGTGTGAATGATTTGGGTAAACAATTTCTTAATGATTTTCATGTTTTGTTAAAAGAAAAAGATCCATCATGAGTTATATTCCAAATCAGAGTATCAGCATAAGTATTATCAATGCTTAGCTTTGTATTTATGTATATATCCGATGGACAAACATTTTCTTTCAACTTATTGAGATCACAATTGTTATTAGTCCAAAAATTATAAACTTTATTGCTTGTGTACCAAGAATTGTTTTCATTATAGTTTAAGGTAATAAAAGGGTGGGTGTTTTTTTAATTGCCAAGCCATAAGTCTATTTGACCATTGCCTAGATTCCATAAGATAAAAATTTCAGTAGTTTGTCTAATGTTGATTAATCTCTTCCTGATTTTAGAATCATTGGATTTCATATTTATTTGAAGAGGATGAGAATGATGACAATAAATAGAATTCATTAACTTAGCCCACAAAGTTTTATTTTTTCAAAAATTCATCCAAAATATTATAAGATAAAGTTTGTTGAATACTTTTAAAATTTTCAAATTTAACCCTCCTTCTTCATAAGGGTTACATAAAGCATCCAATTAGACCAAATGATAGTTTGGGAGTTATCTTTGGAGCCCCAAAGGAATTTATTAATTAATGTGTTGATTTTGTTGATCACGAAATTAGGGATAAGGAAGCTTTGCATATAATAGATATGGATGGCTAAGAGGACAGATTGAATAAATGTTAATCTGCCTTTAAAGGAAAGAGTTTTGCATTCCCATCGTATTATTTTTTATCTAACCTTAATTACCAAAGAATCAAAATAATTATCACTATTGGTTTTGTGAATGATTATACCTATACGATTACAAAAAATATATGGTTATATTTAAATACACTATTAGTTGACCAGAGATTAATTGATAATTCTCAAAAAAATTGTAAGTTTTCTTGAGATTATTAGAAGATGCATTCATGAAGATGATCAATTATCTGTATAAGAAAGGAATTTTATTTTAAGATTCAAACGAGAATAATAATACGTGGAATGGTTGTTAAAGAAAAGATTTAATACCTCTTATGAGGTATTTTTCAAGAATGATAAAAAGTTTCGGTGAGACTGGGCCACTCTGCCTCACACCATTGCTGGAACTAAAATATCCATGAGAGGATCTATTGATGAGGATATAGAAGTTTACAGAATCTATCTCTTATTTATTTTATTTTTAAAACCAAAATATTTCATCACCATAAATATGAAATTAAAAGATATTTTATCGAAATCTTTGGTCATATCCAACTTGAGGATAACATTTCCACCTCTAGTGTTTTTGCTAATATCATGAACCGTCTCATTAGTTATTAGAATGTTTTCATTATTTTTTCTGTTTTCAACAAAACCTCCTTGTTCTAAGGAGATAATCTTAGGAAGAATGTTGGTAAGTCTGCTATTTATTATCTTTGAAAGCATCTATTAAGAACTATGCAAAAAACTAATGGGTCTATAGTCTTGCCCGTTCTTAAGGGATTCAGTTTTAGGGATCAAGCATGCTTGATGGGTCCATGTAGCCATTGAAATAAGCCTTAATAGAATTGTAAAGATCTGTAATGTGCCAGCAAGATTTACAAAATCTGTAATTGAATCCACCAACTCCTGAAACATTGTTATTGGTGAGAGGTTTTGTTGATTTAAATATTTCTTCTTTATTGGGAAGGGTAAGAAGACTAAGGTTTTCATGATTAGTGAGAATGTGAGGGGTTATTTCTTTGATATAATCTAAAATTAAATTGGTGATTGACCATTTAATAAGTGTTTGAAGTGGTCAATGGTTGAATCAACAATTTGGGATTGATGTTTAGACCATTGACCATTAATTTTAATTCTATTTATCCAGTTTTCTTGATTTTTTTCTTAACAAAGTTGTGGAAAGTTGTAGATTTTATATCACTATATTAAACCCAGTTAGAGAAGCTCTTATGTTCCCAGAAGTCCTCTTCTCTAGCTAAGAGGTTGAGATGAATTGATTTTGTCTTAGGAAGTTCAATTTTATTTTCAGTGGTGTTAGCATAATCCAAGCAATTTTTAGAATATTTGACCTTTTCTTCAGCATTATAATAATATAAAATATGTTACCAAACACATTCTTATTCCAAAATTTTAATTTGGTTTTAAGTCTTTTCAATTTGGATCAGAACACATATATAGATTTTCATATGTGGGATCTGTCCAATTGGTTTCAAACAGTGTTAAAAAATTCTTTATGAATGAGCCATATATTTATTTAAAGGATGATTTGGGCATCTTGGTCAAATTAGATAAAGATATACACAAAGGTGAGCAATCTGAACCAGTTTAGGCTAGATGTTTCACCTTTGTGATATCAAATGTGTCTTTTCAAGCTGCATTGTGAAGCATCATGTCGAAATGCTTCCATTTAGAGTTATTAGACCATGTGTAATTGGATCCATAATACCATGGATCCTCTATAATCATATCATTAAAGTCATTTATGGCTATGGTGTTAAGAGTTTTATATGCCAATTGTTCAGTGGCACTGGAGATTACAATAAAATCTCCAGCAATAATCCATTCAGATTTAGGGACAGAAATATTTCTGAGATTATCCAAAGGTTCACTCTTTGAGTTCTAGTGCATTTGGCATATATGATGGTGACTATTAACTCTTTATTACAAGAGGAATGAGTCGCCTTTATATGAAGAAACTCGTTGTGTTTAACTAAAGAAATTATCTTGTAATTATGATTGAATATTATGTAGCTTTTATTATTGATATTAGATATGCCATGAGAGAAGCCAAGTTTGGATTTGATTGATTCAAGTTTATCAATAGAGGTCATTGGCTCTTCAAAAGAAATGAAATCTATTCTTTCTGTTTTGATTATAGACCGCAATCTTCTAATGGTACCTTTGTTTTTTATGCATCTGGCATTCTAATAAAGGATAGATATGGTCATTTAAATGGTTGAGAATATGATCTTTATGATCATCTGGAGAGAGTTGGTTTGCTGTTTTTTGGGACTTTGGACTTCGATCTAGTTAACATTTTGGGTTTTAAGGGATCATGAATGATTGGAAGGGAGTCCTTCACTGGTGATAAAAGAAGGCTTCCAGAAACAAAGGGATTTTATGGTGATTGATCAAAGGATTAAAGGTCTTGATAAGGGTTTAGAGATATACCTAAGTCTATTATTTTAAGGGCTGAGTCAATTTATTTGGTTAAGTTGAGAGGAATATAAGTAGAAGTGATCTTAAAAGGAGATAACATTGAGTCAATTTATTTGGTTAAGTTCAGAAGAATATCATAATAAGTTATCTTAGGATGAGATAAAATAACTAAGTTTTCAGGAGGGGTTTCATTGGAAAAGTTATTATTTTGAGAGTTTAAGGATTCTTCTAAATTATTGGTGTTGTTTTCTTTATTAGTTCCATCATTCTTTGAATGTTTTAAATGTTGTTTTGTTTGAGAGTTATTAGTTTGCTTAGTTGTTTTCTATGTCCAAATTTCTTTCTTGAGAGTTTATTCTTTATGTTGATTTGAAGGTTAGCTGATGTTTAATTTTAGTTGACCTTTCAGCACTTAACTTGTCTCGATTATATAATGATTCTAAATGTCCTAAATATTGACATTTGTTACAGTATTTGGGCAAGGAGCCAAATCATAATTTATTACAAAAGATCATCATCTTCCCCAAAACCTAAGTTGAGTTTTTAGGGACGAGGTTTAGATAAATTTATAATAATCAAAGCTTTGACATAGTTAAAACTATCTATGTCGAAGGATGAAATCCAAATAGACAGAGGCTATCCAATTATTTTGTTATTTGGTTTATATGATCCAGATTATATAAATATTATGGTATTATAGGAAGATAGACGCAAACTGAAATCTCATGAGACTCCACTTTGGGGTTGAAATTGGAAGTCCATTTGACTAATTTAAAAGACAAATTGCTTATTAAATAGGCATTTCATTTCCAGAGAGTTGAAAGATCATTTAGGGATTCTAATTCTATGAAAATATGTCTATAATCATAGCTGTATAGATAATATTTACCTTTGAGATGGAAAGAGTCTAAAAGGGATCTAAATTCTAACATATTAGGCCTACCGAATGAAATTTTTGAGCTGATATCTGACTTCTTCGTGAGTGAAGGATTTAATTTTTGGCTTCAACAGATCCATGAATAATTTTGCTTATGTGTGTTTAATGCTGGGAACGTCTTCATACACGAGATTGGATCTCAGTATCTTTTCTGCAGATGGATGATCCTTTTTTGCTTGAGATCGCGACAAAGCAGAGAATTCATCACTTGGAACTTCAACGGAGGGATGAACTGGTGATGAATCATTCTTGGATTCGGGATCTTCACTTTGTAGTCGATATGTTGAGGTATCTTATTAAAGAATTACAGATGAATGAATGACGTCGATAGCTTCGAGGTGAGTCTGAGGTGAAGGAGTATCCATATATAAATTAGGGATTATGGTTGAAAATTATTTTGCACAAGCTAATCAAATCTTCGAGCTTTCTTGGACCCCTATTGAGCTCTCAACTGTCTTATTTATATTTTTCATGAATTATATTTGTTTCTTAAATATATAAAAAAAATTAATGTAATTTTTAAATTATTTACTCAATTTAAATATTTATATTTCTTTTTTCAGCAAAAGTAAAACTTCCATTAGAAAAAAGAATTACAATTGAGTTGTACTATTTCAATAGTTTTGAACCTAATTGGATTATGAGGTTTTTAGTCTGTGTGGGCTTTTGAATCATTTAAATATTTTTTATTTATATATTTATATTTCCTGAATAAATTAATTTTAAATCTAATAAAATATAAATAATGATAAAACTAGCAAAAATTAAATAATAAATACATAAATCATAAAGAATCAAAAAAAATGATAATATAATTTTAGAATTTATACAATAGTAATATATCATATATTAATTATTTTAATACTACAATAACTAACGGATATCCAGGGGTTTTAGGTTATTCCGTCATTAAATTTTTTTAAGCCCATTATTTATATCAAACCCGATGAGTAATAAATTTTAAATTTCACAATCCCATCACATGCAAAATAAAAGGTTCGGGTACCCTAACTTATTTCGTCGGATATCCGCAAATTAAGAAAAAATTGCATTTATATATGAGATCAACCCAAATCAAAATCTAATTCAATCTATACCACCTCAATCAAAACGCTAACAACGATTCTAATTGGAAACAATAGAATTCAATTAAAAAAAATATAAAAACCCAATAAAACACCAAAACAATCTCAGATGGCCAACAAAAAAAATACAAAAAGTCATAGATATTTATTATTAATTGAATTACTAATACAATAGGTAGAAATATTTAAATATGAAATTGTGAATAGGAAATAGAAAAAATAAAAATATGGGATAGATACATAATATAGAACCAAAATATATATGCTATGGAAAACCACAAATATAAAAAGTAAAAGTAAGAAATAAAAGTTGAAATTTTCTAAAATTAATGAATAATTTTGCTTTAGACCGGCAATAAAAATATTAATATAA
The DNA here is from genome assembly GCA_036936605.1 of Limnanthes douglasii subsp. nivea. Lineage (NCBI taxonomy): Eukaryota > Viridiplantae > Streptophyta > Magnoliopsida > Brassicales > Limnanthaceae > Limnanthes > Limnanthes douglasii. The sequence goes on from JAUPFV010000005.1 coordinate 92,584,117, forward strand.
TAAAATTATAAAAAAAAAACCGATACAAAACAAATAAAAAAGAAAATATCGGTATTAAAAAAAATAAAAAATGAGAAAAGCTGAATCTATGAAAAGAAAAACGTTTGTCTTTGTAATAAAAATATATTTTATATAGAATTTGTAGCGTAAATATCCTATGGGTACACTCAAGCCTGCTGGATAGTAAATGAGAATTAAAATGTTCGGGGGTGATATAACTCACCCTTTTTCATATTACTGCATAAAAGTAATCTTTTATATTTTCATAATTATTCTAGCATTACAGAAGCGATCCTTTGGAATCGGGCTACCTCCATACAAAGGCCCATATCCAATTACCCACCTCTGTTGGACCTACATATGTCAAGCCCTCCTATTTGTCGTGCAATGATAATATAGGCCATGATAATATAGGTCCTCTGATGGAGTCGTAGATTCATATCGGCCATATGATTAATATTCGGTGCATAGTGCAACTTTAGGTGGGAGGGTGATCGAGCTAATGATTTCGATGGAACATCAAAGAGAAAATGTTTAACCACTTAATGATGACTAAAATAGTAACGATGTAAGCGTGGTGACTTGAAAGCTACTTTCATCATCATGCTAGGGACCCAAGCAATGATCTAAACCACTACATTAACTTTTTTTCACTTTCAATGGCTCATCAAAGTTTTCAAAAGATGTCCGGCACTTGCGGTCGCAAACGTGACTGGTAGGCTAGCCGGGAGAAGGGAGGTCAGGTAACACAGTAGTAGAAATATGTGGGATACACGAAGTTATTATATTTCAATATCAACCTTTGAATGACAATAAATATTAGAGAAAAATATCCATAAATACCTTCTCAACTATCAAATACCAAAATGGTATCTGTTTTTGGACTAGTTTCATAAACTACCTAGAGCCAATATATGGACAATTATACCCTCAAGGGTATAAAAGGGGTTGTTTTCTTGAAACCCACTTTTTTCACACCTTCTAATCAGACTTTTAGGTTCCAATTCCCCCATTTTCACATTTCTAAATTTGAGGAGAGAGAAACACGTGAAACCAGAGGAAACCCAAAAGTTTTTTTTTGAAACCAGACCTCACCTTCGACAACATTCCGGCGAAGCCAGACCACACTCTGTTCCGATATCTCAACGAACCGCTTCCACCGTCTTTGCTCTGATATCTCGAGCAACCACCGACGACCGTCGAACCAGAACGAAGTTTCCTCCGGTACGAACGAAACCGTCGACCAGCGACTCTGTTATTCCTTATTTCTTCGAACCGAACCAAGTACTGTCTCTGTTCTTGCTTAATTCCGTCGAACCGATCCGTCTACATACTGTCTCTGTTTTTTGCTGCTGCATTCGTATTCAAAGCTGTTCTTGATGCTTGTGATGCTCAGGGTGGTTTACAAAAGTTGCTCTTGCTTTTAAGTGATGCTGCGGCTGTTAGATCTGGACTGAACTCTGGATCTGTAAACCTGCCTAATTCAACATCACTTCGAAATGATCGGCCAACAGCAACAGCACTGACATCTTCAGAAAAGCAGATAGCTTTTCTCACTTGCTGTTGTAAGCATTGTGAGTTTACGTAGGGTTGGTCCATATCTAGCAATATTGGTTGCATTATCTATCAGTGTTTGTGTATAGTTTACAGTCCGACGCCATGGGTTTGAACCTGGTGGAGAAGAGGCGGAGGAAGAGGAAGAAGAAGAAGAGGAAGAAGAAGAAGAGGAAGAAGAGGCGGAGGAATCTGATGGAGATGATTCTGATTAGGGTTGAACATGTCGATGTAGTATCATGGAACTGTTGGTTTATATTTTGTTGTGTTTAACGTTTGTTTATGCTTTTTTTTGGAAGGAATGTTGTATGTAGTTTTACTTGCAGTTGAAGGAAGCAGTTTTACTTGCAGTTATTTAAAAGAATAGCAATGTTGGAAAACTAAGATATCAGAGTTATGGTAAATTTAAAAGAACAGTGTATGTAGACCTAATGTATAAGATGTAAGCATAGATAGCAAGGTTGAATAAAGTGGATATCAGAGTATAACAGCATAGATAGCAATGTATAAATGAATACATATCAGAGTCTTAACAAATGTAAGTAAAGTATCAGATGGATCTACAACGAAACAGAAAACATACTTTAATTTATCTGTTAGATGTAAAATACATAATCTATCAAATTTGTATAGCGTGGCTATCAGATTGTAGCAGCATAGATAGAAATGTACACATGAATATATATCAGAGTCTGAAACAAACAAACATGAAACGTGTCAATGTTAAAAGTGTAAGAAGCATAAGTCAAAATACAAGGAGTGCTTATCTTTGAGATGAATCAGGCATGGAAGATGTGATAAACCTCTTGAACAAATGTAAGCAAAGTATCAGATGGATGAACAACGAAACAGAAAACATACTTTTATTTATCTGTTAGATGTAAAATACATAATCTATCAAAGTTGAATAAAGGGGCTATCAGATTGTAACAGCATAGATAGCAATGTACACATGAATAGATATCATAGTCTGAAACAAACAGACATGAAACGTGTCAATGTTAAAAGTGTAAGAAGCATAAGTCAAAATACAAGGAGTGCTTATCTTTGAGATGAATCAGGCATGAAAGATGTGATAAACCTCTTGAACAAATGTAAGCAAATTATCAGATGGATGAACAACGAAACAGAAAACATACTTTTATTTATCTGTTAGATGTAAAATACATAATCTATCAAAGTTGAATAAAGGGGCTATCAGATTGTAACAGCATAGATAGCAATGTACACATGAATAGATATCAGAGTCTGAAACAAACAGACATGAAACGTGTCAATGTTAAAAGTGTAAGAAACGTAAGTCAAAATACAAGGAGTGCTTATCTTTGAGATGAATCAGGCATGAAAGATTTGAAGTACATCTTTAACAAATGTAAGTAAAGTATGAGATGGATGTAAACGAAAACAGTAAACATACTTTGATGTATCTGTTAGATGCAAAATCCAGAATCTATCAATGTTGAATAGAGTGGCTATCAGAGTATAAAAGCATAGATAGCAATGTATACGTGAATAGATATCATAGTCAGAAAGAAACAGACATGGAACATGTAAATGTTAAAAGTGTACAAAACATAAGTCGAAAGATAAGGAGTGCTTATCTTTGAGATGTAAAATGTTACAAAAAAATCGGTAAATAATGTTTAGAACGGAGCATCACATGACCTCCTATTATACCCCGATTTGAAACATCGACCACAACGGGACTGGCTATGACATAATCAAAATGTTGAATTGAATCACAACAGCTTAATTGGATTGAAACAGTGAGTCAGTTTATATATACAATGCAATAACTTAAAGAAGGTACATGAACTATGGTAACGAAAGGAATGAAAACGGCACTTCTTCAGTTACTCCTTTTTCCATCTCCATTTTGCACCTCCCATTTTGCAGTACCCAACACAGCTTGAAGCTCCCTCGAAAGAAACTACCCATAAATACCTCGAAAGCTCATGTTGTATCTAGCAATGTCTCATGCTGTATCTAGCAATGTCTCATGCTGTATCTAGCAATGTCTCATGCTGTATCTAGCATTGTATACAAGGCATAAATCGCAAATGATAAATAATATAGTGTCTAGCAATCAGATATGCACTAAAATCGCAATGTATAAAACAGAGCTGGAAAACTGCAATTTCTTACCGGAATGTAATCAGAGCCGGTATCGATGCTTTGATTCGACCATAAACAGAAACTAAGCAGCCAACAGCATTCGACCGAAATGTATCCCTTCATTATAAGGAACATCCTACATTGGCACACTAAGCAGCCAACAGCAGTTGGCACTTTTCATGTTAATGTAAAACTGATGAATTCTGGAACAAAGAAACAGGAAGTTTACTACTTATTGGTACATCCATTGTCATTTTAGAGTACAACCTAGCTCAAAAGACTGAATGAATAAATGCTCCAAAAGGAGAAATGCAGAACTATTGGCCTATGAAAAATGACTTTTTGTTCTGAAGCAGGCTACAAACTAACTTGCACAAATTAACAAGTAAACAAGGGACAGTGCCCGTGGCCTAACACAGCAACATCAATAAACTGAAAGCACCTGTGGCAACCATTCCCTCACAGTGCCTGCAATTACAATCTTCTTGCAGAGCGTCACAGCTTATTAAGAAGAATTATTCCGAGAATCTTTGAGGCTCTACAAACATGTAAACATTAGAGAGGCCATATCTAGTGACATGCTTTGTTAATTGCGAGGAAACTATTCTTGTAACTTACCAGCCGCTTGAAAGATTTGATGTTCATTGATTTCGACTTCTCCAAATCTGGTTTTGCTCGATCCAGAGCCTAGATAAAAAAATTGTTCGATCGGACTGGAAATGTCACCGGCGATATTCGACAGTTCGTCAAAAAAACAGCTCGCCGGTGAGAGGAACGCAGGACCTCGGTGTTTGTATGGTTCGCCGATGATTAAGACTAGTTCGACGGTGGTTGTATGGTTCGCCGGTGGAGAGAGAGAAGAAGAGGAGAAAGAGAGAAGAAGAGGAGAGAGAGAATAAGAGTAAGAGTGGAGGCTGTTTTGAATTTCAAAATTCAAAAATAGAATGGGGGCTGTAACAAAAAACCCTAATTTTTCACAAATCAACCTTATATACTAGGTTGAGGGTAATCTTGGTATTAAAAAAAGAAAAAGTATTAGAAGTGGATATGTTTAATGAGATGGGTATTAAGTGAGCATTAACCCATTTTTGGGTACTAGGTTGTAATAGGTTTGGTTAAAAGGTACTTAGTGTGTCATTTCCCTAAATATTATTAGTATTCGTTATATTTTGATATTATTAAATACAAATATTATAAATTGTTATATAAATTATAATATATAATTTATATAATAATTTGATTATAAAGTAATAACATCTGTAGTATTTGTAATCAAACCATCGTAATAATCAAAATCTAATAATAAAATTATAATAACATTATTCTATTTTTAAATTATAATATATAATTTTTATAACAGTTAGTAAATACTATCAAAATATAACCGCATTTCTAATACTTATAATCAAACCATAATAATATTCAAAATTCAATAATAAAATAATAATAGACTAATATAAAAAATAATAGCATTATTTTATTTTTAAATTATAATATATATTTATATAGAAATTGAATGATAACAACACTTATAAAAAAAATATCAAATATAACAACACGGATAACCATAATAATAATCAAAATTTAATATTAAAAAAATAGATTTATTATTATTTTTATATTAAATTATATAATTTATATAGCAATTTGATGATAAAAGTGTTCGTGACTGTGGATGACAGGCGTGTGTGCGAGATCGTTTGAGTGTGCGCTGCCACATCTCATTTATCACCCATACCCTACACTACACTACCATAATTTACCCATACCCTACACTACACTACCATAATTTTGGTATAACCTTTAGTAGTTTCGATATTCTATTTCGAAATGGTCATGTGAATCGTAGAGTGGCAAAATGTTGGTTGGTCAGATGAAGCTTGTATGATTAAATCAAACGTGTACAAGCAAGAGTTCGTGTTTAAAATCCAGATTCAAACAAATGATATGGCCCAAGTTTAAATCTAGACGGCATCGGGATTTGAATAACCAAACAGATTTGTTCAAGGGATAAATAAAAACCTTTGCTGTTATCAACCTTTCAGATATTGCTTTCTAATAAAAATACAGAGTTTATTGTATGGGGTTTTGACACATTTTCCATTTGTGTTTTCAAAAGAACATCTTTTTATTTTATTTTGTCCATTTTCAGTTTTTATATGGGAGGTTTTAGCTTGAAAACTACTCCTCATTCAACTCCGATCTCTTCGGACTCGTGGTTTGAGGAGAAGTGTTTTTGGACTACTTCCAACAATGGAAGTCTGGAGGTCTTTTACTCGACTATATACCACATCTGGATCGAAAGAAAAGCTCGAATATTCAACAACAAACATGTCTCAAGCTCGAGTGTTTTCACGATATTTTGTCAGATCTTCGCTACCGCTACCACACCACATAAGCCCAATTTCTCTTGTAATAATCATTTATTTGTATTACCTTATTGTAAACTTAAGATTTCGTTTACCTTATTAAATTTTTGCTCGTTATGTAATTTGGTTTTTTAGTCTTATTGAACTCATATAACCATTTATATATATATATATATATATATATTACAGCTTTTTATACAAAAAAAAATATAATGTTTTATTAACAATCGATAGTAATACGTGTTTATTTCTGAATAACTTTTTAAACTATTGGTAAAGAATAACTGAATAACTTTTTAAACTATTGGTAAAGAATAATTGGAGATAGAAATTATTTTGGTGGTTCTCCAAAATTTTAATCCGATAAAATTAGAAAAAAATATAATATTCCCTCTAGTTCATAATAAATGTACTCTAAGGCGGTTGCATGATTATTAAGAAATATAATGATTAATTTTGATTTTATAAAAATTATTTATAAATTTTCCTATCTAACCTTCATTGAAAACAACAATTTAAAAAGAATTACTACAAGACAAATGGTAAAAAAAAGTAAAGTAAAAAGTGGCATTGAACCGGAGCGAGTATATATGTTATATCGAATTTTCCGACTTGTTCGATAAAATATTATGACTATATTGGTCGTCTAGTCAATCCAATTATAATGAAATATATAACAATAAGTTCTTCCATTTTATTACAATTCACGATTAAATAAAAATCATAACTAACAACAAATTTATGCATGCAATATCGTGACGATTAAATTTCATATTAGTATATAACACATTTCAAATATTCGAATATCAATGTGATTGAGTCTTTTACTATTCATAATGAATACATGAAGACAATATACATATAAATTTACATTCTCCAATGTTCTTACTTGACACTATCTAGGCATGTGTCATTATCATTCTCAAGCATATCAAAGCCAAGTCCTAGCTTCTTGAAGCCGTTAAACGGCATGCTTAAATAGGTAGTTATTTTACTCTTGCACTTGTATATGCAATTTTTCAAAAGAAATATTATGAAGATAAACTTCAACCTTCACAATTTGCATGTCTAAACACATATATTGGGATGATACTACAAATGTGTTCCAATCTCTAGAGTTTGACCTTTCTATATTGAATACAACACCTAATGTCATATTAGATGTGAATTGGGAATCTTAACATGAGAGATTTTAGGAAAAAACTATATGTATAGAATCTTGATAGTTAAGGGACGGATCATTATAAATAACTATATTTTTTAATTCTTTTAAAATAATTTTAGATCGACTAATCATCATATAAAAAAGTGAGAGTTGCTCATAACCATCCGACTAGAAATTATATTATTGATAACCACCTAGGTTTTAAAGTTTACCAAAAATCACATGCATAATAAATAATTCCAATAATAGTATGAACACACAAACACGTACAACCTTCAATAATTACTTATTTTTAACCCTCAAAATTTCATATTGTTCAAACTCTTACTAATAAAAATATTCAAAAAACACATATATTTTTATTTTTTAAATATGAACAAAAAAAAAATTCATAAGTGATATTTTTGGAGATTTTTTTATTATTTTCAGTACCAAATTATATGCAATTACACAACTGCAACGCAATTGTTTTTTAACAACCAAATTACATGTGATTCTGTAAGTGGAATACAATTGTTTTTTATACCTTTATTTCGCAACCAAATTGCATGTATCTTTGGAACTATAGCACAATCCAATTTATTTATTATAAAATAAATTCGACACAAAAGTGTACATATTTTTGTAAATACAAAAAAGTTAGTTGTTTCACACCAAATTAACATTTATTTTTACAAAACAAGTTTGTATTATATTTTTCACATAATCAGACCTTTTTTTAATCTAAATAGATTCACATAATCAGACTTATTTAGCAACCAAAGTCATATTTCTGCAACTATTTTGTTTTTATTTTTGAAACACGTTTTAAAGTAATTTTGGAACTGAAATAAGGTTTTTTAACAACCAAATTATACGTAATTAAGCAATTGGAACACAATTACTTTTGAGAAACCAAATTACATGTACTTCTCCGACTTGAACATATTTTTTTCGGACTTATTTGACAATCAAATTACACATAATTATGCAACTCAAACAAATAAAAGTAATATATATCATGGATCTAGTTTTATTCGTCTTAAAAACAAAACCTATAATATTTTTATATACTTTTTTGGAGCTATAATTTGAAAGATAATACATTTAAAAAAACCTAAGAAAAAAACAGTTATGGGTATTTCAGACTACCATATGGTTATCTGTTGGTGAGGTAACCTAAACTTCTAACACTTGAATAATTTTGATAAATAAGAATCAATAGTAAAAATAGAGAAATAACTTTGAATAATATGAAGAACCCTTATATTATTTTTGTCACATATTACAATTGTTACATCATTTTGCTGCGACTATTCTCTCTAACTTTCACTTGTCTTTGCAAATAAAACATTTTCTTTTTATATAGTGGTTTTGATTTGGAAGGGTCTTTTGTTGTTGCTCCATCATTTTTGTAACCTTTTATGGTCCTCCATATACTTTATTAGACTGATGTACGTCCTTAGGGGTTGCCTTATCGTGCAATACCAGACACGGCTTCCGTACGTTGTAAGACATGGTTTATGTACACTTCAACGATGTTTAGAAGATGGGATACTGATAAAGGCTAAGTGCTAATTAGCTAGTGATGGATGTTGAATGCATGCCCATTTTAGACTTAGCACGCGGACCCGTGAGTCATTTCTTCATAGTGAGCCGAAGGGCCAGATAAGGATTGGTTAAATTGGTTATGTTTCATGGCAATGGTTGCTCGAAGTTGAGCGACCAAGCGACTAGGCTGTTTGATTAAGGCCAAGTGGCCGAGTTTGTCGCTTTGGTTTTGTCAAGTGGCAAAGCTGGCCTTAAGCGACCAGTTGGTTGCTTAAGAATGAGCGGCCAAGTTGGCCCACAATGGTCGTTTAAGACTGTACGGACAGAATGATCGGTCGTACCACGCACCGAGGTCGAGTATTTTGGACTCGAGCTTAGCTTTCTGACCAAGTTCCTTATAGTGGTGCAAAGTTGCATGGTCAAGTAACATGTTTTTTGCTAGTTTACTTAGATTTATTTGTGAGGCAAGCTTGGCCATGACTCGAGGAAAATTTAGTCATGTCTCGAGGCAAGCTTGGCCAGATCTTGCGGCAAGCTTGGCCAGACTAGCTAGTCATGTTATGATGCATGGCCTAGTACTTATGCTTGTTTGGTTTTACGACCAATTTTGGTCATGTTATAGCTACCGACCATTGTTAATCACAAAACTGGACATGAAGCTAGGTTAGGTTGTCTTTGGTCATTTGGCGAAATATAAGGTCATTTGTGTTTGAATAAATCATACAAGGCTCAAGTTTTATATTCATACTTGGCTTTATTTGTGCCCTATTTAGATGATAATTCATGTCGTATCATCTGTAAATACTCATTGATCATCGGGTAGTTATATGTACTGTATCAAACATTCAGTGGTTATAGGTAACTAAGTTTGTTTTTTATGGTTATTGGTAGAATGCCTATTAAAAAGGCAATAAATATTCAAAAACAAAGTTATTCTCTACTTACTATATTTATTATCATTTATTCCAAGAAAATACCCATTTAACTTTCTTATTTATGATTCATTACCCATTTTTTTTATAATACCCCGAATATATTTGTTAGAAAAAATTGTGTAAATTTATCAGTGAAATAAATAGAATTCTCTTCCATATGTCCCTCTTTTACACTCATTTGATGTTCTTAGGATTTGAATTTCACTACACCATCATCAAGTCAATCGATTTTCCGATAAAATGAAATGTGAAATGCGAGACTAGTGTAATTTGTTTTTTGCATAAGTGCAAAATACAAAATGATAAAATAAAAAATGTGAAACCATGATAAAAATAAAATAAAAAATGCGAGACCAGTTTTAAAAAATAAAAATAAAATATGAAATATGAAATGCAAGACTAGTGTAAAAAACATTTGCCAAAGTTTGAAATGTAAAACCAGAAAATGCGTAATGTGAGATCGGTGTAAAATAAAAAACAAAAAATTACCTAAAAAATATTATTTTTGCCTAAGTGCGAAATGAGAAACCATAAAATTCTTTGTCTTTCATCTCACTTCTAGTATCGTCTTCCATTTCTCTTCTCCCATCTAGCTTCATTTTGTTTAATTCATCTAGTATCCAGCATCGTCTATCGTCTAGTATCTAGCATCGTCTCTCATCTAGAATCTAATATCGCCTCTCGTCTAGCATGTAATATCGCCTCTCGTCTAGCATCTACCGTCGCCTCTCGTATAGCATCTAGCATTGGCTTTTGTCTCACATCTTCAATCTAACATTGTCTCTCGTCTAGCATCTATCATCTAACAACGTCTCTCGTCTAGCATCCAACATCTAGCATCGTCTCTCGTCCAACATGTACCATCGTCTCTTATTCAGTATCTAACATCGTCTTTCTTAACCATCGTCTCTTGTCTAGTATCTAGCATCTAGCATCCAACACATTCTCGTGCTAGAAAAACCAATAGTATTCTAAGAATTTTGTCAGAGTCGCGATTAAAAATAAACAAACTTTTAAAATTTTAAATCACCAAACAATTAAAGGAAAAGTAAAATACATGTGTTGGATATTTTTATATATGAAGATATTTTTTTATAGATAACTTCACAAGATAGTTATTAATAAGTTAGAGAATATATTTGGTGAATAACTTCACAAAATAGCTATTATTTAACAAGGATTTTTTGATATCGTGTCGAAATTGAATTATTGTGTAGGTAGTTAATGATAACTCACCTTATACAAAATTATAACAAAATAAATGCATTAAATATATATTTTTTCTATTTGGATTAATAGCATTAGATTTTTTTTATATTATAGTTTTTTGGGTTTGGCTAAACTATTATAAGCAAAACTCTAAGTGGTTCCAAATTAAGTCTACCCAAAAAATTTATAACTTAACCCTTTTTTTCAAAAATACCAATCACTTGAAAACTCAAAATTTTATCAAAAAAAATGTTATAAGTCTACCCAAATTTAAAATCAACTTATAACTTTCACTCTCAAGAACACCCAAAAATCAGAAACTTCAACTCTCACCACAAATCCATCATTTCATCTCTAAACAACAAACTCATATCGTAACCAATCAATAGGAAAGGTTAAAGAGTAAATTTTCTTGTTTTTAAGGTTTAATTTCAATTTTTACCTCTTTGTTGATTTTTGGTATATTTTTATTTAGGTATTCAAACTAGTTAGTTGTAATGTTATAATCGAGTTTAGTATGAAATATTGTGTTTTTATGCTTGATTTGTGGTTTAGCATTGTTTTAGTTGTTTATTTGTTGGATATACAGTGTTTTCTTCAAAGAATAAAAGTCTGGGTTCACTCATGTTCTTCGTGTTGACAGTGTAATGCTTCTACGTCGGTAGTGTAAATGCATTACAGTTCTAACATGGATAGTTGAGGATGCATGAAATTTCTTAAGCTTTTATTATCATGATATTATTATTTTTTTAATTTTCTTCGGTCAGTGAGTTTTACACTCTCTTCAAGCATCTTACCTTGACAAACCTTAACCCTAAAGTGTCGTAGCAATACAAATGGAAACAATACCAGAAACCATCATCAAAAACATACTATTAAGGCTACTAATGAAATCTCTATGCAAATTCAGGTGCGTATCAAAAGCATGACGTTATTTAATCCCAAGGAGTTCGCTAAAATGTATTTAAAACATGATTTTTTTTTATAGACTAATTTGGAATCAAATAGGTACAGTGGAGTATTTGATTATGATATATCTTCCTTCGACCATGGATCAATTCAGAACTTTAAAATCTCCAACTGATGGATATTTTAAATTATTGTCATCATACAACGACTTAATTGTGTTTCTAGATACACGCCCGATGAAGTTCGTGTGTTCTTATGGAACCCATGTATTGGTGTTTGTAAAGAATTACACAGAATGCATATATGTAAAACGAATATTGGCTTTGGTTATGATGACTCCACTAATGATTACAATTTTTTTTTTCTGATTCTAAGTATCGAAAAGCTGAATTGTGCCTCTACTCGCATAAGTCAGGATATCTTTGGAAAATCGTAACCTAAATTGATAAAACACTCGATTCTATAGGGTTATATTGCAACAGATTAATCTATTGGCTTGATAACAATGTTATGGTTTTCGAATTAGCCACTGAAATTTTCAAGCAAATGTCACTACTAGAGATTTAGATCCTAGAATGATGCAATTATTGATTTATAATAACGAACTTATTGGACAGTAAACCATATGAATGGGTACATGCAGGAATCTATGAATTATTCAGGTTGGAGAATCTATGAATATGGTCTGAATGGATGTTGGACTAATATGTTTTTCTTACATGTATATGATTCATATAGACATAACATATGCTTTATCCAATGTAACAAGCTTATAATGATGTTAGGACCTAACTACACGTTTGTGAAGTTTATTCATAAGGATAACATTATGTCTCATCAACGTTTTGCAGTATGCGACGGTGGAGATTTGGGTGGTTTACATAGAGACTTTAATCTCACCTTCGTATGTTTTTGTGCTTAATTTTCTACCTCCGAACTTATAATATATAATCACAAGTTTAATCTCACTTTAATATATTTTTTTTCTTTATTTTCTACCTGTAAACTTATAATATATAATACCAAGTATAATCTCACTTTAGTATGATTTTTATGCATGTATACTTCCATACTTTAATGCACTCTTTTTACTAACTCCTTACTTACGAGTTATGATGATGAACGTTGCTCCTGTTGATGCTACACAAATGGTTCTTACACATATCGCGGATTTTTTTTCCTTTGAGCTTTTGATATCGTCGGTATGCTTTAAACTCCACAACCGTTAGTGCTTAAGCTCTACAACCACTGGAATTACTCATGAACGGTGTAAAAATAATACATTACTAGCGTACGCAGTGTAAAAATTACGTAATGCCGGTGTTGTTTGTGATATCGGTGTAATACACATCCGTTCCAATTTCAAAACTCATAATCCATTTTGTAACAAAAATGAAGTCACCGCCAACGTAAACACGTTCCACTAGACACGGAATCGTTTCCGTAATGTCATGTACGGAGAAACTTTTTTGTTTGTTTGGTTTTTTTAAAGGTTTGAAATAAAATTGTATTATTTGAGACTTTTGAAGTGTTTTTTTTTTAAAATAAATTAAGATTTTGTTAGAAAAAAATTAAATTTAATATGGTCGTTGATTTTGTGTTCCGTAAAACATAAAATATTTTGTTTTGTAAAAAATAAAAAAAGGTAAAAAAATTCTTTTTTGTTTTAACAATTTGAGGCCAAAAAGCTTAACCAACCCTGGTTTTTCTTCTTCTTAAAGAGTGGGTCATTATTTTATAGATACCCAATTGGACCGCTCCATTACCACCACCTAGAGGTGTCAAACGGTTTGAACCAGCACCAACCCGCACCGTTTAAGTCTGAACCACGGGTTGCAGTCTCGGCGGGTTGCGGTCTCGGCGGGTTGCGGTCTCGGCGGGTTGCGGTCTCGGCGGGTTGCGGTCTCGGCGGGTTGCTCCTTATGCGGTCTCGGCGGGTTGCGGTCTCGGCGGGTTGCAGTCGTAATGGGCCAGTTTCACAGTTAAACCGCCAGTTCAAACCACCAGACGAACCATTTAAGAGCCGTTTACCAGTTCAAACCATCAGCCAAACCATTTAACCATTTAAGAACCGTTTATCAGAATATATTATAATGTTATTTAAAATTAATTTGTAAGTGTTAATTGAATCTAATTTCAATAATTGAGTTAATTATTCTATTTCATGTATTTTAATTTAAATATGTTATCATTTTAATCGAAATTTTATAATCATCAATTATATTTTAAAAAAATAATTGTAATTTGATTTTGATACGTTTGAATAATATATTACTATTAAATAATATATACCTATTAGACATATAATTGTATTAAAATTTTAAATTATTAGGTGATTCTTTAGATTCTTTCAAGCTTGAAGTGTTTATGGTTAGATGAATTATATAGTTTATTGTATTTTCGAACTATTCAATATTAGAAGTTTATATGCATAAACATAAATTACTTGTAAGTTGTAAAGAACAAAATAAAAATTGAAAGCTAGGTAAGTGATTTAAATAACATTTAATAAAAAATAGAAGCAAAACAAACAATTCATTAAAAATAAAAACCAAACAAGTAACATAGTTTTCCAATCAAATAAAAAAGAAAAACATTACAACGATAATGAAAATCAATTGCGAAAAACTAAGGAGCTTCATCGTTGTTGTTGTTGTTAGGTGATGGACCTTGCAAATGCATGTTCTCCATCATCTGTCGCATATACTCCGACTGTTGGGCTTGAGAGTTTGCAAATCGCTCATTCCATTGATCTTGTCCATGATGCCACTGCTCGTATTGACCATGCCACTGCTCGTATTGACCATGCCACTGCTGGAGGTGACCAAGTTGATCATTCACCCCTACTTGCCACTGCTGTATCTGGCTAAGCTGGTCATTTACCCCCCCCTGCCAATTTTGAAATTCACCTTGCCATTTTGTAAAATCATCATGCCAAACCATTTGTTGAGTATGCGCAAACTCAGCAAATTCGCGATCGGTTCGTCTTTGTTGTGGCGGTACTCGCGAAGAACCACTAGCATTTGGATCGAAAGACACTTCAGCCTCAACTCGATACTGAGTAGGTGGATTTGGCGGTTTTGTAAGACCGTTCGCAATATATATCTGATTCAAGTCTTCTCTATGGTGGTTCCATGCCTCTAATTTCGAAATCAACTCTCCATCCCAAGAGTATATTTCCTGCAAACGCAAAGAGTTTCTACCTATAGCACTAGTCGGCCTCACCTTCACCGGAGTGTACATACTCACATCAGCTCCTTTCGAAACAAGCAATTTACTCAATATCATCCCATAAGGTAGTTTATCCGTACCACACCTCGCAGCCATATTTCGAATCATCAAGCTGGGTAAATTAATTATTCCCTGATTTCGAATCATAAAAGCAGTAACAAATGTTTGAATATATGAAAGCTGCGAATCATTGTTACTAGGTGGAAGAAATATACTATTTACCAATTTCAAAGCTAATTTCCCAATACCATCCAAATTACCCCGCATGGCTCGAAATTTACCGCTAATTTCCGGAGCTTCCGCACCAGGACAAGTAAGAATCTCTACCGCTTCTTCGTAAGACAAAGGCCAATCAGCACTCCATATCGTAGGGCGATAACTAATGGGAGGTAATTTATTACCGGTATAGATATCATGGGTTGGAACGGAAAAAAGATCGTAGAAATCAGTTTCAAAAAAACTAATGTCTTTACCATCAATCAAACAATTCAATCCTAAACCTCTTGGATCATTTTCGATTAATCTAGCCGTGGAATAAAACTTTCGCACTAGTTCTATATACCAATCACATTTGAATCTAGCTAGATTCATCCAACCTTGGCCATTAGTAGGCTCAATAAGTTTGAAAAAATTTTGCATACCCTCTATTTGGATCAGTTCCTCGTAGTTCAGAAACATACCAGACCAAATTTTTGTTACACCTCGACCTCCTTGCTGATTACTACGGATGCGAATCTCCCCCTCGGGGCGATGTTCGATAGTCTCGCTCTCCGTTACCTCATGCTCCATGGTATGCAACAACATTTCTTCCACCTCTCTCAATTCGGAAGTGGTTGGTTCACTACGTCCACCTTTACGAGCATTCTTTTTTGTTTTCGAAGACATTTGCGAAACCTGAAATTTAAATAGAGTTTGAAAAATATAAAAAAAATTTAGAGAAGTGTAGTAGAGAGAGGGGATAGATTTGTAGTGGAGAGGGAGAGATTTGTAGTGAAAAATATAGGAGGATGTAGGGTGTATTTATAGGGTAATTTTGTGTTTTTTTTTTTTTTCTACTAGCCGTTTGATGACGTCAGCATGACGTCATCAAGCGGACCATCCGGCCACGCGTGCGGATGGTCCGCTTTTGGCCGTTGCCAACGGCTAGTTCGTTTGAACTAGCCGTTGGTTGAACCGGGGCATCCGGACGATCGTCCGGATGCCCCGGTTCCAATCGGACCATCCGGATGGGCGTCCGGATGGTCCGAATTGTCTGTCCGGGCGTCCGGGCGAAACTGTCCGGATGCCCCGGATCATGTGTCCGGACCATCCGGACGCCCATCCGGATGGTCCGGGCGATTTTTTTTTTTTTGTTTTTTCGGTTTTTTTTTTTGGGTCTCCCCTATAAGTAGAGGAGACCCCAACACCAATACTCACACCTCTCAAACAACTCTCTACTTCTCTCTAAATCTATCTATTTGTTCGATAAGTTCTAGAAAACTACAATTAGTTATTTTACTTATTCTACTCCTACTTTCGAAATTGTTTGATTTTTGTTTTTCCGCAAATTGTTTCTTAGTTGTTATTAGTCTAAATTTAGTTGTTCTATCTTGTTATTAGTCTAAATTTAGTTGTTATATCTTGTTATTAGTCTAAATTGTGATTTTATTATTAGTATTTTATTGCATATTTGAAAAAAAAACTGTTATTAGTTTTAAAATGAATTCAAAACGTAGAAATACTGGGATAAACCCACCATCTAATGTGGATCTCAATACCATGGATGATTTTTCTACAGAATTCCCTCACGTTGACACACTCTCCTCCCACGAAAGTGGTGGTGGAAGTACTAGTGGGGGGAGATCTCGTAAGAAAACATCTTGGATTTGGAAACACTATACTCTATCAGAAGATGGTTTGTTTTGTTATTGTAAAGAGTGCAATAAACGTTATCTTCACGTAAGTGGATCTAGAAATATGGGCACTAGCACTATGGTAAAACATTTATCGAAACATGAAATATATGATCCTACAAAACCTAACCCAACTAATGTTTGCACGAACCCTCAAACAGGTCTTCCTTTTGAGTTTAACCACGATACGTATAGGGAAGCAACAATGATTTATGCAGTCGGTAGTTTACAACCATTTAGTTTTGGGGATTCTTGGAGATACGAAAATTGGATGCAAGTTGGGGTAAACCCACAGGCAACACGCATTCCACGTACCTCTTTGCGATCGCTAGCCTTTAAATATTATTTACAAAGAAAAAAAGAGATTATTCAAACTATGCAGACTTTGCCATGGAATGTTTCGATTACTAGTGACATAGCTACTTTTACTGATTTAGATATGATATGTGTTACCCTCCATTGGATGGACGCCCAATGGGTCCTCCAAAGGAGAATTATATGGTTTGAATCAATTGGGAAGCATACCGCACAAATAATTAGGGAGAGTATGACTGAATGCATGAATGTTTATGGCATTAAAAACAAGATTATGTCTATTTCGTTGGATAATGCATCTTCTAATATTAGTGCTATAACATATCTTATAGCAGATTGCAATCCTCCTTTTCCAAAATTGTTTCACACCAAATGTTTATGCCACGTACTTCAATTAATTGCGAAAGAAGGAATACGTAAGGTTCAGGGTGATTATATTACCCCTATAAAAAATGGGATCCTATTTTGCTCGACATCCGCTGCTAAAAAAAGAGCTTTTAAAACACTTGTTCTTTCAAATGGGAAAAAATATAAGAAACTTTTATTAGATGTCGAAACTAGATGGAATTCTACTTACACAATGCTTGCACGTGCGCATGTTTTTAAAGAAGAGATATCGACGCTTTATAATACATATCGTGAAACACCAATTGAACCAGATCATTGGAAATTTTGTGCACACATGTTAAGATTTTTAAGACTTTTTAAAGAAAACACCCTAACCTTTTCTTCACAAAATCAACCTAATGCTCATTTGGCCCTTTTCACGATTGCTAATCTTGCCATGCATATGGATGAATTTAGATCACATTATGCATGCGTAGACATGGTGCCTGGAATGGAATATAAGTTCACAAAGTATTTTCATCCAATCCCTGATAGTTATTCATTTGCTTGCCTTTTAGATCCTTTTTCACGAAAAGAAAAATTTGAATTGCTAGTTGATTGCTTTTATAAATCTGTACGGTTTCCTACAGATATACCACCGACCGAACCAATTGACCCTAAAGGATATATTAGCGGTATATATGATAGTTTGTATAATATCTATGATAAGTATGCTGCAAGATATAGATCAAATACATCTACAAATGTAAGCAGTAGTAACAATAGGGGTAGAGGGAGAAATACTAACTATATTCGATTGGCAATGTTACGAAACAACAATGTTACAGAAACCCCTCAATCTGATAATGAGTTGTATAGATATTGGACCACTAGGTTTGACTTTACGAATTATCAAGACCAAGGTATTGAAGATATCATACGATGGTGGGGTACCAAAACTGAAGAGTTTCCTATTCTTTGCAGGATTGTTAAAGAGATTTATGCTATACCTATGTCTACAGTTGCAAGTGAGTGTGCTTTCAGCCAAGCGAGGTTGCAATACACGACTAAGAGAACAAGATTGACGGGCAAAGCACTTGGAGTGCTTGTGGCAGTTAAGGATTGGACAGCGGCGGATAAAAGGATGCAAGACATAGAGTTCAGAGACGAAGTGAACGTAGACGACATCTTCGAAGATTATCCGGATGATTACGAAGATACACTTGAACAAGAAATTGCGGAAGAAAACGAAGCTGACGGCGAAGATTTTACTTACGAAGAAGACGAAGCTGAAGATGAATGATGTTTGTAATAGTTTTTTACTATTTTGTATTGTAATTTGAAAACATTTGTACAACTCCTGGCCCGCACGAGTATAAACTGTGAACGGCTAAATTATCCAAAAATGACTTTACCTTTTATTATAACAACAACAAATGTATTATGAAATACTTATAACTTCATAAGATCTAATTTTGGTTTAAAAAATAATATCAAACACTTGTAAAATTTAAAACCAAATCACAATAGTAATCAAAATGTAATATTAAAATTATAACCGTAGAATTTGTAATATTTTAACATGATAAGATATAGTTTTGCTTTGTATTAGATATAAAAACATAATAATAATAATAATATTCAAAATATGATAATAACATAAGTAATATTTAAAATTTTAGACTATATAATAATTACAACACTTAAAATATTAATAACCAAAACAAATTAATATTAACAAAAATGTAATAATAATTCTATAATAATATTCAATCTCAATATTTTTTAAATATAACATTTTGGATATAAAATAAATAAAATCAGCATAATATTTACCAATAAACCACCGGTTTTTTACAAATAAACCGTGGTTTCGCAGTCCTGCCGGGTTGCGGTCTCGGCGGGTTGCGGTCTCGGCGGGTTGCGGTCTCGGCGGGTTGCAGTCCTAATGGGCCAGTTTCGCAGGTAGACCGCCAGTTCTTAAGCAGGTTGTCAGCTTTAAACCATGGTTCCTGAACCATTAGACACCTCTACCACCACCCATATAAATTGATGTATATATTCTATTTGGAATGATAACATAATTGTTTTATGTACTATAGTTTTTTTTTCTTCCTTAAATAGTGGGTCATTATTTTATAGTTACCCAATTGGGCCCGCTCCGTTACCACCACCCTTATAAATTGAGAGAGAATTCAAGCCAAGATTGCACTCCAAAACCTTCTCTTGACTCTTGCCACTCATAAATCCTTTTGACAATCTATCAGACACAACAATGAAGGCTTCTTTCTTAGCAGTTTGCAGTCTAGTGCTGCTGCTTGTAGCTACAAAGACACAAGTCACTGAGGCAGTGACATGTAGCCCTGCCCAGCTGAGCCCTTGTGTGAGCGCGATCATGTCTTCGAATCCACCGTCAAAGCTGTGCTGCAGCAAGATCAAAGAGCAGAAACCTTGTCTTTGTCAGTATCTTAAGAACCCCAACCTTAGAAAACTTGTTAATACTCCCAACGCAAGAAAGGTTGCTTCTACTTGTGGTACTCCTTATCCCAAATGCTAGAATCTCTATCTTTATCATGGAGTCTTTTTCGATCTAAAGAATAAATGTATTTTATAATTATGGCGTGAAGTCTATGTATGTTATAATTATGGTGTGAAAATCTGAAATGAATTACAAAAAACACACATCTCACTGTGTCTTTTTATCTGACGACTCACATATCGAATGGAACAACAGATCGATACAAAATGATTCATACCGAAACGAACTACAGATTGATACAAAATGATTCGAATGAAAATACATATACATTGATTGTCCAAGATGCATTATGCACATCTCAAATCCCTTCTTCTATTTGCGCTGCGATGTAAGAATAGCTTGTCACCCTGAAACAGACATCAAAACTTAGTACATTCTCAATGATGTTTACGAACAAGCTAAGAAAGATCTCAAAAGATGTTCCAAGTAAGTAGTTCAACTACTGAATCACATAACGTTGAAACACACTCCAGAGACAAAACACCAGAGAAAGAACTCCAAAAATATTTAAACGTAGATAGGGCGTACTTACATAGAAAATGCATAAAATATTCTCACAAATTGAGCAGGTTTGAAATCGGATTCCACCCCATGATCCATGGCCTCTTGTCAGCAGGCACAGCAAAATTGAGCTCAAACATCTCCTTTGATATGTTGCCACCTTCACTAAAACCTACTAGCTTTGCAACAATTGCAGCACTCTCTTCTATATGATTAGCATCATGAGGATTAACCCACAGCTTATTAACAAGCTGTAGTTTCCTCTGCTTCCCTTCAAATGGTATGTCCCATTTGATATACAATGCATCTCTCTCCTCTACAGTCAGACGAGAACTCAGCCTTTTCGAGAGGAACTCCCGTTCGCGCTTTAATGCTTTAATACTGCAGCATTTGATAAGCATGCATAAATACATATCACAAGCACCTTATATAAACATTATGCAAAGGAATAAGGATTCTGCTGGAGTTTCAATGGAATTCAGATGGAAAAAGTAGTTCTAATATGGAAATAAGCCAAAACAAAATGAACTCTTTTTGGTAATTTGGAGGACTCAGAAATATTTCATAACAATGAACATGAGACAATTCTTTTCCAAATCTTTGTCCTTTCCCATCTAACCGTGCCTAACCAAGATAGAGAGAGAAAGAACCTTGCGGATAGAGATATTGTAGGCTCGTCTCCTGTCTGAGCTGGACCAGAGTTACCAAGCTCAGAGAAATGTTGCTCTAACCAAGTTAGACGCCTTAGTTCAACTTCCATGTATATTTGATCAGCTGGGTCTCCCTTGAATAATAAATAGAACTGTGTTCGGTGGATGATGGAGACGTGGCACACATGCCACAGCTCGATCAGTTCCTGCCTTTGCTCTCTGAAGGCAATAGGCCATGCAACTTGAGGTTCCTCTGACTCAATAGCAATCTCATCATTCTCTAGATCATATCCAGCGGCTTCATTTGCTTCCAATTCAAGCACCTTAGGATATGATAACAAAAAAATAAAGTTTTCCAAATACAGTAAGAAATATCATGTGACATCAAGGAGTTTTGTCTAACCTGGCAAACAAGAAGTTGCTTCTGGTATTGTAATTTGGCTAATTGCTCTTTCAGTCCAGTGACATAAGCCTTAATCCCTCTCACATTCTCATCAGCAGCATTCTGAAACATTTTCTGCATTTTCTTTATGTTCACAGAACTTGAACGTCGATAGACAGGAGTACCTTCTTTCGAAGACAGATCTCCGCCATCTTCGGTTTTCTTAGGAGTCTCTCTTTTATCTCGGGATAAAGTATCACTAGTATCTGGAGTTTGGTTCTCAGTATCAGAATCCAAAACTTGTCGAGAACTTGATAGAGGTGAACAAGGAGATCTAATGAAGTTTTGTCGGTTGGCAGAGCTACTTGATGTTAATGGAAGTAATTTTTTCTTCTTTGAATGATTCTTTGTTTTCGGAGGTGTTATTTCATCTGTGGTTTCTAGAATATTACTTGGAAGAGACATTACTAATTTGTCAATTGACTTCTGAACATTTTCTAATTGCTCTTCCAGATTTGCTATGGTACTTCCTTGCGAATGGAGCCTGGTTATCTCATCCTTGAGGTTGGCACTGACACTTTTGTTAGGTGCTATGACACTTCCAGTGTGCACTTCTTTAGGTAATGGTCTCACAGAACACATTTCTCGTATTTCTGCCTGTAGCTTAGCAATTGTCTCAGCTGCATCTTGGTTACCTAGTCTATGACAGGCCACCTCCTTATGTAGTACGTCAAGAGCTTTTTTTGCTTCCTCGCCAAGTTGCTCCTGCAGATATTCAAGTTTACGAATCTCATGCATAAGTGTAAAAGGAGCAGTTGATGATTGCCTCATCATAGATTGCCTCAACATCGTTTTCCGTGTTTTATCCGTACGGACTACTTCCTTGCAGTCAACTTTCGGAGACAAAAAGGCTGCGGAATAAGAGAGGCACTTCTTAACTGGAGGGCGGGCAGAATCAAATGTGTTTGAACCCTGTAACATTATACGAAAGGTTTTAGAAAGTAAGTTAAAGTTTAAATTGCAGCAGTGGAGAGAGAGAGAGAGAGTGCGAGAGGAAGGCAGGGAGAGAGACCTGCTGTTCCAGTTGAAGTTTTCTACGTAATTCATCTGCTTGAGATTGTGCTTCATCTCTTTGTCGTCTAAGCTCTTCAATTTCCATCTCCATCTAGGATATACAATAGGATACAGTACAGGTGTGATTTATGCCAATTTTCGAATAGTCAATAGTAAGATTTGTTCCAGCAACTACCTGCTGAATTTTGAATTCATTTTCACTTGCTGGATCAGGAGTGCGCAATACTACAGCTTCCAGTCTGGCTACTTCTTTCTGCAGATGTTTAACCAGCTGCTTATCTGAAACAACCTATGGAATTTGGAAATAGAAAGTGAGGATATTATATTTCATTTGGAAATCGCTAGAAATGCAAACATATAAGGAAAACAGTACCATGTTGACTTGAGCATTGTTTGTCACTTCTTTGGCTCGAGTGGCAAAGAAAAGAGTGTTTCTTGACTGCTCAACATGGGTCATAGCTGGACTCAATGTGCATATTATGGCAGTACGTGCATTTCCACCAAGTGAGTGTTGTAGTATTCGAGTAAGCTTCGAGTCTCTATAGGGAATGTGACCACTTCTTTTTCCAACGCTGCAAGAATTTCACAAAGTAATCAGTTACAATATCATCTTCTTTGGAACAAAATCAAACCAAATTACAAGGATACCTTCTCAGCTAACTAGCATAAATATCTGAACCAACTCGTGAAATTAAAAACCTTACGGTAACCCATGAATACTATCTCAGCTTCATAGTTGGATTACTTTCTACTTTATAAAACTAATTCTAATTGATAAATCTTGAATTCAATTATAAGCGTGGATCTGGATTATGTGCAGCGTAACATCAACAAATATCAGTACAATGTAAGAGATACGAAGATAGCTTTATAACTATCCATATTATCCATACTAAAACTTACCTGAGTTTTCTGATTACAGTCGTAAGAGTCATCAAACTTAGGTTAATATGGCATCCTTCCCTGAGCCTAGAGCCTTCTGCATGCGTCTGTGAGGCTCTTTCACTTCCTGCTAGATCTACAAAATTCTGTAAATCCATTGAGATGCCCAAGTTATTAAGAGACCACTAAACTGTACAATCCGGATAACAGAAATCAGATAGACCAGTTCAGTTATTACCAGACTTGAAACATACGATCTCACGCAGTCTGAATTTTCTCGCAGAGTACTTTCGATAGTCTGCATTGTCACCCAGAGTTGGTTATTAGCTTTTTGGTAGAAAACATATACAAGTATATGAAGATTTTTGTGCTGAACCATATATTACCAGTCTTATGATTTGGTGTGACCGCGAACTAGTATCATTTAGAGCAGTTTCACCAACTTGCCTTTGAGCTACAACAAAGAAAGAACCAATCAGGTACTATTATATAAACAACTCATAAGTGAATACAAGAAGCAGAAAATTCCCAACAAGTTTACCTTCACATATATTTATTAGATCCCGCAGGTGTTTGTCGCTAGTGGCTGTCTTCTCTACCAATTTCTCAACCACGGTACCTTTCTGCCGGCACGAATAAAACTATTAATCCACTGGATATTCGAGATATCTCAACAATACCAAAGAAGTCTCGACAGCAGTTACCTCTGGGTCATCTAGAAGCTTAAGGTTGGGGCAAGATTCCGAATTTAGGAGGTCCTTGACATTCTCATTATATATTTCCAGTCCAGATATCTTTATATTGAAATCTCTCTCTGGAGTCTATATTAATATGCAGAAGAAACAAATTATAAGTAAAATGACCATTATGTGAATATACTCATCATAATGAGAAGCTTACACTCATTATGTGATTATAGATGTCGTTAACAGCTTTCTCTGTTATCCCTCTCATTGTGTAAGTTTTCCCACTGCTAGTTTGCCCATAAGCAAATATAGTTGCTGAAAAAGAAACAGACTGATGAATCCAAAATAAAAAAGTTAGTAATGATTTACTATAGAATATTATTAAGCAATTTTGGTACCATTTATGCCCATCAAAGCAGATAATGCAACGTCCTTTACTCCATCATATACAGCTTCAGTGAAACACTGAGGACCGAAAACTTTATCTGGGAAAGACTAAATGTTTAGGCATTTGAAACTAGAAACTCGAAAGAGATAAAAAACTGAAAGTGTCAATAACATCTAGTTACCGAAAGTAAAAGAGGATGCTTGAGCCGAACGTTCTTGAAGAGGAGGTTTATAAACAATTGTCTGATCATCAACACATTCCCAAGCAACTTGGTCTTTGGCTAAATGTTCCTTCTTGTTTAAAGGCCGTAACCTCACTGTAACCACGATTTTCTCCTCTCTTGCTTTTGACCTTCCAGGAGTTGCTGTTCCTGGCGTCTGATCCATCCTTGATGATGATGATGTCGAAGGTCTTGGCGTCTGATCCATCCTTGAGGATGATGATATTGATGGTCTTGGGGTCTGATCCAACCTTGATGATGTCGATGGTCTTGCTGGTGTTGATGGTGTTGAATTTGTTTTCACCTTCATTGTTCCTTACTACAACAAATTCTTTGCTGAAACTCTATATACTGGTATGACAAATTCAGCAGCAGGCTTAGAATTAAAAACCCATATGGTTTCAGCAATCTTAACAATCTGAAAACTGAAAACTAAACCTAATGTGGTTCCATACCCAAAATCGTTCAATCAACATAAAGAAAAATCACCATGAACAAACAAAATGAGATCTAAACCTTTATATTTCCCAAAATAAAAAGTAGTCTTTATCTTCATCAACTAAACTAGGTAACTATAATAATTACAACAATAACAACAACAACAAAACTAGGGTTATAGGATAAGGAAAGATTGAGTTCTTAAATTAAATACCCATTATTAGAATCGGATTCTACTTCTACTTATCCTAACCCCAATCAATACATATACAATTTAAGGAAACAAATCCAAAATCAATACAGATACAATTTAAGGAAACAAATCCAAAACTTTGGTAAGAGAAAAGAAAAGATAATCTTATACTTACTTAGATCTGGAGAGAACCAAAGAAATTTCAAATTCAAACTTAAAGCTTCTTAAGCCACCAGATTGTGAGAGAGATAATTTATTCAAGATTGAAGAGAGAAGCTGCGGTGTATTGTTGTGCATGAAAAGAGAAAAAGAAGTGGAGTTTGAATTGAGAGTGATTGTAACGGCTAGTTTCCAATTTCTTAAAAGCTACAAATATTAATTGCTTTTCACCGATCTATAAGTCTCTTTATTAAATTCTTTAAGGTAAGACGACAAACAAATGGGTATATTTGCGTCATTTTCAAGCATCAGAGATCAAAGTGCCGTTAGGTTGGACTTTTTTATTATTATTATTTTATTTTTCTAATTAAATAATAACCCAACTAATATGGGCCGAAAAACATTTGGGCCTTCCACGAACCTATAAGAGGTTGATCCGAACCACGATTGATTCACTATAGCAAGTATAGCAAGTTTATAAAAAAGTTTTCTGTAGTGATATTAAAATAAAATATAATTTATAATATAATTTATTGGTGGTTATATTTCTAAGATAAAATATATAATTAGACAAACAATTTATCATATAAATATAATTATCAAAATATAGTTATTAAAGTTAATTATTTTTTAAAAAAAATTATTGCATTATTTAAAAAAAAAAATTTTAAACAACACTCAAATAAAAAAAATTCAATTAATTTATTTTCCACTTATTAGTTGAAAATTTTGTGGTTTTAATCTCTTGACTTTCTCCCTGGTTAAAACATCAAATCGATTAGTTTTTAACACTCTTGGTATATAGTTTGTAAGGTAGATTATCGTCGACTCGTAATGGAAATGGATTTTATATCTTTATAGGAGCCGATTTTGGTAAGCGAAACAAAAAATTCAAATCTTCATACTATTTTTCACAATGACAAAAGAAAATGTTGAAATTTATTAACTTAATATATATATATATATATATATAGTTAGCTTTGATATAATTTCGTATTTAGTGTTAGATATTTTTCGTAATGCGGAATTTTTAAATTTAAAATATTCAAGGTGTGAAACTAGACGTGTTATCTAACCTACTACCACATGGTTGGCAAAATAATGAATGGTGAACTTTGAAAATATGTATTATTTAAACTGTAAAACTCAAACAACACCTGTCTTGCAAAATTATCATATTTCGCACTTGACGTCAGAGTTCGTCAGGTCGTGACAAATTTCATACAGTTTTTTATCCATTAAACCAAACTATGGAGGATTCAAAATAATATCATGAGGATCCTCATGATATTCAAATAATAATTCACCAATTAATTGGTAAATTGGCATACTTAATTCGCCAAATATGTGATGGATAAAACTATTTATTTTACCAATGAACTATTAAATTATTATCGGCCATTCCAACCATGGTTCTATTGGTTTTGTTAGGACATGTGTGTTACTTTCATGTCGTGATAGTAAGGTTTATATTAAATATTCACTTTAGATGCTTGTTTTTATCATTTTCTAATATATACCGAGAATACAAAAATATACGTTAATATTTACAAAATCTAATATAATATCTCAGTGAAGCCTTAAATAAATTATATGTGAAATATGCAACACATATGATGCAAAACGAGAGCAAATTATGTTTGCAAAACCCGGATTACTTATTTCGCACAAAAATGACAAATAAAACTAACTATCTCGTAAATGTAATGGTGAAATATTTTAGACAATTGCAACAACCGATCTTTTGGTTGTTTAGGACACGTCTTTTATTTTCGTGTCGTGGTAGCAAGATTTACGTGAAATATTGAAATCAAATTATTTTTCTTATCATTTTCCAACCTAGACTAGAAATACAAAAACCTACAATATTGCTTGCAAGATTTATATAAAAAATATTCTCAAAAAATATAAACATTTTATTAAGGGCAAGGCTAAATTGAGACCCCAATTGGCTATAATGAGACCCTTCTATAATGAGACCCCATTTGGCTATAATGAGACCCCAAAAAAGACCAATTTACCGCTGATATAAAAGTTGTATTTTCAGCCCAAAAACCTCTTTTCTCTCTTATTCTCTCTTCTCTCTAGCAAAAGCTCTCAAAATCCCGGAAAAAATGCTAGATTTCTCAAATCTGACATTACAAACAGCTTGAGGTACGAATCCTTTACATATTCATGTAATTTTTAAGCAATTTACTTTAGTATTTTTAGTGATATTTAGAGTTTAGGGTTCTGCCTAAAAAGCCCAATTTTTATGTATATGTTGTTGTTTTTTTGGAAAAATAGTTGTAGATTCGTGTTAGTCGATGCATTAGGAACGTTTTGGTACTATAGTTGTTGAATTTGGGTTGTGTTTGTGAGGTTTGGGTTCAATTTTCAGATCTAGGGTTTGGGGCTGCTGGAATTGCAAAATCGCGAACAAGAACCTCGCAACCCGTGCAAAATCGCGAGGTGCTTGTTCGCGATTTTGCAATTCCAGGAATGGTGAAATTGTGAACACTGAGCATACACCTATTCGACTTTCAGGCTCGAGCGGTGATGGCGAGCAGGAGGAGGTTGTGTCACGGTCACGGTCCGTAAGGCGTAGGCCTAGCGCTTCGACTCCGGCCCCTATTATATCCCATGCGTTTTGGACGTTGGATCAGCAATTTCGGAAGGTGAATCCGCATGTGCCTGCTCTATATCCAGACTACGCACAACACGAGGCATATAGTGTCTTTGGAGGAGATGTAAGTAATGATTGTTTTAAAGTACGACATATATTCTTTTGTATTATTTCTAAGTTATTGATGTTTTATGTAGGCTCGTCGGCCGTCGCGGTGCTACTCTATATACGGTGCGCACCGTGCATGGGATCTTGTTGGGCAGAGCAGGGTCAGACAGTAGGTTAGGATGTCTTGCTTCGGTCCCCTCACCGATGTGTTGGAGCGTTGGAGTACCAACGTACATCTTGTAGATGCTTTTCTTGAGAGGTGGCATTCGGAGACCAACAACTTTCACTTTAGTTTCGGTGAGATGACGGTGACGTTAGACGATGTCCACGTTATTATTGGTCTCCCGGTGACAGGTGATGATTTTATTGTTCAGACATTTCCTAGTAATGGACAACGTTTGGCATGGTATTCTAGTGCATTAGGTATACCTCAGGATGCACTTAAGTATGAGTTAGGGCGTAACAGGGGGGGTAATGGTAGATCTGTTCGTTTACAGTTTTTACGTGAGCAGTACATGCGGCCCTATTTTAAGGATGATACCATGTCTGATAGTACTGTAGAGTGTGTCACTAGGGGTTATCTGCTACACATGTTGGGTTGTTGTTTTTTGGTGAACAAGACGGGGAACAGTGTATCGTTAGATTACCTTCCGTTTGTAAAGCATTATAGGGCGTCCATTAGATATAACTGGGGCCAGCATATACTAGCTCAGCTGTACCACCATCTAGGAAAGTCATCGCTACACTCGACTTTAGGGATTGCAGGTTTTATTACCTTGTTGGAGACATGGATATACGATCACTTCCCCCCCCCCCTATTTGACTACGCTCAACACTCTGTACGAGTGTTATATGTCGACTATGTGTCGATATGTACCGACATCGTTTCGTGCAGATGATGAGACTCGTATCAACATTCGACAGAGACTGGTTTCGTTGACGGAGAACAATGTGAGTTACGATGATTTGTTACATTTGTATCCATATCGTTAATTTATTATTACTTACAGTTTTTAAAACATTATTAACTAACATATTACAGGTTTGGTTCATGCCTTGCCGCACGCATCGTGATCATTTCCCTTTCCAGGGTATGGCTTGGATTGACCACACGCTGAAGGCGTTCGACATAGTTGAGGCGTACTATCCACTTCGGGTGGCTCGACAGCTAGGGCACATTCAGGACATACCACCGGCGTTGCGGGCTGTTTTACCAGCAGATAGGAGGAGGCGTGTCAACACGCGCTTTTTGTGGGATGAGGCCACATGGATAGGCTGGCAGTCACACGTTATTGACGAGAGGATTCATGGTGACACATATGTTATAGGCGGTCATGGCACGACCTCTTTGTACGATGTATGGATCCGTGACCACTTATGGTACATTCTAGTTTGACCCTAGTATGCTCGGTCCATCTGCTTCACATGTTCCAGAGACCCCGAGTGCGATGACATATCAGACAAGACTGTATCACCTTTCCGATCGTGTGACTGATGTTGATTCTAGAGCGGACGAGATGAGTATGGAGGACATGCGTCGGGAGATACACGAGTGTTCGCTTTTGGCGCACGAGTACCGCCATGCCGATTGACTGCATTTGTATTATATGACTACTAGGACGATTGTTTGGTACTACCTTTTTTTACTTTAGTTGTTGCTTTCGTTGATATGTTTGTATGGAATTGCTTTTGTTGCTACAGTTATTGCTTTTTGTTTGGATGTTTACCTTTTGTTTTACTTAAGTTGTTGATTTCGCTGATATGATTTTATGGAGTTGCTTTTGTTTGGATGTGTATCTTAAAAACAATAACACTTAAAACAATAACACCTAAACTTCTCGCATAATTAGAAAGCATTGCATAATTAGAAATACATAAGCAAATAAATTATACTTTAATCAAAAGCATTGCATAATTAGAAATACATAAGCAAATAAATTAAAGCAAACGGTAGATAAGCTAACCCTCAGTTAGCATTTCACACTTAGTTCTATGGAGTCGGATAGTTCATTCCATACTCAAAGCGTTTCTCGAACGAATATTCATCTGTATTACTACTTCCTTCAGGAGTTGAATACGTTTCAACGGCGCTGGCTATTACATCGGCTATCTCTTGCTCCTGAGACTGTATCGCATGTGACACCATCTCCTGCATAATTGTACTTTGCAATCCCATGTTGAATACATTTCGGACTTTGCTTCGGACTTCGTAAGCTAGCGACTCAATCTGTATAGTAATTGTTTTAAGATAAGCTAACCTATCGAACAATTCTTCGCGTCCGCGTGGTCGGGGCATCATACATCCTGGGCAGGATGCCTCCCTACCGTGGTTGAAGAACATTCGGCACAAAACTGCATCGATGAAACCAGGAATCTCCTTTGCATCATACCTCTCACGAAGTCAAATGCGTTTAGGAGGCTTGCATCTTCGTGCACGTTCCAGACTGAATCACCCATTGTTATAACTTAAATGTTTAATTTCATAGTCAGATTATACTATTTATAGACTCGGAGTGGGTGGTTCAGCTCGAAAATTGTTAGCCGGAAATGTTATTTTTGTTCCCGTGTAAATCTCTTTTAAGCGGGAAACGCTCACTCATATAACGAGACACCTACAAAAATTGTTGCCAAAAACACCAGCGTTTAATATAGTTCCCGCCCAAACAACCACGAGCCTATAAATAGACGCGAATCACTCCTCGAACATAAACAGTTTAACCAATGGAGTTTACCCCTAATGAAGATTACCATTTTCTCGAGGCAGTGAAACTTTCCCTCCGATAGTTGGGGGAAGATAGTAGCGATGCGTTTTTCGAGCTGGTCTTGTGTAATATGTACTACAACTAAGGTCGTTTAGGAACTGAAGGTTTTGTTGTGCGTAACTGTGACCGAATCAAGGAGAGGTGCATCATTTGCAAACCAATGGATCGTTTGTTGTTTCTACCATTTAAAATTAAGCAAGAAGCAGTTGTCGTCTGGAACATGACGGTGGTAGACTACATCACTAAGGATATGGTAGCGTATCTTGAGAATAGGATTACCGAGAGGGAATAGGGGATTGAGTCTGACGACAACTTGGGATATGACTTCGACGATTGAGCATTATGCTATGTTTTTAATTGTTTGCATCTTGTACGTTCTGTATTGTCTGTTTGTTTAAGTTAATGCTATAACTTGTTAAAGTTTTCATTACCTTGTTTTGTAGACATTATTTGGTACCCACAACTTAAGACAGCAACTAATAATAACAATAACAACTTAACACAACAACTAATATTGAAAATCACAACTTAAATTAACAACCATTAATACGAAAATCACAACTTCAAACAACAACTAATAAGAAAAATGGCAACTTCAAATAACAACCGCTAATAAAATAACAATGTAAAATTGCATAAGTGGAAGGCTTAGTCGTATCTAAGTTTGTATTCCACATCATCCACTCCACCCCTTGCAATAATTTTATCCACTAGAAATGCTACCATATCCCTTGTGATGTAGTCTATCAAGCTCAGGTTCCAAACGACTGCTGCTTCTTGCTTAATTAGCGATGGCAAGAAACATAAATGATGTATTGGCTTGCAAAAATTGTATCTGCGTTTGATCTGCTCACGAGTACGCACAACGATACCTCTTGTGCCTGAAGGACCGTAGTTTATATACATCGTACATAGGACACGCTCGAAAAACTGATCGCTGGTATCTTCCCCCGTCATCTAGCGTGCAATCTTCACAGCTTGAAGCATGTGGTAGTTTTTGTCCGCCGTAAACTCCATATGTAAACGTTAACGAGTTTTATATTTTTGTGAGTGTTATAGGTTGCCCAAGTGTCGTATTTTTCTAGAATTTATGTCCTATTTTATAGGGGGCGAGTCAATTTTGGTGGGCGTTTAATATTTGGATAGGGTGTCATTATAGAAAAATTCATACCCTTTCAAATGCAGTGTTGTCCTTTGCTATAATGAGACCCTGATATAAACCACGTGGGTTGTAATAATTATCTTCGATATGTGTGTATTTTTGTATATATTATGTGTCACCACATTAGTCGCCTATTCAGATTACGTTATCCTTACATGTCTGACAACGTTATCCTACTTTTAAGTAGTTTTTAGGATGTTTTAAAATTATTATTCTTTCTCACAAATTTCGAATTATTACTTTGAAAATGACTAACGTGTAACGATGGTTAAAAAAATAAAAAGTTTCAGACTCAAGATGTAAATAAACTTGAAAATGTCAGTTCTATGACCATTTTTTGCTACTTCAGACCTATTCCAGAGAACAGAATATACGATTTCGACTAAGAAATTATATTTCCACTATGTAATGTTGTTAATGTCACCTTGGAGTGAGATCGTTTTATGTGTATTATCTATCAAACGTATCATTTTGGGTTTCAGATTGTATGATACTATATTATATATTTGCATGTTTCGGTTCATATATGATACTTCAAATCACAACTAATAATGATGGCTTAAAAAAACGTTTCAGACTAAAAAAGTAAATAAACGTGAAAATGTCAAAATTGTGACCATTTTAGGCTACTTTGAAGTAGTTTTTTCAAGTTTTTTGAGTTTTTTTTTTCCACAAAATTCGAATCATTCGGGCCAAATGACTAATGTATAATGTTGGTAAAAAGAAAAATCAGTTTTGGAGTCGGGAAAGTCACAAAATGGTGAAAAAACTAAATTTACAGAGAGTTTCGCGAACATATGAGGCTGTAATTTGCCCGATTCGCGAATGCAGGAGGCTTTGACCTGCCAAAATCATGAACAGCCCGTTCGTGATTTTACCAAAACATAGCGCTGGGCGTTCGCAATTTGGCCAAAATCAAATGTTCCCCATTCGCAATTTCGTCACCGTGACGATTTTTTGAAATTTTTCCCACTTTTTTATAAATTGTAATTTTTTGGGGAACTTGCAATTTAATTTTTTTATGCAACTTGTTTTTACAATAATGTTATGAAATGGAATTTTCAAAATAAATAAAACATGGGAGTATCGATTACAAACCGAGGTGAAAGTAAAAAAAAGTATTCGTAAACACAACGGGATAAAAACAAGTAATGCATAAACAAATTATTAGTCTTCACCCAAATCGAAGACACGTGGTGGCTCTTCGTGTGCGGTCGATGGTTGGGCGGGCTTGATTTGGTTATGTTTGTTCAATCTCTTGTCGAGCGGTATTGCCCAACCGGTGACGGCATCTTCCGTGCGAAACGGAAACCAAGTAGGATAAATTTCCGGAAGTGGTCTATTCAACACAACCTACACAAATAAAAGCAAGATAAATATTTGGTCACAAAAATAATATATAAAATTGAAACTTTCATTTGTATACTTACTTTCACGAAATGGTTACCGTGCACAAAACCTATACCAACTTCTAGGTTAGGACACGATCGAGGAGGCACACCGCGTAGGGGTAGATAAGTGTACGATTGGTGGAGTGAAATGTGGTATACGATACATTGGTATCTAGTAGCTATCACTAAGCCTAAATCGGGTAACGTCATCCAATGCCTAGTACCGGCACCATACAATTAAAAAACGTTCAACCTTCTCACTAGGTTATCTACACCTTGTCAACCATCAAACACTCTCTCCCATAGCTCGCGTTCATTTTTCAATTCGCCGATCAAATCCTGTCTAACTTGGTCCCATGAATCAGATTTACCGTATACCGTCAAAGCAACGACCCGGAATCCGCAATTACCGTCGGGAGAGACGTCTTCGATGCTAGAAATGTAGTCATGCAAATAGTTAGGAAACCAACTCTCGTAACCGCTAAAATCTTGGCCCTTTGATGATTTTTTCGATCAACGCACTTTATATTTCTTCGGTTGAGCCTTGGTTTTTGCTTTTTCTTTCGCTTTGGCTTTTGGCGCTAGAAATGTTCTATTACCTACCGAGGCGGCTGTGCTACCAATCTTGCCGGGAGTGCTAGGGCCTAGACTACCATCGTATTCCCACTCGCTAGGGTCGCGTTGAGTTGATATGTCCCGGTCGGCTTTTTTCCTACCCTTAGTAACAACCTGCTCCTTAGGTTCCAAAACATGACTTCTAGCGGGATATAGGATTTGCATCATCATATTTATAACGTGATCTTCGATGTGTTGCCCGTAACCGCGGATGGTGCTATCTATTAAGGAGAGTTTTCTAGTGAGCTCGTCTTCGGTATCAAACTCCTCATTAGGTTTGATCCTTAACGTACTCCAATAGACATCACACTCATATTTTCTAACCAGCCTTCCTTCTTTATAAATCAAATCTAATTCGCATGCACATGGTAAATTATGAGTTGTCCTAATAACACACCTACACATTCCAGGAGTGAACCATATTTTCAAGGCCGTTGCGAGATTTGTCTCTATTAATTCTATAGCTTTACATGAAAGCTCACCTTTGAAATCCTTGTAGAGGGTTTTGTTAGGCCCCCTAGTTGAGTTTCTTGGACGATACCTACTACGCTCGAATGACTCGAACATGTTAGAGTGTTGAGCGGTTAACAATGCATGAACATGTTTCCAAAATTGCTCGAACGAGCATAGACTACTACCAATTGCCCGCTTAAGGCTAGAGTGAGCACTCTCCACCCTATAACATGAGATAAAATAAATTATATTTCTAACACTTGATATTAAAAAATATTGTGTGAAGATGGAAATATAACTCACCGATTGCTATCGTGTGAATATTGAGAAATTTGTGTCCATATTCGTCAATCCATTGCTTCATAACGTAATCAATAACCAATGGACAAAATGCGTACGTGTGGTGCATATCGGCAAGGTTTTTGTTATAATATTCGAGCGTGGCCGAATAGGTTACCCTTTGGTAATATTCGCTGAACTCTTCGCCCATGTCCGAATTCGGTAAAACTGTTTTAGCGTAAGAGGTGACGTTCTTACCAATATGCCAATTGCATAGCATATGAGTTGCGTTCGGAAATATATCATCGATAGCATTCATTAAAGCCAACTCCCTATCGTTGACGATAATGTTAAGTAATGCGCACTTGTTGTTCGTCAACACCTTCTTTAGAACGCTCAATCCCCAAGTGTAGTTCTCTTGTTTTTCGGAGCTCAAAAAAACAAAAGCAACACAAGATGTCTTCTTCGTCGAAGTTTGGTACCGTCGAAGTTCTCCTAGGA
The DNA here is from genome assembly GCA_036936605.1 of Limnanthes douglasii subsp. nivea. NCBI lineage: Eukaryota > Viridiplantae > Streptophyta > Magnoliopsida > Brassicales > Limnanthaceae > Limnanthes > Limnanthes douglasii. The sequence goes on from JAUPFV010000005.1 coordinate 92,619,656, forward strand.
GTTTTCATGCTTTTGCTACCGTTTTCGTTTTTACTACGGACCAAAATGAATCCTAGTTTTATGCTTTCGGACTCGACCCAATCAATCAAATTGGCTTTGGTGTAAAAAGTGTCCGTACTAAACACTTTCGTGTAATCGGCCATCGAACATGGTGGTTGATCGGGTTCCTAAATATGATATTGATGCAATTATATGAAAACATGCTTAAATCTAGTCGATCATTTAATTTGCAAAACAGGTCATTTTCCCGAAGACGGAACTCGATTTTTCTACCAAATCGCGAATAACCAATACGAAAATTTCGCCAAATTGCGAGAAGTGCACTCGTGTATTTGGCGAAATATTGTAGTGGTTGTTCGTCCGTTCGGTATTGTTGCGAAGGCAGTGTTCGCAGATTTGGAAAAATCGCGAGCAACCTGTTCGTCCACTTGGTATTTCTGCGAACGGGTCGTTCGCGATTTTGCAAAACATTTCCTGCAAAATTGCGAACACTGGGTTCGCAGTTCATCCATTCTATAGCGGTGGCACCGCTATATTCGCACAAACACTTCAAAATTTCGGAAAATACCTCATTTTGGGTTTGCAAATAGTCCGTCAACGGCTCTTTTTCCTCCGATACAAAATCATCAAGGTTGTAGCTGAAACTTTCACTCCAATCACTCAAATCCATGGTTTTTTAGAGTTTTTAGTTATTTTAGAGAGAGAAAGCTTGAGGGAGAAGTGGAGAAAAGTTGGTTTTTCTTTAGAAACTTGGACTTATAAATGAAGGGCAAAACGGACATTTCACATTGAAGAAAACAATTCTGAATTTGGGGTCTCATTATAGCCAAATAGGGTCTCAATATAGCCTTGCCCTTTTATTAATGAAAATATAGTACATTCCAAGTTTGACAGTTGAGCTCATATTTACACATAATTATAGTGAATGTAGATAATATGAGTACAATTTTCCGATTTCTTGTTGCTTTAATCTTTTGTTTCCCAACAGCAGTCTTTAGTTCCTATAGCTTCAACCGGTCTCTTCTTCTTGCTTCTCAATTTCTACTTCATCATCTCCGTAACATCTTGTTAGTTGACTGTCACCTTACTTAATTGAGAGTGGTTTATTATTTTATTTTCAAAATGAACAAAAGATATGGGTCATGTATAAAACGTACCACTGGTTTGCTAGCCTTTTAAATTATGGTCCTAATGTATCCCAGATTCAAGATTTCTAGCAAGAGAATAAATAGAGAGGGGCATGGGATTCAAGATCTAAATAATTATTAATGTGAAACTTTAAATAAAATATATATGAAACATACAATACGTATGATGCGAACCGAGATGAAATTATATATGTGCAACATTACTTACCTATTTCTCCACATAGTCGATAGATAAAACTAACTATTAAGCCAATGTAGTGACGCATTATTTTAAGCCATTATAACCAACAGTCTGTTGGTTCAGTTACGACCAATTTGTTGTTTTAGTAAAATTTACGTAAAATATTGATTTCAGATGCTTGCTCTTATCATTTTTCAACCTAGACCAAAAGTAAAATATTTACGATATGGATAGTAAAATCGTAGTAATTTTGAATGTGAAACCTTATAAATTATATGTGAAACCGCAATATAGTTTAGGGAAAATAAATGAGAAATGATATATGTAACCTAACTTAATTATTTCACTACAATGGTCCTAGATTAAACTAATTATCTCGTCAATATAGTGACAAATTATTTTAGACCATTCTAATCACCAATATATTGGTGTTGTTACTAATTATTTGTTGTTTTAGTGTCGTGGTAGTAAGTACGTAAAATATTGACTTTAGATGCTTGTTTATATTATTTCTCAACCTAGACCACAAATACAAAAACCTACAATATTGGTTGTGAAATCCAAATAATTAGTAATGTAACCCTTTAAATGAATTATATGAGAAACATGCCTGACAAAATCGATGGAAAATTATATATGAAAAACTTGACTTACTTATTTTTTCCACACATTCGATGGATACAACTAATTATCTTGTCAATATAGTGGGAAATTATTTTAAACCATTTCAACCACTAAACTATTGGTTTTGTTATGACCCATATATTTTCATGTCGTAATATTAAGATTGCAGTGAAAGATTGACTTAAATACTTGCTCTTATCATTTTATAACCTAGGTTAAGAATACAAAAATATACAATTTTCTTATGAAACTTAGTAATTATAATTTCAAGACCTTACATCCACCTCTTTACAAAATGATAACAAATAAAAAACCATAACATATTTGTGTGATTTGGAGCTAAGTTGGCTGTATATATTTATATTATTATTTTATATTATGAATGAGGTTGATGGATCACATACCAGATGGGTCAAACGTATGAACTTCAGAGGAGAATAAGCAAGTACCTCCGCACAACCAGAACCGTAAACAACACCATTCATAATCTGACCATGAAATCGTTACTTGTTCAAATCTAAACTACAAGTGTAAGAATCTTCAGCCAGCAATTAGACAACTACAAGAAAAAAATCCCATCCTCTAACTCGGATACCGTGATTATTTTTTGGTTTCAAAAAATATGATGCCTACAAAATATGGACAGAAGGTAATAATCAAACTTAATTTCACATTTACGAGATGTAATATATTATACATGCAAACATATGATCATACACGTGAAAGTTAATTTATTATTATAATATAGAACAACCACCATGCAGTTATATGTTCATTATATCGGCTTGAAATCGTGGAGTCTTGTACATTAAAAGCGGCTACAGGATCGTTTGGATACAACACCATTTCCAAAATTATATCAATTATTTGGCTAATTTTAGTCTTTGTGTCCCTAATACTAAGATATTCAGAAAGAGGTGTAATCAAGATATCAATATATTTTATTTCTAGTTTGGTGAAATGACCATCACGTTAAATGATATGCATGTTATTACAAGGTTGAGGATCACTGGTAATATTGTGAATTTTTTGGAAAAGAGCTTCATGATCGTGTTAATAATATGTAGTGAGTAGGTTACAAAGAATTAAGTGATATTTGTGGAAACTGCAAAAGGGTTGGAATCCGTTTGATTATCTATGCATGACGTTTAGCAGTCTTAGATAGAATGATAACAACCATAAGTTTACCAATTACGACGTGACTCATGTGATGTAAGCATATTTGTTGGACTTATTCAGATGCACTATATGTTTCGATAGATAAATTGATATGCAATTGTATGCGTACTAGCATATATTACCATAATTTAGGGTTAGAATCAAAACATAAAACAAAACTAATGCTCGGTTGTCTAGTTATGCTAGATGCATGGATCATCGATCACTTCCTTATTTTTTTCATGTTATACGATTGGATTGCACGCGTGATATGTCATCCTTAACGAATATGTGTTGCATTAATATCGATTCTAAGACCAAACTGGTATGGAGGATTCAATTGAGCCACATCGACGGGGCTGGTATATATTGAAAATATATTCTTGGGAAATGATTAGAAGTATATCTACGAAATATCATAATTTTTATTGTCTAAACACAGTGTTACATGTAAAATTCCAAAAAACCATTATGCAAAATATCCTTATATGTTGTGTTCCAGTCATATGTGACTATATGTGGCGCTTTTCATTTTCATGATGTAGCATGGTACCATGAAAATATAGTCGGTTAAATCATATTTGAGAATATTATCTGTCGTGAGTTGTTTGCCAGTTCAGACGTGTATAAAGCCTTCTAACACTTAATGTGAAAGATAAGATCCCATAAACTCAAAAGAAGCCAATGACGACTATGAATGAATAAAACGATACAATTTAGCAATCAGGAACTTGTTCCTTTTAGAGGTGGATTATCTAAGGTCTTCGGTCTCTAAAGGGGAACTCAGATGCGCTCCATATTACGCCTACTGGATATGCAAAATGGGTTTGTTAGAATTTGTAGACCGTTAAGTCGTAGATATTGTGTCATACATCTACAAAGATCATAAAAATAAATTGACGTGACATAGAACTGCGCACCAAATGATATGTATAACGTGTCCCAACTTTCATGAAAATTATGATGAATTATACATTGTTTTCTTTCAGCATTGCAATATTTTGGACAAACATTGTTAGTACTTTTTGTAGTTCATTTTGTTTTTATATTTGATGTATTTTTTATACTATAATTGCAATATCTTATGTATGCACCATTTTTTTTTATTTTGGCATCATCATTTATAAGGCTTATGGTTTATATAACAGTTGTTTAGTTGTATAACATCTAAAAATATTACTTGTGAAATATCTTATTTAGGCTTTATTTTGCAACTTTATCATCGAATTCAAATAGTTGAAATATTATACTAATTTTGATATATATATATATATATATGTAAATCATTATAAAATATATGTATAACTATCTCACATTAGTCATTCATTCATTTATCAATTCCCGAGTCACTATACCATCTTAAATCTACTTTAAAAATAATATCCCGCCAACTATAATAGCTTGCCAATTATAATATATCATCAAATATAAAGTATATACTCAGTCAAACATATTTTATATCTTCATTTATAAAACATCATAGTATATCTAACTTCTATTTTCTTCAATATACAAGGGACTACGTAAGAAGGTAACCATTTGTTGAACGTTGCCGCCATTGTGGAAAGAACAAGGACGAATGAAAGTACTGGTTTTTTTTATAAAGTTGTATGGAGAATGTACTACTACATGTACGGTATGAAACATACATGTTGTGTACGTCTGACGTTGCATGCACGAGGTCAATAATAAGTGTATATTGAGTTTGAATATTTGAATTTGGTTTCAACTTTTTCTGGTTTCCAGACTCTCGTAAAATTTCAAGGAACCGGTGTCCATGGAGTTTGATTCGTGTATTACTAATTTATTCAAAATATATACTAAAACAATTAGAGGTTTTCCTCGTTGATCAACAGATATATAAGTTAATAATATATAAGTGAACCTTTTTTATATATTTAATTGTCTTTGAATTATTGTGTTATATATATCTTGTATTTATGCTTTCATTTATGTTCTTAAACTATTAGTTTGCTTATGATGTTTTTTAACATTTTAGATATTTACAAAATTCAAACTATTTATTTTGATAAATGTAAACCTTTTCATAAATTAATAGTAATTGCAAAATATTATCATAATTTGGTACAAAATATTAAGATGGTTCATTGCCAAATATTACGATCGCTCGCTGGAAAATATTAAGTTGGTTCAGTGCAAATTATTCCACAAAGTTCAGTGCTAAATATTACAAAGTTTGAATGCTAAATATTACAAAGGTTCAGCGTGAAATATTACAAAGTTTCAGTGTGAAATTGTTTGTTCCGTAAATTAGAATTAAAGTTTGATAATTTTCGGATGGTTGTAAAAAGACAAAACACTTTAGCTAAGCAAACAAACTGAAATTCACCTCTAAATGTTTATTAAATTTTATCAGTATCGATAAAATCCTTATGATATTGACATACAAAAACCCCAAAATCAACATATCATTTTTTGTAAAATATTTTCTTGGCTTTGTATCTTTATTGTTAGTATTGTTGGTAGGAGATCATTTGTTGTAAAATAGTTGTACTAAAAATTCAAGTTACAAAAGTAACATTGTTTGTTATATTTTTAACCAAAACAATACACAAAACATACAGAAGTGTTACGTAAATCTCTACCAAGTCTTTAACTGAGTGATTTGTTGGGTTAGTTTCAGTTGAGATCCTAAAGTTGTATCTGGTGATGATTAATGTTCTCTAAATCCGTGATAACTAAATTCCAGTAATATTTTCTTCACTTTCTTTAGATTTGGTACAAACTACAACAATGACAAGTTTTGTTTATAGATCCCTCTTCTTGAAGAATTTGTCATCCATATTTTTTATGAATCAATGTTTGGAATAAGAGAAAATATAGGAAATTAGTTAGTAAAAAAATATCATTATCTTTTAGATATTAATAATTTAATGTACCATTGTATGACTTGGTATATAGATTGTCTTGGGAGAGTTTGTGGTCTTAGAATATTGTGGATATATATGGATGTATACATTGATGACCTGTATAGTAGAACAATTTGTCAAATTTAAGATAGATGGTTGTCAAACACTAACGATTACACGTGTGAAAATTAAAAATTACACATAGGAAATAGAAACTCTTTTGAATATATGTGTGGAACCCAATATATAACTACTTTCTATACATCTAAATTTATTATTATACACCTTATAAGTGAACCAAATATATTAAAAATTAAAAAAAAATTACCTTATAATCCACTTATTTCTCATTCGTTATCTCCAACATGTCTGAGAAAGTAACAAAATAATTATGTTTGCATAAGACCATACAATTGGATCCTTATTTTTACTCATTTTCTTCACCTTATATAAGTTATTGATATCATCTAATCATATTAATTTTTTTGTTTCATTGATTGGCCAAACAAATTCAACATCTTTTGTTTAGTTCTCAAATGTTGTCACGTCATATTATGGTCATCCTTCTTCTTGTTGTCCTTTTGAACCTGACATGTTATTTTTAACCAATTCATCTTACCTTTATCTTTAAAATGCTTCCATTTCATATAATGACCATTATTCATATTATTTTTCTTGTTATCTTTGAAATGATTTCGTGTCATATACTTCTCAGTCTCTTGTGTTAGCATCATTTTCAATTGATTATTTTTCACTTCTAAATATCATTCTTTTTGCATGACTAAGATCTCGATCTCCAATAAAACTTATATTTATTATAGAATCTTGAAATTTATTTATATTAAGGTTGAGAAATACATTGTGAAACCTATTACTAAAATTGTTTACACAATTTATAAAAAACATGTGGTGTAACATATTTACCGTATAACTGCTAAAACACAATTTAAACACACATATTATTGTTAAAATTTTCAAGACACACCTAACCACATATCTATGTTCATATAATAACACATAAATAATCAGAGTATAGTATTATTTCCTAGGTATTATGACCATGATTGTATTCCAACGATTGTGTGGTCAATGAGAAATAGTTTCACATCAAATAGGTATTATTGTTGCACATTACTTGGAATTAACTAAATTCTATTTTCTTCACATTTGTAGTAGATTAACCACAATCATTGGTACACAACCAACCGTCTTTTGGGGGTGAACGTGCAACAATATCTCATTGAATTTATTAGCTATATTTTGATTTCACCTTCCCAATAACAGTCGTTAATGTTTTTAGAATTTTGCGACGTAATGAATTGTTGATGCATCCATGATCTCCCCAAATGTAACCAATATAGATATACAATTATTTGATAGATTATTCTCATTTTATTGACACTTCTAATGAAATTACATCTTATAATAAATAATATTGTTATTAAAGGTTACTTTAAATATATTCTTGTGAAAGTTTTGTAACTTACAAAATAATGTTCACTTGCAAATCACATCCACGGTTGCTTATGAAATATAAGGTTGTATGTGTGCAAAAAACTAGTAAATTTTGCTTACAAAACACAATAATCGTTTTTTGCAAATATAAGATTACATGTTTGTGAAAACTAAGAACTTTTCCCGCCATTTCCTTCTTCGTTATATGGGAAGTAGATGGGAAATAGGTTCGAACGATTCTAAATTGTTCTTTGTTTGAACTAAGCTCAAACCTTTTTTATGTGATAGTTGATCTCTGTTTTTTTTTCCAGATTTGGCGCCTCATATAAGCGATATATCGTTGGATATATTTGTAATATTTGCTCCAGCAAAATTGACAGGTACTTTTGTGGGATCATAACTTTTTTAGTATTTTGGTTATTAGTTTTTCCTAGTGTGCAGTGTAAAATCAACATAAGTAATCCTACAATCATATGAAGCTTCGAGGAGTGCGAGGAAATGTGTATTGAGTACTGCGTATAAGTGCTTTCTTCTTACCATTATTGTACTAATTAGTTTTGTTATAGGGTTCAGTCCAGGCCTGAAGTGTATTGGAGTACTGACCATTGCTCTTTATTTGTACTAAAGACATCAATTTATTTGATATATAGAGTTGTTTATTTTTTATAGTGAACACATAATCTAATGATAACAGTAAGGTCTTCCAAGATTTATGGATTCTGCATAACAATTTAAATACCATAAAAAAGTTTTGGGTTGGATGGCATGTACTTGCAAAACTAATTTAAAATTCCTGTTTTATAATACAAATAAAATACCAAAAACAACAAAATGTAGACACAACTTATGGTATAAAACAAAAAAGAACTCTTAAATTTAGTTGAAGAAGACCCTTTAATTTGTCAAAATTGTGGAAAATATATGAGCGGTGGCTTGTGAGGAAAGAGAGATGATGTGTAAAGATAGAGACAAGAAAGAACGCAGAATGATGAGAACATCTATGTACTTAAATTGAAAATGTATTTTAAAAGTCCATTTCTTGCATAATCTTTAACTTATGAATACTTGTTGCAAAATAATATTAAGAGACTGAATTTATTGTGTAAGATGCACTATGGACTAAAATACGCATTTGTCATGGAAGTGTCACGAAAAATATGTTGGATCAAGTGTAAAACTACTTCTCAGCATCAAAATATTCATAGACTACCCACTGCGAAAACAATGTAAAAGTATCCTTTAAGAATTTATAGAGTTCGGATACACGTCTAATCATATATTAAGAATTTAGAGAGTTAGGATATATATTTAATTAGAAATTAAGAATTTACAGAATTTAGATGAATATCAAATAAGAAATCAAGAACTTAGTTAAAGGTATTGCTTGGAGAGTTGATAGAGTAACTAGAAAATCACTTAAGTGTTGAATACAAACAAAACTTATCAAATTCCAGTTTAAAATATAAATACTTCAAACCTACATCTAAAATTTATACTAAACAATGCCTCGACGTAGGAGAAAAATAACTAAGAGACAAAAGTTTTTTTTATAGGAAATTGAAGATCCATAGTGGGTGTAGAAGAGTACAAATTTGGTGGACAACCATCACACGAATATTCTCATCTGGTTCATCATATGCATCACTTTCCAATAAGTATAATGATGCATGTGATAAAAAAGTTTACTCTAGAGATGAATTGCATGATGAATTATGGGATTCATCTGAATTTGATGCTTACAGTGTCAATATGTTCTACTTCTCAAAATCTGAATCCTAGAAGGACGAGTTCGTGGTGGAATTTTTTTCGAGAGATGAAGACTGATGGGGTCAGACTTTGACTGATTAATTTATCATGTTTTGATTATTTATGTTCTATTGTTTTGTTTTTGCAGGCTCTATTGATTCTCTCTTAATAATATATGTTTTGTTTTAATAATGTTTTTCTGTTGTTCACGTTATCGTTGCAATGTAATTTGAAACTGGACCAATTATGACTTTCAAAATACACACATTTTCACCCAACCTCCTTTGTTACTATATAAGGCCAATTTTTTGTATTTTTTATTAGTATTAACTTATACTTATTATTTATCTTCAAATCGAAACCCTAAATACCATTTTCATCGCTTATATTTGTAAAGGACATTCTTTTGGATTGAACATTACATCAATGAAAGTTGTTCAACATTTCCATTTTTTATAACCCTGAGTAACCTATATCAATGCCATGTTATCTCAACATGAATATCATTAAAAAAATGAGATGGTGGAAAGTGGGGGATAAAAGTCATTACATAGAAAAACGACGGATAAATCTCCTAGATTTTTTATGAAGTATACATAATGTACTACATGTATATATGAATTTTACATGTTGTTCATGTACAATTCCACCTACATGAGGTCGTGAAGAATTCTCTATCAGGTTTAAATATTTGAAATATGTTCAAAGTTTTAAGGTTTTTTACCTCACGTACGATGTCATACAAGAGGCGTGCAAGATGTTTGTTTGCGTATTAATGATTACATTAAAAACATATGATAGAAGAGATGGAGGATTACCCCATTGAGTAAACAGAGAAGAAAGTGTGGATAATGTTTTTTTTAGTTGTATTTTCTGTTTCTCTAATTGTTTCATCTTGGTTATAAATGCAATGTGAGGATACGAATCCATTATTTGTTTATTCTCAAATTAAGATTATAATTTTGTTACAAATGTAAAGGTTGGGTTTTTTTATCCTAAAATTTTCATATACAAGAATATTGTGATTACAGAAACTTAAATATTTTATATATATATGAAACTTGATATGCGTATGATGCGAAATGGGAAATTGATATATGTAAAACTTTATATTATCATTTTCCAACCTATGCGAGAACTTATATAGGCGAAAACATGTATGCTGCAAAACTTGTAGTGAACCATTACACGCCTTTGAATTTTCCAAACCTAGACCATAGATGCCAACAAATTGTTTTAATATAAGTTTTTTTCAAAATATGAGCACTGTATAATATAAATATTAGACTCTACCAGTGGTAACGAAAAGTGTCTTTGTCATTTAAAAACGTAGAAATAAATATGAACTTTTAACGGTCATATCTTCCCAACTTCTCAATGTTATGATGTTTCAGTCTTCAATAAAATATTGACCCATATGGCACACTACAACCCGCATTCTACACTACTTGGTGCTTGTTGTTAAGTTTCTCTTTAAGATGTCGTTTGAAATATATTTTAGGTGGCATAAAAATTTTCATACATAAGTATTCTAACTGTGAAAGATTCATACAATTAGTATGCAAAACTGTGGTAAAGTTATACTATTGTGAAAAGCACAAACTAATGTTTGTGAAATTAAATGAGTGAAACTTAATAAAAATTACCATCACATCACATGTCATCATGTTTGAGTTTTAATTTTTTTAATTTTAGCACCAATGGGTTGAGTTGGTATACTAACATCTTGTTGATGTTAATAAGCATTAACATCCATTAGCTGATTCTACCATATCTTGGTTCGGTATATATTGGAATTATGACCAAGTTAATTTCTTTTTTGAATTTTCTTGAAGACATTATTGGTCATACGACTAACATTGTCGAGGTCACCTATGTTCATAAATGTCTACATGATAATAAATATTAAAATTTTGTTCCTAAGACTCTATAACGAGTATTTTTATTTTAAAGATACATAAACCTACATATGTATGACTATGTTAATTTTTTTCCTATTTATTTCATCCACTTATCCAGTGTTTACTTTAAAATGATTACTAATCAGAATAATGTAGGTGTAAGTATCAATTAAATTTATATTTAAACAAGCATATCAATTATTCGAATATTAAGAAACAGTGAGAACTATATTTGTAAAATTTACATAGTTACATATTTACTGTAAAATAAAGTTGGTCATGTTCCATTATATCTTTTAAGTTATCAAAGAAAACATGAAAGCTAAACTATGCATGTTTCATGTATATGGGTTTATATGACCCTCAAATAATTTTTCTAACATATATTTTCTGACATCCTACTCCAATATTAATAATTGTTTATCATTTTTTTCCAACCGAACAAGTCAACGTTTGGTACTAGATTTTATATATATACATGCCATAATAAGGCTAGTCATTTGATTGGTTGCCTTCATTTTGTATATTCTCTCTCGTCTTTGCCTATTTTTCAATAGGGTTTTGGTCTCTATGAAAAAAGTTATTGAAGTATATATCTTGTGAAATATATCTTATACATATATTGTGAAGCTGTTTATATTCGACGTCGAATTGTCTTACAAAATCAATACCTTCTGATTTATTTAGGTGTATTGCGAAACTGGTTGTATTTGACTTAAAATTGTCTTCTCAAGACGAGTACTTTTTAATTATTGATCAAGTGTATACATCTTCCACGGGATATTTAGTGCACTTGAATCATTTATGTTCTTCATTTTGTATATTAGCCCTTACATTGACAGATTTTACCCCACAATTTTTGTTTTAGCCTGTGTGAAAAAATTTAAAAATATGGCATCTTAGTCAATGTTTTGCGAATTGTATATTTTTGAACATGTATTGCAACATGTGATATATTATGCATACAAATATCTTGTAAAAATAAATATTTTTAATTATTCACCAAGTGTGTACCTCTTGCACAAACGGTTAAATGTCCTCCATTAGCTGATTTATTGAAAAAAAGGATGGTCTTTTTTGTTTTTTATATTGCCCCCTCCTCATTAGCAGATCTATCAACACAATTTTTGGTTTTGGTCTTATTCATTTTGTATATTTCCCCTCTTATTGGCATATTTATTAACTAGATTTTGGTTTTGGTCTCTCTAGAAAAAAGTTTTAAAAAAATGTAATTTTAGTTAATATCTTGCTAAATTTATATATTTTTTTATGTGTATTGCAAAATTATCTTACAAAATGAATTTTTTTAATTATTCGGAAAACATGTACATAATTCATGGGTTGTTTAATGTCCTTGTCAAATATATCAACAACGTTTCTTGTATTATCTTCCTCCCTCTCTTATGCATATTTGTCATAAAGTATGTCATTCTTATCTTGCGTAGTTTCCTCTAAAGTCTGGTCATTATCTTCAATCATCATCTTAGTTTCATTTTTTTCTTCCTAATATTGTATATATTTTGTTTGAACAACCTCTTTACTCCATACTTCTAACCTCCTCACTACATACTTTTACATCTTTTGATTTTTTTAAGAACCTTACGGATCTTATCTCCATGTGGGAAATTAGTTTCTTTATATACTTAGATGTCATTATCAGTTAATTCAACAACCTTTTATTTGTCATTATTTACTAAAATATCATATGGTCGTCAATATTCACAAGAGGATCCTCATTCTCAACCCCAGCATTCACCACCTCTACAAATGTTTTTTTTCATTCTCTACGCTCGTATTTCCCACAGGGAAAAGTTCAAGTTCCATGCAGTAACATCATTAGTTTTCTCATCTTCCATGTCATTTATATATTTTACAGAAGGGTCAAGTTCGTCTTCATTCATAATATTTATTTCCTCAATCTGTTTCACCATTCGTTATCTTTTGGGTCAATGATTTGCTAAAGTGTCATGGATCTATTTTATTTTGCAACATGTGTTATCTTCAAACTTCTGCAACATAGGTAGTTGCAAAGTCGAATTCAGTTAAAAATTATTTTGATCAACATACTCTAATAGACTAAGGATCTTGTTCGTCAACGTGTTAATATTTTTGTCTTGGATTCTAACTTTTTTTAAAGTTTAAAATTATCTTTTTAATTTTTTTTATTATCACTTTTAGAAAAAATTTATATTTTGTTCCTATTCTTGTGTCTACCGAAAATATTTTACATAAGTCATATCTTTTGATGCAATATTTGTTTTTATCCTTATTTCACACTTCCTTTATCTTGTCGATTTCATGGCTTAACCACGAACTTAGATGATCTATCGTTACATGACTTACTGTCGCATGTTTTATGTCGTTTATCCTCTTTATTTGTTGATTCTGATAATGATATATATAATCAATAAGTAAAAGCGATCGGATAAATGGTTATTGTTTGAGCTTTGTATCGTTAGATGATAATTTTAACGTTAAATATGAATAATAAGGGCTAAAAGTGTAGTTTGTTGTAACTTATAACTAATTATGTTATTAATCCTCGTTTCTTATAAATTAGAGAGGAATTCAAGAAATAAAGGATGATTAACACTTTTGACTCATATCTGATTGAACTATGTTTCACTCTCTTTGTTTCTCTCTCTAAAAGACTTGTAAATTTATTTCTCATAAAGCAATTTTATTGTTCAATCTTAACACCGAAACTCAATTACTTAACATGCTCTTAATAGATTCATCTCTTGGTTTTCTGACAAATGTTTTTCTTTTTTCGAGGAGTAAAAGGGATCATAAAATAATATTATTGTTTGAGCTTTGTACAGTGAGAAGATAAGTTTAAAATTAAATATGAAGAGTAAAGGCAAAAATTGTAACTGTTTGTAACTTATAACTAATTCAATTATTAATCATCGTTTCTTATAGATAGGAGAGTAATTCAAGAAACAATGTATAATTAACACTTTTGAATCATATCTGACTGAACTTTATTTCTCTTTCTTTGTTTCTCTCTTTAAAAGAATTGTAGTTTTCTTTCTCAAAAATCACTTTTAGTATTCAAACTTAACATCAAAAATCAATTACTAAACATTGGCGACCACAGTGGAAGATTGCGAGGTACATGGATAGCAAATCTAAAACGATAAAACTTAAAATTAAAATTATCGATCAAAGTTACAATGGAATTATAAATTAGAACATATCCACAGTGTTTGTGGAAAGCAAAGTGTTGGAATCATGCTTGCTTTGAGAAAGAAATCAAGGTGATAGTTAGCGAAATAAACAACATGAATAATCAGATATAGATAATCGGATTAATCAATTATTATAAAAGATAACTGTAAAGAACAATGAGTTTGATCAAAGAGAGTAGAAAATCAAGTCAAGTAGGATGAAATCAAAGGTGAGACAACTTAACGTGGAATAAAAAAATTGGAAAACATGTGTGATGAATCTTACACAGATCGTCAAGTTTGAAGTGACAGTATGAAAACATATTTCCAGTCAAACAGAAAAAACCATTCTTCATGAAAGGAAAAGAAATACAAACATCTATATATTTTAGCTAGTGATAGTGAATTCTTTAGTTTGAATTATGAGGATTATTCATTTAAACAAGAGAGACATTGGTGTTCTTCGAATGGAGAGGGAAGTCGATATCCGAAATTGCGCAAATAGCATAGATCGAAGAAGGAAAGTAAGCCTTGAAATATGAGGGATAACCCATGGTACGAGGGTAACACATCCAACCAGTATGTCAATATTGTGGAGCAGAACCTATATGTAGTTATGGGAACAACTGGAGTTGATCAGTATATACAAGGAGTAGATTGGATAAATTCTCATTTGTCTGGTGAAATTAAGTCGATACCTCATCTTAGGCGCTTTGATATTTTGAAAGTTTAAAAGTTTGATAGAACATAGGATCCTAATGATCACGTTGAGTAGTTTAAAAATTATGATGAAATTCGAAGATGATGATAGGCTAGTATGTAGAGCATTCTCGCAAATTTTTAAGGGAATTCCATTAAAGTGGTACAATAGAATTTTGAGGGGATCAATAACCAACTTTAGGATTTTTTACACTGCATTCCGAAGACAATTTGTGAGAAGCAAAGAGATACAAGCTAATGGTGATACTATTATACAATACAAAGAGGCGGTAATGGAGAAATGAAAATATTATACCAGGCGATCCGTGTTAACAAAGACATAGTTGGAAGATTGTGAAAAGCTTGTTACCATGGTAGCCTTTATGCAAGGATTACTTCCACGTGATTTAATGCCTCAAGTTGAAGAATAAATTAAGGTGAAAGAGTCGACAAGAGTTCAAAGTGGGTCGATTTCTATTCAACAAAATTCGGGGCATGCACCTTCTAGACAATGACATCAGGAAAGCTCTTCGAATTCCCATGTACCATCGCGTTTAAGGGAGAACACTAGTCATTCTCCTCAAATAGAAATAGCACCTCCTCAATCTATTAGTTATCAACCTCCTCGGGTGAGTCCCAACCAGTGGATAAGACTAGAATATTTTGTGGAGTTAACTAAGAATGTGGCAACGATCTTTGAAAGAGCCAAGAATCATGTTAACTTTAGAAAACTAGCTTTAATAAATAGGCCGATGGATGAGCTAAACTACCATTGTAGGTACCACAATGACATAGGGCATTATCCTGCTGATTGTATATCATTAAATTAAAAATTTAGATTTTGATAGAAAAATGGAAATTTAATGACTTTTATTAGGGATAGAGCAGTAGACGGAACAACCTGAAGCACGTCAAAACAACATGTTGTTAACAAAACTTCAAAGCAGGAAAATACGTTGATGATCATGGATTTTAAATTGGAAAGGTTCGATGCGGCTTTGGAATTTTAGATTCGGACCCAAATCATTTAATTCTAATGGTTGTGGATGAACTAATAGTTCAAGGAAGGGTTTGTAGTTTGTGTGAATATTTTGAGTCTCTAACAATCTTCGGATGAGACACGATAACTAATGATACAAAAAGTTCAAGGAAGAGGCATGTGGTGAGTTTGACAACTCACTTGGAATGTAAAATATCCACCCACCTGTATGGGAATAAGGAAACACCCTTCATTATGTTTGACAAACACGGTCTAAAGATTATAGATGGGGCCCATGAGGATCCAGTAGTAATATGTGCAAAAATTATAGGGACTGAGATCCGACGTATTTTGATTGATACCGGTAGTTCAGCAAATGTATTATTCAAGTCAACATATGAGAGGATGCGCAACCCACCCATGATTCTTCAATTTGAGTGTACCATAGTTGGGTTTATAAGAGTAATAACACATGTTATCGGGGAATTCAAGGGGAAGGTTTGGTTAGGAAAAAGCTCTTTTAAGAAAAAAGTTCATGTCTTATTCAAGTTGTCGAATTGTCAAACCTATCATCCAGAAAATAAGAAATTTTTTAGTAGAAACGTTAGCTGCAATTATAGCAGAAGTAGATCATCTTTCTAAGGTTGGACATATATGAGAGGCACAATACCCATCATGGGAGACGAATCGAGTTATTGTTAAAAAGAAGAATGGAAAGTGGAGAATATGTTTTGATTTTACTAATCTAAATAGGGTATACCATAAAGATACATTTCATATTCCTCGGATCAGTCAGCTTGTGTATTTGATGTTGGGAAATATGATTCTCTCTTTCATGGATGTATTTACAGGTTATAATCTAATTCAAATGAATAGGAAAGTACCACGTTTATCACCGATCGATGATTGCATTATTATCAAGTCATGTCATTTGGTCTTATGAATGCAGGGGTAACATATCAAAGATTAGTAAATAAGGAGTTTTTTTCTCAAATTGGGAGAAATATTGAAGTTTATATTGGTGTGGATAATAATTGCCTGAGGGTAGGCTGGTAATTTCAGTATGTGTTTTATGGTGGTGTGTGGGTGTCTAAATGTTTAGAGTAGAGAGTAAAGAGATAATTAAGCAGCTTGGTAGCAGTTAATTCTCATTACCTATAGTTAATGCAGGTGGTTGGGTATTTATACCCTGATGTTTGGGCCCTTATGGGCTTTCGGGTCATGTTTAATGGACCCGGGTCATGTTCAAAGACCCATGAGCTCTAAGTAGGAGAGCAAGTAGCTTAGTCAAGAAGTGTTTAGGTTTTTTAGTACTTTTGTCATAGTTCGAACAGTCCTATGGTCATAGTGTTCAAAGTGATCTGTTCGGTCCGGAGGCCTTGGACTGATCTGTCTGTGTCCGGGGAGCATGCTGAATTCGGACTCATCATATATTGATGACATGTTGGTCAAAATTACATCGGATGACTAACACTTACAAGATTTGAAGGAAAATTTCTTGAATCTCAAAGCTATTCGTTTAAAGTTGAATTCGGAGAATTGTAACTTTGGAGTTAGATCAGGGAAATATTTATGGTATATCATAAGTGAAAATCGAATATAAGCTGATCCTGATCAGTTAAAAGCTTTGGTATCAATGATTTCACCTCAGACAATCAAAGAAGTGAAAATCTTGACAGGGAGGTTAGCTGCTCTAAATAGATTCATCTATCGGCATTGTGACAAATGTGGTCTTTTTTTTAAGTTTTGCATCGATCAAAGGAATTCACGTGGACACCAGAATGTGAGTTTGTGTTTTAGAATATTAAAGAACATTTATTATTACTTGTAATTCTGTCGAAGCCACAAATTTAAGAGCAACTATTTTTTGTATGTAGAATTGTCAGATTTTGCTGTCAGTGCTGTGTTAATAAGGGAGGAATGAGGAGCTTCTCGACCAGTATATTATGTAAGCAAACGTTTTTGGCTTCGAAAAAATGGTACTTAAGGCTTGAGAAGTTGGTTATGACTTTGGTGATAGCTGCTAGGCAAATACGCTCTTGTTTTCAAGCTCATAAAATTGTTGCTCACACTTCTTTCCCGTTGAAGAATGTATTACCACGACCGAATATCTCTGGTAGAATGAAAAAGTGGTCGGTTAAGTTATGAGATTTTGATATAAACTTTTCTCATTGGACAACTATTATGGCTCAGGCTTTAGCAGATGTTTTGGTTGAATTTCATTCGAACCGATCCGAGAAGGAAACGGTAAGAGAATTACTAACAGACAACTTAGCGTGGATTGTTCGAATATATAGAGGTTCCAGTATATTGGGATCAAGTGAGCGTGTAAAATTGATTACTCCTTCTGGATAAGCTACATACCAGGCCATCTAGTTTGGATTTCATGCGTCGAATAACGAAGCAGAGTATGAGGCAGTTTAGCTAGTCCAAGGCTTACAAGTATTTGTGGGGGAAAACGGTTCATTCGGAGACAGATTCACAGTTAGTAGCGAATCACATAACGAGGGTATCTAAGGATAAGAAAGTTCAACTTGTTTTATATCTTTGTGAGCTTCGAGGATTAACTCTTAAGTGTGATAAAGTGATTGTTGAACACATCAGTCGAGGGGAAAACACAGTTGCAGATTCTTTAGCAACTATAGCATGTGTGAAGGAATATCCTTGGATATTATTACAAGAAAGTCCATCTATTTTTTCAAAGTTAGAACAGTGCAAGTATTCCAAGAATGTGTTTGTAACTAAAGATAAAGTTTGAGGTGATTGGAGATTTGAAATTACAAAAAATTTACTTACAGGAATATTGCCCAAAGATATCAAGTTAGCTCAGCGGTTGAGATATAAAGCCCATGGTTATACAGTATTGGATGGAGTGTTATATAAAAAGTCTTTGAGTATACTTTTATTATGATGTTTGGGTAGGAATGAGTTTCATGAACTTTTATCTAAACTGCATGATAGAGTAGGTTCTGCTCATTGTGGATTCCAGGGTTTGATAATTAGGGTTTTGTTGGCTGGATACTATTAGCCTTCAACAATGAGTGATTCTAAAAATTTGGTACGAAGCTATGATACTTGTTAACGATTTACAAAATATATTCATAAACCGGTAGAATCGCTAATTTTAATTCCTGAAGAGGTTCATTTTGATAGGTGAGGAATAGATTTAGTATAGCCATTTCCCATGGCTTTGGGAGGACGACAAACAATTGTTATGGCAGTATACTATTTTAGTGAAGTGGACAGAGGCTGAACCATTGTGAGGTACAAGAGCTAAAAAATGTTATCAAATTCATTATGAATAATATTTGATGTAGTTTTTGAGTTCCTCAGAATATTACTACATATACCGACCCTTAGTTTAACAATAGAGAAATGAATTCTTTCTGCAATTCAAGAGAAATTATACAGTGTTTTTCAACACCTTTTTATCCTAAAGCAAATGGACAGGTGGAAGTAACGAATATGCTTATTTTAGAAGGTTTAAAGAAAAAGTTGACATGTGATGTTGGGAAATGGCCTAGTTATTTACAAGAAGTTTTGTGGGGTTATAGAACAACACCTAGAGAAGCAACTTACGAGACTTCTTTTTCCTTACTATATATGATTGATGTTGTGAGCCTTTCAGAATCAAATCTACCATCTTATATAATACTTCATTACTTCGAGGATAATAACGAGGAGACGAGAAGAATGTGACTTGATTTAATTGAAGAAAATAGGATTATGGTGCATTTGGATTCGACCCATTAGCAAAATTTGATGAGAAATAGCTATAATTAGAAGGTAAGGCGAAGGAATTTCAATATGCGAGAAAAAGTGTTGAGGAATGTATTATTGCATACGAAGGATAAAAGGCTGGGAAAAATGGCTCCAAACTAGGAAGGTCCTTATTTGGTGATAGAGAGTATCAAACCAGGTACGTATCACATCCAAGATAGAGAGGGGGGACGTTTGCAGCCTCCTTAGAATATCGAGCATTTAAAGTTGTATTGTGAGTAGTTATTTATGCATTTATGATATTGTTGATTGCTTACTTGTCTAGCTTGTACAATGACATACTCTCTCCTCTCTTGGTTGCGTGAGACGGTTTTAAAGATGTGTCATATATATATAAATTTCTTTTGATTGGCCAACATTTTGTTTTGCTACGTGATAATAAGTTTATTATTTTGTAAATTACACAAGGACTGCTCATATTTGGGTAATTTACGAACGAAAAAATCCAAGGTGCTAACGTTCAGTAAAGCATTGCTCAAAGTGCAAATTTATATAATGTTAAACTCGAGGTGCTAACGTTCATTAAAGCATTGTTCAATGTGAATTTATATGATCATATAATTTGAAGTGCTAACATCTATTTAAAGCATTGTTCCAAGTGCCAATTTGAGTGACAATATAATTCGAAGTGTTAACGTCCATTTAATGCATTGTTTGAGGTGTCAAACTGAGTGACGATATAATTCTAAGGGATTCATTTAAAATGACAATTTGAGTGGCGATATAATTCAAAGTGTTAACGTTCATTTAAATCATTGTTCGAAATGCCAATTTGAGGGGTGATATAATTTGAAGTGTTAACGTCCACTTAAAAACATTATTCGAAGTGCTAAACTTAGTGATTATAAAATTAAAAGTGTTAACATCTATTTAGAGAATGGTTTGAAATGTAAATTTGAGTGGTAACAAAATTCAAGGTGCTAGATATTTGATGATGTATTTTTCGATTACACGACTTCTACCAAAATAAAGTAGCGACACTTAACATTTTTCAACCAAAAAAAAGTGATAATCAGTATTATACACTTAGCACCACATACATAAACACTTACCCAACAAAGTAACCACAGACACCACGGATAACAAAATAACAACAGTGTTAAAAAAATCAAATGCAATACCACTTTATAGTTTCCCTCTCCATCATTAGGAGTGGTATTTGAGCTTTCTTCTAAGGAATTCCCTTCTTGATCTGAAGCACCTTATGTACTATCTTCACCATCCTCATAATCTGAGTATTCGGATGATTCATTTGTGACAGTGACAAAGGCCTCTCTAGGGCGTCGCTCTATCGGAATTAAATTCCATAAGTTTGTTAAGTTTACCCTCAGAAACGCCTAATGAAATCGCGAAGCAAAGAGATTCTTGTTTGTTCTTCAGTTTTTTTTATGGAAGTAAGACTATCCAGTTCATTTTTATCCATTTCGAATTTGATGGAAATGTTTTTTTCTTCCTTGGCTTTCGTTTTAAACGATTTTAAATCCTCAATAGATTTATTTCTTCCTCCCTCATTTTTGTCGCATAGTTCCTTCAGGGATGAATACTTCGTATGTTCTTCGTTTAATTCAACTTTGTATTTAGTTTTGAGGTTGTCCCACTCAGTATTATGGTTAGACTTAAGTTCTTACTTTTCTTGGTCATTAATCACGACCAAACGACATTTGATTTGGATGACTCATTCTTTGACCAAACGACATTTCAGTTACAAATGTCCTGAGGAGTTTTTGTTATAAATAGGCTCATTCTTCCACCAGATTACATCCTTTGCAAAATTCTCCAATTTGTTTCACACATATTTGAACTCTTCGTATAATTTTTTTTGGATGTATCTTCGAGGCCGGAGAAAATTCGAAGTATATTTAACATTTTCTCAAGGTTTCCCTGTCATGATGAGGATGATAGTTGTCATATATATCAAGATTATTTGAGGAAGAAACTCAAGGAGAAGATGAACTTAGACTTTAAGGCAAATTAGCTTATGTAATTTGGTTGCCGATTTGCATAATATAGTATTGGATTTGTTGAATTTGAGGGTTCGTGTCCCTATATAAATCTTGGGTTTCATTTTCACCAAACATGTCTTCATCAATCACATTCTCTGTTCCTTGGTTGTATGTTTCAAGAACTTCTTGTCTTTTTTCTACCTTCTCGATATTTGGGGTCGGATTTGGATGAGGCACATTAACTATATTTTCTGACACGATTGTTGGATGAGATTTTTCAAAGACTCCATTGGATTTTCTGTTTGTTTTCTTTGAGTTTTATTTTGCTTCGGATCGGTGGATGAGCTACCTTGGGATTTTTTATTCTTATTCTTTGGAGGTAAGTGACTCCGCGATTTATTCTGAACATGAAGTATGACGCATGCATTAGGAGCACCAAGCTTTTTCACGACATCTCTTGGATTATGGGGCTCCATTAGTTTTCCAGAAGGGACGACAGAATTTGGAGAGATCTTCTATAGATGGCTCATAACAAAATTCAGAGGCTGGAAGGCCTTGTGAAATTCATTACACCATGTTTTTCTGCCCATTCAGATAGTTTGGAAAATATGTGTTGGGCAACAGCTCGGTCAATTTTGTACCCCCTCTGAATTTTTACAAGGAACAATAATAAATGAAAGCTTTGAAACGTAATTATAAATGAAATATTTGTATCACTTACTAGTGTCTTTCCATTTGAGGTTCAACCTTGAAGGAATTTCATCATAAAATGTTTCCCATTTTCCCAAGCTCTAGAGATAAATAAAAATCTCTGCTTCCAAAATTTGTCAGCTTCGAGGAGATCATCAATCATTTTGAGGAAGTCTCCAAGCGTGAGATACTAGAAGGGTATCACCGGATTTTTGAAAGGGGTATTTGGTCAAGTATTGAAGCCATTATGTTGGATAGCAATATGAACCACAGGTTTGGACTTGCTTGCATCAAACACAAGTCAATAATCTTGAAGTAATCTACTATGAATGGGTTCAACGGAAATCGAAGGCCCCAGTTTATGATCTCAGGATAGACCACGAGTTCTTTTTCTAAACAAGAGAGTGGAGTCTCTCCTACCACCGACAGCCGAAGAGTGATGTCATCTGGGATACCCCATTTTGTTTTTAGAATCTCCACCTCTGATTTGTTTTAGTACTCATATTGCACGTTTTTAGTGCAATAAGGTACTTAAGGAGAACTTTCTTCAGACTCATACTTAAGTTTGCAGTACTATCTTTGGGTAAATTGACATTTTTTTTCTTCTTCTCTTTTTTCTGTGGAGCTTGCTTTTTTAAGATATTATCCTCGGATTCCAAATGAGGAATGTTGTCTACATTCGGAATATTTGAGTCAGTTTATGTTCTAGATTCTGACTCAACAATCCCCTTGGAGGTTTATCTTTGATTTGAGGAGGAGTAGTGTTAGTAAAGGTTTTTTAAGATTATCAAAGGTAATTGTATTAGTGTGTTGGTTGATCTCCGAAGGAATTGCATATGACATTTTGTTTATCACAACCTTTTTCTTCGTAGGAGGTGAATCTGGGGTAGGGTTTTAAGAAGTATTGATATCTTCAAAATCACCCATTGCTACAAATGTATTTTTTTGAGGATATTGGCTTTTTTGACAAAATGCTCCTGAATATATTCGCGGTGTTTGTTTTTGGTTGATTCGAGGAGAAGCTTGAGTATTAGTAGAAGATGTTTATGTTTATTTTTTAAGAGATTTCTCTTGTGTTTGTTTTTGGTTGATTCGAGGAAGAGTTGGAGTGTTGGAAAAATATACTTGTGTGGGATTTCGAGGAGATTTCTCTTTTATTTGTTAAGGGAATTTTTGTGAGAAGGCTTTAGAGACTAGCTGAAAAATATTTTGGTTTTGATCAGGGTTGAAGGCTCCGGATAAGGTGATGCGAGTGGGAATTGTTGGGGAATTACCAATAACACATGTTGCTTGATATTCGGCAACCCTCTTAGTGATGTTGAAGTAATCGTAGATTCCCAAGATGTTTTTTTTCATAAACTAATACAGTGGTAGTTTTTCAAGTCAGACGAGAATAGAGTAAATAAATTTGGATATGCTTGAGAAAGGATGAACACGAGGATGATAACAGTAGAGTAAAAATCTCTTTTGCAATTTTCTCTCTCTATCTCTAGAATTTATGTTGGATAGGAAAAGTGAGGACTGAGAGAATATATATAGAAGAAGTGGAGAAAAAAGAGTTGTTTTTACAAAGAAGGAATATGAAAAGTTGATAGGAGTCGATAGGTCGAAATACGGATTGACAGGTAATGGTTACCTAGTCTAAAGTAGACTGACACGTGTAGGGTATCAGGATTGGTGAGCACGCGTACAAGAAATCATCTACAAGATTCTATTCTATTGTACATGAATACTTAATATGGTCATGAAAATATCCGACGTGATGGCAGAAAGGTCATATAATAAAGAAAAGTCTCGCAAGTGTGAAAGTATATTTTTGAGGCGATCATGGAAAGTGTCTAAGGCAGTTGTCAAAACATTTTTGAAGAAGTCATGAAGAACACAAAAAGATTTCTGAGTGAGATTAGAAGTTTTGTTCAAAGTAACCTGAAGCAGTTTTAGTCCTTCTTTAGTAGTCTTCACAAGGACTAGAAAGGATACTTATAAGGATATAAATAATCAAAGAGTAAAAGCGATCAGAAAAGGGTTATTGTTTGAGCTTTATATAGTTAGAGGATAATTTTAATGTTAAATATGAAAATTAAGGGCTAAAAGTGTATTTGTTGTAACTTATAAATAATTATGTTATTAATCCTCGTTTCTAATAAATATGAGACGAATTCAAGAAATAAAGGATGATTATTTTTTACTCGTATATAATTGAACTCTGAATTTTTCTCTTTGTTTATCTCTCTTAAATACTTGCAGTTTTATTTTTCAAAGGTAACTTAATTTTTTAATCTTAACACCAAAAATAAATTACTTAACAGTTTCAAATTCCTCTCTTTTGGTTCGCCTAAAATAAGACTTTATAAACCTAAGAATAAAATGTAGGATTTAGTTGCATTGTAAAACTAAATTTGTAATTCTTGTTAAACTATAATTATTATTATTGTGAATTCGACATTATTAAATCTAATGCAAAACTAATGTTAACTTTCATGGGAAACTAAAGTTAAACTGTTTGTGAAATAATGGTTAAGATTATTGGGAAACATTACTTATAGCATACATGTAAGATATCCTCGTAGCTTCGTTCTAGTTCACACCATTTCAAGCCATGAGGCATTAAGGGTTTGCCAGTTGGAATTGTTCATATTGTCGTGTGTTATAGTATAAATGGTTGTACCTAAATGTTGGAAAAATAAATGACATAATAATTGGTGGTATACTTTTATAGTAACAAAAATGTTGAGTTACTAACTAGTAGTATAACTACACCTCTTACGCAAATTTTAGAATAGTCGGGTAAATAGTTTCTTCATTAAACTTATCAGTTTTTCTTTAATCACTTTAGTCCAGTCGTAGAAATTGATTTTATCTAAATCTTCGATATTGTGAACTAAGGTTGAAGCTATCATGTATCTTGAAGTGAAGAAAATTAAGGTAGAGCATTTTAATAGTATAAGGAGTAAAAATGTATCACGTATACTTTGAGAATCATATCATGTTATTATTCCTTTTATAATTCCATCCAAACAAAAGATTAAGTTAAGTGATAGAGTTGTAAGTAAAATCATTTAGTAGTAAGTTAAATTTATTACTTTTATATTTTTATTTGTTATATGTGGAGGGGGTTCTTATATATTTTTTATTCTTCAACATATCCTTAAATTATGTGTTAACTATACGTGAATTCTCCTCTTTGTCGTCCATCATCCTGGTCTCAAAGATCTTTTTATTAAATGTAATTCATTTTTTCCTAAACTTGATAACAAAAATATCTTTGACATTGTTTTTTATGAACCTCGCGTATTTTTTACAGAACTTATATGTTTTTTGCCTAATGTTCTACGTCTTAATAACTTCACATATTAAGTACCAGCCTTTCTGATTGGATAAGCAAACCATGTGTTCTTCTCTCAAACAATGTTTTCAAGAGAGTATAGAATGGTGTGCTCTTCATACTCTTAATATGGTGTTTTTTGTAGAACATTGAATCTCATTCTCTAAAATATACAGTATCGATCGGTAGTTTACCGACCTATTAGATGGTGTGGTGGATTTGGTATAATAAAAATATTTGGGAGATTTGACAGAGTTGGACAAGTTGTCAGATTTGAAAGATCATCTCATGTTTCCTACATAATAATGTTGTATTTGAGAAAATAACTATCATTTTATGTATGCCAAATAAATATTGTTTAATGTATTTGAAATAGATTATGTTTATGGTATGAAAAACAAGTAGTGTTCGTTGTATTCGAAATCAATCATCATAAAATCCCGTGTTACTTTTTAATGAACAAACATGTACTTATTTAAATATGTGAAACATCAAACTTTGTGAGAGGTTAAGTGATACTAATTAGGAGAGCATAAAACTTACAAGATGTTAATCAACATCTAACTTAGACAACAATATACATGAAATACCTTATACAAGATTGACAAACTTTCATACATCATCAGGTTAAGGACTAAAATTAAAAAGGTTTTTAAGACTGATGCGGTTTAAAGGAGGGTGTTATCTATGATCGAGTTGTTTTTGTATCAATTAGGGTATGTAACACGACGACATACATGAAAATAAGAAAAACTCGAAATTTGATAAAAACAAACTATGTTGATGATACTAGATTAAGAAAAATGGAAACATATTAAGGGCAAAAGTGAGAAAAATGGTGTGGTATGGTTCACATATTCAAGAAAGAAAGAGGATGAAAGTCCAACCGAAAACGACCAACCAAATGACTTGTCTTGATTCTATTCATATCATTTGTTATATGTAGTTTGTAAGGATCCACCACAATATATTTCGACCTAGAAAAATTTTGATGGTTAAAAGATAAATCAAAATTATACGACATAACAAAAAATAAATATCAAATAACCGATATAAAGACATACATGATGATCTCTCATCACGTATACACATGTGATATCTTTTGGTTATCCATCTGAAAGAAGTGTTTCTTTGCACGGTACATATAGAGTATCCTAGATATGAGACAAGACAATAAAGTATGAGGTGGAAAATGGTCACAATAAGTAGCCCGTTGGTTGGCAACTAATCCAATATTCAAGTCGGGCATATACTCAATATTGTTCAAAATATGTTAATTGATTATCATATTGAAGTTCTATATCCTAAACTTCTAAATAAAACAATCTTATCATTTGCGATTTTTCTCCTTAACAATATTCTATCTATTTTTTTAAAGAAATTACTTAATAAAGATCTAGATATGTAATATTCGTCGGACTGGATGTTAGTCAGGTAAGAAATATAATGATGCATGAACTGTGATATGAAATTTATCAATCATATTTTTAGAATTTGCAGTCGATAGGCTATCTTGACCCCTTAGTTCATTATATCGAAACATATCGATAACCCATTTTGCTCCCGTAAGCTGAACGCGAGGCTTGGTAGATAATATTTTCCAATAAGTTAGGTAGTATCTTTAAGACTTGAATGCTTTCTAGTGAAAAAAAGTTTCATTATTTCTTAAGAGTATATGCCTTTGTTTAGTGGCACTTGTCTCATTTTAACGAGAGTGACCTTTAGTCTTCAGAATTCGGGACCTCTTTCAAGTTAAGAAACTGAGTCATAATTTTCTTCATTGATCATTTTTTCCATAAGGAGAGATTTTCCCTGATAGTGGTGTGATGTTTCTTTGGGAAATGCTTTACAACTTATGATATATCAGTAACTCATTTCACTTTATTATACTTTGATGGTCATGAGGAGTTGAGGAGTATGCTTTGTTTTGGTTTGGTGAATGACCTAAGGCTATGGAATGCTCAATTTCATAGCTTCTTCATTTTTTAAAATTTGTATCTCTTTGAATTCCCCTTTTTGTCTCTTTGTTTATCTCGTTTTAATATCTTAAGATACATGATATATAGGTATAGTAAAATACACACATACTTGTAACTCTGAATTGTAAGAGGACATATACCATTTTTCCAGAGGTTGTTCCATGAAGTTTTTTCTTATATAAACCTCTTTTTTTTTCATTTTTGACTCATACGTATTCAAGTTTTTCACTCTTACAATTGATATCTTTAAGACCTAGAGATAAGTTGCAGCATTTTCTTACTCCAAAATTTTTTTACTTCCAAAACTTTATACATAAGAACTTCTTTTATCATTTTTATTGTCTACCGTTAGTGTCGTCATCCCTTTTAATTATTGTTGCATTTTATTTTCCTTTAAGATTTATAATTATCTTATTTATTTCTAGTTTTATTTTTATTAAAATAGTAGATGAAGGAGTAGTTCCAGAATATGAATGATATTATTTGAAAGGTAAGCTCACGTATGTAATTTATTCATAACATAATATAATTTCAGTGTCAATGGACACATAATGGATTCATAAAACAGTCTCAATTCATGTTTGTATATATTTTCACATTACATTCCAAATCCATAATCTCAATAATGAGAGGTTTTATATATTTACTACTAAGGGGTTTGTGTGACTTTTTAAAGTTATTTATTTATTTATTTTTTACTACTATACATATGTTATATTTGGATGATATTCTATATTTACTTCTTTTGGAATATATTTTATTTTATTTTCTTTATTGGATAACTCTGGTTGCAGTTTTTTTTTAAACAAATAATTGTATATACTTTACAACAACATATGTGTTGTTACAAGTGGTTTAGGTCATAATGATAATTTATGTATGTTATATAATACTTTCAATTACTATATTGATATGCATGTATCTCATAAAGTAATTTCTGAACAATTAACATAATTTTATCACGATTATTTTGGCCATATCTCTAATAAGAGGATTATCGAGCTTGTTGATACTAATATTTTAGATAATCTTGATTACATCAACTTTGAGACATATGTTGAGTGTAAAAAAGGAAAACAAATCAAATAGAAAAAAGTATGATTCATATTACACAACATAAGTCATAAATTTAATCCATATAAACATGTGTAGACCTTCCCTACATTGTTGTGAAACAGTAAAAAAACATTTATATAATTTATAGAATACCATTCACAATATGGTTATCTTTATATATGTTTTGAGATATATAAATATAAGTTCAAGTCCTTTAAGGCTGTGGTTGATTTACAACTCGGTAAAGGCGCAAAACTATCATATATGACCACAATGGTAAATATTATAATTGGTATGATGGATTTGATGAAAAACATCCTAGATCATATTCTATATACCTAAAGTCGTATCAAAATGTTCTTTATGCATCATGTGAGGTTCATCCACAATAAATGGTATACGTGAACAATGACACCGCATATGAAAGAAATTTATGAGTATGATTACTCATATGATTTTACTCGTTTCACATTGGAGATATGTCATTAAGGGCATATAGCCGAACGAGCAAAAGTTGGAATCCAAAATATTCAGACGTCACTTTATAGTTTATTCAAGCCACTCACGTTGTTATAATGTTTACTTTTTTAGTAAGTGTATAATTATTTAAATGAAGACTGTAAGTAATATGTCTCATTGGGTTGCTCCAATAAGTGAAGCATTCTCTTTAGGCCCTAAATTCTTTCTAGTGAAAAAAATGTTCACCATTTCTTACAAGTATGTACCTTTATTTAGTGGTACTTGGCTCATTTTAACGAGTGTGACCGTTAGTCATCGAAATCTAAGACCTCTTTCAAGTAGAGAAACTGAGTCGTAAATTTATTCAATGATCATTTTTTCCATGAGAAGGGATTTTCCCTCATAGTGGGTGGTATTGTTTTGGGAAATGGTTTACAACTTATGTCATATCAATAATTGATTTCACTATATTATACTATGATGGTCACGAAGAGTAGGGCAACATACTTTATTTTGGTTAAGTGACCGACATGAGGCTATGAAGTGCTCAATTTTCTAGCCTCTTTATTTTCTTAAATTTTTATCTTTTTGAACTCCTCACTTTGTATTTTTGTTTATCCCATTTTAAGGTTTTAAGATTCATGATATGTAAGTAAAATAAAATCCACATATACTAGAATTGTGAGAGACTATATACCATTTTATTAGAGGTTGTTCCATGAAGGTTTTTTCTTATATAAACCTATTTTATTTTTATTAATGAGTCACATATATTCAAATTTTTCATTCTTACCTATGATATTTTTAAGAGATTGAGATAAGTTGTATCACTTTCTTACTCTAATTTTTTTTTTACTTCGAAAACTTTATACACAAGAACTTATTTTTAACCATCTTTTATTGTCTACTATTAGTATCGCCATCCCTCTTCATCATTGTTGCACTTTATTTTCCTTTAAGATCTATAATTATCTTTTTTATTTCTAATTTTATTTTGATTGAAAGATCGGATGGAGAAGTAGATGTAAAATATTTAAGACGTACATGAGCCCATCGCGATATAAAATAGGTTCATGTATGACTACATTAGTTGGGCTAAATTTATATGGATCAATTGATGTTGAATGCATACCATATAATCTTAGTTTTTAATATCTTATTTGTCATAAAAGTAATTTTGGTTCTTCTCTTCACATTATTGTGTTGCTTGAAGCATAATCATAACACCATATTTTACTATACAGACCAAGCCACATGGATGGTTAAGGATCTACCTCATTCCACTCAGTAGTTGAAATACTACTTATTTTCCATCAAGATGGACTGGTCATCGTCGTCATATGGGGGTATGGCCTTGTTCGTATTGAGTTTATTAGTCATCTAAGTTTTCGACCCTTCTACACCTTAATGAAAATATCTTTATTTTATCCTTATTCGTGGGTTATTTTTTGTTCAACTAAAAGAGCAAAGAAAACATATCAGCCAAATGAAGAATATGATCCCTAACTCGATTTTCTTATTACGTCAGTTGATCAAACGTTTGACATCATCAAATCGCATCTACACTATACCGACGTACTTCAACTCTCATATTATCTTATTTATTCCATCTATATCGAAGTGTTTGTTATGTCTCTTTAAGTGAATCTTACGGTTTGTTATATTAGATCGATGCATAATAAGATGATGGTTACTATCGTTTTTCCAACAAAAGGGTAGCATCTGACGATTAGTGTTTCTGCCTTCCCATACCTGAAGCATCATGGTCTCTAAAAGTCCTTTAAGAATGTATCTAATAAAGAGTTTATAGGCTTATTGGACTCCAAAATGCTATTATTTTCTCTATATAAGAGCACGTCAATATTGGTCAGAGGTACGTATGTTAGAGATTCCATAAGTTCTCGTGACTTCAAGAATTGTATGAAAAAGTGATACACGACTTACTTCAACGTTGGGATACAAAGGGCACAAAAAATGTTAAGAACCAATGCCCCAAGTAGTTTTATTATGGCTAATGATTGGTTTTGTTTTATCCTAGAAGCACTTGTCAAATAAGTACATTGGATTGGTAACCAATGTTGGGAGTACGATATCTTCGCGAGAGACTTATTTATCTAAAGTCCTTAGGTTCGTTATTGCTTAGGGCCAATAAGTCAGTAGAGATGGTGATATGATTTGTATATGCGGGTATCCAACTAGAGCCAACTCAATTGGTTAGCGTATCTGAACTTTATAATTTGCATGAAATTAATCATAGATCTTAATATATATTACGTACCAAATTTACACCATGTTAAAATTTAAAAAGTTGCGTATATAATTCCACTTCACCCAATGAATATCTGTTATTTAAAATTTAATTAATATAAACATTGTATATTATTACACATAAAATTTTGATTTGTACATGATTATTTGCTATTTTTATATTTATAATGTCATTTTTAATAGGTTTGTGATTATTCCTCTACTAAAGCTATATTCAAAATTATAAAACAAAAATTAAGTGAAAAGAAACTTTACTAAGAATTAAAAAAATTAATTTATAAAAAAGGACCCAAATCCAACGAATTAAAACTTAATACAATTGAGAGGCTCCAAAACAATTGCCGAAAATTAAATAATTGGTAAAAATTCAGCTTTGAGTTGAAGAAGATTAGAGATGAGCTTCAAAATCCTTAGAGCTTTCAGCTACAAACCAGAAGATGATTTATATGGGGCAATCTCAAGCGAATTAAGCCAAATACAAGCTAAGCCCTAATAGAGCTTGAAGAAGAAGAAGAAGATGCTAGATTTCTTTATAAATAACATATATTTCTCAACATAAAGGTTGAAGAAGACAGTGCAACAGTACTTGTTTTCTTGATAAAGGTATGGTTTCAGAATTTGAATATGCTTCATCTACCAGGATTGACAGAGTACCTTGATTATGCAAAAAATACTAGGATCTTGGGAACGACTAATGGAAAGCCAAATGTTTGATAAATGTTCTCGACAATATGACATTTGTAATAGAGATCCACGATTGAGTTAAAGAGAGCGGAGATATGCAAGGCTCAAACTGGAATAGAAGCTTCAATATTTTCATGGAATACCCTTCGCAATATAAAGTAAAGAGCTATGGAAAAACTAGTAAACTATTTAAAATTTCAAGAAATCGATTGATTCAACTGGTGATTTGACCGACGATGTTTTATTCTTTGAACATGTGATTCTTCGGTCAACAAGAGGTTGATACTCGGATTCAGTAGGTGATTCAACCAACAGCTTCTTATTACTGTTACTGATTATTTTTAATAGGTGGTTGATATTTGAATTGAACAGTTGTAGACTGATTCAACTGATGATTTGGCCGAAGACATTTTAGTAATTCAGCCCGAATTTCTTCGTTGAACAAGTGGTGATTTGGCCCAAGAAATTTTAGAGGTTAACACTCGAATTGAACAAGTGCTAATTCATCTTATCAACACCAGTAATGTTTTTTAACACTTGAATTGAAATATATACAACCAAAACTTTTGACAGACTTCTTCTTATGCAGTAAATCGCAGTGAGGTTGACAGTGTTGTTGGTTTGGCCGATGGAATATTGACAATTATCACTGTAAGTATGGCATAGGGATTTGATGAATGTGATATCGGGTATGTTCTTCGATGGGGATTCACGATAAAAGGTAATGGAACCCGTTTTCTTGATAAGTGATTTAGCTTTCGTTAGTTGTCTTGTTACCTTTTCAAACGAGTTGCTTTGATTTTTTTTAGGCTTCTCGGGGGATTTAATTTTTCTTTTCTCATTTTTTTCGTTTAGCTTCCTCTTGAATTCCTGGTTTTTTTAATGGTGGCTTGAGGTGATGCTGGAATACTTCAAGTTGATTTTTGTTTATGTGAGGGAGAGGTTGACTTAGATGAGTTGATCTCATTTTCGTGTAAAACTGGTGTGAATTTTATTTGAGTGGTGATTTTGTTATCTTTAGAGGAAGGCAAGGACTTGATAGTGTTAGAGGGTGGTTTAGGGTTAGCTCGTTTTTTTTTCTTGACTTTTTGGTTGCATTGTGGAGACTTTGTGATTTATTGTTTGATTGTTGTCTTTGTTGCTGATCTTCGGGTTGTCATTGTTTCTACTGGATTTTCCTTTGGAAGTAGCCTCTTTGACTATTAGGGACGATCTTAGGTTGAATTGGTTGACATACAACTATTGCACATAAGTGTTTTTAAGGTTAACTTGATTTTGCTGGTTGTGAGCTTCTTGAGGTAAGTTGTTGGTAGGGAATTTTTTGCATTCTTTTTTGTTATGGCCTATATAATAACAAGATGAGCAGTATTCAGTTCTTGGGCCATAATGTATATGCTGTTAGAAACCATTCGAGTTACCAAATATTATCTATATTTTCTCTAATGGTTTCTTGGAAAGGCCTATTTCAGTCCATGCCCGACAACAATTATACATTGCCTGCTTTTTTTTTACCGAGACTTCTATAGGATTACCAATTGTTTTGGCTAATATCCTTATCGAGTCTTCATTGTACCTAATAGAGCAGGTATGTTAGGAAATGTAAGCCAAATATGTGATATCGATGGCTCTCTATTTGGGTTTAATCTTTGACACAATTTAAGCAATGCCATGGTATACTGACCAATCTTCCATACATTACGACGCCAGATCTTTTTTATATCTTCTTGCTTATCTATTTTAATCATAATGTGTCTGATGTCCCATGTAGCTATGCTGTATGATCCATTTAATCCTAGGGTTTTGAAGAAAGTATGGATTTCAGACATATGAGGCTTACCTTGCGAGAATTTTCCTATCAGAGTTATTTTTTCTTTAGCTTCTAACGTGCATTTGTCATCTGCTTAAACGTCCATTGTAATATAATCATCCATGTCTCATATTCTCACATTTTTCATGCAATACTTGCTTTGATATAGGGTTGAGTATTTTTGCAAATGATTTTTTGATCTGGGTTGTATGTTGTTTGATGATTAATGATGGTTAGTTTTCTCAAAGACCGGGTTAGTTCTTAGGTTTGAGAATTTGCTAATAGGTTCAGATATTGGTTGTTGATTAACATATGCGTTTCTTAGAGGTGAGAATTCATATGAAGATGATGTTTGATGTTCTTGATTTTGCAGATTTTGATCCAGGCTTAAAAGGGTACTAATTGATCTTGTACTGATGGTAGAGGTTGCCATGAGATGATGAGTTGATCTTGGTAATTTTGTTTCTTCGTAGAATAGTTGATCTGCTGAAGAATGCACGAAGGATGTGCCACCTTGATTTAATAATTGCATACTTGCTTCAAGAATTCATTTATTGGAGCCTTATCTCTCTATTTTCGTTTCCCAATTTTCGTGTATATATATATATATATATATATATATATATATATATATATATATATATATATATATATATATATATATATATATATTCATCTTCCCTTCACACCAGAACCGGTTGCAAAAAAAAAATCAATTATGCATTTCATGTTGCCTTGTTTTCTTCACCAAATATCTATATTCAAAATTGGAAGTTTAACAAATCTAAGTTATACGAGCGGAATAATTTTAACAAAAACAATTTGATAGTTATATATTAAAATAGTAAGTATTCATAACCGTCCTAACTATATAGGACGGTTTTGGACATGAAATAAGGATAAGAAGGTTACGGATTAATCTACATTTGTCTCATATCGAGCCATTAACACCCCTATAAATTCACCATATAGAATTATAAAGTTGAATCTTCTAACATTAAATTTAGTCAAGAAGTCGTCGATCGTACTCGCAATCTTAAAACAACGATCAGGAAAGTACTATTTAGGTGATGATTGAAAAATTAACGAAGCCTGCACAAGATCATAGCCACATGCCAGATTCAAAAGGACTCAAACGGTAAAGACCAATAAGAAAACTTGTGATAAGTATTTGGAGCTTGCTGAACACGGCCGAGATATTATAGATTTTGGATAGATTGAGCTTTAGCTAGCTACGTATGATGAATTGGAAGAGGCTTTGTTAATACTATTGATCTTGTAGTGTATGAAGTTAGAGTCATGGGTAGGGCTTCAAGGAATCCTTGGGTGTTTTCTTATGCGGTTATTATTGTTTTCTTTGGAAAATATTA
Organism: Limnanthes douglasii subsp. nivea; assembly: GCA_036936605.1. Taxonomy (NCBI): domain Eukaryota; kingdom Viridiplantae; phylum Streptophyta; class Magnoliopsida; order Brassicales; family Limnanthaceae; genus Limnanthes; species Limnanthes douglasii. The sequence continues at coordinate 92,654,948 of JAUPFV010000005.1, forward strand.
TATTATTTCCATATTGAAGATCTATGGGATTAGAGATCTTGATGCAGTTGCACAAGCTCATGACTATATGGCCCTTTTAGACAAACGGAAACACAGGTTTTATTTGGGGCTCAGATATCAGAATTGGGCGATGCGATCACTCAAATCGAACGCGTCGAGAAGCCCAATGATTTTCGAAAGCATCACAACGTGATGAAGTCCAGGCCCTAAATTTAGTCGTTTAAACCCTCGTTTTGTTGTTTTATTAAATGTTTTACATTTTCATATTTTATTTAGATTTTATTAAAATACTTAACCAGCTCCAATCGCTTTGAAATTGGACTGGGCTTTATTTTATTGCATAAGAAAAAAGGCTGTAATTTTGGGCTAGGGTTTCGATCACTTCTATAAAAGGCTCTCAAACCCCGCAGACTTTTTTTGAATAGAATTTTGATTTTTCTTTAAAGTCTCCTTTATTCTAACCTAAGGTTAGAACTATCCATCGGTTGTTTTGTGTTTCAAACCAGTCGCCTCCATATGCTCTGATACCAATATGGTAGTGAAGCGGAACTAGAAGAAACACACAACGATAAAACCCTAACCCTAGGTTAGAGAAATAAGGAGACTTTGATTAATTGAATTTTGAGAATTATTATTCTGAGTCTTCTTATTTCTCTAACCTAGGGTTAGGGTTTTATCGTTGTCTGTTTCTTCTATTTCCGCTTCACTACCATATATAATATGGAGGCGACTGGTTTGAAACACAGTCGTCGGCTGTAGAAATCAAGAGGAAGAAGACAAAACAACCGATGGATAGTTCTAACCCTAGGTTAGAATAAAGGAGACTTTAAAGAAAAATCAAAATTCTATTCAAAAAAAGTATGCGGCAAAACTAGGGTTTGAGAGCCTTTTATAGAAGTGCTCGAAACCCTAGCCCAAAATTACAGCCTTTTTTCTTATGCAATAAAATAAAGCTCAGTCCAATTTCAAAGCGATTGGAGTTGGTTAAGTATTTTAATAAAATCTAAATAAAATAGGAAAATGTAAAACATTTAATAAAAATGCAAAACGAGGGTTTAAACGACTAAATTTAGGGCATAGACTTCATCACTTTGTGATGCTTTCGAAAATCGTTGGGCTTCTCGACGCGTTCGATTTGAGTGGTCGCATCGCCTAATTCTGATATCTGGGCCCCAAATAAAGCCTGTTTCCGTTTGTTCCCAAAAAGGCCATATAGCCATGGGCTTGTGCAACTACATCATCCTCCCTTTCTTCGGAAGAATTCGCCCACGAATTCTCAGCTTCATCATCCTCAGCAGCAGCGGTAAATGGCACCAGGTGCTTCACGTTGAAAACGGTATGGGTCTTCATGTGGCTGGGAAGTTTCAACCTGTATGCATTGGGATTAATCTTTTCAATAATTTCAAACGGACCCACCTTCCTCGCAGCCAACTTGTTGTACTCGTGTGCAGGATAGCGATCCCTAGTCAAAACAGCCCATACAAAGTCTCCAACTGCAAACTCCACCAGGCGGCGCTTCTTATCTGCGGCAATCTTGTACTCCTGTGTTGTTTCCTCCAAGTATTTACGGGTGTTCGCATGGATCTCCCATAGATCAGTAATGGCGTTCTCGACCTTAGGTAGGACCTTATCAAGAGTTGGGAAAGCTAAGTCCATAGGACCTCGTGGGTTATAACCATAGACTACCATGAAGGGACTGTACCCAGTACTGCGCTTGCGGTGCCTGTTGTAGGCGAACTCAACATGATAAAGGCGGGAATCCCATACTTTCAAGTTCCTAGAGACCTTTAACATGTTGCCTAACGTTCGATTAGTTACCTCGGTTTGGCCGTCTGTCTGCGGGTGATATGCGCTGCTAAAGCTCAGCTTCGTGTTTGTGAGGCGCCACAAACTCCTCCAAAAATGCCCCACAAACCGCGCATCGCGATCAGAAACGATATTCAAGGGTAGACCATGTAAGCGGTAGACCTCACGAAAGTATAAATTAGCAACATTCACAGCATATGTGGTTTTCTTGCAAGCAATGAAGTGGGCCATCTTAGAAAACCTGTCAACCACTACAAAAATAGAATCGTTACCTCTCTGTGTTCTTGGCAGCCCAGAGATGAAATCCATGCTGACGCTTCGCCACGGTCCTTCCTGTATTGGGAGTGGTAGGTATAGACCTGGGTTGGAGGATATACCTTTTGCCACTTGGAAAACCCGACAACCAGCTACAAAACGGATGACATCTCGCCTCAAATGCGGCCAGAAGAACTGACTGGATACAGAGTGAAGGGTTTGATCTCTACCCCCATGCCCCTCGTTGTGTCTCTCTTGTACAATCAGTAACCTCAAACTGCCCTCAGGAACACAAAGTAAGTTACCTTTGAAGAGGTAACTGTTGCTCACTACAAAATCGTTTCTACGACCTGCGCTGACGTCCTCTAGAATATGACCAAAATATGGATCGGTAGCCAATAGATCCTTCATCATCTCGAATCCCACAACTTCTCCTTCCATACGAATCATCATGCTGCGTCGGCTCAGTGCGTCAGCTACGCGGTTAACTGTCCCTGAAGTATGTTTAATGGAAAAGGTAAATTGTTGAGTAAATGCTGCCCAACGTGCATGACGGGAAGAGAGTTTCTCCTGACTCTGCAGATGCTTTAAGGCATCATGATCGGTGTACAGGAAAAAGTCATTGTAGGCCAAGTAGGAACTCCAATGCTTCAAAGCTCGTACAACTGCATAGAATTCCTTGTCATAGGTGTTGTAGTTAAGTTTAGCTCCACTTAACGTTTCGCTGAAGTATGCTACAGGGCGACCTCGTTGGTTGAGTACAGCGCCAATGCCCAATCCAGATGCATCACAATGCAATTCAAATCCTGTAGAAAAGTCAGGTAAAACCAGAATTGGTGCAGTGGTAAGTCTTACCTTGATTTCCTAAAACGCCTTAGCTGCTTCAGGGGTCCAACAGAATGTCTTGCCCTTCATACACTCTGTAATGGGAGCCATAACAGTGCTGAAGTTATGTATGAACCGTCTGTAAAAGGAGACCAATCCGTGAAAAGAGCGGACTTCAGTGATGGAAGTAGGAATAGGCCAGTCTCGCACGGCTTCTACTTTCGACTGATCCACTGAAAGCCCATCTTTTGACACAACATACCCCAGGAAGACGACCGAATCTGTCATAAAACAAAACTTATCGAGTCCTCCATAAAACTTCTCTCGCCTCAAAACAACCAACACCTCGCGTAAGTGCTGGAGATGCAGCTCTTCCGTGGTACTATAAATAAGAATATCATCAAAGTACACAACAAGAAATTTTCCAATGAATGGGCGAAATACCTGGTTCATAACCCGCATGAACGTGCTAGGAGCGTTAGAAAGACCGAATGGCATTAACATCCATTCAAACAGACCTTCTCGGGTCTTGAAGGCTGTTTTCCACTCATCCCCCATACGAATACGAATCTGGTGGTATCCGTTCTTCAAATCCAGCTTCGTAAACACAGTAGCATCATTCAATTGATCCAGTAAATCATCAAGGCGAGGAATAGGAAACTGATACCTGACTGTAATTTTGTTGATAGCCCGGCTATCCACACACATTCTCATTGAGCCATCCTTCTTTGGTGTTAATAGTTCAGGAACCGCACAAGGACTAAGACTCTCCCGGATGTGGCCTTTCGTTAACAGTTCCTCCACCTGTTTGCGGAGCTCTTCATGCTCTTTTGGGCTCATCCGATAATGCAGTCGGTTTGGTAGACTAGCACCCGGTACAAGGTCAATCTGGTGTTGGATATCTCTCAATGGAGGAAGACCTGTAGGTAAAGTATCGGGAAAGACAGCAGAGAATTCTGCTAAAAGCGGCCGAACTCGCTCAGGTATACCAATAAATGGATCAGTACTAAATTCTTTAACCACCAAAAGATAGACAATCCCTGTTTCATGAGCATGTTCAATAAACGCCTTTTGAGCTAGAAAGTTCTTACCCGACTCCTTTGACACTGCAAGGGCAGGTTTTGGAGAAACCTCTCTAGTTGGTGTTAATATGAACCTGACATTATTCCATATAAAACTGTAGCGGTTCCGCCTACCATCATATGTGACATTTCTATCATATTTCCAGGGACGGCCTAGCAACAAGTGGCACACATCCATCCCAATGGCATCGCACCAAGCTTTATCCCTATAGTTACCAACAGAGAAAGATACCAGACATCTTCTAGAGATACGTACCTCACTACCTTTCTTTAACCAGGCAAGCTTGTAGGGGTTTGGGTGGTCTTCTGTTTTCAGGGCCAGTTTCTGGACAACTTCTTCAGAGATAACATTTTCGCATCTCCTTCAATCAATAACGAATTTGCATACCTTTCCCCCAATAGTACAAGTCGATTGGAAAATATTGTTCCGTAGCCAATCATCCCCATCACTTTTGGCTTTCGGCGTCAGGCAGATACGTCTTAGAACCAATGCCTGACCAATATCTCCTCCTGTAACCTGGTCCTCTGGAACCTCATCCACAACATCCTCTGGTTCTTCATCAAACCGCGGCTCGCCCTCTAGGGAAAAATCAGCAGTGTCAGCGAACAGACCCCTCGGGTGTTGTGGTTGTTGTCGTAATTTTGGACACTGTAAAGCAACGTGCCCTAGTTCATGACAATGGTAGCAACGGACCTGTGAGGAAGTAACTGTGCGACTAGGGTCCTGCAAATTAGCACATGTGCGCATAGGAGAAGCAGTTGGCACTCCTGGGTTAGGGCTTGGAACCGTGTTTTTGGGGAATGCCAATGGATTTGTTCTGGCAGTGTCTCCTCCATAAGGCCTTCGTGAAAGGGCTTTCTCCAAATGCAGTGTGCGCTGATGTGCTTCAGACACATTCACAGGGTCGAACATATTCAGTTGGTCCTGAAACTGTTGTCGCATCCCCCCTATATAGCGAGATACTAGCTGATCTGCTGAATCAGTAATATATACACGGTTTTGTAGCGTGAAAAAATCGTTAGTGTACTTGTCAACAGTCTTTGACCCTTGTTTAAGGTTTTGGAACTGCTGATACATTATGCGGGTATAGTTGTAAGGCAAAAACGCAGCCCTCATGTGCTTCACAAACTTAGCCCAAGTTGTTATTTTTGGTTTACCGTGCCTTGATCTGGTCTGCTTGAGCTGTTGCCACCAGGATGCAGCTCGGCCTCGGAACTTAGTTGCAACCAATTGTACCCATTTTGCATCCGGAACCTCTTTAAATCAAGGACTTCTTCAACTAAGGCGATCCAATCTAAAAACTCCTCCGGCGCAAGACCCCCTTGGAACTCTGGGATCTCCAATCTGAATCCAGATTCCCACCGGTTGTTGGCGTTCAGATCAGAATCTCTCGGTGACGGCTGCTCAAAAACTTGGTCACGACAGTCTTGTGGTGAGTATTGACCCCTAACTTGTTCTCGCCGAGGAGCAAATGGATTCTGCTCGCGGCCGATCTCTCTCTCAGATCCCGACGGCTGGTTGCTCGAACCTGGAGCTCGAAATCTGCTGGTTTGATTGTTCAACAGCTTGTGTAGTGCTTCTTGTACGTTTCTCAACTGATTTCCCAACGAGTACATCTGTTCACCAACCTGGGATTGGAATTGACCGAATTCATCACGGTCGACCGATTCGGTGATTGGAAGAGTGGACTTCCCCCGAAAAGATCGTTTTTGCGGCATACCGTCGTTACCCACGCCGTAGGAACTCTGAATCTGATACCAATATGGAGGCGACTGGTTTTAAACACAGTCGTCGGCTGTAGAAATCAAGAGGAAGAAGACAAAACAACCGATGGATAGTTCTAACCCTAGGTTAGAATAAAGGAGACTTTAAAGAAAAATCAAAATTCTATTCAAAAAAAGTATGCGGCAAAACTAGGGTTTGAGAGCCTTTTATAGAAGTGCTCGAAATCCTAGCCCAAAATTACAGCCTTTTTTCTTATGCAATAAAATAAAGCCCAGTCCAATTTCAAAGCGATTGGAGCTGGTTAAGTATTTTAATAAAATCTAAATAAAATAGGAAAATGTAAAACATTTAATAAAAATGCAAAACAAGGGTTTAAACGACTAAATTTAGGGCATAGACTTCACGTGATGCTTTCGAAAATTGTTGGGCTTCTCGACGCGTTCGATTTGAGTGGTCGCATCGCCTAATTCTGATATATGGGCCCCAAATAAAGCCTGTTTCCGTTTGTCTAAAAGGGTCATATAGTCATGGGCTTGTGCAACTACATCAGATCCCAAACCCACTAGTCAAGAGTTGGGCCACTCGCAGTCAACAAGGCTTGTTGAATTCAGATCGAGCTCTTATGTGGGAAAACAAAAAAGATTCGAAAGTTTGAAGAGTTTATTTTTATTTTACCTTTTTTGTCGGAGGGAACCCACAGGGTAAACCTTTAGTCTGACGTGATAGTCTGCAAATCAACGCCAGAAGATAAACCATACAAGATGACAGGTTCAACCGATAAAGCGTATGTAGAAAAACTCGAACTCATAACCTTTGGTCACAAACATGTCATACTCAACCAGTTCAGTTCGGCTACCCTATGGGGTTTTATTTATTTTATTTATTTATTTTACCTTATTTATGTCATTTGCCGTGTTTATATTTTATGTTATTATTTGTGTGGGTTGGGTCTGTATTGTCGATCCACTTCTTGATGTAGTCAATTTATGCTATTTGTTATGTGCGCTTATTAGGCCGACTTCTTGTGATATTAGTAAGGATTTTTTTACGGAATTAGGTATATTTCTTTGATCTTTTACTTGAGTGTTGGTAAACTTTTTACCTTTCAAAACCCACATTATACTTTAACCTTTTTCCAAACTAGCCAAAGAGTGAATATATTATTCTCCACTTTGATTTAGTAGCTTAAAATCAAGTAGTGTTTGATAAATTTCGTTGGCTAAATTTTAGGATTAAAATATAAAGTATGTCTAGAAAACTAGGCTACGATTGCTTAAAAAGAAAATACTTGTATCGCTTAAAAAATAAAAGATAATTTCATCTCTTAAAAAGATAAAAGATAAAACTATAAAAATGGCTTCGTACAAGGCAAGTGCTCGATGTTCCACGACTGGTGTATCTTTTTACAGTTATTTCTTCCAACAAGTAGACAAACGATTGTCCGTTTTGTATCTTTTTACATTTTGTACTCGCTTTTTGTTCTTTTGTGTATTGGACTATTTGGTGGAGTATTAAACTTCTTAATTTGATGGTTTCTATTTTTTTTCTTTGAGTTATGACGTTTAGTTAATTTTTGACTTATACCAAATTTGTGGAGGTGAGTTTTATCTCTTTAAGTGTAGGATCCTCAGAGTTTGGGTTATAATCTCCACTAGGACTTTGGTTTATGACTGACTTGTATAGGTGACTTGAAATGGTTTTTTCTCGTTATGGTGCAAGATGCGGTACGATACGACCATACTATCTCAGCAAGTACATCGGGTCATGCTTTGTTAAACTCTTTTACACCTATTATTTAGTCGTTCATAATGGTACACTTGGTGACATCCACCTGTCCGTTCGCGCATGTGAGTTATAAAAGGACAAGCCATTGTGCCTGATCTGGTAGTCGACACAAAATTCGATGTGTTTTTATCATCGAATTTTAGATATCTTAAGAACTAAGAAATAAGAATTTACAATATCCCAAAGGGTTAGGTTAAATTAGGGTCCAAAAAATGTTAAAAAATGTTAACCATTCTCAAATGTTAGAGAACTTTTTTAATAAATAGTTAAAGACGATTTTGTCTTTTGACCAAGAATCTTTAATTTTGTCTTGTAGTGGAATGTGGGTATGGTTAGCCAAATGTAGAAGAACACAAAATTATTCCTTCAAACAACCCTCTTATACTAAACACTTAACAAAAATTTCAAAAACTCCCAAAAATTCAAAAACTCCAAAAATTTCAAAAACTTCAAAAACTCACAAATAACACTTGAACCTCCAAAAATCATTACTTTTTTTTGTAAATTCGGAATAATCGAAGGATGGACTCTGAATGTGAGAAGTTTGCTGAGAAGCATGGGACTCCAAATATGGTAGTTGTTCTAACCAATCTATTTATGAAAGTTTCCATTTTGGTAGACCTTTTACATTTAGAAAGGTAGAACCCGAACTGCCCCACCGGTTCAACCATCTAAACCGGCGGGGACTAAGAACATTCATAATAAAAACGATGAAGGTTTCCCGCCGGCGCCCACCATGTCCAACCGGCGGGTTCATCGAGTCCCAACCGCCGGGTGGGACTCCAGTAGCCGGCGGGGTTGTTACTCTGTACCCGGCGGGGCCAACTCCTTTGTTTTATGCAGATTATAAGTTTCATTTTGTGTTTAATCCCCGCCGGGTATAGTAATACAAACCGCCGGGGGTAGATTGTTCCACCGCCGGTGTGTGATTATGTAACCGCCAGGGTTCACCCCTAGCTTTTTTCCCCAATGGAGTTTGATTTTGACCCCGACCCCCGGTGGGTGGTTAATTGTCAACCGCAGGTTGACAATATCCCCGGCGGGTTGAGAATTTTCAACCGCCGGTGTAACAATGTCCCCGCCGGTGTAACAATGTCCCTGCCGGTTGGAACCATCTAGAACCGGCGGGGCAACATCCTCTAATGTGTGAATTTTGTAACCGTTGGGTTGGGGTTGGCTTATTTTATCCATGCTCGTAATTGATGGTTTTTTTTTCACATAGGGTGAAGAGTTAAAGAGTGGAGATGGAGGGTTAAAGGATGAGTCAAAGGATGATTTCTCTAGTTCGTGCATGGCGAAGGCGGAGGAGGAGGAAATACCGGTGCCTTGCTCCGTCGATTATAGCGAGTTGTTCAACACCGAATCTCACTACTACTCACAGGCAGACGTGATTGAATGGGTTAAGGAAATTGCATTAGATAACGGGTTTGTGATTATTTTACGCCGATGCGATAGACACGATCGTAAAACTCCGAGAGTAGAGTTTGTGTGTGAAAGATCTGGAGTTTACACAAAACTGGTAGATCTCAAGGATCTAAAGAGGAAGTCTACCGGAACGAAAAAATACGGATGCCCGTTCGCCCTTAAAGGAAAGAAGATGGGTGATGATTTGTGGGGAATAGAGGTTGTGTGCGGCGTTCACAATTACGATACTACATCCTATAACAAAGGTCATTCCTACGTGGGACGCTTTCAAAAAATAGAGATGGATTTCGTGGTTAGTTCTACGAAAATGGGATCCCGTCCTCGTGATATTCTTGGTGGAGTGAAGAAATTGAACCCTAAGAATTCTTCTACAATGCGCACCGTGTACAACGCATTACTAAAACACTGGAAGCTCGAGAAAGGCGGTCGGTCGCAATTCCAATACTTGTTGGGTGAACTAAAGCGACTAAACTACTACGAATTCCATAGAAAGTCCGAAGACGGAAGCGATATCATAGGCGAGCTTTTTTTTGCGCACCCGGTTAGTTTGGATTTGTTACGGACATTTTCGAACGCCATTTTAATGGATAACACGTACAAGGTGATCAAATACGGGATGCTGTTGTACGAGGTCGTGGGTGCAACTTGTACGGGGAAAACATTCTACATTGGATTTGCGTTTATGTCGAATGAAAAAATCGAGACCTACAAGTGGGTGTTAGGATGCTTACATTCGTTGATGGTAACTCACTCCATCGAATTACCATCCATTGTTTTGACGGATAGAGACTTGGCGCTTGTGAATGCGGTGGAGGAAGTGTTCCCCAATGCAACGCACATGTTGTGTTGATGGCACATCAACATGAACGTCCTAGGAAAAACAAAAAGGATCATAAAGGAGAAGAAAGTGTCCAACGCCTTTTTGAAAATGTGGAATGAAATGATGTTGGCGGAAACGGAATTAGCCTACGAGAACTACCAGTCGGAATTGCACCGCGACTTCAAAGAGTATCCGGAAGCGATTGAGTATACCGAAAGTTGGGTAGGGCCATACGGTGACAAGTTTGTCACGTGGAGAACTAACAAGTGGATGCATTTTGGTAACCAAACCACAAACCGCGTGGAGAGCGCTCATTCGAGCCTCAAGCGTTTCATCGGTACGAGCAAAGGTAACTTTGAATCTTTTTGGTTGAAGTTGCATACTTTGATCGAATTGCAACACGGGGACATCAAGGCTTCCTTTGAAAAGAGCCGGTTGTTGGCCCTACATAAATTCACAAACATTGTGTACGGTAAACTAAAAAACAACATCTCTCACTATGCAATGGAACTTTTGGCCGACAAAGTCGAATGTGCCCGCAACATGACAATCGCACCGGATATGCCTTGCGGTTGTGCCATACGAACTACGCACGGTATGCCTTGCGCCCACGAAATCTATGAGTTTGTTGCAAAAGGCATAGAGGTGCCGCTTGAGTTGTTTCTTGAACATTGGAAGAGGTTAGACATCCTAGTTCGTACCAACCTCTCGACGAATGAGCAACTTAAAGCCAAACTTGACAAACTAGTATGCGATGTCATGGCGTCCAATGACGAAGCACGCATAGAGCACGTTTATAAACAATGGTTTGCCGTCGTCCATCCCGAAACAACTAACATTTTGGAGCCATGGGTTAAGCAAAAAGCGCGCGGTCGTCCACCTAACAAACGTAAGTTATCTATTGCCGCTGATGATACATCCACTAAACGCGACAAAAGTGGGCACGAGTATGTGCTTCAATCAGAAAATGCTAGTACGCCATCCTTACTTGGAGAATTCAAACTTCCAACCGCAACCTCAAGTAAAGGGGAAAAAAAGAAGGAGCCTAAATGTGGTTCGGAAAGCGTCCTCGCTCGTACGAAAGGTAGCGCTATTCCAACGCAAGCAAGTGGGACAATGCTTAGTAGTGGAACGGTGGGTTGTAGGTCAAGCTCTACGATGCCGGTGAAGGCAAGTTTTGTAGACCCCAAAGGATACATGAACCAATTCCCCATCTATTTTAGGCCTTTCGTAGAGTCCATTAGCGATGTTAAATCCGATGAAAATTGCGGGTACCGCTCGATAGCGTACGCCTTGAACGGGCAACAAGATGGGTGGAGGTTGATAAGGGATGCCCTTTACAACGAGCTTATGGATTACGCATCCGTCTACGTTAAGATTTTTACTAGCATGGAGGATTTGATTGATGTTGCGGAGCGTGTGAAATGTTCTAGCGATGTTGGAACTAAGGACCATTGGATGTCTATGCCCGAGATGGGAGTGGCGATTGCATCTGCGTTTAACTGCATACTCCATTTTGTTGGGGTATTCCGAAATATGGATGTCGGCTTCACTTTTCTTCCGCTAAGAGGTGCACCTCCTGAGATGCCAAACCGGTTGGAAATTGGATTGGTTGGGTCAACTCCAACCATTTCGTGAACGTAAGTATTCATACAAGGGGTATGTTAATGGTAATTTTAATATCAAGATATTTATATTATCGTGTTTTCGTTTTGTAGCTTGGGATTAAGGCGGAGGCCCCATGTGCTAGGATACATCTTTGTTGCTTAAAGTTGCGTTCACCAGAAGCAGAAGGTTGGGCATTGTCGATTGCATCTCGTTGCAAGAAATACGAAGAGCTTAAAAATAATTACCCCGAAGTAACCGATTTATCCGCTTTTGCTTGATGACTAGACGATTGTAATGAATGTAAACCCTGGATGGTTTTTATGTTTTTATGGTTTTATGTTTGGATGTTTTTTATGTTAAAAACAATAACACTTAAGCTTCTTAATATGCCGATTGCATTAAAACATTACACTTTAATTTAAACCATTGCATAATTACAAGTACATAAGCACATAACATAAACCAAATGATAGATAAGCTAACTTTGAGTTAGCATTGCACATTTAGTTTTACGGGGTCGGATAGTTCATTCCGAATTCCTCTTCATCACTACTTCCCTCGGGAGTTGAGTACGTTTCAACGGTGCTGGCTATTGAATCGGCTATTTCTTGCTCCATCCACTGTATCGCATGTGACACCATCTCCTGCGTAATGGTACTCTGCAATCCCATGTCAAATACCTTTCGGACTTTGGCTCGGTCTTCCCAAGGAAGTGACTCGATATATATAGTCATTGTTTTAAGATAAGCTAACCTATCGGCGACTTCTTCGCGGGCACGTGGTCGGGGCATTAAACATCCTGGACACGATGCCTGCCTACCGTGGTTGAAGAACATTCTGCACAGAACCGCATCGACGAAACCAGGAATCTCCTCTTGCATCGTAGCTTTGACGAAGTCGAATGCGCATAGGAGGCTTGCATCTTTGTACACATTCCAGCCAGAATCAACCATTGTTATAACTTAAGTGTTTAGTTTCATAGTCGGATTACAGTATTTATAGAGTACATGTATGTGGTTCAATCATAAAAATAATGAGCGGGAAATGGTGTTATTTTCCCCGCTTATTATTTGTTTATTGGCGGGAGTCTCATTAGGTTGGTGTTCGAATTAGGCGGGACCTTGAATTTGGCGGGAAATTAAATTTGGCGGGACTTATTTTGGTGGGAGTTTATGTGCCGATTGTATTTGGCGGGAGTTTAATATCTATAAAATAAATGTCCTGCCCACACATTTAAGGGTAAACAACAAGAAAAACCCTAAAATAATGTGTCTGTTTGTATAAGGGTTCGTTCTGACATTATCGACATCCGCTTACAAGAAATGAGTGATTAACTGGGTAGTGCCTGTTTGTATCAGTTTGTATTTCAGTTTAATTTTCTTTAGATGAATGTATGTTCTATTGTTTGAGGTTGAGGTTTAATGAATGAATCTCCTTAGATGAATGTATGTTCAACTCGAATACGGTGATATGTAAAATACATTAACATTGAACAACAACTAGAAACTCAAACATAACAACTTAACATTACATAAAAAACGAGGACAATACGCAACACAAATAATAACATTACGCAACATAAATAATAAAAACACGTTCGAATACGACAGATTGCACTATTAGTAGTCGTAACGCAAGTTGTGTAAAACATCGTCGCCATCCTCCCTTGCCATAACCATATCCTCCACATATGCTACCATATCCCTAGTGATATAGTCGCAGACGGTCATGTCCCAGACCTTTTCTGCCTCCTCTTTTATTCTTCGCGGCATGAACAACAACTTCGTGATGGGCTGGACAAAAAGGTAACGTGTCTTGATTTCGTCACGGCTGCGCACAACGACACCTCTAGTTTCTAAATAACCGTAGTTGTAATACATATGACACAAAACCCTTTCAAAAAATGCATCACTCCTATCTTCACCCAACTCGGCCCGAGAATCCTTCACTGCTACAAGCATATAGTAGTCTTCATTAACGGTAAACTCCATTTGTTTCTAAGTTTTTGATGGATGCCAGGTTGCTCGTTAACACTTGTATATTTATAATGGTATTATTTTGTTGGCGGGAGTTTCATTTGACGGGAGTGTCATATGGCGGGAATTATTTTTTGGCGGGGCAATAAATTTCTCTAGGTCCCCGCTGGTCCAACAATTGTCACCCGCCGGTTGACAACTCCCCCCGGCGGGGTCGAAACTTCCCCGACGGTTCACAATTTTCATCCCGTCGGGGAAGAAGCCCACATTTAAACAAATGTGACAAACCCATACCGATACACGGCCCCACCGGGTCAGATATTTTCGACCGACGGTTAAAATACTTCCCAGGCGGGGAGGAAACATCCCCGTCGGGGCTGAATTTTCATACCGGCGGGGAAGTAAACCCATTCTCTAGAAATTGTGAGGATGGATTGTCGAAGGCTTCCCCGCCGGCCGAGCATTTGTCACCCGCCGGTTGACAATGTGTGAGTATTTTCCAACCGGCGGGGATATCGAGTGGAAAAATGTAGTTTTCAACTCGATATCAACCGGCGGTATAAGGGATCATCCCCGCCGGGTAGTTTATTCACCCCGACGGGGGAACTATTTTCAACCGTCGGGGAAGTTGTCAACTGGCGATTGAAAATTAGTCCACCGGCGGGGGACGGTTAATGTTGTAAAAAAACAACATGAGGCATAAGGTGTTTCTGGGAACTTAGTTTGGAACTTAGTTTGGTGGAAACTATATCAGGTTTTACTTGTTTAAGACTAGAGTGTGAGTGACATATCGAATTAGAAAACATAAACCACAACAACAAACTTAAATTAAACGAACAACAAATAAGATAACTTAAAACTAAAATACATCAACAAACTTAAAGTTTAGAATAAGAAAACAACCCAAATGTCAACAATTATAAACGGCCAATAATGTCAACAACTAGAATAACATAAAAATAAAAAAACCCACCATGATAAGCAAAAGCCACGGACCGGTAATCTCCATAACTTTCCTCGCAAAGGACACCATCTCGTCAGTCGAATCGTCTAACGGCCAAACACGATTAATCGTGTTCACCACATCGATCGCCGACGCCTCCGTAAGAATCCGAGGTGTGATATTAAACCACCCGTACATCTTCACGTATGCCTTATACTGGGGGGATGAGGTGTGAGTACTCCCTTCCAAGGGCCTCGAATACCTATCGATCACGTATAGGTGCTCCCTCCAATTCGTCTAATGCCTACCCTGAAGCGCATAGCGAAGATGGTCTCCTCTACCAAGACCGGTTCTAGCAACGAGGGGGTCCAGCGGCTTTTCTTGGATCCAACCGAACTGGCGCATCACTCGGTCGGGGTGATATGCCTCGCTCACCATCATTAGGCGAATAGGGTTTCGGTACAACCCTATTGCCTACTCCGGCCACACCTCACGGACATCCTCGTAAGGTCGGAAAATAACCTACAAAAAAAATCATTTACTCATACTACATTTTATATAGAGTAGGTGTATATTAATAAACGTAAAGAAGATAACTTACATCCCTTTCTCCTTGAGCCGCGAGGATGTCACGGTAGTACGGCTTCCCTCGAGCTAATGATACCGGGATCTTTTTCGGCAACCACGCTAGCATCTTCGAATTCGTTGGGCTATAACCACTGTTCACTGGCGCGCGGAAAATAGGGAAGTGGTCATAGACCCAACACTCAAACAAGGCCGAGAAGCCGACCAAGCTCTTCAATAAGTGCTTCGAAATGCCTCCCAAGCTCTTGTACAACCACACCAATGCACAAGTACCCCATGCGTACTCACCAACCTTCGTCAAGTCCTCAAGGTGGTGGAGAAAATCGCACTGGATGTTCTTCTGGCTCGTGTTGGTGAAGATAGTACACCCGAGGAAGAACAAGATGTATGCCCGAGCTGCTGCCTTCTTCATCTCCGTAGTGCAGGCGGCATTGGAATCTAAGTACTCGTCCCCGGAGAGTGTGGTCCTAAGCCATCGAAGGCCGAATCCACTCCCGTCGTGCGCTTCCATTTCCTGCTGCACATCAGCAGCCGAAACTCCCAAAAACTCTGCATAGCGTGCGTACGTCGCCTCTATCGCATCCGACCTATAGACATCAATAATTCTCCCCTCAACCGGGAGGCCAGTAATCACGTAGACGTCGTCCAGTGTCAACGTCATCTCCCCAAAGGAGAACTGGAACGTGTTGGTCTCTTGGTGCCACCTCTCACCGAACACCTCGGCCAACTGCACGTGGTTGTTGAACCTTGGTAGATGCCGCATCAACGGCCAAAACGGTGTCTCCTCGAGGTAAGCCCTCACTGCTAGTTGTTTGCTAAGGTCCCACTGACCAAGCAAACCATATTTGGACTGCACCGTTATACCCGAGCGCGCCTGTAAAAAAATTCAAAAATATATACAATGTTAAAACAAAAATTTAATTAATCAAACATACAATTAATTCGATAACTTACATCATTTTTGAAGGCGTAGTACGCCTCATGCTGGGCATAGCCGGGGAAGAGAAGGATGCTATTTTGGGATAGAAAAATATTTTTCCATCCCTCCGGATCGGTTGGACGCCCTTCCGCACGGACCTCTCTTCGAGGTGGTGGCATTGGGACCTCCGTTTCCTCCTCCTCCGTATCCTCCTCGTCTACTAGGGCACGCCACCGTCGGATGGGGAGCACCTCTCGTGGAGGAGAAGATCGTGGATGGGGGGCCTCCTGGGACCGTGATCCCTTGTGACGTCATATTTCCGATGCCGCAAGGATCGTTCCGTGGGGTCCTCACGCACCTCGCGCTCGGGGCGACCACGCTCGGTCCGCTCCCCACGTTCCGGCCTAGCGACCACCGTCCGTCGGCTACCTTCACCCTTTTTCGCCGCTTTGGCCGCCTTCTCCTTCGAGCGAGGTTCCTCATCTCTGCAAAAACAATCACAACAAAACAAGTTAGAACGAAGTAAAAAAAATTCCAACTTCTATAAAAATAACAGGCCTCCCCGCCGGGTGACAATTATTCACCCGGCGGGTGGAAAATTCAATTTCCAAATAAACTTTTCCACCCGCCGGGTGAATCGGCTCCCAGCCGGTGGGGAACGTGTGACAGTATTTTCATGTTCATCGTTCCCCGCCGGGTAAATCGGCCCAGCACCAGCGGGGAAGGATGTATATCTGGAAATTCATCTTTCCCCACCGGTCTAAACCCCTGATACCCAACGGGGAAGGATGAACAACTGCAAAAAAATAATATCCCCCACCGGGTAACCAACCACTGAACCGGCGGGGGATGCTCGAAACCACCATTAACGACTTGAAGAAAAACTCGAAAAACTTCCTAGAAAACCAAATCATCCAAAACCAAATCTACCCTAGCATCACTAGACAACTAAAAACAACTTCATAACCAAACTTCGCCAATTCTAACACCCTATACGTATCAAAATCAATAAAAACTAAAGCTAAACCAAATATAGAAAAAAACTACATTTAAGAGTAAAAACTTACTGTTTTCCTTTGCCCATGGTAGTTCTTGCCTTGGTGTTGATGTGGTAGAGTTCTTCGGATTTGATTTTGGGGCTGATTTTACAAGATTGTAGAACTTTGGAAATGAGAGTTTCTTTAGGGTTTTGGGGATGATTTTGGGTTTTGGCTGTTTTAGAGATGGGAATGGTTAGTGTTTAGGGTTTTGACTTAGTAAAAAAAGAAAGGGTGTTTTGGGTATAATGTTGGGGCTACTTAAAATTTAGTTGGGTATGGTTAAAATTGGGGTTGGTTAGCCAATTGGGCCCTAATTTAGCCAAACCCTATCCCAAATTAGTAGATTGTATACTTCCATATGAACTTTCGTCTTTTAGCTTATTTAGTTTGGTTGAGTGGTCCTACCTCTATCCATTTCTTGAAATAGTCTATCACGACGGTGATGAACCTCATATTAACGAGATCGGAGGAAATAATCATATTAGGATTAAACCTCAGTGATTAATGGACATACATTAGTCTTGTTCTATTACATAATTGACAATTTCTCCTAAATAAACTTTCTTTATTAAATAAACTCCCTAATCTTTCATCATTTCTTATCAGTAGCCCCCAGTCTTTGTGAAATTATTTTTGGTAATGATTATTAAGTATCCCTCAAAATTTATTCCTTGTTTTGCCCCTGGATTTTGATCAGTCTCCAAACACTAGTAACTTCATAAAGTCTTCTTAGCCTCGAACATTTTTGCGCCTCACTTTGAGTTTCCTCACACTTCTCATTTTCTTTGAAATTTTTAATATGTGAAGATTTCTTCAAAATAATTATTTTCCTTGAAAATTTCAATATGTGATGATTTCTTCAAAATAATCTTTTCCTAAAAAATTTCAATATGTGATGATTTCTTCAAAATAATCATTTTCTTCAAAAATTTCAATATGTGATGATTTCTTCAAAATAATCCTTTTCCTCGAAATTTTCAATATGTGATGATTTCTTCAAAACAATTCTTTTCTTCGAAAATTTCAATATGTGATGATTTCTTCAAAATAATCATTCTCCTCGAAATTTTCAATATGTGATGATTTCTTCAAAACAATTATTTTCTTCGAAAAATTCAATATGTGTTTATATTTTTCGTAGCCCCCAAGTTCTTGTAAAATGTATTTTGACAAGGAGAAACTTAATGCAAAATATTCCTCAACCTTATTCTTCGAGAAGTCATGGTCTTAGCCAAGGATTTCACTAACCTCAGAGTTCGAAGGACTGCCAACCATGTTGCCCATATCTGCAAATCTCTTCGAATTTTATCAAAATCTCTCAACCAATACCAAACGTGTTCCCGCTTTTTTCTTACTGATGACGTCACAATAAACATTGACACCACCAATGAAAATTTCTATCAAATCACAAGTCGATTGGAATTCATCGACGTGCCCCTTTTCCTGACAACTTTTTCAGAGCCAAACTTTCCATCTCCCGATGCTATCCACATCTACTTTACCCATTTTCCCCTACGCAAACAAGTCATATGTCATTGGGCCTTAACATATTTTTGAGCCCAACTCCATTCTATAAAATATTTTTTTTCTCCATTCTCTAGTCATATTTTCTAGAGAGATAAAGCTCTGCCAAAATATTTCTAGAGATAGTACTATTTATGCCCCCAAAAGTCCGTCGGATTCCAGAGTGGTTGTATATTAGTCAAAAGTTCAAGGAGAAAAAAGCAGCTAATATCTACATCGATCCTGAACCTGGGCCACTTGTGGCTACTTGGCCTCCCACAGAAAAATCTTCTGCCATTTTCCTCTTAATATCTGTTCTCAATCCCGTAATACCAATTGTTTAATCTTTAACAGCAGTAACCTCAAATCAATGAGGAAATATAAGCATCAGAAAATCTCATCTGCCAAAAGATAAAAGCATCATAAAGATAAAAAGAATTCTAGGGAACACAAACATCAAAAAAGCTCTCCCTCCAATATTCACGGCCCCATTATCCAACCTCAGGTTGATACTCAACCTCAACTACATAAAGCAGAAAACTCTGCATCGAATTTACCTGCTACTCTCTCCATAAGGACCATAACTGATCCAGGAAGCCCCAGATTCACCCCGGATATTCCTCCTTAAATTTTATTACGGGAAGAAACCGCACAACTTCCAAAAGTGACAGTTACTGACGAGAAAGTTCAGTCGGACAAACCATATGCCTCTAGATCAAAAGGAAAAATGAAATTAGTTGGGGCTTTCAATTCAGACAAATTAGATTCTCCTAAATCAGTCGAGATGAATACCGGTGAGTCTTTATTAGCCTCAACAAGCCATGAAGATGCCAACCCTCTTGAAACCGCAGATGAATAATCTTTAAGAAGAGCTCCAAAATCTAAAGGAGACATCACCCTTCCCATCACAATTGATAACATGGTTAGTAAAAATATTCGGGGCATAGAAAATAAACATCTAGTAATTATTCACAACATCAAGTACAAGTACTTTGATCCATCTGAAGAAACCATACTTAGAACTCGTTGGGGGGATTCCTTCATACATAACCATCAGATTTCTGAGCGCTGGAGAGACACCTCTGTCTGTAAAAGACAAAAATTTGGTCGTGTAGACAGAGGTCATGAGTTGGGGGGTAAAGATACCCTCTAGATCTATTTTTATTGAATACTTTTCCAATATCAACCTCTACCCCACACAAGCAGGTCCCAACATGTGGTACACGCTTATGGTGTGTGTCATGGCATCAAGGATTTCTGGGATTGGCTTTTCTTTGGAAGAACTGATCGGGTTGTCTGGTTTGGCCAAAAATCCATTATTCCATTTTTATTCACTCACATTTGGCCGAGGACAAAAAGTGGTGAAGAATCTACTCGAAGGTGAGAAGAAGTGGAAACAACAGCTCCTTTTCTTCTCAGGACATTGGGAGACAGGCTCTGAATCATCCCATTTGAATCCTCACAAGTTATCTCTTTTATGGACCAATAAAGATATGTAGTCTTCGAACTATTCTTTTACATATAAGTACAGTTATCTAAGTCTTAATTCCTTGGACATTTATGCAGCCATGACCAGTATTTCCAAACCCTACGCTGAATTTATCTTAAATGTCACAACTATCTTTACCAAATTGAATGAATGGTCAAAATAAGCTTGGGAAAACAAATTCAGACTCTGTTTTATGAATACCAATCTCGCTAAAAGACGATTATGTAGATTGAACCATTTGGAGAGATTAAATCTTGGAAGAATTGATGGCTTCACCCTTACAACAAGAAGTCCTTGAACGACTAGAAGCTAAAGATATCGTCATTTATCTTCCGACGTGCTCCCGAGCTAAAAGTAATCTAGATGACAATTCTGAAGAAGAGGTTATAGTGAAAGATCAGACTTCCGACTCTGAAGGGCTAAAAGTTGATAAAGTTATAGCCTCTACTTCCACTCCTCAGAAAGCTCATATCCACCCAATGAAGAAAAAAGAACCAAAGAAGAAAAAGAGTACTCTAGAGCCTATTCAAGAAATATCCGAAGGTGCCGGAGATCAAGAATTGGTCAATTTTGATCAAGCACAAAACTCCCAACCAAATAAAAGGGTCAATTTCGATCAATTTCAAAACTCATAACCAGATCATACCTCAAGCCTTGATGTCTCTCTCAAATTAGCTCATCTTCTCATTCTCAAGGGCTAACCATCTCAAGTTGTTGAAAAATTTATTCAAACGGGCGATACCTAGGGTTATAACTCAGGTGAGTTGGTTCACCCAACAGTTCCTTTGAGGTTCCCCATAGGTACAACTTTTATCATCGTGTTCGAAAATTACTCCACGCCTCAGTCACAATGGGGAAGAAAATGTAACATATGTAAAATAGGAAGATTCATTACAAATCCGAGGCATTACTTGCTACCTCCAAATGTAAAGAGTTTCAACAACAATATTTTATCTTAGAAAAGCAAGTTGATGTTCTCTTCGAAAAGTTGGTTGCCTCAGAGAATTATGTTATGCTTCTGGAGAAGTGTTGTCAAGAGGAAAGGGACATCTACAGTCAGAAAACAATTGCCCAAGATAAACTCATTATGGCTCTTAAAGAAGCAAGTCAAATATCGACAAAAGTCTTTAAAGATTTCTTCAAAGACTTTGAAAAGTTAATAAAGGAAAAAAAACATTTTCTAGAAAATCTTGAGAAGGAAAAGAATGCTACTATAGAAGCATACGCTGCTAAATATGTGGATAAGTTGAATGCAAGAGATGGAACCCTCCGATCAGGGCTAATCATAGAGATATATATGAATGTTATCTTGACTTTGACTTGGGTAGTTTTTGGAAACTTGTCCCTCCAAAAAATTGTCCACCTGGAATTGTTGTCAGTGTGAGTGAAGCATCAGAGTCTGAAGAGAATGACTCTTCTGAATCCTCAAAATTAATAAATGTCTTTTTTTATTTTTGGTATAAGTCCTCATAGTTTTCGAGGTTTTTTTGTATAAGACCTTTTATCCTCCGAGGCGATAGTTAAAATATTCCCAGCGTTTTCCGAGGCGGACTTACTTACTCATATGGACTTTCGTTATTCTATAACTTTATTTACTATACCTTTCGTAGACCAACTGTTGTGGAATCTGATAATAGTTGTATGCCAACTTTTGTTGGACACGATAATAGTTGTATGCCAACTTTTGTCGGAAACGATAATAGTTGTATGCAAACTTTTGTCGGACACGATAATAGTTGTATGCCAACTTTTTTCGGACACGATAATAGTTTTATGCCAACTTTTGTCGGACATGATAACAATTTAGGCTCAACATCAGAGTTTTAAGGCATAAAACTTCATTTGCATAAATCGACTAGAATGATACCTCGTTAAAACCTTCTTGTGCCTATCAGCGTAGGAAAGAGTGTGTTGTCATTGTGTTACAAAGAAAAAGACAAAATAAAACATAAAAACATACTCATACTCACTCCATAGACAATTTAAGATGTAAAATATTCCCAGAATGCTTGAGGCTTCTTCCCTCTTTATCTTTCAACTGATACGTCCCAGGCTTAATTTTATCTGTTACTTCGTAGGGGTCTTCCCAGTTAGGGCCTAATTTTCCGAGGCTCTTTTCCTTGGTGTGGAGAAAAATATTTCATAATAATTTATTATCCACCTTAAATTCCCTTTGCTTTACTCGCGAAGCATATCTACTTCTCATTAATATTTGGTAGTGTAAAGAATTTAGCTGTGCACGTCTTCTTTTCTCTTCTTCCAAGTCAAGCTCCACTGCTCTACCTTTATCATTTAGTTCCTCAGTATATGTTGTCACTCGATAAGATGGGAAAATAACTTCCAAAAGAACTACCGCATCCATCCCATAAACCAAAGCAAATAGAGACTCTGAAGTCGTTATCCGAAGGGTTGTTCTGTAAGCCCAAAGCACTTCTTGTAAATAATCTGGCCACTTCCTCGCCTTTCCTTCCAAATTCTTCTTTAAACCGTCAAGGATTGTCCTATTAGTAACTTCCACCTGCCCATTAGCTTGTGGATGATTTGGAGTAGAGAAAATTGTTGTGTGCCCCTGGTAGCACAAAAAATCTTAAATTCTTTGTTATCGAATTGGTGACCATTATCTGTTGTAACCTTCATTGGTATCCCAAAGCGACAACAAATGTTTGAAGCGACAAACTTGATCACATCATTTACCTTTTTCCCAGCTAAAGACTCTACTTCAACCCATTTAGAAAAGTAATTAACCGCCACTATTATTGTCTGTCTTCCCTCAGTTGACATCAGTATTGGGCAAACCAGGTTAATACCATATCGATCAAATAGCAGTGCCTCAGAAATACTTTCAAGGGGGGCCCCAGGTTTGTGAATTATATTAGCATACCTTTGATATGTATTACATCGTTTCACCAAAGAATACCCTTCAAATCAAAACTTTATACCCACAATGCGCATAACCTTCTCCGTCATGTAATTCTGATAAAATAATTTACGATTCATTCTTAGCCAAACACCTGAGTAAAGGTCTACTCAATGATTTTTTGTACAAAACGCCTCCTAGGATTATCTAGCCATGAGATTTGAAATGTATTTTTCTTGCAATCGACTTATCCTTAGATAACTCATCTTCTTCTAAGAACTCAACAATTTCTGACCTCCAATCACTTGCCAAAACACTTGTCACTTGAAATTTTCCTCAACAATCACAGCGGATTGCTATGAATCTTTGGTAATCCAAAAGAAACTCATGTGTAATCACCCATGGATTTTCCTCCAAATACGAAGCAGTTGCTAAAGAATCTGGCACCGAATTTTCTTCCCTTCGAAAACGTTCATACCTAACACCTTCAAAAGCAAGTGTCAAATCTTTCAATGCTTTTAAGTATTTGACTAAATGATCTTTTCGTGCCTCAGATTGTCCTGATGCATGATTAATCAAAAATTGTGAATAACTTAAAAACTTAACATTTTTTGCCCCACATATTTGAGCCAACCTTAAACTTGCTAAAGCCGCTTCATATTCTACCTCATTATTTGTCGCTTTAAAGCCAAATCGTATATCCTAGAACATTGTTACTACATCCAGGAAAATTAACTGTACTCCAGCTTCACTTCTAGATATGTTTGACCCTCCATCTGTTCAAATCAACCTCTCATACTCAACTTTGTGTTCATCAATCTCCATATCTGATCGATCAGAGTGAAATTCTACTAAGAAGTCCAACAAATCTTGAGCTTTAATAGTTGTTCGAGGCTCAAACTTGATATCAAAATTCCCAACTCAACAGAACACTTTGTCATTCTTCTCGAAATATTCGGCCTTTGAAGCAAACTTTTAAGGGGGAATGTTTTTCAAACTACTATAGGATGCGCCTGAAAGTATCGTCTCATTTTTCGCGCAGCTATCACCAAAGCAAGAGCCAATTTTTCCAATTTCATAAATCGTTTCTCTGCATCTAACAAACTCTTACTGATGTAGTATACTGGTCCGAAAGCAGTTTCTTCCTCTTGAACTAACACAGCAGTGACTGCACAATCTGAAAATGCTATGTTTAAAAAGCAATTGCTCCCCCGATAATGGTTTAAAGAGTATTTTTTGGAAGAAAGATACTCTTGGATATGATGAAATGCTTCTGAACATTCTTTTGTCCAACTAAACTTGTTCGCATTTTTAAGTACTTGAAAGAAAGGCACACATTCATCCGAGGATCGAGAAATGAATCTGTTTAATACTAGTAATCTTCACATCAATATCTGAACTTCTTTGATATTTTAGGGATGAGTCATTGTTGTCAAAGCTTTTAACTATAATGGGCCTGCTTCAATTCCTCTTTCACTTACCACATATCTGAGGAACTTTCTGGATCCAACACCAAACGTACATTTTTCGGATTTAATTTCAAATTAACCATTCTCGAGTTCTTAAAAATCTCTTCCAAATCTTCAAAATGGTTTTCATCCTTCAAAATTTTAACCAGCATGCCACAATGTAAACTTCTACAAGTTTGGCCTGAAGATTGAATAATTTATCATATAGACGATCCATCAAACCTGGAGAACAATAGACATAGGTCCTTTCTGGGAGTATGTTCCTCACGGTCAGTGGCTTTGAGTATTGAATGGCATCCAATGAAGGAATACAAATGTGATGCTTGTTGGCATAAAGAGCTGGACAGGATGAAAGAACTGCAAAAACCAGGTGGTGAACCACATGTTAGGAACAAAAATAATGGTGATACTCGGGATATTGTGCTACCCCATAGTCTGGATATGAAGTGCGAGTAACCATACTTCTAGATGAGTTGTGTTGCCTTATTTATTTGTTTAATAGTATGTTATTATTTTTGTGTTGGGAGTATAGATATGTATGTGCATGCTTGTTATATGCCCAACCAAAAGTCTTGTAATATTTAGATCAATTATGAGGTCGGCTCACACATTTTTGCATAAGTGATGCTAGCTATAATTTTGCAACAGTTCGGATGTATTAGGAATACACATTATGTACTCGCTCTATACATCAAGAATTTTAGCTCGGATGTCTTTAAAATAGACTTTGGGTAGCCTTTCAACCACTTATATGTACAAATCTATAATGTCACGGGTATGTCAAATGAACAGAGTGAATGGTCGCTTATGTAATTTTTATGTGTTTTCACATAACAACATGTAATGTCGCACCTCTTTCATAGTGATTCGGTCTGGACATAGAGTTTGGTGCTCGGTTTGGAAAACATGTTCTAATTTCATGCATAGTGGTGTTCAAACCCATTCCTCACATAACATAATGTGTATACTCGAACGGTGCACGTTTATGCTTAGGCACATGGTCCCATTAAAGTATAATTAATATTCAGACCCAATCGTCACGTAACATGATACTTGTTTACACGGTCTTATGAAGACACAAAATATGTCTGGGTATAAACTTCACGCACCATAGTGCTCAGGCATAGTAGGTGAAGTTCAGAATGGAAAATAGACGCGTTAATCCACGACTGACCTAACTGGGTCTTGAGATGCTCGGGTCCCCTGACGTAAATTAATATGAAAGCTCGAAAGCCATTAATCATTATATAATAGAAGTATTAACAAAATATATAATAACATTACATCAAATACACTTAACATAATAAGATGCCCCATAATAACTTACTCGTATTTACCTACATGTGCACCAACATTACCCGACATGCAATTATATAAAATAAAGTGCATAATTAAAACATTTACAGAATTCACTATAAATCATATAAATATGTTGTATGATGATAGTACACCTCACGAAACGTACAGTTTTAGTTTTCCACATTTCATGACTATGGGAGAGGATTTCATCTGCATCGACCAGCTTATAAGTTATAGATTTCACTTTAGATGTCAAAGTATAGGATCAATCCCATCTCGCTCCTAGCTTATCGAGGGCTCTATTTTTTATGTGAGGCCGAACTTGACGAAGTAATCAGCCCTCTATTTGAAAATCACGCAAAACATATTTTAGAATCATACAATTTTTGTGTAATAATGTATGGTGGTTCTCCATATGCATGTGTTTTTTATCCATTTTTTTCTCAACGAGGTCTAACTCGACATTTTGGATGTCTTTGTTGCCTCGTTTATCAAAATAATATACAGAGGAACGATATGAGATCTTATGTTAGCACTATGACCTTTATCTCATAGACTAAGGAAAATTAGGTATCTCGTGTAGATTTCTTGGGGTGCTACGGGATGACCATAATATTTCTTAGATTGACTTGATAGAGCTCTCTGTAGCTCCTTTAATGTATCATTGTAGTACAACCGTGTCATGAGGGCTGGTGAAATCAAATATGATTTATCAGAAGTAATAGAAATCTGCAAGTTATAATCCCCAAGAGTCAAAACCCTAGGGACCCCATACTTGTAAAAATGTTAATTTATAGGAAGTGTACAATATCATGAGCTCAGATACTCACCACCAACTCGGCCTCCATCTAATTCAAAAAGTAATCGATTGTGATAAGAAGATAACTTCAGCCTTTGTGTGCATTTGGAAGGGCCCTCATTATATCTAAACCTCGTCTATCAAAGGGGGCGGCTTTGGAGCTTGGATTTAAGGGTACTTTGAAAGTATGAAATGGATTTTTCATTCACTGACCTTTTTTATAGTGTCAAGAGAGTACCAGTAAGACTTGTTTGTGGACAGCTTTATACTCGTATTGGGATTCTTACCCTCATTTATGGAGCTCATTAAGTATGAAAGTGGGTTCCATCACGCTTAAACATCATAGAATGGGGTTGTCAAAGCCCTTACCGGTATAGAATTTTATCAACTAAAATGTAAAGAGTGATCATATTTTAACATTTAGTGTTATGGTTTTATCTACCGGAAGCGTCTCTTGTATTAGGTTATCTCGAATTGGGGTTCACCAATCATGTTACTCGTTGGTCATCATGACCTCAGATTTTATGTCGCGTGACTTTGCTCTTTCCAATGTATATATAGTCGGTGATTCCTGGGTAATGGCCCACAATGCTGACTCGGTGCTTCCAGTGAAAGTTATCGCGTCAGTTATTTTATTTTAAGCGCATGATACTTTAATGGTTGTTCAACTTGGAACTGGGAGAGAAAATATGCTAGATACTAGACATTAATGGTTGTTTGTGGCTCCTTGATGTTGAAGCCTCCCAGCTCTATAAATTAACGCGTTAGTCTGCCCAATATGTCATGCTTTTGGAGGACGTTCCTCAAGGGGATGGGTTTTGGAAAACGATTGTATGACCTTAAAAACACGGTATCATTTTCACGGTTCTCATTACTAAAGCTAATGTAAGTTTCTCTAGCTGCAAATATATGGTTTGGCAGTGAAAAATGATTTGCTAATATAATAAATAGTTATGCATATGGTTGATTTCTCTATGACAATAGCTATACTTAATGTATAGTCATAAACTTCCAGATAAATATAAAGAATGTCATATAGGTTCGACCACATGAAGACCCTAAGGGAAGTCAAGTGCTCTTTGATATTGCAGAATTCCTCGTTGCATTTAAGTGTCTAGTTGAATTATCAAACACCCTTAAGTAATTTAAAGAATGGGGCTCACTTGCCAGATGATCCGGAAATAAACGGGTTGAGGGCAGCCAACCTGCCGGTGAGGATTTTCATTTCCTTGATGGACTCTGATGGCTTCATTACTACTAGGTTTGCTAACTAATTTGGTACGTCTTGATCTATTTTAGCTGGCCAACTAGCTTAATAATTTTCCATAGTGGAGTCCAAATGTGTAAATCTTTAGATAGAGCTTGATGTTGACAACTTAGAGGTTTCCAAATGTCTTTTGAATACCCGTGAGATTGATTATATCTTCTCGACTAATGACCATCATGCATCAGTATTACCTTGTAGAAGTGGAGAATTCATTTGGTTATGAAGTTTGTATATCCTCATCCTCATGGTGCATGGTGATCTAGTTGTATCATGAATAGGCATCCATGAAGGATAACATCTTATTTCACGAGGTGACGTCCACTACATGTTCAATTTTCGGGGTCATAAATGGATCATTGGAGCATGCTTGGTTGAGGTCAGTGAAGTTCACAAACATCATCCATTTGTTGTTTATTTTTTTGATGAGGGTTGGCTTCACTGTCTAGATAGGATATAGTGCTTCCCTAATATGGCTTATTTGGCATAATCATTCGAAATCGACAATGATTGCATCAACTTCTTATGAGATAATAGTATGCACTTTCACTTAATTTATTGTTAATTAATAACTTATGAAAGGCTATTGAATTCAGGAATACGTGATACTATGTGCATAATAAGAAAATATATTCATAGTTTTGGATAAAAATTCCAGTATTTAAGATTACAAAGATCATTGGAGGCCTTGCCCTATGTGGACGTTACGTCCAAATACAAGTGTAATTTCCACTCTACGTAGGGCTAACGATTCATAGAACTCCTTCGGGTTGTCTAGATCTTCTAAGAGGATGGGTGGTTAATTTCTATTCTTTTAGAGCAATGGAAGTGGTGTAGCCCTCCATAGTTATGCGTTAATTTCCACATAGCATATCATTGGTGCACAATTGATTTGATAGTGCATATTTGATCGAGAATAGCACATATGACGATGGTCCATCTATTATTATGGACAGGATTTCGAATTTTATTTTGTAAACCCCTCGTCTAAGAAAGACTTAAATTATTGGCTCGCTGAGTAATGGATTATCATCTCTATAAAAATCCATAAGATACTATTGCAAGGGTGACAAGGGCGTTTTGTCTCTAATTCGCTTATAACTTTTCTTGTACATGATGCTTGCAAATATGTTTGTGTCAAACATGATGTGTCTGACTTTGAATCTGGAGATCTTAATAGTGATAACTATAATGTATTTGTGTAGCAAGACTACTCACTATTAATTTATCATTATCGCATGTGATCGGAGGAAGAGGATTCCAATAAAAATGGACTAGAGTTTGATTTACCTATTGAATACCGATATCGGAGATATAAAATTTCAGGTGGTCTTATGGATACATTTGAGAGTGTCTCATCTAGCCATAATATTTAAAATCTGCATTGTTTGGATGAGGTCCATAGACACGATGTGTGATTTAAACAAAGTTCTAGTTTGGCATGTTGGAAGTGTCGCAACCTCTGTCACTATCGTGTGGGGGTTGACTCGTGGCGCTTGTAATTGAATGATCCTGACAGAATTATGCTCAGCTTATTTCTCTTTCTCTTCATTTTAAACAACCCTGACTTTTTCTCCTTATTTGATCCCTCCTTCGATCCACTCATGCCTTTACCTGGAGCTCAACTGTTATTAAGTGAAGCCTAGCCTTATTTATAAGGTATTGAATTGTATCTTTCAAGGATCGGAAGTCTCGTGTTTGATGACCCATATTATTGTGATATTTGCATAAATTATTTAGGTTTCGGAATTCTTTTGGGCCTCATATCTTCTTATGTATTAAAATTTAAACTGAATCTTATTCCTAGTTATAGTTTATTACTATGTTTTTATGCATTGAGTACTCGTACTTTTACAAATTTGTTATTTCTAACCTTTGGTGGGTTGTCAATGGTCCATTCTATAATTTATATCCTGAAAATAGTAGTGTTGTTAAAAATATTATATAATAAGCATACAAGATTAAACACGGTCCTTGGAGACGATCTCGGACTTGAAGTAGGTCGGGTGATATAATGGATATGCATTTGGTCGTCCTAACATTCGTGCATGTATTGTCTCTTTAACCTTGTTTTTTTTCTCTACGTACATCAGGAGATCTCCTGGGTTAGGAGACCAGACAGAATTCCTTGATAAAAAAACAACGCATTCCACATAGTAGTGGTAGTTTTTATGCCTTTTTTACGCTGAAAAACTTTGAGTATAAGAATACATGATTTCATTCAGCTCCTTCTTGCGGTGGATAATATAATCTATGTCTCTGTGTATTACCTTACTTTTTGTAGAAGGTGTTCCAAGTGTTTTGAAAGTGTGAATAGAGCCTAAAGGCGGAGAATAAAACATATTAGAGCGCTACCTCGTAAAGTCATGGAGAACTCTTGGTATAACAACTTATCATTCTATTAAACCCAAACATCATGTTTAAGAATTTTTCAATGTAATTTTGAGGATCTTCTCTCACATTGTACTTTTTTATCTTGAATAGATCATCACGGTAAACTGCCCTTTATTTCCTCTGATTTCAGTGACGATGGTGCCATACGATACCTTGAATGGTGCTTCTCTTGTCTGGATATTTTTTATTCTATACCATAGGCGGAGGCAGGTGGGGTCCCAGGAACCCACCTAGCTCCATAAATACAATTGTTAGTACCTTATTTAGTTCTGTTGGAAAAGGTTCACGCTAGGAACCCACAGTTCTTGTGTTCGAGACCAAGCTGAAGTTGATTTTTTATGTTTAATTTTTTACTTGAATTAAGTTTTTATTATTTATTTTATTAATATATATATATATATATATATATATATATATATCATTTATTTTTATTATATATAAAATAACATCTATATTATTTTACTGTAATAGATATTTTAATTAAAAGATAAAATAAGTTTATATATATATATATGTATATATGTATGATATAGATTTTATATATATTTTTATTACATATTATTTATTTATAAATATGATTCAATAATTAATATAAATTTATATGAATTTGATTAAAGGGCGGGTTAGTTCCTTTGTCGTCGCCCCTAACTACAAAACAACAAGCTTCAAACACTAAAGTATATATTATGGCTCTATGTTATTAATTTTTAAAATTGAAGCTTTGCTAGATGCCTTATATTACTACTCACTAGTTATAAATATTAACATCGGTTGATCTATATTTTTTCTTAAGATAGAAAGCTGTAGAGTTCAATTTCGAAACAAATATACCTGCATAAATCATAATTTTTTATTTTGGTTTACGGATCAAACCGGAACAACATAGGATCTCGAGTTCACTAACAATACATGTCATAATCAATACATCCATTAGTCTCTGTATACTGCAATAAAGCTCAAACTAAAACCCGATCAAACCGTAACAACATAGCCTCTCGAGTTCACTAGTAATAGATATCCTAATCAATACATCTATTATTCTACTTCTATTTTTTATGTCATAATAGTACTTCAAAGTATTGACAAAAATAATATGGAAGACTCACTTAAACAAATAAACAATTTTTATATAAATCAAATACGAAGATATATTACAACACCATTTTACAACTTCCACTACAAAAAAAATATTTTTTTGACAATAACTAGGACACCATAGGGTTTAAATCCTGGCTACGCCACTGTTCTATACCATGTTTGGCCGATAAAGAGCACTCAACTATGGAGATAACGATTTAACGGTACTGTGGTATCAATCGATCGGCCCTTTTGATTCTAATGCATATCTCAGCTTTCGATGAAGCATTTTTTTGTTTATGTCTTAGAAGATTGGGTATGTTAATGAACCTCATAATTTTTGGGATGATGGCGGCTGTTATTATCAGTCTATCATTCCTCAGATCTCGCCCGTGTACATTTGTCTTTAAAAAAGTCTTGTGGGTGATGTTATTTGTGTTTGCGTTGTGGCGAGCCGTCGATCGTTGGTCGGTAATGCCTGATTGAAATAGAAGACGCATTGTTTCCCTCCCCTAAATATTCCTTATTCTCGAGACGATTGATTTCTGATCGTGATTCTCGTGATGGATCCTATTTGTGCTAGTTTTCTGATGGCAAGAATGAATTGATTGATAGCCAAATATTCTCCCATGCAAGTTTAATTCTTAGTGTGAACATGCTAATTGAGTTTTGTGATAGATCTCGTTCTAGAGATGTTGGATCAACTAAGGTAGTTTGAGCAACTGCGAAGGTGGGATGTTATGTTTCAAGGCTATGAATGAGATTTTGCGCCACGGTGTCAGCATTAGGTTTTTGTGTTCCAATTAGAAAGGTTTGCGATGCAGCTACAATATTAAGGTTTTGTGCAACAGTGTCGTGTGCGTCAGAATCTATACATCAATGGTAAAACTACGAAGAGATGATGTTTTGATATGGTAAATAATATGTTTTATTTCTTTGATCATGGTCTTAAAGGGTTTTGATTTATTTAAAAACATTTTTTTTTTCATTTTTGGGTTTTCCATAGATGGGGCCAATGATGTGGTTGAATTTTATTCGGGCTAACAAAGTATATTTTAAACAAGGATGACTAGTATTTTTAGCTAGGTCTCATATAGAAATAGAAGTATTTGCGTAAAAATGATAAATTATGAGAGATAAAATTAAAAGAATAAGATTATCAGTTTTGTACTCTGAATAAATAATACTATCCACATGCACAATCATACAAGAATCTCGAGCTCCATGTGTGGATTCTTATTTATATATTCTGTTATATTCATAACTGTCACACTAAATTATATATATCATATAAGTAAGTTATCATAAAGCCACACATTGATTGACAATTATAGTTTCTTCTTGTTCAAGCTCATTCTCGAGTCTTTTATAAATCAAGACTTGACCATGGTAATACTAGGCCTTGATAAGATTACATGTCGATTTCAACATATGTTCGGATTCGGGCATGATTCAAATCTAGCATGTATCAGCCACGATGACTTAAAATGGAAAATTATCTAGTGTTAAAAGTTGTATTAGGCCTTCAAACTACATTCTAGTGTTCCACACTTATATTACTAGTAATTTGACTTGATTTACCCATCATTATGAATTTATCTGTCATACTTCATAAAGTTGCATACATCAGACTTCTTATGCACTAGTGTATTCCAACTCCGTAATTACTCGTCCTTCATTTTTTTTAACTATGATAAAATTGTGTATGTGCTTCTTTGAATTTCAGATGTTTAAATTTATCAAGTACTTTTTCCAATATAATGTGATTTACTTATAACAAAACCTTAAATATTATTGAATCTATTTATTCCCAAAATAGTATACGCCTCTTTAAACCTTTCATCTTAAATTTGTAAGGCATGAACCTTTTTTACTTCAATAATATCTTCAATATAATTATTCAATATAAATAAACCATCCACGTATAGACAGACACTAACCATTGTATGAGTCTGAACCTTAGTATATAAAAAAATTATTCGTTGTATTGTGTTTAAACTCATTGAATACAATTATATAATCAAATTTTTCATGTCATTTCTTATATGTTTATTTGAGATTATATAATGACTTAACAAACTAACCAACATTGCCTCATTTATGGAAAGTACAAAAGTTCATGTTGTTTATGTAAAGTTCCACGCCAAGATCTTCATTTAGAATATTGGTTTGACATCTATTTGATGAAATTAAGTTTGTATAGTAACGCAACTGCAAAAAGTATTAATATGCTCATGGTTCTCATAATTGGAGCATATATGTCAAAATAATATATTCTATATGTGTGTCAAAAGTCATTGGTTACCAATATTTCCTTGAACTTTTTAGTAATATTATCCATAAAATCTATGGAGGATAATATTTCTTTATTAGTTTAGGGTTGTCTTCCAAAGAAAAAACGACTAAAATATTGTTTGTGACTATTCGTCACAACTTCCTCAAGACTAAGTATATTTAAATCATTTAAGAATATATCTCATCATATCTTAAATCTATATTATTTTCTTCATTTGACTCTTACGAGGTTCACATGGTTGCTCTTCAATCAAATGTACTCCTAGTAAAGTTTTTTCCTAGATTGTCATAACGTCTTGATTCATATTATCATTAAGTAACTTGGATTGAAAGAACTATACTTATCTATCTTAAAAATCAATATTAGACTACAAGTCTAATAGTCTATAAACATTTTTATTAATTTTATACCCAATAAACACACACTTCATAGTATTTGAACCTAAGTTTATTCTTTTTAGATCCATGCTTAGCAAAATGCTATACATCCCCCATATTTTTAAAATATCAAATATATAGGTTTTTTTTCATAACTCATATGGATAAATTCCAGTTAAAACAATATACATGTCGTTTAAGCAACTTCATACCACGATGTTATATAAAACCTAAAATTAAATAACATGACTTTTTTTATCTCAATTAATGTTGTATTTGCATTCAACTAATTAATTTTTTTGAGGCTTATAAGGTGTCAAACATTGATGAACACACGCCATTTGCAAAAACTTGAAAATACTCGTGAGACGTATTATACACCTCTATCACTACGTAAGAATAATACTTAGTGTATAAATGAATTTCAACACTCATTTTGAATATCTTCAACTTGTTAAAGACCTAATCATTATGTTTAATAAAATATACCAAAGTGAATCTATAATAGCCACCTATTAAATTTTTTAAAAATATATTATACCCTCATAAGTTAATACATTATTTAATCAAATATATCCATGTTTTTGCATATTTTACTATGGTTTTAAAATATTTGTTTAATCACTTTATTATTTTACATACAATTCACACTTTTTATACAAACCTATATCATAATTTAAGTATAGTTTTAATTATTCTCTTAACTGTTTTATGACCTATGTGTAAAATTTTATGTTGTCATAACATATAATTATAATACGAGAAATAGTATGCAAAAATAATTATTCTAGTCATTGAATTATTAGAGTTAAATAGTTTTACTATTCTGTTGCATGAGTATATCTCTCAATAAAGAGACCTCATTTGGTCAAAATTAGTTTCCTAGATTATTTTATCACACAAATCTCTGTTTTACCCAAAACATCATGATACACCAAGTTTTTGTTCATTTCCAGAACATATGAAATGATAGTGAAAATATTATATTTCATAAAATACAGTGTATGAGTATAAAATCTAAATATCTATTGGGGAATAATCCATCCATGTTATAGAGATGAACAAAAAAATGTAAGAAAACTTACTATTTTGCATTATTTTTTATACTAAATCCATTTTACAGTAATGGGAGATGATGTTCAGATACGTTGATGACGATGAACTAGTTAGAATAATTCATGCAGTTCAAAAGTTATGTTCTATGATTCTAATGGATAAGAACCAATGGCCTTGATGGGGGGAACGTTGTTCCCCCCAACTATCATACTTTCTATAGTATTCACCTCTATAGTCGGATATAAAAACCTTAATCTATTTACATAGTTGTAACTCAATTTTAGCCTTAAATGATTTAAACATGTCAATTACTTCATATTTTTCATGAAGCAGATTCAATTGGTCATACCGTGAAAACCCACCTATGAATAAAATGAAGTAGTTTTGTTTATTCTATAACGTTGTAAGTAATGGACAATAAATATATGTATAGATTAACTCCAAGACTTCTTTAGCGCGAAAGGTTTCATATATTATGTGTTTAGTTTATTTTCTTTTTATACACCTTACACGGTTATCAAAGTCGGTGTAATCAAGTGGACCTAAGATACCTTTGACCACAAGTTTATCAATCCTCGTGCAAAAGATGTGACTTAAATACATGTGTCATAAAGAAACTACTTTTTCAAACTAATCGCATGTTATACATTCATTGTAGTTGGATAATTAATAATATTATTTAATTTATATAAATCATCAATGCAATCAAGTACACCAAACCAACCAATTTATTATTAATAAAATTGAGTTCTTTATTAACAAGAGAACATGTGTATTTACTTTTGTCCAACAAAGGAAAAACTATAAATTTCTCATAAATAAAATAAAATTGACGTATGACTTAAATTGGGAACGACATTTCATCAATAGTAGAGTTATGAGATTCAATGAAAGGCTTGTTCTTGCTTGAACCCTGCAAATGAATACACAAGTGAGTTGTGATTGTTGTATCAAACCATCATGTGTCTTTTGATACTGAAATTAACTTTTATGATAGTAACCAAGACTTATGTATGGGTCATACTTGATTATTTATTGGTAACTGAGCAACCCATTCAATATTAAAAACCAGTTGTGCATGAGTATGGTACGTGTAAATGAAATAAAGATATCATATAATAGGTTCCTCGCCATCAATAAAAATGTGAGATAGTCTTTTGTATGGGTCGATCTACACTCACAACAATCGTTCTTTAAGTTATAATGTTACAATATATTTTCCTTCATTAATCACCGAGATAGATCTTGCGGAGGTGCGGTGATAGGTCTACCAATTAGTTCTAGAGAATGGTCACTGAAATGTTCACATTGTAATTCATGCAAACACAAGTGAATGCATATCTTTAACTGATCAAACCTTAAGGTGTTGTAGCTCAATTTTCTATGAACATATTAAGTAGTTTTAAGATACAAAATATATCTCCAAGTGCTCAGAGATCTCAAAGGATATGAATGATATTTAAAATTTTGTATCTGATACAAACAATATATGGGCATGTAGGACATCACCTCGTATATCCCGGAGTTCAAGTGCCAACGATAATGTATAATCATGTCTCATCATGAAGGTCGTATATTATCAATCACTATATGGTTCTCAACACGCACATAGTTAGGCATACATAACATCATATATGATACAGAGTAAAACGCAAAAGAAGCTAGATAGAGGGATAAACCCTAATTTTATTTAATCAAAACAACTCCCCAAAAAATGTAAAGAAGATATGTTTATATAAGGTTTCAATTGAAACCCTAAAACTAAAATAAGAAAATTACTAAAATATCCTAAAGTATTAAAAACTCGAAATAAGCTGATAGATGAGCCCAAATGCCCAAAAAGCCTATATGTCACGAGCGAATCTTGTGACTTGCACTCGTGGCGTCGTTTCCTTCGAAACAAGGTGTTGTGGGTCAAAATCAGACACTAGAGCTCCAAACTGTCAATTCACCGCATTCTTCGGGTGATCGCTAGTCTTCATAAATTCCAGCCCTAAACTGTCTGCATCATTCGCGCCGAGGTAGAGCAGATTCGCCCTCGAATCAGAACTAGTCTCCTCGTCAGAAGAGTCATCTGCATAAGGAATCAGATGCTTAACATTAAAGACATCAGACGTACGGACATGGCTAGGCAAACGCATTCGATAAGCATTCGGGTTGATCCGCTCCACAATCTCCACTGGGCCAATCTTTCGGGCGGCCAGTTTGTTGTACTCACTAGCAGGGTACCGATTTTTTGTTAAAACTGCCCACACATAGTCACCAACTTCGAACTGAATAGGACGACGATGAGAATCCGTCTGAGACTTATACTTGGTGGTGCTCAAGACAAGCTGATCGTAAGTCGTCTGGTGGGTTTGACAAATCTGCGATACAAGCTCCTCAGCAGTTGCGTGAACACAAATTTTACTGGGCAGGGCGAGCAAGGCGACAGGACCCCGGAGTCCAACACCATACATCACCCGGAAAGGACAAAGACCCGTCGAGCGGTTAAGGGCATGGTTGTGGGCAACCTCTTCCTGCGGTAGGCGCCGATCCCATGCCTTCGGGTGATCTCCCACCAGGCTGCGCAACAAGTTACCGAGGGAACGATTAACCACTTCTGTCGGACCATCAGTCCGGGGGTGGTAGGTACTACTGAAATTGATCTGCATATTCACCATGCGCCATAAACTGTGCCAGAAATGACTCACAAACCTGGTGTCACGGTCAGAAACATGAAACACATTTGCATCAGTCCCAACAGGGCTAGCAATAGGAAACACATCTGCAAACACATCAGTCACAACAGGGCTAGCAACGGGAAACATATCTGCAAACACATCAGTTCCAACAGGGCTAGTAATAGGAAACACATCAGTCCCAACAGGGCTAGCAACGGGAAACACATCTGCAAACACATCAGTCCCAACAGGGCTAGCAACGGGAAACACATCTGCAAACACATCAGTCCCAACATGGCTAGCAACAGGAATAACATCTGCAAACACATTAGTCCCAACAGGGTTAGCAATAGGAAACACATCTGCAAACACATCAGTCACAACAGGGCTAGCAACGGGAAACACATCTGCAAACACATCAGTCCCAACAGGGCTAGCAACAGGAACCACAGCTGTAAACACATCAGTCCCAACATGGCTAGCAACGGGAAACACATCTGCAAACACATCAGTCACAACATGACTAGCAACGGGAAACACATTTTTCCGCAGCCAGTCACTCTGATCAGGATCACGAGGGGAAAGAAAAGCGCGCCGTACCATCAGAACTGCACCAACATCACCTGTCACAACCTCCACCGTAACCTCCGCCATATCATCATCATATGTATCAAACTTTGGGAGACCATCAGGAACAATTGGGGCCGGTTCAAATGCCTCGTGAGAGAAAAGACCCCTAGCACCCGCAGCATTCAGACATTCTACCTGACGATGCCCTAATTCTCCACATCCAAAGCAACGTAACTTACCAGCATAACGGTTGGTCGTACCAATGGGAACAATGGGAACGGTTGGACATGGAAATGGTGCTGGCGCCGAGGTCCCTGTAGGAGCACCAGTTCGTATGTCAATCTGGGTCCGGTGAGCCAACTGTTTTTCTGCCTGGAGGGCACGCCAATGGGCTTCGGAAACAGACAACGGGTCGAACATGTTCAACACATCTTGAAGCTGAAGGCGCAACCCACCAATATAGCGGGATACCCGCTGATGTGGCGAGTAGTTCACATCTGTACGAGCCAGCAGCTGATAGAATTCTTCTGTATACTCGTCCACAGATCGTGGTCCTTGACGAAGATTCTGGAATCACTAGAATAGTTCCCGCTCGAAGTTGTAAGGTAGGAAATCCTTGCGGATTTTTTTCTGAACTTCTCCCAACTGCGGACTTTCTCCATGCCTTCACGCTCACGGGTCTTCTTCACTTGCTGCCACCAAGCCTGTGCCCTGCCGCGCAGGTGGATGGTGACTAAAGCGAACCTTCTCTCCTCAGGAACTTCCTTCAAGTCCAGCACTTTCTCAACCTAGGATAACCAATCAACAAACGCCTCTACCTTAAGGCTACCATCAAAGTCAGGAATGTCTACCTTAAATCCAAGCTCCCAGCGGCAGCCGTGATAAGTATTCTGTTCTAACCCCTCTCCAAAAGGGTTATCGAT
Organism: Limnanthes douglasii subsp. nivea; assembly: GCA_036936605.1. Taxonomy (NCBI): domain Eukaryota; kingdom Viridiplantae; phylum Streptophyta; class Magnoliopsida; order Brassicales; family Limnanthaceae; genus Limnanthes; species Limnanthes douglasii. The sequence continues at coordinate 92,693,779 of JAUPFV010000005.1, forward strand.
ACTTTCAACCTCTATACCTTGTTGCCTGGCGTTAAGATCAGCCATCTGACGGGTAAGATCAGCCACCTGACGGCGCAGGTCAGCATCTTCGCGATCTCCGAAATCACTTGCATCTCTAGCCACTGCAGCGCCACCGCGAACTCTAGGTCTTCCTCGCACCATCTCGCAGGATTGCCTGTGTCTGATACCAATATGATACAGAGTAGAACGCAAAAGAAGCTAGATAGAGGGATAAACCCTAATTTTATTTAATCAAAACAACTCCCCAAACAATGTAAAGAAGATATGTTTATATAAGGTTTCAATTGAAACCCAAAAACTAAAATAAGAAAATTACTAAAATATCCTAAAGTATTAAAAACTCGAAATAAGCTGATATATGAGCCCAAATGCCCAAAAAGCCCATATGTCACGAGCGAATCTCGTGACTTGCACTCGTGGCGTCGTTTCCTTCGAAACAAGGTGTTGTGGGTCAAAATCAGACACCGGAGCTCCAAACTGTCAATTCACTGCATTCTTCGGGTGATCGCCAGTCTTCATAAATTCCAGCGCTAAATTGTCTGCATCATCAAAGCTAAATTGGCTACCAATTGTCAAATCAAGGTAAAAATTTCTTATCGAGATGCTGTCTCAGGCTATGAAGAGGTTTTCAAAACCATTTTTTTCATCAACTAGACATGGGGATGTTGTCTTCAGGCTATGAAAAGATTTTTGAAACTATTGTTTTCCTTCAACTGGATGGCTTCAATGTGACTTCGAATAAGGAACACTCGAGAAGAATTTATCTTATTCTGATAAGGTCAACAATTATAATTTTCAATGTAACGATTGAATGAAATAGAATAAATAATTTAGGTTCTTGACGGTGATGGTGTTGTGAATTCGAGGACGAATTCTTGTCAACGGGGAGAGGATGATGTAGCCCAGAAATTCAAAGATAAAAAAATATATTATTCCAAAAACTTCAAATAACTTAAGGCATATGAAGCTTTATATAATAGCTTCTCAAAACCCTAAATTATAATACAAGGAAATAAAATATATATTTAAAATAAAATAAAATCAAATAAAATCATATCTTAATATAATTAGATTTGATTTAAATACATAAGATATTTGAATAAAATAAAATAAAATAAACAAGGTTTTTGTCTGGACTTTTTGGACTACATCATAACATCATATATGATACAAGAACTTCCTTGAAGTCCAGCACTTCCTCAACCTGGGATAACCAATCAACAAACGCCTCTGCCTTAAGGCTACCATCAAAGTCAGGAATGTCTACCTTAAATCCAAGCTCCCAGCGGCGGTCGTGATAAGTATTTTGTTCTAACCCCTCCCCAAAAGGGTTATCGATACTTTCAACCTCCATACCTTGTTTTCTGGCATTAAGATCAGCCATCTGACGGGTAAGATCAGCCACCTGACGGTGCAGGTCAGCATCTTCGCGATCTCTGAAATCACTTCCATCTCTAGCCACCGCAGCGCCACCGTGAACTCTGGGTCTTCCTCGCACCATCTCGCAGGATTGCCTGTGTCTGATACCAATATGATACAGAGTAGAACGCAAAAGAAGCTAGATAGAGGGATAAACCCTAATTTTATTTAATCAAAACAACTCCCCAAACAATGTAAAGAATATATGTTTATATAAGGTTTCAATTGAAACCCTAAAACTAATATAAGAAAATTACTAAAATATCCTAAAGTATTCAAAACTCGAAATAAGCTGATAGATGAGCCCAAATATCCAAAAATCCCATATGTCACGAGCGAATCTCGTGACTTGCACTCGTGGCGTCGTTTCCTTCAAAACAAGGTGTTGTGGGTCAAAATCAGACACTAGAGCTCCAAACTGTCAATTCACCGCATTCTTCGGGTGATCGTCAGTCTTCATAAATTCTAGCTCCAAACTGTCAATATCCCAAATACATAGCATTGTACCTTAACACGACAAAATGACTAAACATGTTATATTTAGCGTGCAATCTCAATAGCTTTATATACACGAATTGGGGAAAAACATACAATCAATGGTTGAAGATCTTAAAATGTGAATTGGTTTGCTTCCTTTCTAAGGGGTTTGATCACAGAAAATTCACATGCAATTATAAAATAAATTATCAAATAAATAAACTATGTTAGTTTGCTGAAATTTGGGACAACAGACACACATGTTATATATACTGAACTTTTAGGATTAAACTACTTGGTTATTAAAAATTCTAACTAAATGATCGTGTAAATATCTGAAATTTAGGTGAAATTAAAAATAAAATCACCTGATTCGGATAATCGAGCTCCAAGTTATGGATGTCTAAAGTCATACAATCATGTTGTTGTTTTTTTACAATCGTTATGAACACCCAAAATCAAAAATCATAATTTTTTATTTGAAATAGATACTTTTTCGAATTTTAAGTCTACATACTTTAGTTATATATATCACATAATCAAATGTGTTCTCGATTACATCAATCAATCATAAACATGCATATTATGTTCTTTATCCCCTTAACATGCAAGTATGTCCAAATTGAATCGATTTCAAAATTGATTTTTGGGAGACTGAATTCATGGATTTTAATTCCATCTCCATAGCATAGAGTGGTCATATAAGCTTTGATACCAAATCTTATATTTTTTAAAATATGTTTTAGGGTTGATAAACCTTAAACAATTTTTTAGGTTACTTTTTTCATGTTATAGAGACTAACATAATATAAGAGGTACATGCACTAACTGTTGTGCATTATCGTCTTGTACTAAATCGTTTTTACAACAATGGAAGACGGTTAATTGGTTTGATGATGATGACGACGAACCGGTTACAACGATTCTTACATTTTGTTATGTATTTGTTCGTTGATTTTGAAGGTTAAGAACTACAAGTCTTGATGGAGCGTGAATTGAAGAACATCGTAGGGAGGATATATAAATATAAACATAAAATAGAAAAGCGACATATTTGCTTTGTGTTTCTCAATAATTTAAAGTTATTATAATGGCATTTATACTTAGTGAATTAACTTCACTAACTTATTTATCACTCTCTTAATAAATTTAGTCTTTTTAGTTCAAGATTAAAACTCTATTTTCTCAAATCAATATTCTCAAGTTATGTGATATACTAGCCAGTGCACGAGAACTAATACTTTTATTAGGTTTTTAATCTAAAGCTTTGGATTAATGCATCTATATTATATTTTTCAATACCTAAAATTAGATGTAGGTCTAATATATTAAATCAATTATTATATTTTAATTAGACATATAACCACGTGTCCGGATATTTTTAATTTACATATTTTGAAACACTTCAAAATTCAAGATTTTTTAAAATAATTTTGGTTTCGTTGTATACTAATTCAGCATTTTCACGTCTTTCAATTTCTAATTTGTTAGTGTTGTCTATTTGCACTTAATGTGTATATTTCGATCATTGACATTCATATCACCGATCAAAATATTTATGAATAATATTAATTTTAGTCATCATGGCTACAGTTTTATATTTTATTATTTTTACGATATTTTTTTATTCTTTTAATATATAAAATGACATAATTTAATACAAAAATACTACATTGTTCTATTTTTTTTAATTTTTGTTTTGTTCGATATTCAAATCATCATTTTTATAATTTATGTTTTTTTAAAAAAAATTAAATAATTATTTATTTTAAAAGAATTAAATTATTTATTTATTTTAAAAAAATCAAATATTTTAACTATGTTCAAAGCTTTGAAAAAAAATTATATTATATAATTTTATAATTATAGAATTGAGATGTAAGGTATTTAAATGTTTATGCATGCTCCAATTCTAATATATATCTCAACCTTATCTCAAATATTCATTATTATCTTTAATATATTACATGTTGTTATCTATATAGTATCTACTTTTAAATATTAAATAATAGAAATTAAATCATACAATTGTCTTCATGGAAAATTGGAAATCAAAATAAATATCAAGTCCCACTTGTATCCATAAAATTAAATAATGTTATTGCTATTTTAGACATCAAAATAAATATTAGGTAAGTGCCACTTGTATCCCGCTTTATTATATAATATAATATACAACAAGTGGGACTTACCTAATATCTATTTTCATTTCAATATACACCTATATATAATAAAACAAACGTGGAGCGCAATTTTAATTTGAACAGCGAATAATAAATTCAACGTTGTTTTCGTTGGTCATTTAGTGGGTCCCAACAACACATGTATGCACATGTTTTTTCTTGATTCATAATACGGACTAAAGGAAAAATATAAAACTCGGTAAAAGTCTTCCAAACTCGGTAAGAGTCTGTCAAATTAATGTTCATTTTCTATTTAATAATATTTCTTTATTATATTACTATATTATTATACGTGACGTATTTGGTGAATATCTAACAATATTAAAATGACAACTGAATTAGGTTCGGTACTAAACTGTCTGTTAGTCCGGTTCGTCGAATTTGTTCACTTTATTGTTACATAAAAATAATTTATACAAAAGTTTGACATTTCAATCAATATTTTATACTAACTAGTAGAGGTGGATAGTTAGTTTAGCATGATAAATAATAGTGTACGACAAAATCGATTTATATATATATATATATATAATTATTTTATATTGAATACAACTTAACTTACGGTAATAAAAGGCGCTATCCGTTTCTATTTTAAACATGTTGATCCGAACTCGTCTCATTTCATCCCATTTCGAATCTAATAACATAAATTATGTTTTATTATTTTTAAATATATTGATAGACATATTTGAAAATTGATTTCACTCGTGATTTAAAATTATGTTTATTTGCATTTCGGTGATATGTGATGAAATTTTAAAGTCATAGTGTATAAGTTGTTTTAACGAGGTATGCCAATATTTGTTGAAATTTGTTAAGTATTGGTCCAAATTTATTAAGTAGTTCTATTAATTAAAGGATAAATATAGAGTCGATGGAGAAATATTAAAAAGTTAGCTAAGACCTGGATAAAATTTTAATTGGAACTAAAGTGGTTTTTAAATATAAAATTGTTGTTATTTATAGATATCATATGAGAAATATAAAAATTTATGAGCTTCCAACATAAATATTTTTATGCCTTGTTACAAATTTAATGGTACTAAATTTATAAGTTTAAATTCGAACTGGATTTAAACTGTACTTATTAAATTGATTTAACAAAGAGATTTAACTTATATATTTGTAACCCTTATGAATCGTTGTTTTGCTAGTTGGTCATAATCTCTTGTAATTGTTGTTTTTCGGTTTTACAGGTTTTGGTCGTGACTCGAACGAATGCTTGAGGTTTTCTTGTTAGCAAGTCGTCGTATGTTATTTTTTTTCCCAAATCTATAAAGAGTGGTGACTTTTAAGTGGAGAGGGTTAATGTTAGGTGTTTTCATGTTATAAAAACTATTTCTAAATCCGTTGAGCCTAAAATAAGTTATTGAGGATGCATGTATTGGGTTAAAAAATAAAGATAACAAGTTGTCTAGAATGCACAATAAGTCGGCTAAAGTCCAAAATAAAGATTTATCTTTTGTTTGTTAAGACTTTGGTTATCGAGACTTTAATTCTTAAGACCTTGGTGACCAAGATAGTGGTTGTTGATCGTGAGCCACATTTTTAGTTCTTAAAGATAAAGTAACAAACCTAAATGTCATGGTATTTTCGTTGAACATTACTATGGTTAAAGTTCATGTTTGTGTCCCTTCTGGTTATGAATTTCTAGTTATTTCTAAAACTGGTGGAGTCAAGTTCCTTGTTGGTGAAGAACTATCTAAAACGTAATTTGAATTTGTGACGAACCTTCCCTCTTCAACCACCAAAAGGGTTATGATATCTAATGATAGTTATAAGGTTGTGAAAGACAACTCTCATTGTATTGGTCAATGGAAAGGTAAAATGGAGAATACTTCCCCTAAGTTGGTTCATGGTGCTTTGAGTCAAAAAGGACTTCAAGGGGGGTTGCTATTTTGGCCAATTGTTTGGAGCGAATAAAAAAAGCTGAAACGCAAGAATAAAGAGTTTAATTGATCAGACTATTTTTAAAAATTACAGGACAAAAGATGAATTAATGCTTGATGTTGTAGTCCTTAATGTTGTTGAAAACTATCACTCTCATGTTATCTCCTATTGTAACTCATGCAGACACTTCTAATTATCAATTGTGATTTCAAATGGTGGCTACAATTCGGGGCACTTTGTTCGAGTTGATGAAAATCATGTGGATACTCTTAACTATCAAGTAGATGTTAATGTTTCTTGGTTGGATTTTGTTTTTTTCCGGCACCAAGAGCTTTTCCTTCAAATAATATTTTATAGGCATTCATTAATTTTCAGCTTCAGTATGCAGGAGGAAGATATAATTCCACCTTAATTCCATGAAGTTAGCTATGAGGCAGATGAGTCTGAAAGTTGAAGTAAAGTTTGTATTGTTTATTTTCCCATATATATATATATATAATTGTGTATTTATATACATTTTTTATTTTTTATTTTTTATTTTATTTTTAATCTTTATTCAATGCCTTTAAAATGTGCATCAAACTTGTAAAAGTCTAATCTCTATTGTTTATGGTCTTCTATAATTGTTGTAGGTTGATGCATAGTTTTTTTTAAGATAGCCAAAAGTTGAAGAACAAACTCCATGCTAAAGTTAAAGCTTATGATAAGTTGAAAATTAATCTTTAACCCAAATCCAAAGTTAAGATATAATTGAGATCGGAGCTTCGGACTACGACTACCATGAAGGAAAAATTTAATCTAAGCTAGAATATACTAAAAAAAAAGTTGTTTTGAGTCAGAGGTTTGCATCTTACATGGAAAAAAAATTATTAATGCCTCAGTTGTTTTATTTCTTTCTAATGAGTTGAGTAGTTTTTCTTATAAAGCATAAAGTGAACAAGATCTATACTTTGTTGAATATAAGGAACATGTTGAATTTGTGAATATTTCTAAAGCCTAAAGAGAGAGGTTCATAAGAGTCTAGATGAAGCTTTGAATGAGAACAAAGTTTTACAATAAACAATTGTAGCCGAACTTCAGGAGCATGTTGAAATACGAGTATCTATTGAGGAAGCAGTAGATGAGGTTGTACATAACTTAGGACTTGATTTTCATCAATATTTCCCAAATTTGAACTTAAACTCTTTGTAACAATACATTACTTGAGAATTTCTCCTAGAGTAAAGAGACATCTTTCTAGTGCTAAGAAATATGAATTTAAATTTTGTGGGTTTTTCTTAAGTTGAGAAATAGAAGGTCTGCGGTACTTGTACTTCAGGTACCGCAGATGAAGAAGTCTATTCTGTTGTTGGTGTTAATCTAATTGATCCTCCTTTTGGCCAAGTATCCACTAATCCATCCTCTGGTCAATTTGAAATTGCCATTCATGCAAAACAATCTGATGTGATGTATTTTGTAGGTCCCGATCATTTACTTGAACCAAATTCGTAATGCTTTGGATGGTTTTAAAGTAGTTTGTATATGTATATTTTTTTCTTGATATTATTCAAATATAAATATCAACCTAATATTTTTATGATTATATTTTACAAGATTTGTATCCTTATGAATATTTACTTATTGTTTAGGTAAAAAACGTTATATTATTTAATATTATGTTGTTCCAAACATAGTGAACGATTCTGAAGGCATATACTTTGATAAAGAACGTATGAAGTCTTTCTTTAGATTATATTTAGAATTATCTAAAAAATATATGTTTTGTTCAAGGGTTCATGACTTCCTAATATTTAAGAATGCTTTTGAAATTATCTCACATGTAATTATTTATGGAGGGGGTACTTAGACTCCATATAGTGCCATGTATTATTTTTAAAATCATTTTGGACTTACATGTTTTATTTGTTTGAGAGGTGGTGATGACTACTTTTGGAATCATCATAGACTTATATTTTTGTTTTTAAGGGTGTTGAGACTCCTTGAAGTGTTGATGACTATAATTAGAATCATCAAAGACTTATTTTCTTTGTTAGATAAATGGATAAACCTTTTGTAATCTTGAGAATTACTTTTGTAATTATCCCCTAATTAGGGTAGGATTTATTCGACCCGCAAGTCAAAGTGGTAGAATATCAAACCAATATTTAATTCATAATATAGACCCAAAAACTGTGTAACATTAAGAGTACTTTGTGTAATAATGAGTAATTATGTTTTTACGTAGTAAGTTAGTGGAATGGATTAGCCTTAAATCAACTAATTATCTAGGTCTAAGGGCCCAACAGGCCAAAAATCTCACCTTCAATGCTATATAAGTCAACTTAGATTTTCTTGGAAATAGGAGAAACATTCTCACTAAGATTTTATTACAGGTTTATCTTCTTCTTTTAGTTTCTCTAAACTTTTTTTATTCGTTCTCTCTTTCACAAAAAACTTAAATATATATTCAACTTCTTTGCATTCTATACTCATCAAATGTCTACCATAGTGGGAGAATGACTGGTACCCATGTATGATATCCAAAACCATGATGAGGTACAAAATCATGTACCTCATTCTCAAGTTCCAAAACCAGATTTGTAAAAAAACTCTTAAAGAAATATCAATATCTAATTCACACTTACAATGAAGTGATCCTGCAAACTATTGAATAGGCTATTCTGCTTTGAAACTCTAACATTTTTCTCAATCGATTGTTGTTTATGTACCGAAACCCCAACTAAGTTAAAATCGATAGTACTAAGAGAGAGTTGCTTCTTAAAGACTAGTTGCTTAGCAACAACGACAGATCCGACAAGATGGTTATGGTTTTGATGAGAAAGGTGGTATATTTTTGCATTGGAACGATGAATCTGCTATTGTTCAAATTTTGTCGCAATTTCATTCATGACCTTACTTGGACTTTTAGTCACACTTTTTCTCTTTCCCGGTATAAATTTGGATCTCGAGCAAATGATATATTTGATTGACTTCTTCATTAGGCAGTTCGAACAATGAATCCACTACAATGCAATTTCTTGATCGATTAGTTTTTCTAATAGACGTGTTGATGTCAGGTTTTATGGTTGTAACCTTCATTTTTATTATTATAGTGCATCGTTCTAATTGGGTTATCATATGATTTTTTTTAATTTCGTGATTCATGTTCACTATCAGCTATTGATTTTTTATCTTTCATATAATTACATTTCTATGAGTGTATCGGTAATACTTTATTTTTCATCTTTCTATTATTGTTAACATTTCATGTAAGATATAAATTAGGATTGTACTTGTCGATATGCAAGAGAAACATCAATGGAATCAGATGGTGTGTTTACAGTTTTCCACATAATTAAGTCTATTTTATACTGCATATGTGGTGTTCCTATGTCACCCAATGCAGTAAGCATGTGTACATCATGTCTACACTTTAAAACAGATACAATAAACTTTCATGTTATATTTTTAAATATTATTAGTTTGCCTTTAAATTTTTGTACTTGTTTTCATATATACAGGCATAGTTCATTTGAATACAATATAAATTAGTACTTGTAAAATGTTACTTAGTTTTATAATATGTTTTGTTCTTTGCTATCATTATTGTACGATAGATATGTGTTTGATTCCAATTTAATAAATGGTTTATGTACTTTTAATGAATTTCTAGGTTTGTTTAGATTCTGAAAATAAATACTATTGTAACAAACAAAGTAGTTCAAAGAAAATGAAATGTAATTCCATTGTTGTTTTGATGTGCAAGTGTTAGATTTATTGTGGTATATATATTTAGTTAATATTATATATATATATATATAAAAGATGTGACTGGGGGTTGCTGATGTTGTCATATTTTCCAGTGTTTTACCCTTTTCTGATATATGTCTGTACTTTGTGTTCTAAATGAAATTTTGCAGTATCAATGAAATAATCGCTAAAAATTCATATTTGGTTAGACGAATTGGTACTTATGCAGTGAGGTAAAAAACTATAGTTGTTTATACATTATGATGCAGTTTTAAAATATAAAAATACATGGTTGGACTTTATGTTGTGGTATGGTTTTGTTAGGCATTAAGCGAGGTTACCTTTCTAATTCTTGTAAGGGATCTGACACCAAAAGTCATTTAAGTAGCTCTTCGGCAAGAGCTACAATTATTCTAATTTTGTGTACTTTACCAAATACCTATATATTTTGCATCTAGGATCTATATATTCTTCATTTGTTGCTTTATCGCTTAAAAAATTGAGTAATCTATATTGTTGGTTATCCAATCGGTTTCTATTATTTTGGGTCATCTACTAGTTTTTTTAGAGGGTTAAAGTTTGTCATGTTATATACTTGAATCTGAAAAGAGTGAACATTTTATTGTTCAAGTATTGACCTCTGGTCAACTTAACGTCGTTGATCTTACGTCCTTGAAGTTAACTTCAAGCGCGTTCAGAAGAAGTTATGGTTTCTACCCACAAATATCTGGCACATTAGTGGACTTTGCAGGTTCTTAACTATGCGTGTTGCATCATATTTATGATGGGATGAATCAGAATGCGCAATAAGAACTTTTTAAATGGTGTGACGGTAACTTTAAGTGACTTTTAAGGTTCTTCTAATCGGTGGAACGATCATTAGATATGTTCGAGACCTCAGCTGGAAAAATGTAAATAACAATTGTCAAATATCACACATTGATAATCAAATACTAAAATTTTTACTCTTGTGGTTCAAGTTTGTGCGGGGTTCTTGGTCAGTATCATAAAAAGAAGAAATGTGTCACATTTACACATATTGGTTCTCCGCTTTCATTCCAGGTGGTTCAAGTCTTAGCTTCCCATAATCATGCTATATTTATTTTACAGTCTAGAGAGATCTTTACATGTACTAATAATTTATCATTTTGTTGTGGTCATACAGATACGAGTCGACCCATATGTAAGCCTAGGGTTGTTGGAGCTATAAAAGAAGTCTTTTGCATGTTGTTGGTGCAGGGCTTAACTTCACTATGTTCCTCACAAATGAAGGTCTTATTTATACTTTTTGAGCAAACACTCATGGTTAACTTGGTCATGGTGATAATTTTGACCGACCAACGCCTAAAATTATTAAGAAATACGAGGATGTTGGTTTTGCAGTCCAGATTGCTGCTGGTCCAAGTTATGATTTAGTTGTGACAAGTAATCATGTCATTTACTCGTTTAGATCTGTTTCTAATTTCTATCTTTGGCATGTAGAGCATGATGAATTAAAACCATGAGAAATCTTGATATTTACTTGATATATTTGGCTTTGCTAATTTTTTATGGACAACGGTAGCCTGCCATTGATGTATGGTTTCTGGAAGTCTGTCTAGGGAATTAGGTGTCAATAATCGCGATGATGCAAAAATAAAGTTTCAATTCTAGTTGGTCATCATTAGAAATTAATTATTTTGGATATGAAGGATCTTTCAAATCTAGTTGGTTAACATTTTACTATTTTGGATATAAGGGATCTTCCAACATCTGCTGGTATACATTACATATTTATTATTTTGGATTCGAGGGATCTTCCAACACTAGTTGGTCAACATTAGATATTCGTTATTTTTATATCTAAGGGATCATTTCCAATGTCTATTGGTCTATATTATATACTTATTATTTTGGATCCAATGGATCTTCCAACACTAGTTGATCAACATTAAATATTTGTTATTATTAGATCTCATGGGTCATTTCTAACATCTTACGTTTAAAGTTTCGAATACTACACGTCCCTAGCTAAGGTAATTTATACTTTATTCTTTACTTTATCAGTGTTAGTATTTTTTTCATTTTTTTATTATGATATTATTTTTGCATGTAAAGTCAAGAACATCTAAAATCTTGAAGCAATGTTTAGACTAGTCCTCCATCAGAATTCTTCGCAATTACTAAGGAGATACAAAGAACTTAGCATTGATAAAATTTAAATACGAACACAAAGTGGTAGTCTGAGGCAGATATATAAATAAAACCAAAGTAGCGGTAAAACTAGTCGGAATTCTTTACAAAGATTAGGGGGTTACTGATGAGGGTGAGATTTATTCGACCCACAATTCGAACCGGTAGAATATTAAACCAAAAGGCATACCACTACTGCTATATAATGCAACTTACCTTTTTTTAGAAATAGGAGAAACATTTTTACTAGGGTTTTATTACAGGATTTAACTTTTTATTGTCGTTTATCTAAACGTTTTCCATTCTTTCTTACTTTCTTTCACGAGAACCCTAAACTGGAGCACTTTGCACGTTTTCAGAATTTGTGGTATAGTTTCTACACTCGGCTTTGGCCACGAGTGCAGCGTAACATGGTATTCCGATACTAGAATCTGTAGGTGAAACTAAGACAAAAAAAAGGTGAGAGAAAACAAAACCAAACAGAGGAGGGACCTTGTTAGAAAACTTATAATAAACGCCATTCAGATATAATCATCTTATATTGTTAAAACAGACCATACACTTAGTTTTCTTTATAAGGTTAATCGACAGTCATTGAAAGAAAGTATTAATGCGAAGTTGAGCTGCTAAAAACCTTCCATGGCTGAAAATCATTAATGTTCATGGTCAACATTATCAAAAGCACCCTCACACTAAATAATAGAAACTGTATATTACTAAAACAATGTTTTTCTATTAGGTTAAGAAAAGCTTGTTCAAGTAAAGTATTAATGTATGGATGAGCTAATAACCTCCAATTATAAGAATTAACATCAACTAATATGACTCTTAACGGGCGGGTTTGTTAGTTTATCATAATGTTTTTAAAATTTAGTTTAAAATATACATTGATTAGGAAAAAAATTATATATCACCCTTACCGAACGGACCGCCCGTAATACTTGTACATTTATTTTTTCTTAATTGTTTTGGCTTACCCTTAATTTTTAGATTTGGATCCGCCCGTAACGTAAACATGTTCGTATTACAAAAAATCTGAAAAAAATGAACTTGCAACAATTAATTTCCTTCAACAAAACAATTTGATATAAATATATATATATATATATATATATATATATATATATATATATATATATATAAATACTCAAAAAAAATGTCCTCTACACATTATACCTATTGCAAAATCAAAATTTTTGTAACATTTCTTCGGCTAAGATATGAGGTGATTTTTGGAGGGTTGGTTTCGTCTCCATATCTAAAAAAAATTCAGTTTATACTAATCATCTCCCACTTGACTTTATTTTTACTTGATGAAGTCAGAAGCTTTTTGGATTTTTGTGATGGTAAATCATATGATACTTTATAAATGGTAAAACCTTTAATTAATGTCGGATACCTATTTAAAACCTTCTAGCTTCATCGGGGTATGAAAGGGTACACCCTAAATGAAGTTAATATAATGTTACAAATAATAAATAAGATAAATGAAGCTTATGTTGAGTTATAGAGCTTCCGATACTTTATATTTTAAGGGTTCCAAAATTTAATTTCCTTCGTTGTTTAGCAATATATATATTATCGACTTGACATTTGATCTTATTGTATATGGTCCTTCCTAGTTTGAGCTTAGCTTATCGAAACTTTTATATTTTTTATGAATTAATACTTTTATGATGAATTTGTCTCCAACATTAAGGCTTCTAAAGTGAATTTTAGAGTCATATGTGGTCCTTATTAAATTTTTATAGTGCTCTGATCTTAAGTGAACTTTTACTTTATTATCTTAGATCAGATGAAGTTCTACTCTCATTGATTCAGAGTTGATTTCATTCTAATATGCTGATGTTATGTATGATGACATGGAAGTTTTGGCTGGTACAACTGTTTCAATCCCATACACCAGAGCAAAAGATATCTCGGGTGTTGCAGATCTTGAGGTGGTTCCATGTAACCACATAAATTCGTGTATAAAACCAAGCCAATTATTTGTGACTCATTTCAAATATTTCTTGATGTCTTCTACTATTTTTGTGTTGGTGATCTACACTTTCCCGTTTGCTTGTGGATGAAAAGGAAAATAAAAGTATTTTTTTTATACTTCTTAGTGTGCATAAGCATGTTGGTCATTTATTTTGGAATTGAGTTTCATTATCTATTATGATAATTTTTGGTATCTTATATTTGCAATATATATTTGATTTGAAGAAGTTAACAACCTTATTGGTTTGATTTACTCAAGTGGTTGTGCCTCTACCCACTTAAAGAAGTAGTCTACCGCTATCAGCAAAAACTTAATTCTTCATAAAAATATTGGAAGGGGCCCTACAATGTCAATCCCTCATATGTCATAAGGAATAGCCTATGATTTTGTTTCTAGTAAAGTTTATGAGATTTATATTGAATTTGAGAAATGTTTGTAGGTGTCACAAATCCTTACAAACTTCTTTACATCCCTTATAAGTGTATGACAATAATACCACAATGTTTGTAGGAGAAATATTCTTTTATGTTATGTTATGTATCCACAATGAATAGTTCATTTTCCATCATAAAGTTCTTTTACTACAAACGTTGCTTCATTATGCCTGAGACATATGAGAATTTTTTTAGTGAGTATCTAATTGTACAAAGTATCGACTATCCATACATATCTAGTTTATTTCAATTTAATGTTCATTGCCTCAACATTATCTTCATGAAATTTTATTTATACCATGTATTTTTAATAAGGGCTCTTCAATGTTATTCTTTTCATCCCTTTAAATTATCATAAATTTTGAAGTAAAATATGGACATGAACTTGTTTAATACGATAATTGATGATTCTTTATGTAGGATTATCTCTGGTGTTGAATTTGCATAAGTTGAATATGCCAAAACATCAGCAACTGCTTTCTTTACGATTGACACATGTTCAAGTATAGCTTTCTCAAATAGTCTGGCTTCGCGTCAACATTTTTTTAGGCATCGGATGAGGCTTTCCTCTTTCTTACCTCTGCTTAAAGTCTGGTTGAATACTAAATGAGAGTCTGTAAAAAGTTTTATTTTTTTAGCTTCACAATATTTGTTAGCCGAACTTCAGGTATTGTCATACTTTGTCCCATTGTCATTCTAATTCATATTTTTTATTTTCTATTGCTCGATATAAATATACCTAACAACGCTCTTTAGATGAATGTTCTATAGTTTGAAATTTGAAAATAATGAAAGTCTTTATATATAGATGGATTTCTAACAAAACAAATTGCAAAACATGAGGTCGACAATTTATAAAACGCGGATTTTGCTCATGTTTCGCAATTCGTTGTTAACCTATTTTACTGTTTGCAATTGTTGTTGTTTCACATTTCACAATTAAATTTTACCCATATATTATATGTCTCAATTCCTAGATTTACAATTTACAATTGTTCTTGTTTTCCAATTCACACTTACTTATATTTTACATTTCGCAATTAAATTTAACTCATATTTTACTAATCGTAAAATCATGTTTCGAATTTTGCTATTGAAATTATTTTATATTACATAATTTGACGTGACAATAAAAATTAAAATACAATTCTCTATTTTATTTTAGATATTTTTTTAATAAAATTTTTAAAATATAAAAATATAAAAGCAATATAAAATAATTATAAAAATATAATTGCAAGAAAAACCTCATGTAATCCTGAAACAATTCCAATTTCTTGTTGATTCCCCATTGCAAGGGCCCACTGTCTGCAATGGGGAAATCGTGAATCCAAAAAAACGAACTCTTTTGGTAAAAAAACTCAAAAACTACCATTAATGTCAAACCTTCAACCATTAATGGCATCTCCTCCTCTCTCTCCTTTAATGAGCCTCCCCTGGCTATCTGAAACCATCTGCTCTATCTCCCTTAATGAAGCTCCACTGACGGAAATCTTATCTGCCTGGAGAAGATCCTTCACGTGCTCCATATTTATCTCTCTCCCCTACAAAGAGCCTCTAGGCAGGAAGCAAAATAGAGCTACCATGTCATTAATGCCTATCGTTTCTATTGCTCAGCCTTTCTCTTCCCATTCTCTCTCTTTCACCATCACCTCAGCAGCCTCTCCACTCTCCAATTCCCTGCAAGGAAAACCACGACAACCTTCTCTCCAATCATTTGATCTCCTAGCATTTACTCCCGGCCTTGGAAAACGAAAAGGCCAAAGGCTACTTCCATTTGGATATGGTCACCACTAAGAGATCTTCTCTCTCCTGTTGACCTTGGCAAGCGCGTCATTAATGGCGCCCAGGTTCCAAGAAGCTGAATGTACTCCTCTCCCAGTGGTGCATTCGAAAATTCAAATTACAACCCCTCTTTCCTCTCTCCATCATCCAATCATCTTCTCTTTTCTTTAATGCCTCATTTAATACCATCTCTCGCATTACACGGAACCACTTTACCCACCCGCAACCACCTCTACCCTAAAACCTACGCAAACACTCTTACCCTTCACCTTACTGACTATAAACCAAACCATAACTCTTCACTTTCTCCCACCTCTCCAAAAAGACTCTCTCCAGAAACCTTTCAACCCCATTTTCTCCAACTATGGTTGAAACAAGAACTCAAAGATCCCACAAAAGAAACTCCACCTCTCTGCCTCCCAACCGCAAAATCACCCCTCGCTTCAAAGATCAAAAGAAACTCATCACGTTTTCCTCATCGTCAGACTCCTCTCACCCTAACAGCCCTAACACTTCCCTTTCCCTCGAGACTAAAACCTTCTCCCCCCCTCCTTCTGCCTCCCCTTCCCGGTGTTCGGGTATGCTGGGACTCCCCTTGTTTGTCCACATGACCCCTCCCCCTGTCTTGCATGCAACCACCACAACCCTCTCTAAATCCCAGAAAGCAGCCCTTGATGCAATCAGCAAAGAGATGGAAATATCCCCTCTCTCTATCCCCCCCTCCCCCTTCATCCAAACCATTCACCCATATCATCTCTGATGATGATGATGATCCCTCCGAATACTCTGAAACGCGCTCCCACGAAGCTCAACTTCAAAGCATCCTCAACCGCTACGAAAAACTTCTGACTACAATAACCTCTCTACACTCGCCTGAGCCTCAAGTTAATGCTTCGTCTGTCAATGCCACCCCTGACTCACTCTCAAATCTGGACTGCACCATGGGAGTGGAACTGCCCCGATACCTGGTCTTGCTAGCATGCAAGGTAACCCCGAGTCTCTTACGCTTTTCCCCTCTAATCCTTCCCCTCATGCCCTTTCAGTTCCTCAAGTCCCCTTTCCAACCCCCTATAATACTCCTATTACCCCTGGAACTGCTGCTCCAACTGCTTTCAGCCTTCAAACTGCCATGCAATCTGAAACTCTAACCGTCACAAATGTTCTCCACTCGATAAACCAAAAGAACCCCATGCATGCAATCCAACATGCAAACCCTAGCCTCTCAAATCTTAGTGTCAAATCCGTGCGACAGAAATGCATGGCATTTTCAGCTGAGAAGCAGGCAGCTATACTAGCAGAGGTAAACAAGCTAAGCCGGCTGGGGCATATTTGAAAAGCAAGGTACCCGGTCTGGATAGCCAACCCGGTTCTGGTCAAAAAGAAGAACGGATAGTGGATAATGTGTGTGGATTTTACTGATTTGAACCATGCATGCCCCAAGGATACTTTCCCGTTACCAAAGATAGATCAGCTGGTCGATTCGGCCTAGGGTTGTGAATTTCTATCCTTTATAGATGTGTACTCGGGGTACAATCAGATTTGCATGCACCCATCCGATCAGGAACACACAGCCTTTCAAACCGAGCGGGGTCTCTATTGTTATACAGTTATGCATTTTGGGTTGAAGAATGCAGGATCGACATATCAACGACTGATAAATCACATCTTCCAAGATCATTTGGGGCAACATTTGGAGCCATATATTGACGCTATGATCATTAAAACCCATGAGGAAGCGCAACACCTTAATACGTTTTAGGTTGTTTTCGATTTATTACGCAAATTTAATCTTAAACTTAACCCGGATAAGTGTTCGTTTGGTGTTGTTAAAGGCAAGTTTTTGGGCTATATGGTAAGTCAACAAGGTATTAAGTCAGATCTCGTCCAACTAAACGCAATACAGATGGAACCACCAAAAAATGTTAGAGAAATGCAGTGTCTTATAGGAAGATTAGCAGCCCTTTCCAGGTTTATCTCCCGCGCATCAGACAAGAGTCATCACTTTTTCAAAGTATTGCAGGGTGCTAAGAAATTCGCCTAGACAGAAGAGTGTGACAAAGCTTTTGTCGATCTCAAGCAGTACCTCACCTCCCCTCAACTTTTGTTTGCTCATGTTCCTGAAGAGCCCCTATTTATTTATCTAGAAGTGTCATCTTTTGATGTTTGATCAGTTCTCGTGCGCGACCAAAAAGAGAAACAACACCTGATATATTACACGAGCAAAATGCTAACAGATGCGGAGACGAGATATCTAAACCTTGAAAAACTCGCTCTGAGTTTGGTTGTTGCAGCTCGGCAGATGAGGCCGTATTTCCAAGGGCATCTGATTACGGTGCGAACGGTATTTCCTATACGAACAGTATTGCAGAAGCCCGATGTTTCAGGCAGATTAACCAAATGGAGCATCGAGCTCGGCGAGTATGACATTTTTTTAGCCGCGTGTAGCTATAAAGGGATAATCAGTTGCAGATTTCTCAGCATAGTTCAGCTCATCCAGAGAAGAACAGATTGAGATAAACGAAAAGCAAGCGATTGAGCTCGATCAATGGGTCATTGAGGTTGATGGTGCATCTTCTACATCAGGATGGGGCGCAGGCATTATACTCCGAACTCCAAGTGGGGAGGAGGTCAAACAAGCTGTACATTTTAATTTACCGGTAACAAATACTGCTCCAGAATATGATGCCACCTTTTGTGGCATGAAGCTGGCTTTTATATGTGGAGCTCGAACCATCAAAATCAGATATGACTCTCCGTTGGTGGCTAATCAGGCACAAGGTGATGTCAGGAAAGACGGGATCAATGAGTATCTTGTGATACTCAAAGAGTACGAGTCCAAGTTCACTAGCGTGCTTTATGAGCAGATCCCGCGAAGGGATAATTTGGCAGCTGACACTTTAGCTAAGGCTGCAGCTTCAGGAGAGTATCCCACAATTTTACTCCAGCAACTCCTCAGGACTGAGCACATATCAGCAGATGCAACCGTCAATTCAAACACTAATGACGACAGCTGGAGGACTCCATACTTTCAGTACTTGAACCAAGGAACATTTCTTACTAGTAAAAATAAAGCTCACGCATTACAGATCAGAGCAGCCAAATATTGTGTCCTCGACAATACCCTGTACAGAAAACGTTCAACGCAACCTCTGCTCTGTTGCCTTGACTGCACTAAATTCAATTTGGTATTGGCTGATTTGCACTCAGGAGAAGCAGGGGCTCATTATGGACACCGGACACTGATTCACTATTTTCTCCTCGCCGGGTACAATTGGCTTGAGCTAGCAAGTGATGCTGAGAATCTGGTATTGATATGTCACAAGTTTCAAGAGTATTCGAACACGCACCATAGACCTAGCGAGCCCATGTTGAACATCCTCGTCCCATGTCCGTCTGATAAATGGGGAATAGATCTGGTGGGTCCTTTACCAATGGCCACAGGCAAACGGAAGTTCTTTATCGTCGCAGTGGATTACTTTTCGAAATGGGTTGAAGCTAAAGCCCTGTTCTGAACACGCGCTCAAGAGGTATATGATTTCATTCATAATCAAATTTTAGCCCGATATAGAATTCCATGGAGTATAATGACAGATAACGGCCCCCAATTCCAAAATTTAATCTTTACCAACTTTTGAAAGCGATATGGGATTCTCCAATACTTTTCCACCCCCTACTATCCTCAAGCAAACAGGCAGGTCGAAGTAACTAGCAGAACACTACTAGAACAGAACACTACTATAAGGGCTTAAGAAAAAGTTGGAAAGAGCTAAAGGAAAATGGCCAGAAAAAATGGTGGAGGTCCTATGGGCGTACAGAACAACCCCTCGCTCCACAACAGGTGATACACCATTTGCTTTGGTATACGGTACATAGGCGGTTATTCCAGCAGAGGTCTTAGTACCAAGCCATAGAATTGAGCACTATGAAGAGGAGGCAAATCTTGTAGCTAGATCAACATCACTGGATCTATTAGACAAGCGACAAGATCAGGAAAGAGTCTAAGAAGAGCACTATCAAATTCTTATGAGGGGATGCTTTAATGCTCGTCTGAAGCCACACTCTGTCAAGGAGGGAGATTTAGTCTTAAAGAAGGTGTTTTAGGGCTCCGGTAGCGGAATTGGTGGCAAAGTAGGACCAAATTGGGAAGGTCCATACTCAGTTATTTCAGCAGGGCACCATGGCACATATAGATTAGCAGATCAAGATGGTCGAGCACTCAAGCATCCTTGGAATGTTAATCACCTAAAGTTGTATCGCCATAATATTTAAAGATGAAATTATGCACTTTTTTTCCTCTCTAATGGCACGCGGAGATTTTTTAATGAGGCATCTAAGAACAGCTCTTTGTTTTTTTCAATATAAGTTATATTTTTTCCAATGTGTGTTTCTGCAAGTTTATTCTTATAACTAACGAATGGGTCAATGACCACGCCATTTTTTGGCTACGCAACGAACCATATTGAGTCCAGACTAAGTGTCTATAAACACGAATGGGCTGATTGGCCACGCCTACGGGCTACGTAACGGCCATACTGTGCCTATACTTTGTATTGGGTATTTTAGCGAATTGGTTAAAGACCAAGTCTGAACAGACTACGCAATAGGGTCCGTGAGACCTCGCCGCGAAAATGCTATAATGATCCAAGTTGTCTAAGCTACATAATGATTCCTACTGAGCTCGGGGTTGTAAGGATCTCCAGAAAGCTCAACAAACACACATTCCTCAATTGACAACGAACGTTTATATCAATAACCAAGGTACATCATACATCAATTTAAGCACATTCTATAAATAAATAAACAAAAGTGTTGCAAGCAATACGATATGTTTTGACTTTAAACAATAAAGGCAAGGAAATTGGTCCAACAGAACAACACAAGCAAATATTTATTACTTAATATTACTATGGGGTAGAAGTGTGGGAGGATCAATAGAAGTATTAGCTTTTGTGTTCTCCTGAGGGGCTACTTTCGAGCTCGATACAGCAGACTCTACTAGATGGGCAAAGGATCCCAGGTTCATACCAGGATTCAAGGTTATTAGTTCCGCAATAGCATTCTTGTTTTCATTGGTACTCATCTCTGTAGCAACTATGAACACTTGCATTTCCCTTTCGTTAGCAGCTGCTTCTACCTTTGCTTGCCACTGTTTCCGCTCTCGTTCGAGCTGAGCATGCTCCTCCTCCACTTGTTTGCTCAACTTGCTCACCTCAGAAGTCAAAGCTGCAATTCGGTCTGCTTGTTCTTCCACCCTTTTCACCTGATTGTTGCTCCGATCCACCAAGTTTACGTTTTGCGTGTGCAAATCGTCATTCCTTTTTAGCAAATTTTTGTTTTGGTTCAGCACTAATTTATGGCTCCCTAATACATTCGCTGGCCTTTGATCGCAATATTTCACAATCTCTTGCAATGAGGCAACTACCTTCTCCAACTTGGTTTTTGCTTCCATGGCCTCATGCTTGAAGTTTTGGCTGAGGTATAAGCATGCCTCAAGCGGATGACTTCAGCAGTGTTGTGCTTAGCTGAGCCAAAAAAACATTGCTTATGCTTTCCATTTCTCCATGGCAGTTATGTCAACAGGGGACATATTTTGCTAACCCAACACAAAGGAGTTATGGTGCAGTTGTATATAAACATGAAAGTTAAATGTAATTTTTAAATCTTTAACTTAATATGTGCAGAACTTAGTGTTCTTACCTCGATCGACAACTCGGTTTACCTTTGTAAGATCTCCGGAATAGACATGTTGTCGTAGTACGACAAGTCATGGATCCTACGAAGCTGTTCGAACATGTAGGAAGAAGGACGATGAATAAATACCTTTAGGATCTCTTCTGCAGACATCCTTTGATGGCTAGACTCAGCTCTTTTGTTTCCCCTTGTTCTTTTTGGTAACTTCCACTGACGGTGCTACATTTTCCACAGAGAAGCTCGGTATCAGCTGATTTGTTTTCTCTGTGTGAGTTGGGGGCGTCGTTTGCCTTTCTGAGCACCATTATCATTTCCTACTCTGTCCTTGGAAGTAGCCTCAGCACCATCATCCCCCTCATCTCTAAGTTGTAATATCCTCGTTCTTAGGGGAACGGCATCAACAATCACCTTTTTCTTTTTGTTCCCTCGCGTGTCAAGAGCACCGGAGAGGGTCTCCTCATCATCATCCTCCTCTCTTTCTACTCGGACTTTGTTAGGCTGAGCAGCTTCAGGCACCTTCGGTGCTTCTTTTTCAGTGTGCTCGATAATTTTTCCTTTGTTTTTTGAGGCATCATTTCCTTACTCGCAAGAGAGAGCATGAGCAGAAGATGAATCCCTAGTTTTACCAGCTTTCCGGGTTACTTGAGGCACTGCCAGCCATATGCCAGCGTTATTCTTCTCACGCAACTTTTGCTCTAAAAGTGATCTAAGGCGATCCATAGTAGCTTCTGAACCGTTTGTCATTCTCACTTATCCTTCTTCTGTGATACTGAGCTCTGGAATCGACCACAACCTTAATTTCAAATAGTTGTATCGTGCGAACAATGGCTTAGAATCTTGTTGCCAAGCTTCAAACGCTAAGTAACTGACTCTGGTCAAATGGTTCACGTAGTTTAATGGTTTCCATTCTTTGCACCAGGTCTGATTGGATAGTTCACCGGAAAAAAAACAGATATAATATTATATAAGAGGTCGTGTAAATTTGTATCTCATGTAAGCTAATAATACTTACAATTTTTCTTCCATTTTCTCTCTAGCTGAAGGTTTAAGGTAGGGGTGCTATGTTCCCAGTTACCCAAAACATATATGAATGAGTTCTTCCAGTTCCTATTAAAGTAAGGGAGTTCAACAATATTCTTAACCCATTTAAAGTGGGTGTAAAAGAAAGGGGCCTTGGCTAATTTCGTTACATCAGTACCGGATAGTAGGTCTGCCAAGCATATTTCAGTACTAAGCAAGCGTGAGTTGAGCACCACGCTAAGAAATATCCTCCAACCATTCGTAGAATTTTGAGTAGGACATATGCCGAGCACACTAAAATAATCACGAATGAGCTCCGGCAGTGGAAACCTCAGCCCTTAGTCAAATAAAGTAGTAAAAATGTAGGTCTCCGTCTCTTGGGTATGATAGGGATGTTCGCCTATACTGGGAGCCCTAATAGTCACATCCTCATGGATGCTACATATGTCCCTAAGGATGGCAATTCCATTGTCGTCTAAGTATACTTATGGCTATTTGAGAGAAGTAGTTTTCTAAATCGTCGATGTCTTCGTATAAGGGCTCTGTAATTTGGTCGGATTTACTCTTCGTTGCCCTTTTTGGTGTCATGGTTTTTCTACAAACTGAAATTAGGTAAGGATATGAATCAGAATGATTATGATGGTGAGGGCAAGCGACTTGATTATGGAGAAACGCCTACTGATAGAAGTTTGAAACCTTAAACCTAGGGTTCTTTCAAGCGTTCAAGAATAAATGGTTACTGGATAAGAAATATGTTACCTGAGTAAATTTGAAGAAGATGATAGCAAGCCCCTTGGTTGAAGATGGAGAGAGTTTTCCAGCAACGTTGAAACAAAAAAAAATTAAAATTGGTAATTTTTCTAACAAAAGAATATAATAAGTGTTTAAAGTGACTATACGCTTTTCACATAGGCGTGTGAATTGTGATGTCATCAATTGTTTGAAAGTTGTGCCAGAAAACTGAATCGCCAAATGGTATCTCCAAGAAACGGCGATGTCATAAACCGTCACTTGCATCAGCGACACGTGTCAGAAAGAAACAGATGCGAGACGGTTCGAATCACCACGCGGTTAAGTAATAAATTTAATTGATATTTTTAATTTACATGCTTATTAATATTTTAATATACCTATAAACTAGGGGAGCCCTGATAAGGGGGGATTCCCCCAAATAAGTACGAGCACGAGCAGGAGGACCACAAATTTTTTGGATTAAAACAAGCAATGAAGAAAAGGACGAGCTCTACGGCGTTGACGAGATCAAAGGCATATTAAGATCAAATACAAATACAGAGTTGATGAGCTCAAAGGCAGATCGAGTCCATCAGAAGCTACAACGCTGATGAGCTCGAGAGCAGGTCGAGCTCGAAGACATCAGGGAAAGAGTTGATCGATTGGATCAGGGACGAGCGCTGATTAGCTTGAGAGCAGGTCAAGCTTGAAGACATCAGGGAAAGAGTTGATCAATTGGATCATGAACGAGCGCTGATGAGCTTGAGAGCATATCAAGATCGAAGACATCAGGGAAAGAGTTGATCGACTGGATTAGGAACATGATGAACAGATGATCAAGATTGAGTGAGGACGTAAAAAAGATAAGTTGAGCATGTGATCAATGAGTTCAAGCTCTGCAAACCAGAGCAGACTTGACTGCATTTAAGTAATAGCCCATCTCGGCTTAAAATATAGATTATACTTAGCGTTTTCTTTCTTGTTATATAAACACACGATTTGACCCTTGAGTCAAATCGTGTTAGTTATTTGTTCCATAATTATAGGGATAGTGATGTTAGTGGGTTAGTGGCGCTTAAAGCACGAACATATGTAAATGTCCATTAATTTGTGTATTATAAATAAGGGAGACTTATCTATGAATAAGATGATCTTTTTCGGCTTATCTCTTTCTTGGTTAAAATTCTAAAAACTACATTGTGGTAGCATTTGTTATTCTCGTAACAATGGCTACAATTTTATATTTTATTATTTTTACGATATTTTTTATTCTTTTTAATATATAAAATGACATAATTTAATACAAAAATACTACATAATTCTACTTTTTGTTCCGCATATTCAAATCATCATTTTTATAATTTATGTTTTAAAAAATTAAATATTTTAACTATGTTTTAAATATAGAGATTTGGAAAAAAAAAGCTTTATATTATATAATTTTATAATTATATAATTGAGATGTAAGGTATTTAAATGTTTATGCATGCTCCAATTCTAATATATATCTCACCCTTATCTCAAATATTCATTATTATCTTTAATATATTACATGTTATCTATATAGTATCTACTTTTAAATATTAAATAATAGAAATTAAATCATACCATTGTGTTCATAGAAATCAAAATAAATATCGAGTCCCACTTCTATCCATAAAATTAAATAATGTTATTGCTATTTTAGACATCAAAATAAATATTAGGTAAGTGCCACTTGTATCCCGCTTTATTATATAATATAATATAATATACAACAAGTGGGACTTACCTAATATCTATTTTCATTTCAATATTCACCTATATATAATAAAACAAACGTGGAGCGCAATTTTAATTTGCGCAGCGAATAATAAATTCAACGTTGTTTTCGTTGCTCATTTTGTGGGTCCCAACAACACATGTATGCACATGTTTTTTCTT
Source organism: Limnanthes douglasii subsp. nivea (assembly GCA_036936605.1). Lineage (NCBI taxonomy): Eukaryota > Viridiplantae > Streptophyta > Magnoliopsida > Brassicales > Limnanthaceae > Limnanthes > Limnanthes douglasii. The sequence goes on from JAUPFV010000005.1 coordinate 92,719,239, forward strand.
GATTCATAATACGGACTAAAGCAAAAATATAAAACTCGGTAAAATCTTCCAAACTCGGTAAGAGTCTGTCAAATTAATGTTCATTTTTTATTCAATAATATTTTTATTATATTACTATATTATTATACGTGACGTATTTGGTGAATTTCTAACAATATTAAAATGACAACTGAATTGGGTTCGGTACTAAACTGTCTGTTAGTCCGGTTCGTCGAATTTGTTCACTTTATTGTTACATAAAAATAATTTATACAAAAGTTTGACATTTCAATCAATATTTTATACTAACTAGAGGTGGATAGTTAGTTTAGCATAATAAAGTATAGTGTACGCAAAATCGATATACATAATTATTTATTTTGTATTGAATACAATTCTGAGGGTAGTGGAAGGCGCTATCCGTCTTTATTTTAAAGATGTAGATCCGAACTCGTCTCGTTTCATCCCAATTTGAATCTAATAATATAACATATGTATAAAAATTATGTTTTATTACTTTTAAATATATTGACACATATTTAAAAATCGATTTCAATTTCACTCGTGATTTTAAATTATTAAAATTATGTTTATTTGCATTTCGGTGATATGTGATGAAATTTTAGTCATACTATATAAGTTGTTTTCAACAGAGGTATGCCAATATTTTTCGAAATTTATTAAGTATTGGTCCAAATTTGTATTATAGTTCTAATAATTAAAGAATAAATATAGAGTGGTTGGAGAAATATTAAAATGTTAGTTAAGACCTGGATAAAATTTTAATTGCTTAAGACAAAAGTGTTTTTTAAGATAAAATTATGGTTATTTATAGATATCGTTTCAGCTAAAAAAAATTATGAGCTTCCAACATAAATATTTTTATGTCATCAATGGTATTAAATTTATAAGTTTAAATTCGAACCGGATTTAAACTGTATTTATTAAAATGATTTAACAATGAAATTTAACCTATATATTTATAATCTTTATGAGCGTTGCTCCACTAGTTTGTCTTAATTTTTTGTAATGGTTGATTTTTCGGTTTTACATATTTCGGACATGATTCGAACGAATGCTTGAGGTCTTCTTGTTAGCAAGTCATCGGATGTATTTTTTTCCAAATCTATAAAGAGTGGTGCCTTTCAAGTGGAGAAGGTTAATATTAGGTGTTTTCATGTTATAAAGACTATTTCTTAATCCGTTGAGCCTAAAATAAATTATTGAGAATGGATGTATTGGGTTAAAAAATAAAGATAACAAGTTGTCTAGAATGCACAATAAGTCGGCTAAAGTCCAAAATAAAGATTATCTTTTGTTTGTTAAGACTTTGGTTATAAAGACTTTAATTCTTAAGACCTTGATGACCAAGACAGTGGTTGTTGATCGTGAGCCACATATGTAGTTCTTAAAGATAAAGTGACAAACCTAAATGTCACGGTATTTTCGTTGAACATTAGTATGGTTAAAGTTCATGTTGGTGTATGAACTCCTAGTTATTGCTAAAACTGGTGGAGCCAAGTTCTTTGTTGGTGAAGAACTATCTAAAACGTAATTTGAATCTGTGATGAACTTTCATTCTTCTACCACCAAAAAGGTTATGATATCTAAGGATGGTTATAAGGTTGTAAAGACGACTCTCGTTGTATTGGTCAATGGAAAGGTAAAATGGAGAATACTTCCTCTAAGTTGGTTCATGGTGCTCTGAGTTAAAAAGGACTTCAAGGGGCATTGCTATTTTGGCCAATTGTTTGGAGCAGATAAAAAAATTGAAATGCAAGAATAAAAAGTTTAATTGATCGGACTATTTTCAAAAATTATTGGACAAAACATGAATTAATGCTTGATGTTGTAGTCTTTAATATTGTTGAAAACTATCATTCTCTTGTTATCTCCGGTTGGAACTCATGTAGGCACTTCTAATTATCAATTGTGATTTTAAACGTTCGCTACAATTTGGAGCACTTTTGATGTTCGGGTTGATGAAAATTATGTGGATACTCCTAACTATCAAGTAGATGTTAATGTTTCTTGGTTGGATTTTGTCCTTTTCCTGCACCAAGAGCTTTTTCTTCAAATAATATTTTATAGGCATTCAATAATTTTCAGCTTCAGTATGCAGGAGGGAGATATAATTCCACCTTATTTTCTATATATATATTTATTTAATTGTGTATTTATATACTTTTTTTATTTTTTATTTTTTTATTTTTAGACTTTATTCAATGCCTTTAAAATGTGCATCAAACTTGTAAAAATCTAATTTCTATTGTTTGTGGTCCTCTATAATTGTTGTAGGTTGATGCATAGTTTTTTTAAGATAGCCAAGAGTTGAAGACCAAACTCCATGCTAAAGTTAAAGTTTATGATAAGTTGAAAATTAATCTTTAATCCAAATCCAAAGTTAAGATATAATTGAGATCAGAGCTTCGGACTACAACTACCATGAAGGCACAACTTTAATCGAAGCTAGAATATACTAACAAGAAATTTGTTTTGAGTCAGAGGTTTGCATCTTACATGGAAAAAAATTATTAAAATTTGTTTTGAGTCAAAGGTTTGCATCTTACATGGAAAAAAATTATTAATGCCTGAGTTGTTTTATTTCTTTCTAATGAGTTGAGTAGTTTTTCTTATAAAGCGTAAACTGAACAAGATCTTTACCTTGCTGAATATAAGGAACATGTTGAATTTGTGAATATTTATAAAACCTAAAGAGAGAGGTTCATAAGAATCTGGATGAAGCTTTGAATGAGAACAAAGTTTTACAATAAACAATTGTAGCCGAACTTCAGGAGTATGTTGAAATACGAGTAGTTATTGAGGAAGAAGTAGATGGGGTTGTACATAACTTAAGACTTGATTTTCATCAATATTTCCCAAAGTTGCATTTAAACTCCTTGTATTAATACGTTACTCGCGATAAAATACCAGATAATCTTAAATAATCTTAGTTTGAGAAGTTCTCCTTGAGAAAATAGACATCTTTCTAGTGCTAATAAATATGGATTTAAATTTTGTGGGTTTTTCTTAAGTTGAGAAATAGAAGATTGGCGTTAATTTCACTTCAGGTACCGCAAAAGAAAAAGTCTATTTTATTGTTGGTGTTAATCCAATTGATCCTCCTTTTGGCTAAGTATCCACTAAGCCATCCTTTGGTCAATTTGAAATTGACATTCATGCAAAACAATCTGTTTTGATGTATTTTGTAGGCCCTGATCATTTACTTGAACCAAAATCTGTAATGCTTGGGACAATTTTAAAGTAGTTGTATGCGTACATTTTTTTTTCTTGATATTATTCTAAATATAAATACCAACCTAATATTTTTATGACTATATTTTTTTGATTTTTTTATCCTTACGAATATTTAGTTATTATTTGGGGAAAACACTATATTATTTAATATTATGTTGTTCCAAACATAGTGACCGATTCTGAAGGCATAAACTTTGATAAAGAATGTGTGAAGTCTTTCTTTAGATTATATTTAGAATTATATAAAAAAAAATTGTTGAAGGGTTCATGACTTCCTAATGTTTAAGAATGCTTTTGAAATTATCTCACATGTAATTATTTTTTGAGGGGGTACTTGGACTCTATATAGTGCCATGTATTATTTTTAAAATCATCTTGGACATACATGTTTTATTTCTTTGAGAGGTGGTGATGACTACTTTTGGAATCATCATAGACTTATATTTTTGTTTTTAAGAGTGTTAAGACTCCTTGAAGTGTTGACTATATTTAGAATCATCCACGACTTATTTTTATGTTTGATAAATGAATAAAAAATTTATAATCTTGGGGATTACTTTTGTAATTATCCCCTAATTAGGGTAGGATTTATTTGACCCGCAAGTCAAAGTAAACCAATATTTACTTTATAATATAGACCCAACAAATGTGTAAGATTAAGAGTACTTTGTGTAATAATGAGTAATTATGTTTTTACGTAGTAAGTTAGTTGGATGGATCAACCTTAAATCGACTAATTGTCTAAGTCCAGTGGCCCAACAGGCCAAAAAGCTCACCTTCACTCTGTATAAGGCAACTTACCTTTTCTTGGAAAGAGGAGAGACATTCTCACTAAGGTTTTATTACAAGTTTATCTTCTTCTTGTCGTTTCTCTAAACTTTTTCTATTCGTTCTCTCTTTCACGAAAACCCTAAATATATATTCAACTTCTTTACATTTTATACTCATCAAATGTCGACCACAGTGGGAGAATCACTTGTACCCAGGTACGATATACAAAACTAGGATGAGGTACAAAATTATGTATCCCATTCTTAAGTTCTAAAACCAAATTTGTAAAAAAAATCTCAAAGAAATATCAATATCTAATCCACGCTTAGAATGAAGTGATCCTGCAAACTATCGAATAGGCTATTCTGATTTGAAACTCTAACATTTTTCTTAATAGAATCGCTACTTATGTACCCAAACCCCGACTAAGTTAAAATCGATCGTACTAAGAGAGTGTTGCTTCTTAAAGACTAGTTGCTTAGCAACAACGATGGATCCGACAAGATGGCTATGGTTTTGATGAGAAAGGTGGTATATTGTTGCGTTGGAACGATGGATCTGCTATAGTTCAAATTTTATCACAATTTCATTCATGACCTTATTTGGACTTTCAGTCACACTTTCTCTTTTTGCCGATCTAGATTTGAACTCGAGCAAATGATATCTTTGATTGACTTCTTCGTTAGGCAGTTCGAACAACGAATCTACTACAATGTAATTTCTTGATTGATTAGGTTTTTTAATAGACGTGTTGGTATCAGGTTTTATGGTTCTAACTTTCGTTTTTAATAATTTTAGTGGATCGTTATGATCGGGTTGTTGTATGTTTTTTTTTTAATTTCGTGATTCATGTTCATTATCAGCTATTGATTTTTCATATTTCATATAATCGACATTGCTATGAGTGTATCAGTAATACTTGATTTGTCGTTTTTTTATTATTGTTAACATTTCATGTAAGATATAAATTAGGATTGTACTTATCGATATCATACAGAAACATCAATGGAATCATATGGTATGTTTACAGTTTCCCACACAATTAGGTCTTTGTACTACAAATATAGTGTTCTTATGTCACCCAATGCAGTAAGCATGTGTGCATCATGTCTGCACTCTGAAACATATATAATAAATTTCCACGTTACATTTTGAAATACTATTAGTTTTCCTTTGAATATGTATGCTTGTTTTTCATATATACGAGCATAGTTCATCTTAAATAGAGGTATAATACATCATTGCATAAAGTTTTTGGTGATTGTGGCCGAGAAAGTATTCAAATACATGGATTTATAAGCAATCCTTTAAGACAAACATATGTGTATTATTATCAAAATATTTTATTTAAGGTGATGAAGAATGGTTATATTGTAATTGTGACATATTCCAATCAAGATAAGTCTTCTGCTAGAAGGTATCTTCCTTTAATTGTTTTTTGTACATTTGATTAGAAAGTCTTGATATTATATGTTTCTCCTTCAAAGCATTCTTAAACAAATGCAACTAACATCGTGTTTGTGAGCTTTTGTCCCATACTATGTATGATATACTCTTAGACGTTATTTGGATCTCACAAAATTTTGACCGAAAACATATATGATTGAGTGTTCTTTGAGATGTCTGTATCGTTAACTACTATTTGCATGTAATGTTGTTATGTATTAGGTATAGTTCTGGAAAAAAAAACAATTATGTTTTTTTTATCTTGCATCGGCCGCTAATTGACATTTTATTACAAAACATGTATTAGTTATAGTGTTCTTATTGTTAATAGTGTAATTTTATTATTTGTGTATTTCTTCATAATGTATGTGGGCTTGTAGTTCAATGGAATCAAACAATGTAGAATTACAAAACTCAACTACGCATTGTTATAATGTTCTGATTTTGAGTATAATTTTGCACAATTGATACATGGTATCATCACTGTGCTAAAAATTTAATGTTATCATTAGTGTGCTACAAGTTTAAAACTTTCAAAAGCATTAGAGTTTTATCAAACTTATGATTTAAAAATATATTAGGACCATAGTTAAATAAAAAAATTATGTTTTTTAGTTTGTGTGTGTTATAAGATCTGTGAGTTTATAAGTTTGGAAAAGATCTATATTTTCATACATTAGTATTCTTTGTTAGATGGCCAAATATATGTATAGTTAACTAAATTTATGGTCTGTTTTATGAATTGCTTTCGATAGTAGCATGATACGTACTTTACAAAGTATTTAGAAAATCTACCTATAAGCCTTCTAACTTATGCGATACATTTCAATTGGAGCAATCTGGTAAAACCCCGTTGCTATATATGTTATACTACACTTATATATCTTGTTTGCCTTGTCATATATTATATCTAAAGTCATACTCAATTTTGAGAATTTTCACATTTTTATTTTGGATTTTTCAAAATTGGTTGATGGTGGCATATCTTATATGAACTTTTGTTCATTTATCAACTGGATTTTAGCGTTTAATTGTTTCTATAATGAAAAATTAGTTGGTTGTATTTGTTTTAGGTTGACTTTATTAGTTTTTGAATGTTTATTGTGAAATCACACTATGGTTGAACTGAATACAATATAAGTACTTGTAAAATGTTACTTAGTTTTATAATATGTTTTGTTCTTTGCTATCGTTATTGTACTGTAAATGTGTGTTTAATTCCAATTTAATAAATGTGTATGCAATTTTAATGAATTTCTAGGTTTGTTTAGATTCTGAAAATAAATACTACTAGAATAAACAAAGTAGTTTAAAGAAAATGAAATTAAATTCCGTAGTTTTTTTATGTGCAAGTGTTAAATTTGTTTGTGGTATATATGTTTAGTTAATACTATATCTATAAGATGTGAGTGTGGGTTGTTGATGTTGTCATATTTTCGAGTATTTTTCCCTTTTCTGTTATGTCTGTACTTTGTTTTGTAAATGAAATTTTGTAGCATCAGTGAAATAATCACTGCAAATTCATATTTGGTTAGACGAATTGGTACTTATGTAGTGAGGTAAAAAAACTACATTATGCTGCAGTTTTAAAATACAAAAATACATGGTTTGACTTCATGTTGTGGTATGGCTTTGTTAGGCATTAATGGAGGTTATCTTTTTTATTCGTGTAAGGGATCCGACACCAAAAGTCATTTCAGGGAAAGAGCTACAATTATTCTAATTTTGTGTACTTTAGCAAATACCTATATATTTTGCGTATAGGATATATATATTCTTCATTTGTTGGTTTAATTTCTTGATATTTCGCTTAAAAATGTTTAATTTATCTTGTTGGTTATCCAATCGGTTGTTATTATTTTGGGTCATCTACTAGTTTTTTAAGAGGGTTAAATTTTGTCACGTTATACACTTGAATCTGAAAATAATGAAAATTTTATTGTTCAGGTATTGACCTCTGGTCAACTTAACATCGTTGATCTTACGTCCTTAGAGGTAACATCAAGAGCGTTCGGAAGAAGTCATGGTTTATACCCACAAAAGTTTCGCACATTAGTGGATTTTGCAGGTTCTCAACTATGCTTGTTGCATCATATTTATGATGGGATGAATCAGAATGCGCAATAAGAGCTTTATAAATGGTATGATGGTAACTAGAAGTGAATTTTAAGGTTCCTACAATCGGTGGAAAGATCATCAGATATGGTCGAGACCTCAGCAGGAAAAATGTAGATAACAACTGGAAAAATATCACACATTGATAATCAGATACTAAAAAGTTTACTCTTGTGGTTCAAGTTTGTGCGGGATTCTTGGTAAGTATCCTAAAAATAAGAAATATATCACATTTACACGTATTAGGTTTCCGCTTTCAGCCCAGGTGGTTCAAGTCTTAGCTTCCCATAATCATGCTATATTTCTTTTTACAGTCTGGAGAGATCTTTATAGGTAATGATAATTCGTCATTTTGTCGTGGTCATGCAGATACAAGTCGACCCATATTTAAGCCTAGGGTTGTTGGAGCTATAAAAGAAGTCTTTTGCAAGTTGTTGGTGTAGGGCTTAAATTCATTATGTTCCTCACAAATGAAGGTCATATTTATACTTGTTGAGCAAACACTCATGGTCAGCTTGGTCATTGTGACACTTTGACCGACCAACACTTAAAATTGTTAGGAAATAGGATGATATAGGTTTGGTAGTCAAGATTGCTGCTGGTCCAAGTTATGATTTAGCTGTGATAAGTAATCATGTTATTTACTCGTTTGGATCTGGTTCTAATTTCTATCTTTGTCATGGAGAGCATGATGAATTACAACTACGAGAAATCTTGATATTTACTTGATATATTTGGCTTTGCCTATTTTTTATAGACAACATCAGCCTGCCATTGTTGTATGGTTTCTAGAAGTCTGTTTATGGAATTAGGTGTCAATAAATTGTGATGATGCAAAAATAAAGTTTGAATTGTAGTTGGTCAGCATTAGAAATTAATTATTTTGGATCTGAAGGATCTTCTAACTCTAGTTGATCAATATTTGAAATTTATTATTTTGGATATGAGGAATCTTCCAACATCTGCTGGTCTACATTAGATATTTATTATTTTGGATTCGAGAGATCTTCCAACACTAGTTGGCCAACATTAGATATTCGTTATTTTTATATATGATGGATCATTTCCAATATATAATGGTCTATATTAGATATTTATTATTTTTGGATCTTAGGAATCTTCCAACACTAGTTGGTAAACATTAGATATATGTTATTATTAGATCTCATGGGTCATTTCTAACATCTTATGTTTAGAAGTTCCAATACTAATTGGTCATGTTTGAAGGTTCCTGATATCGTAATATTTTTTTAAATATTTTTTTTAACTACATGTCCCTAGCTAAGGAATTTATGCTTTATTCTTTACTTTTTCAATGTTAGTATTTTTTCATCTTTTTATTATGATATGAATTTTGCATGTAAAGTCAAGAACATCTAAAATCTTGAAGCAACGTTTAGACTAGTCCTCCATCAGAATTATTCGCAATGACTAGGGAGATATAAAGAACTTAGCATTGATAAAATTTGAATACGAACACAAAATGGTGGTCTGAGACAGAGGTATAAATAAAATCCAAAGTAGCGGTAAAACTAGTCATCCCTCATAATTCTTTGCAAGGACTAGGGGGTTACCGATGAGGGTAAGATTTATTCGACCCAGAAATCTAACCGGTAGAATATTAAACCAAGAGGCATACCACTACTGCTATATAATGCAACTTACTTTTTCTTAGAAATAGGATAAACATTTTTACTAGGGGTTTATTACAGACTTCACTTTTTCTTATCGTTTATCTAAACTTTTTCCAATTTTTCTTAATTTCTTTCACGAGAACCCTAAACATATATCTAAATTTTTATTTATTTTATACTCATCATCTCCCACTTGACTTTATTTTTACTTGATGAAGTCTGAAGCTTCTTGGATTTTTGTGATGGTAAATCATATGATACTTTATAAATGGTAAAACATTTTATTAATGTCGGATACCTATTTAAAAATTTCTCGCTTCATCGGGGTATGAAAGGGTACACCCTAAATGAAAGTTAATTGAATGTTACAAATAAAAAATAAGATAAGTGAAGCTTATGTTGAGTTATAGAGTTTCAGGTACTCTGTATTTTAAGGGTGTCAAAGTTGATTTCCTTCCTTGTTTAGCAATATATATTTTCTCGACTTGACATTTGATCTTATTGTATATGGTCCTTCCTAGTTTGAGCCTAGTTTATCGAAACTTTTATCTTTTTTATGAATTAATAATCTTATGATGAATTTGTCTCCAACCTCAAGGATTCCAAAGTGAACTTTAGATTCATATGCGGTCCTCAATAATTTTTTGTAGTGCTCTGATCTTAAGTGAACTTTTACTTTATTATCTTAAATCAGACCAAGTTCTACTCTCATTGCTTTATAGTTGTTTTCATTCTAATATGTTGAGGTTATGATGACATGGAAGTTTTGGCTGGTACAACAGTTTCAATCCCACACACCAGAGCAAAAGATATCTCGGGTGTTGCAGATCTTGAGGTGGTTCCATATAACCACTTAAATTCGTGTATAAAATCAGGTCAATTATTTGCAGCTCGTTTCAAATATTTCTTGATACCATCTATTATTGTTGTGTTGGTGATCTACACTTTTCCGTTTGCTTAATACTTCCTAGTGTGTATAACCATGTTGGTCGTTCATTTTGGAATTGGGTTTCATTATCTATTATGAAACTTTTGGTATCTTATATCTACAATATATATTTGATTTGAAGAATTTAACGACCTTATTGGTTGTGATTTACTCAAGTGGTTGTGCATCTACCCACTTGGAGAAGTAGTCTACCGCTATTAACAAAAACTTTATCCCTCATAAAAATCTTGGAAGAGGCCCTACAATGTCAAGACCTCGTATATCAAAAGGAATAGCCTATGATTTTGTTTGTAGTAAAGTTTATGAGATTTATATTGAATTTGAGAAACGTTTCTAAGTGTCACAACTCCTTACAGACTTCTTTACATGCTTTATAAGTGTATGACAATAATACACTTGGAGCAATATTCTATTATGTTATGTCATGTATCCACAATGGATAGTTCATTTTCCATCATAGAGTTTTTTTACTACAAAGGTTGCTTTATCATGCCCAAGACATATGAGCAAAATTTTAGTGAGTATATAATTGCACAAGGTATCGACTACCCATACATATTTTGTTTATTTCAATTTAATGTTCATTGCTTCAACCTTATCTTCATAAAATTTTATTTATACCATGTATTTTTAATAAGGGATCTTGAATGTTATTCTTTTCATCTTTTTAAATTATCATAACTTTTGAAGTAAAATATTGACATGAACTTGTTTGATACGATAATTGATGATTTTTATGTAGGATCATTTTTGTGCCAAATTTACATAAGCTGAATATGCCAAAACATCAGCAACTACTTTCTTTACGATTGACACATGTTCAAGTATGACTTGCTCAAATAGTGCAGCTTGGCATCGACATTTTTTAGGCATCGGATGAGGCTTTCTTCTTTCTTACCTCTGCTTAAAGTCTGGTTGAGCACTAACTGAGAGTATGTAAAACGTTTTATTTTTTTAGCTTCACAATATTTGTTAGCCAAAACTCAGCTATTACAGCCTCATACTTTGTCCCATTGTCATTCTAATTCATATTTTTTATTTCGTGTTGTTCTATATAAATATACCTAACATCGCTCTTTAGGTGAAAGTTTTATAGTTTGAAATTGAAAATAATGAAAGTTTGTATATACATAGATGAATTTCTAAAAAAACAAATTGCGAAACATAAAATCGACAATTTATCAAACACAGATTTTGCTCATATTTCTCAATTCGTTGTTACTCTTGTTTTACTGTTTGCAATTGTTATTCTTACGTGTATTTTATATGTCTCAATTACATAGGTTCACAATTTACAATTGTTCATGTTTTTCAATCACACTTACTTATATTTTACATTTCATAGTTAAATTTAGCTCATATTTTACCAATCGTAAAATCATGTTTCGCATTTTGCTATTGAAATTATTTTATATGATGTAATTTGGCGTGATAATAAAAATTAAAAATACAATTCTCTATTTTATTTTAGATATTTTTAATAAAGTTTTTAAAATTTAAAAATATAAAAACAGTATGAAATAATTATAAAAATATAAATACTAGAGGTAAATAAGTAATTATTTTATAATATTAAATGATATGATATTTTTATATTTATTCGAACCAAATCTAATATTTATTAATGGAGCATATATACAAAAGAACTATATATTTTAAACTATTCTTTTGGATTGTAGTACACCATTAAACAATTTAACTATTAGCCTTTTAAATAAACAAAATATACAGCCATGTTCTCAACATCCCCTATTTATAAAACAATAGACCACGCCAACTAGCCAAATAATAATAATAATAATAAATGAAAATATATAAAAAAAAAATAGCCCACGGAAATTGTAGCCCACAGAATCGAGTAACATACTGCTCATATATTATAATCAATACCATCTGCTATAAAAACTCGAAATGAGCCAAGTGGAATGGGACACCGACGCTCGAGCTACTACTATTCATTTATTTATTATGCTTTAAAACTATGTATAAACTATATTAAAATGTTATTTTAATACAAAATATCTATCTATCTTTTGGTTTTTTATTTAAATGTTGTATTATAATATTGTATACTTTGAACCAGGTACAAAACCGTAGACTATATGATTGATAATTAATTCAAAGTTAATATGATCGATTATTTTCCAAACGGAAAATGCAGTCCAACTGGACACAAACTATACTTGTACATATACTATAATATTACTCTTTTATAAACCTTAAAAATGGTATATTTCCATCTATATTTATTATTCGAAAATAATTTTATTACAGTATTTTATTTTTTTTAACAGTTTTTCTTATTTTTAATTATATTTCTTTTTTTTTTTCTACTTTGAACTTCGACGACCAAACACTGCAACTGCATTCCGGTGATCACTACAATCGGACTACCTACAATGATAAATAAATAAATAACAATTTTTATGTAAATTTTTATTCTCAATAATTTTTTAGTTTTTAGGTTTTTATTTAAATTCACATAAATATCTGTTAGTATATAATGTATAGTTTTTTATGGATAGAAACTTGTGGTTAGATATATGGATTTAGAGGTTACGGTTAAATTTAAGGTTTTGTCATTGATGTAGGGCTGTTTGGGACTGCTATTCCTAATCAGAATCGCGAAGAAGACAAAACATCAATGGTGCAAGGCTGCAGACCAACATTCTCTAGTCAGCTTGTACCGGAGGTATTTCAGTGTGCACCAACATTAGCTCAACATGAACCATCATTAAGTCATCGTACAAATTGATATAGATCAGAACTTAGTTAAGGAAGATTATAATCTTTTAGCTGAGACGGAAGAACGAATGAGAATGTTTGTTTTCTTAAATATAAACAAAATTTAATTATTTCTCGACTTTATAGAGCACGAGGCGTACAACACTTTTATTGGAAGGTTAAGTTATATATATATATATATATATATATTAATTTGTCAAATTTTTCTTATTAAATATTTTTGTGTACAACCTCAAAGTTCTCTTGACATCCATGCACATTACTCGGTATTGCACATATAGCACCTGACAGCTCAACCTACAATAGAGAGGTTTCTTGCACATACTTCATTCAGTTCTTTGATTGGTCATCTAGATAAGTATTACACTAGTTCATTGATGAACGAGGTATTCGTTGAACGTTAACACCAGGAGACCGACGTCTTCTAGTTCAGTTTCAGGTAAATGACTTTAACGCTGCATGACGTATTTGTCATGATAGGTCTCCTGGTGGTTGATATAATATTGAGTGTCGACACGAACTCTACGAGAGAAAATATTTATGGCAAGTATGACCGTTTGCTAGAATTTTAGGTTCATAATGTCCATATGTAGTTAGAGTTTACACGATGAGTGGGGTTTAGTTTGAGATGAGACAGGGTTACATTTTCGCGGGATCAATATTTTCAGTTGACCGATATAGAGATTGTTCATTAGGCATCACGTGCATACATTATGTTTCTTTTTGTGCATGATATTTGCGGACACAAGTCATAAAACATTTATGGTTGACTTTCTCTATGGTTTAGAGTACATGGAAGGTGGGTTGTGGGATATAGTTTGGGGCGAGTGCTTTGACATTCTTTTATTGTGCTTTGAGGGATGCTTCCAAATCTTTCAATGAGAACATGTACGGGTTTATGATCATGCTAGATTGCTGGATATACGACCATTTTCCACATTTAAAATCTCTGCACAACCCATATTACAACATTAGGAGTGCGAATATTGTTAGTTCGTTGCCAAAGCGGTTGGTAGGCTCTAGTGTGCGATCCAAAACTATCTTTCACGCCATTCTTAATTATTTGAATGAGAATGATGTAAGTATCTAGACTTATAATTAATGTATGTTTAACAATGTTTAGAATTTTTTACTTATATTTTTTTTATAACAAATCGTGTTATTGTTATTTTACAAATCATTTTTTAACCGTACGAGCAAATGAAAGCTAAGTTTCCTATACAAGATATTGGTTTTATAAAATATTTGATTAGAATGATAAAAACGGTTGAAACTTATATGCATGATAGAGTGATGCGCTAGTTCATAAGAATCGATGATTAACCACAACCTCCCATGTTACTTAAACCTATCTATAAGAAGGGAGATTAATCCTGTTACCTTTGGTGTATTTTGGTTTTGGTAGGATTGATGTAATCATTTACTTGCGATGATCGTATGAAAGTTCAACTTGCGTTATATCACAAGTCGATGACAAATAGGTACGTTTGACTATATAGCTAAGTATGAATGATATGTAGTCACTCATCCCGTGAAGTCTAGTGATAACAAAGAGGTTGAAGCACTTTGCACGATCAACAACATTCGTACGAAATATAATTTATAAGGTTTTAGGCTCTTTAACCAAATAATTGTTTTAGATCGTTTGTCATTAGCTCATTGTTCGTATACCATGACTTATATTGGTTATATTTTCTTGGTATATTTGTTTCCATTTTAGACTATGTCTTTTATTTTTCGGACAATGTTGTTTGTATTATACCATGCATGGTTTTATTTTAAACTATATTTTTTATTTTCATACGATATTTAATGTTTTTTGTTATCAACTTACAAATTATTCAATTTCGTAACATTAAAAAATAATAAACCACTTAATTTGTGATTTAATTCAAAAAATATTTAAGGGTTTAATTTATTAACTCAATTTCGTAACTGAAAATTAGTAGTAAAAAACTTAGGTTGTAAACTTGTACAATAAAAAATACTTAATTTTTTTCTAAAATATATTATATGGAGTTGACTTCTATATTATACATTATCGATGTAAAAGTACTACACCGATGGTGTGTATATGCATTATCGGTGTCCGATATCGTTACAGATGGTGCATATTATTATCATCAGTACAGATCAAATGATAATGCAACATATCATGCATCATCGGTGCACAGAGATGCACTGGTGGTGCGTTTGCATAATTGGAGCCAAACTCGTATAATTTTCCGCCTATTTTTCACTTCCAATTTTTATTTTTTGACCAACAATATTACTCGTCTAAATATTATATGACAATTTAATTATACGTTTGTTTATATATAGGTCCCAAATAACATAACTATGTACATACAACTTCATATACCGGAATTTATATCGTCTAATCAAACTTATAATTGTATTCGATATGGAACGAATTCTCAATAAAGGCAACCATCTACTCCAAGCCGTCAAATATGTGAAGAGAACAAGGTCAGATGAGACTACTGATGGTTGTTTTTAATGAATGTATATATATTATATACTATATGCACGAGTACATGTATGTGCGTAAATGAAAAAAATCTTTGTCCATTTTCATGTCATTGTGAAGAAGTCTATACCATGTACAATTATCTACAATTAGAACTAATGTTTCGGGTGTTTGAACTTTCATACAGAGTAAACATTACTTCGTTTAACTCGTTAAATCTCAAAGTAACTGATTTTATGATAAAAGATATGCTACATTATATGGAGTAACAAATCGTTGAAAAAATGGATGCAGTCAGGAGTTGTGCTTTTAACGAATGCAATAACTTTAACTAAAATTATGTGTGTTATTGTAGTTTATGTTTGATATAATTTTATGTTTGTTTTATCTTCATATAAGTATTTTAAGTTATTATATTTTCGTTATGTTCGTTACATGTTTCATGTTCATTTCTTATTCGTTCGATATTCTTAAGTCCATGTTTAAATTATGTGTTATTTTATGTACAATGTATCTATGAGGTTATAATATTTGAAATTGGTTCCAAATATTCGGGTTTGTGACCAGTCGTATGATGCCAGACAAGAGGTGTGTAAGGTGTTTGGTTTAGGGATTAATGATTCTTTTAAACAACATATACTTCGTGAGATTGAGTTGGACCTCGTTAATAGTAGACTGGAACAAGTACGGGAGGATCCGCATATTCAAGAAATAAATATGCAAGGATATAACTTTCCCCAAAAGTGTTGTGTTATTCGTATCACATATTTTTATTTAATGTATTTTCTTATAATATCTTTTCATTTTATGTAAAATGTATTTGCTTCTTGTATATTGTTTGTGCAATGTACTTTATTATTGTATATCGAGTTTGGTGTGGATAAAAGTTGCCTGGGGGTAGGCTGGTAATTTTAAGTGGAGTTTTAAGGTGGCGTTAGGGTGTTTCACGGTAGTGTGGTGGTGTTTAAGGATATTTCAAGATGTTTCAGGGTGTTTCAAAGTGTTTCAAGGGTGGTGAGAGAATTGAGCAGCCTGGCAGCAGTTAATTTTTCTTACCCATAGTTAATGCTGGTGGTTGGGTATTTATAGTGTGTAATTTGGGCCCTTATGGGCTTTCGGGTCAAGTTTCATGGACCCGGGTCATGTTTAAAGACCCATGAAGTTTAAGCAAATGCACAGGTAGCTTAGTCAGATAGTGATTAGGTTTTTTAGTACTTTAGTCATAGTTCGAATTGTCTTATGTTTGCTGTGTTCGAAGTCATCTGTCCGGTTCAAACAGGGCTGTTCGAATTGAAATCTTGGTGTCTGTCCGGTTTCCGGGGAGTTTTACTTTGGACTACCCTTTTGTGGAGCTCTTCGAATCCGGACTCATCAGGAGCCCCTTTTTTAGGTATTTGAACAAGTGTCCTTGTTAAAGAACTGAAAAACAGTCCGAATGAAGAAGTGGTTTTCCAATTCGAAGAGTTGAGACAGGCCCGGACAGTCCAACCGTTACGAATTCCAAACGGTTCTTTGTCAGAAGTAGTGGGATACGTGTCACCCTCTGGTTGGTCACTCCAGCCGTTTTTCTACCTCGAAAATTACACCACTTTATTGAACAGGTAACTTCTTTAAATGGTTTTGATGACGTCAGCGCCGTCTTTTAATCATTGCCCAACTTTTCGGATTCTCCTAAGAATCAAACCCCCTTTTTCACTTTTACTATAAATACTATTCATCTTTCACAGTCTCATTTTCACTTTGCCATTTTACTCAAAACTTCATCTCTCTAAAATCTTAAAATTTCCTTAATCGTTTTATGTTCACAGCAAGAACAGCTTTAATCAAGGGTGGCTGGCTCAATCTTTCAGAACTAGAGAAAGCTCAAAGGGTCGAAAAAGAGAAAAGGCTTGCAGCAGGGCTTCCAGCATCGCCTGTCGAGAAACCAGCCCCTTCGATTGAAGAATCTGATAGAGGTTCGTCTTCCTCAAAGGGTACAAAACCTAGAAAGCTCTTTCGAACAACACTCTCTCCCATCGTTTCAGACTCTTCAGTTCAAGAGTCTATCCCCATTGTTGAACCGGGGGTTACTGCTACAAGTGTCAGAAAAAAGTCTACTTTTATTGCCATGGGGTCCGACTCCGATCATTCTCCAGACAAGCTTATTATGAAGAGACCAAGTAGACTGGTTAAAGGACTCTCCTCAAAAAATACTAGTGAGTCGGGGTCCGGAACAACTGTTAGGACCCTCCGGGAGAGGCCGGGCGGTCCGGAGGCTAGTAGTCCACTACCTCCAAAGGAAACTTCGACCTCAGAGACTCAAGCTGAGGTGAAAACCCAAAAACATTCAACGAGCCGCCAGTCCGGAGGATCAGCTGTACCAAGCTTCATCCCTCTTCGGGCTGTTTCTGCAGAAGCTCCCCCAACAGTAATGGAGGAGAGGATGGAAGACTCCATAGAGGAGGCTAGGTTTGAGTCCGAGTCTTCCGGACAAGCTGACACTGCCATAGTTGCTGCCAAGAAAGGCAAAGAGGACTTATACCTGAGCCGTCCGGATCTGCCGGAGAGCCTTGAAGGGAAAGTTGGTCCCTGCTTTCACAAGGTAGAATTTAAGTACCTTTTGTCTTTGTTAAAAACCAAGTACATGTTTATTCACACTAGAGATTTGGGACGGCTTCGCACTAAGTGGGGGATCCCTGAAAATGTAAAGATTCGAATTCCCATCGACCCGGAGACCCCGATGGATTGCAAGAGAAACGAGATTGTCTTTTTTACAGAGCTGTTCAATTGGGGACTCAGGTTCCCATTGGATCCGGAGATAGTGCGCTATTTCCATTTAGTCAAGCTATGTCCATCGCAGCTGAGCCCCAACGGATGATACACCTTGATGTCATGCATAATGGCGTCCAGGCTGTCCGGAATCCCTCTTCCCATGGAAGAGTTTGCTGCTGTGGCAAGTCTATGCAAACATCACCAGTTCCCCTTTTATCACTTTAATATGGGGAACAATCTGAAAGCTGTCGATGATCTCCTGGAATCGGAGAATAAATGGAGGAGCCAGTTCTTGTTTATAAGTGGCTCATGGGAGAATGGGAAGAAGATTAAGATTGGGGAGAATCCTAGCCTTCTTCGAAGTAGATGGAGAAGTGATCGTAAGTTCTTTCTTTAAGTTTCTATTCGAACCTTCCCTTCTTTAAGCTTTCACTAACTTAATTATTCTTTTGTTTTGCCAGAACTGCCGAAAGAGTTCGGAGACTATGCGAAAGCCGGACAGGTTACTTGTGGCAAGATAAACACATGGGCCGCAGAGAACTGGGAGAACCGGTTTCACAAGGCTTTCACTCCGGGAAACTTGGCCAGATCTCACCTGTGGAACACCACAGGTCGGAGGGATTTAACATGGGAGGAGTTCTCTACCCCTCCTGATGATGACATAGTGCTAAGAAGGTCTCACGAGCTAGATGGGACCCTTTTCCTCCCTCTCCGGGCCAAAGCCCCAAGTAAAATGAAGGGCCAGAAGAAGAAAGGGAGGAAAACGGCAGTGGATTCGGAGAAAAAGGCTCTAACGGACACAGAGGTGCCAATTCCAGCTCAAGTTGATGCAAGCCTTCTACAGGTGGTAGAAGTGGAAAGTAAGAAACACGGAGAGACTCCCTCAAAACCTACGAGGGTCTCCAAACGAACCCGTAAGCAAGTAAGAAAGGGTGCTGAGAGAGAAGTAAAAAAGAAGAAAACTTCTCAAGAAGAAGAATTTGCTCTCCGGGACCCGGAGCCCACTTTTCCAGTTGATCCTACATTAGCCGAAGAGATCCCAGAAAACCTTAACGAAGGGATTCCAGGGGAGCTTCACACTGATGATATTGAACAGGGAGAGATCAACATGGACGAAGTGGATGTCACCGGCATGGGTCCTCTAGGTGATTACTTTCTTGGTCTGTCAAGAGATGAGTTTGCTGGGCCATACGTTCCTCCAAGTAGTTCCAACACAGTGAACTTTAATGGCAAGACTTTCTTGGTTTCCAGCGAAAGGGACATTATAGCTCACTCCCTCCTTAGCAACGTGCAACCTGTGCTCACCTTGGAAAGGCAAGTCCGGAGTCAGGCAGAAACCATTAAGGAGCTTAAGTCTGAGAAGGAGAAACTGTCCGATAACCTCCGGGGTGCCACTACCCAGGTTGACTTGCTTAAGGAGTCAAACGAACAGCTGAAGAGGAGTAAAGATGAAAGCAACACAAAAGTTGCTTCTTTGGAGAAAACCCTAGAAGATCTCCGGGCTAAGCTGTCCGAGTTGGAGAAAGACTTGAAAACCTCAAAAGATGAGACTGCAGCAAAAGAAAAGATTGTCACCAATCTGACTACTGACAAACTTACTTTGGAGAATGCAGTGACTCAGGCTGTTGGTGAGAAAGCTGCCCTGGTGAAGGATCAAGAGGCCATGATCAAGGCCAAAATCAATGCTTATGCCAAGGAGATGCTACGGAGTGAGGAATTATTGATTGAGAAGGTGAAATCTGACATGGTCCTCCTATTTCACGAGAAGTTCCCGAAGAGGAGACTTGGGAACTTATGGCGTTATGTGGATGATGATGATCTCCCATACTGGACCATGGCTGATGACGAGGGGTACTCTGATGAGCCTTCATCTGGTGATGAAGAGGAAACTGGAGAGAGCCCTGGGGAGGAAGAGATCGACCCTAAAGGCAAGAAAAAAGTCGAAGAGAAGAGTGATATTAAAGACAAGAACACACATGTGGGTGAGCCGTCTTCGAAGGCTCTTCCTTAGTTTATAACTTGTTTTGTTTAATTTTTGTTTGAACCAAAGTCCTTGGAAGGCCAAGGCACCTTTTTTGTGATGCTGTCCGTTTTATCCGGACAGAGTTTTGTATTATGTTTAAACTTGTTCAAAAAGTCCTTGGAAGGCCAAGGCAACTTTAAGTTTATTGAATGAATGTTTTATCTTTCACAACCTTTCTCTTATTCCACGGTTTGCCTAAATACTTCGTATTGTGAGAGTGTTTAATTTCTCTGGCTAGAATTTAAATAGCCCTTAGATCTTTCAGTCCGGGTAGTATGGCAATCAATCAGAATTTTGTAAAAACTTAGAAAATTGTTTAAGAAAGCTCCAAGTTTTATTGAAAGCTCTTCGTGGCGCCGAAGAGAGGAAGTGGTATGCCCCCAAATATTTACATGGATATTCAAACAAGTAAATATTTACATAGATTTTATTCTAGGTACATTCGAAGGTGTTCAATATTCCAAGGGTGAGTTAAAACCCTGCCATCTTTGTCTTCCAGCCAGTATGTGCCAGGCTTGATTCTTTCAACCACAGTATACGGACCCTCCCAAGTTGGGGCCAGCTTTCCGAAGAGTTTTTCCTTGGTATGCAAGAAAACTTTCCTCAATACTTTATCTCCTGGTTGAAAGTCTCTTCTTTTAACCTTGGAAGCAAACCTGCTTCTCATTAAGCCCTGATAGTGTGTCATTCTAAGATGAGCTTTTACTCGCCTTTCTTCAATCAAATCAAGCTGATTTCTGATTGCTATTTCGTTAGCCTGTCCGGAGAAGTTATGAACACGAAAAGAGGGGAGTGTCTTCTCTATGGGAGCTACTGCATCCATCCCATAGACCAAGGCAAAAGGTGATTCTTGTGTGGCAGCCCCAGGCGTTGTCCGGTAGGCCCACAAGACTTCTTGTAAATAACTAGGCCACTTTCCAGCAGCCCCTTCCAGATTTTTCTTTAAGCCGGACAGTATTGTTCTATTAGCCACCTCAACTTGCCCATTAGCTTGTGGGTGGAATGGTGAAGAAAAGCAGTGCTGAATACCCCTTGAGGCACAGAAGCTCTCCATTTCTCTGTTGTCAAACTGTGGCCCATTATCTGTTGTTATTCTCTGAGGGACACCAAATCTGCAACATATGTTGGATAGAATGAATTTTATAACCGCCTTTGATGTTGTTCCTGCCAAGGGGGCTGCTTCTATCCACTTCGAAAAGTAGTCAATGGCTACGATTATGGTTTTACGCCCTCCGGACGCCATAGGGAGAGGCCCAACTAAGTCTAATCCCCATCGAGCAAAAGGGATAGGCTCAGAAATTGATTCCATAGGAATGGCTGGTACATGAATTTCATTGCTGTACCTTTGGCATGGGTCACACCTTCTTACCAGTTCCTTGGCATCTTTCATTATTGAAGGCCAATAATATCCGGAGAGAAGCACTCTTCTTGTTAACGCTCTAAATCCATAATGGGCTGATCCCTCACCATCATGTAATTCAGAGAGAACCATTTGTGACTCATGATCTCCTAAACAGCGTAGGAGAGGTTTGCTGTAGGATTTCTTGTACAAGACCTCTCTAATCATGATGAAACCATGAGCCTTGTGTTTTAACGTTCTGGCTTGTGATTTAACCAAGGGTACGACGCCATCGGACAGATATTGGATAAGAGGAGACCTCCAATCCTGAGGCTGATTTACTTGTATTTCAAAGACCTCCTCTTTCTCCCCTTCATTAAGTTGAATAGAAGGACTTTCAAGCACATGGATCCATGGATAGGACTCCGTGTATGCTATTGTTGCCAATGAGTCCGCCAGTTCATTTTCTGCCCGGGGAATGTGCTCATAGACAACAGCTTTAAACTTCATTGCCTCATTTTTCAAGAGAAGTAAATACTTGATTAACTGTTCTTTTCTAGCTTCTGATAGGCCCAAGGCATGGTGAACAAGCAATTGGGAGTCGCTTAACAGCTTGACCCTTTTTGCTCCACAAATGTAAGCCAATTTTAATCCAGCTATAGCTGCTTCGTATTCGGACTCGTTATTGGACGCCCTAAAAGCAAAACAAATAGCTTGAAACATGTTGTCCCCATAAGGAGAAGTAAGACATATTCCTGCCCCAGATCCTATGGCACTGGATACTCCATCTGTTCGGACAATCTACACTTTTTTGTCTTTTGAATCAGCAGGTTGCTCTGAGTCCCTATCAGAATGGAATTCGACCAGAAAATTAGCCACAGCTTGAGCTTTTACTGCTGTTCGAGGAGCAAAATCTATGTCGAAGTCTCCCAACTCTACTGACCACTTTGTCATTCTGCTCGAAATATCCGCTTTTTGAAGGACATTCTTTAAAGGGAAGGATGTCCGGACAACAATAGGGTGAGCCTGAAAATAAGGCCTCATCTTTCTTGCAGCTATCACCAAGGCCAATGCTAGTTTCTCGAGTTTCAAGTAACGGCGTTCAGCATCAATCAGGCTTTTGCTGATGTAGTATACTGGGTGAGGATACCCATCAACCTCTCTAACTAACACAGCACTGATGGCACAACTTGAAACAGCCAGATACACAAATAGAGTCTCCCCATCGATTGGTTTGAATAAAGTCTTTGGAGAGGACAGATGCTTCTTAATTTCATTGAATGCCTCGTCACACTGTGGTGTCCACTCAAACCCCTTTGCACCTTTCAAAGTTTGAAAGAAAGGAGCACATCTGTCCGAAGACCTAGAGATAAACCTGTTCAAAGCTGCCAACCTCCCCGTTAACCGCTGCACTTCTTTAACATTTCGAGGAGGCTCCATTTGAAACAAAGCATTGAGTTGGTCCGGGTCGGGCTGGATTCCATGCTCACTTATAATGTACCCTAAGAATTTCCCGGACTGCACTCCGAACACACATTTTTCAGGATTTAGCTTTAAATTTACTTTGGCCAAGTTTGCAAAAGTTTCTTGGAGGTCGGACAAGTGTAGCTGCTCATCCACACTTTTCACCATCATATCGTCAATGTAAACCTCCATATTTCTTCCAATTTGATCAGCAAATGCTTTATTGACTAACCTTTGATAAGTAGCCCCAGCATTTTTCAAGCCAAAGGGCATCACCTTATAGCAGTGTAAACCTCTATCAGTAACAAAAGTGGTATGCTCTTGATCTCTTGGATCCACCTGGATCTGATTATATCCGGAGAAAGCATCCATGAAGGAGAGTAGCTTGTTCCCAGAAGTAGAATCTAACAGCTGATCTATCCGGGGAACCGGATACAAGTCTTTTGGGCAGGCTCGATTGAGATCTGTGAAGTCTATGCACATTCGCCATTTACCGTTTTTATTTTTTACCAAGACTGGATTGGCAGTCCACAAAGGATACTGAGCTTCTTTAATATGCCCCATCTTTGTGAGTCTGTCAACCTCTTGTACAATGACATCAGCCTTTTCTTTTGAGAAAGCTCTCCTTTTTTGCACCACTGGTGCTACGTCTCTCCGGACAGACAAGTGATGAGAAATCACTTCTGATGGTACTCCAGTTACATCAGCATTGCACCAAGCAAAAACGTGCTGATGGTCTTTTAAGAATTTCAACATTTCTTCTTTCAACACTTGTGGCATTTTGGACCCTATTTTGACGATTTTTCCTTCTTCCAAGCAGTGTGTTTCGACTTCCTCAACCGGGATTAACACTCCGGGGGTCTCTCTGGGGTCATCAATTTCACCCTCACCCCCAGAAAGGCCCTCAAACTGCTATTGGTCATTTGTACGGACTGCCCCCAGCGTTCGTGGAGCCAAGGCAGTGGCATAGCATTCTCTTGCAACTTTTTGACTGCTCCGGACAACCCCAACCTGCCCCTGAACAGCATATTTTAGACACTGATGGACTGTTGAGGCCACTGCATGCATCCTGGAGAGCCAAGATCTCCCTAGAATAGCATTGTAACAAGTGGGACAGTCCACCACAATGAAAAGTATTCTAACCGTTTTCTTGAAAGGGCCTCTGCCCAACAATACTTCTTCTTCGAACTCACCGATTACATCAGCTGAGCTGCCCGTGAAGCCTACAATCGATCGGTCTGACTTTTGAATCACAGCTGGATTTTTCATTTTCTTGTAAGTATCTAGGAAAAGGATATTGGCAGAGCTCCCAGTATCTACCAGGATTCGCCTTACCTCATTGCCCCCTATCGATGCTCCTATGACAACAGCATCTTCATGAGGGCCAGCAATGTCTCTCAAATCATCCCCATCAAAGACAATGAATGGGAATAGATTTGACGATTGATAAGAGGTCATCCCCCCTTCCAGTTGGGTTGCCAAATTATGAACATGCCTTTTTCTTGATGATGTGGTAGGAGCCGTTACGGTGTCCCCTCCGAAAATTGTCAAGGACTCGAAGAATTTAATGAGCCCGGAGACCGACCTGGAACGCTCCCCTATTGCACCCACTCTGTTCCTTGTTGGATCTGGATCCAAGTATTCAGATTCCACGTCAAACCTTTCAACAATTACCATGGCCCCTTCTGGGGCAGCATTAACCGGACCAGCCCGGTGAGTGTTGTCAGGCCTGTTGCCTCCTCTTCTTTTGACATATGCACCCAACTTCCCTCTTTCAATCAGGTTCTGAACCTCTTGTTTCAAGGCTATACAATCATCAGTAGAATGGCCAATATCATTGTGATATTGACAAAAAGAACTGTTTCGATGTTCTCTGGGAGACTGCAAGGTTGCCGGTCTCCGGTAGTGTACTTCATCTTTAGTTTTCTCGAAAATGGTTGCCACACTTTCTTTGAGCTCTGCAAACCACTCCGGTTGGACCCACGGCCCCCTTTTGTTTCTAGACTGTTGACTTTGTGCAGGAGCAGCTGGTTGAGACTGAGCTTTTCCTCTTCCATGCCCCTGTCCGGTTTCTCTAGCTTTGTTGCCGGACTGGTTTGGATTGGGAGTTGGTGTCACCGGGGTGGATCTCACCTGCCTGTGCACCCTGGTCTTTTTTGTTTCATCAACATTTATTTGCTTGCCAACTTGATTCAGCAATCCACCCCAGGTCATGGCTTTCTTCCTTGTTACCGAATCGGCCAGGTTGCCCGGGTTCAAACCTTGTCTCAGGGATGCTATTGCCACTTGTTCAAAGCAATCAGCCAGCCCGTTCTTTGTGTTCACAAAGCGACTTATGTATTCTTTCAATGATTCATTTGGCTCTTGGGCACAATGGATTATGGTATCTCCATTGCCCTTGAGCTCCTTACTTCCCACAAATTGCCTTCGGAAGGCCACCCAAAAGGTATCAAAGTCTCTGATACAGCCCTGAGGAAGGCTGTTATACCACTTCAGAGCACTCCCCGTAAAGGATTGGGAGAATGCCCTGCAGAGTAGTTTATCATCATCATCAAAGTTCATCATGAAGTTCTTGAATTGCTCCAGATGATTGTCCGGATCGGTACTGCCGTCGTACTTCTCCATCTTTGTGCTATCAAACCTCTTGGGGAGGTTTCCGGACAGAATTTTAGAAGACAATGGCGATTGCCTCCAGTTCCTCCCACGACTGAACGCAGTATCCTCATTAGGGGTTGCAAAGATACCTGGCTCATCATGGAAGGCAAAGGGATCCACCAGCATCCGGTCTATATGTCTCCGGCTGTGAGATGATCCTTTCCCAATGTGTCTTTTCATTCTTCCATGGTGGTCTCTTTTTCTGGAATACTTTTTAACTTGCTTTTGTTTTTTCCTGGTTCGCCCTTCGTCACTACTGGAGGACAAGGACTTTTCATTCCTCTCACTGTCCGAAGAGCTGTCCGAAGATTCTGAACTTGAGTCAGAACTCTCCACAGGCTTGGACCGGTGAGACTTTTTAGAACTAGCATGTGTCTTTTTAGTGCTCACATGAGTCTTCGAAGCCTCATGCTCTCGAGGGTTATCAGAGCGATGAGCAACTGATGCTTTGGACTTTTCCTTCATGCCCATCTTGGCCTTCTCAGCCCTCAGAGCTTCTATTTCAACCCTCAACCTGTCACGCTCTTGGACAGTATATTCATCGTTCTCTTCCACCACTTCGAGCAAAGCTGGTGGAAGCTCTGGATTATCCGGATTCATTCGGACAGAATTCTTTTACTTGGTTTTGAATGTTTGATTCAGGCACCTTCGTGCTCCCACTATGGTCGCCAATTTGGTGTGGATAAAAGTTGCCTGGGGGTAGGCTGGTAATTTTAAGTGGAGTTTTAAGGTGGCGTTATGGTGTTTCACGGTAGTGTGGTGGTGTTTAAGGATATTTCAAGATGTTTCAGGGTGTTTCAAAGTGTTTCAAGGGTGGTGAGAGAATTGAGCAGCCTGGCAGCAGTTAATTTTTCTTACCCATAGTTAATGCTGGTGGTTGGGTATTTATAGTGTGTAATTTGGGCCCTTATGGGCTTTCGGGTCAAGTTTCATGGACCCGGGTCATGTTTAAAGACCCATGAAGTTTAAGCAAATGCACAGGTAGCTTAGTCAGATAGTGATTAGGTTTTTTAGTACTTTAGTCATAGTTCGAATTGTCTTATGTTTGCTGTGTTCGAAGTCATCTGTCCGGTTCAAACAGGGTTGTTCGAATTGAAATCTTGGTGTCTGTCCGGTTTCCGGGGAGTTTTACTTTGGACTACCCTTTTGTGGAGCTCTTCGAATCCGGACTCATCAGAGTTAAGTTTGAAATTCTCAAAATATTAACACAATAACATAAAATGAATATATTAAACAAATAAGTCTGCATTACAGTAATACACGAATTCATCTAAATCCGTCACTTTGGGGTTGATAATGTTATAATTTGAAATTTGAATCTATTGATATCGTTTGGAGCTAAGGTAACTTCCAGTCTTTTTGGTTGAAGTTGCATACTTTGATAGAATTGCAACACGGGGACATCAAGGGATCATTTGAAAAGAGCCGCTTGTTGGCCATACATAAATTTGCGAACATTATGCACGGTAAACCAAAAGGAAATATCTCCCAATATGCGATGGAACTTTGTTCTGAAGAAGTAGAATGTGCCTGGCACATGACAATCGCGGATGCCATGCCTTGCGATTGTCGTATACGAACTACACACGGTATGCCTAACGCACACAAAATCTATGAATTTGTTGCCAAAGGGTTAGAGGGGCTTTTAGATTTATTTCACGAATATTGGAAGAGGTTAGACATTCTAGTTCGTACCTGATGAGTCCGGATTCGAAGAGCTCCACAAAAGGGTAGTCCAAAGTAAAACTCCCCGGAAACCGGACAGACACCAAGATTTCAATTCGAACAGCCCTGTTTGAACCGGACAGATGACTTCGAACACAGCAAACATAAGACAATTCGAACTATGACTAAAGTACTAAAAAACCTAATCACTATCTGACTAAGCTACCTGTGCATTTTCTTAAACTTCATGGGTCTTTAAACATGACCCGGGTCCATGAAACTTGACCCGAACTATAAATACCCAACCACCAGCATTAACTATGGGTAAGAAAAATTAACTGCTGCCAGGCTGCTCAATTCTCTCACCACCCTTGAAACACTTTGAAACACCCTGAAACATCTTGAAATATCCTTAAACACCACCACACTACCGTGAAACACCCTAACGCCACCTTAAAACTCCACTTAAAATTACCAGCCTACCCCCAGGCAACTTTTATCCACACCAAATTGGCGACCACAGTGGGAGCACGAAGGTGCCTGAATCAAACATTCAAAACCAAGTAAAAGAATTATGTCCGAATGAATCCGGATAATCCAGAGCTTCCACCAGCTTTGCTCGAAGTGGTGGAAGAGAACGATGAATATACTGTCCAAGAGCGTGACAGGTTGAGGGTTGAAATAGAAGCTCTGAGGGCTGAGAAGGCCAAGATGGGCATGAAGGAAAAGTCCAAAGCATCAGTTGCTCATCGCTCTGATAACCCTCGAGAGCATGAGGCTTCGAAGACTCATGTGAGCACTAAAAAGACACATGCTAGTTCTAAAAAGTCTCACCGGTCCAAGCTTGTGGAGAGTTCTGACTCAAGTTCAGAATCTTCGGACAGCTCTTCGGACAGTGAGGGGAATGAAAAGTCCTTGTCCTCCAGTAGTGACGAAGGGCGAACCAGGAAAAAACAAAAGCAAGTTAAAAAGTATTCCAGAAAAAGAGACCACCATGGAAGAATGAAAAGACACATTGGGAAAGGATCATCTCACAGCCGGAGACATATAGA
This sequence comes from Limnanthes douglasii subsp. nivea, assembly GCA_036936605.1. NCBI lineage: Eukaryota > Viridiplantae > Streptophyta > Magnoliopsida > Brassicales > Limnanthaceae > Limnanthes > Limnanthes douglasii. The sequence continues at coordinate 92,747,555 of JAUPFV010000005.1, forward strand.
CCGGATGCTGGTGGATCCCTTTGCCTTCCATGATGAGCCAGGTATCTTTGCAACCCCTAATGAGGATACTGCGTTCAGTCGTGGGAGGAACTGGAGGCAATCGCCATTGTCTTCTAAAATTCTGTCCGGAAACCTCCCCAAGAGGTTTGATAGCACAAAGATGGAGAAGTACGACGGCAGTACCGATCCGGACAATCATCTGGAGCAATTCAAGAACTTCATGATGAACTTTGATGATGATGATAAACTACTCTGCAGGGCATTCTCCCAATCCTTTACGGGGAGTGCTCTGAAGTGGTATAACAGCCTTCCTCAGGGCTGTATCAGAGACTTTGATACCTTTTGGGTGGCCTTCCGAAGGCAATTTGTGGGAAGTAAGGAGCTCAAGGGCAATGGAGATACCATAATCCATTGTGCCCAAGAGCCAAATGAATCATTGAAAGAATACATAAGTCGCTTTGTGAACACAAAGAACGGGCTGGCTGATTGCTTTGAACAAGTGGCAATAGCATCCCTGAGACAAGGTTTGAACCCGGGCAACCTGGCCGATTCGGTAACAAGGAAGAAAGCCATGACCTGGGGTGGATTGCTGAATCAAGTTGGCAAGCAAATAAATGTTGATGAAACAAAAAAGACCAGGGTGCACAGGCAGGTGAGATCCACCCCGGTGACACCAACTCCCAATCCAAACCAGTCCGGCAACAAAGCTAGAGAAACCGGACAGGGGCATGGAAGAGGAAAAGCTCAGTCTCAACCAGCTGCTCCTGCACAAAGTCAACAGTCTAGAAACAAAAGGGGGCCGTGGGTCCAACCGGAGTGGTTTGCAGAGCTCAAAGAAAGTGTGGCAACCATTTTCGAGAAAACTAAAGATGAAGTACACTACCGGAGACCGGCAACCTTGCAGTCTCCCAGAGAACATCGAAACAGTTCTTTTTGTCAATATCACAATGATATTGGCCATTCTACTGATGATTGTATAGCCTTAAAACAAGAGGTTCAGAACCTGATTGAAAGAGGGAAGTTGGGTGCATATGTCAAAAGAAGAGGAGGCAACAGGCCTGACAACACTCACCGGGCTGGTCCGGTTAATGCTGCCCCAGAAGGGGCCATGGTAATTGTTGAAAGGTTTGACGTGGAATCTGAATACTTGGATCCTGATCCAACAAGGAACAGAGTGGGTGCAATAGAGGAGCGTTCCAGGTCGGTCTCCGGGCTCATTAAATTCTTCGAGTCCTTGACAATTTTCGGAGGGGACACCGTAACGGCTCCTACCACATCATCAAGAAAAAGGCATGTTCATAATTTGGCAACCCAACTGGAAGGGGGGATGACCTCTTATCAATCGTCAAATCTATTCCCATTCATTGTCTTTGATGGGGATGATTTGAGAGACATTGCTGGCCCTCATGAAGATGCTGTTGTCATAGGAGCATCGATAGGGGGCAATGAGGTAAGGCGAATCCTGGTAGATACTGGGAGCTCTGCCAATATCCTTTTCCTAGATACTTACAAGAAAATGAAAAATCCAGCTGTGATTCAAAAGTCAGACCGATCGATTGTAGGCTTCACGGGCAGCTCAGCTGATGTAATCGGTGAGTTCGAAGAAGAAGTATTGTTGGGCAGAGGCCCTTTCAAGAAAACGGTTAGAATACTTTTCATTGTGGTGGACTGTCCCACTTGTTACAATGCTATTCTAGGGAGATCTTGGCTCTCCAGGATGCATGCAGTGGCCTCAACAGTCCATCAGTGTCTAAAATATGCTGTTCAGGGGCAGGTTGGGGTTGTCCGGAGCAGTCAAAAAGTTGCAAGAGAATGCTATGCCACTGCCTTGGCTCCACGAACGCTGGGGGCAGTCCGTACAAATGACCAATAGCAGTTTGAGGGCCTTTCTGGGGGTGAGGGTGAAATTGATGACCCCAGAGAGACCCCCGGAGTGTTAATCCCGGTTGAGGAAGTCGAAACACACTGCTTGGAAGAAGGAAAAATCGTCAAAATAGGGTCCAAAATGCCACAAGTGTTGAAAGAAGAAATGTTGAAATTCTTAAAAGACCATCAGCACGTTTTTGCTTGGTGCAATGCTGATGTAACTGGAGTACCATCAGAAGTGATTTCTCATCACTTGTCTGTCCGGAGAGACGTAGCACCAGTGGTGCAAAAAAGGAGAGCTTTCTCAAAAGAAAAGGCTGATGTCATTGTACAAGAGGTTGACAGACTCACAAAGATGGGGCATAATAAAGAAGCTCAGTATCCTTTGTGGACTGCCAATCCAGTCTTGGTAAAAAAGAAAAACGGTAAATGGCGAATGTGCATAGACTTCACAAATCTCAATCGAGCCTGCCCAAAAGACTTGTATCCGGTTCCCCGGATAGATCAGCTGGTAGATTCTACTTCTGGGAACAAGCTACTCTCCTTCATGGATGCTTTCTCCGGATATAATCAGATCCAGGTGGATCCAAGAGATCAAGAGCATACCACTTTTGTTACTGATAGAGGTTTACACTACTATAAGGTGATGCCCTTTGGCTTGAAAAATGTTGGGGCTACTTATCAAAGGTTAGTCAATAAAGCATTTGCTGATCAAATTGGAAGAAATATGGAGGTTTACATTGACGATATGATGGTGAAAAGTGTGGATGAGCAGCTACACTTGTCCGACCTCCAAGAAACTTTTGCAAACTTGGCCAAAGTAAATTTAAAGCTAAATCCTGAAAAATGTGTGTTCGGAGTGCAGTCCGGGAAATTCTTAGGGTACATTATAAGTGAGCATGGAATCCAGCCCGACCCGGACCAACTCAATGCTTTGTTTCAAATGGAGCCTCCTCGAAATGTTAAAGAAGTGCAGCGGTTAACGGGGAGGTTGGCAGCTTTGAACAGGTTTATCTCTAGGTCTTCGGACAGATGTGCTCCTTTCTTTCAAACTTTGAAAGGTGCAAAGGGGTTTGAGTGGACACCACAGTGTGACGAGGCATTCAATGAAATTAAGAAGCATCTGTCCTCTCCAAAGACTTTATTCAAACCAATCGATGGGGAGACTCTATTTGTGTATCTGGCTGTTTCAAGTTGTGCCATCAGTGCTGTGTTAGTTAGAGAGGTTGATGGGTATCCTCACCCAGTATACTACATCAGCAAAAGCCTGATTGATGCTGAACGCCGTTACTTGAAACTCGAGAAACTAGCATTGGCCTTGGTGATAGCTGCAAGAAAGATGAGGCCTTATTTTCAGGCTCACCCTATTGTTGTCCGGACATCCTTCCCTTTAAAGAATGTCCTTCAAAAAGCGGATATTTCGAGCAGAATGACAAAGTGGTCAGTAGAGTTGGGAGACTTCGACATAGATTTTGCTCCTCGAACAGCAGTAAAAGCTCAAGCTGTGGCTGATTTTCTGGTCGAATTCCATTCTGATAGGGACTCAGAGCAACCTGCTGATTCAAAAGACAAAAAAGTGTGTATTGTCCGAACAGATGGAGGATCCAGTGCCATAGGATCTGGGGCAGGAATATGTCTTACTTCTCCTTATGGGGACAACATGTTTCAAGCTATTTGTTTTGCTTTTAGGGCGTCCAATAACGAGTCTGAATACGAAGCAGCTATAGCTGGATTAAAATTGGCTTACATTTGTGGAGCAAAAAGGGTCAAGCTGTTAAGCGACTCCCAATTGCTTGTTCACCATGCCTTGGGCCTATCAGAAGCTAGAAAAGAACAGTTAATCAAGTATTTACTTCTCTTGAAAAATGAGGCAATGAAGTTTAAAGCTGTTATCTATGAGCACATTCCCCGGGCATAAAATGAACTGGCGGACTCATTGGCAACAATAGCATACACGGAGTCCTATCCATGGATCCATGTGCTTGAAAGTCCTTCTATTCAACTTAATGAAGGGGAGAAAGAGGAGGTCTTTGAAATACAAGTAAATCAGCCTCAGGATTGGAGGTCTCCTCTTATCCAATATCTGTCCGATGGCGTCGTACCCTTGGTTAAATCACAAGCCAGAACGTTAAAACACAAGGCTCGTGGTTTCATCATGATTAGAGAGGTCTTGTACAAGAAATCCTACAGCAAACCTCTCCTACGCTGTTTAGGAGATCATGAGTCACAAATGGTTCTCTCTGAATTACATGATGGTGAGGGATCAGCCCATTGTGGATTTAGAGCGTTAACAAGAAGAGTGCTTCTCTCCGGATATTATTGGCCTTCAATAATGAAAGATGCCAAGGAACTGGTAAGAAGGTGTGACCCATGCCAAAGGTACAGCAATGAAATTCATGTACCAGCCATTCCTATGGAATCAATTTCTGAGCCTATCCCTTTTGCTCGATGGGGATTAGACTTAGTTGGGCCTCTCCCTATGGCGTCCGGAGGGCGTAAAACCATAATCGTAGCCATTGACTACTTTTCGAAGTGGATAGAAGCAGCCCCCTTGGCAGGAACAACATCAAAGGCGGTTATAAAATTCATTCTATCCAACATATGTTGCAGATTTGGTGTCCCTCAGAGAATAACAACAGATAATGGGCCACAGTTTGACAACAGAGAAATGGAGAGCTTCTGTGCCTCAAGGGGTATTCAGTACTGCTTTTCTTCACCATTCCACCCACAAGCTAATGGGCAAGTTGAGGTGGCTAATAGAACAATACTGTCCGGCTTAAAGAAAAATCTGGAAGGGGCTGCTGGAAAGTGGCCTAGTTATTTACAAGAAGTCTTGTGGGCCTACCGGACAACGCCTGGGGCTGCCACACAAGAATCACCTTTTGTCTTGGTCTATGGGATGGATGCAGTAGCTCCCATAGAGAAGACACTCCCCTCTTTTCGTGTTCATAACTTCTCCGGACAGGCTAACGAAATAGCAATCAGAAATCAGCTTGATTTGATTGAAGAAAGGCGAGTAAAAGCTCATCTTAGAATGACACACTATCAGGGCTTAATGAGAAGCAGGTTTGCTTCCAAGGTTAAAAGAAGAGACTTTCAACCAGGAGATAAAGTATTGAGGAAAGTTTTCTTGCATACCAAGGAAAAACTCTTCGGAAAGCTGGCCCCAACTTGGGAGGGTCCGTATACTGTGGTTGAAAGAATCAAGCCTGGCACATACTGGCTGGAAGACAAAGATGGCAGGGTTTTAACTCACCCTTGGAATATTGAACACCTTCGAATGTACCTAGAATAAAATCTATGTAAATATTTACTTGTTTGAATATCCATGTAAATATTTGGGGGCATACCACTTCCTCTCTTCGGCGCCACGAAGAGCTTTCAATAAAACTTGGAGCTTTCTTAAACAATTTTCTAAGTTTTTACAAAATTCTGATTGATTGCCATACTACCCGGACTGAAAGATCTAAGGGCTATTTAAATTCTAGCCAGAGAAATTAAACACTCTCACAATACGAAGTATTTAGGCAAACCGTGGAATAAGAGAAAGGTTGTGCAAGATAAAACATTCATTCAATAAACTTAAAGTTGCCTTGGCCTTCCAAGGACTTTTTGAACAAGTTTAAACATAATACAAAACTCTGTCCGGATAAAACGGACAGCATCACAAAAAAGGTGCCTTGGCCTTCCAAGGACTTTGGTTCAAACAAAAATTAAACAAAACAAGTTATAAACTAAGGAAGAGCCTTCGAAGACGGCTCACCCACATGTGTGTTCTTGTCTTTAATATCACTCTTCTCTTCGACTTTTTTCTTGCCTTTAGGGTCGATCTCTTCCTCCCCAGGGCTCTCTCCAGTTTCCTCTTCATCACCAGATGAAGGCTCATCAGAGTACCCCTCGTCATCAGCCATGGATCAGTATGGGAGATCATCATCATCCACATAACGCCATAAGTTCCCAAGTCTCCTCTTCGGGAACTTCTCGTGAAATAGGAGGACCATGTCAGATTTCACCTTCTCAATCAATAATTCCTCACTCCGTAGCATCTCCTTGGCATAAGCATTGATTTTGGCCTTGATCATGGCCTCTTGATCCTTCACCAGGGCAGCTTTCTCACCAACAGCCTGAGTCACTGCATTCTCCAAAGTAAGTTTGTCAGTAGTCAGATTGGTGACAATCTTTTCTTTTGCTGCAGTCTCATCTTTTGAGGTTTTCAAGTCTTTCTCCAACTCGGACAGCTTAGCCCGGAGATCTTCTAGGGTTTTCTCCAAAGAAGCAACTTTTGTGTTGCTTTCATCTTTACTCCTCTTCAGCTGTTCGTTTGACTCCTTAAGCAAGTCAACCTGGGTAGTGGCACCCCGGAGGTTATCAGACAGTTTCTCCTTCTCAGACTTAAGCTCCTTAATGGTTTCTGCCTGACTCCGGACTTGCCTTTCCAAGGTGAGCACAGGTTGCACGTTGCTAAGGAGGGAGTGAGCTATAATGTCCCTTTCGCTGGAAACCAAGAAAGTCTTGCCATTAAAGTTCACTGTGTTGGAACTACTTGGAGGAACGTATGGCCCAGCAAACTCATCTCTTGACAGACCAAGAAAGTAATCACCTAGAGGACCCAGGCCGGTGACATCCACTTCGTCCATGTTGATCTCTCCCTGTTCAATATCATCAGTGTGAAGCTCCCCTGGAATCCCTTCGTTAAGGTTTTCTGGGATCTCTTCGGCTAATGTAGGATCAACTGGAAAAGTGGGCTCCGGGTCCCGGAGAGCAAATTCTTCTTCTTGAGAAGTTTTCTTCTTTTTTACTTCTCTCTCAGCACCCTCGCTTACTTGCTTACGGGTTCGTTTGGAGACCCTCGTAGGTTTTGAGGGAGTCTCTCCGTGTTTCTTACTTTCCACTTCTACCACCTGTAGAAGGCTTGCATCAACTTGAGCTGGAATTGGCACCTCTGTGTCCGTTAGAGCCTTTTTCTCCGAATCCACTGCCGTTTTCCTCCCTTTCTTCTTCTGGCCCTTCATTTTACTTGGGGCTTTGGCCCGGAGAGGGAGGAAAAGGGTCCCATCTAGCTCGTGAGACCTTCTTAGCACTATGTCATCATCAGGAGGGGTAGAGAACTCCTCCCATGTTAAATCCCTCCGACCTGTGGTGTTCCACAGGTGAGATCTGGCCAAGTTTCCCGGAGTGAAAGCCTTGTGAAACCGGTTCTCCCAGTTCTCTGCGGCCCATGTGTTTATCTTGCCACAAGTAACCTGTCCGGCTTTCGCATAGTCTCCGAACTCTTTCGGCAGTTCTGGCAAAACAAAAGAATAATTAAGTTAGTGAAAGCTTAAAGAATGGAAGGTTCGAATAGAAACTTAAAGAAAGAACTTACGATCACTTCTCCATTTACTTCGAAGAAGGCTAGGATTCTCCCCAATCTTAATCTTCTTCCCATTCTCCCATGAGCCACTTATAAACAAGAACTGGCTCCTCCATTTATTCTCCGATTCCAGGAGATCATCGACAGCTTTCAGATTGTTCCCCATATTAAAGTGATAAAAGGGGAACTGGTGATGTTTGCATAGACTTGCCACAGCAGCAAACTCTTCCATGGGAAGAGGGATTCCGGACAGCCTGGACGCCATTATGCATGACATCAAGGTGTATCATCCGTTGGGGCTCAGCTGCGATGGACATAGCTTGACTAAATGGAAATAGCGCACTATCTCCGGATCCAATGGGAACCTGAGTCCCCAATTGAACAGCTCTGTAAAAAAGACAATCTCGTTTCTCTTGCAATCCATCGGGGTCTCCGGGTCGATGGGAATTCGAATCTTTACATTTTCAGGGATCCCCCACTTAGTGCGAAGCCGTCCCAAATCTCTAGTGTGAATAAACATGTACTTGGTTTTTAACAAAGACAAAAGGTACTTAAATTCTACCTTGTGAAAGCAGGGACCAACTTTCCCTTCAAGGCTCTCCGGCAGATCCGGACGGCTCAGGTATAAGTCCTCTTTTCCTTTCTTGGCAGCAACTATGGCAGTGTCAGCTTGTCCGGAAGACTCGGACTCAAACCTAGCCTCCTCTATGGAGTCTTCCATCCTCTCCTCCATTACTGTTGGGGGAGCTTCTGCAGAAACAGCCCGAGGAGGGATGAAGCTTGGTACAGCTGATCCTCCGGACTGGCGGCTCGTTGAATGTTTTTGGGTTTTCACCTCAGCTTGAGTCTCTGAGGTCGAAGTTTCCTTTGGAGGTAGTGGACTACTAGCCTCCGGACCGCCCGGCCTCTCCCGGAGGGTCCTAACAGTTGTTCCGGACCCCGACTCACTAGTATTTTTTGAGGAGAGTCCTTTAACCAGTCTACTTGGTCTCTTCATAATAAGCTTGTCTGGAGAATGATCGGAGTCGGACCCCATGGCAATAAAAGTAGACTTTTTTCTGACACTTGTAGCAGTAACCCCCGGTTCAACAATGGGGATAGACTCTTGAACTGAAGAGTCTGAAAGGATGGGAGAGAGTGTTGTTCGAAAGAGCTTTCTAGGTTTTGTACCCTTTGAGGAAGACGAACCTCTATCAGATTCTTCAATCGAAGGGGCTGGTTTCTCGACAGGCGATGCTGGAAGCCCTGCTGCAAGCCTTTTCTCTTTTTCGACCCTTTGAGCTTTCTCTAGTTCTGAAAGATTGAGCCAGCCACCCTTGATTAAAGCTGTTCTTGCTGTGAACATAAAACGATTAAGGAAATTTTAAGATTTTAGAGAGATGAAGTTTTGAGTAAAATGGCAAAGTGAAAATGAGACTGTGAAAGATGAATAGTATTTATAGTAAAAGTGAAAAAGGGGGTTTGATTCTTAGGAGAATCCGAAAAGTTGGGCAATGATTAAAAGACGGCGCTGACGTCATCAAAACCATTTAAAGAAGTTACCTGTTCAATAAAGTGGTGTAATTTTCGAGGTAGAAAAACGGCTGGAGTGACCAACCAGAGGGTGACACGTATCCCACTACTTCTGACAAAGAACCGTTTGGAATTCGTAACGGTTGGACTGTCCGGGCCTGTCTCAACTCTTCGAATTGGAAAACCACTTCTTCATTCGGACTGTTTTTCAGTTCTTTAACAAGGACACTTGTTCAAATACCTAAAAAAGGGGCTCCTGATGAGTCCGGATTCGAAGAGCTCCACAAAAGGGTAGTCCAAAGTAAAACTCCCCGGAAACCGGACAGACACCAAGATTTCAATTCGAACAGCCCTGTTTGAACCGGACAGATGACTTCGAACACAGCAAACATAAGACAATTCGAACTATGACTAAAGTACTAAAAAACCTAATCACTATCTGACTAAGCTACCTGTGCATTTGCTTAAACTTCATGGGTCTTTAAACATGACCCGGGTCCATGAAACTTGACCCGAAAGCCCATAAGGGCCCAAATTACACACTATAAATACCCAACCACCAGCATTAACTATGGGTAAGAAAAATTAACTGCTGCCAGGCTGCTCAATTCTCTCACCACCCTTGAAACACTTTGAAACACCCTGAAACATCTTGAAATATCCTTAAACACCACCACACTACCGTGAAACACCCTAACGCCACCTTAAAACTCCACTTAAAATTACCAGCCTACCCCCAGGCAACTTTTATCCACACCAGTACCAATGTCACGACGATCGAGCAACTAAAAGCCAAAATCGATAAACTAGTATGTGATGTCATGGAATCAAATGACGAATCATGCAATGAGCATATTTATAAGAAATGGTTTGCCGTCGTCCATCCCGAAAAAACCTTCCTATTAGAGCCATTGGTGAAGCAAAAAGAGCACGGTCATTCAACTTCCAAACGTAAGTTGTCTATTATTGCATCTGAATCATCCATAAAACGCGACAAATCTATGCACGAGCATACGCTAGATTCTGAAAAATCTAGTTCACATGGGTTTGCTAAAACCTTCAAACCTATGTCTGCAACCTCAAGTAAAAGGAACAGAATGTCGGACCCAAAACATGGTTGGGAAAGCACCCCCGCTCCGAAGATAGGTAATGTTATTCTAACGCAAGCTACTGGGATGATGGTTTCTAGTGGAACGGCCGGTTGTAGGTCAAACTTTACGACACCGACTAAGGTAAGCGTGGTTGATCGCAAATGATACTTAAACCAATTCCCCATACATGTTAGATCATTCGTATTATCCATCACCGATGTTAAATCTGATGGACATTGCAGGTACCGCTTGATATCGTTTGCCTTGAATAGACAACAATATGGGTGGCGGTTGATTAGAGATTTCCTTTACCACGAGCTTATGGATTACGCATCCGTTTATGTTAAGATATTTACAAGCATGGAGGATTTGATTAATGTTGCGGAGTGTGTGAAGTGCTCTAGTAACTTGGGTACTAAATACCATTGAATATTCATGCCCGAGACGAGAGTCGCAATCGCATTTGTGTTTAACTGCATTCTTCGTTTCGTATGATAGTACTAAAATATTGATGTTGGATTCAATTTTCTTTCGTTAAGAGGTGCACCCCATCAGATGCCAAACCGCATAGAAATCGGATTGGGTTGGATAAACTGAAACTACTTCTTGAACATAAGTATTTAATTATATTGACAACTAGTTTAAATATTAAGACATTTATTTCATCGTGTTTTCATTAGCTTGGGATTAGGTTGGAGGCCCCAAGTGCAAGAATACATCCTTGTTGCATAAAGTTGTGCTCACCAGAAGTGGAAAGTCAGGCTTTACTGATTATCTCTCATTGCAAGAGATACAAAGAGCTTAGAAGTTCTAGCCCTGAAGTAACTGATTTATCTGCTTTTGTTTGACCACTAGATCATTAGAATATCATTATAAAATTACTATGATGTGGGAAATTTAAAATTCATATGTTTTGTACTTTAGAATGCCATTGTATCATTAGAGTGTCATTGTACTTTATGATAAAGTTTATCTTGAAAATGTTGAGACTTTATGTTTTTAAAATTGTGTTTTGTATTAAGTTAAAACATCACACTTTAATTGAAGATATTACATAATTAATAATACAAATGCAAACAACGGAAATATATAGATAGATAGTAGCCCCTAGTTGACATAGCAGACTCAGTTTCATGGCGACGGGTAGTTCCATCCATACTCAAAGTGTTCCTCGAAATGATAGTCCTCATCCTCGATGCTTCCTTTAGGAGTTGGGTTAATTTTAACGCCAGTATCTATCGCGTCCGCTCTCTCTTGCATTTGATGCATCGCATGTCCCACCATCTCTTGCGTAATAGTACTTTGAAATGCCATACTAAATATATTGCGGGTTTCTCTTTGGACTTCATAAGGTTGTGACTCAATCGGTATTGCCGCGGATTTAAGATAAACTAACATATCGACCACTTCTTCGCATCCTCGTGGTCGGGGCATTGCACATCCAGGAGACGATGCCTCCCTATCATGGTTGAAGAACATTCTGCATAAAACCGCATCGATAAATTCGAGAGTCTTCTCTCGCAACGTGCCTTTGACGAACTCAAATGTATTTAGGAGGTTCGCATCTTCGTGCACGTTCCAGCCAAAATCACCCATGCTTATTACTTAGATGTTTAATGATACAACTTGGTTCTACTACTTATAGTAGGGTAGTTTGAGGGAACTCCCCAATGGTTATGAAATGATTTTTAAAGATTTGACGTCGACGGTTTGGTATTTTTCATCCGACGGTTCAACAGTCCCCCGGCGGGGCCAAAATTACCCCGGTTGTTAATAATTTTCATACCGTCGGTTTAGATTTTCAATATCATTTCAAATGTTTGGCTGCAATTATTATTTTCAACCGTCGGGTGACTACCTTTCATATAGAGAGCGATAACATACCCGACGGTTGTAATTTTTAAACCGCCGGTGGGAAAATCGACGGCTTATGTTACTCTACCAGGCGGAGACAACACCGGCGGTTAAAAATATACCAACCGGGGGGGGGGGGTGAATATTATAAATTACACTAACATCGTTAGTTTAATTTCCTCGCTCTCAACCAGCGGTCGAGTTATTGTTAGTCGTCGGTTGAACAATTGTCAACCGTCGGGTGAAAAATGCCCCGACGGTTGAAAATATATCATATGGTACATGGACCTTAAAAAAGAAACACTCAACATTTTAAAGGAAACGATGTTAGCGAAAAAAATCAATAACGACATAATAGAAGTTATAAGCATCCAAATAAGAAAACATGCGAATCAACATCTAAAAAATCCAAATAATGAGTTTATAACCTAAATACATGATTCTTAAACTAAAACAACATACAAATAACATACAATAGTAGCATTACAACAAGCCATGGACTAGTGAGGTCAAGCACCTTCCTTGCGAAGGACACGAGTTCTTCAGGATTCTCGTCTAACAGCCAAACACGATTTCTCGTGTTCACCACATCCACCGTGGAGTGCTTGCTAAGGATACGAGGGGTGATGTTATATCAGCTGTATTTCTTAACGTACAGTTTGTATTGGGGGGATGACGTCCCGCTACTCCCTTCCAAGAGTCGTGAGTACCTATCGATCACGTACAGATGGTCCCTCCGGTTTTTCCAGTGCCTACCCTCTAGCGCATAATGGAGATTGTCTCCTCTTGATAGACTAGTTCTAGGAACACGCGGAGGCAACGGTTTCTCTTGGACCCAACCGAACTGCCACATCACTCGGTCCGGGTGGTGAGCCTCGCTTACCAACATTAGATGAATAAGGTTGCGATAGAGCCCTATTGCTTGCTCCGGGAACACTGCACGAATGTCCTCGTAAAGTCGGAAAACCACTTGTAAATAAATATTTAAACATGTAAACATGTAATATATAAACACACATATTAATCAATGTAAATAGGCAAACTTACATCTCTTTCTATTTGCGCCGTGCGGATGTCACGATAGTACGGTTTCCCACGAATAAGGGCTCCGACCAGCTTTCTCGACGCCTATACTAGCATCTTCAGATCGTTTTGGCTATAACCGAGGTTCACCGTTGCTCGGAAAACAGGAAAGTGGTCATACACCCAACACTCTAACAGAGCCAAAAATCCAACCACGTTCTTCAAAGAGTGCTTTGAAATTCCCCTCAAACTCTTGTACAACCATACCAATGGGCAAGTACCCCATGCATACTCATTAAGTTTCCCTAAGTGCTCGAGATGATGAAGAAAATCGCATTGGATGTTCTTCTGACTAGTACTCGTAAAGATCGTACATCTGAGGAACAACATGATGTATGTCCTAACAACTTGTTTCTTCATCTCCGTAGTGAGCACGACATTAGAATCTAAATATCCGTCAATGAAAAACGTCGTCCTCAGCCATCGGAGGCTGAATGTATTTCCTAGCAACTTGTTTCTTTATCTCCGTAGTGAGCACGACATTAAAATCTAAATATTCGTCTGAGGAAAACATCATCCTTAGTCACCGGAGGCCGAACCCACTCCCGTCATGCGCCTTTATATCCTCCTACATGGCGTGCGCCAAAACTCCTAATAGCGATGAATAGTGTGCATATGTCTGATCTATCGACTCCGTCCTAAAGGTGTCAACAATTATCCCCTCGGCCGGGAGGCCGGTAATCACATGTATGTTGTCCAACATGATGGTCATCTTGCCGAACGAGAAGTGAAAGTTGTTGGTCTGCTGGTGCCACCTCTCAATGAAAACCTCATCCAATTGTGGGTGCGAGTTGAACTTCGGCAGATGACGCATGAGTGGCCAGAATGGAGTCTCTTCTAATATAGCCTTGACCCCTAGTTGTTTGCTAAGGTCACATTGACTGAGAAGCCCATACTTCGATTGGACCGTGATGTCAGATCGGGACTGAAAAAACAAACAAGCATGGATATACTGTAAAAAACAGAGTTCAATTAAAACATAAATAATTATATCCAAAATTTAAAAACTTACATCGTCCATGACCGTGAAGTAGGCCTCATGTTGTGTATAGTCCGAGAACAAAATGATATTCTTATGCTCTAAGAAAAGGTCCCTCCACCCCTCTGGATCAGTTGGACGGCCTTGGGTATGGACCTCTCGTGCAGGTGATGGCTTGGGGACCTCCATCTTCTCCTCCTCCTCAGAGTTTATAAGTGCACGATGTTGCCTAAGAACCTCTCGTGGAGGAGGGTTGTACTCTGCGCTCCCTTGTGGCATTGTATTTTTTATGCCTCACAGAGCGTTCCATGTGCACCGTGCTATCCCCACGTTCGGCCCGATCGTCTTTTGGCCGACTACTAGCATCAACTTTTTTGGGCGGACGAGATTATTCTCGACCACGCCTTGCCACTTTCTTTCCTCTCTCCTTCTCGGGTCTACGTACCTTTTGCTTGCGAAAATAAATCAAATTTAAAAACAACAATCAATCTAAAAATCGACTAGGTCCTCACCGGGTGAGGCTGGGTTTACCTGGCGGGACCATAAATATCCTCCAAGTGAGTAACATCTACCCTTTCGGGTTAACCTAACCTCAACCGGCGGGGTTTATGAACAACCTGCACAAAAAATATGCTACCACGTCGGGTGGACTAGTTTTCACCTGACGGGGTTCAAGTACACAGACGCGAACAACCATTGAAACAACTAGAATCCAACTCCAATCCAACCATAAAACATATATTCTACCACAAATCAACCCTCATAACATCAATGGAGCACTTCAAATACCTAAATAAACATGCATTTGTATATTCTAACACTATAAATGTCATAAATCTAGAAAAATAACAAAAAACTAAATATAACCAAAACAAGTTATAGTAAGAGATTCTTACTCTTTTTCCTTGTCCATTGTTGTTGTTTGTTGGATTAGAGTCTCCTAGAGTTGTTGAATAATGATTTATGGTTAACCGAAAAATCTTTATTTTGTGAATTGGGATTTTGGAAATTTGAAGAATAAGAGGAAAGGGAAATGTTAGAGTAGTGGGGTTGTTTTAGTTTTTGGGGATGGTTAGAGGCTAGGGTCAGGACTTAATAAAACAAGCAGGGGAGTTTTGGGTATAATATCGGGGATACTTAAAATAGGTACGAGGGTACTTAAAAATGGGGCTACTTATCTAAATGAGACCAGATTTAGCCAAAGCTAATATTTTATTGTGAAAAAATATGACTATAAGTGTAGTGAAATTTTATTCATATCCATATATATCATTCTTCTCTTGAAATTCTAAAGTATATAAAAATAAAACTAATTAAACAAAACATAGACTTAAAATATAGACCAACAACTACATAAGTGCACTGCGAAGCGGCGCACAAGAGGTGTGAATTGGTGGTACAGGGTATGAACCGGTGGTAATTATCGGTTTAGCGATACCCACTACCAGTTCACCCCCATCCAACCGATGGTGCGTAGCTATTTCAAAAAAGTAATATTTTTTAAAAGCTCTGAAATGGTGTTTTATTTTATTTTCCGTCAAGTTTAGCTTATCTAACGACATTTTTCTTCCGTTTCTATCTTTATATCTTCCACTAAATACATATTTTTTTCCATTTTGTTAGTATTATTGACTTTTTTGTGAAAAAACTATTATTTCAAAAAACCAGAGTTTGATTTTGAAAATAAAATGTGTTTTGATGTCCAAATATTTAGGAGATGCATATGAAATATGCTAAATTACATGTTTAGTATTTTCTTTCACTAATATCAACCTTTTAAATAAATTAGTAATTATGGGTATTTGAGATAAAGGTAAAGTGAATCATTGTAAAAAACAAAATTAGATGAACTTAGGCTAGTTTTGGGTGAAAATAGTTTGACCCATAAAACTATTTATGTGAGTTAAGTGCAATTTTTTACATTTATAGTTTTCAAAAACCTATTTTTTAGAAAAGAATAAAAACATTTATTTTCCTAATTTTTTTAAATACTTTTAATTTTTATTAAAAATTTTCCATCAAAATGTAAAAAAGGTATGGTAAACTGATGTTAAGAAATATTCATATAGGCAAGAATTACAAAATGATATTATTTAAAATTTTAATTAGCTAATAATATTAATATTTTTTAAAATTATTAATACATATGTTTTGGAAAAACATTTTAGTCTATAAATTCTAAAACTTAAACCTAAAATCTAAACTAGATTTTAAATTTTAAATTTAATTATAATAAAAATTAAACTATTCTATTTATGATTTAAAATATTTGAGCTATTATATAATATAGTTAATAATACAATAAACTTTTTTTTTATATTTAAAAATTGGATATACGTGTGATATTATAATAATTTTATGAAATTAAATAGGTAAATATTAGTTAGATAAATAATAATTGTGAAAAACAATTATATAGACTATATAAAACATAGTTTACAAAAAACACAAGTTTATTATATATTAATATTAACTAAGCATATTAGATCATATGTCATGATAATTTCATATAGTCCCGCTAGTTAGGAACTAATACGTGTATTTTGAATGAAATATTAATGAATAATTCTTTTTTAATCCATTAGAGAAAATATAAATACATCATCGTTTTCTTTTTCCCATTTTAGTTCATTCCTCACTCAAGTCGATTCATTTAGGGTTTATTCCATTGTATCTCATTAAGAACTTGAACTATTCTATTTATTTAGAAAAACTATGCTCTTAGATAATTTGTGCATCTTCAAGCGATCCATAACAATAAAACCGAGTATTTGACATGCTCTTCAAGATGTCCAGGTGTAATTATGCAACATCTTGATTAATAAATTCTTTTGACTATTGAATAATTGACTTTTAGTCTAGACATCTATCGGGGTTTTCAACAAATCCTTAATATAGTTTAATTGGTATATGAGATAGTCATGTGAATTTAAAATTCAATGATGTTTTCCTCTAATTGTATTAGATTTATATAATTATATGATTATATAATATATATATATATATATGTTTCATATTTGACTCAAGGTTTAATTGTTACAAAACGAAATGTATTCAAATCTGATCATATGGATTCGATAAAACCCTAATTTAGAATTGAAACTTAATATTGAATGGTTTTTGTTAATTATACCACTAAATAGTCAAACTGGTCCACATGAAGGTTTGTTTATTTTCAGATTTGGTATGGACTAGTATTGTTTTTTTATTAAAGAATTGTATTAGGATGTAATGTATAACACACTTGCGTAGAGTTCTGTACCAATGATTACAATAAGTCAGTTTGTACGAATGTCAATCCAATCTTAGAACTTAAAAAATACAGCATTTCATGTTAATTTATGCAATAATTAATATTAAATATTATATGTTTATTAATACGTCATAATTCAGACATTAAACTTATAGTTTAGTTATAATTTTACAAAATGTATTCTAAATCATGATAAGATTAATTAAGTAGAATAAAAATTCCATGCGCTTGTTCATTAGGAATGCCAAGATATCCATTAAACTACTAAAACAGATGAATATGTTTCTCTTACTCTATATATTAAGTAGAGGTAAACATGACAACATTGATAAAGGTAACTATATAAGTTTGATGCTAGTCTATATGATATTTTTAAGCATATCACAACAAATTTCTAATGAGATAATTGTAAATTTTAATGCCAACATTCAAATTTCAAATTTGTAGCGCCTTAATTTTCCAGATTTAACTAACTTTTTGAAATCTAAAAAATGTCGCAGAGTAAAGTGTTAGAAATAAACTTCATTGTAAATAAGGGAAATGATGAAATTTATGAGAAAATCAGTGATTAGTCCATTAAAATGTCAAGTTTTAATTTTATTTTCCGATTAGGTCATCATTATTAATTATACTGTTCACTTTCTTCTCATCTAAGTTCAGTTTTGATGAATTTATTTATTTATTGTTAATGTCAGAGTTGAATAATAATAATAATAATAATGAGTCAATTTTGAAAAATAAAATGATTTGTATAGTAAACTTCTCTTACGGTAATACAAATAAATAAGAAATATAAATTAGTTGCACTAAGTTTTATATCTTTAAAATGTTAAGTAAATTTTAATTTCAAGGTTAGATTTCTTCTAAAAATTGGCACAAACTCATAAAGGTCGTGAGATATTTGAGATTTCGCTCAATTAATAAAGTTGTTTTCACGTCATTGGTTTGATTTATATTTTAATTTGTTTTTAGTTCGTAGAGATGGTTGAAGGATTAACACAGCTGCAACCATCACACTCTCTCTTTATTCATAAAATAAAATACATTACCAAAATTACGTGATGATAAAATGTATTTAAAAACACTGATGATTCGTGCATAAAATTTAGATAATTATATTTTACAATGAGTTTATACAGTATCATACATTATAATGAATTAAAAATCTAAGACAAATAAATACACATTTACCACAAACATTTGGTCACATCTCTGAAAAAAAGGTTGACAAGACAATTGCTCGAGGATATACATACATTTTTTACTATTTGGACTATTTAAACATATGGTGGATATATAAAGAAAAATATACCAAATAAAGAAAATTGGTGCATACTAAGCAATATAAATCTTATAATAACTTCGTAGAGTTATATGTGGACGGTTATATAACTCACATTGTTCGTATTTATATTTTGGGTTCTATTATGAACATATATTACCATAACTGGAATTCACTAGAATATTCAAGTATTTTAAGTCCAAAGTAGGATACCATTTGGTTAAAATAATTAAGTGTTATATATTACCCCAATAGTTTCCACGAAAGAAGGTATGCTAGCTTAACAAACAATTTCATGAACATTTTTTCATAACAATACATTAAGTAAAATAACATTCAACATAGCAAAAAAAATACGTGAAACACTTGTACATTGAAGATGTTAAACATAAGTAAAGTCTTAAGAGTCTAACAAAAGATGAACTCGATTGCGATATAATATTATTTCATTATAATATTCCGCCAGCTTATTTAGCTTTAGAGCTGAGTCTAACAAAAGATAAACGACATTATTTTTAAAATCATAAGCTCATTTATTTTTAACTTTTTTTTCAATAAAATATTATAATTTTCACAAATTTTATAAATATAAAGATAATTTCGTTTTATATTATATGTTGTAATATATAACATGTATTAGTGAAATTTCATTAAATAAATCTTTAAAATAATCATATGCAAGTGAAATAAATTAGAATGATACTTATATTTATATTTAATTATTGCAGAGAGGCAGGGCTAAACATATATTACAAAGAAAAAAACCAACATAAAAATTCAAAATTTCCTAATCTCAAAATTTATTCCATAGATAATTTCAAAAGTGGACGAAATTGATCTATCTAGAGTATCTTAAACAAATATTCAATATAACAGCTAGAAAAAAAATATAATTCATTTCAAACGGCGAAATAAACGTTATGGGTATATATATATATATACTCAATACTATAGTTTATTATTGAACTAAATTGTCAAAATTAACCTAAATCATCTTTTTTATTTCCACTATAGCTCATATTAATCTAGTTAGTGACACATGCACTTGACGTCACCTGAACCAAAATTATAAAAATAACCCAACTTGACAACCCCATCAAAATTCATTCACGTGTTGGATCCAACTACAAGTTAATCTTCAAAGTTTGGTGGCGCACGTGGTCCATCACCGATAAATGCCGGTCACAATACCGGGTCAACCGGTTGGCCTTAGCCATCTCTATTAAAAATAAATAAAAAAATAAAAGCATCTTCTTTTCCTCTACTTTATTTTGTTGTACTAGTTTCTAATCTCGGGCTCCACACCTCACATGTCGAGGCTAACAAATTACATCTGGTCCCTATATATCCCAAAGTTTTCAATTTTATCCCTCGTCTATGTTTTTAACCTGATATTAAATAACTCATACATAATCATTTATACTGTCTTTAATAACAAAATCCAAATCCACGTGTTTTTCTCTATTACCACAGAAAACTAGCCACGTCGTGTGTTAAAAACGTTGCTACGTATATTCATTTTTAATCATGTAAAAAAAAACGTAAAAATCCAAATTTACTTTTTATAACTTAAATATATAACTTTTAACTTAAATGTATTTTTTTACAATTTTTTTTAAATCAATCACAAAACTATATCGAATTGGAGTAGATTGGAAATAAATATTAAAAAAATGAAAATATTATAATAATGTGAGTACCATATGCGAATATATAAGCCCACATGTTATAATAAAGTCAATCTCTCTCTTCTTCACCTTCTCTGTCTATCTATCTATCTTCCAAAATTCACGTTTTTCTAAAATCTCTCTGTCTACACTTTCTCTCACTACATTTTGTTTCTCTCTCTACTCAAACATTTTTGTTTGTGAATCGAACTAGGTTTCGCTGGTCAAGAAAGATTCCTACTTTAAATAAAACCCTTTTCTTCTTTTAGAATTTAGGGTATTGAATCTGAATTCTCCTGGTTTTTGTTTAGAGATGGAGAGAGATTTTCTAAGCTTAGGTTCGAAATATGCTCCGATTACTGTAAAAGAAGAAGCAAGTGATAGCTCTAAAGATTCAGGTACTATTAATCTCTGTTCTTTATCTCTCTCTCTTTTTCTCTGTTTTTTTATTTGAAACTTGAATTTAATTTTCGAATTCGTTACCGAAGTTAGTATATATTAGGATTGGTAATTTTTTTTATTTTTCCTCTGGTTAAATTTAGTTTCTATACAATGTTTTTTAGTTTAAGCATTAATGAAAAAAGTTCGTAATTTTAATTAATTTATGTTGATTTATTGGTTTAAGGTTTTAATTTAGATTTGTGTCAGTTTTGATGTAGAAAAAATAATAGTAATAGTACTTTTTTTTTTCTTCAATGATGTCATTTAGTGGATTTTTATATATTTTTTTTAATTTTGTTTTGAATTTTGATGCTTTTATAAGATTCTTAGATTTTGAAGTTAACCCACCACGTTAAGTTGTCATTTTTCTTTTTGAATCGAGTTAAAACATTGGTGATTATTAAATATGTAATTGCAAAAACATGGTTGTGTGTTGAATAAGTAAACAAATGGAATACTTTAATGGGTGGAATGTAATAACGAGGACCTTTAAATATTCTTATAAGCTTTTAGTTTATTTTTTGGATTTATATTCATGTTCTTAAATGTGCTATTGTTGAAAAAAGCAGTGCCTGAACATGTGCTAAGCAACTTCAAGTTTATAATATTCATTGAAAGTCTATTTTTTTATATATATTTTGAATCACATGGGGTTGGATTATAAAACGTTTTGAGTTATAGTTTTGAAAATAGTCTTTTTGAATTAAATCTTGTTGAGTTCTTACACTTTCAAAGGTACTTGCTTTGTAAGACACGAGGAGGTTTGGTTTTGTATTTTAGTATTAGATTTTAAGTTTTGTTTTGTTTTGTTTTGTAGGAACGTGTAAAGCTTCGGGAATGAAGTGGTCTTTTGCTAATAAGGTTACTGCAGTTCCTCAGTTTATGTCTTTCAAGCCATCTCAAGAAGAGAGGCCAAGAAAATCGAGTCATGATCATTTAGTGTCGTCTGGATTCATGAATTCATCGACCACCGATGCCTTTGATTCTAACCACAAACCGTATTATTCTCAGATTCAGGTTTGTTTTTTTGCGAGGATTTAGTCTTGTGTGTATCAGAATTCAGACATAGTACTAGTAGTCGCCACTTGCGAGGACTACTGATAATTTTGGGCGGTAGATTTTCTATATGATTTTGGTTCGATTTCCGATTTTCAAGTTTTGTTTACATTAAATCTATATTATGTTTGCAGAAAAGTGTGATTCCTGATAGGCAAGGGGGGCAGGGAAACCACTATACGATGACAACTTACGGGCTGCAACACTTTGATGCTTATCCTGGTAATCACCATCATCATGTTCAGGAAGCGAGGATATTTCCAAACTCGAACCAAACAAATCAATCCATTACAATGTCTGTGACCACTCCTATTCATTCTCATTTTACATCAAGTGGACCCAACTACATGAACCATAACGGTATAAATTCGCAACAACCACTTGGAGGCGTCCCAATCATGGCAGCTCCCGTGTCTATTCTTCCTCCTTCGGCTTCTGTCGTTGGTACCACCGATATTAGGTATGCAAGCTTGCTCTGGATTGTATTGAATTTGACTACTTTTAGTAGCCTTGGGGTTTTAAAAAAAGGAGATACCGACTAACTTGATTTAAATTGTTATTGATAGATACGCTGCTCCAAAACCAACAGCAGCACCTGCTCAGCTCACGATCTTTTACGCTGGTTCCGTGTGTGTGTATGAGGACGTCTCTCCCGAGAAGGTAAATATTTAAAATCGATTATGTCACAAAACCTTGACCAGGTCGGTTCTGTTTTGTATGAGTTAAAACCGGATCCTAACTCGTAATTGTGGAAAGCCTGTTTGGGTTGGGTTACGGATTTAAGTAGAATCTGGTCCCAAAACACTTCTTTGGCCACACATGTACACCTTTGTCTGTTTATATCAAAGGCACCTCTAAAACCCAGACGAAAATAGTTAAGTATCCTAATTTTTTACTTGACTTTCCAGGCTCAAGCTATAATGTTATTAGCTGGGAACGGTGTTTCTGCAACGAACCATAGTGTTTCTTCTACTAACTGTAACAAGACAAATACGATTCCTCGTGCTGATGTCCCCACCCCACGTTCTTCTGCCCCCGATTGTTATGCCGTTAGCCGCCCCCACCATGCTACCCCACCGCCACAATGCTCAGTTCGCCAAAGCCCAATATCTTCCATCTCCCACATTGCTGCTCAATCAGGAAGCAGTAGTAGAACCGCCAGTGAACTACCAAGTGCAAGAATAATTGGAGGTTTATCATCATCTACTGCCCAAATAGAGCCACCTAGAGTTCGGTCCATAGGATCTCCGGCTCCTAACTCAATGCCAGCAGGTATGATATTGCTATGTTTACGTTCTGTATTATTTAATGTTTAATACTTTTGCATCAAATTTATGTTTTCTATGTTACGGTATCCGGGTGTGATGGAAACCTTACTTCTCCTTGCAGTGGCTTTGCCTCAGGCTCGTAAAGCATCATTGGCTCGGTTTTTGGAGAAGCGAAAAGAGAGGTATGCAACCATATTTGAATTTTATGACTATAGTTTTGCATAAGGGCTGCAAGAATCTAGTTCTGGTCAAATTCAGGTCGGAAAGCCTTATCAAAATAGTAGTTTGTCTATCATGTGTCCAAATTCTGGGTCCTGCTCGTACATAGTATCAGTTACTTTATCTCACTCGTAACTTGTTTTTTGCTTCTGACTGACATATATACATACAATGTTTCAAAATCTAGGTCCGGGTCTGAAATAGTATCACTATCAGTTAAATACAAAGCTTTGTCTTGTCCTGCTAGTAACCGGTTTTGACCACCATTTAGTGAAGTTAGGCTTCTAAGTTCAAAATCTTAAATCTGCACTCTCGTCACATTTCAGGGTCATAACCACGGCGCCATATGAGAAACACAGCAGCATGTCTCCGTATGAGAAACACAGCAGCATGTCTCCGTATGAGAAACACAGCAGCATTTTACCATACGAGAAACTTGGCGGTGAGCGCAACACCATGGTCAACACCATGGTATCCGAAGGCATAGGCTCTTCAGTCAACTCAGCCGGTTCAAGTCCTCTGCCGGCCATGCATTAAGAACATTTTACTACTAAGAAGAGGTTTTGGGCTAAACATATTTCATTATTTTTATATATTTAAGTTATAAGAGTTAGCTTAGTGTATATTCCTTTTTTTTTTTACTTCCAAAAGGATCTACGTCTATTTCAATTTTGATTTTTTTTTTTTTTTTAACTTTCTTCCGCTTACTATTCGGAATACTTTGTGAAATTACAGAACTTGTAATTTGAAAGAATCAAGAATGTTTTAATATTTATAATCGCTCTTGTATATATACATATAGTTTATTGTATTTTTTTATTTTGAAATCAAGAATGGTCTTGTTTGGTGTTCATTTCAAGTAAGAGAATGGATGGAGTTAAATTGAATTCAAAATTCAAAGGAGACAATAATGAAACTCTTATAGTGTGACCCGATTGAAAACGGTCGTTTTGGGTTTATAGCCACCTATCATTTACAATCTAATAATAAGAGAACTTGAAGATTGTTCGTGGTCCTCCGTACACTGCTGTATAGATAAGAAAATAGATTTTGTCGGTCAACGTTTTTTTTTTTTATATTATATGCCTATTGTTATCTTTAATGCTAAGTTGTTTCTCTTCTTACAATTACAAATAGGATCATCCGCAAAAAAGAAATAGGATCAGCCAAGCCTTTAAATGCAGATATCCTTTTATTGATATGTCACTTGTTCACCTTTTTAATTTTTTAAAATTAAATTAAATTATTTTTTTAAAAAAATAGTTTTTTAAAAAACACTATTGGAACCGAATTAAATTAGTTAGCTAAAAATAGTCAAATGATATTTTTTCCTACGTCTCACTAGTTAATGTATAATTTTAACACGTACGACTATACATGCTCTAAAAGGTGTAAAGAAAAAACTCATCTGACGAATTTCTCTCATAATCTTTGATTGTATCCAGTTTTAATTTTGAACAAAATAATAATAGTTCAAGTGATTAAAATAAATTACGGTACACATACATATATCAGTTTATAAAAATAAAAATAGCAGACGGATTAGTTTTAAAAACAGTTGTTATGATACACAAAATCATCATCTTTGTGTATTTTAATATAACGAATAATATTCAAATTGCTATGATCGATGAACCAATAATCCAAGGTCTAACAGTCGACCATGGAGTTAGAAGAAAAGACAACGACCATGTGAGAAAGGTTGTTACCTACTTTTGAGGTTGGCCACGATGGACCGTAGAGATTGATAGTTTTTCTCTTTCTCTCGAAAGAACCATCAGAGAGGTTCTGAAAGTTTTTACTTCACCTTTTTTGTAAGTTTGTGTATTGTTGTAACATTCTTTTGTTCTACTCCCTCCGTCTCAAAATATTTGTCGTTTTAGGAAAATATATTTCTCTCAAATTGTTTGAAGTTTTCAAATTTCAAGGTAGCTTTAATGACAAGTTTACTATTGTATCCTTTGTGATTTAATTATCTAGTAAATCTGGTTCACAATCTATATTAAATAGAAGGTTATCTAATTACTTTTTACAATTTCAAAAGTAATAATGACATTCATTAAATAACGTGTCAAGAGCTAGAACGTCAATTCTAATGGGACAGAGGGACTAAGTTGAAGCAAAAAAAACAAACTCAGCTTCATGAGATGTTTTATAGAATTATCCCTAATAAAAACAAACCTATTATGAAAACCAGGTTAGAAATTGAAAAGATGAGAATAACCGTTCATTTTTTTATATAAAATAATGTTTTTGGTTCGAGCATGTCAGAACAATAGTTAATTTATTTTCTTTTATAAAATAATGTTTTTGATTCGAACATCTACACGTAGAACTAGGATCATATAATTTAAAGTTTAAATTTATAGATTTAAAATAAAAATCTACAATAATTTTTTTTAAACAAAAAATACACAATAACTCGCGATTCAAGCTTATAAATATTACAAATTTTTTATTACGAACATAATTCTATTTTTGAACGGTTAAGTATAGGTTTATAGTGACGGCGGCAAGATCGCTGCCAAAAGTTTGATTTGGTTTGGTGTCAAATGTTGTAACTTGGTGCGAAAGTTGTAACTTAGAGTTGAAGATGGATGTTGAAGTTGTGACTAAGGGTCGAATGTTGAAACTAAGTGATGAAACTGGAACCGAGTGCTTAAATTGGAATTAGGTATTGATGGCTGGAACTAAGTGGTGTAGCTGGAGAAATGTGATCGAAGCAGTTTAGATGGAATTGCCCATTCTTTATGTGATTGAATGCTCAACCAGACGTAGGTGTAGAAGGAATCTACTCGAACGTAAGAGTTAAGCATAGCCGAAGACATGATAGTTGTTCATATTGAGTTAAAGATTTTGGAAAAATTATGTAAAGACTAGGCCGATTTCGTTGTTGATGACATGTCAGGTGCATGTTGTCGATGTTGCATAGCCGAAGACATGATAGTTGTTTATAATGGGTTAAAGATTTTGGCAAATGGTGTAAAGATTGGGCCAATTTTGTTGTCGATGACATGTTGGGTGCATGTTGTTGATGATGCATGGTCGATGTTGTCGAGGACCTGTGCTAATGCCCCTGGCCGATGCTGCCAAGGATCTTTGTCGATGCCACTGAAAGACTACGTTTTGATCTGCTGGAGTTGGGCTTAAGTTCTTGATCGAATTGAGTTTTTTTTATTTGTTGGAAGTTTCTTACTTAATTAGATCTCATGTTTTTTCCAATATTAATTAGATTTTCTATTAGTTATCTCTTCAATGTTAATTAGTTTTCCTATTAATCCAAATTTCTTATTTATTAGGATTTTAACTTTATGATTAATTTTTTTTACATATGTTGATTTAATGAGATTTAATCTGGAACGCATGTTAGAGAAATATTTGTTTTTATAAGACTATAAATTGAAAAGCATAACGTGTGGTGAAGTTTGTAGGGTGACGATTGAGGTGTTATAAAAAAACGAGCGATGGTACATGGTGTGGTTTATTTTCGTCTGAGGGTAAGTTTGTAATTTCTGTTTAGATTTTTGTGGAGTTTTGTGAGTATTTAATGTTTGGGTAGAATGTAGAGGGAGAATTAAGCTGCCTGGCTGTATATAATTTTCATTACTCTCATTTAATGTTGGTGGTTGGGTATTTATACCCTCACATTTGGGCCGTATGGGCTTTCGGGTCGTGTTTAATAGATTCGGGTCGAGTTTAAAGACCCATTAGTTTTAAGTAAGTAAATAGACAGCTTAGTCAGAAACTGATTAGTGTTTTAAGTACTTTAGTTCTGTTTGGATAGTTCAATGGATGATGGTGTCCGAACTTCCCCTGTCCGGTAAGGTGGACATTGTCCGAATTGACCCTGCCCGGTTCCCATAAAATGTGGTGACAGAATCCAGACTCATCAGTAGCCCCTTTTTTAGGTGGTGCTCAAAAACCTTTGGCAAGACCTAGAAAACTGTCTGTTGCTGGTGACAGTTACATCCGGACAGGTCCTTCGAACTGTGTTACAGCTTTACCCGGACTGAAAAAAGTTCTTGAAGACTAAACGGTTTCTTGCCAGAGTTTGTGGGACACGTGTCTCTCTTTGATTCGTTACTTTAGCCGTTTTTTCACCTAGAATTTCGCTCCCATATTCTCCAAAAAGTAACTTCTTTATTTAATAAAGATGACATCAGCGCTGTTCCCTAATCATTACAATCCTTTCGAATTCTCCTAGGTATCAAAGCACCTTTTTGGGTGTTTACTATAAATTAATCACTTCTTCACTGTTTCACCATCATCTTCATACTTACTTTGCTAAATTTCAGAGTTTTCTCTCTCAAACACAAATTCTTCTTTTTGGTTGTGAGTTTATGTTCACAGCTAGGAACGCTTTAATCAAAGGCGGGTGGCTTAATCTATCAGAGCTAGAAAAGGCACAAAAAGTTGAACGGGAAAGGCGCATTGCTGCAGGCCTACCTACTTCCCCTGTCGAAAAACCAAAAATTCCAAACACAGAGCCTGACCAGGGCTCTTCTTCAACCAGGAGCGTTAAACCGAGGAGATTGTTTCAAACCAATCTTTTGCCAATTTTTTCAGGCTTGTTGGTTCAGGAATCGGAGCCCACTGTTGAACCAGGGCAAGCAACTACCAGTTTCAAGAAGCCTTCCCCATTTATCGCCATAGGATCAGATGCAGATGTCTCTCCCAATAAACTAGTTGATCGGAGAAGAGGTCGCATGGTAAAAGGGCAGGCTAAAAAAGGTACACCTTCCAAGTCAGAGGTCAAGGACAATGACAAGGGGTCAGAGGCACCCATGAAAATACCTAAGGACAAGCTGTCTGGACCGGAGGCATCTATCTCAAGTCTCCGAAAAGAAACTATCGCATCTGAGCCCCAGCCGGAGACCAGAGTTCAAGGGACCAGTGAAACCCAACAATCCGGAGGGCATACAGAGCCAATCTCTAACTCACCTCTCCCAAAAACAACCGAAAACCCCTCCTCGGTAATGGAAGAAGTATTGGAGGATTCTATTTGAGTCCGAATTCTCCGGACAAACGAGTGATGTTGGTGCTGCCAAGAAGGAAAAAGGCAAAGAAAAACTATGCCTTAGGCTCCCAGATCTGCCAGAGATCCTTGAGGGACAAGTGGGACCTTGTTTCCACAAGGTTAGTGTTAAGTATCTTCTTGCTTTACAAAAAATTACTTATGCTTTCATCCATACAGCCGAATTGGGTCGGATGCGTACAAAGTGGGGGATTCCGGAGAACGTAAAAATAAGGATCCCAATAGACCCTGAAACCCCAATGGACTGCAAGCTCAGTGAAATAGTCATCTTCACTGAACTCTTTAACTGGGGACTAAGGTTTCCCTTAGATCCGGAGATAGTTAGGTACATCCACCTCATCAAGCTTTGTCCAAGTCAACTGAGCCCTAATTCATGGTACACTCTCATGGCCTGTATCATGGCCTCTAGGCTCTCCGGAATTCCTCTTCCAATGGAGGAGTTCGCAGCTATGGCCAGCCTCTGCAGAAACCACCACATTCCCTTCTATCACTTCAACATGGGTGATAACTACGAAGCAGTGGATGACCTGCTCGAGTCGGAGAGAAATTGGAAGACTCACTTTGTGTGTGTGAGTGGTGCTTGGGAGAACGGGAGGAAGATCAACGCCGGTGTCAACCCGAGCCTCCTCACCAGCAGATGGCGAAGCGATCGTAAGAATTCTACCCCACACTTCCACTTTTATTTTAATCAAACTTATTTAACTAACTTATCTTGTTGCCAACCCTTTTTTTATAGAGTTGCCCAAAGACTTTAACGAATATCTGAAGGCCGGGCAGGTCACTTGCACCAAGTTAAACGCTTGGGCTGCTGACAAGTGGGGGAACCGTTTTCACAATGCCTTTACCGGAGGCAATCTTGCAAGGTCTTACCTCTGGAACACTACTAACCGGCGGGAATTATCTTGGGATGAGCTTACCACCCCACCCCCTCCGGATGCAGTCCTTAAAAGAACACACGCACCATATGGGGCGTTGTATCTGCCCGGTAGAGCCAAGGCCCCAAGCAAGATGAAGGGCAAGAAAGGTAAGAGGAAGCTTAGTGCGGTTGAGGCCAACCCCACTGAAGCGGAGGAAACTTCCCAAACAAACCAAGAGGGTCCAGTTTCAAGTCAAATTGACGCTGCTCTTCTCGAAGTAGTGGAGCATGAGAGCGCTAGGGAAGAGGAAGGATCTCCAAAGCCTCTAAGGGTTCCTAAGAGGGACATGAAATGGGAAGCAGAAAGCAAGGACAGGAAGGCCAAGAAGAAAAAGACCTCCATGGGTGATGAACTTTCTCTCCGGCCTTCGGAGCCCTTCCTTCCTGTTGACCCTACTGATCCAACAAGATCAAAAGAGATCCCCGGTGACTTTCAAACCGATGAGGTTAAAGGAGGAGACATTAGCATCGACGGTGTCGACATTACAGGGCTTGACAGGCTTGGTGACTATTTTGCAAACCTTCCCAAAGATGACTTTGCTGGGCCCTACCTCCCTCCGAGCACTTCGAACACCGTTACCTTCAATGGTAAAACTTTCACCGTTTCAAGTGAAAAAGATATTATAACTCACCCTATATTGAGTAATATTCAGCCGGTGCTGGTTCTGGATAAACAAGTGCGAGGTCACTCAGCAATCATTACTGCCCTTAATTCTGACAAGGAGACACTGTCCAATGACCTCCTCACTGCCACCCAAAATGCTGATGTTTTGAAGAGAGAAAATGAGGAGTTAAAGAAGAACCAGGAGGGTTGGGCCACAAAGGTAGCTACCCTAGAAGATACTATTAAATACCTCCGGGTGAAGCAGTCCGGGTTGGAGAAAGATCTCTCATCTTCGAAAGAGGAGATAAATGCCAAGGACCAAGTCATTCACACTTTGAACAACGACAATATCGCACTCGAAGGCTCGGTGTCCAAGGCTGCAGAGGAGAAAGCTGATCTGCTAAGGGAGCAAGAGGCAAAAATCCAAGCCAAGATTGATGCTTATGCCAACAATGTGATAGAGACTCAAGAGGAAATGTATGCCAAGGTGAAGTCGGACATGGTCCTACTCTTTCATGAGAAGTTTCCGAAAAGGAATCTGGGAGACTTATATACTTTTGTAGAGTATCTAGACCTTCCCTTCCATACAATGGTTGAGGGTGACAGGTTTGATTTCTCCAGTGCATCCTCATCCGATGAAGAAGAAAACACCGGGGAGAGTCCAGGTGAGGAGAATGATGACCTTAAGAATAAGAAAACAAGTGAGGTTGAGCCGTCTTCAAAGGCTTAGTCTTAGAATATCAATTATCTTTTACCTTTTGTTTTGATTGAACTAAAGTCCTTGGAAGGCCAAGACATTTTTGTAACTGTGTCTGGTGTTTGACCGGACAGATCTTTTTGCATTGATTGACAATTTTAAAGTCCTTGGATGTCAAAGACACTTCGGTCGTTTTAATGAGTATGTTTATTTTGCAAAATTCTTGCATTCTTTCATAGTTTTTCAATTTTGGTGGCTAATGTTTAAACATCCCTTAGTTATTTCATAAACATCTTAAAGTGAGAGTGTTTAAATTCTCCGATGACAAATGTTTAAGTAGTCATCACACCTTTAATTCAATCCGGCCGGTGTTTAAACAAAAATTTGACAAGAAACAAAATAAGAACACTCCGAATTTTTAAGAAGGCATCAAATTTTATAAAAGAGCCCGAACACCTCATTAAAACCTCCCCGCGCCACCAAGGTAGGAAATAGTATGCCCCCAAATATTTTACATGGATTTTTAAACAAGTAAATATTTACATAGTTTCTACTCCAAGTACATCCGGAGGTGCTCAATATTCCAAGGGTGATTCAAAACCCTTCAATCCTTATCTTCTAGCCAGTATGTCCCAGGTTTAAGCCTTTCAATGACCATATAGGGTCCTTCCCAAGTTGGGGCTAGTTTGCCGAGCAGCTTCTCTTTAGTGTGTAAGAAGACTTTCCTTAACACCTTGTCCCCCGGCTGAAAATCTCTTCTTTTAACTTTGGAAGCAAACCTGCTTCTCATCAAACCTGCTTCTCATCAAACCTTGATAGTGCACAACTCTAAGGTGTGCCTTAACTCTTCTTTCCTTTATCAAATCAAGTTGACCTCGGATAGCCCCCTCATTAGCGTGTTCTGAGAAATTATGAACTCGAAATGCAGGGAGAGTTGCTTCTATGGGAGCTATGACATCCATCCCATAGACCAGGGCAAAAGGTGACTCTTGTGTTACAGCCCCAGGTGTAGTCCGGTAGGCCCACAAAACCTCTTGTAAATAACTAGGTCATTTTCCAGCAGTCCATTCTAAATTTTTCTTCAAACCGGACAGTATAGTTCTGTTAGCCACTTTAACCTGACCATTTGCTTGTGGGTGGAAAGGTGAAGAGAAACAATGTTGTATACCTCTAGAGGCACATAAACTCTCCATTTCCTTGTTGTCGAACTGTGGCCCATTGTCTGTCGTTATCTTCTGTGGAATGCCAAATCTGCAACAGATATTGGATAAAATGAATTTTATGACAGCTTTGGATGGTGTACCTGCCAGTGGGGCTGCTTCGATCCACTTCGAAAAATAGTCAATAGCCACAATTATTGTTCTGCGCCCTCCGGACGCCATAGGTAGAGGTCCCACCAAGTCCAGCCCCCATCGAGCAAAGGGTATAGGCTCAGAAATTGACTCTAACGGGGTGGTTGGAACATGAATTTTGCAGCTATATCTCTGGCATGGGTCACACCTTCTCACCAGCTCCTTAGCATCTTGCATTATAGTGGACCAATAATAACCAGCCAACAAAACTCTCGTTGTTAGAGCCCTGAATCCATAGTGAGCTGATCCCTCACCATCATGCAATTCGGAGAGCACTATTTGAGATTCATCATCCCCCAAACATCGTAAGAGGGGTTTACTGTAAGACTTCTTATAGAGAACATCTCTTAGTATGATAAAACCACGAGCCTTGTACTTTACTTTTCTTGCTATTGACTTGTCCGGAGGCAAGATGCCACCAAAGAGATATTGAAGGAGAGGAAACCTCCAATCTTGGGGCTGCTTCATTTGTATATCAAAGCTTTCTTCCTCCTTACCCATATTGAGTTGAATAGAAGGGCACTCCAGCACATGGATCCAAGGGTATGATTCAGTATAGGCTATGGTTGCCAAGGAGTCTGCTAGTTCATTTTCTGATCGGGGTATGTGCTCATAAACAATACTCTTGAACTTAAGTGCCACATCTTTGAGAAGAAGTAAGTATTTTATTAGCTGTTTCTTTTTTGCTTCAGATTGACCTTGCGCATGATGGATAAGAAGCTGGGAATCACTCATCAACTTGACCCTTTTGGCTCCACAAATAAGAGCTAAGTTTAAACCAGCTATAGTAGCTTCATATTCAGACTCATTGTTGGAATCCCTAAAAGCAAAACATATAGTTTGGTACATTTTGTCACCATACGTAGAGGTCAAGCATACCCCTGCACCACATCCCATAGTACTTGATCCACCATCCGTCCGGACGACCCAGACCTTTTTATCTTTCATCTCAGTTGTTTGCTATGTATCCTTATCTGAGTGGAATTCAACTAAGAAATCAGCCAATGTTTGGGATTTGATTGATGTTCGAGGAGCAAAATCAATATCGAAATCCCCCAGTTCCACTGACCACTTAGTCATTCTACTCGAAATATCTGTCTTTTGTAGAACGTTTTTCAGGGGATAGGATGTTCGGACAATAATAGGATGAGCCTGAAAATAAGGCCTCATCTTCCTAGCAGCAATTACCAGGGCTAGTGCTAACTTTTCAAGCTTTAGATATCGTTTTTCTGTATCTATCAAGCTCTTGCTGATGTAATACACTAGACGGGGGTAATTATCCACCTCCCTTACCAATACAGCACTCATGGCACAACTGGAAACTGCCAAATATACGAAGAGTGTCTCTCCATCAACAGGTTTAAATAGGGTCTTGGGGGAGGACATATGTTTTTTAATCTCATTGAAGGCCTCATCACATTGTGAAGTCCAGTCAAATCCCTTTGTATCTTTTAAAGTTTGAAAAAACGGGGCACATATGTCCGAAGACCTTGAGATGAATCGATTTAACGCAGCCAACCTCCCAGTCAACCGTTATATTTCTCTAATATTCCGAGGAGGTTCCATTTGAAATAAAGCATTAAGCTGGTCCGGATCAGGCTGTATCCCTTGCTCACTTATTATGTACCCGAGGAATTTTCTGGACTGTACTCCGAACACACACTTTTCTGGATTTAGTTTCAAATTTACTTTTACTAAGTTGGTAAAAGTTTCTTGGAGGTCTGCCAAGTGTAGCTCTTCGTCCACACTTTTAACCATCATGTCATCGATGTATACTTCCATATTTCTTCCAATTTGATCAGCAAAGGCTTTGTTTACTAACCTTTGATAGGTAGCCCCAACATTTTTTAACCCAAATGACATCACCTTGTAACAATGAAGGCCCTATCAGTGACAAACGTAGTATGCTCCTGATCCTCCGGATCTACTTGAATCTGGTTATACCCGGAGAAGGCATCCATGAAAGATAGTAGCTTATTCCCGGATGTAGAATCCACCAGCTGATCAATCCGGGGGACAGGGTATAAATCTTTTGGGCAGGCCCTGTTGAGATCTGTAAAATCAATACACATACGCCACTTGCCATTTTTCTTTTTCACCAAGACCAGATTGGCTGTCCATAAAGGATATTGAGACTCCTTTATATGCCCCATTTTAGTAAGCCTGTCGACTTCTTGAACAATGACATCAGCCTTTTCCTTGGAAAAAGCTCTTTTTTTTTGTATCACAGGTGCTATGTCTCTCTGGATGGACAAGTGGTGTGATATGATATCTGCTGGTACCCCGGTAACATCAGCATTGCACCAAGCAAAAACATGCTGATGGTCTCTTAGGAACTTCAACATTTTACTCTTCAGTTCGGAGGCCATTTTGGATCATATCTTAACATTTTTTCCCTCTCCCAAAGAATGTGTTTCAACTTCTTAAACCGGTATTAAAACTCCAAGGGTCTTTCTGGGGTCATCAATTTCACCATCACCCCCAGAAAGCCCCTCCAACGGCTATTCTTCATTGATACGAACTGCCCCCAACGTCCGAGGGGCCAGTGCTGTTGCATAACACTCTCTTGCAATCTTTTGGTTGCTCCGAACAACTCCCACTTGTCCTTGCACAACATATTTCAAACATTGGTTGACTGTTGAGGCCACTGCATGCATCCTAGAGAGCAAAGACCTCCCTAGAATAGCATTGTAACAATCCACTACAACAAACAGTATTCTAACCATCTTCTTAAAAGGTCCCTTGCCCAACAAAACTTCCTCTTCGAACTCCCCGATCACATCTGCTGAGCTTCCAGTGAAACCCACAATTGACCTATTCGAACGCTGAATTACCGCAGGATTTTTCATCTTTTTGTAGGAAGTTAAAAGGAGGATATTGGCTGAACTCTCAGTATCCACCAAAATTCGTCTTACGGCATTGCCCCCAATGGATGCTCCTATGACAACAACATCTTCATGAGGACCTGCTATATCTCTCAAGTCATCCTCATCGAATACAATGAAGGGAAATGGAATCTGTGATTGATAGGAAGTCATTCCTCCCTCCAGTTGGGTAGCTAAAGTATGAACATGCCTCTTCCTTGAAGAAGCTGTGGGTGCTGTCATGGTATCCCCTCCAAAAATTGTGAGTGACTCAAAAAGTTAATAAGCCCGAACACTGTTTTACAACGTTCCTCAATGGCACCCACTCTGTTTCGAGTTGGATCAGGGTCCAAGTACTCTGACTTTACATCAAATCTCTCGATTATCACCATAGCTCCCTCCGGAGCGGATGTGCTTGCATTGTTCGGGCCAGGCCGATGAGCATTATTAGGCCCGTTTTCTCCTCTTCTTTTAACATACACTCCCAAACTTTCCTCTTTCAATCAAATTCTGGACTTCTTGCTTTAAAGAAATGCAATAGTCAGTGGTATGGCCAGTATCATTGTGGTACTAACAGAAGGAATTGTTACGATGCTCCCTAGGAGATTGTAGTGCAGTCGGCCTTCTATAGTGTACTTCTTCCTTTGTTTTGTCATAAATGGTGGCCACACTTTCTTTTAACTCAGCAAACCACTCTGGTTGAACCCAAGGCCCTCTCTTGTTTCTAGATTGTTGACTCTGGGCAGGCGCAGCTGGCTGAGACTGAGCTTTAGCTCTGTTATGACCTTGCCCGACCTCCCTTGCCTTGTTCCCGGACTGATTTTGGTTGGGGTTTGGTGCAACGGGGGAAGACCTCACCTGCCTGTGCACCCTAGTTTTCTTTGTTTCATCCACGTTAATTTTCTTTCCGACCTGATTCAGTAAACCTCCCCATGTCATGGCCTTTTTTCTGGTCACTGAATCAGCCAAATTTCCAGGGTTTAAGCCCTGCCTCAGAGAAGCTATTGCTACTTGCTCGAAGCAATCAACCAACCCATTTTTGGTATTTAAAAAGCGACTTATATATTCCTTCAGAGATTCATTCGGTTCTTGGGCACAATGGATAATTGTATCTCCATTGCCCTTCACCTCCTTACTTCCAACAAACTACCTCCGGAAGGCCACCCAAAAGGTATCGAAATTTCTAATGCACCCCTGTGGTAGGCTGTTTTACCACTTCAAAGCACTCCCCGTAAAAGACTGGGAGAATGTTCTACAAATCAACTTATCGTCGTCATCGAAATTCATCATCAAATTTTTGAATTGTTCCAAGTGATTGTCCGGGTCTTTACTGCCATCTTATTTTTCCATCTGTGTGCTATCGAACCTCTTGGGGAGGTTTCCGGACAGGATCTTGGAAGACAATGGAGATGGTCTCCAATTCCGGCCACGACTGAAAACAGTATCCTCGTTAGGAGTTGCAAAGATACCTGGCTCATCATGGAAGGCAAAGGGATCCACCAGCATCTGGTCTTTGTGTCTCCGGTTATGAGACGATCATTTCCCTATATGTCTCTTTAACTTTCCATGCCTATCTTTTTTTCTTGAATACTTCTTAACCAAATTTTGTTTCTTTTAAGATCGGCCATCATCGCTGCTGGAGGACAATGATTATTTTATTCCATCTTCGTCCGAGGAGCTACTAGAAGATTCTGAGTCTGAATCAGAGCTCTCCACTGGCTTGGACCGGTGAGACTTTTTGGAGCTAGCATGAGTCTTCTTCGTACTCACATGGGTCTTCGAAGGCTCATGCTCTCTAGGGTTGTCAGTATAATGAGTACCTGATGCCTTTGATTTCTCTTTTACGCACATCTTTGCCTTCTCTGCCCTCAGAGCTTCTATTTCGCCCTTTAATCTATCATGCTCCTCGATGGTATATTTATCATTTTCCCCTACCACTTCAAGCAAAGTGGTGGTACCTCCGGTACGTCCGGATTCATTCGGACTGAATTTTCTGATGGTTTTGAATGCTAGATTCAGGCACCGTCGTAACTCCCACTGTGGTCGCCAATTTGGTGTGGTTTATTTTCGTCTGAGGGTAAGTTTGTAATTTCTGTTTAGATTTTTGTGGAGTTTTGTGAGTATTTAATGTTTGGGTAGAATGTAGAGGGAGAATTAAGCTGCCTGGCTGTATATAATTTTCATTACTCTCATTTAATGTTGGTGGTTGGGTATTTATACCCTCACATTTGGGCCGTATGGGATTTCGGGTCGTGTTTAATAGATTCGGGTCGAGTTTAAAGACCCATTAGTTTTAAGTAAGTAAATAGACAGCTTAGTCAGAAACTGATTAGTGTTTTAAGTACTTTAGTTCTGTTTGGATAGTTCAATGGATGATGGTGTCCGAACTTCCCCTGTCCGGTAAGGTGGACATTGTCCGAATTGACCCTGTCCGGTTCCCATAAAAGGTGGTGACAGAATCCGGACTCATTAGTACATAGAAATCGATGAGTCTGTTTTGTAGAGAATGTAATGAGGTAGAAAATAAACACTTGAATATGCATTATGAGATTCACAATTTTCTTTGTAATCCCATAAGAGAGCTTTGTAACAAAGTTGACGTAGATCTAACCTCATATAAATATGATTTAAATATATTATGTTCGTTACCCGTGGATGTAAGATTTCTTCACGATCTGAACCACGTTAAATATTTTGTTGTGCATATGATTTAATTTTTGTTATTTCTTGTTAGATCCAGACGCGTTTCTGTCAGGTGAATCCCCTTTTCGAGCATCGTCCACCTTGATGAATGTGTCTGCAGGGACGAGAAGGTCTCTTATCAATTTTATTGAGAATTTGATCAGGCCTGCGTACAGTTCCCCTCGTAGATCGAGACCTCGCTTGAGTGAGGCCACCGCCATATTATCCTTTAAATCTGGGAGAACATTCATAGCATGAACAAAACATCTGACATAGCTTTTAAGTGACTCACCTCGCCTTTGGAAGAGGTCCATGATCGAGTCTCGCACGTGCATAAGCTCTTTATTGTTGAGAAACCCTTCCTTGAAGGCCTTTCATAGACCGACACAATCGTGAATGAATATTTTAGGCAGACTGCTAAACCAGTTCATCGCGTTCCCATTTAGTTTCATAGAAATAGCTTTGCACAACATATCATTGTCCGGATTGAACGCCATCGTTACGTTACAAAAATGCTCAACGTGTCTTTATGGGTCACCCAATCCATCGTAGGCCTCCATCCGGAAGGGGTCAAATTTCCTTGGAAACTGTGCTTCGAGGATATTTTCTAAAGGGCGAATCTTTGAGGATGTATCTGGATATTTTGGGTCTCACCTAGTTGTAATAGACGTTCTCATCCTCCCAAGCTTTTTTCGATGTAGTAGGGCGCACCTCCTGAGTAAGCTCTTGTTCCTTGGAGTGTTTTTTGCTTCCGCTCTCTCTTTCTCCTTCCTGATTATCGTCACTCTTGGAGGATCGATCTGCACGGTTAATATGAATGGCCTCTGGCCCTGACTGGTGGTTAACCCGGCTAGCTCCCCGCACTTTGGTCGTGAGTGCATGAAGGGAATTTTTTATTCATGCTAAAGTATCATCCATGGCCTGTTCTCTCACCTCTCTTTCGCACGCCACTCTGAGCTGATCCTGCTGAAGGTGTTAGAGTTGTTGCTCCACGTGCTGGACAGTGAGGTTTGTAGCATGGTTAATTCTTGGCATGTCGGGCATGACGGGAGCAACCATAGTCCTTAGGGGTGCGAATTCCATTCCGGTTCCTGCTACTACGATACTGGTTCTACAGGTGAAGTGTAAGTTGCAATTACGACCTCCAGATTGGGGGCAGTGATAGGGCCTCAATGGTTGATTCGAAGCCGATCTCCGATTCCTTGTTGCTTCGCTTGAATCCAAGACCTCTCTCTCAATCCCTGACCTAGTAACTATCATGGTTTAAGTAACTTAATGCTTTTCTATTTCCCATAGACTGCGCCAAATTTGTTATGGGGAATAACAAAGGAATTTGCCAAGTAATTACTTTTATTACCAGAGAAGACATGTTACACTTATTTGGGATTCTATCCCTTATTTATATATTTTCCTCACCATTTATTGGCGGTTATTACATTTATTCCTACTAACTACATGCACAACTATATTTATTTACGAGTAATTTGTTAGTGGTTTGACTAGTTCCATTGCAGTAGCCTAAATTCGTTGCCTTGACCGTTTCTTTCGTGAATTGGGTTTACTCGGCTTCATCCGCGTGCCCGACCGAGCGTGATTCAAGTGATCCCCTCGTCCACGTGTCCAGTCGAGCGTAATCCAAATTATTACCTTCTGCTCGTTTGGGTACCTCACTCAGTTCACTCTTCGACTCCTTGAGTTGGTGGAACATTTAACTGGTCTGAGCACCATCA
Source organism: Limnanthes douglasii subsp. nivea (assembly GCA_036936605.1). Lineage (NCBI taxonomy): Eukaryota > Viridiplantae > Streptophyta > Magnoliopsida > Brassicales > Limnanthaceae > Limnanthes > Limnanthes douglasii. Next base: position 92,786,359 of record JAUPFV010000005.1, read on the forward strand.
ATCTTCTTTATCCTAGTTAGGTAGACCTTGACTTCTCGTGCAATTCGTAGTTTAATCTTGGTATCATTTTCCTCTTTGTCTGCCGCTCGGAATTACACCGTACTTGATCGCTTTATACGTTTCGAGTGAATTCGTGTGCTCGGATACCTTCTCTCCTGCCGGCCAGAGGATATCCCATCATCAAGTATAATTAGTGTTTAGAATTATTAACATTTAGTTATGTAAAAAAACTAATATTTAAGTGTTAACAACTAAATATTAGTATAATATATATTTCAGGTATTTAAAAAGTCAAAATTATGGTGTCTTTGTTATATATTTTAGTATTAAAGATATTAGACTCATTAGCCCATATTATTACGCTATATAGAATGGCTTAATGTAAAGAATGACTTAAGGTATATGTAAGTACACAATTCCAATTAATAAAAGTATTTTCCTTCTTTTGATTATCTATTTTCTGTATGGTATGAATGTGTAGGTTTATATATTGAGTTTAATTTTTTTCTTCTTCCATTGTGTTGATGACGGTTGTTTTTTTGTCCGTTGTGAGAGAAAAACAATTTGGTTGTCTTCTGTTTTCTAGGGCGTTGAGCTATTGCAAGCGTTTTTAGTCATGAAAATAAGGAAGAATAACAAATTAGTAAAATTATGGTTAATATTTCGATTGCGATTTCAATTTGGTTTTAATTTAAATTTGGTTTCTTATTTTGATTTGGATTGGTTTTGGTTTTGATTTGTGTTTGGATTTGACTTTATTTTGGTTTATTTAAATTTCGGCTGAGATTTCAATTTGAGATATTCAGTATCGAGTTTGGATTAAGTTTAGGTTTCGGATTTAGATTTAAGTTAAAATTTAGAATTGGAATTGGAATTTAGAATTTAAAATTTAAAATTTTGAAATTGAAAATTTGAGATTGAAGGTTTCAGATTTAATAATGGGGTTAGAGATTTAGTTGAAGAAGATGATGTAGAATAAACTTGAAAAACAGAATAATAAAAAGAAGATGAATAGGAAGAAAAACACGAAGACGAAGAAAATAAAGAGGAAGATAAGTGAAGAAAAATATGAATAATAGCCATTATAAAAGACATTCGTTTGAAGATAATTTAAAGATTGAATGTAACTTTTGGAATTCTTGAAAAATATGAAAGTTTGAATTTCGGTAGCTCGTGCAATAGTCTGCAAACCAATGCGAGATGGTAAACAACACAAGGTTACATGCTCAAGTAAAAAAGCGTAGGGACTCGAACTCGTGATCTTTGGCCACGAACATGCTTTACTCCACCAACTCGCCACGAACATGCTTTACTCCACCAACTCGACTACCCGTTGTAGAGGTATCTCTTTTTCATTTTTGTATGCCAATGTTTATTAATGTTGTATGCCAATATTTATTAATGTTGCATTGTTCGTTTGAGTAAGGGTGTCAGAGAATGTTAAAGTCACGAGAGTTATTAGACTTATTAGCATATAGTATTTGTCTATAGTGGTTTAAGCTCTTTTTATATATATATATATATAGCTGTTTGATTTAGAAGTCAAATTAGTAATTTAAATATGTTTGTTTTTCAAAACAAATCAAATTAGCCGTATTTACTATTTTAAAATATTAGATTTAAATTTAAAAAATACTGTATCGATTTCTAAAAAGTTATACAAATATATCAAATTGACCATTTTTAATATGACTTGATGATTTCATTTTAGGGTCAAGCTATATATACCCAAATTTGGTATAAGCTTACCCAATTTTGAGTTTACCCATCATTGATATAAGTTTACCCAATTTTAGACAAAAATACCATTTTGGGGTGTAAAAGCTTTTTTGTTACTAAATCTCTCCGCTTCATTTTCTCTCTAATACTCTATATTCACTTTTCCTTCTCTCTAACACATCTCTCTCTAAATTTTCCGGCGAAGTAAGTATTTTTTAAATTTAATCTCTTGTTTAATTATGGATTTATGATTGTTTAGACATTAACTTTTGTGATTTTGTTAGGGTTTTTAGTCAAAATTATAGATTAGAATTAGATTTAATTTCGAAATTAGATTTAAGTTTAAATAAGGTAAAAAAAAAATCGTTTTGAGCCCGGAAAATGGGTCCCCAGACACCCATCGCTAAGTTGGGCTTGCACCATCGGTACACAAGAACGTGCAGGTTTTTTTTTTTAAAATTATTAATATTTTGTTTAAAATCAAGTCTCTAAAATTTTATTTTGTTAAAACTAACGTCATAAAATTATTAATTTTTTCAATTTTTTTTTGTTATTTTAGTGTTTATGTATTTAATGTTTATAATAACTTTAATTTATGTGCTAATTATAAATGTTTGGTTTTCGTTTAAAAAAATATATTTATGTATATAATTTATATTTTTTATTTAATTGCTTATTAATAGTTTATGTATTTGAAAATTAGTTAATATGATTTTTTAAAATTGAATTTTAACTTAATTATTTATTTATCCTCATACAAATATCATAAAAAATGAATAAATACACTCCGTATATAATGGGATGAGTTTAAAAGAAATTAAACACTAATTAATAATTTTTTATAAAACTTTTATAAATATATATATTAACTTAACAAGATTTTTTGAAAAATATATATACCTATATGAGATTTTATTAATCAAAGTTTAAATGTAATTATATTTTAGATATTATATATACAAAATTGATAAGTTAATATATATATATATATATATATATATATATATTAAATTTATATATTTTAGATTTTATATATATACAAAATTTGTACGTTACTACATATATTTATTTGTAAGGGGATAAATAAATAATTAAGTTACAATTTAATTTAAAAAAATCACATGTATTAATTTTCTAATACATAAACTATTAATCAATAATTAAATTAAAATTATAAATTATATACATAAATATTTTAAAAAAAAAACTGAAACGGTCTTTCGAGGAGGAGCTATTTAATCATATACCTAAAATAAACAAAAACTTTATGGCTAGTGATAAAAATTATAGGGTGAAGCTATTTCCTCCATCAAATTTTTTATTTCCTCCATATATAAAAAGAAACTCCACTTTGTTATTTCCTCCATAAAGGAAATAACATATTTTCCCTTTTCTTTTGTTTTATTCCAAACACATTGATTCTTCAGCAACTCTATCGATTTCTGCCACTATCCCAACTATCTCCATGATATTAACTTATACACACCCAACTAGTCCTATTAGTTTTTCACATCAATCCTCCATAAACCCTAACCATAGCCTAGCCATTATAAAGACGGTCTCTTCTTCAAGATTTCTATTCTAATCTTAAAAAACAACAAATAATAGTCAACTACTCGATTTCTCTTTTAATATTGACAAAAAAAATAACAGTCTCTCTCGAATTCGTCTAAGGTAGAAATTATTCGTTATTTTGAAAAAAAAACACTTAAAGATGCACCATTGTTTATTAAAACAGATGAAAATGCACCTAATTCCGAGACGACATTTGAGAATTAAGTGCGTTTTTTTTATATAAAAAACACCATATTCTGAGTCGCTGTCTCAGAATCAGGTAAAAAAACGCACCTAATTCCGAGCTGCCATCTCGGAATTAGGTGTTTTTTTCTTTAAAAAAAACACATGATTCCTAATTCCTATCTCGGAATTAGTTGTTTTCCGCTAAAACCTGCACAAATCGGGATTTTTGAAAATATGTTTTGTTAACAGAGATTCTCAAGTTACATGAATGTAAAACTAAAAAACAAGATTAAATTATCTTGTTGGTTGATTGGGTGACGTTCTGTGGTGTTAAATCTTTAGTTTGGGTGTCTTCCTCTTCCATGAGTAATCTTTAAGAAATTTGAAGTTTTTTTTTGTTTTATGGTTTAATTTTAGAAGTTAAATCATATACGTTGGATTTAATTTGTCTAAATTATGTAATTGTTGATATAAGGGTTTCATAATGGTTAATGGCGTCAAATTATAAATTAGAATGTAAAATGAGGATAAGAGAGTAAAAACAAGTGATAAGTTTTTTATTTATTTTGAAATATGGACGAAATAAAAAAATGTGATGGAGGAAATAACTTCACCCAAAATTATATAAACAATTAACATCTAAATTAAAGTTATTATAACCATTAAATACATAAACACTAAAATAACAATTTTTTGGAAAAAAAATTAAAAAACCCATTTTTTACTTAATTCGGGTTGATTCATGTTTGATTTTGTGTTTTTATTAGATTTTTTTTAAGAGAGTATGAATGTTCTTGAGGCAACTTTGAATCTTAAAACTTTGAAGAACTTCAGAAAATTGTAGTAACACGAGGTTTGATCTACTAATTCAAAATGTTTTTTTTTTGGTAAAAATGGTAAAATATGTAATTTTATGATTTAGGTATATTTATGATATATTTAGTGTTTTTTTACTTAATGTCAGTTCGGTAATTAAATAGATGTTTGAGGTTATTTTCGTCATTGAAAAATCAAACAAAAATCAACTACTATTTTGGATAAACTTAAACCACATTTGGATATATAGTTATACCCTTCATTTTATTTGTTTGAAATTTAAATTTCAATATACGACTATTTTAAAGGAAAAAGAAAACTAATACAACTTATTTAAAATATATTATAGAATTACGATATAACAGATACTATATATTTGTCTCAAAATGTAAATATCACCTGGTAAAAACATTTTGGATTTGATCCAAATAACGGGTTTAAAAAAGTTTATCTAGGTGATTTTAAAAAGGGACCAAAATGTTCAAATCCTTTAGATACTAAACCCTATTCCTTCGTCTATTTTGTGGTATCAAAACCCTTATTCTCTCCGAGATATCTCAAAAGCGAATTCTGATCCGGCCTGATTACGATTCAAGTAAGAGTTGGTTATTTAATTATGCATTCTAGTTTTCTAAATTAATATATGTTTTTTTGTTCAAAACTTTTTTTTAAAAATCATAATCCAATTATGTTTTGGTCGTTCTATCTTGATTCGAAGTAACGTTTGTTAGCTAATTATTTGTAATATTATTGTAAAATTATTTTGTTGGAGTATGTTGTATTTATTTTTAATTTAAGTTTAAATTTAAGGTTTAGGGTTTAACATCACTCTAAGAAAATAAAATTGGCGAACATATTTGGTTCGTTCGTTTGGTTGATGATTTTGACATTAAATTTTAATTATTTTCTCGGTTGGGAAAGTATCCTAAAAAAATTGGTTTGATTTCAATAATTTCATAATCTAATTAGATAATGTAATGATTTTTGTTTGGGAAAAATAATTTTTTTTTATGATTCTAATAATATGATTTTGTAAATTGAGTAGATAATTAAGCAAGTTAAATTTTAGAAAAATCATCTCTTATGTTAGGTTTTATGTTTGTTTTTTATTTTTTATTGTCTTTTTGGTACGATAAAGATATTTAAAAAAATTAATTTTCGTTTTGAATTAAAATTAGAATAAATAAACCATGATTTAGTTAAATAATATTTAATTTTGTTTACAAACTTATAATATATTGATGTAGGCGGAAAGCCTCCAAAATAATCTATTTAAATGTTTTAGTTTTATTTTATTTTATTATACTTAAAAAAATTATTTAAGATAACAAATTAAATCTGATTACATTCAGATTTAATAGGATATTATTTTATTGTGTTTATTTTTGTTTCCATATTTTGTATTAGAGAGTTGGGCGAAGGATTTCTCTATATTGGTTTCTCTGCGTTTACTCTGTATCACTATGTAAGCGGAAAGCCTCCAAAATAAAATAAAATAAAACTAAAACATTTAAATAGATCATTTTGGAGGCTTTCTGCTTACATCATCTATATGATACAGATTGCCCAAATCTCTAATACAAAATATGGAAACAAAATAAACACAATAAAATAATATCCTATTATTGCTATCTTAAATAAAATTTTAAAGTAATAATAAACACAATAAAATAATATCCTATTATTGCTATCTTAAATAAAATTTTAAAGTATAAAAAAAATAAAATAAAACTAAAACATTTAAATAGATTATTTTGGAGGCTTTCCGCCTACATCATCCTTCCCCGGTTGGGAAGAATTCGACCTCGAATTCAAAACGTTGGAATATCGAATATCCGAAGAATTGTACCACTGAGAGCGATACCATCAACATTGTAACAGTGCCTGAACGGTGAGCAACAATGACAGTAGTTCTGTTTACCATCATTATTTCTAATGTCACGCGTAAAATTCTAGAGTTGCTGACGAAGCATGTAGCAGGTAGCATTGTAGAGCTGTACATGTGGAATCGATAAAGAACTTGAACAAGTTTCACGAAAAAAATCGTAGCTGGACCTTTTGTCGTTCCGTTGATCCAAATTAGTTCCGTAAGAAAAAAACAATCTTTGGTAAACTCATAATAAGAATCCCGACAAACAGAGCATACAAATCAGCCGTGGATAATCCTTGCCCTTGTTTGGCAACGCAAAACGAATATCTGTCCTCACCAGCCTTCCCATGAGCCCATTGCATGTTACGGATATTCATTTTTTATGGACCACCTTCAATGCAGTGTCTTGCAGCCTTTGCTTAAAATTTCGTTTGTGTATTAATATGCAAGTGATTACCTGCTACTTTCTCTGATATTTTTGTTCCGCTGCTTTGGAAGATACTCTTTGCGGCTAAAAAGATTCTAACTCCATCCTCCAGTAGCTTATCAGAGTACCATTCTAAGAAAAACTCTCCAGTAGCACCACAAAAAACTACTCCACTTGGTTGTTTTGTTTCAGATTGTTTCATGGTGGTGATTCTCACTGCTTCTTCAGCCGATTCAGACAATTCTGTCCAGGATTGGTCGCACGAACTACTGAATCGAACACATAATGATCGCACCATAGTTTGCGTTAATCTCATCAGATTATTTCGCGCCTCATCTTTGCAAAGGTGAATCCAGTACTGAGCTGGGTGTACCCAACACTCAAGGACCCCATGTGCATACTCACACATGTCTATGTGCTTGCAAGTCCCTTTCTTGAAGTCTGGGAAAGGCACACAGCTGTAATGGAAATCTTGTGGGTCTTTTTTTCTTGCATTCTCACCTGGGTGAGCAAAAAGGCACTTGGTACAGTCATGGGAATAACCACGTGAACAAGGTCAAATCTTGAAGGAAAACATATGAAACTCATATGTAGTGTAAATGTTTCTTTTAATATCCGGAAGAGAAGGATCAATTGAGAATTCTTCCTTCTCCAACACCCAAGAAGGATCTGAGTCAGTTTGAAAACAGCAGGATAAAATGTCATATATGGAGTAAGCAAAGACAAGCCAGATCCACTATCTTTCAAAATTTCTTTAAGGGAAGCTTTCAAATCTCAGAAGCCTCTAGAGGTGAAAATAACAACAAAAGGTCGAAGCCCATGTGCATCAGTCATGTAACGATCTGCACCTGTATCCAGAAACAACCTAACTACATCCACAGCCCTCAATGAACTACTAGAAATAGCACAATGCAAAGCAGTTGTTTCATCTGTGACACATGAAAAATTAACATCCACCTCTATTCTATCATTTAGTTTCCCTGTCCAACTGTTCAGTTCAAGACTTAGTACTGCAAGAATCTGAAGCTGAAACAGACTCTCGAGCTCTAAAACTGGTTCAACATTGTACCCTTTCTCTATCATTTTACTCAGTCATCTACTTGCCCCCGCAATCCTACTTAATCTACAGTAACCATCAAACAAAACATTAAACGAAATCTGATACCAATATGATACAGAGTAAACGCAGAGAAACCAATATAGGGAAACCTTAATTTTCTTTATCAAAATTCAACCCCTTAAAAGTAGGGTTTGAGGTGCCTTAAATAAGAATATCCCAAATCTCTAATACAAAATATGGAAACAAAAATAAACACAATAAAATAATATCCTATTAAATCTGAATGTAATCAGATTTAATTTGCTATCTTAAATAAAAATTTAAAGTATAAAAAAATAAAATAAAATAAAACTAAAACATTTAAATAGATTATTTTGGAGGCTTTCCGCCTACATATTATATATATATATATATATATATATTGAGAATTAAAGTTTGAATTAGATTTAATATTCATATATAAATAAAAGAAAATATGGATAAATATAAAAGAACTTAACTATTTTTTTAGGAAATCTGCAGCCGCTATTCATAGTGCAGTAAGTGCGCACAAGGTAAACCCTCAGAGTGCAGGTAAACCCTCAGTCTGACGTGATAGCCTGCAAACCAACACCGCACAAAGTGACAACACAAGATGACATACTCAACCTTACTCGACTAACTCGCCTACCCCATCTGGGATATTATCCATCTTACTTGTATATTTATGAGAAAAGTCTATTTATGATACAAATTAATAGATCGACTTCTCTAATAAAGGTTAATGATAGATATGACATGCAGGGCCAACTATAAATACCAAATATTATAAAATATTTTTTTAAATATGAAATATTATAAAATAATATGAAATAGGTACAAAATTAATTATACAAATTAGCTTTTCTAAGTGTTACGGGCTCAGCCATTCCGTCCGTGCGGCGCCTATGCCGAGCGCACCTTATGGCACATGCCAGCCTTTCCCATATGGCATACAAGCAGTTATGATGGTTGGATGAGAATGATCGAGTATAAGTACATGTATATGAAGACGACCGTTAGTATTGACAGGTCGTAGGAGCGTATGAAGATCTGCACGTAGAGGTAGATGCTAGCTTGTCCACTGGGAAAGTCGGACCGTGACACTCTACCATATCCAATTCGTGAGCGTCCTCGCCACGAACACCCCAAACGGATCTAGAAAGGCACGACGAGAGTCTTGCTGCTTCGCCCATACTCTGCAACGAGACTCTTTAAATTGCTAGTCCCCTCCTGATGGTTGAGAAACTCCTAATTTGGTGCATTTCTCCTCCATCCAACATTTGCTTGCACCACGTTTTTTTATCCGGATCATCCGCTCTTGGCCATGTGCCTAACCCCCTCTTGCGCCTGTTCGAGTCATTTTGCGCACTCCGCATGTACTCCTTTTGTTCTGCCTCTCTTGGGTCTTACAGGGTAGACGCCTTCCACATGCGCACTCGTTTGTTGTCAGGCTCCACGATGTTGAGTCATCCTTGCACTTTTCGGTCTTCCTCTTATTCTGCCTCTCTTGGGTCTTACGGAGGAGCCGGTCGTTTTGTGCTGGGCTCATCATCTGTTCAATATTTTTTGGCTTCAGCGTGGTCCTCTCTCGGAGACGGATACCGGCTCTGATACCACTTTGTCACGGGCTCAGCCATTCCACCCGTGCGGCGCCTATGCCGAGCGCACCTTACGGCACAGGTGAGCCTTTCTTATGTGGTATACAATCAGTTATGATGGTTGAATGAGAGGGATCGAATATAAATACATGCATATGAAGACGTCCGTTAGTATTGGCAGGTCGTAGGAGCGTATGAAGACTGGCACGTAGAGGTAGATGCTAGCTTGTCCACTGGAAAAGTCGGGCCGTGACATAAATCTTTGATTTTAATAAGTAAATTATATAATTAACCAAGAAAATAAAAAAGCTTTCCTAAGATTATTATTTTAATAACAAATAAATTATATACTTAAACCAATAAAATAAACAAGGTTTACTAAGTCTATTATTTTAATTACAAGTACCTTTTAGATTCAATTTGATGGTGACAAGAACAGAAACAAGAAGGCCAAGTGAAAACTTAACCGCGAATTTTTGTTTGGTTTATAGGTGATCCCCGCGTATTTGTACAATGGTAAAACCACAGTTTCAAGAAAAACGAAGAAGAGGCCGACCAAGAAAGGGAGCATCAACCTCCAAGAATAAGAACATGGATTCCAATAGAATTTCAGGCCTAAAGCAGCTCATCCAAGACTGCAGGTCGGATCCTTCCATTATCCACGACCCTTCTCTTTCTTTCTTCAAAGACTATCTCCACAGGTTTATTATCAACCATTCTTTCACTTCGTCTTTTTTCACTCCAACAAACCTTTACTGTCTCTTTTTCTCCTGATTCAGTTTAGGTGCCCGAATTCCTCAGGGATACAAATCGGTAAGTTTGAAATGCCTTAATCGATCAATTCATTACTGTAATTGAGTTCATAACTAGGATTTTTTGTTTAATGACAATGTTTCGTAATGAATCTTAAGCTAATTAACAAAATCTTAGTATGAATTCGTTTTGGTATTAACTAGAGTCAAGGCTGGTGTTTATATATTGCAGGGTTTGGTTAAGCTACTAGCTAGCTCTCTATATAGAGACTCTAGAATGTAATGATTTGCTGAAATTGTGAACAGGAGAGACATTGTGGCAACAAAACCGATCCTTCGACCAATGATGATGATGAATTTGTTGAGCCTCCTATTGAGTTGGACGATGCTGATGTTGTTGAACCGGATAACGATCCTCCTCAAAAGGTACATTTTAGGACTGACCAGCTCATTTTAGTACCTTTACGCTTATACAGAAAATGTTAGTATATTGATACTCTATTCAGATGGGTGACCCGACTGTTGAAGTTACCGAAGAAGGCCAAGAAGTTGCACGGTTAGAGAAGGTTAAAGCCATAGATGCGTTAGCTGAAGGTACGCAATTATGGTATTACCTTTAGAGTTGCTTGGTGCCAATACATTTTCTTTTAGGTTAATGAGCAAGTAGTGTTTGGTTTGCTGACTTTTTACTAAAAGTTAATTTTTAGTTCTTTTTTCGGCATTTATTGTTTAGGTTTAGCCTTTTATCTTCTTGATTTCTATGAACATTTACCTAGTTAGGTTTTAGTTTAACTTTATATGGTCGTTCCAACCTTAGAATTTGACTTCTCTTATTATGTACCAAACTAGATGGCTTATTGAAAATCATAACTTGGTATATTTGCTTGTATTAAGCTTATAAAGTGGTCATCAAGCCTCCCCTTAGTCTTGTTTATTGAGAGCTCATCACGGTTTCTGAAGCTATTTCTTGTCGCTTTTCAGGTAGGTTGGAAGACGCTGTAAATCATCTAACAGAAGCTATCATGTTCAATCCAGCTTCAGCAATCCTGTATGCAACTAGAGGTAACTCTACAAGTAATATTGAGTTTCAAATTTAGTCTGAGGGAAGTTAGAGGTCAATCTCTTATTGGTTCTGTTTTTTTTTTCCAAAGATATCGAATCAACCACATGTATTCGGCGTTGGGATTTTTTTTTTCTATTGGGCTTTCACATTTTGATATTTTAAGAACACATGCAAATAATATTAAGTTCTAAATGTATGATATATGCAGTTATAGTAAATTAGTGGTTGCGAAAATCCGGTTACGGGTTAAATTCGGGTCAGACAAAGTTTATAATAACTGAAACTGGCAGACCAGGGTTTGGGACACATATGTACGTCCAACAAGAATCCCGGGGTTGATTAATACAACCTGGAATCAACCTGTTAGACCGGAACCAACTTGTTTTAAACATATTTTTAATATTATTACTTTAACTCCACCTGACACTGATTTCCCAAACCGAATTATGTCCCAGATTAATCACTTTACAGTGTTCAAATCTAACTGTTTGTCTGAATGTCATACCAAACCTGATTTGATTTCAATTCAGACAATATTTCTTTGTCTGAAACCGAATTTCGTACACAAAACTCTTGTTACCACCCAATTTTTTCGGAGCCCGAATCTTAGACACATTTCATATAAGATATATAACTTACAAATGATTTCATTTCATGTTTCTCACTCTCGTTCTTTCGTTTTAGTTTGGTTCTGCTTTTTTTCCAAAGTCTCAATTGAGAGCAGAAGGGCTATCGAATTGGTTGTATTTTGAAAATGTTAGATCAAGAACCAATCCGATCCTAGAAAAACAATGAACTGAACCGAATAGCTTCGGTTGCCCGATTGTCTTGCACCCCTAGATACACCTGCTAATCTGGCATCTATATTTATATTCTTCAATGCATTAATCTCATGAAAACCTAAAATTGTAACTTTTCCCTTAACATTTATGCAGCTAACGTCTTTGCGCAGATGAAGAAACCAAACGCCGCCATCTGCGATGCTGATGCTGCTTTACAGGTGGATACCTTTATCTGTCCACATGTAAACTTAAATAGCAGTGGAAAACATTTTTTTGTTGTGTTTTGAGAAATCTGTCACCGTTAATAAAAATAAGGGTTATTTACTTGTACTAGATCAACCCGAACTCAGCAAAAGGATATAAAGTGCGAGGTATGGCAAAGGCCATGCTGGGTCTGTGGGAACAAGCGGCAAGTGATCTGCATGAAGCATCAAAGCTAGATTACGATGAAGAGATTGCCTTAGTTCTTAAGAAGGTGCTTGAATGAATTTCTTAATGATTTGGTCTTCTTAAGGATTGTTTATATTGATACTGTCTCTGCAGGTTGAACCCAACGTAAATAAAATAAAAGAGCATCGTAGCAAATGTGATCGTCTGAAGAAAGAAAGGAAACTGAAAAGAGCTGCACTCGAAAAGCAAAAACATAAAGAAGCCCAGGTATGTTAATCTTGGCATGTGAGCTCTAGAAACTTAACAATGCCTTTCTTTAGTATCCATAATCTTTGTTTAAAGGGGAATCCTTACCTCTGCCTTTTGGTACTAGTGGTAAATCAATGGTCTATACATATATCTAGTCATCTTTTCTTCTAAATGATGAAGCGTATTAAACTGGAAGTATTTTAACATTTAATATTATTTTTTTACCTCTGAAGACTGGAAGTTTCAATCATTTTGATATATTCAAATATTGATGCAGGATGAAGAGGCTTTGGGTGTTCTTAAGGCTGGTATGTCTTTTCGAGTATAATGAAAGGGTCAATGGTACAGAATTTAATGAAAGGATATAAACACTTAGCTGTCAAAATTCTTTTGACTTTTTTTTGTTACAGGGGAAGTGATTGACATACATTCGAAAAGTGAGTTGGATACAAAGATGAGTGCCGCACAAAAGATGTCACGGCTGGTTATTATCTACTTCACAGCAACATGGTGTGGCCCTTGCCGCACCATCGCTCCTGTATATACAAGCTTGGCCTCTCTAAATCCGAAAGTTGTTTTCTTAAAAGTTGATATTGAGGAGGCGAGTGATGTGGCTGCATCCCGTAACATTAGCAGTATTCCTACTTTCTTCTTCATGAAAAACGGAAAGGAGGTTGATCAAGTTGTAGGCGCCGATAAAAGCGTACTTGAGAAAAAGATAGTCCAGCATGCTGGCTAGTACTTAGGAGCTGATTCATAAATCTGGAGTTCGGTTCTTGATATTGTCTCTTATTGCTGTTCCATAAACCTGTAGTTCGGCTCTTGATATTGTTTCTTGTTGGTTAATTCAGACTTAATCTGGATTTTGGTTCTTGTATTGTCTCTTTTCCTGATTCATAGATCTGGAGGTTGGCTCTCTTGTTGGTTGTTTCAGACTTAATCTGGATTTTGGTTCTTGATATTGTCTCTTATTCCCGATTCATAAATCTGGAGTTTGGCTCTCGAAATTGCTTTTTGTTGGTGGTTGGGGTTGAGAAAAACCGAAAAAAACTCAAACCAAACCGAAATTTGTCGGATTGGTCCATTTAAAAATAATAATATTTGATTTTGATTTTTAAATTCCAAACCGAATATTATGTATAGTTGGATATCACTTCCAGCTCGTCATAGCAGTTGATAACTACTTAAGCTACTCGTTAAATATGTAGGTGTTCGAATCTCTGTAAGTAGCTTTGTAAAAACGCTTTATATATTATAATTTTTTAAAAAGTTTTTAAAATATATTATAATTTTTAAAAAAAAGTTATTTTTAACGTTTTTTATAGTAGAGTAAATAATCTATTAATTCTTTATTTGGCTTTATATATTTCTTTATAGTTTAGTATGATATATTTCTTTATTTTTTACACTTAAATGACAACATTATTATTGTGTGTTATTATATTAAAATTATAGCTATAATTCTATTATTATAAATATAAAAAATTAATAATTAGTTTATATTATATATATATATATTTTTAAAATTCTTCAACTAAAAGAATAATTCGAAAAAAACCGAACCGAATCACACCGAACCGCACGCACCGATCCAAATCGATGCTCAAACCGAAAAACCGATCGAAACCGATCGAAACCGAAAAAACCGAAACAAAATAAACTGATATTATTTTAATAAATCGGTTAAATAATTTATAAACCGAATTACTTCGGTCTGGTGTGAATATATGTCAAAAAACCGACCGAAACTTGTTTCATACTTGACTATCAAATGTATTCTTATGGTTTCAAAGATTATTGTCAAATTGTGAATTATGGCTAAGTAATGTGTCTACAAAAAATATAATCTGATTTTTTTCTTCATCATTATTTATTTTAGATCATTATTATTTTTATTTTTAGAGTTCATTGTTTTTCTGGTATTATTTTTCAATAATTTATTATAATAATAATAATAATTATTATTATTAGTAACCAAAATTAAAATTTATTTCACTAACTTTGTTTTACATATAGGCCCATAGATGAGCTCCATTAATACTAATGAATAAACACAAACATTCAAAATGCAAAAAAAGGCGGTTATCGCGCTTGCGAAACCAATTTTTTTTGCTCAAAATTGGAATTCAATCGAGAGGAATGAGACTGAGATGGAATGGAGAGGAACCGAGTAGAACCTTTGATAATTGAAGACACAACCTAGGCTAAATCAAGAAATTGGCAAAATAGCTCGAGAGATTTTGATGCTAGAAAAACAATGAGATAAATTTCAAGTCTTGATGAGTTGAAAAATACTGGATGGATGATTGAGAGACCAGGGGAGATGAGATTTCATCAAAAGAAGAGAATTATGAGCACAAATGGATGATTGTGTACAAGCTAGAAACAGAGTTGTAATGAGACTCAAATGTTGGAGAAGATTGTGAGAAGGATTACCTGAACAAAATTTAAGTAAAAAAGAACATTATATTTTGGAAAAGGTGAGTAATCTCATAGAAATTAATTGAAACAAGAAGAATAAAAGATGAAATAGAATCATATATCTTTAATGTTTAAATAAGTCTTTGGTTGAGGATAATTCCAAACCGTCTAGAATAACAATAAATTTTAAGGTGGTTTGGTAGATTGGTAAGATTCATATATAGCTTTTGTTTGCATTTCAAGGTCCACTTTGCTAACCAGTTAGCAACTCGGTTCTGCTCTGTGTAAATATGACTGATTGTTGAAGTTGAGGTTATTAGATTCGTGCTACAGTCTATAAGAGCAGTAAGAAACCAATGAGATTTATAACTTATAAGAATAACATATATGAGTCTATCTCTATATCAATAGCATGGTTAAAACATAGAATAAGGCCATCCAGTAGGGCTCTGCATTCAGTATAAATTTTAATTTGTTTTCGATAGGTTCCACTTATAACAGCTATTATATCACCTTTATGGTTTCTTATAATTACACCACGAGAGGATTCACCATTAGATAGCCAGCTGCCATTTGTATAAAGCTTATATTTATCACCAATAGGAGGAATCCAGCTAGCAGAGATAAGCTTTCTACGAGAATTTAGGTGATTGAAGAGATGAGGTCGAAAGCAATATCATTTTCATTGACCCAATGATTTCTTTTAAATAATCCAGATTGATATAAGTTAATGAGAGTTCTATTGACTCGAGTAATAATATTCCTAGCTGATTTTTTTCCTGGTTGAATTTAGTATTATTTCTAGCTTTCCAGATACTCTTGGTAATGATAGGTGGTAGAATTGTACATGAATGGATGTCATTAGGAGAAGATCCAAACCAGCTGTTAATGATGTGGTGGATTGTCATGTGTTGGCCAATTCTGAGTTTGAATAAGCATAAAAAATATCTCAAAACCTACCAATCTATTTCACACTCAAGCAAAAACATGATTAATAGTTTCAAGATTCTTACAGTGCTTGCATGTTGATGCTAAGATGACGTGTCTGTGTTGCATGATGTTATATGTTTGAATGTAATTGTGATGGAGCTTCCAAAGTCAGCATGAACAGTTTTTTGTTTAGTCAGCATGAACAACTAGAGTTACACCAGCTATCCAACCAAAATTCCATATTTCATTTCCCAAACTGCCAAAATATAAAATTCTCAGCTATATGTCTCATATTCAGAAGTCTTTTCCAAGTGTAGGAACTGTTTGGTGTAGGTTTAGTCTGCATAAGATGCTTGTTTATGAAATATTTTTTGTGCATGTAGTTAGCCCAAAAAGAGTTATTTTTCCTGAATTTGTGCCAAGCTTACAAGAGAATGCAAGTTGCATGTCTTCTAGGTTTCTAAGGTTTAATCCTCCTTCATCATAAGGCAGGCATAATTTTTCCCAAGTAGACTAGTGAATAGCTTTGTGATCTTCAAAGAGACCCATATATAATTGCTATATATTCTTTCGATTATGTTATTCACAAATTTAGGGAGATGAAGAATTTTCATATGATAGTAAGGAGTAACATTAAGAACAAATCGAATGAGAGTCAGCCTGCCTCCGTAGGACAAAAGAAGCTTGTTCCAATCATGCGTTTTCTTTCTAATCTTTGAAATGTGATCCTCAAACTAGTTAACTTTGATTCTATTTTTGATGTTGATACCCAAATAGTTTAATGGAAGCCTCGTCATATTGAAATTAGTGTTGATCTTGAGAATATTAATCCTTGAAGGAGAGATTCTTTTAGAAAGGATAAAGGTAAACTTTTCTTTGTTAATGGTCTGACCAAATGCTTCTTGATATGGTTTCATGTTGTTGTTTAGGCTTCAAAAGCTAGATGTAGATCCATTGGTGAATATCGCAATATCATCAACACAATAAGCAAGATATCCAGGTGGAACCAGTATTGTTGAGTCTATTACTAATGTCTTGGGTATATAGATGGTTTAAGCTTCTGATTAGAACTTTTTCAGCAAGGATAAAAGGGCTTAGGGATAACTGATTTCCTTGTCTCAATCCAAGAAACCTTTTGACTTTCAATTAATAATAACAGAGAATGTAGCTTTACTAGTGACACTTTTGATAATGTCAATGAATGCTTGATTAGAACCAAATGCATTAAGGACCTGATATAAGAAGGGAAGGGAAAGCTTGTCATAAGCTTTAGTCATGTCAGCTTTATTATAAGGTTGCCCCCTCTGTTTTTCTTGTTTAAATTATGGATGCATCAGGAGAATATTATATTGGATCTCTTTTCCTTTTGCGAAGCCACTTTGCTATTTAGAAATGATATTTATGAAGAATACCAGAAAGCATGTCGTTTATAAGTCTCGAAAGACTTCTGTTGGAGACCGTGCACAAATTGATGAGTCTAAAATCACTATAGAATTGAGGGTTGTATTTCTTAGGAATGAGGCTAATAGTTGTAACAAAAATTCCTTGCGGATCATATTCCCCTCTAAAGAAAGCTCTAACAGCATTGCAAAGATCCTTAACAATAATTGACCAACTACTTTGAAATTATTTTGCATTAAATCCATAAACTCCAGCCATACTTGTTAAGTTAAGGGCTTGGATAAAGTTGAAGAATTATGTATCAGTATGGGTTAACATTAGTAAAGTGTTGTCCTCAAGAATAATAAGATTGTGGATTATGTCTTGCAGGTTATGTATTATTATGGAGTTTTTATGGTCAGAAAAGAAAGATCTAAAGTGATCAACAACAGATTCACTCAAGAAATTAGGGTATTCAATTCATGTATTATTCACTTTAATCTTGTGAATGTGATTTCTTCTTGTTTTTGTTTGGAATAGTTATGAAGAGCAGTTGAGTTGCGATCACCATTACGAGCCTAATTAGTAGGTCGATCTTTAATTTATTTTGTTATTTAAGTTTCGATTTGTATATACAATTGAATTGGTTCCTTTGGTGGTTTAGTTGTAGAAAACTGTACAGATTGATAAAACCATCTAACTAGCAATTCAAATTTATCTTTTCGTGAAAAATGATCTAAAAGGCAAGCAAATGAATAACTATCAGGGATTGGATGAAAATACTTTGTGAACTTCAATTCCATTTCGGGCACCATGTCTACGCATACAAAATTTGATCTAAATTCATTCATATGCATGGCAAGATTAGCAATCGTGAAAAGGGACAAATGAGCATTAGGTTGATTTTGTGAAGAAAAGGTTTGAGTGTTATCTTTAAAAAGTTTTAAAAATCTTAACATGTGTGCACAATATTTCCAATGTTCTTTGTCAATTGGTGTTTCAGGATAAGATGTATTATAAAGCGTCATAATCTCTTCTTTCAAAACATGCGCACGTGCAAGCATTGAATAAGTATAATTCCATCTAGTTTCGACATCTAATATAAGTTTCTTATATTGTTTCCCATTTGAAGTAACAAGGGTTTTAAAAGCTCTTTTTTTAGCAGCGGATATCGTGCAAAATAAGATCCCATTTTTTATAGGGGCAATATAATCACCCATAACCTTATGTATTCCGTCTTTCGCAATTAATTGAAGTACATGGCATAAACATTTGGTGTGAAACAATTTTGGAAAAGCGGGATTGCAATCTTGTATAAGCAATTTTATAGCATTAATATTAGAAGATGCATTATCCAACGAAATAGACATAATCTTGTTTTTAATGCTATAAATAATCATGCATTCAACCATACTCTCCCTAATTAATTGTGCGTTATGCTTCCCAATAGATTCAAACCATATAATTCTCCTTTGGAGTACCCATTCGGCATCCATCCAATGAAGGGTAACACATACCATATCAAAATCAGTAAAAGTAGCTATGTCACTAGTAATCGAAACATTCCATGACAAAGTTAGCATAGTTTGAATAATGCTTTTTTTTCTTTTAAAATAATATTTAAAGGCTAGCGATCGCAAAGAGCTACGTGGAATGCGTTTTGCCTGTGGGTTTACCCCAGCTTGCATCCAATTTTCGTATCTCCAAGAATCCCCAAAACTAAATGGTTGTAAACTACCGACTGCATAAATCATTGTTTCTTCCCTATACGTATCGTGGTTAAACTCAAAAGGAAGACCTGTTTGAGGGTTCATGTAAACATTATTTGGGTTAGGTTTTGTAGGATCATATACTTGATGTTTCAGTAAATGTTTTACCATAGTGCTAGTGCCCATAAATCTATTTCCACTTACGTGAAGATAACATTTTTTGCACTCGTTACAAATACTAGATGAACCATCTTTTGATGGAGTATAGTGTTTCCAAATCCAAGATGTTTTCTTACGAGATCTCGACCCACCACTTGTACTTCTACCACCACTTTCGTGGGAGGAGAGTGTGTCAACGTGAGGGAAGTCTGTAGAAAATTCATCTATGGTATTGAGATCCACATTAGCGGGTGGGTGAGCATTAGTATTTCTACGTTTTGAATTCATTTTAAAAGTAATAACAATTTTTTTTAATATGCAATAAAATACTAATGGAAACTAATTAATATTGCAAATAATAAAATCTAAATTTAGACTAAGAACAACTAAGAACAACTAAATTTAGACTAATAACAACTAAGAACAACTAATAAAATTAAAATTAAAACAACTAATTTAAATAACTAAAACAAGTAAATAACTTGATAAATTATACGAAGCTCTTAATTGAGCTATTATAATGTTATCCCAACGTTATTTAAGTATTTTTATCAAATAGAAACAATTTGCGGAAAAACAAAAATCAAACAATTTCGAAAGTAGAAGTAGAATATGTAAAATAAGTAATTATAGTTTTCTAGAATATTTCGAATAGGTAGAGAGATTTAGAGATAAGTAGAGAGTTGTTTGTGAGGTGTGAGTATTGAGTTGGGGTCTCCTCTATTTATAAAGGAGACAAAAAAAAAATCTAAAATTTTAAAAAAAATTCTGGACCATCCGGGGCATCCGGACGAAATGTCCGGATGCCCAGATAGCAAATTCGGGCCATCCAGAGATCGATCCGGATGGCCCGGACCTCTACGGCTAGTTGAATTCAACTAGCCGTTTAATTCATCCGAGGCATTCGGAGATTCGTCCGGATGCCCCGGATGAATTAAACAGCTAGTTAAATTCAACTAACCGTTTAGTATTCGAACGTGCGGACCATCCGCACGCCTGGCCGGATGGTCCGCACGATGACGTCATCCATGACGTCATCCAACGGCTAATTGAAAAAATATATATAATTTTTTTCCTATAAATACTACCTATTTCCTATTCTATTTTTCACACACCACTACTAATCTATCTCTTCTCCACTACAAATCTATCTCTTCTAACCTACACTACACTTCTCTAAATGATTTTTATAATTTTCAAACACTATTTTAAATTTTAGGTTTCGCTAAATGTCTTCGAGAAGATCAAAGAAAGCCCGTCATGGTGGATGAGTTGAATCATCCTCGAGACGAAGGAGAGATGCCGAAAGAGTTTTGGTGTATGAAGAGATGGAGGTAACGGAGAGCGCGACTATCGAACATCATGGCGAAGGGGAGGTTCACGTCCGTAATCCGGAAGCAGGACGAGCTGAACCAAAATTTGGGTGGGTATGTATTTGGACTACGATGAACTGATCGAAGTAGAGGGTATGCAAAAAAAAAAAATCAAACTTATTGAACCTACTAATGGCCTAGGTTGGATGGCACTAGCTAGATTCAATTGTGATTAGTATATAGAACTAATACGCAAGTTTTATGCCACTACACAATTAATTGAGAATGATCTAAATGGTAGAGGTTTAGGAATGAATTGTTTGATTGATGGTAAACCCTATAGTTTTTTTGAAACTGATTTCGAAGATCTTTTTTTTCGTTCCAACCCGTGATATATATACCGGTGATAAATTACCTTCCATCACTTATCCTTCTCCGGGCTGGGGTGCTGATTGGCCTATGTCTTACGAAGAAGCAGTAGAGCTTCTTACTTGTCATGGTGCGGATGCTCCGAGAATTAGTGGTAAATTTCGAGCCACGCGAAGTAATTTGGATGCTAATGGGAAATTAGCTTTGAAATTGGTAAATAGTATATTTTTCCCCCTAGTAACAATGATTCGCAGCTTTCATATATTCAAACATTTGTAATTGCTTTTATCGTCCGAAATCAGGGAAGAATTGGTTTACCTAGCTTGATGATTCGAAATATGGCTACGAGGTGTGGTACGAATAAACTACCTTATGGGATGATAGTGAGTTACTTGCTTGTTTCGAAAGGAGTTGATGCGTGTATGTACACTCCGATGAAGGTGAGGTCGACTAGTGCTATATGTAGAAACTCTTTGCGTTTGCAGGAGATATACTCTTGGGATGGAGAGTTGATGTCGAAATTGGAGGCATGGATCCACCATAGGCCCGAGTTGAATCAGGTATGGACTGCGAACGGTCTTACAAAACTGCCAAATCCACCTACTCAGCATCAACTTTAGGCTCAGACGCCTTTCGATCCAAATGCTATTGGTGGTTCTTCTGGAGTACCGCGACAAGAAAGACGAACCGATCCCGAATTTGCTAAGTATTCGCATGAGCACCATATGGATTATATACACTTTGCGCATACTCAACAAATGGAATGGCATCGTGAATTTACAAATTGGCAAACTCAATTTCAGAATCGGCGGGGGGGGGGGGGTAAATGACCAGCTTAGCCAGATACAGCAGTGGCAAGTAGGGGTGAATGATCAACTTGGTCACCTCCAGCAGTGGCATGGTCAATACGAGCAGTGGCATCATGGACAAGATCAATGAAATGAGCGATTTGCAAACTCTCAAGCCGAACAGTCAGAGTATATGCGACAGATGATGGAGAACATGCATTTGGAAGGTCCACCACCTAACAACAACAACGATGAAGCTCCTTAGTTTTTTGCATTTGATTGTCTTAAACATTATCGTTGTAATGTTTTTCTTTTTTATTTGATTGAACAACTATGTTACTTGTTTGATTTTTATTTTTAATGAATTGTTTGTTTTGCTTCTATTTTTTTATTAAATGTTATTTAAATCACTTTCGCTTTCGCTTTCAATTTTTATTTTGTTATTTACAAGTAATTTAAGTTTATGCATATAATTATACAATTCTAAAAAATTTAAATTTAAACTTCTAATATTGAATAGTTGAAAAATACAATAAACTATATAATTCATCTAACCATAAACACTTCAAGCTAGAAAGAATCTAAAAAATCACCTAATAATTTAAAATTAGAATACAATTATATGTCTAATAGCTATATATTATTTAACATGTACCTAATATTAAATATAACATCTTAAATATCTAGTATGTTCAAACAATACACAAATCATTTTTACAATTATATTGTTTACGATATCTTGTTTAAGACAATCAAATTTTTATTTTTATATTTTTACAAATATTGAAAGTTGTAATCAAAATACAATTAGATGTATATATTTTATTTAATATCTACCTAATATCAAAATACAATTAGATGTATATCAAAATCAAATTACAATTTTTGTTTTAGAATGTAATTGCTTGATTATAAAATTTCGATTGAAATGATAACATATTTAAATTAAAATACATTAAATAGCATAATTAACTCGTTTATATGGTACATATATCAATTATTGAAATTAGATTCAATTAACACTTACAAATTAATTTAAAATAACATTATAAAATATTTTGATAAACGGTTCCTAAATGGTTTGTCTGGTGGTTTGAACTGGTGGTTTAACTGCGAAACTGGCCCATTAGGACTGCAAACCGGCAGGACTGCAAACCGATATGACCGCATAAGGAGTAAACCGGCAAGACCGCAAACCGCCAGGACCGCAAACCGTTAGGACTGCAACCCGCCAGGACCGCAAACCGTGGTTCTCTGTTAAACGGTTCCGATGGTTCGCGGTTCAAACCGTTTACCACCCCTACCCACACTACACTCTTTATCTTTACATCCACGTAAAAAGTTTGAACCCACAAACATTTGCATATACAAAGACTCAAAATCGTCATTTGTGACTGTTAGAGATATAAGGCCTAAGCCCATTAGCCCATATAGTTTATCTATAAATAATAGATTTAGACTCTATGTAATATACACTTTCTAATAATCAGAAACCCTAGCCGCTTATTGGCGACTACTTCTTCTTTTATCTATATTTGTTTCTTAACATGGTATCAGAGCCAGGTTTAGATCTTGAAGTTTTCGTGTCTTCTGCTGTGCTGCCGGGAAGTTGTTTTAGCTGTCCACCGAAATTTTTGTAGATCTACCAGGTATTCAATTTCGTAGTAGTATTGGATTTCGGTTTGGAATTGGATTTATTTAGAAATCTTGGATTTGTTCGACAATTTTGGATTATGTATTGATATTGTTTTGGATCTGCTTTTGTGTGATTTACAATATTTTTTAGCTTGTTTTTCGATTGGATTTTTGTTGGAAATTTCGATCTGTTTTTCTTCAGAATAGATATAGTTTTCGGTTTTCGGATCTGCTGTGTGCAGCTCCAATAAAACGGTCTGATCGAAAGGAAAACGATGTCCGTTTTTACTGAATTTTGGAGATCATGTTCAAGACATCCAACCCTTCAATATGACCGGTCGGATTATGATTCTGTGCTACGGTTTGGGAGAAATCACAACTAGAACAGTGTAGCAGTCTTGTTGGTAAAACCGTGAATTCAAATTGATTTTGATTTTGGAAATTTAAAATTGGCAATTAGAAATTGGAAATTAAATTTAGTTTGGTTTTTGGATATTAGTTTGGTATTTGGATTTGAGATTGGATATTTTTGGGTATTTGGCATTGAGATTTCGTGTGGATTTCGTTTTGGTGTTTAGATGTCGTTCTTCGTTTATAGATTTCGTTTAGCTTCGTTTGAAGTTGTTTGGATTCGTTTTGGCTTCGTGTGGATTCGTTTGGCTTGGTTTGGCTTGGTTTGGATTCGTTTGGATTTGTTTTGCTTTGTTTTGGATTTGTTTAGCTTTGTTTTGGATTTGTTTGGCTTTGTTTGGATTCGTTTGGTTTCGTTTGGATTAGTTTGGCTTCGTTTGGATTCATTTTGACTTCGTTTGGACTTGTTTGGCTTTATTTTGGATTCGTTTGGATTTGTTTGGCTTTGTTCTGGCTTCGTTTGGCTTGGTTCGGCTTCGTTTGGATTCGTTTGGACTTGTTTGGTTTTGTTTTGGCTTTGTTTGGCTTTGCTTGACTTCGTTTAGATTCGTTTGGTGTTTGGATTTCGTTTGGATTAGTTTTGAGTTTTGGAGTTTGGAGATTGGAGCTTGACGATTGGAGTTTGAAGATTGGAGCTTGAAGATTGGAGTTTGATTTTTTGGGTTTTGACGTTTCGATTTTGGTTTTGATGTTTTGTTTTGATTCGTTGATGTGTTAAATTTTGTTTATTTATTTATTTTGTGTAACAAACTCACCATGCAAGAATAAGCATTGCGAGTTTGAGAGAGGGTGTTAAATATATAAGGCCTAAGCTCATTAGCCCATATAGTTTATCTATAAATAATAGATTTAGACTCTATGTAATATACACTTTCTAATAATCAGAAACCCTAGCCGCTTATTGGCGACTACTTCTTCTTTTATCTATATTTGTTTTTTAACATGGTAAGAAACAAACATGATTTAGACTCTACCATCTTCTTTTATGTTTTCACCTTGATGTAATAGGTTTGGTCAGGTGGTCACTGTTAGAGATATATGGGCTAATGGGCTTAGGCCTTATATCTCTAACAGTGACCACCTGACCAAACCTATTACATCAAGGTAAAAACATAAAAAGTATACAGGTTAGGGTTGGACCCCACGACACTCTCTATCTTTACATAACGTAAAAAGTTTGAAAGTATGAACATTTACGTACTCAATGACTTTGAGTCATCCTTTGTTACCACATGGGAAAACATGCTATTTGCGCTATAGGTGGTACAACAACAATTTACTATATATATTTTTAGATTTGGTCGGTTTCGCGAAATGGGACAAATCGAAAACCGACCGTATTTAACGCGGTTTGAAATATAAAAATCGAAATGATCAAACTGACTTATTTTGGTTTCGTTCGGTTTGGTTATTGCTCACCTCTAGTGAGAAGTAATGGGTATGATATTTTTCATAGTGAAATGACGGAAATGAAGGAAATGACCGTAAATTAAACACATCGCTTAAGAATTGACTCTCGTACTATGTCAAGAATACATAAGTGTGAATAAGATCTCACTTGTTAGTATGATATTGTATGTTTTGGGTTAGAGAGCCCTCACAGCTCTACTCTTGGATGTACTCTAAGAAAACCTTATACGGTTGAGGTGAGATATTTTATTCACTTATATATATTATTTTCAGTTTAGGCTACGTGAGACAGTTGATCAAATAAATGATTGATTTTATTATTTAAAAATATGTATAACGAATAATAATAAATAGTATTTTTGACAAAAACTTAAGCATAATAATAAATATTGAATAAATTATATATTTTTATAAAATAATATTAATTTTAAAACACAAAAAAATAAATAAAAACAAGTTTAAACATTATATAATATAACATATACAATATAGCTATGTCTTAAATATATTAAAAAAATTGATATATTATATAAGATATAAAATATTTTATTTATATAAATAAAAACATATAATATATATGATATAGACTATATTTTTTCCCAAACATAAATATATCACATTTTATTTATATAAATAAACAACTATCAGTATCTTTTGAACGATACATTATATAATGCATAATATATATAGAGGACTGTTAATGGTTCCGTAGAACCGGAAACCGAATCGGAACCGAACCGATAAGAATCGGATCGAGAATCGGACCGAACCTTATCAGTCAGGTTCACGTAGAGCTGTCAATTTTGGACACGACCTGTAAACCCAACACGAACACGACCCGAAATTTTAGGGTTAGAGACCCGATATTTCAGACCCGATGCAATTAAGACACGACACGAACCCGACTCGAAAAAAAATGGGTCGGGTTCGGGTTGGGTTCGTGTCACCCGAAACTGACCTGTAAAACCCGAAAAGACCTGTAAACCCGAAACTGACCTGTAAAACCCGAAAAAACCCGTAAACTCGAAAAGACCCGTAAACCCGAAAAGACTCGTAAACCCGAAACAGACTCGTAAAACCCAAAAGACTTGTATACCTATAAAATAAAATACTAAAAACATTTAATAAAATTTTATTAATAAAATAATTTTATTTTAAAAATTTGACCTATAAATTAGAACACCAAAAATACTTATCAAACTTTATTAATGAAATAATTTTATTTTAAATTTAAAAGATATAAAATAGATAGTATACTTAGATAAGTATATGAGGGGGGGACAAATGATGGTTCACATGTTTGCTATAAAGTTTTGAATTTTGTTTTCACGTATATTAATAAAGTTTTGAATCTTTCATATTGTATATAGATTATAATATTAAGAATAAAAAATGGAAATGATTTATTATTTAACAGTTTTTTTTATTTGATTCGTGTGAGTTTGCTAAATTTATTAATAGATATTGAATGCATCCACTCTTGTTTTGTGGGATGAATCGATTTACAATTCTAGTGGTTATTTGTTAAGAAGTGACAACTTAGTGGTTATTTGATATTTTCTGAAATTTATTGAATTTATCTCATGTATTTTTTTCATTGTTTAGGTGAGATGGCAAACCCATCATCACCATATATTTTACGGTAAAATAACTTCGCCGGAGATAGTAAAGTTGGTGTAAATATATGAACTAAGCGTATCTTGACTTTATATAAATATAGTGGACCAATAAAATTTCAAAAGGGAATGTAGCTCAAATGGTAGAGCGCCCGCTTTGCATGCGGGAGGTACAGGGTTCGATCCCTTGTATCTCCATTTATTAAGTTTTGCCTTTACCCAAAATTCGTGTCAAACAGGTCGGGTTCGTGTCAAACGGGTGTTTCGTGTTGGATACAATTTCGTGTCGGATACAATTTCGTGTCAAACAGGTCGGGTTCGGGTCCAACAGGTTTTTAGCAGGCCGAGTTCGGGTCTTTGAACCTGACACGAATTTCGGGTTCGGGTCGGGTTCGTGTCACAGGTTCTAAGATACAATTTCGTGTCGAATACAATTTCGTGTCAAACAGGTCGGGTTCGGGTCCAACAGGTTTTTAGCAGGCCGAGTTCGGGTCTTTGAACCTGACACGAATTTCGGGTTCGGGTCGGGTTCGTGTCACAGGTTCTAAAATTTCGGGTTGGTCAAACCCGACACGAACACGACCCGAAACCCGAAATTGACAGCCCTAGGTTCACGAAACCGATAAGGAACTGAAATAGTAAAACCGATAAGAAACCGGACCAATTAAACCGATTCAGAACCGATCGATAAAATAAATAAGATAATAGTTACGTTTTTTTTGGATTTTTTATATGAAATTAAAAAAATAAATTTATTATATTTATATAGATGAACGATTCCATCAATTTTTTTATATCCAAAAACCAACAAAATCCATAATGCATGCTTGACTAATGGTTTGTGCACTGTATTACGTTAATAATAAATCGATTCAAATAAATTTTGATCGTTTAGAAAAAAAAGAGTACAGGTTCCGCCATATATATCAAATACAAGCAATAATCTCAACGTTGTATTTGAAAATAGTAAAAATGCTTTAAAAATGTCTTTTACTTCGATCCCACATTGATATATTGGAAATAAGGAACCACCCACGAATTCTATATAACGGAACACAGCCTATTTCGTAAGTTACCTCCTAAGAAATCCTATTAAAAGAAATGGAAACATAGCCCACAAACAAATTGTAGGGTTCTACAATTAGTTTAAATTTTTACTAAGAAGCTGTTATCGCTTCGGTTAACCGGATTGGACCGAACCGAACCGATTCTTATCACGGAACCGAAATGTTACCGGTTCGGTTCGGTTCGAACCGATAACAACTCTATATATATACACTATGAAACATTATCTTACATCGGTTCAGTATTTTAGTTTTATTATGCATAGGAGACATATAATTTATTCCAATCCTTTTTTGTGTTTTAGTTATTCATGTCGAGTGTCATTACTCAATAAATATTCTTATTAGATTCAAAAAATTTAGTTCAACAAATCATCTCCAACATTCAATTTTAAAATAATTAATGATAAGTTTTTTTGTTTTTTATTTCTAAGAAACATACAATTTTTTTTAAAAAACTATAAATTAAATTTGTGTTTGTTTTCGGTAGGTTCTAAGGTAGACTAATATTGTTCAGTGTCGAGAATGGGTTTTAAACTCCATATATGCACAATTTTGACCATCAAATTGGTGGAATCGAGTCAAAGTATAATATTTTTTACTTGTGTTCGTTGCTAAATTTCTAAAGACGAAGATGAAAAAATTCACCATAAAAAAATTCACAATTGAATTAGACAATGTTTCACAATTGAAATTATATCAAGTTTCGCAAATGCAATTACAGTGGGTTTCGTAAATGAAACTATACCAAGTTTTGCAAATGTAGTTATACCATGTTCCACCGTTGAAATTATACCAAGTTTCACAGTTGAAGTATTAACAAATTTTGCAACTTAAATAATAAAGATTTTTAAAAAGTATGAAAATTTACGTCGGGCCTATCCTATTATGGGAAAGGGTTCTATCATCCGAGCTACATCTCCTTTGATATCAATTTTGAAACCTAAGCAGGCGTTCTATTTTCTTTACTAGAATCATGTTAAAGAAGTTGATGCTCTTCACCAGAGCCTGACGGATCCATTCATTGATGTTTTTGTTAGATAAATTATATATTTCATGTTTCAAATTTGATACCAAAAGAGATGTAGCTCAGATGGTCAGACCTTTTCTTAACATAAGGGAGACCTAAGATCAAATTTCTGTATTTTATTGATTTATTATATAAGTTGTGAAACCTGTTATAATTTGAACTACAAAATCTGGTATAATTGTATTACGAAACCTGATATAATTAATATTAAAAATCATGTAATATTTATCACAAATGGTTCATACACTAAAATAGAATAAAAAGACAAAAGAAAAAGAACGCAAGATTTTAGTGTGGCTTGACAATAATGTTTACATCCACGGACACTACCAAAATAAATAGATTCACAATAATTAAAGAAGGCTATAGATTTTAGTGTTTTCTTTTTTAATAACCCCAAAAGTCTAATTATAGGGGATTAAACAAACAACATATAATAATTGTCTAGATAATGGGCATAATAAGCATAATAACCCGAAAATTATACAATAATATAAGAATCGATATGAAGACATGAATGAGAGAATCAATAAGGAAACAAATCACCATGTAGACAAAGCTACAATATCATGCAATATGAAACCTTTAACATATGTTATATCATGACGTGTATACATCAGGACGTGTATACATTATAACGTACATGATATTTTCAACTATACATGAATATGAAACCTTTAACATATGTTATAAGTCAGCAGCGTCTTTGGCCGATTCTACTACAGAAAACTTGAAATTAGTAGCAAACGGGATGCTAAATACCTTCACATCAAACATGTTGAATCGTCACAACATTTTATCAATGTAGCATTCTTTGAGGCAAGTGTAACGATCCTACGGTTATGTCCCTGTCAATCTAGCCCTATAATTTTATTTACTTTGCCCATATCTTTCATTTCAGACTCGACACTAAGCTATCGTTATCTTCAAAATTACGTGACATGATACAGACAACAATAAGCATATAATCTCTATACAATAACAAGTAAAGATAAGAATCATGTGATATTTTCTGATGGTCTATACAACTACCATATTGACTCATTGTGAGCCCATTTGACACAATAAATGTATCAAATATTTTGTATAATTTATGGGGTGAATGTTTCGACCTATATAGTGAATTCTTCAGCAAACAATCCTTACTCTTCATTTTAGCTTTGATAATTCCTCTGGTTATCTCATGTAGATTTGTTCCTCTAATTCACCACTTACAAATTTATTTTTCATATCCAATTGCTCAAGATCTAAGTTTTTCAAAACTACCATGGCTAACAAAACCTGAATCAAACCATGTTTAACCACTAGAGAAAATATTTCAATAAAGTCGATTCCTTCCCTTCAAATAAAACCCTTAAAGACCAGTATTTTATTGAATCGAGGTGCCTCAACCCCGTGTTACTTTTTTTTCTTGAATACTTATTTGCAACCTACTATTTTATGTTATTTAGTAAAATTAATAAATTGTCATGTTTGATATATATAAATAGATTCAATCAACTCCCCCATAATATTAATCCAACGATTTGTTTCTGAACTCGCTATAGCTTCCCCGCAGATACCGAGGTCATCCATCTCAACTTCTTCTGTAATTGATATAAAGTATGAGACTAAATTTTCAATATATATTTAGTGGTTTATTTATCTGCCTGGTGTTATGCTATAAGGTTATTGTTTTTGTTCGGAACCCATCATCGTCAGTATCATCTAATGCTGACACTTCAAATTTTGATCACGGATCCACCTCAGAACTATTAGAATTGTTGGA
Organism: Limnanthes douglasii subsp. nivea; assembly: GCA_036936605.1. Classification (NCBI taxonomy): domain Eukaryota; kingdom Viridiplantae; phylum Streptophyta; class Magnoliopsida; order Brassicales; family Limnanthaceae; genus Limnanthes; species Limnanthes douglasii. The sequence goes on from JAUPFV010000005.1 coordinate 92,816,849, forward strand.
CATGTTATGAACCAATTATGCTTCAAGTTCCACTTGTTTACTCATAATTGATCACGATTCTACTATTTACCTAACATCATTCAGACTTTATGACGAAGTAGACTCATCAAAATTCACGTCCTTACTGATGAGAAAACTAGAGAATTAGTAGCGGTACACCACAACTTATATATTTTCACTACAGTTGCATATCCTAAAAGCATGCACATGTTTTTACCTTAACTCAAGTTTAACATCTCTCAAACAATCAATAGTTGTTGATGAAGACCGATTCGGCAAGTAACAAGTCGTATTAATAGCTTTCATTAAAAATTATTTTCATATACCATAATGTAAGGGTATTTTTGTGCCTTATCACAAAATATTATGTTCATTCTTTCTGTGAATTCATTATGTTTTGTATTAAATATGTATAATGACGTATTATTTCCTAAGTATCGTATACCTCATTAAATTCTCGAGTGTAAAAATCTAACTCATTAATTTTTCAAGATGCTTGATATTTTCCACGTTTGCTTCTCAATAATTGTCTTCTATTTTATAAAGATAAATGTCTCTTATATTTTGTTTTGAAAATAAAACCCACACTATCCTTGAATAGTCAATGATCAGACTCATGTAGTATATGGCTTCACTCTATCATAGAGTTCTGTTTGAGCCTGAAAGGTCTGAGTGAATGTGATCATTGTCCTTTTAGTTTTTTTTATTACCAAATTAATGAATTTCACTCTAGTTTGCTTGCTAAACGCATAATGTTCATAAAATCCTAATAATTTTTCTTGATATCATTTCAAAAAATATTTATTTCTAAAAATAACTAATTATCTTTCAAATATAAATGGTTCATAATTGATTTTTTGAGAAGTTCCCCCAACTTCTTCCAGTGAATGCAGTGTTATTCTCATCGTTAATCTTGCAAAGAACATTGTGCGATTTTCTCTTTATTAAGCCATCCCTATAATTGTCTTTAATCTTCCCATTTTATGATCCTAAGGATCATATAATATTTTATGATGATATACACAACAGTCACATGAACTCATTGTGAACCCATTATGATATCATGCATATATCAAATCGTTTGTACACTGAATAATACAGTAGACAATTTTTGTCCTCCATTTTGAGTTTGATAAATCCTTTTGGTTATCTCATGTAGATTTGTTCATACAATTCACCATGTAGAAATTCGTTTTTCACATCCAACTTCTCAAGATCTAAGTCTTGCAAAAATAATATAGTTAACAAAACCCGACTCAAATCGTGTTTTACAACTAGAAAAAAAATAATCATTGAAGTTGATTCTTCCTCTTTTAGTAAAACCCTTAAGGGTTACCTTGAATTGATGTGTCTCAACCCATGTGTTATAATTATTTTCCTTGAATAACCATTCGCAGACTACTACTTTCTGTTATTTAGGAAAAAAAATCCATATATAATATATAAAGACTTTCAATATATTTCCTTATAACACTAATCCAACAATTTGTTTCTGAACTCATTATAGCTTCCCCAAAACTACTGGATTACTGCATCTCAACTTCTTCTGTAAGTGATATAACATATGCAAATAGGCTTGCCATGCATTTTCACTGTTTTAGTCTCTCTTATTTCTTTACCTTGTGTTATGTTATAAGGTCGTTTTTCTTGTTTGGAAGCATCATTAATACTATCATCCAATGCTGACAGTTTAACTTTTGATCATGAATCCACTTTAGAACCATTAGAATTGTTGGACATGCTATGAACCAATTCTGCTCCTAGTTCTATTTGTTTACTCATAATTGATCATGGTTGCACTATTTCTCTAGTATATTTCTGACTTTATAACAAATCAGTCGCATTAAAAGTCATGTTTTTACTCATGAGAAAACTTGGGGCTTAGTAGCGTACACCACTACTTATATATTTTCAATCCAATAATATAGCCTATATATATATGCAGTTTTTCCATTATCCTAAGTTACCATCTCCCACATAAGCATATGAACGACAACTAAATGCTCAAAATTGTTTGTAATCAATAAAAAATCCTGAACAAATCTCAAAATGAGTCTTACAATCAATAGTCATTTATTAAGAACAATTCACCAAGTAACAAAATGTGTTAAGAACTTCGCCTGAAAATTCTTTTCTTATACTGGAACATGAGAGCATGCTTCATGCCTTGTCATAAAGTGTTCTGTTCATTCTTTTTACAACCTCATTGTGTTGTGATGTTCTAGAATATGTGTGATGGTATATTATTCTGTAAGTATCGTATACCTAGTTAAATTATCGAGTGCAAAAATCTAACTTATTATTTTCCTGAGACGCTTGATATTTTTACATATTTTATTCTCAATCATTATCTTCCACTTTGTAAGGTTAAATATTCCTTATTTTTTGTTTTCATAAATAAAATCCACACTATCTTTGAATAGTCATCAATCAGACTCATGTAGTATATGGCTTCACTCTTTCATGGAGTTCTGTTTAAGCCCGAAAGATATAAGTGAATGTAATCACTGTCCATTTAGCCTTTCTTACAACTAAATTGTTGAATTTCACGATAGTTTATTTGCCAAACACACAATGTTCATAAAATTCCAACTTACCAAAATAACCAATCATATTTCACTTATGTGATCTATGAACCAACACTACAACTTATTTTAATCCTGTTTGTTACTCCCCGATGACATTGTTAATGCAACATCTCTCATAATAACACTACCCTAGAGACTATAAAGTCCTAATTAAAAAATTATTCTTATAAACACCATCAATCCCCCTTTTACTTTGATTACCCTAACGTCTGCACGATACTTATAACCCTTAAAGCATAGTGTCCCAAAAAATATCAGGTTCATGACAATACGACACAATCCTAATAACAATATTGGACATTATGATCCTAATAATACTGATCCTACAAATATAAAATGAATAATTTCCCAAATAAACGATCTCTTATATTGGTTTGTAAGTAGTGAACTACTATTTGAAGGGACACATTTGGTATGTAGCGCAGTATCAATTCTTTAACATAGTATGAACTAACCAATAATATCTCTCTTACATAACTATTTTTAATATCATCACAATCATTTACACTTTCTACCAGTTTTGTAATATTTTTTTCCTTTTTTCCTTTTAGATTCAGACAATATCACATGTAGTGACCATGCTCACCGCATTAAAAATAGGTTGAAATCATGGATTTTAGCTTATATCATCCTCAATTCTCCTTATTTCATATAGCCACCTTGTATCTAGACTTTTCTCTAGTCATAAAATATTTTCATTCCGCCTGATTTTCGGGTTGTAGCTTTCTCAACTCTTTTGATTTCGTAGACCCTTTGACATCCTCCAAAGATAACACGTCCTTGCCATACATGATGACATTCACAAAATTCTCAGAGAAAGTTGATAATAATCTCAAAACAAACAATTTTTTATCCTTATCATCGATGGTGATATCAATATTTTCCAGATCCATGATAACGTATTTAAATTATAAATATTGAATATCATGGTTATGCATTCTTTCAACATGAAGTTATACAAGAATTCTTCAAATATAATCAAAATTATTTTTTTAGAAGTTCCCCCCAACTTCTTCCATGCGCATACATCGTTCTTTTTTCTATTAATCTCACAAAGAAAGTTGCATTCTGCATAAATTATAATCTAACATGAAGCCATTTCATAAAGATCCTTCTTCTACTTTTCTTTCATCTCATTTGATAACTTATTATACACAGCTTTCCATAATCCTTGAAGTACCAATAAACATTTAAACTTAATCTTTTACAAAGTAGAACTGAATCCCCTATCAAATTTTCTATGTTTTATTTTGTTGATATAGACGCCAAGATTCAACTTTTAATTACAACAACATACGTTTTGATACTAATTTTTTATAAATCAAGATGCAATATATATCACAAATGGCTCATACAAAAAAAACTATAAATAAATCAAAAGAAATATTGTTACATGATTCAACAATAATATCCCCCTTAAAATTAAAATCAACAAAGCTAACCATCGATCCTACACCATTGTTCAACGATCCAGCAACATTAGTTTTTATTAAAAATCAGACCAACATTCGTAATATCCTTTAGATACTGAAGTATTCATTTAACTATTTCCAGTATTCTTTCGTAGGACATGTCATGTACATGCTGACCATACTAACCGCATGTAAAATATCAAAATTGTGTATGCATAATAGCATACATTATATTGTCAGCTGCACTTGAATATGAAACCTTCGACATATATTTCATGTCAACAACATCTTTGGCTGATCCTGTTACAGACAATTTGAAATGAGTGAAATTGAGACGTTAAATGGCTTCGTATCAAACATGTTGAATCGTTGCAAAACTTTCTCAATGTAGCATTCTTTGAGACAAGTGTAAGGATCCTATAATTTTTTCTATGTTAATCCCTCCATAGAATTGTCTTTCCTCTGCTCATTTTAGGATCCTAAGAATAACATAATATTTTATAACGGTATACAAAACTATCATATGAACTCATTATAAACCCATTTGACATCATAAATGTATCAAATCGTTTATACAATTTCTTGGGTTAATGTTTCAACCCATACACTAAATTGTTTAGTCGATAAACTTTATCCTCTATTTTAGGTTTGATAAAATCCCTTTGGTTATCTTATATAGATTTGTTCACCTAATTTACTATATAGAAATTCATTTTTCATATCCAACTTCTCAACATCTAAGTCTTGTACAACTACTATGGCTGATAAAACCCGACTCAAACCATGTTTTACCAATAATTTTTTTTATTAAAGTTTCATTCTCTTTAAGTAAAACCCTTAAGGACCGGTATTACCTTGAATTGAGGTGCCTCAACCCATGTGTTATCTTTGTTTTTTTAATAACCATTTACTGACTAATATTTTCCGTTAGTTTGGAAAATAAAAAAACTTCCATGTGTGATATATGCAAAAAGATTCAATATATTTCCTTATAACACTAATTCAATTATCTGTTTCTGAACGTTATAGCTTCCCCGAAACTACTTCCTGCATCTTAACTTTTCCTGTAACTGATATAACATATGCAACTAGGTTTGTCATATATTTTTGGTGGTTTAATCTCTCTTATTTCTCTCCTTGGTGTTATACTATAAGATTGTTGTTCTGGTTCAGACACATCATCCTCACTATCATATGATGTTGTACTTCACCTTTTAATCATGGATCAACTTAGAACCATTAGAGTTGTTGGATATGTTATGAACCAATTAGGCTTCAAGTTCTTTTTATTGACTCAATTTTGATCCTAGTTCTACTATTTCTATAACATCGTTCCTACTTTATGACAAAGCGGACTCATTGAAAGTCACGTCCTTGTTCATGAGAAAACTTGAGACTTTGAAAGGGTACACCATAATTTATATATTTTTACTCTAGTAGCATATCCTAGAAATATGCACCTTTTTACCTTTGGTTTAAGTTTATCATCTCTCACGTGAGCATCAGAAGGACAACCAAACACCTTCAAATATTCATAATCAGTAGAAGATCTCGACCAAGTCTCAAAAGGAGTCTAACAATCAATAGTCATTGATGAATATTGATTCACCAAGTAACAAGTCGTATTGATAGCTTCACCTGAAAATTCCTTGATGCATTATCACAAAGCGTCTGGTTCATTATTTCTTTGCCTTATTACATTGTGGTGTTCTAGAAAATGTGTGATGATGAATTATTTCCTAAATATCGCATAACTCACTAAATTCTTAATTTGTAAAAAATATAACCTATTATTTTCCTAAGATGCTTGATATTTTTCCATGTTTGCTTTTCATTAATTTCCTTTCATTTTAAAAAGGTTGAAGTGCCTCATCTTTAATTTTCATAAATAAAGCCCACTCTATCCTCGAATAGGAATCGATAAGACTCATATAGTATATGATTCACTCTTTTATGGAGTTGTGTTTGAGCCCGAAAGGTCTGATGAATGTAATCATTGTCCTTTTAGTCTTTCTTATAACCGAATTACTAAATTTTATCATAGTTTTCTTTCTAAACATACAATGCTCACAAAATCCTAATGATTCTGCCTTATATCCCACAACAAATATTTATTTCTAAAAATAACCAATTATCTTTTATATATGTGACCTAGGCATCATCGCCGCAACATATTTTAATCCTATGAGTTACTTCCCGATGATGCTAATGCAACATTTCCCATAACAACGCTATTCTCGCGTAAAGCCACATTTGAAAACTTTTGTTCATGAGCATTGTTGAGCCCTTTGTCACATTGATCACACCAATGTGTGCACGATATTTATAACCTCTTAAAATATAATATCCCAAAAGATATCAAGTTCTCTTCAACCAAAAAACATGCTAGTACGCCATGATCTTGATAACACCATCAAATATTCTGATTCCGATAGCACCATCAAATATTCTGATTCTGACATTATTAATCCTACATTAAATAGTAGTGTTACTTCTTCATTCATGATATAAATATATTAAATCTCCCTTGAATTTTATTTTTTAAGATGTTATTCTAATAGTCTGATGTTGTTTTGAAATATTATGTATTAGATTGGAAATACACAGACTTGTAGACAAGAGGGTGGGTGACCGACCATCTGAGTGCAAATAATAGTAAAAAGAAGACATAAGTTTGGATTAATGATGTTGTTGAATTGTTTTTTTAGAAGTCATTTATTATGGACATGTGTGTAATTATGATTTTTTATCTTAACATATAAGCCGAAGAGCTTCAGAATCAAATGAAACAAGATTATGATATTAGATATGTGTTCATCATTACTAATATTTTAATTATATGATTTGAAAATTTCATTTGAAATTTTTCTTTCAACAACATTTAAATTTTTAAAACCTTATGGATTCTTTGAAATCATTTAAGGACAATTTGATTTTGATATTCTAGTGGTATCTTCTTACACGTCTACTATTCGTGACAAGGTTATCCTGTATTATATTTCATGGTTCATGTGTGAGGCTACTGCATGAGATAATCTTGAACTATATGATGATGACGAGAGTGAAAATATTAAAGATAAAAAGGATGAAGAGAATGAGGACGAAGATGACGATGATGAAGATGAGGAAGAACACAAAGCCAATAAGAAGGTACAATATTTTTTATTTTGCTTGATATGATAAATTATCATTGAAATTTTACCAAGTCACTTCGTTGATGAATGTTGTGTGAAATTTATTTGTGTATATACCAGCTGAGCACAAGGTATATTACTCTCTCTTAAATTCTATGTTTAATATGTTATTTGGTTTTTGAATTTAATAATAGTTTGATGTTGTTTTGAAATATTATGTAGAAGAATATAAAACACAAACTGGTGGACAAGAAGGTAAGCGGTCAATCAGAGTGCAAGCAACCGTAAGAGGAAAAAAAATGCTTGGATGGTGATGTTGTTTAATTGGTTTTTCATTTTTTTGAACGTATAAGAAAATGAAGATTTTCAGTAATAAATTATGTCAGTGGGGTAGAAGGTTTTCTTTGAATATCATGGAAATAATTATATGTTCACGGCCAATCAATCAATCGGTTATAAAGACCAAGAAAATTCTAAAAATGTTAAAAGAGACAGGACTACAAAAGATACTTACTTATCTTTAAAGTGTGAGTTTTATTTTTTCTTTAACCTTTTGTATTGGTTGTTATTTTTCTCTTTTTACCAATTATTATGTTGTTATGTATTGACAAGTCAGTTATGAGACTATAATTATGGTTATTGGTCAGTTATATTCTTGATTTTTTTTAGACAGGTTTTTAATCAACTTGATATTGTTTAGATTAGTTTTTAAAGTTTGGTGACTAAATAACATCCAAAAAATTTGATCACTAATGCATCTTTGATTTTAGGATACTTTCTCAAACTTACCATCCACTCTAATTTTTTTTATTATTTTGATGATGTAGAGATTTACAGTTTCGGAATCTAAGAGATATTTGACTTTAGATAAGTAGATGTTCAAATGTGATTATTTGATCCAAAATATTTTCTTTGACTTCCTCTGGATAGAGAAAGTTCGTAGTTAAGCATTTGACTTAAGATAAATGGATGTCCAAATGTGATTATTTGATCCAAAATATTTTATTTGACTTTCGTTTGATAGGGAACGCCCATAGTTAAGCATTTAGATGTAGTTTTTACTAAAGTTTTTATGAGATTGATATATAATGCACCTTTATATGATAATGTAGGTGCTAATATGAGCATAAGATCATAAATGCTTTAAGAGCCATTGTTGTTGGTGCACCTACTGACTTCGGAGCATTTCCATTTTGAAAGCAACATTTATCTGACCTAACAACAGAAATAGAATGATAATTTTTTTTTATGTATTCGGTGAAGATGTAGACTTTGTTACCTTGTTTGCTAGTAATCATATATATCAATTTTCCATGCATATATTTTGGATTTAATGTTTTCAATGAAAACCATTCTTTAATTTTGTACAATGTTATTATTATAATTCTATAATTACTGCTGTTATATTTCAGGAGATAAAAGTGACTGCATTGTCATAATCTTTGACATAATTGATGTTACTTGTATTCCTTTGATTTGTTAGTTTTGCCGGCGAAAAGAATAAAAAGAAGAGCTTTTAGTGGAATGTTCAATAAGATTAGAAAGAAAAGTTTTTTTTTAAAAAAATCTTTAAGAGTCAATTGCAACTTAAGGAAAAGAGAGTTTTTAGTGAAACCTGTTATTTAAAAAAAAAAAAACTAATTCTGAGACCATCGTTCAATATTAGGTGTTATTTTTTATAAAAAATAAAAAAATTATAGAAATATATGTAATCTGATAAAAATAAAATAGTGTATTTAAAATATTATAAAAAATAATCGAATATTAAATTATAAATACCAAACTTAAATTACTCTTTGCCAAAAATATATAATAATAAAGATATTAAATAGAATAATAAGTTTGTTTTTGGATATATTGGTCAGCTAGTTACTCGAACTTTTATTGAGCATATATTGATGCAATATATATAATATGTATATATATGACGTGGTTTTGAAAATTAAACATAAAAAGTTAATAGAAGTTTAGACTGTATGATTGCGTGAGTAATGTATTTGTAATTATAGAAAGCGCTCAACATTAAATATAGAATTTAGAAAGGTAAATTTTTATCAAGTTCTACTAATATTCATATTTAGATATAAAGTCAAATGAAACTATTTTTTTTGATTTTATGAATAATATATTTTAAATTATAAAATATTAAATATAATTTATTTGTACATTTTATTTACTATATATAAAAATTATATGAAAAATATAAATTATATATATAAAATATAAATAAAATATAAATATAAATAATTAATAATTACTAAAATAAACCGTTTTCCAATAATATATAAATTTTGCCATTTCCATAATTACTAATTAGATTCTAATACTAAATATATTTTTTCAACAATATATTTACTTATTAGATTTTCTCGCTGAATTTTATTTATGATAATATCTAAATTCTTATAGTCATTGATTCGTTATAGTATAAATTTTTTATTAGTATTTATTATTATCTAATAACGTGTTATTTGAGGTTCCTCACCAAAAGCAATGACATATTTGATATTTTGTGATGATTTTGATAAAAAAAATGACAAAATTATGATAAATGGTGGTGATGATATTATTAGAAACTAGAAAAAAAAATAAAAAATGTTTGTCTTTTTTAATATTTCATTGTATATTATTTAAAATATTTTTTAGATGGTTTGGTTTCTTAAAGGTTTATGCTTATTAATTTGAGTATTATTTGGTTGTTTATTTAATATGTTTTTTTGTTATAAAATTTTTATTTTAAATTTTGCTTAAATTAAAAGTAAAATCAAGTTTTAAGACGGAATTAAGATTCAAGTAAAAACCAAACGGACTCGAACGACGTTAGAATTCGGATGAGACACCATCTTTTATCAACCCTACAATAAATTCATAATAATGGGTTTATATATATATATATATATATATATATATATATATATATATATATATATTTAGTTGGGTTTTAAAATAAAGATCATGGTATTGCCTAACATCGGAATACAAGTCTGAATGATAAATCGACAACCATTTAATAGAAAATAGAAATGTTTTGAGTTAAATTGATAATAAAATTTTAAAATAATAAAATATTATTTTTGTATGGTTCGTCAAAATCTATGGTAACATCTCACACTAATTACTCTTTGTATAAAAAAATCGTAATATTAACGCGATTAAATCAAAATATAATCATGTTCACCAACATTTTTAATAGTATAAAAATGTCAAACAACCAAAAAGATCATAGTTATAATTTTTTTACCAACAAAATACTGGAAACTGACCTAGGATTACTTTAATACTTTAATTATATATTAATATTGTAATTAAAATAGTGGTAATTTAAAAACAAAATTGTTTGTTATTGGCCATTATTAATATTTTAATTTTATTTTCTAATAATATATGTATCTTATTGACTATTTTTAATATCAAATATTTATTTTTAATATTAAAAATATTTAATATTTAGTATTAAAAATATAATTATATGAAATTAAAAGTTTTATATTACGACTATTTATAAAAGAGTTTAAAAAAAAATGATTTACATAGCCTTATAAAATTCAAAATGATGAAACATATAAAGTAATGATTCCCATTCATATTAAAATGATCTAAAGATATAAGGGATAGGTGTGAGAATAACTAAACTCGCAATCATCCCGTATTTATCCAAACTCATACTCTAATTCGTATTTGTCAGGGGATACCCATTGAAGTTATGATTTTTGTATATAAAAAAATATTTTAATTTTTTTTAAAATCAAATTCAATGTTTAAATATAAAATACTATTTTTCAAAATATACATTAATGTTAATTAGAAAATATTGTTATCTATTAATAATTAATATATAGTTTTGGTATAAATTAATAAATCTTTTGTTTCAATTTAATTAATAATAATATTATTATTATTAGATTGAAAAAGAAAAAATATTTAAAAAAGAGAAATTAAAAAACTAAATTTAATATTTAAATCTATGATAATATGTTTCAAAATATATGTCATCTAGTGATAATTAGCAAATATTTTTTATTTTTGTTATGTTTATTAATAATTAATATATGGTAATATAATTTAGTATTTCTTTTAAGTTTAATTGATAATATTAGATTGATACTTATAGATAGTTTTGCAAAGAAAAAGAAAATATATTTGAAATAAATTAAAAAATCAAATTTAATGTTTAAATATATTGTGTATATATATATGAAAATAATATGTGATTTTGATATTAGAGAATATATATACTAATATTAATAACTTAAATAAAGTTTGATAAAGAATATTAAATAATATATTATTAATTTAACGGGTATCACTGGTGGGTTGGGTATCCGTGGGAAATTGATTAAACCCATAACCCATCCCAAACGCGGCGGGTAATATATTTTCAAACCCACAACCCATTCTAGAGAAATTTTTTTAAATCCATAACCCATCATATTGGTTCGGCTCGGGTACCCATAGGTTCGGAAAAAATTGCCATCCGCACCTAATACTGAACCTAGACTCATCCAACTTGAAATATAAACAATACAAACATCCAACTTGAAATATAAACAATACAATGCGTCGGTTTGCAAGCAATTGCGTCAGACTGAGGGTTTATCTTGTGCACTCTGAATAGCGGCTGCGGATTCTTTCCAAAACAATTATTTCATTGTACGGTTTACTGTCATCTTTTATTTTACCATTTAAACCATTCCAGTTCCATTCTTACTCGATGCTTTGAATAGCGTACTAAAGTACCCAAGCATGGGATGAGACTTCTCTTTCTAACGAAAAGCAAGGGGTGCCGCCCTCTCCCTTACCGCGCTTATCCACCCTCTGACCAATAACCAACGTACATGATTTAAACTAAACTACTGACCTATTTGAGGCGGGGACGGGGGCTGGCTTAGTAGGAGGGATCGAAGAATAGTCAGTCGGGTGACTGATCTGGACTTCAACTCCCTTCCAAGAATATTTGAATAGAACATCTACTTCCGTAGATAAAGAAATTTGAACCAGTTCGCGACGATCCTTTCGATGGAGAAATAAGGCGAGAATAAGATAGAAGAGGCTGGATACAAAGAACAAAATAAAACACAGAGTGGGAGTGATTGTTTGTAATCACATTGAAAAAAGAGGTAATTTCAAATTCGAAAAGAGTGTAAGAGAAATTCAAATGTTATAACTCCAGGAACCATCAGGAAAAGAAAGGCTATAAGTATGCTGTTTGTTATTGCTAGAAGGGCTGCTCGCCTTTGTACGGTTTGGCTTTGATATCGCTTTTATGTAGTGGTTGGCCTAAAAAGTCGTATTCCCACCATACAAGCCTATTTTATCTAGTGCTAGAAGCTTCGCTAGAAGCAAGCAAGACGAGGTCGCTCTGCTTCGTAGACAAAGAAATCTCGTTCCGTACTTGACTGACGAGCTCGTGTAGTGCTCGCCCCTATCTTCTCTAAAGGGTCTTATGCACTTCACTCGTTGTCTACTAAACGAGCGTTAGAGCGAGCGAGTGAAGCCTCTAAAGTTTTTTAACTCCCCCCCCCTTTTCCCTCACCAAAGTCTTTCATTTCCACGTAAGCTTCTCCGATTGGGGGGATTAATTGATTGGATACCCGAGAACCATAATCTTTCATAGGAACAGCTTCTACGACGATAGATAGGGGTCAAGTTTGTTTAGCATCTATGACCACTGCCCTCTAAAAAGTATGAGAGCCTTTCAGCTCGTATTGCTCACACTCCTAGATCTTCACGGCACCTCCTCCACCATAGTGTGAGCAGCTCCGAAAAACAAAACGAGGCATACCTCAAAATTAGCTTTCAACAACGTCAACAACACCACGAAAAAAGTAAACTATGGTTGCCCACTAATCTGATCATAATCATAGGTAAAATCCAATCCCTTCGCTTCGCGCGAGGCTTGGAAACCGTAAGTAAGGCTCGCCTCTCGGAAGCGAGAAAGCGAGCAGCAAGCTTCAAACTTTCCCCTTTCTCAAATCAAATAAGAAGGCTATTTTGAAGCCCTTTCTTCAGCTGGTTTTGGCTTGCCCCTAGTATAGGTTGGAGCTATGAAAATTTCCCTTCTTATTTGAGAAAGGGGAGCTTCTATTAGTATTAGATTCTAAAAAAACACTCAAAAATAAGGTTTGGACCCTGGTTATTTACATATAATACAATAAATCAAAATAAGCTAAGGGGGCTGGGAATCGCAAGAATTGAGAACTCCAGAAAGACAGGTTCGGAAATGGCCGGATTAGCAGGAGGAAAGACGGCCCCACCCTGAAACAAAGGTGTATATACATAAAAAAAAAGAGGCCGGTTATGGCCTTTAGGCTCCTTCCCATCTATCTTGACCGGGAAAAGGGGAGGCCCGCCCTTGTGGAAGCCATGCCCCCCCCCCCCTCTTTATTTCGAGGGATCCCTCATATTTAGGATTCCAGGCTTCCCGAACTCGTAATAGACGGCTAAGAACAAAAAGAGGGTCAGTAGTCTCTGCCGTTACAAGTCCTTTTCCTTCCGCGGAGACGACCCTTTTTTTGTTATTGTTCACCGCGACACGAAATCATGAAGAATCTGGAATAACTCAGAAAGAGAGTGGCGCCTAGCCATTGAGAGCATCCGTTATCTTTGTAGAGGAACAGTACGATCTTGGACTAGCCCCCTTCGCATAACCTAAAAAGAAAAAGAAGTCCGTGCTACTATAAGGTCTTTAAACTCCTCCATCAGGATACCATTGTGTTGTCCATGGGACGGGGTAGCCCCGACTTTCATAGGTCCTTGGTTCGACCTCCTAATGAGAATTGAGGTCCTTGCGCGGGCGTCTTATCCCTAAGACTTGCTCTGTATGGAGTGCACTAACCACTCACTCGCCAGCCGTTTGGGCTCCGCGTTTCAAGTTCGTTATCCTGACCGTCTTCTCTGCTCCATCGGGAGCCTGGCCCCTTCTTCTATCTTATCTACTGCCTTGCTCCTCGGCTCCCTACAGCTCCAACCGCTCGCTGTAATAGCTTGCTTCTCGGGTGGCTCGCACCCCGGGTGGTGCGGCTGAGCCAGAGTGGGCTCAGCAGTCGGCCTATGTTTCCCGGTGTACGTATAAAGGCATGATTAGTTCCACAAATCTCATTGCACTGACCATAGTAAACTCCTTCTCGTTGTACCAAAATAGATATCTGATTTAAACGACCAGATACAGCATCACATTTGACACTTGAGGAAGGTACAACCCAACTATGAGGTACATCAGCGGATGTTTCAATAATACGTAGATGTGTTTTGGCTGGTACAACCACTCTATTGTCTACTTCTAATAAACGTGATTGGCCCAATTCTAGATCATCTTCTGGAATCATATAACTGCTAAAAGTGAGTGACTGCTCATCGGAACTGTTATAGTCTGAATACTCATAAGTTTGATACCATTGATGTCCAATAGCTTTGATAGTAATGGCTGGATCTACTACTACCTCGTCCATTGAGTATAAGAGAGCAAATGATGGTATAGCAATGAACATCGGGATGATACTAGGAAAGATGGTCTGAAGAATCTTGGTAGTAGTTCCATTAACAATCCTTTGTGGGATTGGATTTTTTTATAGTAGAAATGCGATAAAGCACGAACCAAGATCCGTAATACGAAAACCAAAATTAGAATGAGAAAGAAAAATATATCGTGATGTGAGTCTATTATTCCTTGCATCATGGGTGTTGCTGCGTCTTGAGATCCTAATTGCCATGGTTCCGCTACATCACAAGGAGAAATTATGATGAATTCCACATAATAAGTATTATTTTCGATAGGAGTAACAATAACAATAACAATAGAAGTCATTTGGTTTGGTGAATTCTTTGATTGCTCCGCTCCCTCCAAAAAAAATAGACTTCTTCTTACTCTCCCAATTCAGGAAGACAGAAATCGATGGTTGGTCTAAGAAAGGCATGGGAGTCTTTGGGCATTGCTTGGGTCGAGTTAAGTAAAGACTGACTACCTAGTGATTTACAACCACCCTCACTGCACACTTTCTATCTCTCTGTCTCCATTAGAAGCTGCATGCTATAAGGAAATTCGTCTACACCACCGGCTTGTTCAAGAAAGGGCGGATCGCTCCTAAACGCAGCCATCATCCACTAGAATATAACTATTATTTAGAAAATATTTTTCTTTTTTTATCGTTGTAGTTCTTTATTCCTAACATCTTTGTAAAAGCAATCCTTTTATAATGATGTTTTTATCCTTTGGGGGGGTTTCGTCCGGTAAGGGGTTTCTTAGCCCGGTCACTCCCAACCTAGCTCAACTACCTTCTCCCATTTCCTGCTTAGCAATACAGTATCAGATAGGCGAGGGCGTTCAACCAGCTCTGATTCACCACCGGGGGGGGGGGGGGGGGTCTTAGAGAGGGATTCACTTTCAATAAAATTCCTCGTATGGAGCCACCCACTCCTCTGCTTCTTTCGAGAAAAAGAACCTTTTGTTGTTGTTGGGTTATTGGTTAGTGGATTGGTCTCGTACCAGTGTAGAGGTAGAGCGGAGGAGAGAATGAGCTGCGAGTGGACGATTAGATGATTAGAATCTTCTTCTTCTTTTTCTTCTAAAAACCCTGTTCTCGTTTCTTCTTCATATATATCTTACATCTCTCTTGTAAGTAAGAGAAGTGACCGGGTCACGAACGGTATAAGATAGAAGTGAGATAGCTCTTCCCCTCTTGATGTCATCGGTTCCTCTTCCAACCAACAAAACAAATTCTAAAAAAAATGAAACCTCAAAGCAGAAGGGCTGTAGTATTGGGAAAACCCGACTGATAGCTGTCAATGACCACCGTCTTTTATTGATGTCGTTACAAGGGGTTGGTTTTTGAAGTCCCCCTAAGAAAAACATGAACCATCACAGTGATCTTAACCTCTTGATTTTTGATTCCGAGAGTGTTAAGATATGCAATAATCCACTCCATCAGTGATTCCGACCATCACTTTTTTGCTAAAAGGTAAAAGACCAAGGAAAAGATAAATTCCTTAATTTCCTTATTTCTTTTTCTAATGACCGAAAAGCAGTTGTTAAGTATATAAATTAAAGAAGTAATTAGCAGAAATAAATAGTAGGGTTTGTTATATTTGTTTGTTTGCACAAGATCAAAATATCCTTGCTTGAGGATATGCCTACAAATTTAGTGAACTAATCCACTTTTTTTAATCTAACTCGAAAGAAAAGGTTAGGTATGTAGGTACCTACAACTAAAAATGGAAAATTTAACAAGATGTAACTGTTAGAAACAGAGCTACCCTTTCATCGTGAAGGGTTTCAGCTAAGCCGGAAATTCTAAGCACATATGCGTTCTTACTTGACTTTTCAAATTTACTACTCCTAAAAAAATGGGCCCCACACGGGAATGGGAAGTACCACGGATTCATTAAACATCATGACTAAGATAAGAGCCCCCCCACATTACAGCCAGTTTTTTTATCTTTAGTTTTATACCCTGATTATAAGATTTATAAATTATATATATATATATATATATATATATATATATATATATATATATATATATATATATATATATATATATATATATATATATATATATATATATTTTCCCCTCTTGCAGCTCCAGCAACTTGTTCAAAGGATCGAAGCGCTGCTCTTGCAATAAAATTTTTATTTCTTCCTCCCTTAGCGTTTCCTCTTGTATTTCTTGAATGAAAGTATCCGTTACAAAAAGTTCCTTAAGACGTTGCTGCTTCGACACAATAAAACCCTTAAGGACATCCATATGTGTGCTCTTTAAGCAAAAAACCTTGAACCACTCTACCTCAGTTGGTATATAAGCCCACCAAGCGGAAAAACCAATCATAAAACATAAAATTAGAACAAAACGGATGTTCTATGAGTCCTCAGAAAACAGAACTCCTAGTAGGCCATGAACTCCCTTTCAAGCTTTAACCAACCCGAATCAAATCCAGATGCCTCATCAGATAGTTCTCCTTTCATTTGTCCGATCATTCGACTAAGGCATCCGATTCTATGCCACTAAAGCTTCATACTATTGAAGACTGGTCCCGAAAGCGATTAGTAAGCGAACTAGGATCTGCAAGATTCTACTTTGATCCGCCTTGGTTCACGCTCTACGTATCTTATTATTTCAAGCCCTCTTTTTTCTATCCGAATTGCTTGCTTATTAATATTAATAAGGGCATTCCATTGATAACAATAGAAAGAGAAATCCACGGAAGCGACTTTACACTTCCTGAAGCAAACTATCTATCGTACCCAGTTTATCCTTCAGTGAGCTACTTAGCCAAACGAAACTGAAGCTTTTCTATCTCACTTATGTTACTACCTGTAACAATCATGTTATCAACATAAACAATAATAAAGGTAATATCATCACAATCTCTTTTATAGAATAGAGTGTGATCTGTCAAAGGCTGCTTAAAACCATACTCCTTCATTGAGTAGCTCAACCTACCAAACCAAGCCCTCGGTGACTGTTTCAAACCATATAATGCCTTCTTCAGCTTGCATACCTTTGCTTCCTTTGGTGTAAATCCTGGAGGAGGATCCATATACACTTCCTCTCTCAAATCACCATGAAGAAAGGCATTCTTCACATCAAACTGTCGTAATGGCCAGTCTAGATTAACTACAAGAGAAAGTCTAACTCAAACAGTATTCATTTTGGCCACACGAGCAAAGGTCTCTTGATAGTCAATCCCATACGTCTGAGTGTAACCTTTGGCAAACAATCTGGCCTTGTATCTGTCAATTATCCCATTCGACCTGTACTTTAATGTAAACACCCATTTACAACCCACTGTCTTCATATTCAGAGGTAACTCAACCATTTCCCAAGTAGAATTCTTCTGAAGAGCTTTCATTTCCTCTACCATAGCAGACTTCCATTTGGGAGCTCCAAGAGCTTCCTGAAAATGACTAGGAATAGACACAGAAGATAACTGAAGGGCAAAAGCACAACAAGCCTACCCAGCATCAAAACAAGCCTAAGTACATGGCCCACTGGATCTGTCCAAATTCAAAGCCCATCAAAGGTGGCTCATGAAATCATGCAAAGGATCCGAGCCCATCTATCTCTGGATCTGAGTCCATCCAAATATCTCATGACAGCCAGGCCTAAGCCTATATAGCCTGTCCAAATGATGCGGTCTCTACCCAAGTAGATGTGGCCCATGATCCAAACGTAACCAGTCAATCATGCTATCCTTACCTTCCAACCAATCGGCCAATCATGCTATCCTTACCTTCCAACCAATCGGCCAATCGCGTCATCCTTACCATTCAATTAACCCCTTCGATTCCACTTCTGCAGTAGTATATAATCTTGGTCCCTTACCTTGATGCATACAACTCAATTTGTTTTCCAATGATGGCAAGAATCCGCGAAATACTTTTGATTCTTCTTGTTCTTATGATAGCTACACGAGGGAAAGCGATACTTCCCACTCTACCGCAAAGGAGGGGGACGCTTTCTTGCCCCAAAAAATGCCAGTTCCACCATCAGGGCCCAGTAAGCAGCAGAATTCTGTTCCAAGGTTGCGTTTTATTCCAGTAGTATATGGTTCAAAATGCCTTGTTCCATCCGGCGCGAATCCCTTCTATCACTAGTATAGTGGAGGTGTTATTTGTATTGCAATAATGAATAAATGTACGAACACAAATAATGAGTAGACCATCCCACTTTTATATGTGGGTTCATTTCATAATGTATTTTTGTTTTGAATAAAGAAGCGCGCTCCTGTTAGTGTAACATAGGTGTCTTTCTCGGTTGATGGATGGGATATATGCCTATATCGCTTTATAATGTTATTGTTATGTTGATGCTATATTAAAGAATAAAATCTCAAAAAGTTGCTCAAGGAGACATATTACATCGTTTCAGTATTTTAGTTTTATTATGCATATGAGACATATAATTTATTCCAATCCTTTTTTGTGTTTTAGTTATTCATGTCGAGTGTCATTACTCAATAAATATTCTTATTAGATTCAAAAAATTTAGTTCAACAAATCATCTCCAACATTCAATTTTAAAATAATTAATGATAAGTTTTTTTGTTTTTTATTTCTAAGAAACATACAATTTTTTTAAAAAACTATAAATTAAATTTGTGTTTGTTTTCGGTAGGTTCTAAGGTAGACTAATATTGTTCAGTGTCGAGAATGGGTTTTAAACTCCATATATGCACAATTTTGACCATCAAATTGGTGGAATCGAGTCAAAGTATAATATTTTTGACTTGTGTTCGTTGCTAAATTTCTAAAGACGAAGATGAAAAAATTCACCATAAAAAAATTCACAATTGAATTAGACAATGTTTCACAATTGAAATTATATCAAGTTTCGCAAATGCAATTACAGTGGGTTTCGTAAATGAAACTATACCAAGTTTTGCAAATGTAGTTATACCATGTTCCACCGTTGAAATTATACCAAGTTTCACAGTTGAAGTATTAACAAATTTTGCAACTTAAATAATAAAGATTTTTAAAAAGTATGAAAATTTACGTCGGGCCTATCCTATTATGGGAAAGGGTTCTATCATCCGAGCTACATCTCCTTTGATATCAATTTTGAAACCTAAGCAGGCGTTCTATTTTCTTTACTAGAATCATGTTAAAGAAGTTGATGCTCTTCACCAGAGCCTGACGGATCCATTTATTGATTTTTTTGTTAGATAAATTATATATTTCATGTTTCAAATTTGATACCAAAAGAGATGTAGCTCAGATGGTCAGACCTTTTCTTAACATAAGGGAGACCTAAGATCAAATTTCTGTATTTTATTGATTTATTATATAAGTTGTGAAACCTGTTATAATTTGAACTACAAAATCTGGTATAATTGTATTACGAAACCTGATATAATTAATATTAAAAATCATGTAATATTTATCACAAATGGTTCATACACTAAAATAGAATAAAAAGACAAAAGAAAAAGAACGCAAGATTTTAGTGTGGCTTGACAATAATGTTTA
The DNA here is from genome assembly GCA_036936605.1 of Limnanthes douglasii subsp. nivea. Classification (NCBI taxonomy): domain Eukaryota; kingdom Viridiplantae; phylum Streptophyta; class Magnoliopsida; order Brassicales; family Limnanthaceae; genus Limnanthes; species Limnanthes douglasii. The sequence continues at coordinate 92,836,947 of JAUPFV010000005.1, forward strand.
CATCCACGGACACTACCAAAATAAATAGATTCACAATAATTAAAGAAGGCTATAGATTTTAGTGTTTTCTTTTTTAATAACCCCAAAAGTCTAATTATAGGGGATTAAACAAACAACATATAATAATTGTCTAGATAATGGGCATAATAAGCATAATAACCCGAAAATTATACAATAATATAAGAATCGATATGAAGACATGAATGAGAGAATCAATATGGAAACAAATCACCATGTAGACAAAGCTACAATATCATGCAATATGAAACCTTTAACATATGTTATATCATGACGTGTATACATCAGGACGTGTATACATTATAACGTACATGATATTTTCAACTATACATGAATATGAAACCTTTAACATATGTTATAAGTCAGCAGCGTCTTTGGCCGATTCTACTACAGAAAACTTGAAATTAGTAGCAAACGGGATGCTAAATACCTTCACATCAAACATGTTGAATCGTCACAACATTTTATCAATGTAGCATTCTTTGAGGCAAGTGTAACGATCCTACGGTTATGTCCCTGTCAATCTAGCCCTATAATTTTATTTACTTTGCCCATATCTTTCATTTCAGACTCGACACTAAGCTATCGTTATCTTCAAAATTACGTGACATGATACAGACAACAATAAGCATATAATCTCTATACAATAACAAGTAAAGATAAGAATCATGTGATATTTTCTGATGGTCTATACAACTACCATATTGACTCATTGTGAGCCCATTTGACACAATAAATGTATCAAATATTTTGTATAATTTATGGGGTGAATGTTTTGACCTATATAGTGAATTCTTCAGCAAACAATCCTTACTCTTCATTTTAGCTTTGATAATTCCTCTGGTTATCTCATGTAGATTTGTTCCTCTAATTCACCACTTACAAATTTATTTTTCATATCCAATTGCTCAAGATCTAAGTTTTTCAAAACTACCATGGCTAACAAAACCTGAATCAAACCATGTTTAACCACTAGAGAAAATATTTCAATAAAGTCGATTCCTTCCCTTCAAATAAAACCCTTAAAGACCAGTATTTTATTGAATCGAGGTGCCTCAACCCCGTGTTACTTTTTTTTCTTGAATACTTATTTGCAACCTACTATTTTATGTTATTTAGTAAAATTAATAAATTGTCATGTTTGATATATATAAATAGATTCAATCAACTCCCCCATAATATTAATCCAACGATTTGTTTCTGAACTCGCTATAGCTTCCCCGCAGATACCGAGGTCATCCATCTCAACTTCTTCTGTAATTGATATAAAGTATGAGACTAAATTTTCAATATATATTTAGTGGTTTATTTATCTGCCTGGTGTTATGCTATAAGGTTATTGTTTTTGTTCGGAACCCATCATCGTCAGTATCATCTAATGCTGACACTTCAAATTTTGATCACGGATCCACCTCAGAACTATTAGAATTGTTGGACATGTTATGAACCAATTATGCTTCAAGTTCCACTTGTTTACTCATAATTGATCACGATTCTACTATTTACCTAACATCATTCAGACTTTATGACGAAGTAGACTCATCAAAATTCACGTCCTTACTGATGAGAAAACTAGAGAATTAGTAGCGGTACACCACAACTTATATATTTTCACTACAGTTGCATATCCTAAAAGCATGCACATGTTTTTACCTTAACTCAAGTTTAACATCTCTCAAACAATCAATAGTTGTTGATGAAGACCGATTCGGCAAGTAACAAGTCGTATTAATAGCTTTCATTAAAAATTATTTTCATATACCATAATGTAAGGGTATTTTTGTGCCTTATCACAAAATATTATGTTCATTCTTTCTGTGAATTCATTATGTTTTGTATTAAATATGTATAATGACGTATTATTTCCTAAGTATCGTATACCTCATTAAATTCTCGAGTGTAAAAATCTAACTCATTAATTTTTCAAGATGCTTGATATTTTCCACGTTTGCTTCTCAATAATTGTCTTCTATTTTATAAAGATAAATGTCTCTTATATTTTGTTTTGAAAATAAAACCCACACTATCCTTGAATAGTCAATGATCAGACTCATGTAGTATATGGCTTCACTCTATCATAGAGTTCTGTTTGAGCCTGAAAGGTCTGAGTGAATGTGATCATTGTCCTTTTAGTTTTTTTTATTACCAAATTAATGAATTTCACTCTAGTTTGCTTGCTAAACGCATAATGTTCATAAAATCCTAATAATTTTTCTTGATATCATTTCAAAAAATATTTATTTCTAAAAATAACTAATTATCTTTCAAATATAAATGGTTCATAATTGATTTTTTGAGAAGTTCCCCCAACTTCTTCCAGTGAATGCAGTGTTATTCTCATCGTTAATCTTGCAAAGAACATTGTGCGATTTTCTCTTTATTAAGCCATCCCTATAATTGTCTTTAATCTTCCCATTTTATGATCCTAAGGATCATATAATATTTTATGATGATATACACAACAGTCACATGAACTCATTGTGAACCCATTATGATATCATGCATATATCAAATCGTTTGTACACTGAATAATACAGTAGACAATTTTTGTCCTCCATTTTGAGTTTGATAAATCCTTTTGGTTATCTCATGTAGATTTGTTCATACAATTCACCATGTAGAAATTCGTTTTTCACATCCAACTTCTCAAGATCTAAGTCTTGCAAAAATAATATAGTTAACAAAACCCGACTCAAATCGTGTTTTACAACTAGAAAAAAAATAATCATTGAAGTTGATTCTTCCTCTTTTAGTAAAACCCTTAAGGGTTACCTTGAATTGATGTGTCTCAACCCATGTGTTATAATTATTTTCCTTGAATAACCATTCGCAGACTACTACTTTCTGTTATTTAGGAAAAAAAAATCCATATATAATATATAAAGACTTTCAATATATTTCCTTATAACACTAATCCAACAATTTGTTTCTGAACTCATTATAGCTTCCCCAAAACTACTGGATTACTGCATCTCAACTTCTTCTGTAAGTGATATAACATATGCAAATAGGCTTGCCATGCATTTTCACTGTTTTAGTCTCTCTTATTTCTTTACCTTGTGTTATGTTATAAGGTCGTTTTTCTTGTTTGGAAGCATCATTAATACTATCATCCAATGCTGACAGTTTAACTTTTGATCATGAATCCACTTTAGAACCATTAGAATTGTTGGACATGCTATGAACCAATTCTGCTCCTAGTTCTATTTGTTTACTCATAATTGATCATGGTTGCACTATTTCTCTAGTATATTTCTGACTTTATAACAAATCAGTCGCATTAAAAGTCATGTTTTTACTCATGAGAAAACTTGGGGCTTAGTAGCGTACACCACTACTTATATATTTTCAATCCAATAATATAGCCTATATATATATGCAGTTTTTCCATTATCCTAAGTTACCATCTCCCACATAAGCATATGAACGACAACTAAATGCTCAAAATTGTTTGTAATCAATAAAAAATCCTGAACAAATCTCAAAATGAGTCTTACAATCAATAGTCATTTATTAAGAACAATTCACCAAGTAACAAAATGTGTTAAGAACTTCGCCTGAAAATTCTTTTCTTATACTGGAACATGAGAGCATGCTTCATGCCTTGTCATAAAGTGTTCTGTTCATTCTTTTTACAACATCATTGTGTTGTGATGTTCTAGAATATGTGTGATGGTATATTATTCTGTAAGTATCGTATACCTAGTTAAATTATCGAGTGCAAAAATCTAACTTATTATTTTCCTGAGACGCTTGATATTTTTACATATTTTATTCTCAATCATTATCTTCCACTTTGTAAGGTTAAATATTCCTTATTTTTTGTTTTCATAAATAAAATCCACACTATCTTTGAATAGTCATCAATCAGACTCATGTAGTATATGGCTTCACTCTTTCATGGAGTTCTGTTTAAGCCCGAAAGATATAAGTGAATGTAATCACTGTCCATTTAGCCTTTCTTACAACTAAATTGTTGAATTTCACGATAGTTTATTTGCCAAACACACAATGTTCATAAAATTCCAACTTACCAAAATAACCAATCATATTTCACTTATGTGATCTATGAACCAACACTACAACTTATTTTAATCCTGTTTGTTACTCCCCGATGACATTGTTAATGCAACATCTCTCATAATAACACTACCCTAGAGACTATAAAGTCCTAATTAAAAAATTATTCTTATAAACACCATCAATCCCCCTTTTACTTTGATTACCCTAACGTCTGCACGATACTTATAACCCTTAAAGCATAGTGTCCCAAAAAATATCAGGTTCATGACAATACGACACAATCCTAATAACAATATTGGACATTATGATCCTAATAATACTGATCCTACAAATATAAAATGAATAATTTCCCAAATAAACGATCTCTTATATTGGTTTGTAAGTAGTGAACTACTATTTGAAGGGACACATTTGGTATGTAGCGCAGTATCAATTCTTTAACATAGTATGAACTAACCAATAATATCTCTCTTACATAACTATTTTTAATATCATCACAATCATTTACACTTTCTACCAGTTTTGTAATATTTTTTTCCTTTTTTCCTTTTAGATTCAGACAATATCACATGTAGTGACCATGCTCACCGCATTAAAAATAGGTTGAAATCATGGATTTTAGCTTATATCATCCTCAATTCTCCTTATTTCATATAGCCACCTTGTATCTAGACTTTTCTCTAGTCATAAAATATTTTCATTCCGCCTGATTTTCGGGTTGTAGCTTTCTCAACTCTTTTGATTTCGTAGACCCTTTGACATCCTCCAAAGATAACACGTCCTTGCCATACATGATGACATTCAAAAAATTCTCAGAGAAAGTTGATAATAATCTCAAAACAAACAATTTTTTATCCTTATCATCGATGGTGATATCAATATTTTCCAGATCCATGATAACGTATTTAGATTATAAATATTGAATATCATGGTTATGCATTCTTTCAACATGAAGTTATACAAGAATTCTTCAAATATAATCAAAATTATTTTTTTAGAAGTTCCCCCCAACTTATTCCATGCGCATACATCGTTCTTTTTTCTATTAATCTCACAAAGAAAGTTGCATTCTGCATACATTATAATCTAACATGAAGCCATTTCATAAAGATCCTTCTTCTACTTTTCTTTCATCTCATTTGATAACTTATTATACACAGCTTTCCATAATCCTTGAAGTACCAATAAACATTTAAACTTAATCTTTTACAAAGTAGAACTGAATCCCCTATCACATTTTCTATGTTTTATTTTGTTGATATAGACGCCAAGATTCAACTTTTAATTACAACAACATACGTTTTGATACTAATTTTTTATAAATCAAGATGCAATATATATCACAAATGGCTCATACAAAAAAAACTATAAATAAATCAAAAGAAATATTGTTACATGATTCAACAATAATATCCCCCTTAAAATTAAAATCAACAAAGCTAACCATCGATCCTACACCATTGTTCAACGATCCAGCAACATTAGTTTTTATTAAAAATCAGACCAACATTCGTAGTATCCTTTAGATACTGAAGTATTCATTTAACTATTTCCAGTATTCTTTCGTAGGGCATGTCATGTACATGCTGACCATACTAACCGCATGTAAAATATCAAAATTGTGTATGCATAATAGCATACATTATATTGTCAGCTGCACTTGAATATGAAACCTTCGACATATATTTCATGTCAACAACATCTTTGGCTGATCCTGTTACAGACAATTTGAAATGAGTGAAATTGAGACGTTAAATGGCTTCGTATCAAACATGTTGAATCGTTGCAAAACTTTCTCAATGTAGCATTCTTTGAGACAAGTGTAAGGATCCTATAATTGTTTCTATGTTAATCCCTCCATAGAATTGTCTTTCCTCTGCTCATTTTAGGATCCTAAGAATAATATAATATTTTATAACGGTATACACAACTATCATATGAACTCATTATAAACCCATTTGACATCATAAATGTATCAAATCGTTTATACAATTTCTTGGGTTAATGTTTCAACCCATACACTAAATTGTTTAGTCGATAAACTTTATCCTCTATTTTAGGTTTGATAAAATCCCTTTGGTTATCTTATATAGATTTGTTCACCTAATTTACTATATAGAAATTCATTTTTCATATCCAACTTCTCAACATCTAAGTCTTGTACAACTACTATGGCTGATAAAACCCGACTCAAACCATGTTTTACCAATAATTTTTTTATTAAAGTTTCATTCTCTTTAAGTAAAACCCTTAAGGACCGGTATTACCTTGAATTGAGGTGCCTCAACCCATGTGTTATCTTTGTTTTTTTAATAACCATTTACTGACTAATATTTTCCGTTAGTTTGGAAAATAAAAAAACTTCCATGTGTGATATATGCAAAAAGATTCAATATATTTCCTTATAACACTAATTCAATTATCTGTTTCTGAACGTTATAGCTTCCCCGAAACTACTTCCTGCATCTTAACTTTTCCTGTAACTGATATAACATATGCAACTAGGTTTGTCATATATTTTTGGTGGTTTAATCTCTCTTATTTCTCTCCTTGGTGTTATACTATAAGATTGTTGTTCTGGTTCAGACACATCATCCTCACTATCATATGATGTTGTACTTCACCTTTTAATCATGGATCAACTTAGAACCATTAGAGTTGTTGGATATGTTATGAACCAATTAGGCTTCAAGTTCTTTTTATTGACTCAATTTTGATCCTAGTTCTACTATTTCTCCAACATCGTTCCTACTTTATGACAAAGCGGACTCATTGAAAGTCACGTCCTTGTTCATGAGAAAACTTGAGACTTTGAAAGGGTACACCATAATTTATATATTTTTACTCTAGTAGCATATCCTAGAAATATGCACCTTTTTACCTTTGGTTTAAGTTTATCATCTCTCACGTGAGCATCAGAAGGACAACCAAACACCTTCAAATATTCATAATCAGTAGAAGATCTCGACCAAGTCTCAAAAGGAGTCTAACAATCAATAGTCATTGATGAATATTGATTCACCAAGTAACAAGTCGTATTGATAGCTTCACCTGAAAATTCCTTGATGCATTATCACAAAGCGTCTGGTTCATTATTTCTTTGCCTTATTACATTGTGGTGTTCTAGAAAATATGTGATGATGAATTATTTCCTAAATATCGCATAACTCACTAAATTCTTAATTTGTAAAAAATATAACCTATTATTTTCCTAAGATGCTTGATATTTTTCCATGTTTGCTTTTCATTAATTTCCTTTCATTTTAAAAAGGTTGAAGTGCCTCATCTTTAATTTTCATAAATAAAGCCCACTCTATCCTCGAATAGGAATCGATAAGACTCATATAGTATATGATTCACTCTTTTATGGAGTTGTGTTTGAGCCCGAAAGGTCTGATGAATGTAATCATTGTCCTTTTAGTCTTTCTTATAACCGAATTACTAAATTTTATCATAGTTTTCTTTCTAAACATACAATGCTCACAAAATCCTAATGATTCTGCCTTATATCCCACAACAAATATTTATTTCTAAAAATAACCAATTATCTTTTATATATGTGACCTAGGCATCATCGCCGCAACATATTTTAATCCTATGAGTTACTTCCCGATGATGCTAATGCAACATTTCCCATAACAACGCTATTCTCGCGTAAAGCCACATTTGAAAACTTTTGTTCATGAGCATTGTTGAGCCCTTTGTCACATTGATCACACCAATGTGTGCACGATATTTATAACCTCTTAAAATATAATATCCCAAAAGATATCAAGTTCTCTTCAACCAAAAAACATGCTAGTACGCCATGATCTTGATAACACCATCAAATATTCTGATTCCGATAGCACCATCAAATATTCTGATTCTGACATTATTAATCCTACATTAAATAGTAGTGTTACTTCTTCATTCATGATATAAATATATTAAATCTCCCTTGAATTTTATTTTTTAAGATGTTATTCTAATAGTCTGATGTTGTTTTGAAATATTATGTATTAGATTGGAAATACACAGACTTGTAGACAAGAGGGTGGGTGACCGACCATCTGAGTGCAAATAATAGTAAAAAGAAGACATAAGTTTGGATTAATGATGTTGTTGAATTGTTTTTTTAGAAGTCATTTATTATGGACATGTGTGTAATTATGATTTTTTATCTTAACATATAAGCCGAAGAGCTTCAGAATCAAATGAAACAAGATTATGATATTAGATATGTGTTCATCATTACTAATATTTTAATTATATGATTTGAAAATTTCATTTGAAATTTTTCTTTCAACAACATTTAAATTTTTAAAACCTTATGGATTCTTTGAAATCATTTAAGGACAATTTGATTTTGATATTCTAGTGGTATCTTCTTACACGTCTACTATTCGTGACAAGGTTATCCTGTATTATATTTCATGGTTCATGTGTGAGGCTACTGCATGAGATAATCTTGAACTATATGATGATGACGAGAGTGAAAATATTAAAGATAAAAAGGATGAAGAGAATGAGGACGAAGATGACGATGATGAAGATGAGGAAGAACACAAAGCCAATAAGAAGGTACAATATTTTTTATTTTGCTTGATATGATAAATTATCATTGAAATTTTACCAAGTCACTTCGTTGATGAATGTTGTGTGAAATTTATTTGTGTATATACCAGCTGAGCACAAGGTATATTACTCTCTCTTAAATTCTATGTTTAATATGTTATTTGGTTTTTGAATTTAATAATAGTTTGATGTTGTTTTGAAATATTATGTAGAAGAATATAAAACACAAACTGGTGGACAAGAAGGTAAGCGGTCAATCAGAGTGCAAGCAACCGTAAGAGGAAAAAAAATGCTTGGATGGTGATGTTGTTTAATTGGTTTTTCATTTTTTTGAACGTATAAGAAAATGAAGATTTTCAGTAATAAATTATGTCAGTGGGGTAGAAGGTTTTCTTTGAATATCATGGAAATAATTATATGTTCACGGCCAATCAATCAATCGGTTATAAAGACCAAGAAAATTCTAAAAATGTTAAAAGAGACAGGACTACAAAAGATACTTACTTATCTTTAAAGTGTGAGTTTTATTTTTTCTTTAACCTTTTGTATTGGTTGTTATTTTTCTCTTTTTACCAATTATTATGTTGTTATGTATTGACAAGTCAGTTATGAGACTATAATTATGGTTATTGGTCAGTTATATTCTTGATTTTTTTTAGACAGGTTTTTAATCAACTTGATATTGTTTAGATTAGTTTTTAAAGTTTGGTGACTAAATAACATCCAAAAAATTTGATCACTAATGCATCTTTGATTTTAGGATACTTTCTCAAACTTACCATCCACTCTAATTTTTTTTATTATTTTGATGATGTAGAGATTTACAGTTTCGGAATCTAAGAGATATTTGACTTTAGATAAGTAGATGTTCAAATGTGATTATTTGATCCAAAATATTTTCTTTGACTTCCTCTGGATAGAGAAAGTTCGTAGTTAAGCATTTGACTTAAGATAAATGGATGTCCAAATGTGATTATTTGATCCAAAATATTTTATTTGACTTTCGTTTGATAGGGAACGCCCATAGTTAAGCATTTAGATGTAGTTTTTACTAAAGTTTTTATGAGATTGATATATAATGCACCTTTATATGATAATGTAGGTGCTAATATGAGCATAAGATCATAAATGCTTTAAGAGCCATTGTTGTTGGTGCACCTACTGACTTCGGAGCATTTCCATTTTGAAAGCAACATTTATCTGACCTAACAACAGAAATAGAATGATAATTTTTTTTTATGTATTCGGTGAAGATGTAGACTTTGTTACCTTGTTTGCTAGTAATCATATATATCAATTTTCCATGCATATATTTTGGATTTAATGTTTTCAATGAAAACCATTCTTTAATTTTGTACAATGTTATTATTATAATTCTATAATTACTGCTGTTATATTTCAGGAGATAAAAGTGACTGCATTGTCATAATCTTTGACATAATTGATGTTACTTGTATTCCTTTGATTTGTTAGTTTTGCCGGCGAAAAGAATAAAAAGAAGAGCTTTTAGTGGAATGTTCAATAAAATTAGAAAGAAAAGTTTTTTTTTAAAAAAATCTTTAAGAGTCAATTGCAACTTAAGGAAAAGAGAGTTTTTAGTGAAACCTGTTATTTAAAAAAAAAAAAAACTAATTCTGAGACCATCGTTCAATATTAGGTGTTATTTTTTATAAAAAATAAAAAAATTATAGAAATATATGTAATCTGATAAAAATAAAATAGTGTATTTAAAATATTATAAAAAATAATCGAATATTAAATTATAAATACCAAACTTAAATTACTCTTTGCCAAAAATATATAATAATAAAGATATTAAATAGAATAATAAGTTTGTTTTTGGATATATTGGTCAGCTAGTTACTCGAACTTTTATTGAGCATATATTGATGCAATATATATAATATGTATATATATGACGTGGTTTTGAAAATTAAACATAAAAAGTTAATAGAAGTTTAGACTGTATGATTGCGTGAGTAATGTATTTGTAATTATAGAAAGCGCTCAACATTAAATATAGAATTTAGAAAGGTAAATTTTTATCAAGTTCTACTAATATTCATATTTAGATATAAAGTCAAATGAAACTATTTTTTTTGATTTTATGAATAATATATTTTAAATTATAAAATATTAAATATAATTTATTTGTACATTTTATTTACTATATATAAAAATTATATGAAAAATATAAATTATATATATAAAATATAAATAAAATATAAATATAAATAATTAATAATTACTAAAATAAACCGTTTTCCAATAATATATAAATTTTGCCATTTCCATAATTACTAATTAGATTCTAATACTAAATATATTTTTTCAACAATATATTTACTTATTAGATTTTCTCGCTGAATTTTATTTATGATAATATCTAAATTCTTATAGTCATTGATTCGTTATAGTATAAATTTTTTATTAGTATTTATTATTATCTAATAACGTGTTATTTGAGGTTCCTCACCAAAAGCAATGACATATTTGATATTTTGTGATGATTTTGATAAAAAAAATGACAAAATTATGATAAATGGTGGTGATGATATTATTAGAAACTAGAAAAAAAAATAAAAAATGTTTGTCTTTTTTAATATTTCATTGTATATTATTTAAAATATTTTTTAGATGGTTTGGTTTCTTAAAGGTTTATGCTTATTAATTTGAGTATTATTTGATTGTTTATTTAGTATGTTTTTTTGTTATAAAATTTTTATTTTAAATTTTGCTTAAATTAAAAGTAAAATCAAGTTTTAAGACGGAATTAAGATTCAAGTAAAAACCAAACGGACTCGAACGACGTTAGAATTCGGATGAGACACCATCTTTTATCAACCCTACAATAAATTCATAATAATGGGTTTATATATATATATATATATATATATATATATATATATATATTTAGTTGGGTTTTAAAATAAAGATCATGGTATTGCCTAACATCGGAATACAAGTCTGAATGATAAATCGACAACAATTTAATAGAAAATAGAAATGTTTTGAGTTAAATTGATAATAAAATTTTAAAATAATAAAATATTATTTTTATATGGTTCGTCAAAATCTATGGTAACATCTCACACTAATTACTCTTTGTATAAAAAAATCGTAATATTAACGCGATTAAATCAAAATATAATCATGTTCACCAACATTTTTAATAGTATAAAAATGTCAAACAACCAAAAAGATCATAGTTATAATTTTTTTACCAACAAAATACTGGAAACTGACCTAGGATTACTTTAATACTTTAATTATATATTAATATTGTAATTAAAATAGTGGTAATTTAAAAACAAAATTGTTTGTTATTGGCCATTATTAATATTTTAATTTTATTTTCTAATAATATATGTATCTTATTGACTATTTTTAATATCAAATATTTATTTTTAATATTAAAAATATTTAATATTTAGTATTAAAAATATAATTATATGAAATTAAAAGTTTTATATTACGACTATTTATAAAAGAGTTTAAAAAAAATGATTTACATAACCTTATAAAATTCAAAATGATGAAACATATAAAGTAATGATTCCCATTCATATTAAAATGATCTAAAGATATAAGGGATAGGTGTGAGAATAACTAAACTCGCAATCATCCCGTATTTATCCAAACTCATACTTTAATTCGTATTTGTCAGGGGATACCCATTGAAGTTATGATTTTTGTATATAAAAAAATATTTTAATTTTTTTAAAAATCAAATTCAATGTTTAAATATAAAATACTATTTTTCAAAATATACATTAATGTTAATTAGAAAATATTGTTATCTATTAATAATTAATATATAGTTTTGGTATAAATTAATAAATCTTTTGTTTCAATTTAATTAAAAATATTATTATTATTATTAGATTGAAAAAGAAAAAAATTTTAAAATAGAGAAATTAAAAAACTAAATTTAATATTTAAATCTATGATAATATGTTTCAAAATATATGTCATCTAGTGATAATTAGCAAATATTTTTTATTTTTGTTATGTTTATTAATAATTAATATATGGTAATATAATTTAGTATTTCTTTTAAGTTTAATTAATAATATTAGATTGATACTTATAGATAGTTTTGCAAAGAAAAAGAAAATATATTTGAAATAAATTAAAAAATCAAATTTAATGTTTAAATATATTGTGTATATATATATATATATGAAAATAATATGTGATTTTGATATTAGAGAATATATATACTAATATTAATAACTTAAATAAAGTTTGATAAAGAATATTAAATAATATATTATTAATTTAACGGGTATCACTGGTGGGTTGGGTATCCGTGGGAAATTGATTAAACCCATAACCCATCCCAAACGCGGCGGGTAATATATTTTCAAACCCACAACCCATCCTAGAGAAATTTTTTTAAATCCATAACCCATCATATTGGTTCGGCTCGGGTACCCATAGGTTCGGAAAAAATTGCCATCCGCACCTAATACTGAACCTAGACTCATCCAACTTGAAATATAAACAATACAAACATCCAACTTGAAATATAAACAATACAATGCGTCGGTTTGCAAGCAATTGCGTCAGACTGAGGGTTTATCTTGTGCACTCTGAATAGCGGCTGCGGATTCCTTCCAAAACAATTATTCATTGTACGGTTTACTGTCATCTTTTATTTTACCATTTAAACCATTCCAGTTCCATTCTTACTCGATGCTTTGAATAGCGTACTAAAGTACCCAAGCATGGGATGAGACTTCTCTTTCTAACGAAAAGCAAGGGGTGCCGCCCTCTCCCTTACCGCGCTTATCCACCCTCTGACCAATAACCAACGTACATGATTTAAACTAAACTACTGACCTATTTGAGGCGGGGACGGGGGCTGGCTTAGTAGGAGGGATCGAAGAATAGTCAGTCGGGTGACTGATCTGGACTTCAACTCCCTTCCAAGAATATTTGAATAGAACATCTACTTCCGTAGATAAAGAAATTTGAACCAGTTCGCGACGATCCTTTCGATGGAGAAATAAGGCGAGAATAAGATAGAGGAGGCTGGATACAAAGAACAAAATAAAACACAGAGTGGGAGTGATTGTTTGTAATCACATTGAAAAAAGAGGTAATTTCAAATTCGAAAAGAGTGTAAGAGAAATTCAAATGTTATAACTCCAGGAACCATCAGGAAAAGAAAGGCTATAAGTATGCTGTTTGTTATTGCTAGAAGGGCTGCTCGCCTTTGTACGGTTTGGCTTTGATATCGCTCTTATGTAGTGGTTGGCCTAAGAAGTCGTATTCCCACCATACAAGCCTATTTTATCTAGTGCTAGAAGCTTCGCTAGAAGCAAGCAAGACGAGGTCGCTCTGCTTCGTAGACAAAGAAAGCTCGTTCCGTACTTGACTGACGAGCTCGTGTAGTGCTCGCCCCTATCTTCTCTAAAGGGGCTTATGCACTTCACTCGTTGTCTACTAAACGAGCGTTAGAGCGAGCGAGTGAAGCCTCTAAAGTTTTTTAACTCCCCCCCCTTTTCCCTCACCAAAGTCTTTCATTTCCACGTAAGCTTCTCCGATTTGGGGGATTAATTGATTGGATACCCGAGAACCATAATCTTTCATAGGAACAGCTTCTACGACGATAGATAGGGGTCAAGTTTGTTTAGCATCTATGACCACTGCCCTCTAAAAAGTATGAGAGCCTTTCAGCTCGTATTGCTCACACTCCTAGATCTTCACGGCACCTCCTCCACCATAGTGTGAGCAGCTCCGAAAAACAAAACGAGGCATACCTCAAAATTAGCTTTCAACAACGTCAACAACACCACGAAAAAAGTAAACTATGGTTGCCCACTAATCTGATCATAATCATAGGTAAAATCCAATCCCTTCGCTTCGCGCGAGGCTTGGAAACCGTAAGTAAGGCTCGCCTCTCGGAAGCGAGAAAGCGAGCAGCAAGCTTCAAACTTTCCCCTTTCTCAAATCAAATAAGAAGGCTATTCTGAAGCCCTTTCTTCAGCTGGTTTTGGCTTGCCCCTAGTATAGGTTGGAGCTATGAAAATTTCCCTTCTTATTTGAGAAAGGGGAGCTTCTATTAGTATTAGATTCTAAAAAAACACTCAAAAATAAGGTTTGGACCCTGGTTATTTACATATAATACAATAAATCAAAATAAGCTAAGGGGGCTGGGAATCGCAAGAATTGAGAACTCCAGAAAGACAGGTTCGGAAATGGCCGGATTAGCAGGAGGAAAGACGGCCCCACCCTGAAACAAAGGTGTATATACATAAAAAAAAAGAGGCCGGTTATGGCCTTTAGGCTCCTTCCCATCTATCTTGACCGGGAAAAGGGGAGGCCCGCCCTTGTGGAAGCCATGCCCCCCCCCCCTCTCTATTTCGAGGGATCCCTCATATTTAGGATTCCAGGCTTCCCGAACTCGTAATAGACGGCTAAGAACAAAAAGAGGGTCAGTAGTCTCTGCCGTTACAAGTCATTCTCCTTCCGCGGAGACGACCCTTTTTTTGTTATTGTTCACCGCGACACGAAATCATGAAGAATCTGGAATAACTCAGAAAGAGAGTGGCGCCTAGCCATTGAGAGCATCCGTTATCTTTGTAGAGGAACAGTACGATCTTGGACTAGCCCCCTTCGCATAACCTAAAAAGAAAAAGAAGTCCGTGCTACTATAAGGTCTTTAAACTCCTCCATCAGGATACCATTGTGTTGTCCATGGGACGGGGTAGCCCCGACTTTCATAGGTCCTTGGTTCGACCTCCTAATGAGAATTGAGGTCCTTGCGCGGGCGTCTTATCCCTAAGACTTGCTCTGTATGGAGTGCACTAACCACTCACTCGCCAGCCGTTTGGGCTCCGCGTTTCAAGTTCGTTATCCTGACCGTCTTCTCTGCTCCATCGGGAGCCTGGCCCCTTCTTCTATCTTATCTACTGCCTTGCTCCTCGGCTCCCTACAGCTCCAGCCGCTCGCTGTAATAGCTTGCTTCTCGGGTGGCTCGCACCCCGGGTGGTGCGGCTGAGCCAGAGTGGGCTCAGCAGTCGGCCTATGTTTCCCGGCGTACGTATAAAGGCATGATTAGTTCCACAAATCTCATTGCACTGACCATAGTAAACTCCTTCTCGTTGTACCAAAATAGATATCTGATTTAAACGACCAGATACAACATCACATTTGACACTTGAGGAAGGTACAACCCAACTATGAGGTACATCAGCGGATGTTTCAATAATACGTAGATGTGTTTTGGCTGGTACAACCACTCTATTGTCTACTTCTAATAAACGTGATTGGCCCAATTCTAGATCATCTTCTGGAATCATATAACTGCTAAAAGTGAGTGACTGCTCATCGGAACTGTTATAGTCTGAATACTCATAAGTTTGATACCATTGATGTCCAATAGCTTTGATAGTAATGGCTGGATCTACTACTACCTCGTCCATTGAGTATAAGAGAGCAAATGATGGTATAGCAATGAACATCGGGATGATACTAGGAAAGATGGTCTGAAGAATCTTGGTAGTAGTTCCATGAACAATCCTTTGTGGGATTGGATTTTTTTATAGTAGAAATGCGATAAAGCACGAACCAAGATCCGTAATACGAAAACCAAAATTAGAATGAGAAAGAAAAATATATCGTGATGTGAGTCTATTATTCCTTGCATCATGGGTGTTGCTGCGTCTTGAGATCCTAATTGCCATGGTTCCGCTACATCACAAGGAGAAATTATGATGAATTCCACATAATAAGTATTATTTTCGATAGGAGTAACAATAACAATAACAATAAAAGTCATTTGGTTTGGTGAATTCTTTGATTGCTCCGCTCCCTCCAAA
This sequence comes from Limnanthes douglasii subsp. nivea, assembly GCA_036936605.1. Lineage (NCBI taxonomy): Eukaryota > Viridiplantae > Streptophyta > Magnoliopsida > Brassicales > Limnanthaceae > Limnanthes > Limnanthes douglasii. The sequence continues at coordinate 92,853,374 of JAUPFV010000005.1, forward strand.
AAAAATAGACTTCTTCTTACTCTCCCAATTCAGGAAGACAGAAATCGATGGTTGGTCTAAGAAAGGCATGGGAGTCTTTGGGCATTGCTTGGGTCGAGTTAAGTAAAGACGGACTACCTAGTGATTTACAACCACCCTCACTGCACACTTTCTATCTCTCTGTCTCCATTAGAAGCTGCATGCTATAAGGAAATTCGTCTACACCACCGGCTTGTTCAAGAAAGGGCGGATCGCTCCTAAACGCAGCCATCATCCACTAGAATATAACTATTATTTAGAAAATATTTTTCTTTTTTTCATCGTTGTAGTTCTTTAATTCTAACATCTTTGTAAAAGCAATCCTTTTATAATGATGTTTTTATCCTTTTGGGGGGTTTCGTCCGGTAAGGGGTTTCTTAGCCCGGTCACTCCCAACCTAGCTCAACTACCTTCTCCCATTTCCTGCTTAGCAATACAGTATCAGATAGGCGAGGGCGTTCAACCAGCTCTGATTCACCACCGAGGGGGGGGGGGGGTCTTAGAGAGGGATTCACTTTCAATAAAATTCCTCGTATGGAGCCACCCACTCCTCTGCTTCTTTCGAGAAAAAGAACCTTTTGTTGTTGTTGGGTTATTGGTTAGTGGATTGGTCTCGTACCAGTGTAGAGGTAGAGCGGAGGAGAGAATGAGCTGCGAGTGGACGATTAGATGATTAGAATCTTCTTCTTCTTTTTCTTCTAAAAACCCTGTTCTCGTTTCTTCTTCATATATATCTTACATCTCTCTTGTAAGTAAGAGAAGTGACCGGGTCACGAACGGTATAAGATAGAAGTGAGATAGCTCTTCCCCTCTTGATGTCATCGGTTCCTCTTCCAACCAACAAAACAAATTCTAAAAAAAAATGAAACCTCAAAGCAGAAGGGCTGTAGTATTGGGAAAACCCGACTGATAGCTGTCAATGACCACCGTCTTTTATTGATGTCGTTACAAGGGGTTGGTTTTTGAAGTCCCCCTAAGAAAAACATGAACCATCACAGTGATCTTAACCTCTTGATTTTTGATTCCGAGAGTGTTAAGATATGCGATAATCCACTCCATCAGTGATTCCGACCATCACTTTTTTGCTAAAAGGTAAAAGACCAAGGAAAAGATAAATTCCTTAATTTCCTTATTTCTTTTTCTAATGACCGAAAAGCAGTTGTTAAGTATATAAATTAAAGAAGTAATTAGCAGAAATAAATAGTAGGGTTTGTTATATTTGTTTGTTTGCACAAGATCAAAATATCCTTGCTTGAGGATATGCCTACAAATTTAGTGAACTAATCCACTTTTTTTTAATCTAACTCGAAAGAAAAGGTTAGGTATGTAGGTACCTACAACTAAAAATGGAAAATTTAACAAGATGTAACTGTTAGAAACAGAGCTACCCTTTCATCGTGAAGGGTTTCAGCTAAGCCGGAAATTCTAAGCACATATGCGTTCTTACTTTACTTTTCAAATTTACTACTCCTAAAAAAATGGGCCCCACACGGGAATGGGAAGTACCACGGATTCATTAAACATCATGACTAAGATAAGAGCCCCCCCACATTACAGCCAGTTTTTTGGTCTTTAGTTTTATACCCTGATTATAAGATTTATAAATTATATATATATATATATATTTTCCCCTCTTGCAGCTCCAGCAACTTGTTCAAAGGATCGAAGCGCTGCTCTTGCAATAAAATTTTTATTTCTTCCTCCCTTAGCGTTTCCTCTTGTATTTCTTGAATGAAAGTATCCGTTACAAAATGTTCCTTAAGACGTTGCTGCTTCGACACAATAAAACCCTTAAGGACATCCATATGTGTGCTCTTTAAGCAAAAAACCTTGAACCACTCTACCTCAGTTGGTATATAAGCCCACCAAGCGGAAAAACCAATCATAAAACATAAAATTAGAACAAAACGGATGTTCTATGAGTCCTCAGAAAACAGAACTCCTAGTAGGCCATGAACTCCCTTTCAAGCTTTAACCAACCCGAATCAAATCCAGATGCCTCATCAGATAGTTCTCCTTTCATTTGTCCGATCATTCGACTAAGGCATCCGATTCTATGCCACTAAAGCTTCATACTATTGAAGACTGGTCCCGAAAGCGATTAGTAAGCGAACTAGGATCTGCAAGATTCTACTTTGATCCGCCTTGGTTCACGCTCTACGTATCTTATTATTTCAAGCCCTCTTTCTTCTATCCGAATTGCTTGCTTATTAATATTAATAAGGGCATTCCATTGATAACGATAGAAAGAGAAATCCACGGAAGCGACTTTACACTTCCTGAAGCAAACTATCTATCGTACCCAGTTTATCCTTCAGTGAGCTACTTAGCCAAACGAAACTGAAGCTTTTCTATCTCACTTATGTTACTACCTGTAACAATCATGTTATCAACATAAACAATAATAAAGGTAATATCATCACAATCTCTTTTATAGAATAGAGTGTGATCTGTCAAAGGCTGCTTAAAACCATACTCCTTCATTGAGTAGCTCAACCTACCAAACCAAGCCCTCGGTGACTGTTTCAAACCATATAATGCCTTCTTCAGCTTGCATACCTTTGCTTCCTTTGGTGTAAATCCTGGAGGAGGATCCATATACACTTCCTCTCTCAAATCACCATGAAGAAAGGCATTCTTCACATCAAACTGTCGTAATGGCCAGTCTAGATTAACTACAAGAGAAAGTCTAACTCAAACAGTATTCATTTTGGCCACACGAGCAAAGGTCTCTTGATAGTCAATCCCATACGTCTGAGTGTAACCTTTGGCAAACAATCTGGCCTTGTATCTGTCAATTATCCCATTCGACCTGTACTTTAATGTAAACACCCATTTACAACCCACTGTCTTCGTATTCAGAGGTAACTCAACCATTTCCCAAGTAGAATTCTTCTGAAGAGCTTTCATTTCCTCTACCATAGCAGATTTCCATTTGGGAGCTCCAAGAGCTTCCTGAAAATGACTAGGAATAGACACAGAAGATAACTGAAGGGCAAAAGCACAACAAGCCTACCCAGCATCAAAACAAGCCTAAGTACATGGCCCACTGGATCTGTCCAAATTCAAAGCCCATCAAAGGTGGCTCATGAAATCATGCAAAGGATCCGAGCCCATCTATCTCTGGATCTGAGTCCATCCAAATATCTCATGACAGCCAGGCCTAAGCCTATATAGCCTGTCCAAATGATGCGGTCTCTACCCAAGTAGATGTGGCCCATGATCCAAACGTAACCAGTCAATCATGCTATCCTTACCTTCCAACCAATCGGCCAATCATGCTATCCTTACCTTCCAACCAATCGGCCAATCGCGTCATCCTTACCATTCAATTAACCCCTTCGATTCCACTTCTGCAGTAGTATATAATCTTGGTCCCTTACCTTGATGCATACAACTCAATTTGTTTTCCAATGATGGCAAGAATCCGCGAAATACTTTTGATTCTTCTTGTTCTTATGATAGCTACACGAGGGAAAGCGATACTTCCCACTCTACCGCAAAGGAGGGGGACGCTTTCTTGCCCCAAAAAATGCCAGTTCCACCATCAGGGCCCAGCAAGCAGCAGAATTATGTTCCAAGGTTGCGTTTTATTCCAGTAGTATATGGTTCAAAATGCCTTGTTCCATCCGGCGCGAATCCCTTCTATCACTAGTATAGTGGAGGTGTTATTTGTATTGCAATAATGAATAAATGTACGAACACAAATAATGAGCAGACCATCCCACTTTTATATGTGGGTTCATTTCATAATGTATTTTTGTTTTGAATAAAGAAGCGCGCTCCTGTTAGTGTTACGTAGGTGTCTTTCTCGGTTGATGGATGGGATATATGCCTATATCGCTTTATAATGTTATTGTTATGTTGATGCTATATTAAAGAATAAAATCTCAAAAAGTTGCTCAAGACTTAGTCCCATTCTTTCTAATTCTCTTTATCGTACTGTGTAAACGAACTTAAAGTCTTAATTGTGTACTCAATAGGAAGCGTCACATCCTAGGTTTGGGCCACCTATGGTATGAGTATTAGGTAATCTCTTCCGTAACGGGACCTTTTAAGTAGCCTTCTTACGAAGTAGGAATGGTTGTCCTCTGACTTTCCAATCAGGTCAGCCATTAGGATACTACGCTTTTTGGCCTCTCTTCACACTAAGGTAGATTAACCAATCAATTACGGAAGTGAATGAGATAGTGTTCTTATTCAGGCCTTAGCTCTTTTAAAACTGGCCCAAGTCTCTCAATTGGAGCAGGCCCAAACTGAAGGAGTTGGGTATGGCCCTTAGATGGTAGCTAAAAGTCATCAACGAAAGAATACTCAAAATAGAGGCAGACCTTACCATACCAGGCCCAATCGCGGAAGCAATCCAATAGATTTAGCCCGTTGATGTAAGAACAAGAGAAGCCCACCCTGTCCAAGCCATAAAATAGTGGAACTGCCTCTCGCATGACACAGTTTGACGCGCGGTGATACCAGATCGACCCTTTCTCTATATAGTGGTCTAAATAATAGAAGGAGAATACGCACGGGAAAAAATAAAGAGTCTAATCAGATCAATCAAGAGAGATAGCTTCGGTCTCCTAAGCTAGGACGGAGCTGTCGAGTGAGGATTGGTCGAACATGCTTTGGCAGCTCGTGGTGGAGTACTCTCTGGCAGATTCACTCTATTATTACCTCCTATTCCTGAGGGAGTGATCTTGATTAAGCCGCATGGCGAAAAGGACTACTCCCTCTTTAGGGGGGGACCTTTCATACTCAAATCCGTACGAGGAAAGGAGAATGATTCAGCGCACTAAAATCTAGTGGATGGGTCATGAAAATCCAGGTTTGAAATGATCCATGTTACCGAACCAAGATAACCTATCTTACTAATAATAAGAAAGGGTTAAGGGCCTCCAACACTCTTCGCGAACCTAATCCCAAACCTGGCTTTCTTTTTAAGAAAGAGGGTTCTGTACGAATCCTGAAAAACTAAAATATTTAAGACGGTCTTCTTTCATTGTACCATTTAAATGAAAGAAGATTATAAAATCATCAAATAAAATTTACCATGAAAACTATATACTCAAAATCCAGTCTAGAAAAATCATATAGGTAAAATAAACAAATAAAATATATATAAAATAAACAAATAAAATTTATAATCAAAACTATACATTCGAAATCTTCACTTCATTGTTTAAGAAAATAAAATTGGTATCTAAATCACATTATCTCTTTTTAATCTTAAAAATTCCAACGAATAATTCGTTTCACATGATGCACTTCAATCCTGAATCTAAAATGGGTGAAAATATTATAAATCTAAATTAAAAAAAAACCCATAATATATCAAATAAAATTTAATATATATATATATATATATAAATTATTGAAATAAAAATTAAATTATATACTATTCTTTTTACCATCCATCACGTTAACCAGTCTATTGTTAGCATCTCATACTAATTTAACATATTTTCAACATATTTGTATCACAAAAATAATCATACAATTATATATTTCAATCAAAACACAATAAAAGAAATTAATCCTAAGAAAATCAAAGAACTATTAGGAGAATCAAAGTAATAGATTAAAAAAATTACGAAATCGGATCTAAATTTTTTTTTAGATAAATCACAACGAAATAAAAAAAATACATAACAAAACAATCATGTTATTTAGGGAATCAATCATGTTTCTTTTGGGAAATGATAACAAAATTTGTTTTCTAAAAGAATAATAGGGAATCAAATAGTTTTTCTCTTGTTTTTGGAGGGAATCGCACAAGGTCACTTACTCAACCAACTCGGATATCCCTTAAGACATAGAAAACTAATCATGTTATATATATATATATATATATAGGGTTTCTTTTTATATTAAATTTAGTTATAAAAAATCAACCACTGGGCATATTTTTTTATAAATCCAACAAAACAATGTTTCATTTTTAATTTTTACTTTTAATTTTAATCATCTAATCTATAATCTCTTAATTTTAATTAGTTTTATATTTACTTTAATATAACTTAATTATATAATTCAAAAACAATATTTATTAAAGTTTAAAAGAACTTTTTTTAAAATAAAATATATCTTTAAATATAATAAAATCTATATTTCATACATAAATATATCACATTAATCATCGATTTAATAATCAGAGGGTTTACAACCGCACTATTTGAGTACCGGCTACTGGTTTACTACTAAGTGTGACAAATGGGCCTGGATCTGCGAGAAATAAATGGGGACCTGTAAAAATTTAAATGGGTAACTACAGACCTGGCCCGCCAAACCTGCAACCTGTTAGACCTGTTTACCTGCATTAGCAGTAACCTGCAATCTACAAACCCGCAACCTGCAGACCTGCCAGACCTATTTAAAGTTTGATTATTATTATTATTATATGATTATAAATATTATAAGTGTTGTAATTATTTTATAAACTAAAATCATACTTTAAGTTATATGTAAAAAATATTTTTATAATGCATATGATTATAATTTATTATTACATTTTCGTTGGTATTATTATGATTTGGGTATTAATATTTTAAGTGTTGTAATTATTTTATAAACCAAAATTTTAAATATTATATTTAAGGTTATAATATTGTTATTACATTTTGTATATTATTATTATGTTTTGGTTTTAAATATTAAAAGGGTTGATATTATGATATAAACCAAAATTATATTTTATGGTGTTAAAATATTACAAGTTTTATGGTTATAATTTTAATATTACATTTTGAATATTATTATTATTATGACTTGGTTATAAATAGTAGTAGTGTTGTTATTATTTTTTGATATTACATTCTGATTATTATTGTGATTTTGTTATAAATATTATTGATATTATTATTTTTTATAAAAATCATATCTTATAATTATTTGATAGTACAATTGTTGTTATTATAATAAAAATTAAATATTCTTTTTGTTTATTTAGTCGCTCACAGTTTATACTATTGCTGGCCAGGAGTTGAACAATTGTTTTCAAATTAAAATACAAAATCTAAAAAAAACTATTACAAACACCATTCATCTTCTTCTTCATAAGTATAATCCTCATCCTCTTCACTTGAATGACTCGCAATTTCGTTTTCTTCCATAATTTCGTGTTCAAGTGTATCTTTATAATCATACAGAAAATCTTTGAAGATGTCGTTTACATTCACTTCGTCTCTAAACTCTTTGTCTTGCCTCCTTTTATCCGCCGCATTCCAATCCTTGATTTCCACAAGCACTCCAAGTGCTTTACCCGTCAATCTTGTTCTCTTAGTCGTGTATTGCAACCTCGCTTGGCTAAAAGCACACTCACTTGCAACTGTAGACATAGGTATTGCATAAATCTCTTTAACAAACCTACAAAGAATACGATACTCATCAGTTTTAGTACCCCACCATCTTATGATATCTTCAATACACCTCCATTATTTAATTTCGATTTAAATAATATAATATTTAAATTAGAATACAATAAATAGTATAATTATTTAGTTTATATTATACATATCTCTGTTATTGAAATTCGAATTAATTAACACATTCAAATTAATTTTAAATAATATTATAAATTATTTGATAAGGAGTGCTTTAAATGGGTCTTCTGGTGGATAATCTGCGTGGGTTTATCTGCCAGACCTGCAACCTGCCAGACCTGCAACCTGCCAGACCTGCAACCTGTTAGACCTGTTTACCTGTTATACTTGCATTAGCAGTAAGCTGCCAGACCTGCAACCTGCATACCTGCAACCTGCCAGACCTGCAACTTGTTTAAAATTGTTAAATGCGCCTGGTGGGTCGTGGGTCTACCTATTTGCCACCACGGAAGGCTTCCCTGGTCTTTTACTTTAGATTTAGATAAGATTTATTTAAATTTTAGTAAAAAGAACTAAGAAAATAAAATAAAATGACTATAAAATCATAAAAAACAGATGAATTTGACTTTTAAAAAAACATCAACCTAATAGAAACTAAATTACTTACAAAAATACCTCATAAAGGCCGAATAGCAAAGGTTTCACTAGAGAAAAAAGTTAGAGAGACGTTTCTCTCTCTAAAAAGAAAATACTATGTCTTCTCGCTAGATGCTTTTTCTCTAGGCTCTTTCTCCTCCTCTTTTCTCAACCTAATTTTCTTCTTGATTTTACACTAAACACTACTGATTCTTCCAAATAATACATCTTCTCCAAGAATTAAGTAATAAAATACAGTCGCAATCACTGCATCAAAGGTATTCTAGATGATTTATGCTTTTGGTGAATCAGACGGTCCCACGGTCGATTATCCAGGTTTATTCATTTAGTTTATTCGATTTGCAAGGTTCTATTCATTGTTTTGTTTTGCAAGGTTCTATTCACTGTTCGTAGTGATTATAATACAAAATTTCATTTGTGCTTTATCCTATTATGGATATTTGGTGGAGCATTACTGTATACATTAATTTGTAGGATTTATACTTTGGTATACGACTTATACTTTTGTTCACTTTGCAAGATTTGAGATTCTGTTCTTATTAAAAACTGGAATGATTATTATCAAATTTTCTATTTAAATGGAGGATTTACCAGAAGATAATATTCAGAAGGTTCTAGTTCGTAAGAAGACGGAAAACGTGCAAGGAAGAAATGATTCAAAAGTTTCCGGTAAAAGTGTGGTTCGGTCACTAATTTTTTCATAGGAGGATTTAGTAAAGGTTAATTTTTTGGAAGTTCCGGCTGATGAGAAGAAACCCGTACACAAGCGAAGACGAGATGCTTTAAATGTTTCCGGTAAGAGTGTGATGTGTGGTCTTGTTTCTTCTAATGCTTTAGTTCCGTTCGATCCATCGGTGACTCGGGAAATGCTTGACATTGATACTTGCGATGATGAACGAGAATTGAGTGAAGAACAAGAGGAAACAAATAAGGATCGACACATCTTTGATGTTCGTGAAACCGATAAACTATTACTTACGGCCTCCGATGAAAAGATTGCAGGTTTTGCTGGCTTTGATTTTTCATCTTCGGCGACTATCCTTAATGGTGATTTACTATTAAGGAAAGGAACAAAACCAGTTCGTGAAAAAAGGGGGCAAAGAAATAAGCAAAGGAAGAAACCAATAATTCTGGTGTCTGAAAATCTGTTCCTGGAACCATCCTTAGCAACCGCAAGTATTCCAACCATTCCACGACCGCAAGAGGTAGTCAAAACTGAAAACATAACTTTTTCCGGAGATCAAAATTTTGTTATCGGCGTTCATGGAACGTTGCCGGCGCATTCAAGAGGGGTGCATAACAGTAGGGTCAAAGAGAAAACTGCATTCAAGTCGGGAGAACAAATCATTGACTCTCATAAAGACGGGTTGTTATTAGATACTTTTACTGCTCGTGGTGACGAATTCAAATTCAAATCTACTGCTACTAATGATACAAAGTTAAATGTACGTGAAAATGAGATTAATACGGTCCAAGAAAATTTGAATAAAAAAAGAAACAGCTCCAGGGACCTCACTGCAATTAAAGTCAGAAGGAATAGTAATCTGCATGTAATTAATTCAGAAGGAAATAATTTGAATTTGCATGCAAAAGCAATCAATTCTCATAAAATAATAAGGATCTGATTGCATCTACATAAGGTAATGTGCACAAATTTACTTCAGAGGGAATTTTGAATTTGAATCGAGAAGACTAATTCTGGGGACTTGACGGCAATCAAATTGAATAAGGATCTGACTGCAATTAAAAAGAGTAACGTCCATGATTTTACTTTAGAGGGGTTTTTGAATTTGAATGGAAAAAACATTAATTCTGGGGACTTGACTGCAATGAAAGTGAATAAATACTTGACTGCAATTAAAGTGGGTAACGTGAATGTTTCTACTTCAGAAGAGCTTTTGAATTTGAATAGAAATGGCATTATTTCCAGGGACTTGACTGAAATGAAAGATGGAGGAAAATGTAACAGTTCAATAAATTTGAATTGAAATAAAGGAAATTTTAATTTATATTCAAATGGAAATGATTTTAATTCTCATAAAGCGCATGAAGAAAGAAACGGTTATCTTCAAAAGAACGTGCGAACGGTAAGTAACTCCTATAATGTTCGTAAAGAATCAGACCCATTAAATGCACAAGCCAAAGGAGAAGACCGATTTACTCTTTTTCAAACAAGTAACGTCAAAGATGATAATATCAGTAAAGAAGGTAATTTGTCTGGAGAAGCAACATTTAATCCATTTCAAACCAGTAACGAAAATTGAAATAATAGACCAGACGCATATAATGCTAGTAATGTAGAGCAGAGAGATCCATTATATAAGAATGCTCATAATTCTTCCGCCATTCCTACAACACGTACTCCTTCTTCCGTCATTCCTACAACACAAAATCCTACTAACTCATTCTCCAGTTTATTCCAAGGTTCTCGTTTAGCTTCAAAAGGCCTCAAGCTCCAATTTATCCCTCCTCCTTCAGATGATGTCGATATCATCCTTGATCCGGGAGATGAAGTTCCGTTCATCGAAAGTTAGGGCCATTGTTTTATCGGATGCTTCACCGATAAGTTCTCGGGGAAAATTGCTCTTGATACTATTGTCAAAAGATGGGGTGTTAATTGCAAAACTCAGCCGTATGGAAAAGAATGGACGGTTTTCAAATTCCTCACCAAATAAGAATCCATGTGCTAGCTAACGGACCCTACATTACTTACGGTAAAACTCTCATGCTTAAAAGAATTGATAAAGATGTCATGTTGAAAGATGATCTGTTCACAACAATTCCAACATGGATAGTGCTAAATGATGTCCCTCTCAGCATTTGGAGTGAAACAGGTTTAAGTAAGATTTCTTCGAAGATTGGTACGCCTCTTTTTACTGATCAATTTACATGCGAAAAGACTCAGATAAAGTATGCTAGAATTCTAGTAGAACAAAAAAACCAATTACGAGTTTTAGTGTGAGACTTCCATGTGGTAGGCGATATACTCAATATTTTATATACGAAAATTACCCAATCACTCTACTTGTCCATCTACAGAGCAAGGTAAAACTAAAATCAGTGAGAAGCATAAAGAAACCTCGACACGACCATCCCGGGCAGCTCAAAACCTACGCAAGAACGCAAATGACATAACAAGCGGTCCCAGAGGTAATCCTATCACTTCTACACCATCTCAGAAAGTCACCATTAACCCCATCGCATGCCCCAAAACATCTGAAATTCCAACCCGATTTATTGGAGAAGAGATTAACAACACCAATAAAGAAAACGTCCGTTCAAATAATAACGACTACTCGCCTAGCTGAATCAGCCCCCTAGTTGACACACCTATGACTTATCTTAATGATCGGGAACCCATTTTTGGTCATCTGCAAGACAAAGATGAAACCATACCTTTCACCAGCAACGCAAATGATCCATCAACCGTTCCATGGCAAAAAGTACAAAGCAAACGATCAAAGAAAAAAGCGAGGCGCGGAGTGCCCACAAACTCCTCTGTTGATAAATGAAGATACTTATTTGGAACATCAGGGGCTTGTGTGGGCATGCAGATCGAGGTGCTTCTCTCTCCATGGTTTCTAAGCTCGTCAAACAAAATTATTTTCCCATGTTTTGCCTCTTAGAAACTAAATTCTTGCAAGAACGTTTAGATAATTTTATGTCTTCTCGTTATAAGCTGGAATCATGTTTCTAATCTTGATGTTATAAATAGAGGACGCATTGTTGTTGTTTGGGATGCTAGCAGGGTGGCATGTACGGTGATTAAAATTGGAAGACAACACAATCACTTTCAAGTTCATTGCAACGTAACTCAAGAAATTTTTTATGTTACGTTTGTTTACCCTTTGTATACTGTACCACAAATGAGAGTTCTTTGGGAGCACCTAACCACCATAGGGGCCAACATTCGTTTACCTTGGATGATTACGGGAGATTATATCACCTACTGCGCTCCAAGAGACCGAATTGGGGCTACCCCACTTCAAAATGGTGAGTTAATTGATTTAAATAATTTTCGGATATCTCACGGTCTTGTTGATGCTCCTTCCACAGGTCTTTTCTTTACTTCGACAAATGGTACTGTTTGGGCGAAGCTTGATCGAGTCCTTATAAACCATGGGTGGAATGATAAAGATATCTTATGCAAATCCGCGTTCCTTCCGTTGGAACTCGTATCCGATCACTATCAACTTATTGTCTCGATTATTCGATATTTTCAACATAGTTGTCGGCCCTTCAAATTCTTCAACAACATGGTTTATAAGGACTCGATCAAGCTTGGCCCAAACAGTACCATTTGTCCAAGTAAAGAAAGGACATGTGGAAGGAGCATCGACAAGACCCTGCGATATCCGAAAATTATTTAAATCAATTAACTCACCATTTCGAAGTGGGGCAACCCCAATTCGGTCTCCTGGAGCACAGTAGGTGTTATAATCTCCCGTAATCATCCAAAGTAAACGAATTTTGGCCCCTATGGTGGTTAGGTGCTCCCAAAGAACTCTCCTTTGTGGTACAGTATACAAAGGGTAAACAAACGTAACATAAAAATTTGCTTGAGTGACGTTGCAATGGACTTGAAAGTGGATGTGTTGTCTTCCAATTTCAATCATCGTACATGCCACCCTGCTAGCATCCCAAACAACAACGATGCGTCCTCTATTTATAACAGCAAGATTAGAAACATGATTCCAGCTTATGAAACGAGAGGACATGAAATTATCTAAACGTTCTTGCGAGAATTTAGTTTCTAAGAGGCAAAACATGGGCAAATAATTTTGTTTGACGAGCTTACAAACCGTGGAGAAAGAAGCGCCTCAATCTGCACTCCCACATAGGCCCCTGATGTTCCAAATAAGTATCTTCATTTATCAACCGGGGAGTTTGTGGACACTCCGCGACTCGTATTTTTCTTTGATCGTTTGCTTTGTACTTTTTGCCATGGAACGGTTGATGGATCGTCTGCGTTGCTGGTGAAAGTTATGGTTTCATCTTCGTCTTGCGGATGATCAAATATGGATTCCTGGTCATTAACATAAGTCATCGGTGTGTCAACTAGAAGACTGATTCGGCTAGACAAGTAATCGGTATTATTTGAACGGACGGAACAACCTATATTTATGTATGTTGATATAAGTGTTTATTAAATAAACACAAATCCTAAACCCAATAAACAACTGAACCAGTACTAAACATTAATCCGACTTTCAAACGGTGCAAAACTATATTTGGGCAAGTATAAATGTGTAGATGGCGGGTAAATAAAAATAAGTGGGCATACTATTATAAGCACAATATACTCTTTTTTATTTTTTATATATAACTAGATGAAACCTCTGCGGACATATAAAATTGAAAATTTAAAAAATTAAAAGTAGAAGTTATTAAATAGTAAATTCATTATAAAAAAACGCAATATTATATATTATATATTGAATACAGCCTCATAGTCTATAGGATATAATTAAAACCCACGATATTATATATTGAATTCAATATTATATATTGAATTCAATATAATACTTTCCTTTTGGTAATTAATCTTGAATCTATTTCTTCCATCATATTTTTTTATTTCTTCCATGTTTTAAAATTTAAAAAAAAAAATTATCTAATTTATAACTTGATATCATTAACCATTATGAAATATTTATATCAACAAACACATAATTAAGCCAAATACAATCTAACATATATGATTTAGCTTCTAAAATTAAACTCTAAAAACAAAAACAAAATCAAAATTTTTAAAGATTACTCATGGAAGAAGAACGTATCAAAACCGAAGATTTAACACTAGAGAACATCACCAAATCAACCAACAAAGTAATTTAATCTTTTCTTTCTAGTTTTACATTCATGAAATTTTAAAACATGTTAAAAAATATATATTTTCGAAAATCACGATTTGTGCAGGTTTTAGCAGAAAACAACTAATCAGATAGGGATCAGTGATTCCCAGACAGCACCTCGGAATCATGTGTTTTTTATATATAAAAAATGCACTTAATTGTGTATTTTTAAGTGTTGGTTTTTTAGATGACGAATGATTTCTACCTTAGAAAAGAACGTTATTTTTTAAGATTAGAATAGAAATCGAATAGGTGGCTAGGTTTGTCATTTTTCAAGATTTGAAGAGAAATATGAAGAGGAGACCGTTTTTATAGTGGCTAGGCTAGGGTTAGGGTTTATTTTTTCAAGATTTGAAGAAACATATGAAGAGGAGACCGTTTTTATAGTGGCTAGGCTAGGGTTAGGGTTTATGGGTGATTGATGGTGAGAAGCTAATAGGGCTTGGGTGTGCATAAGTTGAGATGGTGGTAGAAGTTAATAGAGTTGCTAGAGAATGAATGAGTTTTGGGATAAAAAGAAGAAGGGTAAATATGTTATTTTCTTTATAGAGGAAATAAAGGAGTGGAGTTTTTATTTATTTACGGAGGAAATACAAAATTTGATGGAGGAAATAGCTTCACCCATCTTAAAAATCTGAATATGAAAAATATATCAAAAAAATTGTAAAACTCAATTGAACAAAATCTAATTGAGAAGTTGAATGCAAAAAACTGAGTTCGTAGAAAGTTTATCAATGAACTTATTGTTAAAAAAAACAGCTCCGATATATCCATAAATAATTTTCACTCGAGTTAATTTTAAGATTTTGACTTACCATACTAAAAATATTCACTTTATTAAATTACGTTACAAAATTACATATAAAATTAACATATAAATAATAAAAGTATAATAAAAATTTAACGACTATTATAACATGAAATTTAATATATATATAAAGTCATAAACAAGAATGACAATAAATAACTACATTTTGTATCTTATGGTTAATAGGTCAAATTTGTTAACAGAATCATAAACAACAAATGGATTTTTACAACTTATTATTTATATCAAATTAGAAATCAAAAGAAAATTTTTATTACTATAACATTTATATCACTTGTCCACTTATCGAAATTATTCTTCTATTCTTGGATAATAAAATATAAAAAACACAAATTAGTCAAAGATACAAAATAGTATTAAAGACAAAAGAAAAACAAAATAATCTATAAAAAGAATACTTAATTCAAATTTTACATAATCAATTTTTCTTTTTAAATAATTATTTTTATTATATGAATTTATTTAGGTAAAATTATTCTGAAATTTGATATATCAATTTAAGATGTTTATAGATCTTATAAATTTTCATGGTTTTAATTTTGATTTCATCACCTATGATATGATTTCCTAATATTGATATTAATCAAATTTATGTTTGTTTTCAACAAAATCTCTTTAATTAGAAATAAATTCACGATTCTTATAGAAGAATGAAGACACTTTTATTCTTATATTAATAATAAATACAAATTGAATCTATTATATTAAATTTATATTTCATAATATTTATAAAATTAATTTATCATTAACAAAAACTAAATACCTTAATTACTGTTAACAACAACAAATTTTTTAATCATAACTAATAAATAAATATTAATATTCAAAACAAATTTTTCGGACATTTCCAAATTAAAAAAGAAGAAAAGATACGTTTAACTTTCGATAATACATATTAAAAAATTAGAATATCATTTAACCTTGAATTTTGCTTTTCGTATT
Organism: Limnanthes douglasii subsp. nivea; assembly: GCA_036936605.1. NCBI lineage: Eukaryota > Viridiplantae > Streptophyta > Magnoliopsida > Brassicales > Limnanthaceae > Limnanthes > Limnanthes douglasii. Next base: position 92,868,991 of record JAUPFV010000005.1, read on the forward strand.
GTAAAATTGATTTTTATTTTTATATAATATATTATAAGGATTAATAAAATATTAATTTCTTATTATCAATCAAAATAAAGTTCAAATATTTATTATAACTATCATTAAGTATTAAAATTTTATGTAATATATGTGTACAGTAAACCCGTACTTACTTTAGTAAGTATAAAATAAAATTTTCAATTTAAGATAATTTTTCAAATACATATTACCAAATAATAAAAATAAGTAAATTTGTAAATTAAATTTTTAAAAATAGAAAATAATTAATGATAAAATATTCCTAATTAGTTTGCATTTTGTTTAATTTTGTTTATTAGCACCGAAATAAATTCGGTATTTAGCCTTAATACTCTCAATTTTTTGTTCTGGTTAAACTAATTTTCATTTTTTCTTTCTCAAAGCTTCAACCAAAAGAAAAAAAAATTCAATTAAAACTCAATCAAAACCTCACAAAATACTGTCCAGAGGGATGAAAAGAAGCCTCCGAAGGGGTAGCTGAGTTGGTTGGGTATGACATTCTTATGACCAAAAGGTCATGAGTTCGAGTCCCTCTACATACGCTTTCTCGGTTGAGCCTGTCACCTTGTGTGGTTTACCTTCTGGCGTTGGTTTACCCTGTGCGCACTCATTGTACTCTGAGTAGCGGCTGCGGGTTCCCTCGGAAAAAAAAGATAAAAAGAAAACAATGATTAAAATCATATCTAAAAAGCGAAAGAAAAAAATTAAAACCCAAAATTAATAATTACATCACTTGAAAAAAAACCTATAATAAATAAAAATTATCGTCCAAAATTTATACCTTCTTTTCCAAAATTTCTACCTTCTTTTCCAGTTAGTTTTAAAGATTTTGACTCAGTATCTAAAACATATCTTATTGATTCATACATTATTTTTGAAGCAGGTAATAACCTCGATCATTATTCTTTAAAAAAAATCCAAAATAAAAACAAAATTATTTAAAAAATTACCTTAATAAAGGCTTATACGAGTGATCTATAGAATATAAACCTAAAACAAAATTTGTAAAAAGAAATGTTGAGAGTCTAGTGAAAGAAGTGAAAAACATTCGATTTCTAACAAAACTAAAGCCTGGAAATGAAATTGGAAAATAAATGAGAAAAAAAGGTTTATTTTAAATAAATAAAGGAAAGCAGTCATGTAATTTTAGGGTAGGCTTATGGCCCCATAAATGTTAACAAAAAATATATATATAATTTTCAGGATAAAAATCAACATTTTTTTTGAAAAATACGTTGTCAACATTTTGGTTGTGTATTCTATTTTCTTTTAAATTGAACTTATTTTTATTCTCCATATACAATTAGAGAGTTGTGGTTGTTTAGTTTGATTCTTTGAAATTGTGATTATCAGGTAACCCGTGGAAAAAAAATTGATAATATATTTTGTAAAGAAACGATTTTGTATAGATAAAAATACACGTCTTTAATTTGATTGCGTAGACAAGTAAATTATAAAAGTAGCCAAGCCATGTATTATAAGTTAAAGGCACAAAAAGGATGGCTGATGAATTATATTTCTACTAGCTCAGTTACAAAATGTGGAATCCTATCCTAATTTCTCTCATGACAATAGATGAGTTATAGACGAGAACTAATAACAAATTGAAAATTGACAAAAGATGACAGAGAGTCACATACATTAGCCTTAGCCTTAGCCTGACTGAAAAATAACTATTAGATCTCAACCTCATGGAACTAACTCCTCATATAAGACCTTGGCGCCGCAAATCACTATATGTCTTTTTGTTAAAGATGTTTCCCTCTCCGTCTTCGTATTCTTCTTCAACATCCGGCCGCCACTTATTCACCCCTTCTCGTTCTTCAATCCTTTTCCACAACTCTTTAGCTTCCTCGATGGATACGATCTCATTGAAATTCTTTGTGTTAGGGATACCAAGGCAACGCATTCCATGCTGATGTCGCCCTTCCTTAAAATGCCGTTCAAAAGCCCTACGACCCCAGTAGCTGTAGTTCCCACATATCTCACACTTAAATTCCTGACCAAGACCATGGAGCTTATACAACCAGTAAGGTATAGGTTTTCCATCCACGCCCATCGGTAACTTAAGTGGGTTGTACATCTGCTGCTCATCCTCATCGTCGTCATCGTCAACCTGAGCCTCCTCCTTCTCCTCCTCCTCTCGTTCAGCTTCCATTTCCTCATATGACAATGCCTGTTTCTTCTCGACGTTATGTTTTGTTCTTATAATGATCTCCTCCAGAGAACTACATAGTCTCCTCAGCTTCGCCTCCATCAACCCAATCTCTTTTGCACTATCGGATTCATGTGAAGCTACACTTGTGACTTTGGGGAAATGTTTCTTATCTAGCTTTTCCAAAGGAGTATCCTTGGCTAGAAAAAGTCTCTCTGCACGTTGCTGAACTGTGCCACCAGCTTTCAGTCCTAGTTTAGTCAAAGCCTCTTTCAGCTTTTCAGGACCAAGCTCCACTAGCTCTTCGATTGTTCTCAAAGTAGCTAGACTCTGATTCTCCAAACCTTCTATCTTTTGGTTTGCCCATTGCTGTTCAAAATCCGCAACGACGGTAGAGAAAAATCTACCAAGATCTTGCAATGGCTCCGTCCGCTGAAAAAAAGAGCTCAAATACTCCAGTAGATTCTCCATATATTTCTTGTATTGCCTTGTCGATTTGTGTTTAAGAGGAATCTTATCTGGTTGCGAAAAAACATCAAGGTAGGCAGAGTACTCAATCTGTTCACCGAATTTAGAATTGATGAACTGATTATACAACTCGTGCAAATCTAGGTACCGCCCAAAGGCTTCCTCTCCACTAAACTCAATCGCCGGCTCTTCTTTAAGTAAGGCCTCGAAGTATTCTTCATCCGCGTCAACAACACTTGCAGCAGGATGAGTTCTGTGATAGTCACGAATCTCCTTCAACCGATCATCAAACGCACTAAACACATCCGTTCCTGTTGCAGATTGGCCGCCGAGTGCTGCAATCTCGTCCTTTCTCGCGTTATCTGTATCTTCGTAGATTTCGACCAGTTTTTCAGTTGTGGTCAAGATTGTATCGATCATGTTGCGGACACGGTGGCTCTGGAACAAGCGGTCCTTGTTGTTGGTTGGGTGAGTCTGCAGATCCTTCACCACGAGGCGCTCCGTCCGCTCCACATCCTCGTGAGCAGCGCGAGTTAGCTCGAGCAGACTGGAAGACATATTGCTTGCTCGATGTAAACTCTTTGAAACTATTACTTGCTGCTCCCCTTGTCTCTTATATAAGGATCGCGTATAATATATATAAAATACAGAGATTCTATATCTTTATCCGTAAGGATCTTTCCTTTTAAAAAGTATCTTATAATATATTTATATATCCTTTAATCTAGAAGTTTATTTCCATTTAATTTTTTTAATTTTTTTTTATCTAATAAATTTGAGATACAATCGTTTTGTTTTTAAAGTAATTAGTCCTTTTTTTCAAATGAACCGAATCTATTTGTAATATGGATCTGTTGTTGTTGTATGACTCGGTAAATAAAAACAATTTTTAGACCATTCTGTAAGTCTCCGCCATATATAATATGTTTTAATCAAGTAATTAAAATCAAAATTTAATTGAAATGTAATCTAAAAACTAAAATTTAGAAATATATTAAAATAATAGTGGTTGATTAATATTAACAAATGTATTATCACTATTTAATTTGTGATAAAAAATATTAATTTTAAATTAATGAAGATGTGATATTTTGGAATCCTTCGTATCATAATATAAGAAGTTCGACGGTTATGCATGCGGTTTTCATTTATAAAATAAATAAAATAAAATTGGTCAACAAATAATAAAGTCGAAAATTGTTTAATTATTTATTGGCCAAAAATAAAGTAGGTGTAATTAATATTTATTGGAATTCAAAAACCACGGTTATTATGAGACATACGTCTTATATTATGAAACAGATGGAGTATATTTATTTATGTCAAAAACAATATTTGAATGATTTTTTAGTGGTTTGATTTTAAGAAAGTTAATAATAACAAGGACTATCGAAATGGTAGAGATTATAATATTATATGTGACTTTATTATATTGTATTTATTATTATTATTATAAATAATATATACAAAATTTATTATTAATTTTATAAACTATTTTATTCTATTTTTGTATACATTTTTTTAAAAAGGTTGATTTTTTTATTTTGTAATGAAAGAAATAAAAAAACAATAATGAAATTGTCAAAAAGCGAAGGAAAAAAATAATTGAAAAACGTAAAATGAAGGTTCTATTGAATAACTTTGAAAAATTCAATAATGCATTGACATTTTATATTTTTTATTTTTTAATAGGTGTACATCTCATTTAACACAATCACACTTTTGGAGTAATTTTACGAACCTATTTTTTTTGTAAAAGAAAATCTTAAATTAATTAGAGAGTTTATACATAAGTCTCGGGTGTGCTCCCCAATACAAGAACACGCATTGAGTACAAAAAGCTAAATAGATACGTCTTCATAGAGTTGCTCAGATAGCGTGGCACTCAGGAGGAAAACAAAAAGGACACTGCGAACGACTAGAATCTGGGTTGGATTAGTGGTATCTCCATAAGCATCCTCTCCAGAATCCACGCTCCAGTCCATACCGAGAATACCTGTGACAAACAAAGAGTAAGTTAGAAATAGCTACATTATAGTTGCCAGCTAATTTTGGTACCAAGGAATCTAAATCGGAGTTCCGATATGATTTGGTACAAAATTGATGAGGCCAGAACGGGAGAGGATCCAAAAATTCTTGAATTTCTCTCTTTCTAAATGTGGTATATAACCGCATTGAAGCAAGATCTCCAGATAGAATGGGATTGATTATTCGACCATCTAGAGGCCTCATCAATCCAGCTTAGCCAGCACAGAGAGCGAAAAGGAAAGCCGAGCTTGGTACTGGTAGAGGACCAGATGCTCTGAGCAAAACTACAGTCAAAGAGGATATGAGATATGGTTTCCTGCTCAGAGAGGCAAATGGGGCATTCAGGTGGGGTATCATAACCCCAACTTCGAAGCTTGTCTTTGGTAGCAAGCTTGCCCAAAATTGCCAGCCAAGTAATAAAGGAATGTCGCGGAATATTGAATTTGTTCCAAACTAAACCAGCCCATCCCTTAATAGGAATTGGCTTACGGAGGGCATTATACGTGTCTTTAATTGTAAAGCTATTACATCCCGTCTTTGCCACCCAGAAAGGAACATCCCATGCTTGGGTGTTAGGAGGGGGGAGGGAGAGAATAAGCTTGTGGATTTCGGCTAGGTGAATTCTGCTTCTGGTTCTCGCCGATCTCAGGTTTGCATGCCATTTCCATTCGCCATTGCTGATAATGTCTGAGACTTTAAGATTGCTTCCTAACCGGGAGTCCCTTATGATGTCCGTTCCATAGTGAATTGCGAGAGGCAATGGGAGTAGCCATGGATCATGCCAGAATGAAGTGTTCAATCCATTGCCGATAGCCACCCTGTATAAATTACGAGCCAAAGGTCGAAGCCGAAGAATTTTCCTCCAGGTCCAGGAGGAAGAGGAGGTAGGAGAAACTTCCCAAAAGTTTATATTTTTTAATTTTTCTGTTCTAATCCAATCACACCATATAGAAGAATTATTATTACTAATAATCGACCAAAGATGTTTTAGGACGGCCGCCTGATTCCAGATTTTTAAGTCTAGTATCCCAAGGCCGCCCTCTCGGTATGGAGTGGAGACAGTCGACCAGGCAACTTTGGCCCCAAATATTTTCATAGCCGAGCCAGACCAGAGGAACCGGCGAAGGTATTGGGTTAATTCTTTAATGATCCTAGAGGGTAGGATAAAAATCGAAGACCAATAAACTTGACCGGCGAATAAGACCGATTTGATTATTTGGAGCCTACCCGCATAGGAGAGGTGCTTAGTAGTCCAAGAATCAATTCGGGAGGTTATTCGATGCAGAAGGGGTCGACATTCCGAGTGTGAAAGTCTACCAGTTATGAGGGGAACCCCGAGATATTTTACGGGGAGGGTACCTTCAGGGAAGTTCAAGATAGATAAAAGGTTACGACTGAGGGTCTGGTCAATTCCATAGAAAAATACGAGGCTTTTCTGGGGGTTAACTTTAAGACCCGAGAGAGAGTAGAAATCATCCAGAGCATCCTTAATGAGATTGAGGGAAAGAGGGTCGCCGTTGCAGAAAATCATTAAATCATCTGCAAAGCAGAGATTGATAATTTTATGCTTTTGGCATTTCCAATGGAATCGGAAATTCTCTTCTTGACTTCTCTCTTTGAGGATGCCTGAAAGTACTTGCATAACAAGTACAAAAAGAAGAGGGGAAAGAGGGTCCCCCTGCCGAAGTCTGTCACCATTGATAATGATAGAGTATGAGGGGGAAGAGATGCATTTGATTATCCAGGTAATCATTTTCTCAGGGAATTGCATTGCAACTAGAGTATCAAGAATGAGATGCCAGCGTACATTGTCAAAGGCTTTCATTATGTCTATTTTAAGAGCAACCCGTTTTCCCCTGCTTCCTACATGATAGCCTTTAAGAATCTCCTGGGAGAGGAGGATGTTATCGGCTATGCTCCTACCCGAAATAAAGGCCGATTGGGAGGAATCGATAAGATAGGGGAAGGAGGATTTAATTCTATTGGCCAGGATTTTAGAAATTATTTTATAGACCACATTTCAGAGTGCGATGGGTCTATAGTCCGCTGGCGAAGAAGGAGATTCAATCTTAGGGATGAGGGCAATTGAGGTTGCATTCCACGAGTCGTTTAGAGTACAAGAAAGGAAGAATTCTTGGACACCCTTACAGATGTCCGGACCCACAATATTCCACGTGGATTTGAAAAAGCTAGAGTTGTAGCCATCCGGGCATGAAGACTTATCACTATCAATACTAAAAAGAGCCGATTTGATTTCAGCTTGGGTGATTTCGCGGGTCATAGACTCTTTATCAGCATGAGTGACATAGGAAGTTATCAGAGATGAGACTTTTTCAAGACCTGGGTAAATATCAGAATGCTTGGTACCCAGTGAATCTTCAAAAAAGTTAACGAATACTTCAGAGACATTAGACAGGAAGGACACAATAACTCCATGCTTATTCGTGGTCGAGATAATTTTATTACGGAAAAACCGGGCTTTTATACTGTTGTGAAAAAATTTAGTGTTTCTGTCACCCAATTTGATCCACTTTTCTCTAGATTTTTGTTTAAGGAAATATTCCTCTGCTCGACTTAGAAAGATGAAGGAGTCAGAAGCCTCCATTTCTTTAGTAAGGAGAAGAGGGTTGAGAGGGTCATCTGCAAAGAGGGATTGAGCCTCAAACAAGGCTTTCTGGGCGTTAGAGACCCTGGCAGAAATGTCACTAAACTCTTTACGGTTGAGAGAGGTTAGTTCAGATTGCAGACGGGAAAGCTTGTCAGAGACCATCTTCATTCCAGAGAATGAAGAAGGAGCATTCCAGCATGAGATGAAAATGTCCTTAAACTTAGGGTGGGATTGCCACATATTGAAGAATCGAAAGGGTTTCTTCCTTCGTGGCCTAGGAAGGCCCAGGTTTAGGGTGACAGTTGTGTGGTCAGACGTACGAATGTATCCGAAGTGGACAGAGGACATAGGGAAAAGGTTATCCCATTCCGGGTCGACTAGGACACGATCGATTTTAAAAAAGAATAGGATGGGCGGGTTGCTTATTTATCCAGGTAAACGGGAAACCACTCGATCTAAAATCACTGAGCTCGCACTGATAGCAACAATTGTTGAAATCATCAATAGCTGGAGACCAATTTTCAGAGGATCCCAAGCGCTCTTGGGGGTGACGGATCGCATTATAATCTCCAAGGGAAACCCATGGAACGTGAGTGTCTAATTTGGAGATTTTAATGAGGTCATTCTAAAGTGGAATACGATCATTGGGTTCATTGAAAGCATAAATAGCCGTGAGCTTAAAAGAAGCTCTGAAATTGTGACATTTAGCTAGGCAATGAATTAGCTGGGGGGTTTGGGATATTCTAGTTATCGAAATTACACTTGGATTCCAGAGAATCCAGATTCTACCTAAGGGATGTGATGTATGATTGGTTAATACATGCCAATAGGGAGTCATATTTCTAATTGTTTGATCTACTCTGTGAATTTGGAATTTGGTTTCTACGAGGACAATCAAAGATATATGGTTGCTAAAAATAAAATCAGCTACATCTTTTTGTCTAACCGGGTCATTTAGACCACGCACATTCCAAGATGCAATATTCATAGGAAATACTTACAGTGATTCAGTCTTGGATCCTGTCGGAGGATAATACCATTTTGCCCTTGCCTTTCGCCTCCACCGTGCAAGCTCTTTTTGGAGGAGAGTCCACTTCCTCTCCAATCTCCACCTCCTGATCCTCGCTGATTGAAGGAAGACGGGATCCATCTCCTATCTCCGGCTCGATTTCGGAGGGATCCTCCTCAGAGGATGAGATCCCAACAGGGAAGGGCGAAATTCTGATGGGACCATTCTTGCATTGGCGAGTAGGGTGACCAAAGGTCTTACAGTTTTCGCATTGAGGGGGGAGCCCCTGGTATTCAAAGAAAACAGAAATGGATTTGCCTCTTATCTTGAAGGCTAATTCTGATCGAATGGGGATACCTACCTTGATCTTTATACATATTCGAGCAAATCGAAGCTTCTCATTTCGCTCCGTCTGATGATCCACAAAAAGAGGGGTTCCGATTACTGAGCCTATGTTGCTGAATCCCTCTGCTGTCCATAACTCAAGAGGAAGGTTAAAGACTTTGACCCATATAGGAATTTCAGTGTGGGGGTCTTTAATTAGAGAGGTGAGGGGCTCCAATAACTTCAAAATTATTAAGTTGCCACCAAAATGCCAAGGAGCCGCATCCAATACTTTCTTGGCCATCACCTCAGAGCCAAACTTAAAAAGAAAGTAACCCTCAGGAAGAGGCTTGAATTCCAGTAGCCCAAATCTTTTCCATAGAGAGTCCACATTAGCTTTAAGGAAGGAGAGGTTAGAAGGTTGGTTTAAAAAGTAGCCAGATAGGCTAGCCTTCCAAGACTCTGGAGAGTCTAGAGCCGAGTCGTTCATTATGAATTCGTTGCCCACTTTTTCCATGTGACTGATGCCAATTACCAACGGGGATCAGTTATCACTGTGACCTGCAACAATGCTTGCAAACGATGGAATAGAGGAAGCTTTGGTAAAAGAATTCGAGTTTGAAATACCTCTTGAAACATCCATTTTAGAATTAAGAGAGGGAGGATTAGCATGGGTTAATTTGAATTTTTTCCCTTTCGGCCCTTTACCCGCGTTTCTGAAATTTCTAATAATGAAGTAGTTTACACCGGGTTTACCACCTCCAAGTAAGCCTTTGCCTTTGTTTGGGCCCGGTTTACTAATAGAGAGGACTTTAGTTGGGCCAATGACTGTTGAAATGCGGCCCATGGGGAGGCTGTTCTTTTCCTTACTCGGTCTAGTGGGAGGGTCCTGATCCATTGGGCTTGAAATCGGCCCATGGGTGACACGATTGATCTGTTTTGACCTGATTGGTATGCCAAGATCCATTGGGCTTGGATCCGACATACGAGGTCCAACAGAGGAGATGGGTGTCTGGGCCACAAACCCCAGACCAGCTCCATTCCCTTTATCAAACACATCTAGATCAGTATTCACAGGAGGAGTCGACGATTTCCAGTTTGAAGAGAGAGAAGAGAGGACACCAATTTCTGTCCCAGGATTTCTTCTACCGATCGAGGCTAGAGCGGTGCCGGATGTCGGGGTTAGGGCGGAGCCGGTTGTCGGGATCGGGAGTTGTAGACTGGCAGGGAAGAGCTCGCCGGTAAGGAGTGGTCTGATTCTCTACTCGCCAGCAAAGCTGAGCCACTGTTTCGACTCGCCGGCAGTTTCGAACCATATTGGTGATGGGAGTTACGATGGAAGGAGGCTGAGGACTGGCCTAGTGACAGATCTGGTCTGGTCGAGGCTAGAGCGGTGCCGGATGTCGGGGTTAGGGCGGAGCCGGTTGTCGGGATCGGGGAGCTGGAGACTGGCAGGGAAGAGCTCGCCGGTAAGGAGTGGTCTGATTCTCTACTCGCCAGCAAAGCTGAGCCACTGATTCGACTCGCCGGAAGCTTCGAACAAGATTAGTGATGGGAGTTACGGTCGAGGGAGGCTGAGGACTGGCCTAGTGACAGATCTGGTCCGGTCGACTCGGAGGATGCATATGCCCTAATTGGGGAGTTCGCCGAAAATGGAGAACCAATTTCTCGATTCGCCGTCCATGGGGAGTCCTCTTCTCGCCTCGCCGGAAGCGACAAAGCAGATTGACGGAGAGAATAGGGGTGGGGAAATACTGTGTTCAGGACCAGGGGGTGGTCTGATTTGATCGACGCGGAATACTGAGGAATCTCGGCCGGCAAAGCAGACTGCCGATGTGGATAAGGGTGGGGATAAACTGAGTTCGGGACCAGGGAGTGCTCTGTTTCGATCGATGTGGAGGAGGTGACAGCTCTGATTGGGGAAATACTGAGGAATCTCGACCTTCTGGGTCTCAACTCCAGAGGCAGGGATGGGGCAGAGGGGCGGTTCAAGGTGGGAGGTAGCGATTGGAGGGGTTGTTCCCTGATCACAGCCACCAGACTTGAGTAAAATTCCAATTCCGATGAAGGGAGGTTGCTGGTTTGGGAAGGCATGACGATGGCTTGAGTGGGAGGGATCAGAGTGTTTATGGATGACTGGGAACCACCGGTACAGGCAGCGGAGAACATGAGCGGGGGAAGGTCGGGTTGGAGGGAGGTTATAGGAGGAAGGAAGGCTGGAGAGTCCTTGTTCGAAGCTTGGAAAATGGCTTGTCCTTGGCCAGACTCCATATGGTGTCTGGCTAGGGCCAAGGCATTTCGAACATAAGATTCATGGGAAGGATGGATACTGTGGGATGGCTGAGGGTGAAGATTTGGCTTCACAGATAGGGAGACCTCTTGGTTAGCATCAGGGATGGAAGGAAAATAGGCGAGCGACGAGGAAAAGCTCTGGGTTCGAATGGGGGAGTGGATCCCAGGCTGGTTCGACTGGTTTGAGATAGGGGATGTCATCAGGTAAGTCAAACAAACTGAGCTTGAGAAAATAAGATTTTTTGATTTTTTGTAGTCAGTTGCTAAAGGAAGGTTGCTATGAATGGTTGATTTGGCTTCACTATTTAAATAGGGGGTTGAGCATTAGGTTTGGAAGGGATGGGAGCCGACTGTAAAAAGGATTAGGGGGAGAGTCTGTAAGGGGACAAACGATAGAGTTAACAGGTCTAGATTGACTGAGGGCATAGAAAGAGGTGAGGATCCTGGAGAGCTTAATCTGGTTACTGGAGGGAGAGAGAGGTGTGCTTAGAGGGAAAGAGGGGGGAGACATTACCCAATAGAGGAGAGAGAGTGATTTGGAGGTGATTTTACTGGGTAAAAGGGTGGGTTAGAATAATATGTCAGGGTTTGGTTAGGGTTTTGGCTCCATGACCTGGGGTAGTTAGGGATATAGTTAGAGAAGCTAACTAGAAGAGGATTGGGGATTGGATTTGAACTAAAAGACTTAGAACAGAGTTCTTTACCCTGAGAGAGGATTTGGAGGTGGGTGATGATCCTTAGTTTCCAATTTTTGGATAACAGACTTACAAAGATATTTTGACAGGTTGGGCATCTCCAAGAGACCAGAGGGTAGAAGCTCGAGGTAGAGAGCCATCTTGAGCCAACAGATATCCAAGGAGGAGGAGCAGGTAGGAGTGCTTGAGATGGTATTGAAATCAGGGAGATGGAGAATGAAAAGAGCCATGATGCTAAAGAAGAAGGAAGATTAGATAGGATATGCTGTCTATCCATCAATCAGAAGGAGATACCTTCAAAGCTTCAAGACCGATCATCCTCCTAGAGGCTAGAAGACCGTTGGAAAAGAGGAGAGAGCAAACATTTTTTGAGAGTTACATTTTTACAAACCTATTACCATAAACATAAACATAAATATAAATATATATATATATAACAAATAATTAAACATATTCATTATATATTTTAATTAAGAGTCGATAAAATCATCTATAATATATATCCATTAGTACATCATATTAATTTTACATCATATTAAGACGAAAATAATGAGTAAATATATGTTGTCAATTATATTTTGATCTATAAATAATAGGCGACAAATAATTAGAACAAAATCTAATTTGAAAATATTCTGAAAACCAAATCTTAAAAATAGGCTAGGTTATATTTTATTATTGTTTTTGTTGGATTTTTTACCTAAAATTTCATTTAGAAGATCAATTTTATTCTCACATCTAAAATTAAAAAATATTAATTTACTATACAAGCATAATTCACAAAATTCACATTGATTTATAATTTTTTTTACATTAATTATAAATATAATTTTTTGATAAAAAAATAATTTTTAAAATTTACATACAGTAAAATAAGAAAAACAACAAATTAGAACAAAACAACACATATAAATCGGTAAAAAAAAGAAACCAACAAATTAGAACAAAACAAAACATATAAATCGGTAAAAAAAATAAACCAAAATTTATAAATAAATATATTTCGTTAAAAAAACTATTCTTAATTGGATCGGTAATAATATAATAAAGTATAAATTAGTATTTTACAAATTTGAAAATAATATAATATTTGTTACTATAACATAATAGCCTACAAAACCAAAAAAACTTACATAATTATTATTGAAATAAAAAAATTAGTAAACGATAAAAGATACAATAGCGCCAAAACCAACAAATAGAGGCTAAATTGAAAAACTCAAAAGAGAGCTTGAGTGATAAGTGATAATGGAAGCATCTCAAAATTTGAATCCTTGAAAGAAGGAAGGATCTTCACACGAGGGGTTAGAAAAATGGGAAATTACCCTAAGGTACCTACTCAACTATTTTATTGTCATCTAGTACCCAAGGTTTGATCAATTGTCACTTAATACCCAACTCAACTACCTAATTATTACATAGTATCTAACTTTATTTTAATACCCTAACTACCCTCACCATTCATGAACAACCACGTAAGCAAAAATTATTTTTCCTACTTTTTCTTTTTATTTTATTTTTAAAAGATTCGTATCTTTCGAACCGGAGCTCGAAAAAAATAAATGAAAGTACCATCACTTTTGTTTTTTAAAAATGAGCAAAGCTAGATCCATTGATGATATTTTTTATCTTTTTTAAAAAATAAAATTTCACCAGTAACAATTCGCATCATATTATGAAAATTGTTCAGGAAATCCTGAGAGTTGCAAACAATTCGCATCATATCATTGAGAATTGTTCAGGAACCCAGAGTTGCAAACAATTCGCATCATATCATGAGAATTGTTCAGGAAACCCAGAGTTGCAAACAATTTGCATCATATCATGAGAATTGTTCAGAAATCCTGAGAGTTGCAAACAATTCACATCATATTATGAGAATTGTTCAGGAAACACAGAGTTGCAAACAATTCGCATCTTATCATGAGAATTGTTCAGAAAATCCTGAGAGTTGCAAACAATTCGCATCCTATCATGAGAATCGTTTAGAAAACTCAGAGTTGCAAACAATTCGCATCTTATCATGAGAATCGTTCAGAAATCCTGAGAGTTGCAAGCAATTCACATCTTATCATGAGAATCGTTCAGAAACCCTGAGAGTTGCAAGCAATTCGCATCTTATCATGAGAAAATCGTTCAGAAATCCCGAGAGTTGCAAGCAATTCGCATCCTATCATGAGAATTGTACCAGCGTTTTTTTTACCAGCGCGTATATTTGGTCATGGGTATTTTTGTCCAAATTTCAATTCGAAGTACTCCAAAAAGCAGATACCACTGAGTAATTACATAGTTAAGAAGGTATTTACTGGTACTTTTCTCTAAAAATATTCCATGTTTATATATATATATATATATATATATATATATATATATATATATATATATATATAATAAAAAAAAAATTATTTTAGTAATAATTTGATTTAGAAAAATGAATGATAACAATAACTATCGAAATTTAATTGGTATTTGTGCATCCCAAAACTTAACCGAATTATTTGATAAGTATTTAGAGTATCAAATAATCAAGTAAAGTTTTTTGTACTTAAAGTAGGCTTTTATTTTTTTGTAGTTGACAAATGAACAATTACGAGTAATGGGTAACTTTCTAAGTAAAATATACCTACTAAAAACATAGTATGTAAAAAGAAATCTTCTTTTTACATTAAGAGTTAGAAATTACTTTTTTTTTCTCAAAATAGTATTTATATTTAACTATTTAGTATATAATAGATTACGATTGGTTATGCTGTTACGTGACTAAATTTTTTTTTGCCGGAAAAATATTAGTGATTAAATTTTTATTATATAAATTGAAAATAAAAAATATAATTTATATAGCATATAAACATTTTAACTAACAAAATTCGTCACAATTTAGCAAATCTTTTCACTAACTTTGTTTTTTTTTAAATTGTGAGATGTAGTATTTACATATTAAGAGATATAGTATTAATAAGTTGTGAAATATGATATATGAAAATTGTGAAACACAAAATATTATATTTATGAAACATAGTGTACTAAATTGTAAAAATTTAAATCGTGAAAAAATAATATACTATAGTTTACGAAGTCTTAATACGTATGGAAAAAAATTATAATAAACAGCACAGTGGTTTGTTTTAAATATCATACAGTCAGATAGTACATTAGCAAAAAGGACGAAGCCAAGTGCATGGCGTAATAGATCGTTTGATAACGTGTGTAGGGTGAGTGTGTGGAGATGAGAATTACTAATTTCTAGGTGGTTTCGCGGGTTCAAGCTTGGTAAAGTTAGATTTTCAGACATAACTTTATGTGTTATAACTCAGTCTTTATATGACGTTCTCCTGTAAATACGAGGTGCTTATTGTAGAGACGGACTCGGTAGAGTTACACGCGTTAATGAAAGGTGGTGAAACTTGGGGATGTGGAGATGATGCACTTATTGTTTGTAGAGATATTTTTTCGCAAATAATTCAAACTTCGAATTCGCCCATATTTATAAAGAAGTTAATTGTTTTGCTGTATGGATGGCTAAATAGGAGCAATTTCTATGGTGGATCCGTTTAAGGGATTAAAGAAGCTCCTTACGGGAGATAAACGCGGGTGTGCTATTCGTAGATTTGTAACCCCTCAAAAGTTTAGTATTTCTTATCGGTCTTCGGACCTCAAATGTATGAAGAAAAAAAAATCATGTGTTTTTATTATAAGGAATATTTATATTTTATGTATATACTGTTTTAAGTTAAAAATTACATATACATTTTCAAGCCTCGTCAAAATTAACATTAATAATCATGAAATTATTTTCACCCACATGATATAACTTTATTTTTTAGTTATAAATTTTATTTCATGCTAAACTTTGTAAAAATCTAGGAATTGTTATGTTAAAATTGATAAAATTAAAAATATAATTAAAAATAATTGGGTAAACAATCAGTTAGCTTATTATATATATGTTTGTTTTTTTATATAAAGAAATACAAAACATCTTCTTACGTTTACAAAGATAATATTGTTGATCCATTTACTAATAACTTTCAAACCATTATTATCCATAAATATTATCACTTATAATTCTTTTGACTATTAATATTTTTAAAGGTGTTTTATTATATTTGGTCTTCTAATATTTTTTATGGTTCTTTATGTTCAGTTATCATTTCATAGTTTACTTGTATTTTATGATTTTACCTTCGACCAATTTTCTATTGAATTTTGATCGTTCGGTCGAGCGTGATTCAATTGCTTAATAGGTCAGATCTTATAGACCTAACAATTTTCACCCTTAACAGTAGTCATGTAGTCCTTGTGAAAGAATTGAAGAAGAACTATCTAAATGATGTTGATCATATTGTTATCTTTGATTATAAATATCTGGCAAAGCTTATAGGGATCTTGTTAAAGCATGTACGTTCTTGATGTTGAATACTCAATCTCAAAATATACCAAATTCCTATTGTAACCATATTTGTTTGGACTCGTAAAAATATTAAAATACATTGTTATATGGGTTTCCCACCCTAGCTGAATCAACCTTAGAGACGTCCATATATTAATTTGTGTTGACCTTATTCCTGCATCGTTAAAAACCATTCGTCATCTGAAACCATATTTGATGAAAACATATTTATTTTACCAAAAAATAGAGTATATGAATAATTAGTACGTTCCTAGAATTATTTGGATGTTGCACCAAATAAAAAAAAATCATTTATTACTTAAAATGGCTTGAGCTAGCTTCAAGATTCTTCAAATTGTTTGGAGTTGTTTCTGGATGTATGATATCATTCAAATGTTTTTAATTGTCTTCAGACCCCTAGTTATATTAAAGTTATTTTCATCATGTAAGAAGTAATGTAATAGATATATATATATTTGAAGTTATGGCTGAGTAGAACCACTAGTCATTTCAAAACATATAAAAATAATTAAATATCAGGTTAAAAGTGTTGTGGTATTCATCATTGGGGCAGTCGAATGAGGTAAATGACCAAAATTCCACAAATGTAAGAACATTCATAGATAAAGTTGTAGTTATTAACTAAAGTACTTGAGCCAAAACAAAATAATTTGAAGGAGAAAGTTGTTAAAACAACTGAAGATCAGGGACGTCATGTTTATTACTCAACACACGTGCACTCTGTGACTGAAACCTAGACTGATTGGAGAAACGTTGGCGGCTAACACGTGGAGTCAATTCATCTTCTTTCATCTTACCCATTTAACTTGATGCATTCCAGCTGTTGATCCTACAACATTTTAAAGCGTTGGATGTAAATATGAAAGGTTAGACTAAGCTTAGCTTGTCCTATATAAAGTTTATTCATTCATCTTTGATTATCTATATGTTTATTATTCATTGAAACTCTTGCAAGATAAAAACCATAAATTCTTTCTTCATATTTTATTTTTAAAACTTCAACCTTTAGTATCATTTGTCTTTCTCATTTCTTAAAAACTTCAACTTTCCGCAAATTTCTTTAAGATAATCATGGTTTAAAAAATCATTGTTTTACCATTTGTTGATATGCATCATGAAAAAGACTAATCTAATGATGATCCCTTTCAAATATCATATAAAAAATAACTGTCCGCAATAATGAATGTTCCCTTAAGGAAACTTTTTGTGAATCCTAAGTAAATTTGGTTATATTAGGAAATATCCTTAGAGTTGGTGTATATTGAAGTTTCTCGACAAAAACAAACCTCAAGTGTATATGGAAAACTATATGAATATGAAATCATGCATGTGTTAGTTAATATATATAAATATATGGAGCCTTCAAATCAAGCAAATAAGTTGAGTGATTGGTGTGTTCTATCATACATGACAAATCTTTTCCCGACCGAAGGTTAGATACCCTTTGATGTCGAAGTGAAACAAGTTGTGATCTTCAATTATATGTCGAAACATGGTCTACGATTTTCGTGAACCACATACATATTATAGTTTTTTAAAGTAACCAGATGATGTCTTTCATAGCCGGTAACCAACTCTTTGAGGCTTCTAATGGGTAACAATGTTCTTACTCATAACCGTTTTTGAAGATTTTATTCTTAAATATTTTCTTGTTGTAAACAAGCTGACTTGTAAAAATGTTAATACATAATTTTAATTTATATCTGAGGGTTTCGGTAATTTTTTGATGATCCTCTTTATTGTAACAAGTAAAGAATAATATATTCGTTTATGTGTTTGAATGTTGGGATAATGATAGTGAACAAGGTGTGATGGCTTATGAGCGTATATGGAGTCTGAAAGGTAAGAATTAATGTTTTCAATGAGTTATATTTGTCTTACTTAATGGGTATAATGCTCATCGTATGCAATTTCTTTCTCTTTTTGCAACATCTAATATTGACTATAAGAGGCATGTTAAGTCTGTGAAGTGGAGGTATATAAAGATGATTCAATAGGCCAAAGTCATTAAGAAGTGCTTGAATAAATTATTGGTACGAGAGATTCTTTCTTTAAGTGGTATGGCCGAATCCGGTATGTATTGGCAATTTCCTAGTCGAGGAGAATGAGAGTGGATGGAAAACTTATAACAAATACAGTAGTAGATTTGGGTGCTTATGACCAAAATAAAGAAATTTTTATTTTTTGAGATAGAGAGAGAAGACGAGATAGTCTCTACGTATGACGGTTGCTTTCATAATTATGCAGAAGGAAAATGGAGTATCTGAAACTCAGATGAACATAAAAATAGATAGTAAACCACGCTCCTAGAGCAGCGGGTATATTAAAATAGATAATAAAATCCATGAATTTACAAAAAGAAAGAAACTTTAGTGGCTGAAGTTTAACCTAAATGCATACAAAAATCAAAACTATGAGGGATGGTTAAGATCAAGGTTCTGGTATGGAGAATGATGGTACCCCGTGAGGTATGATATATTAAGATTGTGAAAGAGTTGATTGTTGTTGTTGCCTTGAAAAAGAAAATAAGTGTGTCGCTTATGTACCAAATGTTGTGACTAATCTGAAAAGGCCAAAAGTTGATGGTGGTGGTGGTGAATAAATTTCATATTGAAATATTGAAGAAAGGTTGGTGGTAAATCATGAAGGTAAAATGGTATCTGTTAAACTGATGGATAACTTTTCATCAGGAAAAAATTATTGATGTCATAAAAGGCCAAGAGTAGTCTCTTAGGTGAACTGATCCTACAGGTTAAATTTGATTAAATGAATAACCTAAATGCAATTATGGTTAATGCCAGATTAAATGAGTCTCGTAACCAAACGGCCAAAATAAAAATTGTTGGGTTTCGCTCAGGCGAAAGTGTGGAAGCCAAAAAACTTAAAATATAAAAAGGTACCGTTTCAAGGTGAGGCTCGAGTAACACTATCCAAATATATGGAATTGATTAAAGATATTCATGATGAATTCTCAAAAGTAATATCCTCCAAGGTGGAAGTAGAGACTCACATAGATGAATGTCAACCACAATAAAATATTGGAGCAAACAAGTTCACTTCGGATACCAAAGGCCAAAATATATGGAAAACTGAATAAGTAAGGGTTACCAAGACCCAAGATTTAGTTGGTGCGGAAGCAAACACTTCTAGTAGATAATATGATGTGACTGTATGATTCGGTGGTTGTGATAATGAGTTGCAGATAAAGCAGTTCTTGGAGAGTATACAACTCAAACTTCTTATATTCATGTGTCTAATTTTCTCAATCAATTTCTCATTGTAGCTAATAAGAGAGATGTCCTCGTTGAACTATCTATCTTTAACATGACAAGAAAATATATAAGCATTTGACTTGAAGTAAGTGTTTTATCTTCTTATCTTTAGTTGTATCGTCTTTTTTATCGATATTAAAATAAATGAGTGTATTGAAAATATGCTATTCGTGCATATAATATTGAATTCTGTTGTCATGCTCCATCAAATCCCAATTGAGTTGGCCACTATAAGGCTGATGATGTTTTGTATAAGGCCAAAGTTGTGATGATACTTAACGTTGACAAGTGGTATTCAAATATTAACTTGGATTCATTTTAGATTAGGATCTCTAGAAAAGATAGGTCTGACACTTGCGTGTCGACTTTGTCTCCTAAAAGGACCCCATCTACTAGATCCACGGAGATAGGGTTTGATGTGTCTTAAATTCTCGAAGATGCTAAAGAGAATTTTTTTGTTCAAACGAATTTGTCAGATGATGAAGCCAATATGTCTCCAACAGGGAAATTGAGTGATGTTGGTAAAGGTAGTGGCATTGCTACATCTGACCCACTCTAACTTGTTTTGGTTGTTGCAGTTGTGCCTTTTAGTTCGGTACCCGCACCTGCAAAACAAGATAAAACTATGACGCCTGAAGGAAATCAAATTCGCGTACTCGTATATTTTTTATTATGTTGATAACTCCCAAGCCAAATGACTTGCGTTTTGAACCAAATACATATAAAAGATAATTTACTTATGAAAATATATTTTATCTTTTGTATTCGTTATGGCTAGTGCCTAATTTTCTTTTGATGTATTTTTTGCTAATGTTTGTATATGCATTTCCTATAATTATGTTTCTCTAAATGAAGTGATCAGCTTCAAAGGAATAAACCATTCAAAAAGGCGTGGTTCTTTTTTTTGTTATATCTAGAGTAGTCAAACTTCATTTCTTTTGACAAAAAAGAATACGTGGTTTCTTTTAATATTGGGATGGGATCGTGACTCTTATTTATGTTGGTTTACCATTCTGATCACTAAAGAATAAATTATAATTTAGTATTATTTAATTTAAAATAATAAGTTTATTTTAGTTTATTTGATTTGATGAAGATTATGATTTTATTCTTATTAGAATGATTTTTATTTGTAGAAGATTAGAGTTAAAAAAAAGCATATAACTCATTCTATAAATTAAATCTTGACACGCAAAACATAGGACATCCAAATAATGAAGCACACAAGACAAACTCTTTTATGTTTTCTTTTTCTTTATCAATTTCGTCTTTGAGCTAAAACATTTTTTTTAAAATTTTTTTTGTTCTTGAGTTATTAAACCACTGTAATTATAATTTTTAATGTAGTATATTTTCTCTATTAATTTACTTTTCTTTTATATTTAGTATTGATATTATTCATAATGCTTTCAATTTCTTACTCTATTAATTGATTGATCTTAAATTTAGATTGAGATCTAAAAGTAATATATATTTGTGAACTATATCAATACTACTAGGTTTAAGGAGTAGTTTACCACGATAATAACTCAGTAAAGTCTGAACTATGTCCTTAGAGTTTATGACCTAATTTTTGGTGGTAGGAGACTAGAGATATAACCATCCATACAAGAAGATTGGTTGTATGCAATCAAGAGGTATCACAACACTCTCAAAGATAACCTGACTTTAAAGAATAATTGAAAAAGTTAGGTATATATATATTCATTATAAATTGTTGATATATGTTTAATAATCCTCGAATAGTCATTCATATTGATCAGCCTTACATTGGTCACGACCAACTTTTAAAAAACAATTATCCTTCGAAATAATTGTGCTAATGGGACGTTTGCCGCTACCAAAACATGGTTGGTTGCGGCAAAGTCTGAAAATATGTGTTTTTGTGATTTTACCAATATATTTATGAATGATGATAACTCTTTTGAAGGTTTTGATCATCTTTATAAATGAGCAATCCATTCAAGAACGAAATATAACTTGTTAAGTATCCCAAACTTTGTTTTACGTAAAATCTTTATCAAATACCCAAACTTTATCAAAACTTGATTCCGATTTTTAGTGCATTGTGATGTGAATTTAAAAGCTTGTTACATCTAAAAAAAACTTCCTAAAAAGATCAAGCAATATAATAGTTAAAATTATTATTTTTAAATATAATTCTACGTGTCTCAAGCTTTATATATATTTTATTGGACTTTCAAACTACTCTCCATCAAGCTTTCTGTTATCCTATCACTGTAAATATTATTTTTTATATTTTTATTTTCGAACCATTTCTCATAGTTGTGTTTTTGTTTATTGTCGAGTTATATATATATATATATATATATATATATATATATATATATATATATATAAAAGTGATTTTTTAAATTTCTGTTATTTTATTTATTTTCATTAATAAAATTATTTTTTTGTTACATATGTATACTTTAAAATTTTATTTTGCTGCTTATATATAATTCAGTGGTCGATCATTTTGGGTTGATCATGTTGTATTAGTAACAAAAACTAAATAAAAAAATAAAACTAAATATCATAGCTTTTGTCTATAAAAAATAAGAATGTTATATTTTTACATAAAAGTAACATCGAGATAATAATTTTTGTGCTAAAACGAGTCTTTGTTGATGAGTGATTCTCCCTTGGGTTGTCAAGTATGGTGAATGACGCTTTTGACTTTTCTTTTAAATCCGTCTCTGTCTTTTTAGTAGCCCTCAATGCTTCTATTTCAGCTTTCAACCTGTCTCGCTCTTCGGTCATGTACTCATTGTTTTCTCCCACCACCTCCACCAAAGGTGGTGGCATTGCTTGCTCATCCGGATTCATCCGAACTGGTTTTTCTTGTTGGTTTTGAATGCTAGATTCAGGCACCTTCCCCTCTCACTGTAATCGCCAATTTGGTGTGGTTTATTTCTGGTTGAGGGTAATTTTGTCAGTGTTTTGGAGAGTTTTAAGAGTATTAAATGTTTGAGTGTTTTCTAGTGAGAGATTTAAGCTGCTTGGTTGTATTAAATGTTCATTACTCTCATTAATGAAAGTAGTTGGGTATTTATACCCTTAATTATGGACCCATAGACTTTCGGGTCAAGTTTAAAGACACATTTACTTAATAAGCTGATTAGCACCTAGCTTAGTCAAAGATGTGTAATTATTTAATACTTTTGTCATGTCCGGATAGTTCAGTAGGCACTTATTATCCGAATTGTCCTTGTCCGGATTTCTTGAATTCGTTCGAACTCATCAGTATTAATAACAAAAACTAAATAAAAAATAAAACTAAGCATCGTAGCTTTTTGTTTAAAAAAAAAGAATGTTATATTTTTACATAACTTAGAAGATTACAACTTTACCGTAAAAATACAGTGAAGAACAAACCCATAAACATAAAACGAGCCAAAAACAAAATAAAATTACGTTTTAAATTATCTTTTAATTATATTTAATATCTTGACACATAATTTTATGTTTAATTGAGTTAATAAGGTAATACTGTTAATTCCAATGGAGTAACTTTTATGTCCAGACGAAAAAGTCTAATGAAACTGCCATATACCATTTTTGAAGGAAGAACATTTGAAATTTTCTTAAATATATTTATCTTAAAACGAAACTGACCAATCAAGACTGTTTAGTGTAGTACTAAAAACCCAATCAACAACTGAATAAGAGATAAAACAGGAACAAAAACCCATAAATATAACATTAAAACCCATAAAATCCTTTGATAAAACAAAAATCTGTAAGAAAATGAACCGTAAGATTATTTTGGCATTATATATTTCTTTCTTTTCATGTTTTTCGTTATGTTCATCTTCAAGATTTAAACAGCTTGATTATGTGTCGGTGAAAGACCCTATTAATATGCCATGCATTAAGAAGTTGCTTCCTTGTACACCTTACTTGCATGCCACGGCACCGCCTCCGGCTTCATGTTGTATTCCGTTAAAGGATATGGTGGCGAACTCTGCTGCGTGTCTCTGCGCCGTGTTTGATGATCCGCATATGCTTCAGGCACTTAATCTAACTACAGATGATGCTTTAAATCTTCCTAAAGCTTGTAAAGCCGATGTTGATATTTCTGTTTGTAACAAAGGTAATGGCTTAATTTTGTTTCATTGATAAGATTGGACCCATCTAGCATGTTGGATATCTTCTGATTATATATTCCTTCTGTTTTTGTAATAGAAGCAATTTCTCCGGCTGCTCCAATTTCTCCGGCGACTGCTAATGGTAAAGACTAAAAATTATTGAAACAATTTGAAACAGAACATAGAAATGGAGAGTTTTACCAATTTGTTAAAATTGTATATGGCTTCTAGTCCGACTTTTACCAATTTGTTTCGAGCCGGTTCCGAAAACCATTAGAACATCAAACTAATAAAGTATACAAGTAATTACATATAATATTGAAACAGAACATAGAAATGGAGAGTTTTTTTTATTACATATAATATTGAAACAGAACATAGAAATGGAGAGTTTTTCTATTACATATAATATTGAAACAGAACATAGAAATGGAGAGATTTTTTGTCTTATCAAATAGTTGAACTATAAGTTATGTTTAATATTTTGTTACATAATGACAGATACGTCTGCTAGCTCCGAAGCAGGCAAGAAGAAAAAAAATGCAGCAACAGGGATCAATCACTTGAGTGGATTAAGCTTCTTTTTAGTTTTCTTAGCTTTAGTTGTCTCAGTGTTTTAAGTTTGTTGTTTATACTAATTAGAGTTTTTATTGTTTGTTAGTGAAACTAAACTAAGTTCAAGAAAATAAACATATATGACGATTTGTCTTTTTGTAGTAAAGAACTTACAGCCATACGGATTTTAGAGTGATATTAGAAGAAAATGATGATATATGATGGTTGTCTTTGAACAGTATATGGTTTTTTAATTATTTTATTGGATAATATTTAGTTTTTTAATTTTCAGTAACTTTTCGTTGAATTATCGGTTTTGGATAAAGTTAGTTCATAATATTTTTGAATTCATGTGAACCATAATATTTTTGGATTCATGTGTCAGTACAGTTACCGGATTTATGTATCATCATTAGTTTTTTTAATTTTAGGTACAATTTTACTCTCTTATTAAAATCATTAATGCCATTAGGGTTGTTCCACTCGTATTTTTAGTTGACCTGACACCAATTAAATAATATTTTATGTACTTAATTAAATGAATACTATGACCAAAGCTTTAACTCATAATTCTTCTCCTTCCTCAATAAATTTTTATTTTCTCCTTTCTTGTTTTTTCTTATCTCAAAACCCTAATTATTCCAACCAAATTTCCAATCGCTCAAGTTTTTCGCAGCCCAAATCCTGCGATTATGAGTTCAATCTTACTAATTTCATATTAAAACCGATTTTCGATTTCAAATTCAACTCCAATCTGTCTTTTGAAGTCGTAAATTCAAATTAAAAAGCACAATTCGACTTTATGTGTAAAAACCTGGGTTCCAAATAAAAATCCCAGAAGAACTCCGGGTTCGGAATCGCCAATCGGTTTTGAAAATTTGTGCTTTTTTATCCAAATACTCAATCAAAAACCCGAAACTTCAAATCTAGTATTTATACCAAATTTGGCTAAGAACACTAGTTTTAGTCATCCGCTACCGAAACAAAAACCACAGATATTTTTCCACTATTGATGATACCCATATTTCACAACCACAATGTGAAGAACTCAGAATCCAAATTCAAAAAGACCAACCGATTTCTCTTATTTCAAACACCAAGAAATCGAAGAACCAACAATCGATCGAGATTTATCATCATTAGCCAACGACACTCGAGAAGTAATCGAAAAGAAGATGAGGAACGCCTATAATTTAAGTAGAGTTGTAGCTCTACTGGGCCTAGGTCAGCTTGGATTAGGAGCTTGGATTTTTTACAAAACTCGATCGTATATTTTCCATTAAACTTTGATCCAAAGCTTTTTAGCATTTGGGTTTTCGTTTACATTGACTTTTATGTTGAGACAATCTTTGAAGTCGGTGCAATTCATTAAGAAGATGGAAGAATTCATTAAGAATATGAAAGAAATGGGAATGTTGCCAATTCTGACTTTAAATATTCAGGTTTTCAAGAGTTTGAATGTTTTGTTGGTTAGGGTTAGAGGGGTGTCGTTTATGTGCATCTCCGGTTGTCATTTGGATTGATGCTTGGAATTTAGTATAATTGAGTTTTGTTGATTAGGGTTAGAGTTTGAATGTTCTGTTGGTTAGGGTTACAGGTGTGTCGTTGTTATAGAGGAAGAAGAAGAATTATGAGTTAAAGCTTGGGTCACAGTATTTATTTAATTAAGTAACACATAAAAAATTATTTAATTAGTGTCACGTCAACTAAAATTGACACCTGTGCAACCCTGATACCAACAAGGATTTTATTCAAAAGGTAAAATCGTACCTAAAGTTAAAAACCGGTGATGATACATAAGTTTAATGACTGTAGTAACAGATGGCATGTTCAAATTAATCAAAGAATCTGGTGGACTAACTTTATCCAAAACTGATAGTCCATGGACTACCATCGGATTTTAGAAATTCAAGGGACTATCAATCACCAAATGTGATAGTCGAGAGACGATATACTGTTCAAAGCCTATGATTATTGGTTTGGTTACACGTATTTTCGTTTTTGTTAGATATATTTTAAAATTTAAAAAAATGTTAAATACCCATACTAATGTGAAAATAAATACACTTTCTATTTACAATTTTTATTATTAATATATTTTTATTAAAGTTCATGTAACTTTGTTATTTATTACTCATTATTCTCTAAGTAAATTAAATTTTTTTATAAATGCTAACTAGATTTTTTTTGTTTGCGATTTATATAAGTTTTTTCCCTGAATTTTCTCTCTTCCCTCAGTCTCTTTGTGAATCGATACTATTTTTGTTATTTCGATTTGGCCGTCGATTTACTGCTACTAATATCAACTAACACATACGTATATATTCATTATGCCCAAAACATACGTTCATATGGAAGACTAGCAAAATGAGGAAGATAATTCATCAACCGAGGACAAAAATCACGATTCAACATCATGAGACGAGAGTAATGATGAGTACGAACCGAGGACAATAAACCGATGCATAACAAGAAACAAAACGAGGCTGCGAGCTAGTGTTAGACGAGGACCACAAACAATACGATGACAATAAGCAATATGAGTTGAGGTCAATACACTTACACAGATGACGACCCAAACAAATGCACGAGGCAAAAAGACCGAAACACCTGAGCAATTGTCATAAAGTAATACATGTCGACACCATAATGAGTAATATATTTTAATACCCATTAAGAGTCATGGTCAACGTTTAAGGCGGGTTGACCCAATTCAAATATGTAATAAGTATATATTTAATATGTAGATAAAACAATATCATGTGAAGATTATAAAAGAAAGAAAAACTCTAACAATGCTTGTTGAAAGAAAAACAATACAAAAATAATTACACCATTTATTCAAAAATTTCTATTTCTTTCATTATGGCGTCGTCATTGGGAAATTATTGTCTTACCCTACTAGTGTTAACTAACAAATGGTAATAACAAGATCATGTATCAAAAGAGCCAACCTGGACATCCATTTTGGTTGAGGAAACCCAACTATTAGTCCAGGAACAGTGGCAAGGCAGTCGGCCAACATGGTTAACTTGGAGCAAAATTGGCCATTAGGTATTACACCAGGCCATCAACAAGTGATTGGAAAAGTCAGGATCACCGTCGTCGACCCACCGAGCAGGTTCACATATAGAACACAACATGGAGAAGCTCCATCCCGAGACTATCATAGACCTAGTTGCCCTCACATACGTTGATGTTGTGCCAGTTTGGGAAGATAATCCCTCTAAACAAGGTATTTATGTTACACCATCTAATATCCAACTGTTGGAATTACAGATGGAGGAAATAAGACGAGAACAAATCAATGCAGTCTAGTTACAGTTCGAGAGAGACCACAAAGCTCTGGCGATAATGGATAAAATGATTGAGGTGCTTCAACTGTTGACGAACAAGGGTCCTATCAGAGGACAAAGAGAAGAAAAATTTGGATCGTGAAATCAATAAAGCCATCCGCATGGTTAGAGAGGGACATGAGAAAGGCGAAAATAGGGGATATAAACAGATAAGAAAGAAGCACATTATGCCAAAATATGAGGAGTAGTCAAGTAGCGTTATCCCAAGGAAAAAAAAGGAGAAAATGAGACCGAGTACAACGATGAAACACCAAAAATGACGGGTTACATTCTGCAAGAGTCTTTATTTGCGAGAAATATCCTATAAGGTAAGTTACCTATGACATTTAGTCCATATCTAATGGATTCATACGATGGCTTAGGAGACTTCGAGCAGTATCCAGAACAGTTCAGGAACATGATGATGATGTTTTACCCATATAATGTTATGTTATGTCGATCCTTGTTCATGATGTTCAAAGGAAACACCCTTGACTGGTTCAACGACTTGTAAAAAGAGAGAATATGTGATTTTGAAGATCTATTGACTACTTTCAGGAATTATTTTATGGATAATAAAGAGCATAAAAAAGGATGGGTCATTTATCATAAACATGTATCAACGACAATGAGAGAATATTAAAAGTTACGTAAAACGATTTGTACACGAGATGAATATGTTGTCTGCGTGTAGGGAATATATAGCGTTGGCCTTGTTCCAAAGAGGATCGGACACTGAAGGACCCCTTTATGATGATCTCGTATGATTCTCGGCTGATACCATAGGTGAAATTCTTGCTAGGCCATACTAGTTTATTAAAGTATACAATTCGGAGAGAGGATAACCTTGCACGACGTTTCAGACTATTAACAGAGAATATCATCATTACTTACAAAAAACTAAGGGAAAAATAATATACCAACCACCTTGTTATATGTTGGCTTGAAAAATGATCGTCAAATGACAGCAGACACTCATGTCGATGACCTGCTCTCGTAGCTAACCACACACGTATATTATAAAAATGATGACGAACTAACCGACAGTTAGGGCTGAAAAATCTATAGATAATAGTCCAATGCTTAATATTATGGTTACTATTTTGGTAGAATAAGTTTATTCATTGGTTTTCGTTGTCATCAACAAAGTTAATGCAGATGACAACCCCTCTAATATATATCTAAAAAGACTCTAACTAATACTTATGTGAGCTATTATAGGAGTGAATATACTTTTATTGAATTCCTCTTGCTTTTACATGTAACATATTCCCTCTAGAGATATTTTCTAATTGTTTTAGTCATTTTACAACTTCAACTCATATGATGACACTTCCAATTCACCTTGGACTTATAGAATTGGCAATGACGCATATGAAGCTCGTTGTTAAAATAATTTTATGTGTTTTGCTTACTCATTGTGTTTGTTTAAATTACTTTTTATTTTGTTTGTTTAATTTTTGTATCCACATATAATACTTTCACAATGATGCATCAAGCTTGTGAAAGTCCAACTCGTACTGTTCCTGATTTATGTCCCTTTGCTAGAGGTTTTGGAGAGTTATTAAGAGTGGATACGAGCTGAAAGTTAAACTTCAAGAAAAAATTAATGTCATGAATAAGTTGAGAACTAAGTTGCAGGTCGATGAAAAATATGAATCATACTTGAAGGCTTAACTGGAGGCTAAAGAAAATTTTGAGAAGAAAATTCAAATTAAGTTAGAGAATTATTATAATAAATAAGTTAGAGCAATAAATTCAGGTTGTTGATCAGAAAATATACTTTTTTTGTTAAAAATGTTGAAGCAGAAAGTGAGAGGTTGCAACATAGTTTGAATAAATCGCTGGTTGCGTAAAGTATTTTGGTAGAGACCCTTCAGACTGAGTGTATGGAACATCTTGAATTTCAGAATGAGGTAGAGTATCGTATGAAAATGACTGCTAATGAAGAAATGAAGAAAGCTAAAAAATATTGGGTTTTTTTTTATTTTCGTGAAGAATATCTTAAAGTTAACTTAGATTATTTATGAAATTATGTTCCTCAAGAAGAGAGACAATATGATGCCTCTTGTATTTTTGGTTGTTGAGATTTTTCATGAAATAAAAAGCCAAAGGATTGCTGGTGCATTTTCTTCTAATGTTATTAGTGAAAATGCCATTTTCTTATGATTTTAATTTAACTAATCCTCCTACTACTGAAGATACTAATGTTCATTCCTCTCATCAAGCAAAAGATGTTGATTTAACTGTAAGGAATGAGGTTGTGGTTCCTTCTTCAGAGATTGACTGTTAGGTGCGACCAAAAGTCCCACATCCCACATCGGTTAAACATGGGAAGAAAGATCAGTATATAAGTTAAGAATACAACTCTATTAGTGTGAGGCCTTTTGGAAGTGGACCAAAAGCAAAGTCGTGCGGGCCAGTGGGTCCAAAGCGGGCAATATCACACTAGTGTGGAGATCGGGTATTCTTACTTATATAGAAAAGCGGAATATACAGACCTTATATTCCCTACAAATGGTATCAGAGCACCAGGCCCATACAGAACGCGATGTAGTGGGTTGTGATGATGTGGGTGCCGAACATCTTGCCAGGAGCCATACTCAAAGTGATTGATCTACTGGATAGATGGAGCGCCACGGCTCATCAAGAAGGTGGCTTGATAAAGGAGCGGCGCAGATTCATCTAAAGATGGAGCGCCACGGCTCATCAAACAGGTGGCCTTGTCAAAGGAGCGACGCAGATTCATCTAAAGATGGAGCGCCATGGCTCATCAAGCAGGTGGCCTTGATAAAGGAGCGGCGCAGATTCATCTAAAGATGGAGTGTCTGATAGCTCATCAAGCAGGTGGCTTGATCAAGGAGCGGCGCAGATTCATCGAGTAGGGGGATGGAAGTCAATTGAGAGGAGGCTAGAGTGGTACTTTGTTCGAGAGGAGGATTGTTAGGTGCGACCAAAAGTCCCACATCCCACATCGGTTAAACATGGGAAGAAAGATCAGTATATAAGTTAAGAATACATCTCCATTAGTGTGAGACCTTTTGGAAGTGGACCAAAAGCAAAGCCGTGCGGGCCAGTGGGCCCAAAGCGGACAATATCACACTATTGTGGAGATCGGAGTATTCTTACTTATATACAAAGGTGGAATATATTGACCCAATATTCCCTACAATGACGATGTAGTTCCTTATTTAGGGAATAAAGATGTAGTTTATTTTTTAAGAAATGAAAATGTAGCTCATAATACTCAACTTATTCTACCTTTAGAACTTTGTTGTTCATATTATGTTTTTAGGTGTTATTTTGAACTAAATTCCCCATATATTGGTGCAATTTTCAATTTATTTAATTTTTTGTTGATTTTTAATATTTACAACTTGTATTTTTGTATATATTTGTGGCATGTGCTTTCATTCTCATGTTGCTAGTAATTATATTTTACATTACTAGCCTTAAACATTTGTTGTTTGTTTTGTGAAAGAAAGTGCTTCTGTTTCCTAGACTATGTTATTCTTGTTGGGGTGATCATTTCCAAAGACAAAGATTATTTAGAATAATTATTCAATTTTTTTGTTGTTTTTAATTTTAAGGGGTTATGATTCCCTAGTATGTTATATGACTATATTTTTTTATCATTCACACATAACTTTATTTTATTTGTTTTATTTGAAGGGTAGTTGGATTTCCTAAAAAATTCAACGGCTGCTTTTGGAATCATCCTGACCTTATTTGTATGTTTGATAAATTGAGAGAGCTTTTAGAGTCTTCGTGATTGCTTTTATAGTCATCCCTTACTTTTATTTCTCTTTGATGAAGTCATAAACTTCTTGTAATTATTTTGATAATACATTATTTGAGACTTTATAAATGGAAAAAAAGTTTTATTATTGTCAGATGGCTTCTTAAAACCTTCTCGCACTACTGAGTTAGAAATGAGTGCATCCCAAACGAGTTTAATAAAATATTACATAAACAATAAAATAAATTATTTAAGCTTGAGATAAGTGATAGAGTTTCACGTGCTCTATATTCAAAGGATGCCAAATTTGGTTTCATTTCTCATATAGAAGTCTGTAGGTTTCATGCTTTACCTTTGATTAAATTGTATATGGTCTTTCCTAGTTCGGGCATAGCTTGTCAAGAATTTTATCTTTTGTGTGAATGAATACTTCATTGATGACTTTATCTCATACATAAAAACTTATGAATCACAATTTGAAGTTATATATATTTATCATTAAGGTTTTGTAATGATTTGATCTTAAGTAATTTCTTACGATTTTCTAAATTATTGTGTTCTTTGCTTCAGAGTTGCTTATTTTCTAATATATTGATATTTTGCGTGAAGGTATAACAATTTTGGTTGTAAATATTATCCTCATCCCATACACTACAGAGAATGTTTTTTAGTTATTGTAGATCTTGGTGTGTTTCTATATGACCATAAAATATCTTCGACGAAATCATGTCAACTTTATGTTACTTCTTTTAATATTTTCTTGATATCAATTGTTATTGTTCTGTTGGTGACCTCCACTTTCCCTTTTGTATGTGGTTGATAATGAGAAGAAAGATTATGTTTAATATATCTTGTTACACATAATCATGTTAGTATTTTGTTCTATGATTTAATTTCAGTATCTACTGTGATAACTCTTGGTATCTCGTATCTACAACATATGTTTGACTTTAAGAAGTTAATGAACTCATTAGTCATGATTTGTACAAGTACTTGTGCCTCTACCCACTTAGATTAGTAGTCTACATCTATAAACAAGAATGTTCTTCGTCTCGAGGCCTTTGGTAAGGGCCTTATAATGTTAAGGTCCCATATGTAAAAAGAAATTGCCTTTGAAATCGTCTCAAGTAAAATGGTGGCGACTTGTATTAAGTTTCATAAGTGCTGACAAGTGTCATAGTTTTATAAAAACTTTTGTACATACTCCATAATTATAGACCATTAGTACCCTTGGATCAAAATTCATCTATCCAAAGCCTTATGGCCACAATGGGCACTTCCTTCTCCATCTTGAAGATCTTCTACTATAAATGTTGATTTATCTGAGCCAAAACATCTGAACAAAGTTTTGGCGAGTCACTACTTGTATAAGGTATCTGTTATCCATACATATTTTGTTGAATTCATTTTTATACACTTGAATTTAGTCTTATCTTATGAAATTTTTATTTTTATATAATACTTTTTAATGGGAGTTCTTTAATCTTTATTTTCTTTATTCTCTTCAATTATTATAACTCCTGAAGCCAAAATTATTTGTAGGAATATTTTGCGTAGGGTGATGGATTGATTTCTTATACGATTACTCATACTATTGAGTTCACACAAGACGGAGAACCCAAAGCGCCTGCAACTGTGTTTTTTGCTCTTGCTACTTGTTTAAAAATAACATTCTCAAAGAGAGTTTTGGAGAGTCAAAGCTCCTTTAAATATTGTATGAGGTTTTCTTCTTTAGCTTCTGCTTGGCCTAGAGTGTCGTTAAAATACCATCTAAGATTTTTCGAGGACCTTAACTATTGTAGCTCAATATATGTTTTCTAGTTAATATCCGGCTATTACAACCTCATATTTTGTCTCATTATTAGAAGCAGGGAAACTAAATTTTATTGATTGGCTTAAAGTTTCCCATGTTGGAGATATTAATTGAACTTTTGTGTTAGAGCCTAAATTATTACTTCCTCTATCAACTTTCACTTGTCAATTTCATTCATTTTTTTCCTCCGAAGGTGTCGGTTTTTCTAAATAAAATTGTGTTAGGAATTCTTACAATACTTGAGCCATAATTGTAGTTCTTTATTCCTTTATATC
Source organism: Limnanthes douglasii subsp. nivea (assembly GCA_036936605.1). NCBI lineage: Eukaryota > Viridiplantae > Streptophyta > Magnoliopsida > Brassicales > Limnanthaceae > Limnanthes > Limnanthes douglasii. The sequence continues at coordinate 92,902,085 of JAUPFV010000005.1, forward strand.
ATAATTCCTTAACTTAAATGACCATCTAGTTATATTTCTGGATACATATGTCTTTTATAATATATTTCTTAGAGAAAATGAAGTTCTTACTATAATTGTATGAGCCTAAAAGTAAGGTCGCAACCTCCTAATTGCAAATATCAAAACTAAGACAACCTTTTCTAATTGTAAGTATTTATTTCAGCATCTAATAGGAACTTTCTTACAAAATATATAACCTTAGATTATTTTCCTTCTTATCCTATTAACGTAACGCCAACAACAAAGTCTGGAAGTTATAAATAAAGAAACAAATAATCACTTGGTTTTGGGTTTGTCAATATATCTGAAGAGATCATGATTTTTTTTATGTTGTTTAAGGCTTTTTTCACAAGCTGGAGTCCAATGGAAATTATCCGCCTATTTTAACACTTGAAAGATAGGCTAATACTAATTTGAAGATCTTGAGAAAAATAGTGCAACCAGTCATCCTACTAATATTTTCACTTATTTTATGTTTTATGGAGGATCAATTACAGCTAAGTTTGATAGTTTAGTAGGATCTGCTTCTATGTCTTTCTTACTAACCATGTATCCCAATAAATTTTAAAACTTGACAACAAAGGTAGATTTATTTGAATTGAGATTTAGATTAATCTTCTTAGGTTTGAAACATATATCTGCAAAATTACCCAAATGATCCTCATCTTGAATTTTAGTAACTAATATATCATCAATGTAAGCTTGTAGGTGTTGACCAATCTGTGTTGCAAAAATATTGTTGGAAAATCTCTGAATACTTTCCATAACATCTTTTCATCCGTAGAGAATTAATTTATCATAATAAATTCTCCTATTAGTTATGAAGGTAGTGTGGTTATGATCACCTACATACATTGGGATTTGGTTATATCTCGAATATGCGTCCATAAAATAGAGCATATTACTCCATGGCGTTGCTTTACTAATTGATTGATTTTTGGAAACAGGAAATACTATTTTGAGAATGCTTTATTTAAGTCTATGAAGTGTACACACATTCTCCACTTCTCATTATTTTTATTCAACGAAACTATATTGGTTGTCCATATTAGATAGTAGGATTCAATGATCTGATATACTACTATAAGTTTATCTATTTTTCAACATCGTTTCTGTTTTTTTATAGAAGTGTGATATTCTATTCTGCTTTATTGGTAAAAAATTGATATCAATGGATAGTTTGTGGCACATGAATTCTGTTGGGACTCTTGTTGCATTATGGATAGTCCAAGCAAACAAATCTAAGTTTATTTTGTAAAAAATCTAATAATTTGTATTGAGGCTGGTAAGAGTATATCTACTGAGACTTAAGACTTTATTTCATTCCATAAATATGTTTTCTGATTCCTCTCATTTCTCTATGAGATGGTGACCTTTTTAAGTCATCCATATTATCCAAGACAACATGATCTACTTATGATTACTATTTTTTAAGTGTTAATAAAGCTTAATAACATTCACTTTACGTTATTTGATTTCCTCTGGTCATTCATACTTCTCATTGATTACATAACAAATGCGCTACTGTATTATTATTACCATATCCTGCATTTAATTTAGATATGAGTTTCCCAAAATCACAATGTACGAAGAAGGTGTGTTCACTATCATGGATAAACATTGGATCTTCTTTATGTAATTCTCGTCACTTCCTAATACAACAGCCCATGTTAATTCTCCTATAACGATAATATTCGCGTTAACGAATCGAGTCAAAAACATCCGTACAAGGATAACAACTCGGGTGCTTCTCATCTTGTCATATGTATTTTTCTACAAAACATTTGATGAACTTCATGTATCTCTTATCACCTTTTTTACTTATACTCATGCCAGCTCAACTATAAAGAGAAATGTATTGGGATGAGGTGATGTCACCCCTCTTAAATCATCATCCGAGTATGGGTAATTATTCTTGTACATGTGAGATGATGTATCGCCTTAATATTAAACTTCCAGATCCTCTATGTGCCTTTTCCCAAACTTCATGGAGATTCCATAAATTAAGTTTTCTCTTGAAATTAAACAAATACTTTGTTTGTTGGGAGGATTTTTCTCCTTCTATTTTTATAATAGTGTTGTTTTTCAAAACTCTTGGTTCATCATTTGTTGTTACAATTTGTCATTTTGACCTTATTGGAGGATCATGCTTAGCCGCAACATGTCATAACTCATTTCTTGATTTTATTTTCACAAACTCTCAAAAGTTTTAACTCATCTGCCAATCTCTTGTGAAATTCCTAATGTTAATATAAAATTTACAAAAATAATAATTATATCTATGTTCCTCAACATACAACATATTCTCTTTCTACTAATACTTTATCACATCTTTTATTTTTTCATAAATCATCCCCATGTTTTTTATTAACTATGTGTATGAACCTTTATTAACATGTTCTGAATTTCAGCTTGCATTATAGTTCACTCTCTAATTCCCTCTTAAATTGTGGCTTTAACCATAATATTTCAGCCAACCTGAGACTTTTTTGTTATTGTGCTTAAAGGTTGAAGCTTCATTATTAGACATGGAGTTAACCTGCAGAGCTAAAATAAATTCGTTATTGTTGGTCAAATGATGGTAGTCTGAATATGTATTTGGATTTTTGGTATTTTCATTCATCATGAGTCTAATCATCTCATTCATATTGATTTGACATTCCATTTGAGCTAAAAAATATCTGAAGTTGAGTAATTTATTCTACATAATGTTTTTAGAAAGAATTCCTAACAAAAGTCATTGTTTATATATTATCACTGCCACCGAATCATGATAGTCTTATAACCTATTTTTTTATCCATAAATCTCTGTATGTACATTCTTAAACTCTATTTTATATTTTCTTTGCAATGAATAATATAGTGTTCCTATTATTATATAACTTTAGAACCAATAAATTAATTCATGAATAATGTCCATAATACTTTGAAACTCTTGATACATCACAGAAAAAGGTTGTTAAACCAAGTTAAAACATATTCCATATAAGTCACGGAAAAATGATCTACACTTCATTGTATATTCAATCCCTAACCACAACAAATCACTTTTAATTTATTTTATGTGGTGTTTGGGATCTCCCTTACCATTTTATTTATCTATTTTATGAATGTTAAAATTTGGCGAAAACTCATTGCATAATATATTCAGAGCCAATAAAGATTCACCGTCAAAGAGATCCTCATCATCAAGAAATGTACTTGTTTTTTAAAATACATTTACGATAAGAATGGGTAAGATTGTTGATTCTCAGGCCTTTACCATTGTGTTGTTGTTATGGCACCACCCATTAATGTGAAACGAACCTAACAAGGCTATGCTGATTTTTATCATCCTATGTAAACAAGTTTTATCTGTTATTACTCATTGGTGGTAGGTTTGAACGATAACATGTGAATATTATTTTATATGATGGTATGAAAATATAATAATTTTGTTGTTGAATCAATGACATTGTGTGAGGAATTCGAGGAAAGTTTGGCTAAGGTATTTGTTGTGTTGTCGGAAAATTGAAAATTTGTTTGTGTCATTTGTGACAATGAAATAGGTATTTGGATATTTTTATAGGGAGATATATGTTAAAAAGGTACCTACTAAGTACTTGGGGATTATGCATATTCTCTTGAGGATTAGATAAATATATTTGAGGGATATGTTGACTTCTGCCAATACCATTCACATGGTGTTGAGTTATAGGACACTCAGAGATATATCTCTCATTTTTATTTTTACGAATATGCTTTGAGTTTGAGGATTTTCTTATCCTCCAACTATGATTGTGATAACAATGTTTCTCATTCTTGTTGTACGATTATTGGTCTAATTTTTATTTGGGATCATCATTCTTAGTTCTGAACGATATTTGTGTTTGTTAGTAACATTCTGGTAGCATTCTCTAAACATAAGCCTTGTAGGGTCGTCACCATTTTCTTCATCATTATCATAAACGAAACCAATTTGGTGAAGGGTAGCAATACTTTAGAAAGGAGAATATAAGTTTAGAGGAAGATGCATGAGTGTAATAACAATTTGAAAAAAGTAAAAAAATTGTTATGATTCTTATAGAAAAAATCAAGAACTAAATAACGCATACGATATTTTGAACTAGAGATAAACGTGAAAGTAAGAAGAGAATATTATATGTTAAATCTTAAGTCATTTCCTATATGGTAATTTTTATGTATATATGTTATAAAGATAAAAAAAATTGGTGAAAAATAAAAAAAATAAAATTAGATTTTGATTTTTTTGTTGATTTTTTTCTATATACAAGACTAATCTTTTATAGTATGTTTAGACATGATAATTAATGACACTGATAATATATTGACTCTCATAATCTTTCTCTCGCGTAATAAAACTAATTGTATATTGGATTTTTTAGTGTCCTTAATTAATTCTCCATTAATATCTTGGTCTTTCCAATTAATCTATGGTTTTGTTAATTAACCTCCAATTAATATCTTGATTTTCTTATGATTATTATCTTCAACTCGACAATAATACTAATCTTCGACAACATAGATAAGGACTTTGAACTTAATTGAGTTTTTGGTTTAAATGTTTTAGTGCTGCATTATCAAAAAAAATATTTTTATCTATATAATTTTAAGTTACCGTCTTAAAGTATCATCATAAATAACACACTATGATGAGTTTTCGTCTATGCAAATTTTACCGTTATCATATAATATAATTATACATAAGCTATTTTTTAAAGCCAAACGAACCTTTTATTTAGAAAAAAGTTTAAGTACAGAGGTTTAGTGTTACAGGGCTGAAAAATAAGGGTGCCAAGAATAAAAATGAGGCGCTAAGACATATAATCTAAAATTTGAAGAAGACAAAAGATGCCAGAGCAATTAAAGCCGAACAGTTTGGATCCAAAGGGATAGAGACAAAAAGGATCAACCTTAAAGCAAAAAAGAGCCATTCATATAAATTAACAAGGAAGAATTCATAGAACAGAGAGGATTCATCATCTTGGAAGGACCAACTCCATAATCAGAAATTGAACATAGAGATGTATATGAAGTGTTCGACAAAATGTAAGCAAAAACTATCAAACTTCAATTAGGAAATGATGAAATGAAGATCGAACATAAGGCTTCAGGTAAGCTTTAATTAGCTGCAATTTTAGATTTTAGAAGAACTTTGATGCGGACAACTTACAATTATAAACTCGCTTTATTTTAGGATACCAAGATTTAATCAGATTAAGATATGATAAATATCTTTGATGAAGAATTTCATTTGTAGATAACCGTAATCTAGTAGCGAATGTCACCATGATGAGCCAATAAAGAGCTTGACTAATGATTTTGAGGCTATAACAGTTATTAAGGGCTCATGGATACTTAAAAATTTAACATTTTCTTTGAAAATATTAGATTTCAACCCGTGCAAAGAAGCCTTGATGCCAATCTCTCAAATGTTTAAATTAAAACTTTGATCATGTAATACTTTTGAGGGTTGATCTTTTGGGCTATGTAAATTTCAGAGACTTGATAACTAATGAACCTCTTTTCTTCTTGCTTTTAGCTTGTTTTAGTTTGTTTTAGCTTTTGTTAAGATTTTTTTAAAGCTTGTATAAATCTCATTATTTTTTAGAATATGAGTAGTTGGTAAGCTGCTTATGTTGTTTTAATTGGGAAAATGAATGCCTGATATGAGATTTTCATAATCTTGAGAGATAGATAAGTTGTAATCATAATCAAGGGACTTGATGGCCTTGATGACCTTTTCTTCATTGATGACAAAATCATTATGTTTAGAATTGATATGAGTTCATTTGACTTTGTTTTGCACTTCTTTAGCAATTATTTGGGAGGAGTTTTTTGTTGATTTGAATTTATGTTGATTACTGTATCGGGTGTTAGAATCTGGGCAGATCTGGTCATGCTTCTACTTCAAGTTATTATCAACATCGCCAAAACTAGGGTTGCTAGAATCTTTTCGAGGCTTTATAACTAAAGACTTGACTTTGGGGCGATTAATTTCATAGAAGACATGTTCTTTGGATTCATAACTTTCAAGTATTTTTCATTCATCCAATTCTGGAGTGATTGTTAGAGACTTCTTGCATGTATCTTGACCATACCATAAGTGATTACATAATTGGCAATAAAGAGGGATGTTCTTGTAACTTATCTCAAGCCAACATCCCTCATTATCAATAAAACCAACCCAACGTGATGTTGTAACTTCTTTGCAAGATCCAACTCGTTCGAGGCATAACATGCAGCTCGATCCATGCATAATATGCATTGTTGATTTCTCTATTTTTTACTGAAACCCAAATTTTTATAGGTTGATCAATGGTGGAAACAATAGTCTGGATAATAGATTCATTGTACAAATATTCTGAAACTTTGGCCATTCTAATCCACACTGGAGTAATAAGATTTTCAATTTTCGGGTTGAAAGACGGGATCCATTTAAGCATTCTCATAACAAATTGACCAACTGTACATACGCTTCTGACCCATGTCTTACAAATATGTTCTTTTAGAGTGAATTCTAGCATAGTATGGCGAGTATTTTAATTTTAAACGCGATTAGAGTGAATCTTGATATAACCATGAGCTGTTCTTTATCGTGTTTTGAGAATTGGATAGATATATGATCCTTTTTTTGTTGAATTGCAGATGGAATAAAATCGTTGGATTTGTTTGGAACTTTAAGCAGATTAAAATATTATTTTGAATTCTTTGATGCAACGTCATATTTTGTTGTTGTTTAAATTGTTGAATTGTTGGAAAGTCAAAATTAGAATATGGTTTATTTTGAAAATTATCACTGATATGTTGATTGGATACAAGTTCATAATGGTCATTGTATTTTATAAAACCTTTGCCGGTTGTTTATTTTGGCATTAAAATCTGTAAATATGCAACAAAAAAAAGAAATTCACGAAGGAATAAAAGCTTCAGAATCTTAAAGTAGTCTTTATTTTTGGACTTTTTCCATTTTGTTTTTTTTTTCATTTTGTTATCTATTTAAAAATATATAAAACCTTGATTTTTATTATTTGTACTTACCTTCTTCATGTGTATATATATATATATTTAACAAACATTGTCCTTTTTAATAAACTTTCAAAAGTACAAGGGCTTGCAAGCAAGCTTTCATACAATAAAGAGGAAACGAAAGAATTAAAAAAATTGAACTTCCGTCTTGAATTTCATTACCCAAACACCATTGTTATAGCTCTAATCAAACTAGAAATCCATTCATCTTCATGATATTCACCAGATTTTAGCCACCATTTTTAGTTCAAAAAAATTCCAAAACTCCACTCTGTCAGAATTCAACTCTTTTATTTATCCGTCATCCTCCCTGTTTCTGATATATCCTAAGCCGATACTTTCGAGGAAAACAATTTCTCTCAATGGATCAGGAGCAGATGAGTGATTGAAATCTACACTTTCCTTCATACGCAGCTTATAAGAGGGTCCAAGAACTAGACCGATCTTCTTCTTCCTATTAATTCTACTAAAATACCGGAGTCCACTTCAATATCAAGGTTTGTAATGTTTAGAGATTTGAATATGGATAATTAATTCATAAGCGCTCTGGTTTCTGCAATGATTGCGGAGTTCTACCCGTAGATTCTACCAAAGCTTTGGAGCAATCCATTTGAGGGAGATATGTATCATCTGTTTTGTTTGGTGAATATTGCATCCAAGTAATGTTGCAACTTTGATATCATTTCCCAGTGTCTTTTCTTGAGTAAATTTTCATTGTTTAGGCCAGTTATGATACAAATCACATAATTAATCAAACAGTTTGGTGTTATATAAATGTCCTAATGCTTTTTCCAATTTCTTGCTCTCCATATTGGCCAAGCTATGATTACAGGGATGATGGATCTTATGCTGCAAGGCTTATTCGATGACCAATACCATGTGTGTATTAGATGATGAAGTGTCATGTTCCTGAAGATTGTTATTCCCAATATAGCATTGAAATAATTCCAAATTGTCCAAGCCTGATAAAATTGAACCATAACATGGTTGGAGCTTTCCTCATTGCCACAAAACTAACATTTTGAAGCCAATTAGAGTCTCATTCTCTGCAATTTAATTTCAGATGGTATCCAATTCAACAAAGCTCTTCATAAGAAGAAAGAGCATTTCTTTGGCATTACAAAATTCAGGTTGGATTCATTTCCTTATAAACCTTTCTATGTCATTTTTGTGCTAAAGTTTCCATCAGGAGTTAGAGCTCGCTTAATTTTTTCTGGATTGTTGTTGAGTTTGATATTTAGTATGTTAAAAATAATTAGGCTTGTGACAGTAGTAGTTAGCTTGTCCATATCACAGTTTTTATTTACCCAAAATTGGCAGATTTTTGTGTTTTCATACCAGTCCCTACTTTTTGTTTCGTTGAAGTAGATTATAGCCATTTATGTGTACCATCTATCAACCCAGAAGTCAATCTCTCCACACCCAGGAATCCAGAATATAAATTTGTCAGCTTTGTCTTTTATCCTAATAATTCTGGTCCAAACTCTTGATCTTCTGTTAGGAATGTGGGCACTTATAGGATGATGATTTTTGCTGTAAATAGAACTCGTAAGCGTGGACCAAAGAGTTTTGTTAGATCTAAATTTAAACCAGAGCTCATAAGAAAATGTTTCCTAAAATGTTTCAAGCTTCTTGATATTAATACCTAATTCTGCGTATCGCTTACAAAGTCTACTCCACGAAGACCAGTTGATTGGTTCTGTTTCCATCTTGTTTCCCTATATGAACTTATTGTATAAGTTTTCGATTCTCCATATTACTGCTTTAGGTAGAGTTGTATTCTGAATATGGTATAAAGGCAAAGCTCATAAGATTGATTGGATTAAGAATAATCTTCCCCCAAAGGAAGAGTGCAGCTATCCCATTCAATAATTCTTTCTCTTATTATGAAGACCAAACTATTAAAGTGTGTTATTCTACTTTTGTAACATATTATCACCCCACAATACTTAAAAGGCATAAAATTGTGTCTTATTCCCAGGAACCTTTCAGCAGCATGTATTCTTTGAGATGTCATATTTTCAGCAACTATTAGCTTGGACTTGTCTCTATTAATAATCTGACTTGAGATGCTCTGGTAATCTGACAGAAACTCTGAGACTTTGGATTTTGAAGTAGCGGAGCTATTACAAAAAATGGTGAAGTTGTCAGCAAAATCCAAGCATGGTATCACTTGGTTCCCTCTTACCTTGTATCTCACTGAATTACAATCTCCATTGAACTTCTTAAGGCCTCTTATTAGATACTCCTCAGCAAGAATGAACAAACTAAGAGACAAAGGATCCCATTGTCTCAGCCCTTGATTAAACTTGAAGAATCCCTTAATAGCACCATTAATAATCAAAGAAAAATGGTTGTTCTTGATATTATTATTGATAAGATCAATGAAGTATGAAGTGAACCCGAAATCCTTGAGAATGTTTTGAAGAAACCTGTGGGAAAGCCTGTCAAAGGCCTTTTCCATGTCAATTTTTGGAATAAGATTGCTGCTTCCCTTTGTTTTAGACTTGAGATCATAGCATAATACTTGTGAAATAATGATATTCTCATGGATGCTTCTGTCATTGACAAAGGATCTTTGCTCCTAAGAGATCAACTTAGGTATAATTATAGCCAACCTTTTGTTGCTGATTTTAGAATAGATTTTATTCAGCAACATGGTTAAACTGATTAGACGAAAATCATTCCATGTCTTTGGTGAGGTGACCTTAGGGATAATAAAAATCATAGAAGCATGAATTCTAGTGGGAATCCTACTTCCTTTAAAAATTTCTTTGATAGCTGCATATAAATCATCTGAAATTACAGTCCAACATTCCTTGTAGAACTTCCCATTGAATTCATCTGGCCCTACAACTTTGTTAGGATTGAGATCACAAACAATATTGTATATTTCATCATATGTGGGAATTGCAACTAACTTTGCATTATCCTCATCAGTTACCAACTTAGGAATAAAGTAAAAAACATCAACACAATCAACATTATTAGCAGAGTCAAGTAAGAGAGATTGAAAGTATGATACTGCAGAGGTGATTGCATCATGTTCTTCCAACCATTGGCTTCCGTCCCATATTTTGTGTATTTTGTTCCTTTTAGCCCTTTTTGACTAGATTATGAAAGAAGGTAGTATTCTCATCATTATTTTTCAGCCACAAAGTGTGAGTCTTTTGCTCCCATAAACTCTCCTCCATTGCTAGCAGTTCCAAATGAGTTTCATTTGTCATGTCCAACAGAAGTTTATCAGAGTTATCCTTTGTGGATTGATACTTCATTTATATGAAGGAAATCTCCTCTTCAATTTGTTTGATTGCATCAAAAAAATTGCCAAAGTCGTTTTTATTCTAGATATTCAAATCCACTTTCAATCTTTTTAATTTCTTCCAAAATATCTGCAAAGATTTTTCAGACACAGGACTGGAACAACTTCTTTTAACATTTTTTAAGAGCCTAGGATGCCTTGCCTACATGTTTAGAAGCTTGAATGAAGGCTTGAAAGTGTCCAAGTTAGATGAAATAGTAATGCAGATAGGTGAGTGATCAGAATACGTCTTAGCCAATCTCTTCCATCTCCTACCATTAGTCCATGTATATTTAGATCCCGAAAATCTACCATCAATTAGATTGGAATCAAGGATTGCATTACTGAAATCATTCATGCTCCTCAAACAAGTTCTGGTGCAAGAGAGTTTCTCTTCAGTGTTGAGAGTGGTGTTGAAATTACCAACCAAGATCCATTCTGTATAGTTGTCATTCACTCTTCTTAGGGAGTCTCAAAGATCCAATCTCAGGGTTTTTTTACATTTAGCATAGACCACAATTAATATGAAGTTCTTGTTCAAGGCAGGGTAATTGACATTGATATTAATTAGTTGCTCTTCATTGTTTAATATATTTGTCTTGTAATAATCAATCCACATAATCCATATTTTATTGTTAACATTGCTAAAATATGTTTTGTAACTAAGTTTCTTAGCCACTGCTGCAATCTTGGATGAATTAATCATGGGCTCTTGAATAACCATGAAAGTTGGATTCTCTAACCTTCTTAGCGACTTTAATCTCCTCATAGTTTGCTTGTTCCCAAGTCTCTTGACGTTCCTATTTAAAAGCTTAATGGTCATTTGCTTGGATTAGATTTAACAACCTTCTTAAGCTGTAGAAGTTTGGATGAAGTATGACCTTTACTGTTCCAATTTCTGATTTTCTTAACTTTTTTGTTTTGAACTTTTATGAATTCATTTTTTTGTTCTTGTGCAGGATTATATGGTAGACTACCTATCGTGTTTTTGGTTGAAGAAGTGGGTTCCAGGGTAAACTCAATATAAAATTTCTCAACATCAAACAATGATCTTCTTTCCTCTGTGTGCAATGCCTCAATTATTTTAGGGTCAACATTGTCTCCAATACCAGAGGATGCTTCTTTTGAAACTTGTGTGGGATTTCAGATGGAACATTTTGTTTTATATTTTGATCTAATGTAGGCATGATAACATTGAGTTGTTGGTAGTTCTGATCAACAACTTCCATTGTATTTTCAGTATCAATAATCATTGATTTGAGCTGAGGCGTTGTAGTTTTATTTTTGGGAATCAGATCAGTAGGTTGTTGGAGAAATTCTTGTTTTTCTTGGTGATCTTGTTGATGACTTGAGAGGTTCTTCTTGCATACATTTTCATTGTGCCCAATGTGTTTGCATATATCACAATAGCTTGGATATGAGCCATAAATAATTTCCAAGCTGAACTCCTTATCAACTCCAAACTTAATCTTGACATCGTTGACTACAGGTTTTGATATATCCAGTTCCACCAAAAAATTTACACAATTGAATGTAGCTCTATTAACCGGAGGAATCCAGATTTTCAAAAGAGTGCCCACTGACTTTACTATTTCAAAAATGGTTCCTTCATTGTACATGAACTCATGCAGATTAGTTATTGTTACCCAGACCGATGCCAATGGACTTTCTTTGTTGGGATCAAATTGAGGATTCCACTTTAAGAAGCACATTATTTTTTCTCCTACTTTCCATACATTGCGAGACCATATCCTTTTCAAGTCCTCAAGGTTTTCAAACTCTATAAACACATGCATGTAATCCCATTAAGCCACACTAAAAGAATTGTTAAAGTTAAAAGGGTGCCCATAAATTCTTTAATAATCTCATACTTTGGTTTGCCGTAAGCAAACTTCCCTATAATCGTGTGCTTTAATATCTGTTGTAGACGTTCTCTATCTTCTTTTTCAAAGTTGATTATCTTATGGTCTAGGTTGTGAGTAATAGAGACATTACGGTGAAAAAATCCCTGGTTTTTTGGTTTCAGAACATCAGCAAAAGATTTCGTTGTATCTCTATAATCTGTTTCTTTCATGTACCTAGTATTGTAGCTTGATTTTTCGAAAGCTGGATTCGAAATCACCCTTGCTATCTGGCCTGGTATTGATCGTGATCCATCATTCCTCTGATATTCTTGGTTATTCTTTGAAAGCAGGGGAAACTCTCTATCAAACATATGTACATTGATAGGCAATGATCTTGTTGAACTTGGTGAATTCGACTATGAGTCTGATGGAATTATCTCTCTTTATTTTATGGAAGAAGAAATCATCATTTGAAAGACAATCTAAGCAAGATTAGCCTTCAAAACTTCTGGAGAAGAGTGGTTTGTTCTTGATTTGATTGACAAAAGTTTTTCATTTTTCAATAACTAGTTTTTATGTATATATATATACCTACAGCGAAATAACGAAAAATACAATTCCGTTTCTAGACAACAGATTCTGAAATGTTACTATTATTTTACCAATATCTACCCTATTAGGACGAAAATAACATTTTACAAACCAAACAATACTTCACGATAATAAATGCATTTTACAATATTTATAATGATCATTCTGCGACACACATACAACCCCACACTATTATTCTTCAATGAGGTTGAAGAACACCTTTTCCAAATTTTAAAATAATATTTTCTAGAAAATGGTAACGTTTGCACCTCAAACTACTATTCATTCATTTTAGATCAACACAAAGAAGGGAATTGCTAAAAAAAAAGCCGAAACTACTCCGCGAAGTCGTCTTTTTCTGTTTTTCAATATTTACAAAATTGCCACTATGGAAAAAACCCAAAAAGTCCTTTGAATTTTATTTAATTACGTTTTATGCCATTATTTACTTCATGAAGTTGCAAAACAGAAAATATACCATAACCTAACATTTTACTTCCTAAAACTCACTAAAATCATAAAAACTCAAAACTTAAACTAACCAAAACTCTTTTTTTTCAACTTTGTAAAACTCAATAAAATGTTAACAAAACTTGTCGAAATGGTAACAAAACTTGTTTTTCTACAAACCAACATGAACATTGATCATTGTATCTTTTTGTTTTTCTGAAAAAACAATTTTAAAAAGAAAATAAAAAATGTCCGTTTCCGCTAGTTGATGGCGTCCATGTGGTGTTCGTCGTCATCATCCTGTCGAAGAAGATGGTACTTTCCGCCGGACAAATGACGTACACGATGGTGCTGACGCCATTGCATGACAGACACAGGGGTCTGTACGTCGTGCAATGGCGTACAGACCCCTGTGTCTGCCGTGCAATGGTGTACATACCCCTGTTTCCGCCATGTAATGTCGTCAGCACTATCGTGTGCGCCATTGCATTGGCGGACATATCTGTATCAGACCTGTACCGTTTTTTTCTATTTTTTTAACATTTATCTTTTAATTTTGTCTATTTTTGTAATTTTTTTAGTAGGTTATCATTTATTAAAGACTTATACTAACTAAAAACAATATAAATTTAAAGTAAAACAAAATACCCATTATGGTTTAAAAAACCTTTCGAATAACTAAGATCTAAATATGTTTTTTTTTTTTTTTCAAATAAGTCATTTAAGTGTTTGGATATATAAATAAGTGGTTTTGAAGGCAATAGGTAACATTTTAATTGATAATGATAGTATTAGTTCTTTATGTTTAGAGAGAGAAAGTAGAGAGAAGGTAGAGAAATTGTATTTTTTTTGGAAATTATAGTAACTTCATGGAGTAATTTCTTCTATTTATACGATTTCGTGAAGGACAAAATCGTCAAAAAAAAAACTTCAATTTAAAACAAACGACTTCACGAAGCAAAATGAATTTTTTTTAACAATTCCCTACAAAAAAATTACAGCTACTTTAAATGAACCCATTTTGCCAATCCAGATCCGGAATGCAGATCCAAACCGAATCCATTATTCAAAATGGGAAACATATTTCTAAATTAAAATGAAAAACCAGAAACCTCACAAAAACATTTTAACTTCATCATCGAGATCAATTGAGCTTCGACCAATCTCTTCCTTAGATCTGCTAAACCTGTTCTCTTTCTTTTGTTAACAGAAACCCCAAGAGGAGTTCTAAATCTTAATCTAGGGTTTACTCCTCGGAAACCAGTGGAGAACTTTCAATTGAGTTACTACTGATCATTCACGGAGTTCACGTCGCTTGGTACGTTTTTTCGATTCGAAGCTAGGTGTTTTTCTTTTAGTTTCCCTATCGGTCAACGAATTTTGTGTTCTCCCATTGGCATTTTTTATCATAACTGCAGATCTGTTTAGTGTTCGCTAGGATCCTCTAAATCTCTTCATGTCTTTACTGCAAAAGTAGTTACTGTAATTCGGCTTCTGTTTCATGATCTATCTTGTTTCATTTTGCATAGGATCATCTGTGAAATCACATTAACCAACTAACCCTACTCAAATCGATACAAGCCCTTAATCTATATGATAGGGATTCAGTAACTAAAATCTGAGCTGACTCTATGTTGGGTGATGACCGGAGTTGAATGGTGATTGCATCCTCAATTTGGAGAACATAGTATGTGATTTTGTTGAATCACAGAGATATGCATGAATGTAATCATGTATTAACACTAGTTTAACCTCTAGCTTTTTTTTAGTGATCGAAAATGGTTGGCTGGTAAAAGAAAGAAGACAAACTGGATGGTTATTAGTTTGTTCCCATGGAATACGTAAGGGTTGGATTTTTTTTGACATTATCTTTGACATTCGCAGAAGCTTTGCGGATATGAATTTTCTGCTAGGGACTGCCTCGCGTCATGTAAACGCAGAGCCACCTCCTGTAGTTGAACCTCCCATAGAGAAACAACAAACATTGAAACCTACAACCAGTTTGGAAGGTCTAATTGCTGAAGAGACGTTTGCGCAGTATGCGAGAGCTGGAACTCGTGACGGGGATAAAGATAGTGCCGAAGTTGATAATAGTGGCTTTGGAGGTGAAGCCTCAAAGGTTGACACACCTATCGCGGAGAGATTCTCAACTGTTAGTGAAGAAGAAGGATCAATCACGATTCCATATAGTATTGCCCCATTGTTAGAGTTACTTATGTAGTAGTGTTATATGATGAAAATGCTTTTCAGTTCAGCTTGCTTAATATACTAGAACGAGCTGACCAAGCTTATGTAACATTGGTATTATCTTTCAGGGTACATCCCAGATAATATGGCGGAAGTACCAGATATTCTTTCTTTAAATTCACTCGACCGCTCCTTTGTTTTCCCCGGTAAATGCTCAATTGTTGATAAGCTTCTTTTTGGTTCTGATTAATCAATATGCCATATTTGACATTCGTCTCTGTTTAATGGAATTGGAGCTGATCATTAGACTTTCTATGCAGGAGAGAAAGTTCATATTCTAGTATGCTTGTCAGCATGTAAGCAAGACACAGAGGTAATTACACCATTCAAGGTTGCTGCAGTAATGAGTAAAAACGGCATTAAAAAAGTCCTTGATAAACAAAATGAAGAAAGGGTGAGCGACACAACTGTATATGGAGAAAATGAATTGAGTCCTGATGGTCAACCAATTGCTCGCAGTGGTGAAAACTTGGAAAAAGAGGATTTTGATCCGCCAAAGGATGTTACTGAAGGGGAATCGCTTCTTAGAATGGAAGATCACAAGAGGCAGACAGCTATGTTACTGCAGAGGGTTAAGAACTCCCATTTTTTCGCTAGGATTGCTGAAGCAGGCGAGCCACTTTGGTCAAAGAGAAGTGACCCCAAGATAAATCCTGAATCTTCTGAACCTGATCATAATACATCCGTTCCGCATGGAACTAAAAAGAGTGGAAAAGGCCATCCTTGTCTAAACACAATTATTGACAAAGGAGATTTTGATGCCAACGTCGCTGGTGGAGCAGCTAGAAATGCTGCTAATTGTTTTGCTCTTCCTAATGGAGATATAGTGGTATGCCCCTCAGAACGATTTTGTTGTTCATGAACTGTCGGCATATATTCTTGCTTTTACATATAATTCTGGTCAGTTATAGTCTTCTTTATTAAAAAATGAATGGATTAGAAACCCCAACATCTGGGGCTGAGCTTTCGTAAGTTTCTATCACAGGTGATACTGTGATAGGGTATCTCTTCTCAACTGTAGCCCAAACTCCAATATTACCCAATCGTTTACAAGACTATGACATCCTTCCAAAGCCATAAAGAAACATCAATTAAGATACTCTAATTCACTTTTTATCTATATATTTTTGTTTCTAATCATGGACTTGGTTTTTTTCATTATTTTGAAACTGCTATTAATGACTTTTTCAGGGTATAAGTAGAGTATATGGAATATATTTCTAGATGAATTTGGCATGGCAAACATACACAAAAAATCATCAATTGGAGTTTTGTGTTTAATTTTTGTTTCCAGACATTTAAGTTGTACAGCGAAAAGGTTGTTTTAAAGCCTATGAAAAAACCACTGGTTAATACTTTGAATTTTCAAAAGATTTATATCGATTTATCTTTAAAACCCTTGATTGTGATTCCTTCATAGGAGACATTTGTTTGTGAGGCAGGAAGAAGTTGAAAGAAAATCTTGGTTTAATTTTTTAAAGTAAAGATATAAGTGTAATAAACTCCTATTGACATTTCAATTATTCATATTGATTAGACATGAGCTGTTAGAAGCACCCTGTGTGATCAAGTATTTGGTACTAAAGTCTTGCATGTATATATTCCTTTTCCTGCAAACTTCATACGTGGAGTTTCTTGAGTATGCTCTATTTTACCTATTTATTTATGTAAGCTGTGCGAATGTACTTAGGCATGTATAGTCTGTAGAGTTCGGCTGTCTTTAATCACTCTGGTTAAGTAAATACTTTTCTATAGGGTATGCTTGATGTATGAGGTTGGCTGCTGCTGCAGTGTTGTTCAGTTGCTGTGCTGTTAGTACTGTTATTTGATTATTAGTCTCACTTTTTGTAAAGTTCATATCACTACAAAATATACGTATTCTTCTTGAATTTATGTCCTTTTTTTTTCACCCTTTGCTCAAGTGGTATCCGGATATGATTTCATAAAGAATTTTAATTGGCGCTGGATATCTTTTGCCCTTCACAAAATTGTGGTCACATACTTGTATATACATTTAGAACCACAGCCTCATATGTACAAATAGAGACTCATAGTCCTTTATATGTTTATCAGTCAGCAGTTATTGTCTTCCTGATGTAGTTAGAATAAACTTGAAACATCGATATAATTCCAGCCCTAATTTTTGAATCGGAATATGTCAAGTAAAGTTAGAACTTTCATCTGACGCTTCAATGCCTTTGGCCATTTTTACATGGGACACAGAGTATAGTACATTCCTTTTTCGTAATAAGTATTTTTATTAGTAGAACTAAAAGTAGCGTCAGCCATAAAAACTCTTTCTGTTGGAAAATATTCCATTACTCATTAAGGACTAAAAAATTAATTCCTCTGAACCTAACAACAATTTGATGGAAAGTTCCAAGAGGCAACTGTTTCTCATCCCGCTTCTCTGTTTGGAAGGATGCAGGTAGTGTTACAAGTAAATGTTGTTGTTGATTCTCTAAAAGATCCTGTCATTGAGATTCTTCAGTTTGAGAAACATCAAGACAGTAACCTTTCTCCTGAGAATGAGAATAACTCATATCAGGCCGATCATGATCCATGCGGCGAACTGCTAAAGTGGTTGCTTCCTTTGGATTATAGTTCTCCTACTTCTGCCCGATCTTTATCGCCTCAATTAAGTGCTGGTTCAGGAATTCCCAACGCATCTCACAGGTCTGCTCATTCTGCAAGCTCGGGCTCTCAACTCTTTTCTTTTGGTCATTTTAGAAGTTATTCCATGTCATCACTCCCTCAGAATACTCCACCACCTTCTGGACCTGTTAAAGCCCAAAGTGCTAAGCCAACCTTTGATCTTGAAGAATGGGATCAGTACTCATCCCACAGGCTTCTGAAGGGTCAAAAATATGGGACTGAAGAGCTTTTATCTTTCCGAGGCGTGTCGTTAGAGCGAGAGAGATTTTCAGTTCGTTGTGGATTGGAAGGAATTTATATTCCCGGAAGAAGATGGCAGAGGAAACTTGAAATAATTCAACCTGTCGAAATCAAATCGTTCGCAGCTGACTGCAATACAGATGATCTTCTGTGCGTCCAGATAAAGGTACAGAAATGCATTTGCTCAGGTTCATGTGGTTCACATAAAATATTTTTGGAATATTTTAGAAAGGTAATATATATTCAAACTTATCCAAATTTAAGCTATCAAATTTTGTGCAGAACGTGTCTCCAGCACATACTCCAGATATCATAATATATATAGATGCCTTGACAATTGTTTTTGAGGAGGCTGGTCGAGATGGTCCATCTTCATCGTTACCAATTGCTTGTATTGAAGCAGGGAATGATCACAGCTTGCCTAATTTGGCTCTCAGGTAATATTTTAGGGATCCAAATAGGATTCTAGTAGGTTGTTGTTTAAATATTTATTCTTTCGCAGGCTGTTCTAACACTTTAATTGTGCCTTCTTAAGATTTATTGTTAGCACAGATATTAGTAGTAGTAGTACTTATGTTAGGCCATCCTTGCATATTTTGTAGCATATATATGTTTGCGATCGATTTGTATCTCAGTCTTTGTAGTAGAGAACTTGTTGCGGCCCTAATAAATGAATGGGTCAGCTCTCAATCACTTTTGTAAATACGTGCTTGTAAATACCAGCTCTACACTTTGAAGCTCAGCCTTTCTAGAGAATTAAGAAGAAATATGGTGGTTCATAGATGGTTCTGCTTTGAGTTGATTGAGGCCCAAGGTTGGACCATAAATGTCTTAAAAACTTATTTGATGCCCGTTTGCTTTCTGAGTGTATTCATTTGGGCAATAAATACATCGGTGAAAGAAAATACCAGCTCAGCCTTTCTAGAGAACTAAGAAAAAATATGGTGGTTCGTAGATGGTTCTGCTTTGAGTTGATTGAGGCCCAAGGTTAGACCATAAATGTCTTAAAACTTATTTGATGCCCGTTTGCTTTCTGAGTGTATTTATTTGGGCAATAAATACATTGGTGAAAGAAAATGACAGGCCAGGTTTCTGTTTGGTAATCAAGAAAGTTGAAGACTCCAACATTTCTGATATCTGCTCACTTCCTCTACAGATATAGATGATTTCTTTTATTGGACTTATTCCCTAGATTTTCCTAGTTCTTAATATCGCCTGTGTAATATAGTTTCGTGACTATCCTTTCATACGGAGAACTATCAGAAGGAGCACTGTCATAAAAAAGGAGAAAGGAGGGACGGAGTTGGTTTTAGAAGGTTTCATTTAGTTGAGGTTTCCCCTTCTTTTGTTTGTCCATTAGTTGGTGCTTTATTGGTGCAATACATTAAATAATGTAGTAATTTGTGTTTGAATGAGTAAAAGTTTGAAATTCAAAAATATAATTTTTTTGAAAGGGTCTGTGGTAAAAGACAGACAGTCAGATGAAGTAGAATACTACTTTGTACATCTAATGCGATATGGACACTGCAGGAAAGGTGAGGAGCACTCATTCATTTTGAAGCCCATGTCTTCTATGGGAAAAAGTCAAAAAGCTCTCAGTGAAAGAAGTGTTCGGTCTTTAGGTTTGCGTCTCCCATCTAAGATTATTGAAGGAAAGGGGATTGCTGCAACGGTTGACCAGTATGCTATTATTGTATCATGTCGATGCAACTACACTGGTATGTATGTTAGTTTTTGCCCGTGAGACCACGTAATGCTCTTTTAGAATTTAATTGTTTCTTAATCTCACTGTTTTTTGTGTTATATTTGGTGTGTGTTGCAGAGTCAAGGTTGTTTTTTAAACAACCCACAAGTTGGAGACCACGTGTCTCAAGGGATCTTATGATCTCTGTTGCATCTGAAATATCAGGAGAATCTCCTGGGTCGCATGGAAGAGTCACCCAGCTTCCAGTTCAGGTACTCTCTCTCTCTCTCTCTCTCTCCTCTTTGTTTCTCTCTTTTTCCTTTATCTAACTGTTTATATCTTCAGGTCTTAACTCTTCAGGCATCAAACATGACATCTGAAGATTTGACACTGACAGTTCTTGCTCCGGCATCCTTCACATCGCCTCCTTCAGTGGTGTCCTTGAATTCTACCCCTTCATCACCACTGAGCCCATTTCTTGGGTTTTCTGAATTTACAGAGAGGGTGAATAATGAGAAACGCAGTACTGCTGCGATGCACAGGAATGGTCCGGTTTCTCTTGCAGCAGAGAGTCACAAAGACAGGGGTGATGGTGGAATTCTGCTAGGTTCTCTCAACGAGGCTTATCCTGTATCTGATGTCATTCCAAATAGCGGTTTGGCTTGTACCCATCTGTGGCTACAAAGTCGAGTTCCCTTAGGGTAAAGTTACATATTAAATATACTATATGTTTTTTTCTGCTTTTCTAAATGTGATTATAAAAGGGTTGACAATTTTTAACTCTTTCATCAGACGTGTTCCATCTCAATCTACATCAACCATCAAACTGGAGCTACTACCATTGACGGACGGCATAATCACCCTTGATACTTTACAGATTGATGTCAAGGAAAAAGGTAAACCTAATTCTTTCGTCTTTGTTCGTGTATATTTGTTTTTATGAACTTGAAGCTGTTTTAAAATTTAACGGTGTCATTCTGTGATTCACAAATGCAGTTCTTGATTCCATTATATAACTAATAATGCTGCATTGGTACTAGTGGATGTACTAGTTACTTCATGGCTGCTGGCCAGTCGTGCTTTCCTTTTTAACAATACTGCCAAGATTTCGCTATCGCGTAGGGATTTCTTATGGCATATGTTTTCCTTTTTCTATATGTTGTTGAATAACTAAATAGATTCTTAATCTTGCAAGAGTTGAGTGAAACATAAAAGTTCTGGGGAGTTGTCGTATAAAATTTAGCGAAGTAGATAGAAGAAAATAACTCCTAAAGGAACCGTTGTAGGAATACATGAAGAGAGATATTTTCTTTATTCTTTTTATTACTTTTTAGGCTACATTGGTTAGAAGGAACAGAGGGTAAAGTTCAGGCTAAACTTAGAACAAGGACTTTGTCGTTTCGAACGCCTTGGGGAAAGAACTTTAATTAAAACATATATACTTTTACAAGTGTAAGATTTTTTCCTTTCTGGTAATCCTTTTCGCCTTTGAGTTTTTGCCTCAAATTCTCATGCATCCACATTGAGCTCTACTTGTCTCATCTATGAATGGGATTGGACACTAGAAAATAGTTTAAGCTTTCTGGAAATGTCCTTCCTGTGAAACAAAAGTATCCTTTTTGTTTGTTGAGTTGCAAAATCTGAATGCGAAAGACTGCCTAGTTTCTAATTTTTTGTTGTAACAGGTCTTACGTATATCCCCGAGCACTCTCTAAAGATAAATGCCACATCTAGCATTTCGACAGGCATTGTTTAAAAGGAATGCTCACAAGGAGACTTCCTAACATGGGGAAGTATTACATTCAGAAATAACTAAGAAGCTTGAAATATCACCATTGAGCTTTATTTGCCACCAGGTAAAATATTCTCCACTCGACTGAGTACCGATCGATTGTGTTGGAAGAAACAGGATTTTGTTCATTTCTGTGTTTGTGAGTATACCCTTTAAAGGGTAAGAGTGTTGATTTGTATACCTGTTTAATATGGAGTCTATTCGATTTTGGTGAAATCTTACAAGAGTTCTTGTTGCTCGATGGATTCATATTTGTGAAATTATGAAGGTTGAGATACATTCTTATCAGGGTAAAATGTGTGGTGTTAATTCTTCCTAGTATATTTGTTGACCATGAAGTATATTAGCTAGTAAATTCTTGTACCGATTCTGTGGTCATCAATGGAAAATTTTCTGAACATTCATTTTTGGATGAAAACAAAACCTCCAATCTCATGACCTTTTCCATTCTCTGCATTTCAGCCAATTTAAAGCTGTTGATTCCTTTTAGGTAATTTTAAATATATATATATATATATATATATATACACACGATTAAGAAACCTAAGTTTTGCTTCTTTGTTTCTGTCACTTTTTCAGCAATTTGAAAACAAGTTAGTATATGATATTGGCTAAACTTTTAGAAATTCAAGTTCGTAAGTGAATCCATCGCCATATCATGTTATGATTTTAGTTTTTCTTTTCTTTTGCTTAATGAATTTGGAGACCACACTATATTTTCATGGATATTTTTTAAAGATAATATGTTTAAACTACATATCTAATTTAAAAAATAAACTAAACCCTAAAATCGAGATAAATTATGGCCATTGACCTAGTTTTTTAAGAGATACAGTAATGTCAGTAACACGACATATTAAGAAACACTAACCATTTCAAAACCTAATAATAATAATTTTTTTTTAAGTATTAAAAAGTGAGTAGCTTGATAACAATTATATCAAATAATAATAATTTTTAATTTGTTAAAATCGAAGTAACAAAATAAGATACAAATTTATTACAATAAGATAAGGTTAAAGTATCCCTGAACTTTTAGTATTTAAATTATTTATTATGATTTAATATCTAAAAATAAAAAATTATTATCAATACCCTATAAAACTGAGTTTTTTTATAATACTAAATAATTTTTAGGGTATGGCTATATATACCCAATTCAGGTTTAAGTATACCCAAAATCTCCGTTTGACTTTCGTTTGATTTTTTTTTACCTTTTTACCCTCGACAAGAAAATTAATATCGAAACTGCCATTAAGTAAAAAAAACTACGAAGTGTATCCTGAGTATACCCAATTCACCAAATAATCTATTTCGCTATCTATACCCAAACAAACATTCTTCTTTAGTGAAGTTATGATCCAAATAGTATAATTTTCTTAGATTTTTTGAAACCAAGTTCAAACTTCATAACAAAATCAAGAACATTCAACCTAAAACACAAAATCGATCATGACTGAAGCAGAACTAGGGATCAGTGTGGAGGAGTTGATGTCACCGAAAAAAAAGATGATGAAATGTTGCCGGAAAAAGAGTTGGAGTCGCCGGAAAATCCACCACCGTCGCCGGAGAAGCACCCATCGCCGGAGGAGAAGGTAAAAAATTTCGCCGGTGGCCCTTGCACCATCGGTTCCTGGCCATGGAACCGGTGGTGCGTAGGTTACACACGGACGGTTCTTGGCCTTAGAACCGGCCGTGCGTGACCTACGCACCTCCGGTTCCATGGCCAGGAACCGATGGTGCAAGGGCCACCTGCCGGTCGGTACCGAGGCCTCAGTCCGCTCGGTGCAAGGTTTTTTTTCCGTTTTTAACTATACCTGAATGTTTATTATGGTTTGTTGTTGTCTAACAGGGGACAGATGTCGCCAATGGGACTGAGGCACCTTCCGCTACCGACTACAGTCATTTGTTCTTCACTACCGAGTTCTACACACACGACGCGTTGATAAAATGGGTTACGAAGACAGGAAAACTCTATGGTATGGTTATCAACATAAGTCGGCGCGACAAAGTAAAAGTAGAAAAAGTCCGAGGATGTATTTCCAGTGTGAGAGGGGGGGGGGGGAAATATACTCCAAGAGTAGCAGAAAAAGACCGTAAACGGAATTCTACATGAACGAAAAAGATTGACTGCCCATTTCAGCTTCTCGGGTTAATGGTTGAACCAGATCAATGGAAGTTAGAAGTGAAATGTGGTATTCATAACCATGAGACTTCAAAACATCTAGATGGTCATTCTTTTGCTGGCCGTTTGAATGATGAAGAGATGGAATATGTTGAACGAGCGACCTACATTGGTATTAACCCCAGAGATATACTGAATGGTGTTAAGAAGTTGAACGAAGATAATGTTTCTACCATGCGGACCATCTACAATGCACGACAGAAAAGTAGGGTTTTAAAAAGGGCGGGTAGGTCACAACTCCAGTTCTTGTTGGGGGAGCTTAAGTCACATAATTATTATGAATGGCATAAATCTGGTGAAGACGATGGACAAATCATTACAGATTTGTTTTTTGCCCATCCAGTCAGTGTTGACCTTTTGCGGAAATTTCCAACAATTTTGATAATGGATAGTACATATAAAGTCATACGATATGGTATGCCATTGTTCGAGATAGTGGGTGTGACGTGTACCAGATTGACTTTCTGTGCGACATTTGCCTTCATGTCCGATGAGAAGTTAAACAACTTCAAATGGGTGTTAGAGTGTTTGAAGTCGTTGATTTCCGTTCACGGAATTGAAGAACCTCGGGCCATCCTAACCGACATAGATTTAGCGTTGATGAACGCCATAGAAGTTGTATTCCCAGAGACAACACATATGTTATGTCGATGGCACATAGCACAGAATGTTCAGGGGCAAACAAGAAAATACTTCCTCGAGAAAAGTGATCATGTGAAATTTGTTTCTTCTTGGAAGAAGATTGCGTATGCAGCATCAGAGATTGAATTCGATCACGCCCGACGGGACATGCTATTGGAGTACAAAGACTAACCCCTTGCAATTGAATACACTGAAAAATCGTGGCTCGATAAATACATGGACAAATTCGTTGTTTGGAAGACGAACAATAACTTGCATTTGGGACATTGCACGACTAACCGCGTCGAGAGTGCTCATTCTAACCTAAAACATTACATACGTACAAGAAAATTAAACTTCAAGTTATTTTGGGGGAGGGTTCATTCGCTTGTTGAAATCCAACATGCTGCCATTAGGTCGTCGTTCGAGAAGAGTCGTTACATAGCATTGCATAAGTTCGCGGACAAAAGTTTTGATGAAATTCGAGGCAAGGTTTCCCACATGGCGTTAGAACTATTTTTCGACGAAGTAGAGAAAGCCGAAGATAGCAATATGGTCGCTATTGAAGATAGGTCGGATGTTAAAGACAATGACGTCTGTATATGCGCTATAAAATCTACCCATGGTATACCTTGCTATCACCAGGTCCGCAAGTGGCGTAAAGACGGAATTTCTGCCTCGTTAGATGCTTTTCACATCCACTGGACAAGGTTAGAAATAATGCCTCGTTCATTCCGTACGACCATGGAGATTCTCAAAGATGATCTGCTAAAGCTAGTAACCGATGTTATGGAGACAAAAGATGAAAGCCGTATAAAACACATTTACAAGAAATGGTTTGAAATTGTTTATCTTGAAACATCCCCATTGCTAGAGCCATTGGAGAAGCAGAAACACCGAGGCCGTCCGCAAGTGAAAAGAAAGTTAGTTGTCGATACATCATCCACTAAACGGGACCAATGCTTCTGGGAACACAAGCTAGATGAGGATAAGGCTAGTCATGACTCAGTCATGAACTCTTTAAAACCACCAAAAGTTAAAAAGGGTAAAGCAGCTGCTAGTGCAAATACGATTCGAGCAGATATGCCTAAAGTACCTCGTACCCGTAGTTCTTCCATTGCCTCGCTCGCTAGCAACATCGTATAATCATCCATTGATGGAGTTACAAAACTAATACACGACCCGAAAGGTTTTTTGCGTTGGTTTCCGACTCACTTCAACCCTTTTATATCGGGTATAAATGATGTTAAGGCAGATGGTCATTGTGGATATAGAGCAGTTTCATTTGGGTTGTATGGTCATGAAAAAGGTTGGCGAGGTGTTCGGAAGGAAATATATGATGAACTCATGGAAAAATATGACACATACAGGAAGATTTATAACGGTAAAGAGGATTACCTGAAGGTTGCAGAAAGTATAAACTACTACGAGACACCAGCATCACCCAAATATTGGATGACAATGCCTGAAATGGGGATTGCGATTGCAACCAAGTTCGAATACATTGTTCATTTTGTGTCACTCGTGGGGTCTTACAACTGTAGTCATACTTTTTTACCTCTGCGCGGTAAACCCCCCATTATGGCCCAAAGACGTGAGATTGAGTTTGGATTCGGTGATACTAACCACTTCGTCAATGTAAGTCATCCGATTTATGGTTATGTTTTAACTTACAACTATATTACTCAATTATTGGTTCTAATTTAAGTAGTATTAAACAACTATCAATCGAGCCCCTTTGCCTTTGCGCACACATACATCCTACGTGGCAGAAGTTGAAGAGTGAAGAAGCTACGTATTGGGAGCTACTAATAGTTGGTCGCTGCAAAAAATACACAGAACTCGAAGGGAGAAAGCCAGTTTGTTCATTCCCAAAAGTAACTAATCTTGATAAATTTTAGTAGTCGATTTATATATATTGGTCGGATTTATGTTCATGTTTCGAACACATTTATGTCTTTTGGTCGCTTTATGTCTTTTGGACGGATTTATGTTGTTTAGAACTTTGTTTACTTTATCATAACGTTTTGTACTTTAGTTATTTGACCGTAATTCATGAAATTTTCCAACTTATAACGATAAGAAACTAATCATTTCATAACTTAATATCAAACGTTACAAACAAGCAACAACAACATCGCACAAACATGAGTAGATAACTTGAGATTGAACAGACAGTTAGTCAAAATCGTAGCCTCCATTGTCGCTGAGAATACGCACTGTTTCCTCCTTCATGGCAATTTGAGAATGAACGTATTCTGCCATTTCTAAAGATAAATAGTCTGTGATCATTAAACCGAAGGAGTCGAATGCCTCGTTCCTAACTTCTGGGGGCTCGTTAAACACCAAGAACATCGGTCCACTAGTTATACACTTGTACTTCGTGGCTACCTCCTCACGAGTACGAGATTGAGGCATTTGTCTAGACGTAGACATTTCGCCGTACATGAAATACATCATACACAAAACTTCATCGAAGAACTCATCGGTATTATCGTCCGGCCGTTTGAACTTCACAGCTTTCGCAGCCTTGAGTAGATGAGCATCATCAAACACACTCCAAACTATTAACAAAGACCTCAACTATGTTTGAAGGAGAGTTTTGTGTGTTTGGTGTTGTAAGATAGACTTCTTTAAATAGACTAATAAAAGATTACTTTGGCGGGAAATAAAGAGCGCGAAAAAAGAAGACGCAGGAAAAAAAACGGGGAAAAAATTCCAAGTTTCAATTGCGCACCATAGGTACTGCCTACTGTGTACCTATGGTGCACAGTGGAGTGTACCTATGGTACACAGTGGAGTGTACCTATGGTGCACGAAGTTTGCACCATAGGTACATGCCCCTTTTACCGATGGTACAACGCACCATGGTTACACCTTCTACAGTACCCATGGTGCACACACTGTTGTACCATTGGTACGCAGTAGTGTGCACCATAGGTACTACTGATTGCATACCAATGGTGCACAATAACTTGTAATTTTTTGGAATATTTTTTGTTTTGGTTTAAAAAGGTAAGCCTTAGGGCATGTATTGGAGTGGGTTTGATGGTGTTTTTTTTATAACGGTTGAAGTATTTTGTTAAATTATTGTTAGGGTTTGAAGGTTGGATGGTAACAATGGTACGATTTAGGTATTTTGCGGATTCTAAATTGTAATTAAGAAATCAAATAAAGTTTAACAAATCTAAAGGAAACGATAGAAATAACATAGTAGATGTCATAATACAAAATACGATAGTTTAACAAATCCTACGAATGGATAAACAACTACCACGTCCATGAAAAAGATAGATCACAACAAAGCTAAAACAAGTCCAATAATGAGGACAAACAACCAAGGAGAGAAGAGCTGCAAGACTTGATCTCTCCACCTAAGCGCACCCGCTTCCCCACGATCTACAGGCATAGTAACAATCGAGCGAACAACGTCTAGCAATCTTTCGTCTGTAGTACGTGGTGGTGGAGTAATAGTATGCCAACCATACTCAGCCAGGTACCTCCAGTAGGTGTTCGCCGCATACTATCTATATGTGGCAATGGTAACGGTCAACCGCTCCTCAGAAAGTAAGTGCTGACGCCAATCTAGCCATGCGCTCTCTCGCCACGTGTACCTCGAAAAATCTCCTTTCTTGTAACCCGGTCGGAGTACAAGTGGGAGTTCGGACTCATCCTGAACCCGTCCGAACTGGCGCATAACCCGATCAGGCATGTAACCCTCGACCGTTCTCATCATCCGCAAAGGATAAACGATGATGCGGATCTCTTGCACGGGGAACTGGACTCTGATATCATGGTATGGCTCAAATATGACCTGTTCCAAAAAAGTAAAACACTTAGACTGTTTAAAAAAATAAAACTTAATATTAAAATGTTTATGACTGCTAAAATTTAAACACTTACATCTGTCTCCTTCTGATCTGCAAGGAGAGTACGAACAACCGATTTGGGGCGGATGTTTTGCCCAACAATCCGCTTCGGTAGCCACTTCATAATCCTACGCTCCCTCGCTACGTGGTCCGCATTCTCTGAGGCTCTAAATGCGGGGAAGTTGTCAAAATCCAGCAATCAACCATAGCTACAAATCCATAAAGGTTATGCTTCGATGCTTTCGAAGCATCACCCAAACCACGAAAAAAGAATGCCAATGCACTCGTACCCCATGCGATGTCCCACAACCCAGAATCCATATTCGCCAACCCGTACAAGTAGTCAGCCTTGACGCTTTTCTGACTAGTATCCGCAAAAATAGTGCAACCAAATAAGAACATAAGGTATGCTCGTGATACCTGGCGGATAGTCTCAACACCAGTCTGCTCAACGTAGCGACCCCTGGTAAAAGTCTCCCGCAACCACTTGATCTTGAAGCCAACGCCTCTAGTGGACTGTATCTCTTCACGGACCTCATCCACTGTCAAACCTAACATACTAGCATAGTAGCCGTATGCCTCATCACGTGGAGCCGTGACTATATCCAAGGTCTGACCAACTACAGGGAGACCTGTAATGCAGCTGACATCGTCGAGGGTAATCGTCATCTCCCCAAATGAGAAATGGAACGTGTTGGTCTCCTGATGCCAACGCTCAACAAGAACCTCATCAAGTACGGAGTGCGTAAAGTACTGAGGCAAGTAGGCTATAAGAGGACTGAAAGGAGTCCGCGCCAAATGTCGCTGCACCTCTGGCTGAGCACTGAGGTCGCACATACGAAGCACATTATATTGTGCCTGTATGCCTAATGTAGTGCGACCCTGTAAATAAAAAACTAAGTCATAAAATAATAATAGTAAAACCTTAGACTAGACGTTTAATAGTTTGGTACTTACCTGTCCTATGAAGACGTGATACGCCTCGTGCTCCTTGTAGTCAGGAAACAGAGGTATCTTGTTGCATTTGAGAAATGAAAACGTCTTCCGCTGCTCGTCTGTGTGGATCGCATCGATATGCTCATCATCGATGGTGTCCTGCTCAGGGTCCCCAGTGGCATCCACCCTGTCACTAACAGGTGCTGGATGTGTACTAGTATGCGCAGGGGACGGAGCTCTCCGAGCGGGAGAGGGAGGTCGTGGATCACTAGCAGTGGGAGGTGGTGATCGGTGTGATGAAGACGTCTCTCGTTGTGAGGAGCCTCCGCCTCTAGTATCATCGACTGCAATCTCTGTGGCTTTTTCTTTCCTCTTCCCATGGTTGATTCGGCGCAAAGACCGATCACTCCTTATCCTGTCCTCCTCCTCCGTAAGACGAATAGTCTCAGGGTCCTCAACTAAATCTCGTCCACGGGGGTGGCGCCCGTGACCCAGGATGATACGCCCTAGATCGAGGAATATGTCGCTCATCAACCGCGTCTGACCTACAAAAAATACAAAACAAATTACGAAATTAATATCAGTAACATATGATGTAACCCACAAAATTAAAAAAAAAAAAACACTCTAATTCACAACCGAACTCCCTATAGAAAGTAATTTCTTATAAATTTCAATTTTTTAAAAAAAAATGCAAAAATAAAACCTTTAAAGTCTATTTCGGCATTTTTTTTAAAACTGCGCACCATAGGTGCACAGCAAGCCGTACCGAGCGGCACAGGCACCTTGTACCGAACGGCACAGGTGCCTGTGTCGCTCGGTACACACCAGGTGTGCGGCTCGGTATAGAGGCGCTGTGCCGAGCGGTACAGCTGCTCGCACCGATGGTGCTGCCCAAGGCGCACTATCGGTGCCGGCTGCCGGCCATTTTCCAGCCGGCAACTTGGCTGGAAAATGGCCACTAAACCCTACTTTTTTGCCTAATTCAAACCCTAATTCTATACTAAACCCTAAGTTCTACCCTAAATATAACCTAAATCTAACCTAAATCCTAAATTCATACCTAAAACTAACAAAATTAACAAACAAGTTTAGATTAGGGAACTTACGTAGGTGGTGGTGGGGGGTTTTTGTTCTTCACCATGATGAACGAGGAGGAGGAGTGGTGGTGGTGGTGGCTCGCCGGAAAAATTGAGAGAGAAGTGAGAGTGTTTGAGAGAAGAAAGTTTGAGAGTTAGAGAGAAGTGAGGGAAGTGAGAGAAAGTGTAGGGAAAAATGTTGTGGATGGAAGTTAGTAAAAAAAATTGGCTTATATACCTAGAAAAGGGTATTTTTGAAAAAAAATGGGTATACTTAGATCAACTTTGGGTATACTCAAAATTTGATATACTTAAACCTGAATTGGATATATATAGCTTGACCCTAATTTTTATTAACCATACAAAATTACTTTTTTTTTTCTTTTTTTTCTAATAACTTTGAAAATGATATTAAGGATTTTACGATAAAAACCTATATCGTATAAAAAAGAAATAAACCATAAAAGAATGATGTCAGACCAAAGTAAATATGATGCTATCCAATCTTTTGATATCGTTGTTATGTTAAGTAGTTTTAGAAATGATTTTGAATTAGTATGTTTTCTCCCAATGGGTCGATTCCGTCAACAGCTACTTCTATTACCTTTCGGAAGTAGATGCAAACCCAATGTCAGGAAGATTTTGAACTGAAATGATATGGAATATGGTGGGTTAATGAGTTTTAGAAAGTTTTGGATCGAATATGCTACTACAGACGTGTATGGTGAAAATACAGTGTTAAACTACAAAATAGGAAATGTTGTGTGAAATAAATTCTAAATAACGAACCACGAAGTTAAATAAACTAAAAAATACCAAACACTAGTAGAGTCGGAATTGAGTCAAATGCGAAACACGGTTATAGGAATGGAATTTGGGATCTGTGAAATAGGTTGATGCTATAATTATAAATTGTGAAATGTGTTTTATATTTAATTGAAATTTTTCCTTTTATTGTTTGTGTTTTACAAAATGCGAAATGTAGGTATAATGTTCATATATGTTTTGAGTATTTTTAAACGAAATTAACAAACAAAAATTTATTTTTTGGATTTTTTTTGTTCGAAGGTTTTGAAGGTATGTTAAATATAAGTACCTAATGTCCATATATGTTTTGCATATTTTCAAACTAAATGATCGAACTCTTGGTCTGTTCGAAGACTTTAAAAATATGGTAAGTATTGTTCAAACTAAATAGAGGAGTTGGTTAAAAAGAATTTTAAGTTAAACTATAGTGAAGTTAAGTAATAATGACGATTTTGTAGCTATGTTGTTAATTGTTGATCATTTAAGTTGTCCATCTATTAATATTGATATAGTTGTGGATGTAGTTGATTGAGAAACATTTAGGAAAATTTCTTTGAGTTTATTTGAAGTTTCAAATGAAAAACAATTTAATGAGAAAAGTAGTTGTGATGTTAGTTTTTTGTTCATAAAAAGCAATGTGCTACTATTTATTAGGTTGATGGGGCTACATGTTTGACAAGTTTTCAAAGAATGGGCTACATATTTAAAAATAGTTTTATATCGTTATGCTATATAGAATGATTTTTTAAATGTATTTGTAATATAAGATAAAAAAAATAAGTTCTCATTGCAAGAACAAAGTCTCATGAAAATATTCATGAAGACGTTATGCAAAAACGGATACACTTATTGTCTTCATGATCATTAAGAAGTATCTTAGACAACATAACAAGTAAACTTAATGCGAAACGAGACAATGTAAGAAGTAAGTTGGAATCGTTAAAGATTAATAAGTGTAAATGTGAAATGCGAAATATAGTTAAATGTGAAATAATATTTAAATTTTTGAATTGTAGATTAAGTTGAACTACGAAATGTGAAACATAAATAAATAAATTACAAAATGTGAAACATAGCTAAATTTGAATGTAAAAAGAGATAAAAATTATTTAAATTACATTAATATGGAGTTTCAATGACAAAACATGTATTAAATTAATGGAAACATATACCAATATTGTTAAAATTCACTAATGTTCAAATCTAATAACACAAGATAATATACAATGTTTTTAGTATTGATATATCAATTTTATTACCAAAATTTGTTTGCGTGTCTCCCACTAAGAAATATAACATACATAAATGCTTTCTAGTATCCATCAACCTTTCTTTTCATAATCATTGGTTATTTTACCATTTTCAATAAAATGTCTAGCATACTCAAAAACAAGTACCCCACAGTACCAATTTTTTTTTACGGGATATCACTTGAACATATTAAGAGCATCCCCAACAGATACTCTATTTTTTAGGTAAATATAGATTGTATTTAGGTAATGTAAATTTAAATATAAATTTTTCTTCCAACAGATAGTGTATATTTAAGTTGGTTGCCGATCCCTAACATAATGGGAGAAAAACAAGGGAAGTAACAAATAAACTTTACCTATTGTGTAACTGCTACTACAAATATACCTACCATAATTTAAGCTAATAAATATAGATAGTCTTTTACCGTATCTGTTGGAAATAAAAAAATCATATATAATAGTTAAATTTACTTTAAACTGTCAATTAGTGTTTCTGTTGGGGATGCTCTAACTTCTTTGTTGGTTTTGGTTTCAAAAGTCTCTTTTCGAGGAGGTAATATATATATAAAATAAATTTAGGTAAATAAAAGATGTTATTAAATATATGTTTTAGATATAAAATCTAAGATGTGAAACAAGACATTGTATCAAATACGAAATGGGAAATAACAATTCTAGCAAATGTGACTGACACAAAAAGGCTATACAAAATATATGCAAAATGCGAAACAAAACTTAATTTAAATGTCATTTCAAAATGCAAAACAGTGTATATATTCAAAATGTGAAATACAAAACAAGACCTTTATATTAAAATGAAATGTGAAATTGCAAAACATGTGACTATGTTAGTTGCAAAATAAGTATGATTTACCTTTGCGCAGTTTTTTTTGTCTTATCCGCAATGTGTATTGAATTTAGTATCGTGGGTTATAATTTAATGCTTTGCTTTTTTTGAGGTCCATCACTATTATTGTCCAGTGATTGGTTCCATCGTGTGGTGTTTCAGTGCAAATTGGTATGATGATAAAAGTTGATTTCTTATCTTTTTTGTTGGGGTGAAAGTTACAACACTCAAACAAGTCTGGCCCCGACAGAGATTTAGACACAGTCAACCGAGATTATGATAGAGTTGGTGAACATCTTCCGAGACGCTGCAAGAAGTAACATAGCTTCGACTCTTTACTCTTTCAAACAAAAAAGTTCACAAGAAAGACAAAATAAAATGAATACATAACAAGTGATTTAACGTGATTCCGATAGTGAAATAATCCTATATCCACGTGCAACATACACAGATTGTATAGAATAAGGTTACAAAAAAACTTCTCAAAACACAACTAACTCAACCACTCATATTTTATTCCAAAGCACACGTGGCTTACAAAAATAACTATAAATCTCAGAGTTTCTTTTATTATTTGATCTTTGACATTATTTTTACTCTAAAACTAGACAAGCACGACTATGTCTTTTAAAAAACTTATCTCTATTTTTCAGTGCAACACCCATCCAACCTTCAATATCCGCTTTTATCATATATAGACTCAAGGATGTGGAGCATAATACACCAGAACTACAGTAGTAGCCACCCTAACACATGTACGACTGTCAATTAGTGCATCATTTCCTAACGATTGACACATGTGTCTACATTCAATGCACACTTCATATTAATCCTCATAATCAACGATAAAAATCTCTCACCCAATTCACATTTTTTCATAAAAGTGATCAAGCTCCTTTCAACACTTAGAAGAATACCCAAAAATCTATGGCAACATGTTCGTGTAGCTTGGGCCATCAAGTAATGATCATACACATTTGGTTCCAACATTAAAATAATACTTGTCTTCAGCTAAGCTCATCCATTAGGTTCCAACATAATTCTTTGAATCTAAGTCTTTGGATGATAATTTAGCCACTAAGAGATTCAAAAGTTCCAGCGAAAACACTTAGTTCCAGACTTCGACACCTGGTTTCAGG
This sequence comes from Limnanthes douglasii subsp. nivea, assembly GCA_036936605.1. Lineage (NCBI taxonomy): Eukaryota > Viridiplantae > Streptophyta > Magnoliopsida > Brassicales > Limnanthaceae > Limnanthes > Limnanthes douglasii. The sequence goes on from JAUPFV010000005.1 coordinate 92,936,675, forward strand.
TTCAACACTTAGTTCCAGCCTTCGACACTTAAATCTAACTTCAACATTTAGTTATAACTTCAAGACTAAGTTATAGTATTTGATACTTAGTTATAAGTTTAGCACTAATATACAAATTCACATCTGATATTAGAACCTTTAGCACTAAGTTTCAGCCTTCGACAAAGCTCATGCCTTGGCCACTTTGAGAATATAGTTAAAAATTCTCTACATAGGCTTGCAATTAATCCAACATTTGTTGCCCCGATTCTGTAACTAATCATTAAAGAAAAACAGTCAACTTGCACCTCTAGAGTGATCATGTCCCATGCAGTCCGTGAACTCTGTTGCAAAAATATTCCTTAATAGATTAGTCTCATAACCTCCTATATTCAAGAAGGAAGTAATAACATCCATACGACCTAACTGAAGATCAAATCGAGCAGCACTTGACAACCAACTTTCAAATTTTATTTGTTGCTTCTTAGTTTGAACATCCAAAACCTGTGACCCATCAAAATTCCGGTCAAGGATGAATCATTGCAATGGTTGAACTTCATCTACAAAGTCGAACATGTACCAACCTGAAATCATCTTTCCCATAAACATCCTTGGTTTCACATTTATATTCAAAATTTACCTCAACTTCTGCTCTACCTTAGACATTAATATCTGCAGTGATATCATTTGTGATCAATGTACTTTTGAATCCATTGAATTCCTACTCGTTTCTAATAAATCCTCATCACTAATAGGATCTAAGCACAACATACTACACTCTTTTATATCTTATTGGTAGCCGAAAGTTTAGGGGATCTTGTTGACGATAACTCCAACTGTCCCAATAAATCCTTCACTCAGTCTTTTGCTTAGTTTAGCTGTCAAAAGCATACCCGTTACTCCCTTAATTAAGGTATGGTTCATCTTCTCAGATATACCATGTATTAGAGTACTTCTTAAGGTCCCTCTCCTATACATACAAAGTTTAGAATAATATCTAGTGAAAGGTTCTTTCATAAATTCTAAGCCATTGCCACTTCTAAACTAATTTAGGTGCTTCCCATACTGATTCTCCACCTATTTCGACAAGCCTTAAAATGTATTCGAGCATATCTTCATAAAGACATTACACATACTTGATGCACCTTCCACTACAAACCATTTCAGAATTAAAACATCATTAGTTCACTTAGCCTCTATAAAAACTGGTGAGTCATGCAAGACCTTAAGTTTATAATCTACACTATTATATTTTAGTCGTTCATTATCTAACATTCATATAGACAGAAAGTTACGTTTAATTTCAAAGATACGCCTCACATTTACTAAAGATTTTTCAAACCCAATGGATATCTTGAACCTTATACTCCTCAGTTCGTTCACAATATAGAGCTTATTTTTCCATACGATGACATTGCCACGTTTAAACACATTAAAATATTTAAAGCAATGTTTGTTAGAAGTTATATGGGTTGACGCTCCGAAATTAACAACCCACTTTACCATACCTGTATAAGGAAACCATTTAAAATAGTAGTGTATTCATAATCATCCGAGACTATTGTAACATATCCGACTTCGTGCTACGAGTAACTATCTGCTTTTTTTCTTTTAGTGCAGTTTGTACATGTATTTCATTTCTTCTTACAACACCAACATTTTATCATAGAGCCACCAACCTTCTTATTTGAATCCCTCCATCTAGGCCTTCCTTATGAGACCTTCATATTCACTATTTATAACCGTAATTATTTAAGTTAAAATTACTTTTTATTCCGGCCATCATGAGGGATTATGTTCCATAAAAACATGGTGTTAATAAAATGCTCATACATTTCTGGAAAAAAGAACTCAATAGGATAATCCTTGACACAACCTGCATTCAAATTAAGAATTAATCTGTTGAAATCATCAAAGTGTGTTCAGGTATCCTTAGTACCATCCATTTGGAGCGTATACAACAGTTTCTCAAAGTACAACCTATTTTCTAAAATTGTCTTCATGTAAATGTCTTCGAGCCTATTCCACATCCTCATTGCCAAAGATGTTTTAAACACATCTTAAAATATCTCATCCACCAAGCTCAAGATCAGAGCACTATAGGTATTGGACAAAACTTTAGAATTAATATCTTTATACATTTTTTCAATAACGGTAGCATAAATTCTCATCTGTACAAGGAACACTATGGCCTTAATTATTCATATATTAAAATAATTATATCCTATGAATTTATCAATTTTGAACTTCATAAAACTCATCTTTATGAATGTGTTTGACTTTCCGGTGAGATCTGAATCTTTACATTTAAGATCTGAGCCAATATTTGTTCTTTTACCTTGTATTTATCACCAACAATAAATCTCTATGTTCACCACACCACTTGTTTGGATGAAAATCACAATATTTAAACAAGTCTGGTATTGGCTAAGACTTAGCTACAGTCAGCCGAGACTCTGGTAAAGTTTGTTAACACATGCATAGAGACTGCAATAAATAATATAACTATAACTCTTTACTTTTTGAAACAAAAAGGTTAACAAGAAAAATATAAATTAAAGTCAAACACGCAATAAATGATTTAACGTGGTTCAGATTATGAAGAAATTCTACATCCATGGGTTATAAACACAAATCTTATAAAATAAATTTACAAGAAGACTCGCTCAAAACATAACTACACAACTACTTAACCACTCAATTTTGATACAAATCACATTCGTCTTACAAAATGAATTATGAATCTCAGAGTTTCTCTTAGTGTTATATATTCTACATTACTTCTCTCTCTAAAACAGAATAAGCAAGAAAAGTTTTATCTCTATAAAATTTATCTATGTTTTTCACTACAACCTCGATCAAAGCTTCAATATTCTCTTGAATTATATATAGACTCAAATATGTGGAGAATAATAGACAAACTTATATTAGAAATCATAAGGTACACAAATAAAATTCTAATGCTAGCAGTCACCCAGACACATGATTATCACGTAATGGCACCATTTCTTAAAGTATATGTTATTTGTTTCTCTTCAATGCACGCTATAAATTAACCCTCACAATTGAAAACATAAATCTCTCATCTAATTCATAATATTCCATACAAGTGATTAAACTCATTTTAAGAACTTAGAAGAATACCTAGAAATCTTTAGCAATATATTCTTGCACCTTGGCCTATAAGGTGATGATCCCGCATATTCGATTCTAGCATAATATAATACTTGTCTTTGGCTAAGCTCATCCCTCACGTTCCGATAGACTATTATGCACCTAAATATTTGGATGAACATCCAGCCACTTAAGGATTCATATGTTTTAGTTCCAACACTTAGTTCCATCATTCGATACCTAATTTCAGTTTCAACACTTAGTTTCAGCTTCAATACTTAATTTTCAACTTAGTTCCATCAAGTTCCACCCTTCGAAAAAGCTCATACCTCAGTCACTTTAATCCTATAACACTTTTCACGTAAAATTTATTAACTAATTTTGTTACACTATTTTTTAATGATCGTTGTCTACATTAAGGTAATTTTTAAGAAAATTTTCTAAAACAATTTGTATATTTATAATTCATATATGTTGCTTTAACAATAAAAAATGTTTACCACTGCATATCCGGAAAATGTTATTAATTTAGCAGGTATTGTTAGGGATTCATCAAATCCAACGGAAGGTATACGATATTATATATTGGAAAATAAATAGCATATATACTTCAAAATATGAAACACTTGTTAAACCAAATGCAAAATATGAAAAACTTATTAAACCAGTTACAAACTATAAAAATATTAAACAAACTATGAAATACAGAACACTTATTAGACAAATGCAAATTACAAAACATTTATTAAACCTAGTATAAAATACTAAACAATTATTAAATCAATAAAAAAAATGTTACCTTGTAGTCAAGTTGGTCTTCATTGGCTTACTCCATCATGTTACTCACAATATTATGGATCAATGTTAAATAACTCAGCATACCACTGAATTATCATGATTTTTCGTGTTTGAATATTTATAATTTTCCTAGCTTCTTTGACGTCGATCAAAGTTTTTATTTTGATATCAACTGACCTATAAAATTTCACAATTTCATCAACTTTCCCAAATGTTTATGTGTTATATAATTCTTCTTATCCATTGTAATTTTACATTTACTGCACGTCAAATTTTACCTTTTAGTGTTTGTATAAGTTGTCGGCCTTCAGCCTCATGTTTCAAAAACACAAGTTAAAAAATAGTAAATATATTAAAATATCAACCGCAAAATAAAAAATGAAATAAAAAACATTCACGATATGTGAAACAAAGCTTAACCGAACTGCCAATTGCAAAATATAAAATAGTGAAAATTGTTAAATGAATTGCGAAATGGGAAACATTTTATCCAAATTGGATAAAATGAAAAACAAATATTAAATTCATTTGGAAATATGACCAGCAAAATAAGTGTTTTTGTCAAATGCAAAATGCGAAACAATTTTTTTTACCGAATGTAAAACAAGGGCTCTATACTTTTAAAACTAAAGACCCTTATAAGTTTTCTCAAAATATGAAATAGATAAAATGAGCCATACTTCTTAACCTACTTTATTTTACTTATATCTTGTATTTTGAACTTTATGTTGACCATTTTGATGTTTTTTGAGCTTCTTGTTGATTATTTGTCACCCCATTTACTATTTGTTTCACTTCAACATATGTATCATTCACATAATATTTTATATTATTCATTTCAGTTTCTACATTTTTCACTTCCTATTGCAGTTTATATTTTAAAAGTTTTACATATGCATCATTTACAAATTTTACATATACATCGTTCACTTATCCATCCTCATGCGGTGCATCCTTCAATTTCACATCTGTATATATTACATATTTATCTTTGTCATTTAGCTCCACCTTTGCAACATGAACCTCGTCTTTTATAACGTAAACCTATTGTTCAATATTTTTCCTCTTGAGATACGCATCATTCAGCTCCAATAATTTTTTAATGGATTCTTATGAAACAAAATTCAAAAAATCATCTTGTAAAAATTCTTCTTGTAATTGATTAAATTTACTTTATTTCTCAATATGTTTTTTTCGCATGAGGTGATATGTTATCTAATGTTTTCAGAACTATATTATTCCACTGTGTTTGCAATATATGCACGTTAAAAGTTTTGTTTACTTTATATTTCTCCAACTCTGCTTACGTTGTTGCTACTATGTTATATTTTTCACTTAGTGCATGTTGTAATGAAGAACTTGTGACTGATAGTTTAGTCATCTCCTTACTGAAAGCCTCACTTTCCTAACTTATCTTCTCAATATGTTTTTTAATGTTAGAGGTTTGAAGCTGGAGGCTTTCTATTTTCCCAAGGTTGTTTTATCCACCATTTGTAACTTCGGTTCAAACTTTTTATTCACCTAAAAATTAATCAAAACACTTTTGAAATATGAAACAAGGCTTAAGGTAACTACGTAATGTGAAACAAGACTTTTTTATGTTAAATGCGAAATGCAAAACAAAATTTATAGAAAATGCGAAACAAAGCTCAGGGTTGTGTATTCCATAATAAATATATGCAAATAATTTATATAAGAACGAGTACAAATACCGATATTATATTTAAAAAGAGTAAGATACTAACCACGATATAAAAATGCATCCTATGGATTTTTCAGTTCAAGTGTTGTAATAGCTTGTTAATTAATTCATAAGCTTCTCCGTAATTGCTCCTGCCCAATAATATTTTTACAATTGTGTCTATGTATTTAATGTAGTAAACAATCATTCAACCCAATACATCACCTGATTTTAGGATGAAACAACGTTGAGCATGCTCATATAATGAAGAGTAAACCACTTCACTTACTTTTTTCTCTCCTCAAATTTTAAATGTTTATGTTATTCTATCATAGGATCGTAAACTACAAAGTAAATAAAATAAAAATATATAAAAATTAAGTAAGTGGAATGCAAAATTTGAAACAAGTAGAAAAGAAAATGCGAAATGTGAAACATTAAGTAAATAGACCATAAAATAAGAAAAAATTATAAAATCAAATGTGAAATGAAAAATAAGTAAATTCATGCTCCAAAATACAAAATCTATACCTTGATCTTCTAATTCTTAGTTTATGGTGTTCGTTTTTTTATCTTCTCTTCGTTTAAGCATGTCAAAGAAATATTTTCCTTGTTATTATTAATTTTTCTTCATATTCTTAGTATCTAGATTGGAAGGTTTTGGAGGTAAATAAGATTGTCTATTCGCCGTACTTCTACCCAATTTTTTTTTTATATTTTGTTGTAAGTTCTAGAAATTTTAAGCCCAACTTGAAATCTTTATTTCAGTGTCATACGTCTTAATTATTACTACTATCAATTCCACTATTTTCTAGATTGAGTTGTATCCTTTCCGTAAATCATATATAGCCTTGAAGAAACTATTCAATGATGTTTTTTTTGTTTCTTTGATGTGAACTTCTGTCATTTTTGTATCCTTCATTTATGTAATGGGAGTATGCATACCTGGTTTGAAGAATAAATTTGTGACTATGTTTCATGTAACAAATATGAAATACAAAACAACTTTAATAATGAATGTGAAATGAGAAACACATATAATACCAAATGTAAAATGCAAAAAAAGCCAAAGAAATACATCATTATAACTGCGAAAATCTATAACACATGTGATACAAAATGCCCAATATCAAACAAGATTAATACATACGTTATATATAACTGCAAAATATGAAACGCATTTATAATTTAATATCAAAATGTGATACAAAATACATGCTTCAAGGATAAATGCCTATGCGGAATGTGAAATAAGGTATAAATTACATGGAAACAAGGTTTGTAAACAAGTTGCAAAAGCAAAATATATTTTGTAACTTTAAACCACTAAACAAACCTTGTAACCAAAATCGCATACAATAGGTTTATTAGTAAATATTCAACCATGTTACTAAAATATGGTTCCTTAAATTCAAAAAGGTCGATTTTAAATATTTTTAGACCATAGTTCAATTAAATTTCAAAGTTGAACTCCTAAAACTAACAAAACAGAGTCGAAACCCCTAGAAATGACCTACTATTATAAAACTAAAAAATAGCTAAATTTAACTTAATATCATACGAGATGCGAATCAACTTTCAATAGAATCTCAGGGTACGGGTTCAATGAAAGGTGTATTAACATATTTTATATGATATGTTAATTCACTGTTTTGTTGTCGGATTTCTTCAAAAAAATGGCAATTGTAAAGAGAAATTGGTGAGTTTTAAAAAAATTACAAAAAAGAGAGAGTTAAGTTTATGTTTTCAAACCTCTTTTAATACCAGTATAAAAGTTAGGCTAACTTGCCTTATTCCTCTAAATATTTTGTATTCTTAGTAAAAGTTTAAATTTCTTACTCCTTGTAACATATTTATAGATTATGTTTTGTAATTTTGTTAAGTGCATATCGAAACTCAACAATTATTTTCTTTTTTTAGGATTTGAGTTTTGGTGAAATTCAAGTCTCAAATATCATAAGATGATATAAAATTAAAAATAAATTATTTTATATTATTTTAGGATATTTTTTAGTTTTTTATATTTAAAAAGAATATTCAAAGTAACTGTGTCAAGTTTTTTATTAGATAAACATCAGACATATGTTTACGTTTTTTTAATAACGATTCATAAATTTGAAAGTTTCATTTGATGTTGTTTCGGTATAGTGGTTGGTACCATCTTTACGAGTGGTGGAACTAAGAATCGAAACAACGGTGATGAACTGAGATTTAATATTTTTTATATTTACACAACTTGAGGTGGTTTTATTTATACATTTTTAAAATATTAAGAAATCATGCTGACTATTTTACTGAATAAAAAAACCACGAACTTAATATCCCAAACCTATTCAAACTAAATATTGCATTCAATTTATAAAGTATATTACTAAATAATATTTTTTATATATATATAAATTAAAACTAACCTACAAATAATAACAATAAAATAAAAAATAGTTAACTTTCTTTTCATATTTGAAAAATCCAAACAAAATATAGTTCAAAATAATTTTCACTAATTAAAAATAAAATAAAATAAAATAAAATAAACCTTAGTGTTATTATATACATTTACAGAAAAGTTTATAGTAAGCGCTAGTATGTATTATGAAAATGTAAAACAAAAAATGGGTATGGCTATATATACCCAATTCCGGTTTAAGTATACATAAAATCCTCATTTGACTTTAGTTTGACCAAATTACTCTCGACGTTTTTAAGTAAAAAAAAAATACTAAGTGTATCCTAAGTATACCCAATTCACCAAATAACCTATTTCACTATCTATACTCAAACGAACACTATTGTTTAGTGAACTTATCATCCAAATAGTCTAGTTTTCTGAAAATCTTAAAAATCAACTTCAAACTTCAAAATACAATCAAGAACATTCAACCTCATTCCAAAAGAAAAACAGAAAATCGATCATGAATCAGTCGGAACTAGGGATTAACGTGGAGGAATTGATGTCGCCGAAGAAAAAATATGATGAATTTTCGCTGGAGAAGGAGATGCAGTCGCCGGAGAAGCAGCCACAGTCGCCGGAAAATGTAAGATTTTGCCCAGTTTGACCACGCACCATCGGTTCCAGGCCATGGAACCGGTGGTGTGTAGGTAATGAACGGCCGGTTTTGGGCCTTAGAATCGGCCGTGCATGACCTACGCATTGGTTCTAGGCCCCTGAACCGTTGGTTCGCGCAAATTTTCCAAAAAAACAAGGTTTTTTTATCCATTTTTAATTATACCTTATTGCTTATTGTGATTTGTTGTTGTATAATAAAGGACGAATATCGCCCATGGGACTGAGGAAGCTTTCACTACTGACTACAGTCATTTGTTCTTCACTACCGAGTTCTATACACAAGAAGTGTTGATTAAATGGGTGACGAAGACAGGAAAACGCCATGGTTTTGTTATCAACATAAGTCGACGCGACAAAGTAAATAGTAGAAAAAGTCCTAGGATGTTTTTCCAGTGTGAGAGGTCGGGAAAGTATACTCCAAGAGTACCTGAGAAAGACCGTAAATGGAAGTCTACAGGAACCAAAAAGATTGACTGCCCATTTGAGCTTCTTGGGTTAACGGTGGAACCAGATCAATGGAAGTTAGAAGTGAAATGTGGTATTTATAACTACGAGAGTTCAAAACAGCTAGACGGTCATTCTTTTGCTATCCATTTGAATTATGAAGAGATGGAATATGTTCAACAAGCGACCTACATTGGTGCTAACCCCAGAGATATACTGAATGGTGTTAAGAAGCTAAAGGAAGATAATGTTTCTTCTATGCGCACCATCTACAATGCACGATAAAAAAGCAGGGTTTTAAAGAAGGCGGGTAGGTCACAACTTCAGTTCTTGTCGAGATTAAGTCACATAATTATTATGAATGGCATAAATTTGGTGAAGACGATGGACAAGTCATTAAATATATGTTTTTTGCCCATCCAGTCAGTGTTGACCTTTTGCGGACATTTCCAACAGTGTTGATTGTTAACCCTTTTCTCACGAAAGTATACGTGGTCAAACGCTTCTCACTAGCTGCTTGAATGTCGAAATTCAACTTCTTTAAAGCCCAAAATGCCTTATGCTCGAGTTCTACTGGAAGATGACAAGCCTTACCATATACTAACTGAAATGGTGACATCCCAAGTGGTGTTTTGTAAGCCGTTCAGTATGCCCATATCGCTTCATCTAACTTCAGAGACCAATCTTTCCTCGAAGGATTCACCACTTTTTCCAAGATTCATTTGATTTCTCGATTCAAAACTTCAGCTTGACCATTAGTTTGAGGGTGATAAGCAATAGCAACATGATGATAAAAACCATATTTAGCTAACAAGGCTGTAAACTGACGATTGAAAAAGTGAGTCCCTTCATCACTGATTATAGAACGAGGAGTTCCAAAGCGAGTGAAGATTTGCTTACGAAGGAAATTGAGCACTACCTTAGCATCGTTAGTTGGGAGAGCTTTCACCTCAACCCACTTAGATACGTAATACACAACTAAGAGTATGTATAGATTGTTGCAGGAGGACACAAATGGTCCCATGAAATCTATTCCCCACACATCGAATACCTCAACCTCAAGAAGCATATTAAGGGCATCTGATTTCACCTAGAAATATTAGCAACCCTTTGGCATCAATCGCATCTACGAATGTACAGATGAGCATCCTTAAAAAACGTAGGCCAGTAGAAACCTGCTTGAAGAACTCGAGCAGCTGCCTTATCCCCATAATAATGTCATTCATAAACCGTAGAGTGACAATCATGTAAAACTTTCTCAATCTCATTGTAAGGGATGCAACGCCGGATCATCTTATCAGCACACTGTTTAAACAAGAATGGCTCATCCCAAAGATACCATTTCACATCATGCAAGAATTTCTTCCGTTGAGCCCAAGTAAAATCTGAAGGAATCACATTGCTAACCAGATAGTTAACAAAATCAGCAAACTATGGCACTTCTCCTTGGATCAGGAACAACTGCTCATCTGGGAAACATTCGTTGATAAGAATTCCATCTCCCTTGTCTTTCTCATGTTGCTCAAGACGTGAGAGATGGTCAACTACCTGGTTTTCGATCCCCTTTCTGTCTTTAATTTCTAACTCGAAATCCTGAAGCAAGAGTACCCATCGAATTAAGCGAGACTTGACATCCTTTTTAAATAGTAGGTACTTGATAACCGAATGATCCGTGAAAACTATGACCTTAGCACCAAGCCAGTAGGATCTGAACTTCTCAAAGCCATAGACAACAACCAAAAGCTCTTTTTCAGTAACAGTGTAGTTTCGTTGTGCATTATTGAGGGTTTTACTGGCATAGTGAGCCACGTGAAACACCTTCAACTTCCTTTGACCAAGAACGACTCCCACTACAAAATCACTAGCATCACACATCATCTCAAATGGCTCTTCCTAGTTAGGCGCACTGATGGTAGGTGCTGAAGTCAACGTTTTCTTCAAGAGCTCAAAAGCAACGAAACACTCTTCAGCAAATCGAAAGGGAACATCCTTTTCAAGTAGACTACAAAGTGTTTTGGTGATCTTTGAGAAGTCCTGAATAAAACGTCGATATAATCCAGCATGACAAAGAAAACTACGAATTCCTTTTACTGAGACAGGAGGAGGAAGCTTTTTGATCATTTCAAGCTTGGCCTTGTCCACTTCTAAACCCCTCTTAGACACCTTGTGTCCAAGGATAATACCTTCTTGCACCATGAAGTGACATTTTTCCCAATTAAGAACGAGGTTTGTTGCCACACATCTCTCAAGTAATCTACCCAGATTAGATAGACAACCATCGTATGATTTCCCAAAGACTGTGAAATCATCCATGAACACCTCCCATGTATCACCAACCATATCAGAGAAAATCGCCATCATGCACCTTTGAAAAGTAGCGGGTGCATTGCAAAGTCCGAACGAGACACGTCGAAAAGCGAATATACCAAAAGGTCATGTGAAGGTGGTCTTCTCCTGATCTTCCGGAGCTATACAAATCTGATTGTAGCCTGAATATCCATCAAGTATACAATAATACTCATGTCCCGCCAACCTATCCAACATTTGATCAACGAATGGCAAGGGAAAGTGATCCTTTTTAGTGGTCTTATTCAATTTACGATAATCCATGCAAATTCTCCATCCAGTGACTATCGGAGTGGGGATGAGTTCATTCTTTTCATTTATTATTACTGTCATTCCTCCCTTCTTTGCTACACATTGCACCGGGCTTGCCCACGGACTGTCTGAGATAGGATTGATAATGCCTGCATCTAGCCACTTCAGAATTTATTTCTTCACCACCTCTTTCATGATAGGATTTAGCCTCTTTTGATGCTCGATAGATGGTTTGCTCCCTTCTTTGAGCAGAATCTTGTGCATGCAATAAGAGGGACTGATTCCCTTGATTTCTGCTATGGTCCAACCAATGGCTGATTTGAACTTCTTCTGAACTCTCAATAGCTTTTCTTCCTTAGTACCTGAAAGGTTAGATGCAATAATAACAGGTAATGTAGATGAATCTCCTAAGAAAGGATACATGAGATGATCTGGCAGTTGTTTGAGTTCAAGTTTAGAAGCTTCTCTAGAGAAGGTTTTAGCCTTTCCTGAGAATCCTTAAGATCACCCAATCCAAGCGACTCATGTGGTATATTAAGCCTCTTTTGATACGGGGCTGTCTGTAGTAGTTGAACACATTCAGATATTTTTTCATCTTCAAAGTCAGATTCACCATGTAGAACTCTGCCCAAAACATCTGAACTCGCAAAACGATCCAACTCATTACTATGCAAAGAATCGACCATATCCAACCTGAAAAATTCTTCATCATCTGTTGGATATTTCATAGCCTTGAAAACATTGAAAGTGACATTCTGATCTTGCACTCTCATAGTGAGCTCCCCTTTCTAGACATCAATCAAAGTTTTTCCCGTAGCCAAGAATGGTCTTCCCATGATTATGGGGATGTTTTTGTCTTCTTCGAAATCTAAGATAACGAAGTCAGCCGAAAAGATGAGCTTATCTACCTTTACTAAGACATCTTTTACAATACCACGAGGGTATGTGATAGAGCGATCGGCCAGTTGCAAAGATATGTTAGTCGGTTTTGGCTCAGGAAGCCCAAGTTTCTCAAACACAGATAGGGGCATCAGACTGATGCTCGCTCCCAAGTCACATAAACATTTGCTGAAATATAAATTGCCGATTGAACAAGGAATAGTGAAGCTCCTTGGATCTTTAAGCTTGGGAGGCAATTTTTGTTGTAAATTCGCACTACATTCCTCAGTGAGCGCCACTGTCTCAAAATCACCAAGTTTTAGCTTTTTCGAAAGAATTCCCTTCATGAACTTGGCATAACTAGGCATTTGCTTTAATGCTTCAGCAAAGGGTATGTTGATGTGTAGCTTCTTGAATACCTCCAATTATCTCCTAAACTGAGTATATAGCTTCTATTTCTACAACCTTTGCGGAAAAGGCGGAGTAGGGTATATCGTAGGCTCAACAACTGACTGAGATGGCTTTTTAGGTGGCTGATCTTGATTAGAGTTAACCTCAAATGAGGGCTGATTTTGAGAAGATTCAGCCTCTTGTTCAACATTGGGGTTCTCGACAACCTTTCCTGATCTTAAGGTGATAGCTTGGCATTGCTCCTTGCCGCCCCGTTTACCTGGATTATGTTCCGTGTCGCTAGAAAGAACTCCATAAGTTCTAGCGATCATGTTACTGGCCATCTGCCCAATCTAATTTTCCAAGGTCTTGTGAGATACCATCAGACTTTTAATCATTAACTTCATCTCTTCGAATTCAGAGTCTCTCACAGAATGTTGAGAAGAGCCAAAATTATGATTCTGAGGTTGTCTTGGGGCATACTGTTGAGATTGATGCTGCTGACCTTGTTGCTGAAATCGAGGAAAAGCGTATGGCTTAGCACCATAATGCTGATTACCTTGTTGATTATTACTCCAACTGAAGTTCGGATGATTTCTGTTACTTGGGTGATAGGTGTTTGAGATTGGTTGATGATTTTGCCTCTGAAAGTTACTCAAAAATTGCACTGACTTAGTAGAGATAGGGCATTGCTGAGTGTCATGCCCTCCAGCACAAATCTCGTACACACTAGCTACCTGATGTATCCATAGTTTAGTCAAAGAATCCACCTTAATGTTTAGAGCTTCAAGCTATGTTGCTAAAGCAGTGGCAGTGTCTACGTTAAGAATACCAGCTAATTTATGTTGTGACAGTCTCTGAGAAGGGTTCTGGAATTCATTAGCAGCCATCAGCTCAAGGAGCTCATGAGCCTCCTCATAGCTTTTCGTTAATAAGGCTCCCCCAAATGCAGCATCGACCATGGGCCTTGTTTGCGCACCCAAACCATTGTAGAAGCAATTTATTACTAACCAATCATGCATCCCATAATGAGGATATTTCCTGAGCATCTCCTTGTAACGCTCCCAAGCTTCACTTAAAGATTCACCATGTGAATGAGAAAACTGAGTAATAGCATTCCTCACGGCGGCTGTTCTCGCCATAGGAAAGAATTTTGAGAGAAATTTCTGCGCTAGTATATCCCAAGTAGTAATAGAGCCTGCCGGTAAAAAGTGTAATCAACTCTTAGCTTTGTCCCTCGGAGAAAATGGGAAGAATCCCAGTCTTATGGCATCATCTGAAACACCGTTGAACTTGAAAGTATCACAAATTTCAAGGAAGGTCATAATGTGCATATTAGGATCCTCAGATGAAGCTTCCCCAAACTGACAAGAATTCTGCATCATCTGAATAGTGCTGGGTTTAATCTCAAAACTATTCGCAGCAATATTAGGTCTGACAATGCTAGACTGAATATCCATGATCTTTGGTTGAGAGTACTCCATGAGTGCTTTTGGAGCTGGATCGTCCATTTTAAAATTAGTATCAGAATCTGAGACTAGTAACTCTGTTCCTTGGCTTGTTTCAAGCTCCTTTTGTACTAGTGCTCTAGTTTGAGACTGTGTTTGCATACACGCTCAAGTACCTGAAGCACAAGAAAACACACAAAAAGCAACTAACCGAATCATATCTGTAGTTTTATAACGACCCCTGATGATAAGCAATAAAACTGTCAAATAACACTGAGTCCCCGGCAACGACGCCAAAAACTTGTTAACCCTTTTCTCATGCAAGTATACGTGGTTAAATAGTAGCAAGTAATAAGTAAGTAAGTTCGCTCCCACGAAGACCTGTGTATATGACGAGAGTTAACGTATGCAACAATGTATGATTATTAGACTAATGCTTGAACGAGTAATAAAGTATGGGTGAATGAATATAACTAAGCAAATTAACTAACGAGATTAACTAACGAGTTTACTTATGCGAGAGAAAACATGGAACCCTAACTTCCTTGTTTATTTTACTCAGAGTATTAATATACTTAATCAATATGTATGATAACAACGAATACTAATTAGATAACACGAAATCAGTATACGCTACCTTTCTGTACACGTAAACCAAACCACTTAACAACCACAAAAGAGATAGCAGTTAAGCAAACACCGCTTGCATGACAATCCTATATGTCTATACGAATTGAGGTACAATTGGTTCTAAGCGCAAGTTATCTATTTCGATTACATAGGGTAACATGATATGTTTAGTGACATATTACGAATCATGAACAATCACAATACGAATCATTCAAGAACCTATGCTAGCATAACAAGTTCTAAACCCTTAAATCCATTTTCACATTCATTAAAGATTAACAAACTAGATGTTCGCGACGCAACTAACGATAAGCACAACCATATTAGGTAACCAACGTATCTCACAAATCAATCAAGCAATCAAACCATAAGTATTATTCAAACAAATCTGTTAGAGTTCCATGACAACGATTAGTTCATAATCGAACGGATCATCATCATGGACTCAAAAGTTAATATAGCTCTAAGACGAACGTAAATAGATGAATAAGCGTTTAGAGAATGTCAAACCGAATAATAACCACCAAGTATCGCCTAACAGAAACAATCTGTAAACTACCGATCGAAAAACAAAGAAAAAAAGGTAGCCGTCACCTGTCTCGAGCAATATATAAACTACCGATCGAAAACGAAAGTAGCTGTCACCTACTGCCTCTCGAAAACCACCGAAACAACTGTCTGCCTCCTGCCGTCTGGTTGTATGTAGCCGAAAGAAAACCCAAAAAAACAGCTGTCACCTGTCTCGTTTTGTATCTTTATAAACTACCGATCGAAAACGACAGTAGCTGTCACCTACTGCCTCTCGAAAACCACCGAAACAACTGTCCGCCTCCTGCCATCTGGTTGTATGTAGTCGAAAGAAAATCCAAAAAAACAGCTATCACCTGTCTCGTTTTGTATCTTTTAATCGAAAACCCAAAACCAAAAGCACACGTCCTCTCTTCCTTTTTCTCCCGATTTCGATGGCGGCGTTCTCCTCCCTCTCGTTCCGTCTGCAGGTTAAAAACCCAAAAAGGTAGCGAATTACCTTTTGTCTTCTTTCTCATATATTCTGCCTAAAGAAAAGTAAGTGGCCAATTGGGTTTTTTCTTCTGTCTTGTGTAAACTACCGTTCTCTATATCTTTTGCACAAAACCCTAGTAGTAAATTTCTTTTTTTCCTTTTTCTGCCTCCGGTTTCCTCGGATTTTTTCTGTTCTAATTCGGGACCCCAAGTGGATTTCCAAGTTCGAATTTACTGAAGAGAAAAAATTAGGGTTAAACCAACCCGGATCCCAGTGTTTTTTACCAGAGCCATTCCATTCTTTATATTTTCCAATTTGTAGTTATAGGAATAATCGAACAACTTTTTCCTTAGCATTTGAAAAGATATGGCTCCAAGAAAAACCCCTCCCTTGATTGATTTACTTCCTGTGTTTATATAATAACTTACACCAATCTAATTAAGGTAACGTCTCCTAAATAAACGGAACGACTCCTAAACAATAGCCACTAATTACGGAGTTACATTAAACACTCCTAAACAATAGCCACTAATTACGTAATCTCTCAACACCCTCCCTCAAGGTGGAGCATGAGGTTCAAAAATGCCCAGCTTGCCAAGAAGATAATCAAATTGTTTCTTTCCAAGGGCCTTTGTAAAAATATCCGCCAATTATGCACCAGTAGGAACATATGACGGAGCAATCAAACCATCGACTACTGCATCCCGAACAAAGTGACAATCAACCTCAATGTGTTTGGTGCGTTCATGAAATACCGGATTTTTGGCCATATGGAGGGCTGACTGACTATCACAAAAAAGCTGGATTGCCTGAGGATGGTGCACGCCCAAGCTCAGAAGCAACCCCTTCAACCATTTGAGCTCGCAAGTAATGGCTGCCATAGCTCGGTACTCCGCTTCTGCAGACGAGCGAGAAACTGTGTATTGCTTCTTGGTCTTCCAAGAAATAGGAGATTGTCCAAGAAACACAAGCCATCCGGACAAAGAGCGTCTAGTTATTGGACATGCTGCCCAATCAGAGTCACACCAACCCTGCAGAGATAGATTACTATCTGCACGTAACAAAATACCCTTACCCGGAGTACCTTTCAAATAACGAACGACTCTCAAAGCTGCCTCCCAATGCTCAATTTTGGGCTCCTGCATAAACAGAGATAATATATGAATCGAGTAGGCCAAATCTGGACGGGTCACTGCCAGATAAATGAGCCGACCCACTAATCTACGATAGGATTCAGGGTTCGACAAAAGCACCCCGTTTGCGAGACCCAATTTGTGATTTTGCTCAATCGGGAAGCCACACGGCTTGGCTCCCAATAATCCAGCCTCCGAAATAATGTCAAGCGTGTACTTGCGTTGACACAAGAACAAACCAACTGAACTCCTTGCCACCTCGATTCCGAGAAAATATTTCAAATTTCCAAGATCTTTCATCTTAAAACAGTCACTGAGATAGGCTTTAAATGCCTTAAGTGCAGCGGAATCAGTCCCAGAAATAATAAGATCGTCGACGTACACTAGCACATTTATTTGAACATTGCCCTTAGTGTAAGTAAAAAGGGAATAATCAGAGTAGGATTGCAAGAAACCGTATCCTTTAAGAGCCGTGACCAACTTTGCAAACCAACATCTCGGAGATTGTCTCAACCCATAAAGAGATTTTCGTAACCTGCAGACCAAGTTTGGATAAGAACTCTCAAATCCAGGGGGAAGTTTCATATAAACCTCTTCCTCAAGATCTCCATGCAAAAAGGCATTGTGAACATCCATTTGATGAAGTTCCCAATTTTTCGAAGCTGCAATAGCCAAGAAAGCACGTACTGTAGTCATTTTGGCAACCGGAGCAAAAGTCTCATTATAATCAATACCTGCTTTTTGATGATTCCCCAAAACTACTAATCTGGATTTGAGCCTTTCAATATCACCGCTTGAGGAATACTTGGTTTTGTAAACCCACTGACTTCCCAAAGCACGCTTACCCTTTGGAAGAGGTTCAAGCGTCCACGTACCATTTTCCTCCAAAGCCCGAATCTCCTCTTGCATTGACTTTTGCCAACCTACATCTTTCATAGCTTCTTTGAACGACTTGGGATCATTACTCGAAATAATAGATGCAAGAAACTTCTGATAATTCACAGAGTAATGGTCACAATTTATATAATGTGCTATGGGATAAGGGGTACCTGAGGGATGCTATGGAGACGGAGTGGCGGAAGATGGACTTTCAGCTACAACAGTATGAGTAACGAAGTCTCATAATAGAACTGAAGGAATTTTATTCCTCATCCCCCTTCCCATAGGAACTGACTGCCCATTGCGTGTATTATCAAGTCCTGGTGACTCGGGCCTATCAGGAAAAACAACTTGTGACTGAGAAGGGGCCTCTGTTTGTGCTGCTGATGAAGTCTCGGTATGGACCTGCCCACCCTCCCTGAAACCTGGGTCCCGATCTGCATCAAAATGGGATGCTTGATCTTGGTAGGGTTGTGTTTGGACTTGTGGGTTAGGCAAATCAGCATCATCATTAACAAAATCAGCAAAATCATGATCAACTTCAACATGCGCCGTAGGCACAATATTTTCTGGAATAATATTTGCAGCACCTGGGTTATTAAACGGAAAAATATCCTCAAAGAACTTGACATCTCGAGAAACAAACGATTCCTTTCTGTCCAAATCAAACAATTTCCACCCCTTCTTTCCAAACGGGTAACCCAAAAAACACATTTTCTACTTCTACTTGCAAATTTGTCATCACTGGATTTTTGATTATGAGCAAAGCTAAGGCAACCAAAGGTGCGTATTTCCTCATATGAAGGAGGGGTACCAAATAGAATTTCAAAAGGTGTTTTATTGTTTAAAAGAGGAGAAGGAGTGCAGTTTATTAAATGAGCAGCAGCCAGAACACTTTCTCCCCAAAAATAAATAGGCAAATTTGCTTGAAAGCGTAATGCCCTCCCGACATTTAAAATATGTTTGTGTTTTCGTTCAACCCTCCCATTTTGTTGTGGGGTCCCCACACAGGAAGTTTGGAACAAAATACCAGTTGCAGAAAAGTAGTCAAGCAAGCATTTAAATTCTGTACCGTTATCACTTTGAACGACTTTCACTGTTTGAGAAAATTGTCGATCTACCATTGCAATAAAAAACATGAACATACGAAAAACCTCTGTTTTATCAACCAACAAATAAATCCATACAGCTCTTGAGAAATCATCAACAATAGTTAAAAAATACCGAGCTCCACAAGAAGAGACATGTTTATAAGGTCCCCACAAATCACAATGTATTTTCTCAAAAATTCTAGTTGCCTTATTGTCACTTAATGGAAATTTGTCTCTTGGATGCTTAGCACGGAAACATATTTCACAAGCTTTATTTAAACTACCCTTAAGACTACCAACCAGAGGAAGTAACTTTACTATTTTTGCTGAAGGGTGTCCCATCCTTTTGTGCCACAACTCCAAAGTCGATTCTGCTTTGTTGACAGACACATGTTGTACTGAATCACCTTCATCTCTAAAGAAGTAGTAAAGTCCATCTCGCCTAACTCCCGTCCCAATCAGCTCCCTGGTGTGGTCCTGTATAGCACACATATAAGAATTGAATTGGACAATACAATGTAAGTCATCATTCAATTGTGAAACCGAAAGTAAATTGCAATTGAGTTTCGGCACATATAGAACATTATTAAGAGTTAATTTATCTGATAATCGAACTGAACCAGATTTTGTTGCAACGACAGATTCACCATTAGGAAGTCCAACTGGACAGTCAAATAATGCCACAGTGTCAAATAACCAAGACAAATCACCGGTAACGTGATGAGTTGCCCCAGTGTCAATGATCCATGACTTCGTGTCAAACTTACCACTCAACCTGTCATCCTGAACATGAGCATTACCAATTAAGCCTGCAAGAGCTTTCCATTGTTCTGGTGTGAAGAGTTGATCGGTGGCGCTTTTAGTAGAGGATACTCCAATTGTACTGCTTGTTGCATTAGCACGAGCGGAACCACGCCCACGACCAGCCTGCTGACGACCACGACCAGCACCCACATCAGCCTTGTTTTGATCCAACCACCCCTGGGGATATCCAACTATTTCATAGCAATTATTTTTGTCATGACCATGCTTGTGACAGTGAGGACAAGAAACGAGGGACCAACAATTCGAAGACTCATGCCCCGTCTTCTTGCAGTGGCTACACACGGGCCTGTCCGTTTTTCCGCGGCCTCTTCCTGTGCCAGTAAAGCCAGTACGAACATCGAAACCAAGAACCTCTGTTGGGTTGTCTTCTGTCACTGACTTGGCAAGCCGCACACGTTCATCTTGTATCACCAGTTGGTACGCTCGATCAAGCGAAGGTAAAGGATCTTGAGAAAGAATATTGGTACGTAATTGAGCATACAAGTCAGTGTTGAGTCCCATCAAGAAGTCATGTAATTTACCTTGTTCTCGTCTTGCTTGGTGCAAAGATGCGGCAGTACAAGACTGACAACAGCTGCAAGTAATTAGTGGTTCGTGCTTAAACAATTCTTCCCATAA
The DNA here is from genome assembly GCA_036936605.1 of Limnanthes douglasii subsp. nivea. NCBI lineage: Eukaryota > Viridiplantae > Streptophyta > Magnoliopsida > Brassicales > Limnanthaceae > Limnanthes > Limnanthes douglasii. Next base: position 92,957,252 of record JAUPFV010000005.1, read on the forward strand.
TACATTCAGTTTCCCGTAGTAAGTTGTAACCGACATAGATTTTGGTTGCTCACACTTTGCAATTGAAGTCTTTAACTGTTGAATTCTTGGACCATTAACCATAGCATATCGTTTCTTAAGATGCTCCCATAAACGTTTCGCATCACGAAATTTAGATAGGGTACTCTTTACCGTAGGATCGATTGTGTTGGTAATCCAAGAAACCAACATGGCATTGATGGTGTTCCAATCAGATTGGGTATATGGAGGCGTCGGTTTAGTGATGGTACCGTCCAGAAAATCGAACTTGCGGCGTGCCTCTAAAGCTAATTGAATATCTGAAGCCCAATCATCGTAATTGTCTCCGTATAGACGAGTGGGTGTGATGAAGTCGCCTGGTCGGTCTCCCGTGCCGAGAAAAAATGGTGAATTCATCTCCCTTCTTGGTGACGATGGTGATTTTTCATCGTCGCCGACCATTGTTTTATTGTGTGTGTATGTCACGCTCTGATACCATGAAAAGATATGGCTCCAAGAAAAACCCCTCCCTTGATTGATTTACTTCATGTGTTTATATAATAACTTACACCAATCTAATTAAGGTAACGTCTCCTAAATAAACGGAACGACTCCTAAACAATAGCCACTAATTACGGAGTTACATTAAACACTCCTAAACAATAGCCACTAATTACGTAATCTCTCAACAGCATTCCACTAGTTGAAATTTTATCATTTATACCGGCATATATCTTGTCATAATGGGAGGTAGGAAAAGTATATATCCTCTCCTGTACAAGCTCCATCGGTAAGGGAAAGCATTCGGTCCACAGACAACACTTGGTCATTATAGCCGTGTTGCTAAGGATTACACCTTTAGGTTCTCCAGTTGTACCGCTTGTGTACATAATGGTGCAAATATCTGTCTTATGTTTCCTTGAAAGTTCACAGTTTAAACTTCCCAGCTCCACAAATTCTTCCCAGGAAAAATACGCCAAGTTCTTCAGCTACCTTCTTCTGTGTGCTTGAAATATCCCCAAAGCCGACAATAGTTTCTAAATTCGAAGAACATCCAGGGAAGCAAGATAGAACAGAAGAGATTCTTGTTGTCTTGAACAAAAGCGATCGAAACTTCAGCATGGTTAATGATGAACTCCACTGCATCAGCACCAAGAGTATCGTAAAGCGGTTAATAAGTTATACCCTGACTGTTACAAGCCTTCATTGCCACAATCCATTCCGGGCAGTTTGATCCATAGATGCCATAACAATCTCCAGGATTGACACCAAAGGTGCGAATAGCCAACCCAATTCGAAGTGCTGATACGTGAGCCATGAATAAGGACCAACCTCAACTTCTTCTGTTATCGCGTCATCTGGCTTTGTGACTGCAGAAGCCGGCTCAACATCAGGAGTCGAATGAACTTCTGGAGCAGTATCATCAACGGGCTGCAAATCTGAGTCTAATTCATCCACATATCTCAAAACATCGTTCATAACAAAGTAGCCTCTCTCTTGCGGTGCAAGAAAGAACGATTGAGAAAATTTCCTTCTCAAACTATTTTTTCGTTAGAAAACCAGTAACCAAAACGATCACTCCATTTTTGTAAGATTCTTGAGAATCAACAGTCAATATCTTGACCTCCCGGTAGAATTTATGCACCTCCGCAGTAGCTTGATGCAAAAAGTTATAGTATTGCTCGACGAAAGCATTTCCTATGAGAATGACTGAAAAAACACGTTGAAACACAACGAATACTTGAGAACCGGCTACGCTTTTAAGAATAATGGAAGTATAATAAGTGACATGAAATGCACTTAGCATTGATCATGGATAGTACATATAAAGTCATACGATATGGTATGCCATTATTTGAGAAAGTGGGTGTGACGTGTACCGGTTTGACGTATTGTGCGACATTTGCTTTCATGTCCGGTGAGAAGTTAAACAACTTCAAATGGGTGTTAGAGTGTTTGAAGTCGTTGATTTCCGTTCACGGAATTGAAGAACCTCGTGTCATTCTGACCGACAGAGATTTAGCGCTGATGAGCGCCAGTGGTATTCCCAGAGACAACGCATATGTTATGCCGATGGCACATAGCACAAAATGTTCAGGGCAAACAAGAAAATATTTCCCCGAGAAAAGTGATCATGTGAAATTTGTTTCTACTTGGAAGAAGATTGCGTATGCAGTATCAGAGATTAAATTCGATCACGCCCGACGAGACATGCTATTGGAGTAAAAAGACTACTCTCTTACAATTGAATACACTGAAAAATCGTGGCTCGATAAATACACGGACAAATTCGTTGTTTGGAAGACGAACAATAACTTGCATTTGGGACATTGCACGACTAACCGCGTCGAGAGTGCTCATTCTAACCTAAACCGTTACCTACGTACAAGCAAATTAAACTTTGAGTTATTTTGGGGGAGGGTTCATTCACTAGTCGAAATCCAACATGATGCCATTAGGTCGTCGTTTGAGAAGATTCGTTACATAGCGCTGCATAAGTTCGCCGACAAACTATTTGATGAAATTAGAGGCAAAGTTTCCCACATGGCGTTAGAACTATTTTTCGACGAAGTAGAGAAGGCCGAAGATAGCAAGATGATTGCTATCGAAGATGGGTCAGATGTTAAACACAATGACGTCTGTATATGCGGGATAAAATCTATCCATGGTATACCTTGCTACCACCAGGTCCGCAAGTGGTGTAAAAACAGAAAAGCTGCATCGTTAGAAGCGTTTCTCAACCACTGGACAAGGTTAGAAATAATGCCTTGTTCATACCGTACGACCATGGAGATTCTCAAAGATGATCTGCAAAATCTAGTAATCAATGTTATGGAGACAAAAGAAGAAAGCCGTATAAAACACATTTACGAGAAATGGTTTGAAATTGTTTATCCTGAAACATCTTCATTGCTAGAGCCATTGGAGAAGCAGAAACACCGAGGCCGTCCGCAGGTTAAAAGAAAAATAGTTATCGATACATCATTCACCGAACGGAACAAATGCCAATGGGAACATGTGGATGATGTTGATAAGGCTAGTCTTGACTCAGTGATGAACTCTTTAAAAGTACCATAAGTTAAAAAGGGTAAAGCAATTGCTAGTGCAAATACGATTCAGGCAGATGTGCCTAAAGTACCTTGTACTCGTAGTTCTTCCATTGCCTCGCTTGCTAGCAACATCATACAATCATCCATTGGTGGAGTCAAAGAACTTATATACGACCAGAAAGGATTTTTGCGTTGGTTTCCGACTCACTTCAATCCTTTTATATCGGGTATAAATGATGTTAAGGCAGATGGTCACTGTGGATATAGAGCAATTTCGTTTGGGTTGTACGGTCATGAAGAAGGTTGGCAAGGTGTTCGGAAGGAAATCTACGATGAACTAATGGAAAACTATGACAGATACAGCAAGATATATAAAGGTTGGTGTGGATAATAATTGCCTGAGGGTAGGCTGGTAATTTCAGTTGGTGTTTTATGGTGGTATGTGGGTGTTAAGTGTTTAGAGTAGAGAGTAGAGAGATAATTAAGCAGCTTGGTAGCAGTTAATTTTTATTACCCGTAGTTAACGCAGGTGGTTGGGTATTTATACCCTGATGTTTGGGCCCTTATGGGCTTCCGGGTCATGTTTAATGGACCCCGGTCATGTTCAAAGACCCATGGCTCTAAGTAGGAGAGCAAGTAGCTTAGTCAAGAAGTGTTTAGGTTTTTTAGTAATTTTGTCATGGTTCGAACAGTCCTATGGTCATAGTGTTCGAAGTGATCTGTCCGGTCCGTATGATCTGTCCGGTCCGGAGGCCTTGGACCGATCTGTCCTTGTCCGGGGAGAGTACTGAATTCGGACTCATCAGGAGCCCCCTTTTTAGGTGTTTGTGAAAATATTCTTGCCAAAGACCTGAAAAACAGTCCGACGTCAGGGGTAGTTTTAATCCGGACAGGTCTGTGGGATTATCCGGGCAGATAAAGCTTCACGAATTCAAAACGGTTTTTGCCAGAGTTTGTGGGACACGTGTCACTCTCTGATTGGTTGCTTCAGCCGTTTTTTACCTTGAATCTCGAACCCACCTTCTTCGAAAAGCAACCTCTTTAATTACATGTGGTGACATCAGCGTCGTCTTTTAATCATTGCCAAACTTTTCGAATTCTCCTAGGAATCAACTGCTTTTCCAGATTTACTATAAATACAAATTCATTTCTACTGTTTTACCATCTCCTTCAAACTTACTTATGTAAAAAACTCTCAAAGCTTTCTCTCTCTAAAGCAAAAAACTTAGTTCAATAGTTTATGTTTACAGCGAGGAACGCTCTTGTCAAAGGCGGGTGGCTTAACCTTTCTGAGTTAGAGAAGGCTCAAAAAGTCGAAAGAGAAAGACGGATTGCTGCAGGGTTACCTGCCTCGCCCGTTGACAGACCTATCACCTCTGCATCTGAGTCAGATAGAGGCTCGTCCTCTTCTAAAGGCACTAAGCCTAAAAAACTATTTCAAACCACTCTCTCCCCCATAATCTCCCGTTCCTCAGTTCAGGAATCAGTGCCTACTGTCGAGCCAGGAGTCACAGCCACTAGCTTTAGAAAACCCTCTCCCTTTATTGCAATGGGATCGGACACGGAACATTCTCCTGAGAAACTGATTGTCAGAAGGACAGGCCGGCTGGTTAAAGGCCAGGGGACTAAAAACACTCCCTCAAAATCGGGGGCAAAGGATAGCAGCACCGGATCAGAGGTGCCAATTAAAGCTCCTACGGACAGGCTGTCCGGACCGGAGGGGTCCAATCCAAACCTTCAACCAGAAATGTATGTTCCAAACATTCTACTGGAGAGAAGAAGTCAAAGAGGCACTGAGGCCCATCAGTCCGGAGATAAGGCTCAATCAAGTTTAAACCCTCCCCCCACTACAGCTGCTGAAAACCCTTCAACAATCATGGAGGAAGTGATGGAGGACTCTGTTGAAGAGGCCCCGTTTGAATCTGAGCCCTCCGGTCAGACTAGCAAAGAGATAGTTGCCAAGAAGGACAAGGGCAAAGAAAAGTTGTACTTGAGGCATCCGGATCTGCCGGAGAGCCTAGAGGGAAAAGTAGGGCCTTGTTTTCACAAGGTCAGTGTTAACTATCTTCTCTCCCTTCAAAAAATCAACTATGCGTTCATCCACACTGCTGAGTTGGGCAGGATGCGTTCAAAATGGGGTATTCCAGAAAATATAAAGATCAGGATCCCTATACATCCGGAGACCCCCATGGATTGCAAGTTAAGTGAGGTGGTTATGTTTACGGAGCTGTTCAACTGGGGGCTCAGGCTCCCACTAGACCCAGAGATTATCAGATATTTCCATCTGATCAAACTCTGTCTGAGCCAACTGAGCCCCAACGCTTGGTATACCCTTATGTCATGCATCATGGCATCAAGGCTGTCCGGGATCCCTCTGCCCATGGAGGAGTTTGCTGCAGTGGCCAGCCTGTGTAGAAACCACCACATCCCCTTCTACCACTTTAACATGGGGGATAACTTCAAGGCGGTGGATGATTTGCTGGAGGCAGAGAGGAATTGGAGGACCCAGTTCCTGTTCGTCAGTGGTGCCTGGGAAAATGGCAAGAAGATAAAAGCCGGAGAGAACCCAAGCCTCCTCAGAAGCAGGTGGAGGAGTGACCGTAAGCATCTTACTTTTATATTTTTGTCTCTCTTGTCTTTTCTTTTCGGACCTAGTTTAGTGACCACTTGAAAGCCGGGCAGGTCACTTGTGGCAAAATTAATGCCTGGGCTGCTGAGAATTGGGGGAACCGATTCCACAATGCTTTCACTAGTGGAAATCTGGCAAGGTCTCACCTGTGGAACACCACAGGTCGGAGAGACTTGACTTGGGAGGAGCTCACCACCCAGCCTTCTCCGGACGTTGTGCTCAAAAGGTCCCATGAACCAGATGGGACACTCTTCCTGCCTGGCCGGGCCAAAGTCCCGAGCAAAATGAAAGGCAAGAAGAAGGGAAAAAAGGTGGTGGGTGATGCCAACCCTACTGATGCTGAGAATGACGCTCCAACAGTCCCGGAGGGGCCAGCCCAGAGCCAGATCGATGCCGCTCTCTTGCAAGTTGTAGAGCAAGAGACTGAAAGGCAGGAGACGAATCTCCCAAAACCCCCAAGGGCTTCCAAGAGAAATCTTAAGCAGGGAAGTGAAGGCGCAGACCGGGAAACAATGAAGAAAAAGACTTCCAAGGGAACCGAGCTTTCTCTCCGGGCTCCGGAGCCTTCCTTTCATGCTGAGCCTTCAGACCCAACACAGGCCGAAGAGATTCATGGGGACTTTCACACTGATGAGGTTGAGGGAGGAGATCTCAACATTGATGGAGTAGACATCACCGGTCTTGGTGAGCTTGGTGAATATTTCCTCAACCTCCACAGAGATGACTTTGCAGGGCCTTACATTCCTCCGAGCAGCTCCAACACGGTCAATTTTAACGGTAAGACTTTTATTGTCTCTAGTGAAAAGGATACCATAGCCCATTCCTTGTTAAGAAATGTGCAGCCAGTACTTACGTTAGAGAGACAAGTCCGGGGTCAGGCAGACATAATTAAAGACCTTAAGTCTGACAAGAAGAAACTGTCCGAAGACCTCCGAACTGCCACTTCCAATGCTGACATGTTGAAAGAAGAAAACGAGGAGTTGAAGAGAAATCAGGAGGAAAGCGCTACAAAGGTCGCCACTTTAGAGGAAACCATCAGAGACCTCCGGGAGAAGCTGTCCGGATTGGAGAAGGACCTTACTGCCTCAAAGGAAGAAAGCAAGGCAAAGGACAAAACCATCACCAACTTAACTACTGGCAAGATTGCTCTTGAGAATGTAGCATCCAAGGCTGCCGAGGAGAAAAATACTTTGTTACAGGAGCAGGAGGCCAAGATCCAAGCCAAGATCAATGCTTATGCCAACCAGATGATCAAAAGCGAAGAGCAACTGCTTGAGAATGTGAGGTCTGACATGGTTCTACTCTTCCATGAAAAGTTTCCGAAGAAGAACCTAGGGGACTTATGGCTTTATGTTGAGCCTGAAGACCTCTCTTACCACACGATGGCCGAAGGTGACAGGTATGGCTACTCTAGTGACTACTCGGGTGATGAAGAACACACTGGGGAGAGCCCAGACGAAGAGAAAGACGACCCTAAAGGTAAGAAGGTCGATGAAGAGAAAGACACCTCTAAGGGCAAGACGATAGATGAAGGTGAGCCATCTTCAAAGGCTCAACCTTAACTTATGATCCACTTTGCTTATTTTTTATCCAGACTAAAGTCCTTGGAAGGCCAAGGCACTCTTTTTGTAATGGTGTCCGGTATTTGACCGGACAGGTTTTTTGTTGTTCGACTTTGATCATTTAAAAGTCCTTGGAAGACCAAGGCAATTTCAAGTTATTAATTTCAATGAATATTTCTGTTCTGCACAACTATCATCTTCTTTCATTGTTTGTTCTGATTTTGAAAGCCAGAGTTTATGTAGGCTTTAGTTGTTTCTTAATGAGAGTGTTTAAGTTCTCCGGCTAGAGTTTAAATAGCCCTTAGTTATTTCAATCCGGATAGTATGACAAGGGACAAAACTTTAAAAACACTTAGAATTTTTTTAAGAAGGCATCAAATTTTATTTAACAGCCCGGACACCTCATTAAAACCTCTCCGTGCCACCAAGGAGGAAAGAGTATGCCCCCAAATATTTACATGGATGTTTAAACAAGTAAATATTTACATAAGTACTACTCCAAGTACATCCGGAGATGCTCGATATTCCAAGGATGAGTTAGGACTCTGCCATCTTTGTCTTCCAACCAATATGTTCCAGGTTTAATTCTTTCAACAACCATATACGGACGCTCCCAAGTTTGGGTCAGCTTTCCGAATAGCTTTTCTTTAGTGTGTAAGAAGACCTTCCTCAATACCTTGTCCCCTGGCTGGAAGTCTCTCCTTTTAAATTTGGAAGCAAACCTGCTCCTCATCAAGCCTTGATAGTGTGCAACTCTAAGATGAGCTTTAACTCGTTTTTCATCTATCAGATCAAGTTGACCTCTGATGGCCACCTCGTTAGCGTGTTCAGAGAATTTGTGAACACGAAAAGAGGGGAGAGTTGCCTCTATAAGAGCTACTGTATCCATACCATAGACCAAAGCAAAGGGTGATTCTTGTGTTGTAGCCCCAGGTGTTGTCCGGTAGGCCCATAAAACCTCTTGTAGATAACTAGGCCACTTCCCAGCAGCCCCTTCCAAATTCTTCTTTAAACCGGACATTATAGTTCTATTAGCCACTTCAACTTGCCCATTTTCCTGTGGGTGGAAAGGTGAAGAAAACAATGTTGTATACCCCTTGAGGCACAAAAACTCTCCATTTCCCTATTGTCAAACTGTCGTCCATTGTCTGTTGTGATCTTTTGTGGGACACCAAATCTGCAACAGATGTTGGATAAAATGAATTTTATAACAGCTTTTGATGTTGTCCCTGCTAGAGGGGCTGCTTCAATCCACTTCGAGAAGTAGTCTATGGCCACAATTATAGTTTTGCGTCGTCCGGACGCCACAGGGAGAGGCCCTACTAAATCCAATCCCCATCGAGTAAAAGGAATAGGCTCAAAAATTGACTCTAAAGGAATGGCTGGTACATGAATTTCATTGCTGTACCTCTGGCATGGGTCACACCTTCTTACCAATTCCTTAGCATCTTTCATGATTGATGGCCAATAATAACCGGAGAGTAAAACTCTTCTTGTCAAAGCTCTAAACCCACAATGGGCTGATCCCTCACCATCGTGCAATTCGGAGAGGACCACTTGTGATTCTTCATCCCCCAAACAGCGTAGGAGAGGTTTACTGTAGGACTTTTTGTATAATACTTCTCTCAATATGATGAAACCACGAGCCTTGTGTTTCAATGTTCTGGCTAGTGACTTATCCGGAGGCACAACACCACCGGAGAGATATTGCAGGAGAGGAAATCTCCAGTCTTGAGGTTGTTTCACTTGTATTTCAAAATTGTTTTCTTCCTTACCCTCACTAACTTGAATGGAGGGACTTTCTAGCATATGGATCCATGGATACGACTCCGTATATGCTATGGTTGCTAGTGAGTCTGCTAGCTCATTTCTTCCCGGGGAATGTGTTCATAGACAACACTTTTAAACTTAAGTGCTTCATTTTTGAGGAGGAGTAAATATTTCACAAGTTGCTCCTTCTTAGCCTCAGACTGGCCTTGGGCATGGTGAATAATCAGTTGGGAGTCGCTTAGCAGCTTGACCCTCTTAGCCCCACAAATGTAGGCTAACTTTAAACCAGCTATAACTGCTTCGTATACAGACTCATTATTGGATGCCTTGAAAGCAAAACAAATAGCCTGGTACATTTTGTCTCCATATGGGGAAGTTAAACATACTCCTGCACCACATCCCATAGTGTTAGATCCACCATCTGTTCGGACGACCCATACTTTTTTTATCTTTCATATCAATAGTTTGCTCTGAATCTCTGTCGGAGTGGAATTCAACCAAAAAGTCTGCCACAACTTGGGCCTTGACTGCTGTTTGGGGAGCAAAATCTATGTCGAAGTCTCCCAATTCTACTGACCACTTAGTCATTCTGCTTGAAATGTCTGCCTTTTGGAGGACATTCTTCAGAGGGAAAGAAGTCCAGACGATGATGGGATGAGCCTGGAAATAAGGCCTCATCTTCCTAGCTGCTATCACCAAGGCCAATGCTAACTTTTCGAGTTTCAAGTAACGCCTTTCTGCATCTATCAAACTTTTGCTGATGTAGTATACTGGATGGGGATGACCACCAACCTCTCTTACCAACACAGCACTGATGGCATAACTTGAAACTGCCAAATATACGAAGAGGGTCTCCTCATCAACTGGTTTAAACAAAGTCTTGGGAGAGGATAGGTGCTTCTTGATCTCCTTGAAAGCCTCATCACACTGCGGGGTCCAATCAAACCCCTTTGCACCCTTCAAAGTTTGAAAGAAAGGTGCACACCTGTCCGAAGACCTCGAGATAAATCTGTTTAAGGCAGCTAATCTCCCCGTTAACCGTTGTACTTCTTTAATGTTTCGAGGAGGCTCCATTTGGAAAAGAACATTTAGCTGGTCCGGATCGGGCTGTATTCCATGCTCACTTATGATATAGCCTAGAAACTTCCCGGACTGCACTCCGAACACACACTTTTCTGGGTTTAATTTCAAATTCACTTTTACCAGGTTGGCAAAAGTTTCTTGGAGATCGGACAGGTGCCACTGCTCATCCACACTTTTCACCATCATGTCATCAATGTAGACTTCCATATTTCTTCCAATTTGATCAGCAAATTCATTGTTGACTAATCTCTAACAAGTAGCCCCAGCATTTTTTAAACCAAATGGCATTACCTTGTAGCAATGAAGACCTCTGTCAGTGACAAATGTGGTATGCTCTTGATCCTTTGGATCTATTCGAATCTGATTGTATCCGGAGAAGGCATCCATAAAGGAAAGCAGCTTGTTCCCAGAGGTAGAGTCTACTAACTGATCAATCCGACGAACCGGATACAAAGCTTTTGGGCAAGCTCTGTTGAGATCTGTGAAGTCAATGCACATGCGCCATTTGCCATTCTTCTTTTTCACCAAGACAGGATTGGCAGTCCACAAAGGGTATTGAGACTCCTTGATGTGCCCCATCTTTGTGAGCCTGTCAACCTCTTGTACAATGACATCAGCCTTTTCTTTGGAAAAAGCTCTTCTTTTTTGAACCACTGGAGCTATGTCTCTCCGGACGGATATGTGATGTGATATTACTTCTGATGGAACTCCAGTAACATCAGCATTGCACCAAGCAAAAACGTGCTGATGGTTCTTCAAAAACTTTAACATTTCATCTTTCAACACATGTGGCATCTTAGATCCTATCTTGACATTTTTCCCATCTTCTAAATAGTGTGTTTCTACCTCCTCAACCGGTATCAATACTCCAGGAGTCTCTCTGGGGTCATCAATTTCACCCTCACCCCCAGAAAGGCCCTCAAACTGTTATTGCTCATTAATACGGACTGCCCCTAGCGTTCGAGGAGCCAGGGCAGTGGCATAACATTCTCTTGCAATCTTTTGGCTGCTCCGGACAACACCAACCTGCCCCTGAACAACATATTTCAAGCACTGGTGGATTGTTGAAGCCACTGCATGCATCCTAGAGAGCCAAGACCTCCCTAGAATAGCATTATAGCAAGTGGGACAATCCACCACAATAAAGAGTATTCTGACCATTTTCTTGAAAGGGCCCTTGCCCAATATAACTTCTTCTTCGAACTCTCCGATCACATCTGCTGAGCTGCCTATGAAGCCCACGATTGACCTGTCCGAATTCTGAATTACAGCTGGATTCTTCATTTTCTTGTATGTGTTTAGGAAAAGGATATTGGCTGAGTTTCCAGTATCCACCAGGATTCGTCTTATGTCATTGCCCCCTATAGATGCTCCTATGACAACAACATCCTCATGAGGGCCAGCAATGTTTCTTAAATCATCTTCATCAAACACAATGAAGGGGAATGAGTTTGGTGACTGATAGGATGTCATGCCTCCTTCTAGCTGGGAGGCTAAAGTATGAACATGCCTCTTCCTCGAAGAAGCAGTAGGAGCTGTCATAGTGTCCCCTCCGAAAATTGTGAGTGACTCGAAAAATTTAATGAGTCCGGAGACCGACCTAGAACATTCCTCAATTGTACCCACTCTTTTCCGAGCTGGATCAGGGTCCAAGTACTCAGATTCGACATCAAACCTTTCAACTATAACCATGGCTCCCTCCGGAGGAGCATTACTTGGACCAACCCGGTGAGTGTTATCAGGCCTGTTACCCCCTCTTCTTTTAACGTAAGCTCCCAACTTTCCCATCTCAATCAAGTTTTGAACTTCTTGTTTCAATGCTATGCAGTCATCAGTGGTATGACCAATATCATTGTGATATTGGCAAAAAGAGTTGTTGCGATGCTCTCTGGGAGACTGCAGTGTTGTCGATCTCCGGTAATGCACCTCATCCTTTGTTTTATCAAAAATAGTGGCCACACTTTCTTTCAACTCTGCGAACCACTCCGGTTGGACCCATGGCCCTCTCTTGTTTCTGGATTGTTGACTTTGAGCAGGAGCAGCTGGCTGAGACTGAGCTTTAGCCATACCATGCCCATGTCCGGTTTCTCTTGCTTTGTTCCCGGACTGATTCTGATTGGGATTTGGTGTCACCGGGGTAGACCTCACCTGCCTGTGCACCCTGGTTTTCTTTGTTTCATCGACGTTTATTTGTTTGCCAACCTGATTCAGCAACCCTCCCCATGTCATGGCTTCTTCCGGGTCACTGAATCAGCTAGATTGCCTGGGTTCAAACCCTGTCTCAGGGATGCTATTGCTACTGGTTCGAAGCAATCAGCCAACCCATTCTTGGTGTTCACAAAACGACTTATATATTCCTTCAAGGACTCATTTGGCTCCTGAGCACAATGGATTATTGTGTCTCCATTGCCCTTTAGCTCTTTACTCCCTACGAACTGCCTTCGAAAGGCCACCCAAAAAGTGTCGAAGTCTTTAATACAACCCTGAGGCAGGCTGTTGTACCACTTTAGAGCACTCCCCGTGAATGACTGGGAGAATGCCCTATAGAGCAGTTTGTCATCGTCATCAAAGTTCATCATGAAATTTTTAAATTGTTCCAGATGGTTGTCCGGATCAGTACTGCCATCGTTCGTACTTCTCTATTTTGGTGCTATCAAACCTCTTAGGGAGGTTTCCGGACAGAATTTTAGAAGACAATGGAGATTGCCTCCAATTCCTTCCACGACTGAACACGGTACCCTCATTGGGAGTTGCAAAGATACCTGGCTCATCGTTAAAAGCAAAGGGATCCATCAGCATCTTGTCCACATGCTTCCGACTATGAGATGATCCCTTACCAATATGCCTTTTCATCTTTCCTTGTCTATCCCTTTTTCTTGAGTATTTTTTAATCTGCCTTTGCTTCTTTCTAGTTCGACCCTCATCGCTGCTAGAGGATAAGGATTTTTCAACTCCATCACTGTCCGAAGAGTTATCAGAAGACTCTGAGCTTGAGTCAGAACTCTCCACTGGATTAGACCGGTGAGACTTTTTGGAACTGGCATGAGTCCTTTTGGTGCTCACATGAGTTTTCGAAGACTCATGCTCTCTGAGATTATCGGTGTGATGAGCAGCCGATACTTTGGACTTTTCTTTCACGCCCATCTTGGCCTTTTCAGCCCTCAGAGCTTCTATTTGACCCTTGAGCCTATCACGCTCTTCGATAGTGTACTCATCGTTCTCCCCCACCACTTCGAGTAAAGCTGGTGGTACTTCTGGATTGTCCGGATTCATACGGAAAGATTTTCTTGACTGGTTTTGAATGCTTGATTCAGGCACCTTCGTGCTCCCACTATGGTCGCCAATTTGGTGTGGATAATAATTGCTTGAGGGTAGGCTGGTAATTTCAGTTGGTGTTTTATGGTGGTATGTGGGTGTTAAGTGTTTAGAGTAGAGAGATAATTAAGCAGCTTGGTAGCAGTTACTTTTTATTACCCGTAGTTAATGCAGGTGGTTAGGTATTTATACCCTGATGTTTGGGCCCTTATGGGCTTTCGGGTCATGTTTAATGGACCCGGGTCATTTTCAAAGACCCATGAGCTATAAGTAGGAGAGCAAGTAGCTTAGTCAAGAAGTGTTTAGGTTTTTAGTACTTTTGTCATGGTTCGAACAGTCCTATGGTCATAGTGTTCGAAGTGATCTGTCCGGTCCGGAGGCCTTGGACCGATCTGTCCTTGTCCGGGGAGAGTACTGAATTTGGACTCATCAAAGGTAAAGAGGAGTACCTGAAGGTTGCAGAAAGTATAAACTACTACGACACACCAGCATCCCCCAAATATTGGATGACAATGCCGGAAATGGGAATTGCGATTGCAAAAACGTTCGAATGCATTGTTCATTTTGTGTCACTCGTGGGGTCTCAGAACTGTATTCAAACTTTTTTGCCTATGCGCGGTAAACCACCCATTATGGCCCAAAGACATAAAATTGGGTTTGGATTCGTTGACACAAATCACTTCGTCAATGTAAGTCATTCGATTTATGGTTTTGTTATTACTTACAATTGCATTACTTATTGTTTAGTTCTAATTATAATCTTATTTAACAACTATCAATCAAGCCCCTATGCCCTTGCGCACACATACATCCTACGTGGCAAAAGTTGAAGAGTAAAGAGGCTACATATTGGGAGCTACCAATAGTTGGTCGTTGCAAAACATACACGGGTGTCGAAGGGAGAAAGCTAGTTTGTTCATTCCCAGAAGTAACTAATCTCGATGAATTTGTTTAGTCGATTTATGTCTTTTGGTCGGATTTATGTTGTTTTGGTCGGATTTATGTCTTTTGGTCGATTTATGTCTTTTGGTCGAATTTATGTTGTTTAGAACTTTGTTTATTTTATCATAACGTTTTGTACTTCAATTGTTTGACGGTAATTCATAATATTTTCCAACTTATAACGATAAGAAACTCATCATTTCATAACTTAATATCAAACGTTACAAATAAGCAACAATAACATCACAAAACAGGGGTACATAACTTGAGACTGAACAGACATTTAGTCAAAATCGTAGTCTCTATTGTCGGTGAGAATACGCACTGTTTCCTCCTTCATGGCAATTTGAGAATGAACATATTCCGCCATTTCTAAAGACAAATAGTCCGTGATCATTAAACCAAACAAGTCGAATGCCTCATTCCTAACTTATGGGGGCTCGTTAAACACCAAGAACATTGGTCCACTAGTTATACACCTGTACCTAGTGGCTACCTCTTCACAAGTACGAGATTGAGGCATTTGTCTAGACGTAGACATTTCACCGTACATGAAATACATCATACACAAAACTTCATCGAAAAACTCATCGGTATTATCGTCCGGCCTTTTAAACTTCATGTGTTTTGCAGCCTTGAGTAGATGGGTATCATCAAACACACTCGACCCCATAAAGAAAGAATTGAGCTACGTTTGAAGAAGATTTGTGTGTGTTTGGTGTGTCAAACTTAAACCTCTATAAAGTATTAGTTTGGCGGGAATTAGAGAGCACGAAAAAAATAAGCGGGAAAAACAAAGCGGGAAAAACAAAGCGGGAAAAACATTTCAAGTAATAATTGCTCACCATAGGTACAGCCTACTGTATACCTATGGTGCACAGTATAGTGTACCGATGGTGCCAAGTCTACAGCACCATCGGTACACCACTCTGTGTACCTATGGTGCATTCAGGGTGCACCATAGGTACACAGTATGAGGCACCATCGGTGCGCCTCACTGTGTACCGATGGTGCCATGCATCGGCCGACACATGGGATGCCGGCCGGTGCATTGTACCATCGGTAAAAGGGGAATGTACCATCGATACATGCCCCTTTTACCGATGGTACAGTTTATACCCATGGTGCACACACAACTGTACCATTGGTATGTAGTAGTGTGCACCATAGGTACTTATGACTGCGTACCAATGGTGCACAATGACTTGTAAAGTTTTTTTAGGTTTTGGCTCATTTATCTTGTTTTAGGTTTTTAGTGAGCCGTTAGAACGTTTTTGTTAAAAAAAATTTAACAAATATTTTGTTACGGTTTTAACGTTGGTTGTTTACAATGGTACGAGTTAAGTTTGCAAGCGGATTTAAACGAGTTTAAATTGGTTTTCGAAGATGTGCTTATAAATTGTTATTCGAAATTGTGAATTTATAGTTTAATGGAGTCACTTAAGGAGAAGATGGAAATAAAATACTAACATTCATAAAAAAATAAAAAACTATCAGTCATAATACAAACAAAGAAAGTTTAACAAATCCTAAAAATGGATAAACAACATAAACGTGAATGAAAAGATAGATCATAACATAGCTAAAACAAGTCCAATAATGAGGACAAATAACCAAGGAGAGAAGAGCTGCAAGACTTGATCTCTCCACTTAAGCGCACTTTCTTCCCCTCGGCCTATATGCAATATAACAATCGACCGAACAACCTCTAGCAATCTGTCCTCCGTGGTGCGTGGTGGTGGACTAATAGTATGCCAACTATACTCAGCCAAGTACCCCCAATAGGTGTTCGTCGCCGACTGTCTATAAGTGGCGATGGTAACGGTCAACCGATCCTCTGAAAGTAAATGTTGACGCCAATCTAGCCATGCACTCTCTCGCCATGTGTACCTAGCCAAATCTCTCTTCTTGTAACCTGGTCTGAGTACAAGTGGGAGTTCGGGTTCATCCTGAACCCGTCCAAATTGGCACGTAACCCGATCAAGCATGTAACCCTCGACCGTGCTCATCATCCGCATAGGATAAATGATGGTACGGATCTCCTGCACGGGGAACTGGACTCTGATATCCTCGTATGGCTTGAAAATGACCTGTTCCAAATAAAGTAAAACACTTAGAATGTTAAAAAAATATAACTTAGTATGAATATATTACTGACTAGTAAAGTTTAAACACTTACATCTTTCTCCTTCTGATCTGAAAGGAGAGTACGCACAACCGATTTGGGGCGGATGTTTTGCCGAACAATCCGTTTTGGTAGCCAGTTCACAATCCTAGGCTGCCTTGCTACATGGTCCGCGTTCTGGGTGGCTCTAAACGCGGGGAGATGGTCATAAATCCAGCAATCTAGCATGGCTACAAATCTGTACAGGTTATGTTTCGATGCTTTCGAAGCATCACCCAACCACGGAACATGAATGCCAATGCACTCGTACCCCATGCTATGTCCCACAAACCGGAATCCATATTCTCCAACCCGTACAAATAGCTAGCCTTGACATTTTTCTGACTAGTATCCGCAAAAATAGTGCAAGCAAATAAGAACATCAAGTATGCTCGTGATACCTGGCGGATAGTGTATGCATCAGTCTGCTCGATGTAGCGACCCCTGGTGAAAGTCTCCCGCAGCCACTTAATCTTAAAGCCAACGCCTCTAGTGGATTGTATCTCAGCACAAACCTTATCCACTGTCAACCCTAACATACTAGTGTAGTAGTTGTATGCCTCATCACGCAGAGTCGTGACTACATCCAAAGTTCGGACAACTATAGGGAGACCTGTAATGCAGATGACATCATCTAGAGTAATCGTCATTTCCCCGAACAAGAAATGAAATATGTTGGTCTCCCGGTGCCAACGCTCAACAAATACCTCATCAAGTACTGAATGCATGGAGTACTGAGGTAAGTGAGCTATGAAAGGACCGAAAGAAGTCTGCGCCAAGTGCTGCTGCACCTCTGGTTGAGCACTGAGGTTCCACATACGAAGCACATTATAATGTGCTTGTATGCCTAACGAAGTACGACCCTGTAAATAAAAAACTAAGTCAAACATAAATAAAAGTAAAACCTTAGACTAGACGTTTAATAATTTGGTACTCACCTATCCGATGAAGACGTGATATTCCTCGTGTTCCTTGTGATGAGTCCGAATATTGTTACCTCCCCGGACGAGGACAGTTTGGACTAAGATCACCAAACCGGACAGGGCAGTTCGAACACCTCATCCATTGGACTGTTCGAACTAGGACTAAAGTACATAAAAACCTAATCACTTCTTGACTAAGCTGCTTGCTCTCCTACTAAGAGCTCATGGGTCCTTAAACTTGACCCGCGTCCATTAAACATGACCCGAAAGCCCATAAGGCCCAGATGTAAGGGTATAAATACCCAACCACCAACATTAAATGAGGGTAATGAATATTAAATTCAACCAGGCTGCTTAATTCTCCCTCTACTCTCTACTCAAATATTAAATACTTACAAACTTCCACGAACTCTAAACAAAAATTACAAACTTACCCTCAGATAAAAATAAACCACATCAAATTGGCGACCACAGTGGGAGGAGAAGGGTGCCTGAATCAAGCATTCAAAACCAACATGAAAAATCAGTCCGAATGAATCCGGACGCCCCGGAAGTACCACCAGCCTTGCTTGAAGTGGTGGGTGAAAATGACGAATATACCATCGAGGAGCGTGATAGATTAAAGGGCAAAATAGAAGCTATGAGGGCAGAAAAGGCTAAGATGGGCATGAAGGATAAGTCAAAAGCATCAGTTGCTCACCATACCGATAACCCTAGAGAACACGAGCCTTCAAAGACTCATGTGAGTTCCAAAACGACCCATGCCAGTTCCAAAAAGTCTCACCGGTCTAAGCCAGTGGAGAGTTCTGACTCAAACTCAGAGTCTTCTGATAGCTCCTCGGATGAGGAAGGAGTCGAAGAGTCCTTGTCCTCCAGCAGTGATGAGGGCCGATCCAAAAAGAAGCAAAAGTTGATTAAGAAATATTCAAGGAAAAGGGATAGACATGGGAAATTAAAGAAGAATATAGGCAAATGATCATCTCACAACCGAAGACATGTAGACCGGATGCTGATGGATCCATTTGCCTTCCACGATGAACCAGGTATCTTTGCAACTCCCAATGAGGATACTGTGTTCAGTTGTGGCCGGAATTGGAGACAATCTCCATTGTCTTCTAAGATTTTGTCCGTGAACCTCCCTAAGAGGTTTGATAACACTAAAATGGAAAAGTACGATGGCAGTACTGATCCGGACAACCATTTGGAGCAATTTAAAAACTTCATGATGAACTTTGATGATGACGATAAGTTACTATGTAGAGCATTCTCCCAATTCTTTACGGGGAGTGCTCTGAAGTGGTATAACAGCCTACCTCAGGGCTGCATTAAAAAATTTGATACCTTTTGGGTGGCCTTTCGAAGGCAGTTTGTTGGAAGTAAAGAGTTGAAAGGAAATGGGGACACAATAATCCATTGTGCCCAAGAACCAAACGAGTCCTTAAAGGAATACATAAGGTGTTTTATAAACACCAAAAATGGATTGGCTGATTGCTTTGAGCAAGTAGCAATAGCATCCTTGAGACAAGGTTTGAACCCTGGAAATTTGGCTGATTCGGTGACCAGAAAGAAAGCCATGACTTGGGGAGGTTTGCTGAATCAAGTCGGAAAGAAAATCAATCTTGATGAAACGAAGAAAACTAGGGTGCACAGGCAGGTGAGGTCTGCCCCGGTTGCACCAAACCCTAACCAAAATCAGTCCGGGAACAAAGCAAGGGAGACCGGACAGGCACATAACAGGGCCAAAGCTCAATCTCATCCAGCTGCACCTGCCCAAAGTCAGCAATCTAGAAATAAGAGGGGCTTTGGGTCCAGCCGGAGTGGTTTGCAAAATTGAAAGAAAATGTGGCCACCATTTATGATAAAACAAAGGAAGAAGTGCACTATAGAAAACCGGTTTCACTGCAATCCCCTAGGGAACATCGTAACAACTCTTTCTGTCAGTATCATAATGATACTGGCCATACCACTGACGATTGCATAGCTTTGAAACAAGAGTTTCAGAACTTGATTGAAAGAGGAAAGCTGGGAGCGTATGTTAAAAGAAGAGGAGGAAATAGGCCTGACAATATTCACCGGGTTGGTCCGAGCAACGCTGCTCCGGAGGGGGCAATGGTAATAATCGAAAGATTTCATGTAGAATACGAATACTTGGATCCCGATCCAACTCGAAATAGAGTAGGTGCCATTAAAGAACACAATAATCCATTGTGCCAAAGAACCAAACGAGTCCTTAAAGGAATACATAAGGCGTTTTGTAAACACCAAAAATGGATTGGCTGATTTCTTTGAGCAAGTATCAATACCATCCTTGAGACAAGGTTTGAACCCTGGAAATTTGGCTGATTCGGTGACCAGAAAGAAAGCCATGACTTGGGGAGGTTTGCTGAATCAAGCCGGAAAGCAAATCAATCTTGATGAAACAAAGAAAAATAGGGTGCACAGGCAGGTGAGGTCTGCCCTGGTTGCACCAAACCCTAACCAAAATCAGTCCGGGAACAAAGCAAGGGAGACCAGACAGGCACATAACAGGGCCAAAGCTCAATCTCATCCAGCTGCACCTGCCCAAAGTCAGCAATCTAGAAATAAGAGGGGCTTTGGGTCCAGCCGGAGTGGTTTGCAGAATTGAAAGAAAATGTGGCCACCATTTATGATAAAACAAAGGAAGAAGTGCACTATAGAAAACCGGCTGCACTGCAATCCCCTAGGGAACATCGTAACAACTCTTTCTGTCAGTATCATAATGATACTGGCCATACCACTAACGATTGCATAGCTTTGAAACAAGAGGTTCAGAACTTGATTGAAAGAGGAAAGCTGGGAGTGTATGTTAAAAGAAGAGGAGGAAATAGGCCTGACAATATTCACCGGGTTGGTCCGAGCAATGCTGCTCCGGAGGGGGCGATGGTAATAATCGAAAGATTTGATGTAGAATACGAATACTTAGATCCCGATCCAACTCGAAATAGAGTAGGTTCCATTGAAGAACATTATAAAACTGTCTCCGGGCTCATTAACTTTTTTGAGTCACTTACCATTTTCGGAGGGGATACTATGACAGCTCCTACTGCTTCTTCGAGGAAGAGGCATGTTCATACTTTAGCCACCCAGCTAGAAGGGGGCATGACCTCCTATCAGTCGCAACTTCCATTCCCCTTCATTGTTTTTGATGAAGATGACTTAAGAGATATAGCTGGCCCTCATGAAGATTCTGTTGTTATAGGAGCATCCATTGGGGGCAATGACATAAGAAGAATCTTGGTGGATACTGGAAGCTCAGCCAATATCCTCTTCTTAAGCACTTACCAAAAGATGAAAAATCCAGCCATAATTCAGCGTTCGGACAGATCAATTGTGGGCTTCACTGGGAGTTCAGCAGATGTGATTGGGGAGTTCGAAGAAGAAGTTTTGTTGGGCAAGGGCCCTTTTAAGAAGATGGTCAGGATATTTTTAATTGTGGTGGATTGTCCCACTTGTTATAATGCTATTTTAGGGAGGTCTTGGCTCTCTAGGATGCATGCAGTGGCCTCTACAGTCCACCAATGTTTGAAATATGATGTTCAAGGACAGGTGGGAGTTGTCCGAAGCAGTCAAAAGGTTGCAAGAGAATGTTATGCTACAGCACTGGCTCTGCGAACGTTGGGGGCAGTTCGTATCAACGAAGAATAGCAATTTGAGGGGCTTTCTGGGGGAGAGGGTGAGATTGATGATCCCAGAGAGACCCCTGGAGTGTTAATACCAGTTGAAGAAGTTGAAACACATTCTTTAGAAGAAGGAAAAAATGTTAAGATAAGGTCCAAAATGCCGTCCGAACTGAAGAATAGAATGTTGCAGTTTTTAAAAGATCATCAACACGTTTTTTCTTGGTGCAATGTTGATGTAACAGGGGTTCCAGCAGACATTATATCACATCACCTATCCATCCTGAGAGACATAGCGCATGTGGTACAAAAGAGAAGGGCTTTTTCCAAGGAAAAGGCTGATGTTATTGTTCAAGAGGTTGACAGGCTCACAAAAATGGGGCATATAAAGGAGTCTCAATATCCTTTATGGACTACCAACCCGGTTTTGGTAAAAAAGAAAAATGGCAAGTGGCGTATGTGCATTGACTTCACAGATCTCAATAGGGCCTGCCCAAAAGATTTATATTCGGTTCCCCGGATTGACCAGCTAGTAGACTCTACTTCTGGGAATAAACTACTTTCCTTTATGGATGCTTTCTCCGGGTACAATCAAATTCAAGTTGACCCGAAGGATCAGGATCATACCATGTTTGTCACTGACAGGGGTCTTCATTGCTACAAGGTGATTCCATTCAGATTGAAAAATGCTGGGCTACTTATCAGAGATTGGTAAACAAAGCCTTTGCTGATCAAATTGGAAGAAATATGGAAGTATACATTGACGACATGATGGTGAAAAGTGTGGATGAGCAGCTGCACTTGACAGACCTCCAAGAAACTTTTGCCAACTTGATAAAAGTGAATTTGAAGCTGAATCCAGAAAAATGTGTATTCGGAGTACAATCCGGGAAGTTCTTGGGTTACATAATAAGTGAGCAAGGGATACAGCCCGACCCGTACCAACTTAATGCTCTTTTCCAAATGGAACCTCCTCGGAACGTTAAAGAAGTACAGCTGTTAACGGGGAGGTTGGCTGCTTTAAATTGGTTTATCTCAAGATCTTCGGACAGATGTGCCCCATTTTTCCAAACTCTAAAGGGTGCAAAAGGATTCGACTGGACTCCACAGTGCGATGAGGCCTTCAATGAAATTAAGAAACATTTGTCCTCTCCTAAGACTTTATTTAAACCTGTTGATGCAGAAACCCTCTTCGTATACCTGGCAGTTTCAAGTAATGCCATTAGTGCTGTATTGGTAAGAGAGGTAGATAATTACCCCCATCCGGTGTACTACATCAGCAAGAGCTTAATAGATGCAGAAAAGCGTTATTTGAAACTCGAAAAGTTAGCGTTGGCCTTGGTGATTGCTGCCAAGTAGACGAGGCCTTATTTCGAGGCTCATCCTATTGTCGTCCGAACATCTTTTCCCTTGAAGAATGTTCTCCAAAAGGCAGACATTTCAAGTAGAATGACTAAGTGGCCAGTGGAATTGGGGGACTTTGATATTGATTTTGCTCCTCGAACAGCAGTTAAAGCCCAAGTTGTGGCTGACTTTTTAGTTGAATTCCACTCTGATAGGGATTCAGAGCAGACCACTGAGATGAAAGACAAAAAGGTCTGGGTCATCCGGACGGATGGTGGGTCCAGTACTATGGGATGTGGTGAAGGGGTGTGTTTGACTTCTCCGTATGGTGACAGAATGTACCAGGCTATATGTTTTGATTTTAGGGCTTCTAACAATGAATCCGAATACGAAGCAGCTATAGCTGGTTTAAAGTTAGCTTATATACGTGGGGCCAAAAGGGTCAAGCTGATGAGCGACTCTCAGCTTCTTATCCACCATGCACAAGGTCAATTTGAGGCCAAAAAGGAGCAACTAGTGAAGTACTTGCTTCTTCTTAAAAATGAGGCTCTTAAGTTCAAAAGCATTATTTATGAGCATATACCCCGGGCAGAAAATGAACTAGCAGATTCACTGGCAACTATAGCCTACACTGAGTCGTATCCTTGGATCCATGTGCTGGAGAGCCCTTCAATTCAACATAACATCAGTAAAGAAGAAGAAATTTTCGAAGTACAGATGAAACAACCACAAGACTGGAGATTTCCTCTCCTGCAGTATCTCTCCGATGGCATCCTGCCTCCGGATAAAACACTAACAAGAAAAATGAAGCACAAAGCTCGTGGTTTTATCATACTAAGAGATGTTCTGTATAAGAAGTCTTACAGTAAACCTCTTTTGCGATGTTTGGGGGACTATGAGTCTCAAGTAGTCCTCTCCGAATTGCATGATGGTGAGGGATCAGCTCACTGTGGATTCAAGGCTCTAACACGGAGAGTTTTACTGGCTGGCTATTATTGGCCCTCTATAATGCAAGATGCCAAGGAGCTGGTAAGAAGGTGTGATCCATGCCAAAAATATAGCAATGAAATTCATGTCCCAACCATCCCTTTAGAGTCAATTTCTGAGCCTATACCTTTTGCTCGATGGGGTTTGGATTTAGTGGGTCCTCTCCCTATGGCGTCCGGAGGGCGCAAAACTATAATTGTTGCTATAGATTACTTTTCAAAGTGGATTGAAGCACCCCCCCTGGCAGGAACAACATCAAAAGCTGTCATAAAATTCATTTTATCCAACATTTGTTGCAGATTTGGTGTTCCACAAAAAATAACAACAGACAATGGGCCACAGTTCGACAATAGAGAAATGTAGAGTTTCTGTGCCTCGAGGGGTATACAACATTGTTTCTCTTCACCTTTCCACCCACAAGAAAATGGATAGGTTGAAGTGGCTAACAGAATTATACTGACCGGTTTGAAGAAGAATTTGGAAGGGGCTGCTGGGAAGTGGCCTAGTTATTTACAAGAGGTATTGTGGGCCTACCGGACTACACCTGGGGCTGCAACACAAGAGTCACCCTTTGCCTTGGTCTATGGGATGGATGCAATAGCCCCCATAGAAGCAACTCTCCCTTCATTTCGGGTTCACAACTTCTCCGAACATGCAAATGAAGTGGTAGTCAGAGGCCAGCTTGACCTAATAGAGGAAAGACGAGTAAAGGCTCACCTTAGAGCTGCACACTATCAAGGTTTGATGAGAAGCAGGTTTTCTTCTAGGGTTAAAAGAAGAGATTTCCAGCCAGGGGACAAAGTATTGAGAAAAGTCTTTTTACACACTGAAGAAAAGCTCCTCGGCAAACTGGCCCCAACTTGGGAAGGACCTTATATGGTCGTTGAAAGGCTTAAACCTGGAACGTATTGGCTCAAAGACAAGGATGGAAGGGTTTTAAATCACCCTTGGAATATTGAGCATCTCCGAATGTACTTGGAATAAAAGTTGTGTAAATATTTACTTGTTTAAAAATCCATGTAAATATTTGGGGGCATACTCTTTCCTACCCTGGTGGCACGGGGAGGTTTCAATGAGGTGTCCGGGCTTTTTAGTAAAATTTGATGCCTTCTTAAAAAATTCGAAGTGTTTTTACTTTGTTTTTTGTCACACCATCCGGATTGAATTAAGGGATTGATGACTACTTAAATATTTGTCATTGGAGAATTTAAACACTCTCACTATTAGAATGCTTATGAAATAACTAAGGGCTATTTAAACATTAGCCATCAGAATTGAAACAAACTATGAAAAAATGCGAGAATTGTGCAAAGCAAAGATGTTCATTAAAATAGCTTAAGTGCCTTGGACTTCCAAGGACTTTTAAATTGTCAAACAGAGCAAGGGATCTATCCGGTCAGATACCGGACACAATAAAGAAAAGAATGCCTTGGCCTTCCAAGGACTTTAGTTTAGATAACATAAAAGTGAAAAGATAATTCATAATTTAAGACTGAGCCTTTGAAGATGGCTCAGCCTCACTTATCTTCTTCTTCCTCTAGGGATCGTCTTTCTCTTCGAGAGGGCCCTCCCCGGCATTTTCTTCTTCTTCTTCGTCAGAGGAGGAAGCACTGGAATAATCATGTAAGTCTCCATCAGCCATGGTGTGAAAAAGAAGGTCTTCGTACTCTACATGAAGCCACAAATCTCCCAGGTTCCTCTTCGGGAACTTCTCATGAAAGAGCAGGACCATGTCTGATTTCACCTTGGCATACATTTCCGCGTGAGTGTTTATTACGTTGTTAGCATAAGCATCGATCTTGGCCTGAATTTTGGCCTCCTGCTCTCTTAACAGAACGACTTTCTCCTCTGCGGCCTTAGACACTGTGTTCTCGAGCGAATTTTTGTCAATCGTCAAGTTGTGAATGATCTGATCCTTGGCTTTTGTCTCTTCTTTCGATGAGGCAAGATCTTTCTCCAATCCGGATAACTTCTCCTGGAGCTCTTTGATAGTATCTTCCGAAGTGGCAACCTTTGTGATCCACCCCTCTTGGCTCTTCTTCAGCTCCTTGTTTTCTCCCTTTAAAATGTCACCATGTTGATTGGCAGTAAGAAGGTCATCAGATAGTCTCTCTTTATCAGACCTGAGCTCTTTGATGGTATCTGCCTGACTTCGAACTTGCTTCTCCAACACAAGCACTGGCTGGACACTACTTAGTATAGAGTGAGCAACAATATCCCTTTCACTTGAAACAGTAAAAGTCTTACCATTAAAAGTAACAGTGTTTGAAGTACTCGGAGGAAGGTAAGACCCAGCAAAATCGTCTATGGGGAGGTTGGCAAAATAGTCACCGAGTCCGTCAAGACCGGTGATATCGACCCCATCAATGCTAAGGTCTCCTCCTCCAACCTCGTCAGTTTAAAAATCACTTGGGATCTCCTCTGCTTGTGTTGGGTCAGTAGGATCAACAGGGGGGAGAGGCTCCGGAGCTCGGAGAGAAAGTTCGTCACCTTTGGAGGTCTTTTTCTTCTTAGCCTCCCTGTCCTTGCTTTCAGCTCCCTGTTTTCGGTCTCTTATGGGAGCCCTTGGGGGTTTTGGGGATTGAACCTCTTCCCTAACACTCTCCCGCTCTACCACTTCTAAGAGAGCAGCATCGATCTGGCTTGGGACTGGCCCCTCCGGATTTGTTGGAACAGCCTCCTCCACCCCAGTAGGGTCAGCTTCACCTATCACCTTCTTGCCTTTCTTCTTCTTTCCTTTGATCTTACTCGGAGCCTTGGCCCGGCCTGGCAGGTAAAGTGACCCGTCCGGTTCGAATGTTCTCTTAAGGACTACATCCGGAGGGGGTGGAGTGGTGAGTTCTTCCCAAGTCAAATCCCTCCGACCAGTAGTGTTCCAGAGGTGGGACCTTGCAAAGTTTCTTGCTGTGAAAGCATCGTGAAACCGGTTCCCCAATTTCTCAGCAGCCCAAGTGTTGATCTTGGTGCAAGTGGTCTGTCCGGACTTTAGGTAGTCATTGAAGTCCTTGGGCAGTTCTGTGAAGAATAAAAAACAAGATCAGTTAGCTTAAGCAAGTTCAATAAAAAAGAGAGTTAAGAATATAAAGTAGGAGCCTTACGATCACTTCTCCATCTGCTGGTGAGAAGGCTTGGATTGACTCCGACTTTGATTTTTCTTCCATTTTCCCAAGCACCACTTACGAACAGGTACTGAGTCCTCCAGTTTCTCTCCGACTCAAGTAGATCATCCACTGCTTTATCATTATCACCCATGTTGAAGTGATAGAAGGGAATGTGAGGGTTCCTGCAGAGATTGGCCACAACAGCAAATTCTTCCATTTGAAGAGGAATCCCGGAGAGCCCGGAGGCCATGATGCAGGCCATAAGTGTGTACCAGGCGTTGGGGCTGAGTTGGCTGGGACAGAGCTTGATAAGATGGAAATATTTAACTATTTCCGGATCCAAGGGGAACCTTAAACCCCAGTTAAAGAGCTCATTAAAGATGACTATTTCACCGAGTTTGCAAACCATTGGGGTTTCGGGGTCTATGGGGATTCTTATCTTCAAATTCTCTGGAATCCCCCACTTCGTACGCATCCGACCCAACTCAGCTGTATGGATGAAAGCGTAGTTAATCTTTTACAAAGCAAGGAGGTACTTAACATTGACCTTGTGGAAACAAGGTCCTACTTTTCCTTCAAGACACTCCGGCAGATCCGGATGCCTTAAGCATAACTTCTCCTTGTTTTTATCCTTTTGAGCAGCAACAGCATTACTGGTCTGTCCGGAAGGTTCAGACTCGAATGGAGCCTCTTCGATAGAATCCTCCATTATCTCCTCCATTATTGAGGAGAGGTTTCCAGTTGTTGTTGTGAGGGGGAGGATTGGAGTCTGTTCGGCCTGACTTCCGGACTCATAAGCTTCAGCACTCTCCTGATTCCTAGCCTCCGGTTGGGGCTCTGATGTAGACATTTCTCTTCGGGGACTTGAGCCAGTGCCCTCCGGACCGGACAGCCTGCCCCTGGGTGCTCTAATGGGAACTTCTGACCCAGTACTACTGTCCTTGGCACCTGATTTCGAAGGGGTGCCCTTAGAAGCCTGTCCTTTGACCAGCCGACCTTTTCTTCGATCAACTAGCTTGTGAGGAGAGGTTTCAGCATCTGACCCTATGGCCAAGAATGGGGAGGGTTTTTTAAAGCTGGTAACTGTTAGACCTGGTTCAACTGCAGGTTCCGACTCTTGAACCAAAGAACTTGAGATGATAGGGGAAAGACTGGTTTGAAACAATCGCTTCGGTTTGACACCCTTTGTGGAGGAAGAACCCTGGTCTGACTCTGCGGCTGAGATTGCTGGTTTATCGATGGGAGAAGTGGGTAAGCCTGCTGCAATGCGCCTTTCCCTTTCGACTTTTTGTGCTTTTTCTAATTCAGATAGGTTGAGCCACCCGCCTTTGATCAGAGCGTTCCTAGCCGTGAACATAAACAACCTAAGTAAGAATTTGTTTTTGAGAGAGAAAGCTTTGAAGATTTGCAGAATGAAAATGAAAGTGATAGTAAAACAGTAGAAAAGTATCTCAATTTATAGTAAATCTCAAATGAAGGGGTTGCTTTTAAGAGAAGGTGGGTGCGAAATTCAAGGTGAAAAACGGCTGAAACAACCGGCCAGAAAGTGACACGTGTCCCATGAACTTTGGCAAAAAACCGTTTAGATTAACAGAACTTTTTCAGTCCGGAAAAATCCCTAACACTATTCGAAAGACCTGTCCGGGTAAAACTGCCACTGACATCGGACTATTTTTCAGGTTTTTGACAAAGGTATTTGAACAAATACCTAAAAAAGGGGCTCCTGATGAGTCTGAATATTGTTACCTCCCCAGACGAGGACAGTTCGGACTAAGATCACCAACCCGGACAGGGCAGTTCGAACACCTCATCCATTGGACTGTTCGAACTAGGACTAAAGTACATAAAAACCTAATCACTTCTTGACTAAGCTGCTTGCTCTCCTACTAAGAGCTCATGGGTCCTTAAACTTGACCCGGGTCCATTAAACATGACCCGAAAGCCCATAAGGCCCAGATGTAAGAGTATAAATACCCAACCACCAACATTAAATGAGGGTAATGAATATTAAATACAACCAGGCTACTTAATTCTCCCTCTACTCTCTACTCAAATATTAAATACTTACAAACTTCCACGAACTCTAAACAAAAATTACAAACTTACCCTCAGATAGAAATAAACCACATCACCTTGTAGTCAGGAAATAGAGGTATCTTGTTGCATTTCAGAAATGCAAACGTCTTCAACTACTCCTCTATGTATATCGCATCGATATGCTCCTCATCAATATTTTCCTGCTCAGGGTCCCAAGTAGCATCCACCCTCTCACTAACAGGTGGTAGATATGTAGTAGTATACGCAGGGGATGGAGCACTGACAGCGGGAGGTGGTGGAGCACTGGTAGCGGGAGGTGGTGGAGCACTGGTACCGGGAGGTGGTGATCGGTGCTTTCTCTACAGCCTTCTCTTTCCTCTTTCCGTGGTTGATTCGACGCAAAGACCGATCAGATCTGATCCTATCCTCCTCCTCCTCCCTAAGACGTCTAGTCTCAGGGTCCTCTGATGAATCTCGTCTGCGCTTAGCATCGCGGACCCTCTCATCCTCGACGGCCCGTACCGTCTTCAGATTCTTCCCCGGGTGTGTCACCCCTGATCCCGGGGGATATGCCTAGACCGAAGAAGACGTCGCTCCTCGACGACATCAGACCTACAATAATACAAAGAAATATACGAAATTAATAACATATGATATAATCCGCAAAATTAAAAAAAAAACTACAATTCGAAATCGAACTTCCAATATAAATACATATAACTCTCATATCGGTTTCCGTAAAAAAAAATTAGAAATCGATTTCTTAAAAAACATCACGAGCGGCACAGACCCCCATACCGAGCGGCACAGACCCCTTGTACCACTCGGTACAGCCCTATACACCGATGGTGCTGCCCTAGGCGCACCACCGGTGTTGCCGGTCGACCATTTTCCAGCCGACAACCGGGCTGGAAAGTGGACCCTAAACCCTAAATTCAAGCCTAATCAACCCTAAAATCTACCCTAAATTTATAAACCCTAAATTCATACCTAAATATACTATTAATCCTAAAATATAACATAAATCTAAGTAAATTAATATGCAAAATTAAATTAGGGAACTTACGTAGTTGGTGGTGGTGGGTTTTTGTTCTTCACCATGATGGAGGAGGAGTAGTGGTGGCTCGCCGGAAAATCTTAGAGAGAGGTGGTAGTGTTTTGAGAGAAGAGAGTTTAGAGAGAAGTGAGAGAAAGTTGTAGGAAAAAAGTGTTGGATGGAAGTTAGTAAAAAAATGACTTATATACCTATAAAAGGGTATTTTTAGAAAACAAAATGGGTATACTTAGATCACCTTTGGCTATACTCAAAATTGGGTATACTTAAACCAGAATTGGGTATATATAACTTGACCCACAAAAAATTTCATAATAAATGTGCACTTGGATTTATGTTATGTCTTTTCACGGTCTATATCAATGTATATTATTATCAATTATGCTATATTATCGCCCCCAAGGGGTAGCCGAGTTGGTTGAGTAAGGTGTGGTTGTGATCAAAGGTCATGAGTTCGAGTCCCTTTGCATACGCTTTCTCGGCTGAGCCTGTCACCTTGTGTGGTTTAACTTCTGGCGTTGGTTTGCAGGCTATCGCGTCAGACTGAGGGTTTACCCTGTGTGCACTCATTGCACTCTGAGTAGCGGCTGCGGGTTCCTTCTGAAAAAAAAATTATGCTATATTATCAGCTATGCTATATTATTACCCCCTTATTCTAAGGTAGATTTGCTGTTGTGTTCAACCCATGTTTAATGAGTTGTGTTTTTTATTGAAGTATCCATTTTCATAAAGTGTGAAGAATTTGTTTCTTGGACTTGAAATATATGGTTCCAGGAATGAACTGTTTCACATGGTCCGGTCCAATACCAAGAGTGACTACAGTGAACCCTGAACAGATAAAAGAGTTGCTAATAAAAAATTATGATCTTAAAAAACAAATGAATAATCTAATGATGAAGTTTCTAGTGTCAGGAATGGATAGTTATGAAGAAGATAAATGGGTCAGGCATAGAAAAATCATCAGTCCCGCATATCACCAAGAAAAACTCAAGGTTCTTACTCTATTTCATCTTTCACGTATATGATTACTTGAATAACCTAGTCTAGAAATGATCGGTCTTTCTTATAGCACACGCTACTTGATTTCTATTAGAATTGTAGCAGTATGATTACCAAACTAGAGACCTTAGTACCCGTTGAAGGATCACGAGAGGTTGATTTATGGTCTTTTTGTTGACGGAAAATATTGAACAACACTTTTAAAACAAAAAAAAAATCATAAAGAATAAAAAACAATATTACAAGACACTTTTACAACTCACACTAGAAGGAAAATATTTTTTCTTTCGCTCAAGAGAGAATTTTTGTCGTTCCTTTTTTCTCACTCTAATTTTTCTCTTTAAGTTCATTCTTGGTGTGTTTTTGTTGTGGTCTAGATGGTGAGAAAGATTAACTATTTATAGAACTATAGTGGAGACAATGATCCACCATCCAATAGCTTATGGATACATAATCACTCAACCACAAGACTACACTCAAGTTGTTTACACACAACATAAAAGAGTTTCTTGCACTCAACCTAAATATGGTCTTACACACAACCTACACTACAAAATACATTATTATTTAATTGTTTCTAGAAGATATTTCTTGATGGGCCTTATTTAAGGGGTTGAACCTTTTAATTGGATCAATTTTATGAACCAACACTCCCCTTTAAACTTGATCCCGTGACCCTTAGTAGTTTCCTTAATCATTTAGAGTCTTCATTTTTCAGAGGCTTGGTAAAAATATCGACAGCTTGATCTTATGTCTTCACATATTTAACTTGTAAATCCTTTCTTAAAATGCACTCCCTTATGTAGTGGTAGAAGACATCGATATTGATGAGTCCGAATTTGAAGTGCTCCCCGGAGGGGTAGTCCAAAATAAATCTCCCCGTAAATTCGGACAGACTCCAAGTATACAATTCGGACAGGACTTTTTAACCGGACAAATGATTTCGAACACTGTAAAATTAAGGCAGTTCGAACTATGACTAAAGTACTAAAAAACCTAAACACTATCTGACTAAGCTACCTGCACATCTGCTTAAAACTTATGGGTCTTTAAACATGACCCGGGTCCATTAAACTTGACCCGAAAGCCCATAAGGGCCCAAATTTCACACTATAAATGCCCAACCACCAGCATTAACTATGGGTAAGAAAAATTAACTACTGCCAGGCTGCTTAATTCTCTCTCCACCTTTGAAACACCCTGAAACACTTTGAAACACCTTTAAACACCACCACACCACCACACCACCGTGAAACA
Organism: Limnanthes douglasii subsp. nivea; assembly: GCA_036936605.1. Taxonomy (NCBI): domain Eukaryota; kingdom Viridiplantae; phylum Streptophyta; class Magnoliopsida; order Brassicales; family Limnanthaceae; genus Limnanthes; species Limnanthes douglasii. The sequence goes on from JAUPFV010000005.1 coordinate 92,989,104, forward strand.
CCCTTACACCGCCTTAAAACTCCACTTGAAATTACCAGCCTACCCTCAGGCTACTTTTATCCACACCAGATATGATTGTTTAGATCATGGAGTACTGGATTTTTGGCTAAGGTGATGGTTGACTTATTATCGACATACACCTTAGTTGGCTTATTTTATGTTAGGTCTATCTCCTTCAATAGATTTCTAAGACAAATTGCATGACTAACACATGTAGTAGCAACAGCATATTCCGCCTCACAAGTGGAGAATGTGACAATCGGTTGTTTTTTTGACATTCATGTGAAGGAAATGTTTCTCATAAAAATACAAATCCAATAGTACTCTTTCAATTGTCTATTTTTTCAAGCCAATCATTATTTATATACCTAATAAGCTTGTAATCAATAGAAATTGAATAGAATAAGCGAAAGTCGATTGCACCTTTCAGATAGAGAATGATTCACTTTGCAGCTATAAAATGGGTTGTTGTTGGAGATTTCATGTAGCGACTAATCAATCCAACTGCATGAAGGATATCCGGTCTCGTGCAAGCTATATAGCGTAGACTTCCCACCAAAATTTTGAATAATGTTGGATCTACACTTTTGTCTTCTTCATGTTTGGATATTTTGACTCCGAACTCCATGGGTGTGCTTATTAGGTTACAGTTCTACATCTTAAACTTCTTAAGTATATCTTTTGCATAGCTTTCTTTTGAGATGAAAATTCCATATTTTTGTTGCTTAACATCAATGCCAAGGTAGTACGCCATGATCCCCAAGTCTATCATCTCGAATTCCATCGTTATTACTTCCTTGAAATTATTGAACATACTTGTGCTGCTTCCGATGAAGATCAAATCTCCCACATAGAGACAGACAATCAAAATATATTCATATTTGATCTAGGTATATATAACATGCTCGTATGGATATTTTTTGAAGCTATTCTCTCAGAAATACTTGTTGATTCTCCTATTCCATGCTCTTGGTGCTTGTTTTATCCCGTAAAGAGCCTTTTTTAGCTTCAATACCTCATCTGCATGACCTTTGATTTCATAGCCTAATGGTTGTTTAATGTAGCCTTCTTCTTCAAGCTCGCTATTTAGAAATGCTGACTTTACATCTATTTGTTGTATCTTCCACTTATTTTGAGCTGCCAAAGAAATTATTTATCTAATAGTTTATAATTGGGAAACGGGGGCGAATAACTCATCATAGTCAAATCCCATATTTTGACTATATACTTTTGCACCAAGCCTTGCTTTATATTTTTCAGTCTTCCCCTTTACAGTTTTTTGTTTTTTATAACCATCTGGCGCTTATTGTCTTGTAATATTTGGGAAATGACGTGAGTTTTGTGTCATTCTTCTCAATGGAATTAAATTTGTTCGTTCATCGTGTTTATCCATTTTCTTTTCTTTTGTAGCTTCTTAAAATGTCAATAGTTCATAATTGGCAAAGAGACAAAATAGTGTAAGGTTATCCATTGGTTCCACAACTCTTTCACTTTAACTACCATTTGATGATAATGAAGGTGGTGAGTCTCAATGAGTAGTTGATCTCGGTGAAGCATATGGGGTTGCGACCTCGTTAGGTTGCTCATTCGGTGTTTGCTCATCTTCTTCAATTGAAGGGAATAATGTGAATTCATTTGTACGAGAGCTAAACTCATATTGGCCTTCTTCATAAATTTTAACGTCTTGATTTATCATAACCTTCTTATTGTTTGGGTTGTATAGCTTGTAACCTTTGGAACTTGAGTCGTAACCGATTAAGATAAAACTCTTGCTTTTATCATCCAGTTTGGTTCGTTGTCCATCTGGTACACGAACATGAGCTACGCTTCCAAATACTCTCACGTTGGGCTTTCTCCCACTCCATGCTTCTTGTGGTGTTTCCCCCCAAAACGTTCTTGTTGGAGATCGGTTGAACAAGTAGACCGCACATGCCACTGCTTCCGCCCAAAATCCCATAGGCAGTTTGTTTCTTTTGAGCATGCTCTGCGCCATATCAAGGATTGTTCTATTCTTTTTTTCTGCCACCGTTAGAGGATTTGGGAACTGTCAAGTGGCGATGAATTCCATGCGGTTCACAAAACTCTTGGAATTCAATGGATGTGAACTCTTCTCCTCGGTCAGATCTCATGGCTTTTAATCTTATTTATGTTCTTTTTTTCCACAACTACTTTGAACTTTTTATATATTCCAAAAACTTTGGATTTCTGTTTCAAGAAATATACCCAGGTTTTTCTTGAAAAGTAAATAATAAAGAGAAGGAAGGAGTTACTTTTACCTAGAGAGCTCGACTTGATTTGACCACACATCAGTATGAATAAGCTTGGGAGGTTTCTTGGCTCTAGATTTTGACTCATTCGAAAAGGTTTTTCTGAATTTCTTCCCACATAAACATCTTTCACATAGTTAGTCAGGATGATTGATATACAATAATCCTCTTAGAATTTCCTTCTTGGATAATAACTCTAAATTTGTAAAGTTTAGATGCCCAAATCGAACATGTCATAGACACGATGAATCTTTGTAACAAGATTTAAGACACTTTGCAACATCATTTTGATTCAAAAGAAACATTATATTATTTGACATTTGAACTTTAGCAATTAAATCTCCTTTATCATATCGAATAAAAAGACTATAATTTTTTATGTGAATATCATAGCCATTTTCTTGGAGTTAATCCATTCTCAAGATGTTGTTTTCATGCTAGGTACGTAATAGACATTTGAAATTATTTGGTGACTATCATCTTTTGCACGAATAAGAATTTTATATTTCCTTTCACTGATATTTTGTTATCATATCCAAAAGAGACATTTTCACTCACTGCTTCATTAAGCTCTACGAGCATGCTTCTTTTCCCACACATATGGTTGCTTACGTCGGTGTCAAGATACCAAATGTTCTCTTGACCTTCATTGGTGTTTTTGTATGTTAGTAGTAACATATATTTTCCTCCATATTTTCCTCCATATAGTTGGCCCTCTCATCAACTCTATTGTTGGGGCCTATGCATTCTAAAGCATAATGTCCAAACTTTTGACATGTATAGCATTGGATTTGAGATTTATTATACCTTAAGTTTGGATTTATTCTTTCACGATCTCGTGTTGATCTTTCTCGTTTCTCATAGTTGTAGTTGGAATTATTGTTATTGTAATTCCAACCATGTCCACGACCATGATAACCATCTCGTCTGCGGCTTCTACCTCTGTCTCAACCATATTTTTTTCTATCATTCCCTTGATTTGCATGCATATCATTGAGTTTTACTTTGAAGAGTTGTTCAGTGATCTTTTGCTTGTTATTGTGCTTTTTTATAGGCTTATAATAAGCCTTGGAGTTCTTCAATAATCATTTCATCCAAGTCTTTATTTTCTTCAAGTGTCACGACGATATGCTTAAATTTAGGATCCAACTAATGTAGTATTTTTTTCTATTACTCTCACATCTTCTAACTTCTCACCATTTCTTTTTAAATGATTAGAAACGGTTACTACTCTTGATAAATATTCTGAAATAGACTTAGATTCTTTCATGTGTAAGGATTCAAATTCACCTCTTACCGTTTGGAGACGTACCTTTTTCACCTTTTCGACTCCTTTGTAGAAGATTTGTAATTTCTCCCGCTTGGCATAAAATATGGTTGAAAATTTTCGAAGCCATCATCATCTAATGTTTGATAGATTAGGAAGAAAGCATTTTTATCTCTATTTCTTGAATCATTCAAAGTTGTTTTCTTCTCTTGAGTAAGGATTGTTTCATCTTTGGGTTCATCAAACCCTTTTTCTACGACATCCCACACATCATGTGCTCCAAGGAGAGCCTTCATCTTGATATTCAATTTTTTGTAGTTGTTATTGTTGAGTGTTGGAACTTGGAAGGATGATACACCGTTTTCTAAATATCTTAATATGTTGAAGATTTAAAAATAAATTTTGGGAAAGAGCTTGCGACTCTGATACCACTTTGTTGGGAAAAAATATATTAAACAACACTCTTTTAAAACAAACAAACAACTTTCGTAAAGATTGAAAATGAAGAAATGTTACAAGACACTCTTACAACTCATAGTATAAGATAAATATATTTTTTTTCACTCCAAAGAGCATTTTTGTCTCTCTTTTTCTCACTCTAATTTTTCTCTCTAAGTTTTTTCTTGGTGTGTTTTGGTTGTTGTCTAGATAGTGAGAGAGCTCCACTATTCATATATTATAGTTGAGACAATGATCCACCACCCAAGAACTTATGGATATATAAGCACTCAACCACAAGTTTGCACTCAAGATAAAAGACTTTTTTACACTCAACATAAAAGGGTTTCTTGCATTCAACATACAACCTCCACTACAAAATAAATTAATATTTAATTGTTCTAGAAGATGCTTTATTTATGGGTCTTATTGAGTGGGTTGACCTTTTAATTGGATCAAGTTTATCATCCAAAACTTTTCTCGTCAGTTCAACGGGCAATGTTATATCGCGAACAACGTCTGGTAGTTGCTACGAAGAAGGAAGCAAAATCTTTATACTCTTACAGGTACAAACCAAACTTATAATCCAAGCATTACAAAAAATATACATTCCTGGATAGAGGTAAGTTCGATCTTTTAATATATATGTGACGTTCAAAAGATCTCCATACAACCGTGTTGTATAAAAAATAATCATAAAGAGGCATACTTTATTTTTTTATATCTCTTTATTGTTAACCAAAACTACTACATATGGGTTTTTACCAACCAAGCTGAACAAGAAGATGAAGAAATTAGATGGTATAATTCGAGGTTTGCTAAAAGGGATTATAAATAAAAGAGAGAATGAGATAAAAACACAACAAATTGTTGCCAAAATGACTTATTAAGCATACTTTTGGAATCAAACTTAAGAAAATTCAAGAACATAGGAATAATAAAATCCTTTCTATGAGCTTGGAAGATGTAGTGGAATAATGTAAACTATTTTACTTTGTTGGCAAAAAAACTACTTATGTATTGCTCGTTTGGACGATTATCTTATTTATTTTGTTGGCCAAGAAATTACTTATGTATTGATCGTTTGGGCGAGTATCTTATTTTACTTTCCTGGCCAATGAACTACTTTTGTATTGCTTGTCCGAACAATTATATTGATTTTAATTCTAAGCATGGCTTAATGTGTAATCAAGACCTGGGTTTTTTTAACTTCAAGGTACAACTAGTGGAATTCTTTAATATGTTCATTTTATTCGTGACATATAAAATATACAGAAAGATATAGTTCAGTAGATGAGTAATGTACAGCTACCATTTAACTTTGGGTGCTTCATTGTCTTATAATGTTTCTTTTATCCGAGTTAATGTGTAATCTCATTTCTGTAAGCTAATATATTAGCATTTTCTTGTAATATTTTTGAATTCATCCCAATAAAAGGTTTTAAATCTGAGTTGTTATGGAAATAACATTTGTTTGTAATGTTTTTAGCCATATTATTGCATATAAAGTGGCTATTGGAGTTGAATTTTAAGAAAGAATAAAGGTTCCAAATACTATTATGTATATGTATGTTTGTTTATTATGTTGTAGCATAAATATAGAAAAATAGACAAACATTAGATTTTGTGCTTTGTACAGTTGTTTGATGTCTTGTCTTTTTTAATACTGGTACTTAACAATATTAATTTTTTTAATACTGCTCATACTGCTAATTAACAATATTAAATTATTAACAGTATTAATTTAATTTTTAACAATTTTAAGAATTTTTTTTGAAAGATATCATTTACACCACTTGTTTGATTTCTCTCATAAAAATAAACACAATAGTAGTTTCGGTTTTCTTTTTGAAATTATAATTTAAAATATATAGACTTTTAAAAAAGGATAAAAAATCGATTTTGGTTAGAAATTAAGTACAATATTATGAAGAATGGGGTATTGGAGTGTACAATATTACGAAGAATGGGTATTATAGTGTTTTCATAAGTGTATGGTACTAAATATTGATAATGATATTATTTGGTATCAAATACTGAATTTGAACTAATGTTGGTATTTATATGAAAGTCACCAATATATTTCTTATTTAATTTCTTATTTAAATTTTAGTAAATTATATACTTAAATATCCAAATTTATTAACAAAGTTGATTTATTCTTATACAATTGGAATTAGTCCAATCCAATTATCTCACTCATAAAAAAAGTAAGAGCTAAATCAATTATATTAAAAAATACGAAAAAAAGATAGTGCTTCCGCACGAAAACATGTACAATTTTGCACAATTATGAAATTAATGTGACATGATATATGTAATTATTAACAAATATCGTATATTTATGATTGTTCTTATTTATATTCATATAAACATGAAATAACAATATATTTTTTAGATCTTGGTGATAATATTATACTCTCTATCAACAAAACTTGGATAAAGTTGAACCAAAATATCTTATTTCAAAATAAAATTGAGGAGGAAGTGAGATTTATTTTAACTCCAGCGTTTAAAAATTTCTTTTAATCGGTAAAGATGCATGTACTTGATGTCATGTCCAAAAAAGGATCCAAGTCCTATTATTCATGCTAAATGATGATTTAACATAGACTCTACGTCTTTGAACCAAGCCAATTTTGGAATCGCGTTGTGATAATAAAACCAATCAGCTAGAAATATTAAGGCTAATAAAAGAAAATAACAAAAGAGGTCATTATTTTTCACGTTCTTGAAGAAAGATTATTCAATTAGATAATAAAAGAAAATAAGAAACAAGGAAACATTTTGTTTGGTGTTTTCTATTATCTTTTTTATATGTTAATCATTTGCAAGTTTTTGAACTTTGATTAAACCTATTGAAGAATAAAAAGAGAAAAAATAGTGAAAGAAGGCTTTAAGTCTTCCAACCACTGGATACAGTGGCTACGACTATTTTAGGTTTTAATTAAGAAACTCGAGGACCTAAGCCTTCTAATTATAGTCTTTACAAATTTAAGTCAAAAATAATAAAACCTAACATTTTTATTATATCGTGATCGGGGACCATACCCGAATTATTACTTCAGGCTTAAGTGTTGAAATTTGGGTCATATTCTGTACAGTGCCCAACTGGTTACCATACTTGGATCGGTAACATATTTTCACCCATAGGTCCAATTGAATTAATTATCTAATTAACTCGATTAATTTTTGTTTGTACTATCTTAAGAAAAATGACCGAATATGTATATTTAGCATGTCGGTCCAAATTATTCTCACTCCATAAATATATCCAAAAATCTCCCACTTGGACCGCCATATGTTGCTCAAGAATACATATTCACTTCTAGTGGGATCCCTGAATGCATTGTCATTGGAAAAGCCCGTACATGACTGATAACAATAAAGGAATAAATACCTCTTTCTTGTAATGTGAGTAATATGATGCAACAATAATCACATTACTACTATCAATTAATTACTTGAGCCAAGTATGAAGTGTAACCTAAGATTAATATGGCTTGTAATCTTACATATTTACTCTTAAATGGTTCCTACCTTTGGAGATCCAATACAATACATATATCAATAAATATTTCTAAGAATATATATATATATATATATTAATAAACCTTAATGTGCACAATACTATAAAATATAACATCATATCCTATTACAAACTCTCTCATTGAAATTAACAACCCCACTAAATCAACTACACTCATACTGACGGTGTGTCCCTGGAAAAATTTAGGCAAAACTACCTTTGTTAGAGGATCTGCTATCATGAACTTTGTACTGATGTGCTTTATACTTACCTAACCCATATGTACTCTTACCTATATATATATATATGTGTGTGTGTGTGTGTGTATTTGGATATAGACGAGCTCATGTTGTTGTTAGAGTAATGTATTGAAGAGTTATTGTCGCAATATAAACTCATACGACCTTATATATCATGTACATTGCGCAATCCGGTAACAAAATTCTGCAGCCACAACACCTGGTTTGGTGCCTCAAAGCATGTAACAAAGTTTCCTGCAATAGTTGATGATGCAGTAAGTGTTTGCTTCACACTTTTCCATGATATTGCACATCTTGCCAATAAGTATATGTTTCTTGATGTGATCTTTAGTATGTCTACGCATTCACCAATATCTGAGTCATAATATCCACCGATCTCCAGTTTATTGTACTTCTCATATGTCAACATGTGCCCATTCGTTTCTTGTTGATACCAGAACACCCTTTTAACTACTTTCCAGTGATCCGTGCATGGGTTACTAACATATATCCCCAATATGTTTAGAACAAATGAAATATCATACCTAATAAAAACTTGAGCATACATTAAATTCCCAACTTCCAAAACATAAGAGAGCATTTTGCATTGCTTCATTCTCAATTGTTTTCTTAGGACATTGGCCCAGATTAAGTTTAACACATTTTGTTATATGGTTACTTATGGGTTTACAATATACCAATCTGTAATGTTGTAACACACTTTAAATATATGATTTTTTATGATAATCCAAGAATACCACGGGAGAGATCATGATGTATCTGAATTTCTAATATAAAACTAGCATCACCAAGATCTTTCATATCAAACTTGTGTGATAAAAATCTATTTGTTGTGTGTAACAATTCCTTATTGTTCGAGGCAAACAATATGTAATCCACATATAATATAAGAAATATGAAATTACATCAGTGAACTTGTGATACACACCATCTTCAACCGCGTTGATCTCAAAGTCATAACTGACTATCACCTAAATGAATTTATGATATCGTTGACGAGAAGCCTGTTTGAGCCTATAGATGGATTTTCTAAGCCTGCAAACCAGATCATTTGAGTTGTTCTAGTTGCACTGTATAGATCATTTCCACAATACCATCATTAATAAAAACGGTCTTAAGATCCATCTAATGGAGCTTAAAGTCAAAATATGTAAGTAATGCCAGGATTGTTCTAAAAGAATCATTTATCACTACTAGAACGAAGGTTTCTTTAAAATCGACCACTTCACCCTAAGTATAACCTTTTGCTATAAGACGTACTTTATGTTTTCCATATTACCCAGGGAACCACGTTTGTTTTTGTAAGCTTACTTGCAACCAATTTTCTTTTTTCCTTCAAGTAATGGGACAAGGTCATATTCCACATTGTTCAGTATCAATTTATAATCTTCATAGCGTCAATCCACTTCCAAGAGTCAAAGCTTTCCATGGATTGTTTTTAGGATGAGGTATAATCTATAAATCCAGTACATAATTCATTATGCTCCTGAAGATATATTATAAATTATGCACATATATTACTCTTTCTTTTCTCTCGTGGACCGTCTTAAAAGTACAATTTCCTCTTGTTGTGCTTCTTGAGAAGGTAGAGTTTGATCATTATGAATGATTTCATTTTCATCTTTTTGTGGAATATTACCTTGAAGTTTATCTTGTTCTACATGGACTATATTTGTATCCTGGTTAGAACCCTCAAGTCGAACACTAGTGTTAATTTGAGGACTACAATATTCTAACGGGATCAAAATGACCGACATTATAACCCAATCTTCTGTACCTGAGTATCCCCATTAAAACCTTCATAAATCTCTAAATATTCTTCCGCAAAATCTACATAGATTCCCTTATTATTCCCCTAAACTCGACAGAATCTTCAAATTTTTTCGTTCCAATTTCAAATATTTTACCACTGAGAGAATCATAAAACTCAAACCCCATTGAATGTTTGGAATAACCTATGCAAAAGTAGTTACCTATTTTTAGGTCTAGTTTCTTTTCCTCAAGTTTGTAAGGTCTTGCTTCAGCTAGACAATCTTACGCATGCAAATGATTTAAATTCGTTCTACACCCATTCCAAATCTCATATAGAGTCCTAACAGTTTCCTTAGTGGGTACTATGTTGGGTATGTAAGAGATACATTTGATGGCTTCCAACCTTCCCTAAAGAGATAGTGGTAAATATGAGTGACTTATCAAACTTTTGATCATATATTTTAGTGTTCAATTCCGCCTCTCATATACAATATTCATGCATGGTAAACCCGATATTGTGTATTAAAAGACTATGCCGCACTCCTCTATGTATTTATCAGAGTTCTTGATGTTATTCACTCGATTGGACATATCGGTCATAGAATTCACCACCACTGTCATATATAGCGGTCTTAATGCTTTTACCGAGTTGTTTTTCAACTTTGGTCTAAAAATCTTTGAACTTGTCAAAGGTCTCAGAATTTTAATGAAGAAGATAGAGGTGTCCAAAACGAGAGAAATCGTCAGTGAATGATATTAAGTACTGTTGCTTGTTCCAAAATTCCTGTAGAAATGGTCAATAGATGTCGGTATGTAACAACTCTGAGACTTCCGTCGCTATATATGCCCTAACCCGTTTAGTTTTAGTTTGTTTCCTTTTGATACACTCGATGCATGTATCGAAGCCAGAGTAATCAGGGGGAACCAATAGATCTTCAACTACAAGATTATGCATCCTAACTTTGGATATATGATCTAACCGTTTGTGCTACAGTCTAGAGGATCTTTGAGATTTGTTGTTGTTTGTTATATGTTTTACAGTAATAGTAATATTGTGATTATCAATAGTATGAATAGCCTTGCAAGTCCAAAATTGGAAAAAAAACTAAGTTTCTTCGAAAAAATAGGACATACATTACATTCTCAAGAAATAAAACATATCAAGTAGAAAGTTAAAGGTTTGGAAATTTCTTTCTCACTATCAAAATATCTTAGGCCAAACAATATCCACTTCCAAATTTGAATTGATAACTCTTAAAAACATAGATAACACAAGGTGTACTAACTGGTTTGGCATCACCCATGTTAAATCTCTTCAAAACACGATCGATGTACTATGACTCAGATAACTACAAAATTATCTCTTGTGATTTGCATTTCAAGGATCTTCTTCGTCAGACCCAAGTACTTCATGTCAAATTATTTTGACAATTGTTGCTTCAATATTCTAATATCATTTATATATGAACCTGCTATTAACATATCATCAACATAAAGTAGCAAAATAATATAACTCAACTTACTTCTTTTAAAATAGCAACAATGGTCCGCATTACACTTCTGGTATCTCTCTTTGCGCATAAAACCATCAAATTTCTTGTACCACTGTCTTGGAGCCTGTTTTAGACCATATAAACTTTTCTTAAGTCTGCATACCGTATTTTCTTTCTCTTCTTATAAGAAACCTTCTTGTTGATACATGTATATCTCCTCATCCAAGCCCTCGTGAAGAAATGCATTCTTCACATCTAATTGTTCAAGACAAAGGTCTTTAATGACAACAATACTCAACATTAATCTAATAGTATTGAGCTTCACAATAGGAGAAAAATATCGGTGTAATCAATTTATTCCTTTTATTGGAACTCTTTGACAATTACTCGGGATTTATATCTCTTAGAGCCATCATGCTTGTCTTTTAGCCGATACTGTTACGGGACTAACAAGTTCTACCATAGTAAAGTCTTTAGCTTTTTAGCCAAAAAATAGATAAGGCAAAAAAGGATCCTCTTATTCATCGATAGGTTCTCCCTATTTATAATGCAGTGAGTTAGTGGGCAGTTACACTTGTTTACACTTAATGCTCCACTAACTCACTAATGTCACTATTCCTGTAATTTCGAAACAACTACTTAAAACGGTTTGACTTAAGAGTCAAAATGTGTGTTATACAATAAATAAGGAAAACACCTTGTATGTATTGCGCTTTTATTCGAGCTGGTCTATTCCTTGAGCGCGATCAGATCTATTCTGGTGTGCAGAGCTCGAGCTCCCTGATTATGTGATCAACTAATCTTCTCTGCGTTCGTACTCAGTCTTGGTCTGTTCATCGCATCCTTATTCTGCTCGATCAATTTGTTGTTCCAAGTATTTCCGAACTCATTTTTTATTTCTCTTTGAGGTTGTCGATTGCGTGGAGCTCGTCCCCTGACTCCTTGTTTCTTTACTCTTTAGCCCAAACAAATGGTATATCTTTCTTGCTCATGCTCGTGCTCACTCGGGGAAATATCCCCTTATTAGGGCTCCCCCTAGTTTAGAGGTTTATTAATTTTTAGAAAAAGATTAGTAAAAGAAAAAATAGAAATATTTTAATCTTCTCGCTCCGTTCTTGGTGGAGAATAAATTATCAGTTGCAACCAAAACACCTTCTGTTGTATTTTTCATCGCCAATCAGGTACACAACTTCTTAACACCTATTGTTATTTCAATTATGCATATCGTATGACCCTAGATTTTGGAATGCAACTTCTTTGAGTAGGTTATTCCCCCAATACAAATATATTTCCTTCGTCGAATCGATCGCCCTTGCCTGCTATAAACATGTTGATTCGCATCCTTAACTCATGTCAATTTAAGTAAAAGTTATGGCACCAAAAAGGGCGACGAAGATGAAAGTAGACAAAACCGTGGAGCCTATATATGAGGAAGACAGTGCTTTATAGAACTATTTTTCGCAAATAGCCCCTAAATACACTTATTTAGATGATAATGGACTTATCACCCTCAGGAACATATGTGGGATTCCTAAGGATGTAATCATAAGAGCACCCAGTATAAGCGAGCACCCCTATCAAACCCAAGAGACAGAGATATGTCTCTTTACTACTCTGTTTGATTGGGGGTTGAAATTGCCACTTCCCGAATTAATTCGCGAATATTTTAACATACTCGGCATTTGCCCTACTCAACTTTCAGCAAACATGTGGAGGCTATTACTTAGATTAGTTCTGAGCTCGTGTCTGCTTAGGACTGATGTATGCTTGGTAGACTTGCTGTTAGCCACTGACGTTACCAAAATGTCTAAGACCCCTTTCTTTTATACCCACTTCAAAGGGATGAAGAAAATTTTCGAGCTCCCCACCTCTGATAGGAATTGGAAAAATTCTTTCGTTTTTACGTCTGGAAATTGGGAGCATAAAACTCCTACTTTGAACCTTCAATTAGAAAGGAAATGGAAAATAAAATGTAAGTGTTAATAGGACTATCTAAAACACATGATTTGGAAGAAACTCTGTTAACAATAGCTGGTAAATCTTGATTTGTGCAAGTGAATTAGCTAATCAAAGCTTGTGGAAGGAAGGGAAAGCTAAAGATTATGTAAACCATTTGATTAGAGTTGGAAATTTGGCATGCGAGGCGTGGCAGCGGGATCCCAAACAGTTATTTACGCGCTACAATTATTTGAAGTCAGGCTTGTGATCAATCTCGTAGTTGAACATCACAACAGACGGTAAAGTTTCCATGGCTGATGGGTCAGAAGCTACCATGGATCGTATTAGGGCGCTAATGGAGAAAAGATACCGGGAGAATAACAACATCGGTGTCCTGATCAACCGTGCGAACAGGGAAATAATGTCGTGAGAAACAAAAGGAAAGAAGTCGAGCAAGCTGAAAAAGAAGCATCTAAGGTGCCAGAAGCTACTCAAACTAGCAAGGTGCGAGTAGAAAGAGAAGAAGATGAGTAAGACACTAACTCGGGCTCGTTGGTTAAGCCCTGGAATAAAAAAAACAAAAACTGATTAAAGACATTGTTCCTCTCAATGTGAGGAAATTTCAACTTAGAGATGATGATGGTGACATCACTGGAGCTATCTCTGGTGGACAATCTTGTCCTCTAGCTCAACCTTCTCCAAAACAAGGCGAGGAACAGAATCCAAATATTGTGGAGGAGGTTATTGACTTGTTGGGGGTGATGAGGAGAAAAAAGGCGAGCGACAAAAGAAAAAGGTTATCCCCCCGAGCTTGCTGAAAGGATGAAACGGTGGGTGTACAATTCCAACATGGGAGATGGTACTGCGCCACAAACATTAGAGACCACAGAGAAAAGTAAGGGTGAGAATAAGTGAGGTGGGCCTAGTTAACAGAAGGTACCTGTGGAAGAGATGTTGCCCAAACAAATCATCATACCACGCTCTTATTCATTTATGTTTGAGCAGCTCCGCCAGATTCTTGACTTGTTGTATTATGACAAGATGTCGGTCCCTGATAGCTTACAACGACAAGTGGAACTGACAATCGAGGTAAAACTCTCCCTTATTTGGTTGTGTCTAATTAAAAAGTAGTAATGTAATTCTAACTTGCTGGTGGTGCACAACTTCATCACAACTCCGTCATGCTGGGCTATCGAAACATGTCTCCCATTGATTTAGAATTTATGGAGAAGTGGAGACCAGAGGCCATGGTCTTTGGTTCAGCCAACAACAGCGTTGCAGAGGTCATTCGCTTGAAGCATGCTTACACCTCAGCCAAAACAACTAAACATGAAGCCATTGATGCAAATGCCAAACTGGAGAAGACGATGGGAACCTTACAAGAAGCTCTGAGATGCAGCGATGAGAGGTGGAAAATCACAGCTGACAATCATAAGATTGTACTAAAACAAAATGAGAACCTGCTGAAGAGAAACGATGAGCTGCATGTTCAGAGCTCGAACTTGATAGATAGGATTCTGAGTCAAGCGAAAAGGGTGGAAGAGCAGGCGGAGCAGATAGTGACTCTGACTTATGATATTACTAAGTTGACTGCCCAACTGGAGGAAGAACGTGCACAGCTCGAGCGAGAGCGACATCAGTGGAAGACGGACGTAGAAGTAGCTGTGGTAGAAAGGGAGACCCAGGTGTTCACTGTGGTTTCAGAGATGATAGCTAAAGAAAATAGGAAAGCTATAGCTGAACTGATTGCCTTGAATCCTAGGTTAAACCTGGGATCTTTGGAATCTCTGGTTCAACGCTCTGCACCACCCCAAAATGAAAGTTTTCCACCTGCGCCAATCATCGAAGTTGATACGAATGTAGTAGCTGATGGTACTTCTTTAGAACAGATAAAATTTCTCCCTTCCATAAGTGCTGATTAACAATAATATTTACTTTTTTGTTTGTGTTATTTCGTTGTATGCTATGTATACAAAGACTTTGTTTTGACTGTAATATTTTGAAAACGAACTGAATTCAGTTATGACTTATCTTATGCCAATGGATTACTGTCATGAATACTTGTGGAGAGAGTGCGTGGTATGTGTTTGTTGTACCGCATGAAGATCCTTACAATCCCGAGCTCAGTAAGGCTCATTGCAAAGCTTAGACAATATCTTCCATAATAGCTTGTTCGCGGCGAGGTCATGCAGACCCTATTGCGTAATATGTTTTAGACTTGGTCTTTTACCAGTTCACGAATGGACCCAATACAAAGTATAGGCACAGTATGGTCATTACGTAGCCCGTAGGCGTGACCAATTAGCTCATTCGTGTTTATAGACACTTAGTCTGGACTCAGTATGGTCCCTTGCGTAGCCAAGAGTGTCATTAACTCGTTCGCTAATTGTAAGGATAAAGCTTGCAACAAACACATAGTGGCGAAAGCATAAATTATATTGAAAAAGCAAATCACTGTTCTAAGAGGCCTCATTAAAAAATCTCCCCGCGCCATCAGGGAGGAAAAAGTGCGCATTAGTATATTCTAAACATTCTGGCGATACAACTTTAGGTGATTGACATTCCAAGGGTGTTTGAGTGCTTGGCCATTTTGATCTGCCAATTTATACGCGCCATAGTGCCCTGTAGAGATAATCGTGTACGGGCCTTCCCAATTTCGTCCCAGCTTGCCACTTGTTCCACTGTTGGATCCTTGAAAAATAATTTTTAAGACTAAGTCGCCCTCCTTAAAAGAGCGCGGCTTTAACTGATCATTAAAGCGTCCTCTCATCAAGATTCTATAGTGCTCTGCTCGTACCCTTGCTTGGTATTGTCGTTCATCCAAGAGGTCCAAGCAGGTTGATCTGGCTATTAGGTTTGCCTCTTCTTCATAATGTTCGATTTTGTGGCTTGGTACTATGATCTCTGCTGGAATGACCGTTTCTGCACCGTATACCAATGCAAATGGTGTATCTCTTGTTGTTGAACGTGGGGTGGTTCGATACGCTCATAATACCTCTGCCAACTTATCCGGCCACTTGCCTTTGGCGCCTTCCAACCTTTTCTTGAGTCCTTCGAGTAGTGACCTGTTAGTTACCTCAACTTGGTTGTTTTCCTCGGGATAATAAGGGGTGGAGAAGTGCTAGAGAATCCCATATCGTTTGCAAAAGTTGGTAAGTATTAAATTTTGGAATTACGGGCCGTTATCCGTCATTAAAATCCGTGGAATTCCATATCGGGTTAGAATTTGATTATGAATTATATCACATACCTCATGCGCTCGTGTTTAGAATAGGGCTTTGGTCTCGACCCATTTGGAAAAATAATCTACCGCGACGATAAGGAATTGCCTTTTGCCTGTGACCATTAGTAAAGGACCCACCAGATCTATTCCCCACTTATCAAACGGGCATGGAACAGGAATGTTCTGCATAGGTTCACTGGGTCTATGTTGTGTGTTCGCATACTCTTGGCACTTGTGACATTGTAGTACGAGATTTTACGCATCGACTACTAGCCCGGGCCAATAATACCCAGCTAAGAGGAACCGACGAATTAGCGTTCGGTGGCCACAATGAGCCCCTGCTTCCCCTGAATGTAAATCAACTAATAACAAATTGGATTCCGCGCGATCAATACATCAGAGCAAAGGTCAGGTCAAAATCTCCCTATACAGGATGTTGTCAAGAACACAAAACTTGGTTGGCTTGATTTGCAGTGCTCGTGCCTTATTTTTATTTGCTGGCAATTTATCATAACTCAAGTATTACAAGTATGAAGTTCTCTAATTGACAACGTGTGCAATTGAATTGACGGTTGCTATTGTTGGTATGAGTTCTGTCATGGGGAGTTGTTGGAGTAAAACTGTAGGATGCTCTCCTAAAGCTGCAGTCTTGGCCAAAATATTGGTTGTTGAGTTATATTTTCGTGGGATCTGCTCATATAGCACACAGGCGAATTTAGATTCATATTACTTCAGTATAACAAGGTATTTTTTAATTCCTTCCTGTCTTGCATCGTAGGTACCATGCGCATGATTAACCACCAACTGAGAGTCAGACTTGATCCTAATATTTTGAGCTCCACATATCAAGGCCAATTTCATGCCACAGAGAGCAGCTTCATACTCAGTTATGTTGTTTGTTACCGAGAAATTAAAACGTACCGCCTGTTTGATCTCCTCACCACTTGGGAATAGTAGGATAACTCCTGCTCCTCCGCCCGACGTGAAAGATGCGCCATCAACCTCAATAATCCATTGGTCTGACCTAGTCGTTCCTTGGTTCACTGTGTCATTAAGTTGATCTCTGAAAGAGGTGACATCTGCAAGGAAATCGACGACTGCTTGCCCTTTAATAGCTAGATGCGGCTTAAAATGAATGTCATACTTGCCAAGTTCGATGCTCTATTTAGTGAGCCTACCGGAAACATCTGGCTTCTATGGTACCATTCACAAAGGAAAAGCTGTCTGCACTGTAATTACATACTCTTGGAAATATGGTCACAGTCGCCGAGCTGCAATAGTTAAAATCAGAGCAAGTTTTTCGAGGTTCAAGTACCTTGTTTCCGCATCTGTTAGTGTCTTGCTCGTGTAATATATTGGGCGTTTTAATCCATTATGATCACGTACGAGAGCCGAGCTTACAACAAATGGTGATACTGCAAAGTAGATAAACAGGGGCCCATCGGGGACAAGTGGAGACATAATCTCTGGAGAGGTGAGATATTGTTTAAGCTAGACAAAAGCTTTGTTACACTGTCTTGTCCGACGCGTGGGAGATAAACCTTGAGAGAGCTGATAACCTTCATGTAAGACATTGAAATTCCTTGATATTCTTTGGGGGTTCCATTTACAGAATTTTATTTAATTGGACGGGGTCGGCTTCAATACCTCGCTGACTTACAACATAACCCAAAGACTTTCCTTTGGCAACACCAAAAGAGCACTTGTCCGGTTTGAGCTTTAGGTTAAACTGTTGTAACAAATCAAAAACCATTTGCAATGTTTCTAAATGTTGCGCCTCCTCATGATTTTTAACAATCATGTCCTTAATGTGTTCCTCTAAATGGCGCCCCAGATGATCTTGGAAGATGTGATTTATCAGTAGTTGATATGTCGAACCCACAGTTTTCAACCTGAAAGGCATGACCGTGTAGCAATAGAGACCTCTTTCGGTTTGAAAGGTTGTGTGCTCCTGTTCGGATGGGTGGAGACGAATCTGGTTATACCCAACTAGAGGCTGAATCGACTAACTGATCGATACGTGGTAATGAGAAAGCATCCTTAGGGCATGCCTGATTTAGATCGGTGAAATCCACACATTCTCCATTGACCACTCTTCTTTTTTTCTAAAACAGGGTTGACTATCCAGACCGGATATCTTGCGATGTGCCCCAAACGACTTAACTTGGTCACCTCAACTAATATAGCTTACTGTTTTTCTGCTGAAAAGGACCTGCGCTTTTGACGTACTGGCTTGGCGCACGGGTTGATAGATAATTCGTGACTTATAATTGAAGGGCTTACCCGTGAGACATCAGTTTCCTCCCAAGAAAAAATATCTCAATTCTTTGCTAATAAAGCCATCAAACGTACCTTTGAGTCTTGAGACGATTCCTTCCCTAATCAAAGCATTCGACCGTCAGCTATGATCGTGTCTTCGATTGTAGTATCCATGCCAATTGGGTCGTCATTTTCACGTGGTTCATCCACTGGGTCCGGTGAGGTAAGATCCAGTTTTTCTGGTTTGGGATCCCTCTCGCCGTTTAATTGTTATCGGAGGGGTTTGGATGGGTCCGACGCGATCGCATAGCATATTCGCGCGGTTCTCTGGTTCTCTCGTATTATTCCCACCAAACTACCCACTGGATATTTGATACATTATCGGAATATGCATGGCACCGCCTCCATCCTATGCAGCCATGGTCTTTCGATTATAGTGTGGTAAGGGCTTGGTGTATCGGAGATTATAAACAGCGTCTTTAGTTCCTTATTCGTGGCTCCATGGCCAACTGTTACCAGTAACTTCACCTCCCCAACGTATCTATTTTGTGCACGTCAAACTCATTTTTAACATGTTTGTTCTGACCTACCCCGTGTCCTGTGGCCGAGCTTCCTCTTGATATAGTGAGAATATATTGTTGTTTGTTAGCTTCTGTTTCTTCTCCATTAGCCGGTTTCTCATTGTTTGGAGAACGGACCGCCTCACGGCGCTCCGGATGATATCGTCTGATATATTGTATCAACTCCCCATTGTTTATCAAGTGTTAAATCTCTTCTCTTAATTTTCAACACTCAATCGTGGAATGTCCGTGGTCGTTATGATATGCGCAGAAATACTGATTAGATCATTTAAATCCTGGGGAGCTCATCGTGCGCGGAGCTTGGTACTTTGTCCGCCTTCTCGTCCGATCATAAATCACTGAGATAGCTTCATTCAACGAGGTGAAGCATCTGTTTGGTTGCTCGAGATACTGAGGTCTCCTGCTATACTCAGGCTGCTCTTCAACCCTTTTTTCGTTCTGTTCCGCCTTCTTTGGAATCTGATCCACGTCACTCGGAAGACCCTACCTTCTGGCATCATCGACTCTAATAAAAGTGTCTGCTCTGGCGAGTAGGTCCCTCATGTTCTCAGTTGGGAACTTGATGACGTCTGCGTATAGATCACCTTTTCGGTCGAGCCCTCGTTTCAAGGAAGCCACCGCCATATTTTCGGCAAAATCTGGTAAAACATTCATAGCAAGAACAAATATCTTAACACAACTCTTAAGGGACTCACCTCATCGCTGGTAAAGGTCCATGATTGAATCCCGCCCGCGCTTAAGATCTTTGTTGACAACAAACCTCTCCATGAATGCCTTCCACAACCCGATGAAGTCGTAGATGGATCCTTTTGGCAAGCTGCTGAACCAATCCATTGCGTTGCCTTTGAGGTTCATGGACAGTGCTCGGCATAGTATTACGACGTAAGGGTCGAACGTCATCATCATGTTTCTGAATTGCTCCAAATGCCTTTCTGGGCCTCATATTCCATCATAAGCTTCCATTCTGAAAGGATCAAACTTTCTTGGGAGCTGGGCTTCGAGAATATTCTCGGAGAATGGTGACTCCTTGAGTATATAGACTGCCAGTCTTGGGCGAACGTGGTTGTAGCGGAGATCCTCATTTTCCCGAGCTCGCTTGGTTGACGTCTACATTGCCTCTTCTCGCGGACCTTTGTTACGGTTCGTATCTCAACTTTCTCCCTCACCCTCATGTTTATCATCTCGCTTGGATGATGGATCTGTTCGATTAACTTTACTATCCTCTGGACCAGACGGTTGGTGTACATTTATTGTTCCCTTGATCTTAGCGGTGAGGGCATGAAAGCATCATTCATTCCTACCATAGTGGCGTGCATGGCTTGTTCCCTTGCATCTCGCTCAAACTCTATTTTCAGTTGCTCCTACTAGACATTCTGGATTCTTTGCTCTAGTTGGAGGACCGCCGAGTGAGCTTCCAAGATGGCTTCCACGGCTTCATGAACCCCTGTTACATCCGTCGGTTGATGCGG
This sequence comes from Limnanthes douglasii subsp. nivea, assembly GCA_036936605.1. Lineage (NCBI taxonomy): Eukaryota > Viridiplantae > Streptophyta > Magnoliopsida > Brassicales > Limnanthaceae > Limnanthes > Limnanthes douglasii. Next base: position 93,009,580 of record JAUPFV010000005.1, read on the forward strand.
CGGCCTTTTCAACAGTGGGGAAAGTAGTGGGCTGGATCGGTGGCTCCTCCGTCATGACCGTCCCTAGGAGCGCCATGGATTACCCCCTTGAGAAGCTACAAAGCCGGAATATAGGATGTCTTGCCCAGTTGGTTGACTCATTGCTCGTCTTCTGTGCATAGTTGCTTCACTCGTTTCGTGGTGGATGATTAGAAAGTTCCTACCATGGTGGATGATTAGAAAGTTCCTACAGACGGCGCCAATTTTTTTACGGGAATAACAAGTTCTACCACAGTAAAGTCTTTAGGTTTTTAACCAAGAAAGAGATAAGGCAAAAAAGGATCCTCTTATTCATCGATAGGCTCTTCCTATTTATAATGCAGTTAGTCAGTGGGCAGTTACACTTGTTTACACTTAATGCTCCACTAACTCACTAATGTCACTATTCCTGTAATTTCGAAACAACTACTTAAACCGGTTTGACTTAAGAGTCAAAACGTGTGTTATACAATAAATAAGGAAAACACCTTGTCTGGATTGCGCTTTAATTCGAGCTGGTCCATTCCTTGAGCGCGATCAAATCTGTTCTGGTGTGCAGAGCTCGAGCTCCCTGGTTATGTGATCAACTAATCTTCTCTGCATTCGCACTCAGTCTTGCTCTGTTCATTGCATCCTTATTCTGGTCGATCAATTTGTTGTTCCAGGTATTTCCGAACTCATTCTCTATGTCTCTTTGAGGTTGTCGATTGCGTAGAGCTCGTCCTCTGCCTCCTTGTTTCTTTACTCTTTAGCCCAAACAAATGGTATACCTTTCTTGCTCATGCTCATGCTCATGCTCACTCGGGGAAATATCCCCTTATCAGGGCTCCCCCTAGTTTAGAGGTTTAGTAATTTTCAGAAAAATATTAGTAAAAGAAAAAATAGAAACATTTTAATCTTCTCGCTCCGTTCTTCGTGGAGAAACAATTATCAGCTGCAACCAAAACACCTTCTGTTGTATTTTTCATCGCCAATCAGGTACACAATTTCTTAACACCTGTCGTTATTTCAATTATGCATATCGTATGACCCTAGATTTTGGAATGCAACTTCTTTGAGTAGGTTATTCCCCAAATACACATATATTTCCCGCGTCGAATCGATCACCCTTGCCTGCTATAAACATGTTGATTCGCATCCTTAAATCATGGCAATTTCAGTAAAAGTTATGGCACCAAAAAGGGCGACGAAGACAAAAGTTGATAAAACTGTGGAGCCTATATATGAGGAAGACAGTGCTTTATAGAACTATTTTTCGCAAATAGCCCCTGAATACACATACTTAGATGATAATGGACTTACCACCCTCATGAACATATGTGGGATTCCTAAGGATGTAATCATAAGAGCACCTATTGTAGGCGAGCACCCCTATCAAACCCAAGAGACAGAGACATGCCTCTTTACTACTCTGTTCGATTGGGGGTTGAAATTGCCACTTCCCGAATTAATTCGCGAATATTTTAACGTACTCGACATTTGCCCTACTCAACTTTTAGCAAAAAGATGGAGGCTATTACTTAGCATAGTTCTGAGCTCGTGTCTGCTTAGGACTGATGTATGCTTGGTAGACTTGCTGTCAGCCACTGACGTTACCAAAATGTTTAAGACCCCTTTCTTTTACCCACTTCAAAGGGATACAAAAAAATTTCGAGCTCCCCACCTCTGATAGGAATTGGAAAAATTCTTTCGTTTTCGTGTCTGGAAATTGGGAGCATAAAACTCCTACTTTGAACCTTCAATTAGAAAAGAAATGGAAAATAAAATGTAAGTGTTAATAGGACTATCTAAAACAGAGGATTTGGAAGAAACTCTGTTAACAATAGCTGGTAAATCTTGATTTGTGCAAGTGAATTAGCTAATCAAAGCTTGTGGAAGGAAGGGAAAGCTAAAGATTATGTAAACCATTTGATTAGAGTTGGGAATTTGGCCTGCGAGGCGTGGCAGCGGGATCCCAAACACTTATTTACGTGCTACAATTATTTGAAGTCAGGCTTGTGATTGATCTCGTAGTTGAACATCACAACAGAAGGTAAAGTTGCCATGGCTGATGGGTCATAAGCTACCATGGATCGTATTAGGGCGCTAATGGAGAAAAGATACCGGGAGAATAACAACATCAGTGTCTGGCTTGTAGTACCATATATTACCCGAAAGGGTGGTGTGGCAGGGGATTCATCATCCCCTCCTGCTCAACCATGCGAACAGGGAAATGATGTCGTGAGAAACAAAGGGAAAGAAGTCGAGCAGGCTAAAAAAGAAGCATCTAAGGTGCCAGAAGCTACTCAAATTAGCAAGGTGCGATTAGAAAGAGAAGAAGATGAGTAAGACACTAACTCGGGCTCGTTTGTTAAGCCCTGGAATAAAAAAACCAAAACTGATTGAAGACATTGTTCCTCTCAATGTGAGGAAATTTCAACTTAGAGATGATGATGGTGACAGCACTGGAGCTATCTCTGGTGGACAACCTTGTCCTCTAGTTCAACCTTTTCCAAAACAAGGCGAGGATAAGAATCCAAATATTGTGGAGGATGTTATTGACTTGGTGGGGGATGATGAGGAGAAAAAGGGCAAGCGACAAAAGAAAAAGGTTATCTCCTCGAGCTTGCTGAAAGGATGAAACGGTGGGTGTACAATTCCAACATGGGAGATGGTACTGCGCCACAAACATTAGAGACCACAGAGAAAAGTAAGGGTGAGGATAAGTGAGGTGGGCCTAGTCAACAGAAGGTGCATGTGGAAGAGTTGTTGCCCAAACAAATCATCATACCACGCCCTTATTCATTTATGTTTGAGCAGCTCCGCCAGATTCTTGACTTGTTGTATTGTGACAAGATGTCGGTCTCTGATATCTTACAACGACAAGTGGAACTGGCAATCGAGGTAAAACTCTCCCTTATTTGGTTGTGTCTAATTAAAAAGTAGTAATGTAATTCTAACTTGTTGGTGGTGCGCAACTTCATCACAACTCCGTCATGCTGGGCTATCAAAACATGTCTCCCATTGATTTAGAATTTATCGAGAAGTGGAGACCAGAGGCCATGGTCTTTGGTTCAGCCAACAACAGCGTTGCAGAGGTCATTCGCTTGAAGCATGCTTACACCTCAGCCAAAACAACTAAACATGAAGCCATTGATGCAAATGCCAAACTGGAGAAGACGATGGGAACCTTATAAGAAGCTCTGAGATGCAGTGATGAGAGGTGGAAAATCACAGCTGACAATCATAAGATTGTACTAAAACAAAATGAGAACCTGCTGAAGAGAAACGATGAGCTGCATGTTCAGAGCTCGAACTTGATAGATAGGACTCTGAGTCAAGTGAAAAGGGTGGAAGAGCAGGCGGAGCGGATAGTGACTCTGACTTATGATATTACTAAGTTGACTGCCCAACTGGAGGAAGAACGTGCACAGCTCGAGCGAGAGCGACATCAGTGGAAGACGGACGTAGAAGTAGCTGTGGTAGAAAGGGAGACCCAGGTGTTCACTGTGGTTTCAGAGATGATAGCTAAAGAAAATAGGAAAGCTATAGCTGAACTGATTGCCTTGAATCCTAGGTTAAACCTAGGATCTTTGGAATCTCTGGTTCAACGCTCTGCACCACCCCAAAATGAAAGTTTTCCACCTGCGCCAGTAGAAGCAGCGTGGTATGTGTTTGTTGTACCGCATGAAGATCCTTAGAATCCCGAGCTCAGTAAGGCTCATTGTAAAGCTTAGACAATATTTTCCATAATAGCTTGTTCGCGGCAAGGTCATGTAGACCCTATTGCGTAGTATGTTTTAGACTTGGTCTTTTACCAGTTCACGAATATACCCAGTACATAGTATAGGCACAGTATGGTCATTACGTAACCCGTAGGCGTGGCCAATTAGCTAATTCGTGTTTATAGACACTTAGTCTGGACTCAGTATGGTCCGTTGCGTAGCCAAGAGTGTCATTGAACTGTTCGCTAATTGTAAGGATAAAGCTTGCAACAAACACATAGTGGCGAAAGCATAAATTATATTGAAAAAGCAAAACACTGTTCTAAGAGGCCTCATTAAAAAATCTCCCCGCGCCATCAGGGAGGAAAAAGAGCGCATCAGTATATTCTAAAAATTATGGCGATACAACTTTAGGTGATTGACATTCCAAGGGTGTTTGAGTGCTTGGCCATTTTGATCTGCCAATTTATACGCGCCATAGTGCCCTGTAGAGATAATCGTGTACATGCCTTCCCAATTTGGTCCCAGCTTGCCACCTGTTCCACTGCTGGATCCTTGAAAAACAATTTTTAAGGCTAAGTCGCCCTCCTTAAAAGAGCGCGGCTTTAACTGATCATTAAAGCGTCCTCTCATCAAGCTTCTATAGTGCTCTGCTCGTACCCTTGCTTGGTCTTGTCGTTCATCCAAGAGGTCCAAGCAGGTTGATCTGGCTATTAGGCTTGCCTATTCTTCATAATGTTCGATTTTGTGGCTTGGTACTATGATCTCTGCTGGAATGACCGCTTCTGCACCGTATACCAATGCAAATGGTGTATCTCTTGTTGTTGAACGTGGGGTGGTTCGATACGCACATAATACCTCTGCCAACTTATCCGGCCACTTGCCTTTGGCGCCTTCCAACCTTTTCTTGAGTCCTTCGAGTAGTGTCCTGTTAGTTACCTCAACTTGGTTGTTTTCCTGGGGATAATAAGGGGTGGAGAAGTGCTAGAGAATCCCATATCGTTTGCAAAAGTTGGTAAGTATTAAATTTTGGAATTGCGGGTCGTTATCCGTCATTAAAATCCGTGGAATTCCATATCGAGTTAGAATTTGATTATGGATTATATCACATACCTCATGAGCTCGTGTTTAGAATAGGGCTTTGGTCTCGACCCATTTGGAAAAATAATCTACCGCGACGATAAGGAATTGCCTTTTGCCTGTGGCCATATCGGGTTAGAATTTGATTATGGATTATAATGACTGGCTTCATGCTGGTGATATAAATTCTAAGCTTTTTCATTCATTCGTGAATAAGAAAAGAAGGAAAAGGAAGATCAAAAGTATCAAGGATGGAGATTGTTGGTTGAATGATGAAGAGAGTATTGGTTTGTCTGCTGAGAAGTATTTTAAAGATGCTCTTACTTCTGAGTCCTATAGCAGTAATGATGAGGAGACTCTTCTCTTGAATGCTGACATTTTTAATGTCATTCCTTCTTTGATTTTTGATGAGGAAAATACTACTTTGTTGAAGCTAACTTCAGAGGAGGATATTTGGAATGTGATATCTACCATGAAGGTTGATAGCGCAGCCGGTGTCGATGGCTTTAATCTTCATTTTTACAGGTTTTGTTGGAGGATTATTAAGCATGACCTTTGCATCTCTTTTAACTCTTTTATTAATGGTGATTACATGCCAAATGGCATGTTTGACACTGGCCTTTGTTTGATTCCTAAGACCAAGAATCCTACTACTTGGAATGAGTACAGACATATAGGTTTATGTACCATGATGAATAGGATCTTTGCTAAGCTTAAAAATTCTAGACTGACCGTTCTTCTCCCTAAGATCATTTCTAGTTTCCAAGGGGCTTTCGTTAGAGGGCGTTGTATTCATGACAACATTATTGTGGCCAAAGAGATGATTTATGACATTAAAAGAAAGCCTAAAACTGGCAATGTCCTGATCCAACTTGATATATCGAAAGCGTTTGATAAGATGTCTTTTCATTTTATATATAAAGTTATTTCAAAGTTTGGTTTCTCTTATGATTTTTTGAGTTTTATTAACAAGTTAACAAGAAATGTCAGCATATCTATTACGATAAATGGTGGTTCTTTTGGTTATTTCAGAACTAGAAGACGTTTGAGACAGGGTGATCCCCTGTCTCCTAGTCTGTTTATCATAGGTGAAGAGGTTTTGTTAAGGGGAATGTATAGTCTGTTTGACAATAATAAAAGGATGATTTACAATACTAGATCTCAGATGTTAATACCTTGTCTGGCTTTTGCAGACGACATTCTTATATTTACAAACATTTTATATGATTCTATCAACAAATTGAGTGTTTTCCTTGATAAGTATCAACTTGTTTCAGGGCAGATGATAAATAAGCAGAAGACTAAGCTGATAACTTCTTCTTCTCTTCATCATACTAGGATAACTAGCTTGGAGTCTCATACTGGTTATAAAGTGGAGAACCTACCTACAAGTTATCTTGGCATCATTCTGAATAACAGCAACAAGGCCTGCAATTTCATTAAAATCATTGACAAAATTAATGATAAGCTTTCTAATTGGGATTCTAAGTATTTATCTTTTGGTGGCAGATTAGTGTTAATCACTAATGTGCTTCTGTCATATCCTAATTACTAGTTACAGAATAGTATGTTGCCTAAAAGTATTATCAACAAGATTGAGAAAATACTTAACAAGTTTTTGTGGAGATCTAGACTTAATGAGCCTACCATTCATTGGGCTAATTGGAAGTCAATCTGTAAGCCCTTTGAAGAAGGTGGTCTTAATATCAGAAGTATTTCTGATATTCAGTATACCTGTTCTTTAAAGCCGTGGTTCACTTTTAGGAAAAATAAAATAATTTGGGCTAAGATGATGCATTATACTTATTCTAAAAACACTCACCCTCTGTATACTAATTTTAACAGGTCTGGGTCTCATGTTTGGAGAAGATTGGTAAACATTAAGAATGATGCAGAAAATCATATCAGATGGGTCTTAGGTAACGGAGAAATGGACTATTGGAGAGATAACTGGCATGACTACAAGCCTATCTATGATGCTCAAAATGAAGTAAATTACCTGGAAGCAAAAGTGAACTCCTTTTGGAAGAATGGATGCTGGGATACTGCATCAATGGTTCCTTTTATTTCTCCAGAAAGATGGAGCAATATTCAGAAGCTTAAAATGGATAATTCCAAGCAAAATATAATGCTATGGAATTGTTCTAATGATACAACCTTTAACAATAAGAAAACATGGAATACCATCAGACACAAATCCAATTACTCTAGGCTTTTCAAAAAAATTTGGAGTCACATCATTCCCAGGAATTTTTCAATCCTTCTCTGGAAAGTTATTATGAACTATATACCTATAGATTATGTGCTTCATAAAAGACATTTACAATTGGTTTCAAAATGTCAATTTTGCAGAAACAATGAAGACATATCTCATGTGTTTGTCAAATGCACTCAAGCTTGGAAAATTTGGAATCATTACAGTATCATTTTCAAGATTAAAGTCAAGAGATGCATGATTCTTACTCACATAATTAAAATGTGGCATGACTTTAACAGAAGAAAATCTCACATTACTCATCTCATGCCTGCGATTATCTGCTGCACTATTTGGTATAACCGTAACAACTCTAAGTTTAAGGGAGTGTCTTTCAATTTTAACTCTACAATAAACTACATTGATCGAATCATATTATCTTTAAATGCATCTGTTTTAACTAAAAAGCATTGGTCTAACACTAAAAATGCTAGTCTGCTTATGGGTTGCCAGATTTCTAGTCCTAAGCCTATTTATAATACCTGGAAGCATCCGATTGAAGGCCGAATTAAGCTTAACATTGATGCTTCTGTCTTGAGAAATGGTGAGGCTTGTGGAGCTGGTATCTTCAGGAATCATTTAGGCGAGGTTTTGCAGTAATTTGGCAACACTTATGGGAAAATGTCTCCCCTATTAGCAGAAAGTCGGGCTCTTCTGGATGGTTTGCTTATATGTAAGCAAAGTCATTGGCTTCTTGCTGACATTAAATCTGATTGTCAGATTCTGGTTAACTTCATTGCAGCAGGCATTTCCCCTTGGTTTCTCGAATTGCTTTTGCTTCTTCTATGGTTATTAAATACATCTCTCGAGTACAGAATCAGGCCGCTGATTGGCTGGCCAGATGGACTCTCAGATGTATTGAGAAACCTTCTTTCAATCCTTTCAGCATTCCTTCTGAGTTGAATGCGATTCTTTTTCTTGAAGAGCTAGGTTTAGGATACTTATCTTAAAATTTCTGAGATCTGGCTCCAGTGATTTTTCCTTTGTAGGTTTGGGAGATGTCTCGCTTGATTCAAAAGAAGAGGTGTTATCTGAGGAATGAAAGCTTATAGAAGTATATGAATTTTGGAGATTGATCGGAAGTTGTTTTCAAGGGGAGTTGAAGATTGTTTTTCAAGCTTGGAGAAGTATTGATGGATTTTGATGGTTGGTGAAGTTTCAATGGTGCTTGGAAATGGAGTTGAAGTTTCGAGGTAGAAGGGCTGTTCAGAGTTAGATTGTAGGCGCCTTGGCTTTTTAAATTCCGATTTGGGAATCTAGGGTTTGTTGTTAGGCTTGATTTGGTTCTTTACTAAATCTTGTATGTGTTTTGCTTTTATTTATTTAAAGCCCAATTTTTTTATAAAACTCTAATTTGAGTCCTTTAAATATAATAGGTCGTTTCCGATTAAAAAAGAAAAAGTCTGGATTTAATTGACATTATTATTTATTTATTTAACGTGAAAAGGAAATAACCTTAAATATATTTTTTAAATTTGTCGCTTATTTATAGTTTTATAGATTTATACTTATTTTCGAAGGTTTATATATATATATCCGATATTTACAGTAAAATTTACATAATTATAGATAGCTGCCCATGGATTTAGACATTTGAAAAGTTACTTTTATGTGACCCATTTGAATAGAGGAGTCACTTTCTCTATAATGAGCTCTAAATTTGATTTTTTTTTTTTCGTTTGAAAATTCATCTCGCTCTTCACATATAAAGATTATCTTTTTAATTTTTTTTTTTTAAATATACTTTAAAATCTTATTATAGAAAAATAGGTCTCATTTAAACTAACCCATTTGAATAAAGTGGATGTAAAAAATAAAAATACATTTGGATAATGTTTGCTCGCCTTCATTTATTCCAAATCATTTTCCTTTCCTAAAACTAACCATCCATTAATTAAAAACATATGAACTTTTAAATAAAGATATATCAATTAATATGGGCTGATTATCAATGTTGTGAGAATTTTTTTACCCAATATCTTTTTTAAATATATAAAAAATGCAGATTTTTTTTATCGGAAATTTAAAAGAAAAAACTTATTCTTTTGTACAATATATATATATTGAATAAAAACATAAAAGGGTATATATGTACATGTTTTAAAAAAATAAAAAATATGATAAATTTTATTGCGATTAATTTAGTATATATGAATTAAGGAAAGATGATAGGATTTCTTAACATTCAAGGAAGCTCCAAGAAGATCTACTGATCTTCTCCCTATCTATATAATAAGTCCTTCTTGATCTTCATTCTCCTTTCTAATCTGCTTCTACGAATTCAGTAATGGAAATCCAGAATGATGAAGTTGTTAAAGAAGAAATTTTTTTGGCTCTTCTAGGAAAAAAAATACAAGAATGTCATCTGTTAAAAAGAAAGAACCAAGTAAGTCATATGCAAAAATGGTAACCAATAGGATGAAACAAACTACTAGTGCCTTCAAACCCGAAAGAGTCATATAATGCAGTGATCATATTTCGTTGCAGTAGCCCCAATCAACCAAAGATCAATTACTCCAGGTATCTAAAACAACTTTGATAAGTAAATTCTCCAATGGGTTACCTACAATATCGATCCTAAATCAATTCTTAGACTTATTTAAGTTCAAAGGGATTATAATGTCGTGGTTTGGGACTCCATACACATTCTTCTTGAACTTGATAAAAAAGAAGGTGTTTGTAATTTATGGTATAGAAGCTTTTGGACTGTGGGAAACTCTTCAATGAGACTACTCATATGGTCAACATCTTTCAATACAAAATATGAAAGTCTGATTTCTCTAGTGTGGACTAGAATTGAAAGAGTTCCATGATATATGTACAACTACTTTATAATGACAGATATTACTAATACTATAGGGACTCCTTACAAGGTCATTGTTCCAGACAAAAACAGGGCGTACAATAATGCTTGTTTTGCCCTGATTGAGATGGATATCTCAATGGAAATTAAACATTGAATATGGGTCGAATTCGGGAGCAATCAAGGATGATGGCTTTCAGTTAGTTATAAAATTTTTCCTAAGTACTGTAATACATATTATCACATTTGTCACAGTCATGAAATATGTAAGAGACAAACTAAGATGCAACTTGGAAAAGAAAGAACATAAATCAGTAGAGATGATTAACTAAACACGTTGAATGAAGAAGATCTAACATAACACAACTTAGAATATAAGCCTAAGAACACAGAAACAATCAGTAAAAGCTATCAACCTAAGATTAAATCTATAGCTGTTAATCCTATGCAAAGAAGAAACTAAAACATCAATCAGAATGAATGTAATCTGAAAATACCTGAAGATCTTCAAATAAACAACAATTTCCAAGCTGGATTGACTGATGATGAGATAGTCAGGCCATAATAAGCTAATTTTTTTGCATATTAGGAAATAATATATGTTATTAAAACTTTGGAACAAGGTTACAAGCATAATTGTTCTTTAGAGTATGCAAATTTAATCTTTGGTGATACTACTCCATATCAGGCTAATATTAGTAGCATAAATAATTCTCCAAGTTTCAATGACAATGATACTATTAATTATTTTCAGGAAATTCTAAACAGGAAGATTAAGAAGGCTACTAAGTGGAAAAAACCTAATAGGCTAGTGATTAAATCGCTGAAATTCTCAGGGACTAGTAACAATTAGTTGGAATGTTCGTGGTATTAACAAAAAATTTACTATTAGAAGAATTAAATCCATTATTACTAAAGAAAATATTAAGTTGATTGATATGCAGGAGCCTCTTATCAAGGTGGAAAATTTAGAAGGTATTGCTAAGAAGCTGGGTTTCAACAACTACAAGGCTAACATTTCTAACAAGATTTGGTTCTTTTGGAATGAGGAGTTTAACATTAACATCATAACTGATCATACTCAAAGTTTGCATATGGAGATCACTCACCATGCTTTACACCATTTTTTTTATTAACTATCGTTTATGCTAAATGTTACAGACACCTTAGAAGAGATTTGTGGGACCAATTAATAAGCTTTGGTAATACTAGCAAGGAATGGTTAAATATTATTGACTTTAATGTTATCACTAACTCTGAGGAGTAAGTGGGTTGCTCAACTTATTGTCATAATAGTGTGGAGGATTTTAATGAGGTTATTATGGACTGTTATTTGGAGAACGCGGGGTTTGCTGGCTCTAGGTTCAATTGGAACAGAAATTCCAAATGGAAAAGACTCGATCGATCTTTTTTCAATGATGATTGGTCTAATTTTTCACATGGCCATAACTTATGCTGACCACGTCCCTCTCTTTGTATCTATATCTATAAATAACACTAACAAATTTTTTAAAGTTTTTAAATATGTGGACCCTTGATGATAATTTTTTTAGTTTTGTAGAGCAAAACTGGAATCAAAGGATGGAGGGATACCATCTTCAAATATTATGGCATAAATAAAGAAGACTCAAAGATGGTATGAGGAGGTGGAACATTGGCCATTTTGGTAATCTTTTTGACATGGTTAAATCTACTGAGGAAGATGTCAGAAACTATGAGATTAAATTAGCTTCTACTAATAATCTGGATAACAGGAGTGCTCTAATGAAAGCTAATGGCTTATATTTTCAAGCTTTGAGGATGGAAGAGAACTACTCGATTTAGAAATGTTATAGTAACTGGTTGAAAGAATGTGACATAAACACTAAGAATATTCACAGCTACGTGGCTAAAAAAGAAGAAACTCAATAAAAAGTATAAAAGACGGTGACAAATGGATTACTGATAATGAGTAAATTGGGAATTCTACAGAAATCTATTTCAAAAAAACTATAGCTTCTCAACCATACAACAATGTGGAGTATGAAACGAATAACATGCAGGACAAAAATTTTAACAACATACCTAAACTCATCAGCAATGAAGATAACATCTCTCTTCTTTTGCCTCATTCTGATGAAAAATCCATGGCATTATCAACACAATGAACCCTTCCAGCGCAGCGGAATTTGATGGATTTAACATCTGTTTCTTCAAGTGTTGCTGGAACATCATTAAAAAGATATGGGTCAAGCTTTGAAAGCTTTTATTAAAGGTCATAATATTCCTACTCGTATAATGGCTACAAGTCTGTTTTTAATACCTAGATCTAATAATCCTACTTGTTGGAAGAACTTTAGGCCTATCCGTTTATGTACCATGCTAAATCGAATTATGTCTAAAATTATTAATAATAGGTTATCCAATATTCTTCTTAAAATAATTTCGAAAGCTCAAGGTGCCTATGTTAAGGACGGGCTGATTCATGATAAAATCCTAATAACTAAGGAATTAGTTTTTTATCTTAATAGGAAGCCTAAAGCTGGGAATATAGTAATTCAATTAGATATGTCTAAAGCTTTCGATATGATGTCTCACTCGTTCATTAACAAAGTTATGATTTCTTTTGGTTTCTCCAGGTTTTTGTGAATCTTATAGACAAGCTTATTAGATCTGTCTATATTTCTATACTTATAAATGGTAATGTTATTGGTTATTTTAACTCTAAAAGAGGTTTGAGACAAGGAGATCTGTTGTCTCATAACCTCTTTATCATTGGAGAAGAAGTTCTTCTCAAGGGTTTGCTGAACTTATTCAGTTCTAAAAAAAATGCAGTATGCATCTAGGATTGATTTTCTTATTCTATGTATGGCATTCGCTGATGATATTCTTATTTTTACTAACAGTCTGGATTCTACAATTAATAGTTTGAGGAGGTGTCTACAAAGTTGCCAGGTTGTATCGGGTCAGTCTATAAACAAAGATAAGACAAATATAATTGTCTTTAATAAATTTCAGCAAAGTAGTTTTAATACTTTGGTGGGTCAAACTGGTTTCATAGTAGATCATCTTCCTACTGAATATCTTGAGATTACATTAAACAACAAAAATAAAGTTGTTAACTACATTTCTATCATGGACAAGGTCAATACTAAGATAAGGGATTGGGAATCCAAGCACCTATAATTAGGGGGGGAGGTTAACTCTAATAACCTCTGTTCTTATATCTATTCCTACATATTGCATGCAAAATAGTAGTATTCCTAAGAGTATAATCAATAGATTGGAAAAATCATTTAATAAATTTCTTTGGGACTCAAGCTCTTCTGAAAATTGTATCCACTGGTCTAACCGTCAAGACTATGTAAGCATTTTGAGGAAGGTGGTCTTAACATCAGGAGAATTTATGATATTCAGAACACTTTCTCTCAAAATCTTTGGTTTACTTTTAGAGAAAACAAGAGCTAATGGGCTCAAATCATGCATAATATTTACAGTAAAAAATATTTATTCTCTAAAGTCATATTATAATAATACTGGTTCCTTGACTTGGAAAAGACTTGCATGAATTAAACCTATTGTTGAGCAAAACATGAAATTGATGTTGGGTAAATAAGATTTGGATTTTTGGCTTGATAGTTGGCTAGATCAGGCTTCTCTTATCATTCGTAATGATAGAGACAACAATAATTGGTTTAGGACTACTAAGGTCAATACTTTTTTGGCAGAATAATAGTTGGGATATCAATAGACAACAAAGTTTTCTGCCTAGTAATATAATAGACAAGATCAGGGAGAATAGCATAAATAACAGTAAAGATGATATAATTTCTTGGAAGAGCTGACCTGATTACAAGCTTAGCACCAAGTACACCTGGAACAACACTAGAATCCACCACACTCAATCTTCCTTGTTCGATAAAATATGGAATGTTATTACCCCAATGAAGTTTTCTTTTCTCTTATAGAAACTCGTTTATAATTATATTCCTACAAATGATATTCTATATAAAAATATTTTAGCATAGCATTAAAATGTCAATTTTGTGATCAATGTGAATATACTAATCATCTGTTTGTGGCTTGTAGATATGCTTGGGGAATTTGGATGCATTTTCCTGACTTATTCAAGGTCGAAATTGAAAGATATATGACCATCACCCATATTATCAGAAATTGGTTCTGGTTTTCTGATAACGAAGTCCACACTACCCATGTCATTTCTCCTACCATATGCTGGATAATATGGCAGAATCAAAATAAAACTAAGTTCAAGCGTTAGTATATTCATCAATTTTTATATAATATTTATTTAACTACTTCATATTTTGAAAGAGATAAGATCTTATTAGAATTAAAAATGATAATTGAAAATAATATACTTTTATTTATTTATGTAAGTCATATTATTTTACATATTTTGTGTTTTCAATTGGAAAAATTAAGAATATATTTTAATTATCAAACAAAGAAAGAGAGGGTTGAGATATTTTGTTGTTGTTAAAAAGAGGAGATATACAAAAGTATATGTTTGAATATTATAAAAGAAGAGTTTTCTTTAATAGTTTAGTTCTGAGAATATTTGAATTTCTTAAAGCTCTACAATTTAGTTTTCAATTTCAATATACATACTCATATTTCAATATAAATACTCATTGGAGCGTGAAATCTTAATAAAGTCGGCTCCTTTTCACGGTTGATACCCTAATAGCGCTTTATTTTTTAGGTAAATTTGGTTTCGTGTCCTTAGTTTACTTGTTAGTATTCTAATCTGTGTATTATTCTAATTGTGATTCTTAATACTGGATATTTTTTTTAATTCACAGTAGAAAGCGAATTTGATTTCCACTTCTTCGTTTAGTTTTTTGGTAAATTCAAGCAAATTTGATTCGATACTAATATGTATGCAGGTTTGGTCTGACAATGGCAATGCCGATTCGACGATATCATATTTGATATACTAATAAGGCGGTTTGTGAAGTCTTTCGCTTTAGATGCGTATGCAAACAACGGTGCTCGTTTTTTTTCAGATCCTCAATTTTGCAAATCACACCTTCAACTAATCAAAGAAGGCAAAGTGAGTGCTACCTCCTACAAGCTTCTTATGTTATCCAAATCCAACTAATTAAAGAAGGCAAAGTGAGTGCTACCCCTTACAAGCTTCTTAACTATAAGGTAGTGAGAGTTGTAAACTATTTTGGTGGCCATGGTGTGGATAGAGAATTATATCAAGTTGAGGTCTTGATGTTAAAATCCAACGAATGGAAATTGATTAATAGGTTGGTTGTATCGTTGGGGAACTTCTAGAATTCTTGTAAACGAAAGTCTGCATTGGATAGCGTGTTCTGAAAGTGGTCCAGATGTTTTATCTTTCGGTATGAAAGAAGAGATATTTATAGGATTCACACATCTTCGCGAGTATTTTCCTTCTATCTTTAGTATTCAACTCTTTAATAGACAATTCGAGTTGAATGCCTTTGAAAACTCACTTTTTCTGTATGTGTTCTCCTATGATGCATCCAATTTGTTGGTATGGGAGAAAAAAAATACTATACTAGTGTTAGTGTTGATCAGTCTTGGAGAAGACTACATGTTGATCAATCTTGGAGAAGATTATACTATGTTTCACGTCATTTATGGTCCGTTCCTAATATTTGGGTCCATCAATTCTATATTATAAAAAATAGAAATGGTTCGATGAAAGCGTTTACCTATGATGATCTTGAAAATAAGCTTACTAAGAATTATCCTTTGTGTCTTTCAGAGTGACTTGAATGAATTTTTTATCTGGAAACATTGGTGTCTCCCCAATTAATGTGATGGTTACAACAGGAAAACGTTAGCAGGTGATTTGTCCGAAGCAAGAAATTGTGTTGTTTAGTCTGAAACTAATTTCTTATGAACTTTGGTTAAAACATCAAACTTTTATGGATATCACAATACAATGTAATGTGGTAGCTACTAAAAATAATGTATAAAACTGGCATTGAAGTTGGTGTGGATTAATTTCAACTGAGGGTAATTTTGTCTAAAGTTTTGAGGTATTTCAAGGGTATTTAATGTTGAGTAGATTGTAATGAGAGATTTGAGCTGCCTGGTTGTATTTAATGTTCATTACCCTCATTAAATGAAAGTGGTTAGGTATTTATACCCTTAACCTTGTGCCACATGGGCTTTCGGGTCATGACTATGAATTCGGGTCGAGTTCAAAGACCCATTTAAGATCCATTAGTTATTCAGCAGGTAGGTAATTAGCTTAGTCATGAAGTGATTAAGTTTTTAATACATTAGTTCAGTTCGGATGGCTCAGTGGGTGGATCTTGTCCGAATTTCCCCTGTCCGGTCCCCATAGTGAGTGGTGATAAAATCCGGACTCATCAGTAGTCCATTTTTTAGGTTGTGTTCGAAGGCCTTTGGCAAGACCTAAAAAATAGTTCATGTGCACTTGTAACTATGTTCTGACAGATTTTAATTTGTGTAACGACTTTACCCGGACTAATAAAACTCTTAGAAGCTAAATGGTTTTGCCAGATATCGTGGGACACGTGTCCTTCTCTGATTCGCCACACCGACCATTTGTCTCCTAGAACGGCGCTCCCACTTACTCCAAAAAGCAACCTCTTCAATTAATGTAGGTGACATCATCGCCGTCCTTAATCATTACATTTATCCTTTCGTATTCTCCTAGGTATCGAAGCATCTTTTGTTCCTTTACTATAGATTAGTCCACTTTTCACTGTTTTACCATCTTCATTATCTCTACTCTTGTTAAATTTCAAAGCTTTCACCTCTCTAAAAACCCTTCTTTTGGTGTGAGTTTATGTTCACGGCAAGAAACGCCTTAGTAAAAGGTGGGTGGCTCAACTTGTCAGAGTTAGAAAAAGCTCAAAAGGTCGAACGAGAAAGGCACATTGTTGCAGGCCTCCCTGTTTCTGCTATTGACAAACCGGTTGCTTGCTTAGTATCCCTATCTGAATGGAATTCAACTAAGAAATCAGCCACAATTTGGGCTTTGACTGCTGTTCGAGGAGCAAAATCAATATCGTAGTCTCCCAGCTCTACTGACCACTTGGTCATTCTACGTGAAATGTCAGTTTTTTGGAGAATGTTTTTCAAAGGAAAATAAGTCCGGACAATGATAGAATGAGCTTGAAAATAGGGCCTCATTTTCCTTACTGCAATCACCATGGCCAATGCCAATTTTTCAAGCTTCAAATATCGTTTTTCTGCATCTATCAAGCTTTTGCTGACATAGTACACCAAACGAGGTAATTGTCCACCTCTTTTACCAATACTGCACTTATTGCACAATCAGAAACTGCTAAATATAGATAAAGGGTTTCTCCATCAACAGGTTTATACAAAGTCTTGGGGGACGACAAAATGCTTCTTAATTTCGTCGAAGGCCTCATCACACTGTGGGGACCAGTTGAAGCCATTTGCACCTTTCAAAGTTTGAAAAAATAGGGCACACCTGTCTGAAGACCTTGAAATGGAACGGTTTAATGTAGCTAGCCTCCCGGTCAATCTTTGTACTTCTTTAATAGTCTGAGGCGGCTCCATCTGGAGTAAAGCATTAAGCTGGTCCGGATCAGGCTGTATCCCTTTTTCACTTATCATATACCCCAAAACGTTTCCGGACTGCACTCCGAAGACACACTTTTCTGGGTTCAATTTTAAATTTACCTTTACCAAGTTGGCAAAAGTTTCTTGGAGATCTGTCAAGTGTAGGTTTTCATCCACACTTTTTAGCATCATGTCATCGATGTAAACTTCCATGTTTCTTCCAATCTGATGAGCAAAAGCCTTGTTCACTAACCTCTGATAAGTAGCCCCAGCATTTTTTAATCCAAACGGCATCACCTTGTAACAATGGAGGCCCCTATCAGTAACAAATGTAGTATGTTCTTAATCCTTCAGATCTACTTGAATCTGATTATACCCGGAGAAGGAATCCATAAAGGACAACAGCTTGTTCCCAGATGTGGAATCCACCAACTGATCAATTCGGGGGACTGGATATAAATCTTTTGCGCAAGCTCTGTTGAGATCCGTGAAATCGATGCACATACGCCACTTAGCATTTTTCTTTTTTACCAACACCGGATTGGCTGTCCATAAAAGAGTATTGAGATTCCTTTATGTGCCCCATTTTAGTAAGCCGGTCTACCTCTTGAACTATGACATCAGCCTTTTCCTTAGAAAAGGCTCTCCTCCTTTGTACAACAGGTGTTATGTCTTTTCGGATGGATAATTGGTGTGATATAATGTTTGATGGTACTCCGGTTACATCAACATTGCACCAACCAAAGACATGCTGATGGTCTCTCAAGAAATCTAACATTTTACCCTTTAACTCTGAAGTCATCTTGGATCCTATCTTGACACTTTTTTCTTTAGCCAGAGAGTGAGTTTCAACTTCTTCAACCGGTATTAAAACACCAAGGGTCTCTTTGGGGTCATCAATTTCACCCTCTCCCCAGAGGGCCCCTCAAACTGTTATTCCTCATTGATCCAGACGGCCCCCAATGTTCGAGGGGCTAGTGCTGTCGCATAACACTCCTTTGCTACCTTTTGGCTGCTTCAAACAACTCTCACTTGTCCCTGCACAGCATACTTCAAACACTGCTGAACTGTTGAAGCCACAGCATGCATCCTGGAAAGCCAAGATCTCCTCAGAATAGCATTATAACAAGTGGGACAATCCACCACAATAAAAAGTATTCTAACCATCTTTTTAAAAGGTCCTTTGCCCAACAAAACCTCCTCCTCAAACTCCCCGATCACATCCGCTGAGCTTCCAGTGAAACCCACAATTGATCTGTTCGAACACTGAATTACTACTGGATTCTTCATTTTTTTTATAGGAAGTTAAAAAGAGAATGTTGGCTGAACTTCCGGTATCCACCAAAATTCGTCTTATATCATTGCCTCCAATGGATGCTCCTATGACAACAGCATCTTCATGTGGACCATCAATACCCCTCAAGTCATCCTCATCAAAAACAATAAAATGAAAAGGAATTTGCGATTGATAGGAAGTCATGCCTCCTTCAAGCTGGGTAGCTAGAGTATGAACATGCTTCTTTCTTGAAGAAGCAGTTGGTGCAGTCATTGTGTCTCCCCCGAATATTGTAAGTGACTCAAAAAAGCGGATGAGTCCGGACACCGTCTTGCAATGCTCTGTGATAACACCCACCTTATTCCGGGTTGAATCAGGGTTCAAATACTCTGATTCTACATCAAACCTTTCAATTATCACCATAGCCCCATCCGGAGCCGACGTGCCTGCATTATTTGGACCAACCCGGTGAGCATTATCAGGTCTATTTCCACTCCTTCTTTTGACGTAAGCTCCCAACTTCCCCCTTTCAATCAAATTCTGCACTTCTTGTTTCAACGCAATACAATCTTCAGTAGTATGGCCAATATCATGGTGATATTGACAGAAACAATTATTACGGCTCTCCATTGGAGATTGCAACGCATCCGGCTTTCTAAAATGTACTTTGTCTTTTGTTTTGTCATAAATGATGGCTACGTTTTCTTTCAACTCAGCAAACCACTCCGGTTGAACCTAAGGCCCTCGTTTATTCTTGGATTGTTGGCTCTGGGCTGGTGCAGCTGGATGGGACTGAGCCTTAGCTCTGTTATGACCCTGTCCGGCTTCCTTGGCCTTGTTTCCGGACTGGTTCTGATTTTGATTTGGTGCAGCTGGAGCAGACCTCACCTGCCTGTGCACCCTAGTTTTCTTTGTTTCATCGACATTGATCTGCTTACCGACCTGATTCAGTAGCCCCCTCCCCCCCCATGTCATGGTTTTTTTCCTAGTTACTGAATCAGCTAAGTTTCCAGGGTTCAAGCCCTGGCTTAGAGAAGCTATTACTACTTGTTCAAAGCAATCAGCCAAACCATTTTTGGTATTTACAAAACGACTTATGTATTCTTTTAAGGATTCATTTGGTTCTTGAGCACAATGAATAATTGTGTCTCTATTTCCCTTCATCTCTTTACTTCCAACAAACTGTCTACGAAAGGTCACCCAAAAGGTGTCAAAATTCCTGATGCATTCTTGTGGCAAGCTATTATACCACTTTAGAGCACTCCCCGTAAAAGATTGGGAGAATGCCCTACAAAGTAATTTGTCGTCATCATCGAAATTCATCATAAAGTTCTTGAATTGTTCCAAGTGGTTATCCAGATCTTTACTGCCATCATATTTTTCCATTTTTGTACTGTCAAACCTCTTAGGAAGATTTCCGGACAGTATCTTGGAGGACAATGGAGATTGTCTCCAATTTCGACCACGGCTAAACACGGTATCTTTGTTTGGAGTTGCAAAGATACCTGGCTCATCATGGAAGTCAAAAGGATCCATTAACAAACGGTCTACGTGTCTCCGGTCATGACCATGACTGTGAGACAATCCTTTACCCAGATGCCTCTTCAACCTCCCATGCCTATCTCTTTTTATTGAGTACTTTTTACCAACTTTTGCTTCTTTTTAGAACGGCCTTCATCGCTACTGGATGACAAGGATTCTTCAACTCCATCTTCATTCGAGGAGCTACTAGAAGACTCTGAGTCTGAATCTGAACTCTCCACCGGTTTTGTCCGGTGAGACGTTTTTGTACTTACATGGGTTTTTGATGGCTCATGCTCTCTTGGATTGTCAGTATGATGAGCTGTTGATGCCTAAGACTTCTCTTTTGTGCCTATCTCTTCCCTCTTGACATCCCTTAAATCTTTTATTTCAACCTTCAACCTATCTCGCTCCTCAATCGTATATTCATCATTCTCACCCACCACTTCTGCCAAAGCTGGTGGCACTTCTTGTACGTCCGGATTCATCCGAACTGGTTTTTCCTGATGGTTTTGAATGCTAGATTCAGGCACCTTCTCCTCCCACTGTGGTCGCCAATTTGGTGTAGATTAATTTCAATTGAGGGTAATTTTGTCTAAAGTTTTGAGGTATTTTAAGGGTATTTAATGTTTAGTAGATTGTAGTGAGAGATTTGAGCTGCTTGGTTGTATTTAATGTTCATTACCCTCATTAAATGAAAGTGGTTGGGTATTTATACCCTTATCCTTGGGCCACATGGGATTTCTGGTCAGGACTATGAATTCGGGTCGAGTTCAAATACCCATTAAAGATCCATTAGTTATTAAGTAGGTAGGTAATTAGCTTAGTCATGAAGTGATTAAGTTTTTAATACATTAGTTCAGTTCGGATGGCTCAGTGAGTGGATCTTGTCTGAATTGCCCCTGTTCGGTCCCCATAGTGAGTGGTGATAAAATCCGGACTCATCAGAAGTTACCTCTTTAACTTTACCAAGGTCAACATATACTCAAACTTAAGTATCCCTTTTTAATGTTCTGATTAAAATTTGTTGATAAACCGGGTCAGATTTAAACCAAATTTTGTAAAACAATTCTCTATTAATGTTCTTTTCAATATAGACATCTAATTAACTAGTAAAAATAATTACTTTTAACAAAAGAAAAAACACCACACATAAGTTTTATCACCATAGATCTTTCAAAAAGTTAATTAGTTTACGAGCAAAATGTAAAGTTTAAAGACCCACATCTATTAAAAAGACCTACTAAAATTTGGAAGATTGTATATAATAAAAGTTATTTATACTTTTAAAAATTATATTTTCACAATCATAAATAATAATGTATTAATTCATTCATCTCTTAGGATCTCAAGGAATTAATGAGAAATTAGCATGTATATACTAAATACAAATACGTTACACTCTTTCCTTTATAGAATTGAGAGCAATTCAATAATAAAACAATCAACATATTACCATATTTTTCCGTACCAAATTGGTGACTTCGCACGAGTGGTTCCCAAAATTTCTCTAAATCTAAAAGACAGAAAATAAAATAATTGCACTTTAATAATATAAGAGAGGGCGGAATCAAACCACGATAAGAAGACATAAAAACAGGCAATAAATTTTGAACTAATCGAAGGTCTAAAATCATTCATTATTTATTATAAATAACTAAACAAATTAATTTATAAAATTTCAAGAGTTTTATTATTACCAAACTTACCCTACTATATATTTATTTTACTTAGTTACCAATTATTATGATAATATTTTATGTTTTTCATATTTTTTCATAAAACATTTTCAATTTAGAACTTTTAAGTTAATTATAACTTCAAAGTTAAATTTCAGTTGGTGGTGTACTTCTTCTGAATGACATTAAATATATTAATATTTATAATATTATGATAACATTAATTTAAAATTTCAAAATTAAATAACGGATTATAAGATACACTTATTTTCAAAAATTAAAGTCAACATATTCATTGCATTAACAAAACATATCATAATATGAGTATTTCCACCGGATATAAATACTACTCGTCATTGATATTTTTTTTTTCAAAACACACTCAAGATTCTCGTCTTGTATGTTATTTTGATGTTTGCTAAATTTATGGTAAAAATAGGGTTTAAGATAAGATTTGGTTATATTCTAATGGTGTGGTAAAATGTTAGATTTCTATTAGGGTTTTAGATTAGGGTTAATTTTTGTGACAGTGAGAATTGTGTAAATACTTTAGTTTTGGATTTTTAAATTTTAGTTTGAGAAAAGGATGTAGGATGAAAGAACCAACCAAATGTGTTTAGTTTCTAAATAATGGTACCAAAATAAATAACAATATCAATAATATAAATAAAATATAGGAGACTCACAGATTGATACAAAATAGGTTCCATTACACATTGATACAAATATTGATGGTATTTACCTATACCTCCTGTTAGGGTGCCGACCAAAGTCTCACATCCTACATCGGTTAAACATGAGAAGGATCAGTCGTATATAAGTATGAACATACCTCAACTAGTATGAGGCCTTTTGGTAGTGGACCAAATGTAAAGCCGTGAGGGCCTTCGGGTGCCAAAGCGGACAATATCATAATAGTGTTGAGATCGGTTGTGTTCTTACTTATATGCGGAGGCAGAATATGCGGACCGGACCCCCATATTCCCAACACGTGGTATCAGAGCGTCAGGCCCAGACGGAACGCGACGGTGGTGAAATTCTCTGAGGTCGAAAATGATGATCCAGTAGTCATGCTCAAGGTGAATGATCTACTCTATACATCCTAGTTCAGTAGTGTCCATGACTCATCAAGCGGTGGTACTTCATTGAAGTGGATAGTGGAGCTAAGGAACATGTGTGGGATGGTCGAGTGAGTAGATAGATCCGCTGTAAAAGCTCTATTGCTCAGGTGGAGCAACTTCTGATTAGAGTGAGCGGATGAAAGTCAATTGAGAGGAGGCTAAGTGGTACTTTGTTCGAGAGGAGGATTTGTTAGGGTGGCGACCAAAGTCCCACATCCGACATCGGTTAAACATGGGAAGGATCAGTGGTATATAAGTATGAACATACCTCAACTAGTATGAGGCCTTTTGGTAGTGGACCAAATGCAAAGCCGTGAGGGCCTTCGGGTGCCAAAGCGGACAATATCATATTAGTGTTGAGATCGCTTGTGTTCTTACTTATATATGGAGGCAGAATATGCGGACCGGACCCCCATATTCCCAACACCTCCAATGATAAAGTGAAGATACTAATTTACTCTGACCCCAAACCTTTTCAATTTACCCTGATCCAAAACCCTATTTCACACCTCCAGCATCCAATCTAATTTATACTCACCCAAAATCCTAAACATTACCTTCCACACCCGTCTTTTTTCTTTACTGTTAGCTTATCTTTGCGATTTCTCCAGACGCAAATAAACTAACCAACTCTTTAAATCCTTAGAGGTTATTTCAACCACGAACCTCACAAACCACCATATGTATGTAATCTTTGTAAACCAAATGAGAGAGTTTGTGATTACTGTACGAAATTGGATCGATCCAAACTGACAGTAGCTCCAATTTTAATAACTTGGAGTTTCTGTCTACGACATTGTGTAGAAAACAGGGAGCTGGGGGTTCTTTTATACGCCAATACCTTATTGTCAGATTTTTAATGCAAACGAAGAGTATCAGAGTAAAAAATTAACAACTCGTAAGGTAACTTGTTCTTTTGTGAGTTTGTTTGATTGATTTAAATCGAATATCCTCATTTTATTTTGTCTCAACTTGAGATATTTTTTGTTTTGTTTTTGGTTTAGTGAGTCTGGGTTTGCAATATGGTATTCTGATTGCAGTCGGAACTATAAGGTACTTTAATCAAATATTTTTTGGATTTGTATTTATCATCTTTAAGAGTATATTATATTCAACGTAGATCTTGAATCAGGTACCTTGCATGAGAATATGTAGAATTTTGTATAAAAAACAAGAAAGTGGATCTTTATGCATTTGGACTTGTACTATTAGAGCTAAGGATAAGTAAAAAAACCTACAAAGTCGGTACAGAGTTGGTGCAATATAAAGAATTTCATTTCTTATATGATTGGTTACATTCTCAAGCTTTCTTAGAGATAAATAACACTGGAGCTAATTATTATATATTATTCGAAATTGCATCAAATAATATATAAAAAATCGCAGAAAAATAATTAAACAATTTTATAGATTCACCTAGAGAATAAACAGAAACCAAGAACACTTACGGGTTTGCATGCAGCTATCCATCTAGTATTCTCTTATGTTCTTTTGCGTTCTTCAGCGATTGTATTCTCCAGCGATTCCGTTTATGAAATTGAGAAACCTGCATAATCAAATTAAAGAATAAGGAAAAGGTTTCCAGACACTCAAGGAAGCGGCCGTATTTCTGATCAGGGTTTAGGATATGAAGCCCAACATTCTAAAGCTCATCCTTTATTACTTCCTTGTGTCCGGGACCATAACCCAATAAATTGATATTTCAATTTAATCCCTGATTTCTTAACTCAGGCTTAAGTGTTGAGATTTGGGCCCTCTTCATCACAATGCCCAAATTCAACCCGGTTACCACACTTGAGCCTATAACTCTTTTTCACCCATAGATAATTTAGTTAATTAAATAATTAACTCGATTACTTTTAATTTTGACTTCTTTAAGACAATAATCGAATATGAATATTTAGCATGTCGGTCAAAATTACTGTTAGTCCATAAATATATTAAATAAATATATTCCAACCATCTCCCACTTGGACCGCCATATGCTACTCAAGAATACATATTCAACTTTAATCGGATCCATATATTCATTATCAATGGGAAAATGGTACAACCCCGTATATGACTGATGACAATAAAGGCCTAAAGACCTCTTTCTCGTAATGTGAACAATAGGATGCAACAATATCACATTACCATTATCAACCAATTACTTGGCCCAATTATGGAGCGTGGTTTGTAATCGTACATATCTACTCTTAAATGGTTCCTACCTTTGGAGATCCAATACAGTACAGATGTGAATAAATATTTCCAAGCATATATATATTGCAATAAACTTTAATGTGCACAATACTGCAAAATATAATACATATCCTATATCAAACTCTCCCACTGAAACTAACAATCCTTTAACTACACCCATACTGATGGTGTGTCCTTATAAAACCTTAGGCAAAACCGCCTTTGTTAGGGGATCTGCTATCATGGAGTTTGTAACGATGTACTCTATATTTATCTGACCCATCTGTACTCTTTTTTTAACAGACATAAACTTTATGTCTATGTGTTTGGATTTAGACGAGCTCTTATAGCTGTTAGAGTACTGCACTGTGGAATTTTTATCGCAATATAACCACATGGGACCTTCTATCCCTTGTACAATGCGTAATCCAGTAACAAAATCCCGCAGCCACAGTACCTGGTTTGATGGCTCAAAGGATTCAACAAATTCTGCTGCCATGGTGGACGATGCAATAAGTGTTTGCTTTACACTTTTCTAGGATATTGCACCTCCAGCCAATAAGAATATATTGTCTGACGTGCTTTTTAATGTGTCTACACATCCACCAAAATTCGAGTCGGAATACCCAATGATCTCCAGTTTATCCGACTTCCAATATGTCAACATGTGCCCTTTTGTTCCTTGCAGATATCAGAGTACTCTTTTAACTGTTTTCCAGTGATCCATTCCTGGGTTACTAACATATCTCCCCAACATATTTACAACAAAGGCAATGTCCGACCTAGTAAAAACTTAAGCATACATTAAACTCCCAACTTCCAAAACATAAGGGAGCATTTTCATTTCCTCAATCTCAAGTTTTGTCTTAGGACATTGACTCAGACTAAGTCTGTCACCATTTGCTATAGGGGCACTTAGGGGTTTGTAATCTGCCAATCCGTAACATTGTAACACACTTTTGATGTATGTCGTTTATGATAATCCAAGAATAACACGAGAGTGATCTCGATGTATTTGGATTCCTAACACAAAACTGGCATCACCAAGATCCTTCATATCAAACTTGTCTAATAAAAATCTTTTTGTAGTGTGTAAAAATTTTTATTGTTCGAGGCAAGCAATATGTCATCCACATATAATATAAGAAATATGAAATTACTCTCATTTAACTTATGATACACACAATCCTTAACCGAGTTGATATCAAATTCATAACCGACTATCACCTCAAGGAATTTTTTATACCATTGACGAGAGGCTTGTTTAAGCCCATAAATGGATTTCTTAAGCTTGTAAACTAGATCTTTTGAGTTACTTTCTACAAAGTTTTCTGGTTGCACCATATAGATCGTTTCCTCAATATTACCATTGAGAAAAATGGTCTTAACATCTATCTGATGAAGGTCGAGGTCAAAATGTGCAACTTATGCCATGATTGTTCTAAATGAATCTTTCGTCGATACCGGAGTGAAGGTTTCGTTAAAATCAATCCCTTCATGCTGAGTATAACCTTTCACTACAAGACGTGTTTTATGTCTTTTCACATTACCCAGGGAATCGCGTTTGGTTTTGTAAACCCATTTACAACCAATTGCATTTTCCCCTTTAGGTAATGGGACAAGATCCCATACCGCATTGCCTTGCATTGATTTATACTCTTATTTCATAGCATCAATCCACTTTTGAGATTTCGAGCTTACCATTTCTTGTTTTTAGGATGAAGGATCATCTACAGTTCCAACACATAACTCATCATGTTCCTGAAGATATACTATAAATTCTGAACTTATAGTACTCTTCATTTCTCTCTTGGACCTTCTTAATGACACTATTTCCTCTTGTTTCACTTCTTGAGGAGGTAGAGTTTAATCATTAGAATTATGTCATTTTAATTCCCTTGTTGAAGATTATCTCGAGGTTCCTCTTGTTCTACGTGGACCATATATGTATCCTAGTTAGAACCCTCAAGCGGAGCATTAGTGTTAAATTGAGGATTACCTTGTTCAAATGGGATCGAAATGATTGACATTACAACCCAATCTTCATCTCAGTATCCCTATTAAAACCTTCACGAATCTCTATGGATTATTCCTCAAAATCAACATATGATCCCTTATTCTTCCCCCTAAACTCGACATCCTCTAGAAACTTGGTCGTTCCTGTCTCAAATATTGTACCAGTGAGAGAATCATAAAACTTAAATCCTATGGAATGTTCGGAATAACCTATGAAGAAACAACTAACTCTTTTTTGGTCCAGTTTCTTTTCTTGAGGTTTGTAAGGCCTCGCCTCAGCTGGACAACCCCACACATGCAGATGCTTTAAATTAGCTCTACGCCCATTCCAAAGCTCATATGGAGTCCTAACAGTAGCCTTTGTGGGTACTCGATTGAGTATATAAGCGACACATTTGATGGATCTGCTTCTAACCATATCTTTTAGTGTTCGGTTCTGTCTCTCAGATACACCATTCGTGCGAGGTGAACCGGGCATAA
Source organism: Limnanthes douglasii subsp. nivea (assembly GCA_036936605.1). Classification (NCBI taxonomy): domain Eukaryota; kingdom Viridiplantae; phylum Streptophyta; class Magnoliopsida; order Brassicales; family Limnanthaceae; genus Limnanthes; species Limnanthes douglasii. The sequence continues at coordinate 93,037,261 of JAUPFV010000005.1, forward strand.
TGTATTGAGGGAATATTCTACACCTCTCTAATTACTCTACAAAGGGTCATGGAAGTTGTTCACCCGATCCGTCGTATCTACCATAGTATTCACCACCACGGTAAGATCTAACGGTCTTAATGCTTTTACCAAGTTGTTTCTCAACCTCGGTCTTAAAAGGTACGAAATTGTCCAAGGCCTCATATTTTTCATGAAGAAAATAGAGGTAACCGAAACGAGAGTAGTCGTCGATGAATGATATAAAATACCGCTGCCCATTCCATGATTCCTGTGGAAACGGTCCACATATGTCGGTATGTATCAACTCTAGGACTTCTTTTGCTCTATTTTCTCCTAACATATTAACTTGAGTTTGTTTCCTTTTGATACACTTGACACATATACCGAAGTCAGAGTAATTAAAGGGACCTAATAAATCTTCAGCAACAAGCTTGTTTATCCTAACTTTAGATATGTGACATAACCGTTTGTGCCACAGTTTAGAAGATTTTTCAGATTTTGTTTGGTGTATGTTGTGTATTTATAGAAATGTTATGATCATTAATACTATTTAACAAATACAAATTATCTTCTTTAATTAAATTTCTATTTCCAACAACCATATTATTTAAAGAGAGTGTAAAACAATTGTTTCCTATCTGACAAGAGTAACCTTGCAAGTCTAAAACCGGAAAAGAAATTAAGTTCCTCCGAAAAGTGGGAACACATATTACATTATCTAAAAATAATACATGTCCAGTAGAAAGTTTTAAAGAAAAATCACAAATAGCTAAAACATCGCACAAGCTTCCATCTGCCGTGAAAATGGATCTTTCATCCTCGCTTAGCATCATGCTCTTTGACATACCCTGCAAAGAAACATAAACATGAGTTGTTGGCCACCAAGTATTTTTTTCACAGAAACTATATTACTTTCTGAAACAACCAAAGATGTAGGAGTACCTTTGCTTATCATATAAGCCCGATGTTTCTCACAATCCTTCTTCAGATGTCATTTTTCTTTGCAGAAAAAGCATCGACCTACAGTCGATACCGGACCTTAACTTGGTCTTTTGCCATCTACTTTCCGCTTAGGTCCTGCCTTATTTGCTGATGTAATCACATTAGCCTCAGGCGTTATACTTTTAAGTATTTCCTTCTCATGTGCAGCGTTGGAAATCAACTCATTCATATTCCATTTTTCTCGCATGCAGTTATATGTGGACTGTAAATACTTAAGTCGGTCTGGCAGCGAAAGAAATGTGAATCCCACTATGCATTTCGCAGGTAAGTATAAACCAATTGCCTTTAACTTTTGGCCAATCGTCGAAATTCCCAGAATGTGCTCCCGGATTTTACCTTTGCCATTATAATTTTTTGTAGCTAGCTCAATGAGCAAACGCTGCATCTCTACCTTCTCACTTTTGGCAAAGACTTTCTCAACCTACGTGAGAAAGACCGAGGAAGTGATAACATCTTTAGGGACAACTCAAAGCAATGCTATTGGTATCCCCTGTTATAAGAGTTCCATGCATAACTTATTTGACATCTTCCACTTTTCATCAGCCTTAGTTTCATCCGGTGTACTTTCTGGACCAAAGGGGGATGGTTTGGGATTTGCAATGTATAGTCGTAATCATTTACAGATAAAAACAACAACATTTCTTTCTTTCACAATTGGAATCTCGAACAATCCAACATGGGTGGACGGTTCCCCAATAAATTGTAACTGATGGATACTATAATAAAAACAAACAACACAAAACACATTTAGCATCTTGACATATAACTACAAACATATGCATGAACATGAAAAATACATGTAAAAAACATAAAATTCATTGATAATAGATACCGGAGGGCAATCATACTAACGTGCAATTTTATGAGTTTGAGAAAAAATACGATGATCATTATTTTAATATTTTAAGTACCAATAAGACCTTCCGGAGGACCGATGTCATTTACATAAAATTTAAATCAACACAAAGACCATTTTCAGTAATTGTCTCCCGTTCATAATTAATTTAAACCCAAACGTAAACCTTCCGGAGGGCCGATAATATTTGAATTTAAATTCATCCTCGAACCTTTCGAAGCCTAGGATTCATAAGAAAATTAATTTTAATCTTCAAGAGGACCGATTAAATTAATTTCTTAGTTTCACCTACCGGTCTACGAAACCTTATTCATGCATCGCCATTTGATCATTCAAGCATAAACTATTTAATTCACAAATAAATATACAAAAATAACATGCCAAACACATCATAATTGTGAAATATTTTTAAATTAATAATACTATTAATTTAAAAAGAAAACTAACCTCTGAAAAACAAAAATTCGACCTACAACACCTATTGCTACAATTTGCAGCAGTGTTGCAGGTCCTGGGCGGGCTCAGCCTGCAGCACCTACCAGTGCAATTTGCAGCACTGCTGCCGTTACTATTGGTTGTGGGTGTGTTCATCATGATTCCACTGTCCTTACAATTTGCTGGCCATGATGAGAACGGTTGGACATATTTCGTTCAAAATTAACACCATGGGTTAAGCCGTCGATAAGCTACTGTCCCAATAGTTCTAATTTTATTTGTTATATTAGGGTTGATTTGATGCTAATTTCGGGTAAACAAATTTCATACTTCAATAAACCCTACTTTAACCGTGATAAAAATCCCCAAGCTATCAAAATTGTAATTTATTCATAATAAAACATGTTTTTCAATACGAATAAATCACATAACATGTTTTTCATACAATTCCTAAATCCATGCACTAACCAGCTCAATCAACACATAATCCCAATGGCATGGATTCTTTACGATGAAGAAAAACATGCATCTTTATCTATCAATACACAATTTGATTATTCTACCAAATCCAAAAAGGTTTAACTTGGCTCTGATACCAAATGCTATATATTATTCGAAATCGCATCAAATAATATATAAAAAAACCGGGGAAAAAATAATTAAACCCCTTTCTAGATTCACCTAGAGAATAAACAGAAAACCAAGAATACTTACGGGGTTGCCTGCTGCTATCCATCTAGTATTCTCTTCTGTTCCTTTGCGTTTTTCAGCGATTTCGTGTTCTCCAGCGATTCCGTTTATGAAATTGAGAAACCTGCATAATCAAATTAGAGAAGAAGGAAAAGGTTTCCAAACACTCGAGGAAGCGGCAACATTTCTGATTATGGTTTAGGATGATGAAATTCCTAAACCTAACCTCTTATTTATAAACTTTACAATGTGAAACTCAATATTGTAAAGCCTATTATTTATTACTTCCTTGTGTCCGGGACCATAACCCGATAAATTGATAATTCAATTTAATCCCTGATTTATTAATTCAGACTTAAGTGTTGAGATTTGGGCCCTCTTCATTACAGTGTCAACATTCAACATGGTTACCACACTTGATCCCATAACTCATTTTCACCCATAGGTCCAATTTAGTTAATTAAATAATTAACTCGATTACTTTTAATTTGGACTTCAATAAGACAATAACTGAATATGTTTATTTAGCATGTCGGTCCAAATTATTGTTAGTCCATAAATATATTAAATAAATATATTCCAACACTAATATATATGAATTGCTTGATCGATCATTGTTTGTGATCATGTTTCCAACTTCACCTATTAGAGTTTGTGCGATATAAGGAAGTTTATTTCTTATCTGATTCGTTTAATCCTCAAGTTTCCTCAGAGATAAATAACACTAGAGCTGATATATATAAGTTGCTTGATCGATTATTGGTTTTTTATCATGTTCCCAACTTCAGCTATCAGAGTTGGTGCGATATAAGGAAGTTCATTTCTTATATGGTTGGTTCCATCATCAAGTTTCATTAGAGATAAATAATATTATAGTTAATTGATATGAATTGCTTGATCGATCATTGGTTTGTGGTCATGTTTCCAACTTCACGTATCAAGTACAAACGATGGGTTTTGTTGCCTTCTTATGTCTTGTCCATGATCCTGAATCTATACCTCCAATATCAAAGGTTAGCAAGTTCACTTTCTGCTAGTTATTTTCTTAATGTAACACTATCAATCATGTTCTTTTAATCTAAATAAATTAGTATCATCATTAATTATAATGACAAGACTAGTGATGTTATGTTATGTTTGATATTTGAGGAACTAATTTCTTGAAACTCACATTGTCTTAAAACTTGTTATGATTTTAAGCTGCTATTTGACTCTTGAAAAACTGAGGTTACATAATTTAATTGCTGTAAGGTTATACTACCAAAGTGCCTTTGCGTAGAGTTAGAAATTTCTTCTGTATGAACTAGTCTACAACTATGGCGAAACAACCTAGGTTTTATGGTTACATAGTGCAAAAGCATATCCTCCATATTCTTCAATAATTCTTATTCTAGTTAGGTGTAAAGTAGTCTATATGAAGTTTGTTGAAGAAAGATAGATGAAGTAGTCTATATGAAGTTTATTGAGCAAAAGCAGGATAAAAATTCTGATTATATTAAAAATATTGAAAGAAGTTTCAAATTGATGTTTGTTTGTAGGAATTGTTTTCTCTTCTTAACTATTATCTTTAGAGTTTTTTTGCTTTTTATCCAGTTTTTCATACTACAGATTTGATGTCTTTAAATCGTAACTTCCCTGTGAGGATGGGACTCAAGGAAAGACGTATATACCCATTTTTCCAAAGCAATGTACTTACTAACCGAGAAGGGAGATAAAAAAATATGAAATTTGGAGGTCTTACGAAGACGATGAATACTACTTTCGTTCACTTCAGCAAACTATGTACTTTTATCAATCATATGTCATGTAATCTTCTAAAATCTAAATTATATACTTCATTGGGTTTGTCTACTGCATATAATAATTCTATATTAGCCCACAAGTACATTATCACCGAAGAACCCCATGCAACTTTAATTAGATGATCTTTAGTGTAGATTTATTCTAGTATTAGAAACCGAACAAGAAATAAACTAAATGGTACCAATATTTATGCATTACACTATATTTTGTAGTCTAATTGCAGTCTACTTTGTAACTAGCTTGGATACATAGTTTTCAAATTTCGCTATCATGCTGGAATTTAAATAGCTCATATGTATATGGATTCATGTTCGTATTTTCTTTAATATGTTGTTGACGTTGAAGAATTAATATATTGGATATCTATTGAGGAATAAAAACTAGAAAACTATTCTCATCTTTTTGTTTTTAATAAGAAATAAATACTTTTATCCCTCATATTTTTATTCATTATAATATTATTCATGTTATTTTTATTCTTGATAAAATTATTCGCGTTATTTTTGTCATGATAATATATTTCAAGTTATTGTTATTTTTTATGTTTTTTTTACTATTATTAATGTTATTTTTGCAATGTTATTACTATTATTCATATTATTAACATTCTTACCTTTAGTCATGATAATATTATTCATGTTATTTTTTCTCATGACATATTCTCTGATAATATCACTGTTGTTATTTTAATTTTTTATAATATTATTCGTGACAAATACATCAAAACATAAAAAAGAATAAACAAAAGAAATTGCATATGGACATTATTTGGGTCTCTACCATGTCAAGAGTATGGAGCCTTTTGTTTAAGTAATGTTTGGTTTTATTTGCTTTTACCACTACACATGGATATGCTTTTTGTGGTAGGACACGTAAGATTTCAGAAATTGGCACTTGCAGATCAAGGGCATCTCTTGTTTGAATTTGGGTTTTGCTTTTATACTACTATTTGGGTGGTTTCTTTTTCCTTGATCAGTTCTAATTGGTCTTAGGACTAGGGTTACTAAACTTATATGGATGGAGATCAGGGATGATTCTTTCAATGAAGCTCTCTCCACAAAGTGGGGTTTGGCTACTATATCGTATTCTCCTCTGATGTGAAGCATTTAGTAGACGATATTTTATGGATTTTCTGGGAAGCTGAGCTATATTCAATTTATGCTTTTAGATTTAGTTATTCATGTTTTGTGGTTGGCCACGAGCTTATAGATCTCATTCTGTGATAGGACAAGGTCCATTGGGAAGCTTTATGGGTTATGCATTTGACGGAGGGCTACTAACAATCGGGATTTGTATAATTATTATGGTGATTTAAGTGCTGTACGTACTGCTCATGATTGGAGCCTTGGAGGACCGTGTGCGTTGATAATAACGCATAAATGGGTTTGCTTCATTTTCAAATTTGATCAGTGATGAGATATCCAAGAGGACTGAAAAATTGACATCTATTGCAAATTAGAAAAACCAGCCACGAGTTGCGAAGCAAGAAAAGTTCAGGCAAAACTACAGATGGGAAAGATAAATATTGATTTTCTTGCGTTGTAAAAAAACCATGTATTACATATTTGGTTTCACATCTGCATAATTTCACTTGCAAGTTTTGGTTATTTAATGTTATTTAATGCGAGTCCAATTTCTTTTGGGGTGACATAAGAGGGGTCTCTTATCCTGTTTCAGAAAAGCTGTGCAAATATATCTACCCAGCCAGTGTTTTCCTTAAATTTCCAAACCAAAATTTGGTCCACCAATTTCAAAAAGTTGTGGCTACGAAGAGGAACTGTCGGCCCCTATGTCCAGTAGTAAGACTTTCTTACAGTAGGTATCTTATTTCTTTTGGTGGAGATTCGAATACTAATGTTGATTCGTTCAAACCTATATAAAAAAATAGTCGTGAGAAAAACTCTGGTAAGTATAAAAATAATAGTCGCGAGGAAATTTAAAACAATAATCGTGGTAGGGAATGTTATGAAGTAAAATGTAGCAAACAAATCATATTTGGATATTTTTAGTTTGCTGCTCGGACGAGATAAGTTTGATTCGGGGTTCAGTCGATATTTTTAGTTTGACTATTGTTTATTTGTAAATAATTGGTAGTCGAATTCGAGGTGGATTTACTTTTGCTAGTCAGGTATGTATTTATATGTATTATTTTTAAATTTCTATTAAATAAAAAAAAATTAAATGAGTTTAAATTTTGTTGTTTGTGTATAGCTCTCTCAAAATTCTGGATTTCCGCTTGTTTACTTTTTTGGAAATTTTATCCATTGACGTATAGTGGCATTGATTGGTATGTTTTATGGTTTGATTGCGTTAGTAACAAAACAAATGAGGTTGTGAAATAAAATGACGTTCCAAAATTAGACGAACAGACAGTGTCTATCCGGAAATTCGAATGTTACGGGAATAACAATTTCTACTACAGTAAAGTCTTTAATATTTTTGTCAAGAAAGAGATAAACCAAAAAAGATCTTTTTATTCATAGATAGATTCTCCTTATTTATAATGTAGGAGTTAGTGGGCAGTTACATATCTTCGCACTTAATACTCCACTAACCTACTAACGTCATTATTCCTATAATTGTGGAGTACGTAAATAAAACAGTTTGACTTAAGATTCAAAACGTGCGTTACATAATAGATAAGAAAACACCTATTCTGATCTACATTTTAAGTCGAGCTGGGCCATTCATTAAACGCGTTCAAGTCTGCTCTGGTTTGTACAGCTCGAGCTCACTGATCATGTGGTCAATTTATCTTCTTCGTGTTCGCACTCCATCTTGATCATATATTCACCACGTCTCTAATCTGGTCGATCAACTCTTCCCTTGATGTCTTCGAGCTCGATCTGCTCGTTAACTTAATCTGCCTTCGAGCTCGATCTGTGTCGATGCTTAGAGCTCGTTATCTCAATCTGCCCTCGAGCTCGATCTGTGTCGACGCTGTAGAGGTCATCATCTCAATCTGCCTTCGAGCACGATTCGTGTCGATGCTGTAGAGCTCATCATTTTCTTCATTGCTTGTCCTGATCTAAGTCTGCGGTCCTATTGCTCGTGCTCGCACTTACTTGGGGGAATCCCCCCTTATCAAGGCTCTCCCCTAGTTGATAGGTTTATTTTTTAATAAACCTGTAAATTAAAAATAAAAGAAAATAAAATATTAAATTAATTTCTATAAACAGTCGCGTGATGATTCGAAACGTCTTACTACTTTTTCTGTTGACACGTTAATCCTTTGATCAGAGTCAGCAGTTCAGCTTGTGAAGCTTGGCAATAAGATCCTAAGCAACTGTTCACGCGGTACAACTACTTGAAGTCAGGGTTGTGGTCAATTCCAGAGTTCAAAATCGCAGAAAACAGAGAAGTGAGAATGGCAAACGGTTCAGAAGCTAATATGGATCGCATCAGGGCGCTTTTAGAGGAGAATCTATGGGAGAAGAACAATGTCGGCGTCTGGCTAGCGGTACCCCAAGTGATCCGAAAAATTGGTGAAGCTGGGGATTCATCCTCTACTCCTGCTCTTTCTTGCGAGCAAGTAACTGATGCCACAAAAAACAAAGGAAAAATTGTCGAGCAATCTGGAAAAAAAGCACCGAAAGTGTCTGAAGTTGCTCAGCCCAACAAGGTCCAAGCAGAAAAAGAAGAGGATAACGAGGAGACCCACTATGGTGATCTAGATACACGGAGGAACAAAAAGAAAAAGGTCATCGTGGACGTTGTTCCCTTAAATACAAGGAGATTACAACTTAGAGATGAAGATGATGATGGTGCTGAAGCTACATCCGAGGAAAGAGCACGTCCCCCCAACCAAACGACGACACAAGTCGGCGAGGAACAAAATCCATAGGCTGTTGAGGAGCTGATTGATCTAGTGGAGGACGAAGCAGAAAATGAGAATGGTTCTCAGAGAAAGCAAACTGCACCCTCAGCTCTCACCGACAAGACAAAGCAGTTAGTGCTCAGCTCTACCGCTGAAAATCCTCCACCCTTAGTCAAAGCTAATGAGAAGAACAAGGGTGGCGACAAATGAGCCGAGTCCGGCCAGCAAAGGGCGCCTGCAGAGGAGCGACCACCAAAGATCAACATTCCTCGTCCCTCAACCTACATGTTTGAGCAGCTTCGCAGGATCCCTGATTTGTCGTATTACGACACGATGTTGATTCCCGAGATCTTGCAAAGACAAGTAGAGCTGTCGATCGAGGTAAGAACCATGGATCATGTTAAGTTAAAGATTTAAAGATATAAGTTTAATTTTCTTATTTATATGCAGCTGCACCATAACTCCTTTGTGCTGGGTTATCGAAATATGTCCCATACTGAAGTGGCGACCATGGAGAAATGGAAAGCAGAAGCCATGTTTTTTGGCTCAGCTAAACACAACACTGCAAAGGTCCTTCGTTTAAGGTATGCTTACACCTCGGCCAAGAACACCAAGCATGAGGCCATTGATGCAAAAGCCAGACTGGAGAAAGTAATCGCCTCCTTGCAAGAGACTGTGAAGTGCAGCGACCAGAGGCTAGCGACTGTATCCGAGAGCCACATGTTGGTGTTAAACCAAAACAAAAATATGTTAAAGAGAAATGATGAGTTGCACGCGCACAGCGTAAACTTGTTGGACAGGACCATCAGTCAAGCCAAGAGGATGGAGGGACACACAGAGCGAATTGCAACTTTAACTGTTGAGGTGAGTAAGTTGAACAACCAGGTAGAAGAGGAACGTGCATAACTCGAACAAGAGCGGCAGCAGTGGCAAACGAAGGTAGAAGCAGCTGCTGAAGAAAAGGGAAATGCAAGTGTTTACTATTGCTACAGAGATGATAACCAAAGAGAACATGAAGGCTATAGCAGAGTTAATAGCGTTGAATCCTGGTATGAACCTGAGATCCTTGGCCTCTCTAGTCGAAACCTCTGCACCGAACTCGAGCTTAGCATCTCCAGTGACCACGTAAGCTAATACTTCTGCTGATCCTACCGAGCTATTGCCACCTGGTAGCGCTAAGTAACGAAAACTTACTTTGGTTGTTTTGTTGTACAAATTTTTCTGTTGTTGTGTTTAAAATTCGAAGACTTCGTACTGCCTGCAAGACTTTGGGTTTATTTATTTAAAGAATTGGTTAAATTGATGTATGATTTACCTTCTGTGAATTAGTTAGCACTATAAACGTTTGTGGAACAAATGTGAAGATTGTGTTTGCTGAGCTTTCTGGAGATCCTTACAACCCCAAGCTCAGTAGGGCTCATTGCGTAGCTTAGACAACTTGTGCCATAATAGCGTATTCGCGGCGAGGTCTCATGGGCCCTATTGGGTAGTCTGTTCAGACTTGGTCTTTGACCAGTTCGCTAATATACCCAGTACAAAGTATAGGCATAGTATGGCCGTTACGTAGCCTGTAGGCGTGGCCAATTAGCCCATTCGTGTTTATAAACACTTAGTCTGGACTCAGTATGGTCCATTGCGTAGCCAAAAATGACGTGGTCATTGACCCATTCGCTAGTTGTAAGGATGAAACTTGCACAAACACACATTGGCGAAAGCATAACTTATATTGAAAAAATCAAAGATCTGTTCTTAGATGTCTGATTAAAAAACCTCCCCGCGCCATCATGGAGGAAAAAGAGCGCATCAATACATCTTAAATATTATGGCGATACAAATTTAAGTGATTGACATTCCAAGGACGCTTGAGAGCTCGAACATCTTGATCTGCCAGTCTGTACACACCATGGTGCCCTGCTGAAACAATTGTGTATGGGCCTTCGTAATCTGGTCATAGTTTGCCACCTGTTCCACTACCGGAGCCCTGAAACACCTTCTTCAAGACTAAATCCCCCACCTTAAAAGAGAGCGGCTTCAAACGAGCATTAAAGCGTCCCCTCATTAGACTTCGATAGTGTTCTGCTCGGACTCTTGCCTGATCTTGTCGCTCGTCTAACAGATGCCGGGAAGTTAATCTGGCTACAAGGTTTGCCTCCTCTTTGTAGTGCTCAATTGTATGGCTTGGTACTATGACCTATGCTGGAATAACTGTTTCTGCACTATATACCAAAGCAAATGGTGTATCTCCTATTGTGGAACGAGGGGTTGTTCGGTACGCCCATAGGACCTCTGCCAATTTGTCCGGCCACTTACCTTTAGCTCCCTCAAAATTTTTCTTAAGCCCTTCTAGTAGTGTCATGTTAGTTACTATGACCTGGCTGTTTTCTTGAGGATAGTAGGGGGTGGAGAAGTGCTGGAGAATCCCATATCGTTTGCAGAAGTTGGTAAGAATTAAATTTTAGAATTGCGGGCCGTTATTTGTCATTAGAATCCGTGGAATTCCATACCGGGTTAGAATTTGATTATGGATGAAATCACATACCTCCTGGGTGCGCGTTCGAAACAAAGCTTTAGCCTCAACCAATTTTGAAAAGTAATCTACTGCGGCGATAAGGAACTGTCATTTGCATGTGGCCATTGGCAAATGACCCACCAGATCTATTCCCCATTTATCAAATGGACATGGGACGGAGATGTTCTGCATAGGCTCGCTCGGTCTATGCTGTGTATTCGAATACTCTTGACACTTGTGACATTGCAATACAAGATTCTCTGCATCACTTGCTAATTCAGGCCAATAGTACCCAGTGAGGAGAAAACGACATCAGTGTTCGGTGTCCACAATGAGCCCCTGCTTCTCGTGAATGTAAATCAGCCAGTACCGAACTGGCTTCCACGCGGTCAAGGCAGCGGATAAGAGGTCAGGTTGAACTTTTTCTATACAGGGTATTGTCAAGGACACAAGATTTAACTGCTGTAACCTACAACGCGCGAGTTTCATTCTTATTTGTAGGCAGGGTCCTATGGTTCAAATACTGAAAGTATGGAGTCCTCCAGTTGTCATCATTAGAAATTGAATTGATGGTTGTGGCTGTTGATATGAGCTCTGTCGTGTGGAGTTTCCGGAGTAAGACCGTTGGACGCTCTCCTAAAGCTGTGGTCTTAGCTAAAGTGTCGGTTGTCGAATTATCCCTTCGTGGGATCTGGTCATAGAACACATTGGTGAATTTAGACTCGTACTCCTTAAGTATCACAATATACTCCTTGATCCTGTCCTGTCTGACATCATAAATACCTTGTGCCTGATTAACCACCAACTGAGAGTCAGATCTGATCTTGATGCTTCGAGCTCCACATATCAAAGACAGCCTCATGCCACAGAGGGCGACCTCATATTCTGCAGCGTTATTTGTTACTGGGAAATTAAAGTGTACAACTTGTTTGATCTCCTCCCCGCTTGGAGTCCGAAGTATAATGCCTGCACCCCCACCTGACGTAGAAGATGCACCGTCGACCTCAATGATCCACTGGTCAGATTTGATCGCTTGTCTGTAGCTTTTGTCAATCTGTTCTTCTCTGGATGAAGTAAACTCTGCTAAGAAATCCGCAACTGCTTGCCCCTTTATAGCTAAGCGCGGCTCAAAACGGATGTCATACTCACCGAGCTCGATGCTCCACTTGGTTAGTCTACCAGAAACATATGGCTTCTGCAATACTGTTCGTAAATGGAATGCTGTTCGCACCATAATTGCATGCCCTTGGAAATATTCCTCATTCGTCGAGCTGCAACAACCAAACTCAAAGCAAGTTTTTCGAGGTTTAGATATCTTGTCTCCGTATCCATTAGCATTTTGCTCGTGTAATATATCGGGCGTTGTATCCCATTCTGGTTGCACACGAGAACCGAGCTAACAACAAAGGATGACACTGCCAGGTAAACAAATAGGGGCTCCTCAGGAGCAGACAAAATCTGCGGGGAGGTGAGGTATTGCTTGAGCTCGACGAAAGCTTTTTCATGCTCTTCTGTCCACGTGAAATTCTTAGCACCCTGCAATACCTCAAAAAAGTGGTGAATCTTGTCTGATGCGCGAGAGATAAACCTCGAAAGCGCTGCTAACCTTCCTGTAAGACATTGCACTTCTCTAACATTCTTTGGTGGTTCCATCTGTAAAATCGCATTTAGTTGGACGGGATCTGCTTCAATACCTTGTTGACTTACCACATAGCCCAAAAACTTGCCCTTAGCAACACCAAACAAACACTTATCCGGGTTAAGTTTAAGGTTAAATTTGCGTAATATATCGAAAACGACATGTAACGTGTTTAGGTGCTGCGCTTCTTCATGGGTTTTAATGATCATATCGTCAATGTATGCCTCTAAATATTATCCCAAATGATCTTGGAAGATGTGATTTATCAATCGTTGATATGTTGATCATGCATTCTTCAACCCAAAAGGCATAACTGCATAACAGTAGAGACCCCACTCAGTTGAAAGGTTGTGTGTTCCTGATCATACAGGTGCATGCGGATCTGATTGTACCCCAAGTACACATCCATAAAGGATAAAAAATTTCAACCCGAGGTCGAATCAACCAGTTGATCTATCCTTGGTAACGGGAAAACATCCTTAGGGCATGCTTGGTTTAAGTCGGTGAAGTCCACACACATTCTCCACTGTCCGCTCTTCTTTTTTACCAGCACCGGGTTGGCTATTCATATTGGATACCTTGCATTTTGGATATGCCCAACCGGCTTAGCTTGGTTACTTCAGCCAATATAGTGGCTTGCTTTTCTGCTGAAAAAGCCATGCGCTTCTGTCGTACCAGTTTGGCACAAGGTTTGATAGCTAATCCATGGCTTATGATCGAAGGACTTACTCACGAGGCATCAGTTGCCTCCCAAGCAAAGAGATCTAATTTTTTTTCTAATAAAGCTATGAAACGTACCTTTGAGTCCTTGGACAACTCCTTTCCCAATCGAAGTACTCTACTGTCAGCTATGATCGTATCCACTGTGGTAATACCTGTAGTAGCTGAATCCTCATTTTCTCGTGGATCATCCACTGGGTCTGGTGAGGTGAGGTCTAATGTTCCTGATGTAACGTCCCCTCGCCATTTAATTGCTATTGGAGAGGTTTGGATGGGTCCGACGCGATTGCATAACACGTTCGTGCAGTTCTCTGGCTTCCCCGTATTGTTCCTACTAAGATGCCCATCGGATATTTGATACATTGTCGAAATGTACACGGTGTCACTTTCATCCTATGCAGCCATGGTCGTCCAATAATGGCATGGTAAGGGCTCAGCGCGTTGGAAATTAAGAACAACGTTTTTAGTTCCTTCTTCGTAGCTTTATGACCAACATTTACTAACAGATCCACCTCCCCTACACATTGAGAGGTTCTTCCTTCGTAGCCGACTAATGTTCGCTGAGTAGGTCGGTATGGGGGCACATTCTGCATACGATCAAAGCTGCATTTGAAAATAATATTTGCCGAGCTTGCTTCATCAACCAGTACTCGGGTTACTAATACTCCTCCAATATCTAAGTGAACAGTCAAAGCATCTTCATATGGTAAACTGACACCCCTGAGGTCATCATCATTGAATGTGAGGTCGGTAACTGGGTCCCTGTAGTTTTGATAAGAATTTGCATCTATTTCATACACGTCAAACTCATTTTTAGCTCGTTTGTTTTGAGTAGAACCTTGACCTGCAGCCGAATTCCCCCCTGATATGGTGAGTAACCACTGTTGCTTGTTAGCTTCTGGTTCTTCTCCATTGGCTGGTTTCTCAGTGTTTGGAGAACGAGTTTCCTCACGGTGATCTGGTTGAGATCGTTTGATATACTGGATCAGCTCGCCATTGTCTATCAAGCGTTGAATCTCTTCTTCTAATTGTCAGGACTCATCCGTGGAATGTCCATGATCGTGATGGTATGCGCAGTAGTACCGATTAAATCGTTTAAATCCTAGCGTGCTCATTATGCGCGGAGCTTGGTACTTCGTACGCTCATTTGTTCGATCATAAATCACCGAGATGGCCTCAGTCAACGGGATGAAATGCCTATTCGGTTGATCGAGCTACTGAGGTCTTCGATTATAATTCTTCTTTGGTTGCTCTTCAACCATTTTTCATTCTGTTCCTCCATTTTTGAATTTCGATTCGCGCCTTTCGGGTTACCCTCCTCTACTGGCGTCGTCGACCCTGATAAAGGTATCTGCCCTGGTGAGCAGGTTCCCCATGTTCTCAGTTGGGAACTTGATAAATTCTGCATACAACTCCTCTTTTCGGTCGAGCCCCCGTTTCAAGGAGGCCACTGCTATGTTTTCGGCCAAATATGGAAAAGCATTCATAAGATGAATAAACCTTCTAACATGACTTTTAAGGGACTCACCTCGGCGCTGATAAAGGTCCATGAATGAATCAAGCTCATTGTTGCCAACAAACCTTTCCCTGAACGCTTTCCACAGTCCTGTAAAGTCATAGATGGATCCTTTTAGTAAGTTGCTGAACCAATCAATTACATTACCTTTGAGGTCCATGGACAGCGCTCGGCACCACATCGCATCGTCGGGGTTGAAGGCCATCATCATGTTTCTTAACTGCTCCAAATGCCTCTCTGTATCTCCCGTTCCATCATACACTTCGATCCTGAATAGGTCAAACTTCCTCCGGAGCTGAGCTTCCAGGAATTTCTCAGAGAATGGCGATTCCTTTAGTATTTAGGCCGACAATTTTGGGCGGATCTGATTGTAACAAAGATCTTCATTTTCCCGAGCGCACTTGGTTGACGTCTGCTTCACCGCGTCTCGTGGTCCTCTGCTACGATTTTTACCCCCGCTCTCGCCTTCACCTTCCTGCTTGTCATCTCGTTTGGACGGACGATCTACTCTATTAACGTTTCTCGCCTCCGGACCAGACAGTTGATGGGTCTTGCTCGTCCTCTTGATCTTAACGGTCAGAGCATGAATAGCGTCGTTCATTCCTGTCATCGTGGCGTGCATGGATTGTTCCCTTACGTCTCGTTCAAACACTATTTTCAACTGTTCCTCCTAGAGATTCTAGATTCTTTGCTCTAGTTGGAGGACCGCCGAGTCATTTGCCAGGATGGCTTCCATAATTCTGCGAGCCCCCGCTGCATTCGCCGGCTGATGGAGATGCATCTCTTCCCGGGAAACGACCGCAGGCCGAATCGGTGGTTCCTCCGTCACCACCGCCGCTTGGGGTATCACGATATTACCCTCTTGAGGAGCTACATGATCGGAATGTAGGATGCCTCGTCCTCCTGGTTGACTTATATCTCTTCTCCGGCATGTCGTTGTTTTTCTAGTTTCTTGATTGTCTCTCTCGATTCTTGACCTTGTGACTACCATGGTGATTGGTTAAGAATTCCCACAGACGGCGCCACATTTTTTACGGGAATAACAAGTTCTACCACAGTAAAGTCTTTAATATTTTAGTCAAAAAAGAGATAAGCCGAAAAAGATCCCTTTATTTATAGATAGGTTCTCTCTATTTATAATGTAGGAGTTAGTGGGCAGTTACATATGCTCGCACTTAACGATCCACTAACCCACTAACATTATTTTCCTATAATTGTGGAACAAGTACTTAAAACGGTTTGAATTAAAAGTCAAAACGCGTGTTACATAATAGATAAGAAAATGTCTAGTCTGATCTAGACTTTAAGTCGAGCTGGGCCATTCCTTAAACGCGTTCAGGTCTGCTCTGGTGTGCAGAGCTCGAGCTCATTGATCATACTCTTTCCTTGATGTCTTCGAGCTCGATCTGCTCGTTATCTCAATCTGCATTCGAGCTCGACCTGTGTCGATGCTGTAGAGCTCGTTATTTCAATCTGCCCTCGAGCTCGATCTGTGTCGACACTGTAGAGGTCATCATCTCAATCTGCATTCGAGCTCGATCTATGTCGATGTTGTAGATCTCGTCCTTTTCTTCATTGCTTGCCCTGATCCAAGTTTGCTTTCCTCTTGCTCATGCTCGCACTGACTTGGGGGAATCCCCCCTTATCACCGAGAAGGATAACAGACAAAGTCTATAGTTTCATTTCAAGAAGCAAGTGGAAATGGACAAAACAACCGCGATTGAGGAATGTATAGGCTTTCTAAATGGGCGAGATGCTAGACTGGGCTGGTTCTTATCTTCCATAAATGTTTTTGAGATCCAAACATTGGCTCTTTTTGGGGATATGATTCCATAGGAGGGTCGTCATGGTCATGTTGCATTTTATGATGAACTATAAATATAGGTAGACTCAAAGAGCAGAGATGATTTTGAGATTGGGGAAAGTCTGAAGATCAGAGGACTAAAGACGAGAGCTCCGAAAGAATTAATCGCAATAAAATTTAGAGGATCGCTCTGACACGAATAAAGGCAAAACCACAAATTACAAGGCTGATGAAGACAAAACCATCATAATAATTTTTGTTTCAAGTCATATCTTTCAAACAAATTCTAGTTGAGGATGATTAGTCCCCAACTGGCTACAATAGCTCTTATAGAGATTTAAACGTGACCAACTAGTGTTGAAACCTTTTAAACTTTACCAACTAGTATCGGTACCTTTTGAATGTGACCAACTAGTCTTGGAACCTTTTGAATGTGACCAACCAGTGTTGGAACCTTTTAAATGTGACCAACTAGTGTTGGAACCTTTTAAGCATGACCAACTAGTGTTGGAACCTTTTAAATATGACCAACTAGTATTGGAACCTTTTGAATGTGACCAACTAGTGTTGGAGCCTTTTAAGCATGACCATCTAGTGTTTGAACCTTTTAAGCATGACCAACTAGTGTTGGAACCTTTTGAATATTACCAACTACTATTGGAACCTTTTTTAATGTGTCCAAATAGTGTTGAGACCTTTTAAGCATGATCAACTAGTGTCTGAACTTTGTAAATATTAACCAACCAGTGTTCGAACCTTTTAAATATTCAGGGCCACATATATCTGAACCCATTAAAAACAAAAACATGGAATATAAAAGACAAATGAATTTAAACACCTCATTGAAACCTTCATGCGCCACCAGGGTAGGAAATAGCATTCCACCGATCATTACACAATTAGTTGAAAATATTGACAATATTTACAGTCACTCCAAATACGTCTTGTATATAATTTGGGCATTTTTCAACGCCCTCCTCCATATTATTTCTCAAACTATCAAGGATAATTCTGTTTGTAACCTCTATATGCCTAATACCCTGCGGATGAAAATGTGTTAAAAAGAAATATTGAATAAATCGTGAATAAAATAAAGCTTTCATATCTTTGTTTTCAAAATCGAGGGCCATTATTCGTTGTGATTATTCTTGAGACTCAAAATCGGCAACATATGTTGTATATAATAAATTTGATAACACCATTCACTAGATTAGAATATTGAGCCGATCTTAGCTATTTTGTATAGGCAAACTATAATTTCTTATTTGAATCAAAACCCCTTAGCTACACTAGTAGCAGCTTACCTTTCGCTTTTTTCATTTCTCACCAAATCGATGAATTCTTAGATGATTAGTACGCTGAAGAGGTCTGCTATATGCTTGCGGAGATGGCACCCTCAGTGAAATTTTCTTTCGAACTGTTATCGTTCGATTTGAGATAAGGCTTAAGGATAGAGCATGAACTGGGTTTAGTTTCCTCCAAAAAGCAGAGAAGGATCTCTATGGGTGCCGATTCCAAAGAAATTCACTCGATTTTAAAAAAAAAAAACCCTAACTCCAGAGGTGGAGATAGCGCGTATGGAGGGATATGCCTCAATATTACAGAGATTACACCTTTAGTGAAATCTATCTTGAACAACTTTCGATTATAGCTTGATAGATAGATGATGAACTAGGTTCAGTTTTCTCTGAAATACTGAGAAAGGTCTCTTTTAGTGTTAATTCCAGCAAAGTGTTATCGATTTCAGAAAAACGCCCAAGTCCAGTTAGTTCTTCACTTTGAGATTGAAACAGACCGAGCAGTAGGTATTTTAGGACTTCAATCTTTAGGTAATTTTTTTTAGTTTTCACAAATTCTTTGGAGTGAATCATTTAGGAAGCTAGAAATAGACTGTAACACTTTTCAGTTTTGATGATAATCTGGAACCAGTCATTCAAGATCTCCATCTTGCAACAAAACTTCACTACCATTCCAGCACTAAGAGATAGTAGCTGGACTGGGACAGGGATGGTGTATTTGAGCTCAAAGAGATTACAATATTCAGATGGTTGAGTCTAGAGAGAACCAAACTTTTCCATAGCCAAGTGAGGTACTCCACTTGGACAGACCCATCAATTGACTGTAGTAGTTTAAGGTTCATCCTTAGATTCATTTAATTGAATTATTTAGGAATCCAGAAACAGATATTAAGGAGCTTCAAGACTATTTAGCTAGCAGTAAACCTCACAACTGATGAGTCCGGAATTTATTACCACTCTTTATGAGAACCGGACAGGGGCAATTCGGACAACATCCACCCACTGAACCATCCGAACTGAACTAATGTACTAAAAATTTAATCACTTCATGACTAAGCTAATTATCTACCTTTTTAAAACTAATGGGTCTTTGAACTCGACCCGAATCTATAAGTCAACCCGAAAGCCCATGTGGCCCACGATTAAGGGTATAAATACCCAACCACTTTCATTTAATGAGGGTAATGAAAATTAAATACAACCAGGAAGCTCAATTCTCCCACTACAATCTATCCAAACATTAAATACCTTTGAAATACCACAAAACTCTGGACAAAATTACCCTCAACCGAAAATAAACCACACCAACAACCACTTCAGCACATGTCGCTTCCAGGGCTTTAATCTTCAGGTAAATTCCTTTTAACCATCCTAGTTGTCCTGAAAAACACAGAGAACCAATATCCATTCATTTCTAATATAGCCTACGTGAAGGCTTTCAAGAAATGCAACGGCTTCTAAGTGTGAAGGAGCTTTGAGAGTTTTAAAATCGATCTTCATTTTACAATGAAGAGTCCATCAAGCAAGCCAGTCTGCTACTCGATTTTGCTCTCTGAATATGTGATGAAGAACCATTTTAGGAAGTATTAAGTTTTTTATGCTTTCAAAAATCAATTCTACGTTTTTTAGGTAATGACAAGAAGAAATAAGTTTAACTAGAGTTTCAGAGTCAGTTTCGATATCAACTACCTTTAATCCTTTTATTTTACATATTTGCAGGTCATTATGAAGAGCCCGAACTTCTGCTTTTATGGGTGAGATCTTCTTATAATTGTTTCTATAACCATGTATGATAGATCCAAGGCTGTCTTGAATGATTATTGCACCACTTGATTCACCAGAGGCAAGGCAGCAGGGGTCGGAGTTAAGTTTGTATCTGCCTGGAAGTGGGGGAGACTAAGAAAGATAAGATATTTTCTTCTTTATCTTTAAGTGGTTAATGCATCTTAGGATTGTTGCTGCATCTTCACTTTTTTCCAGTGTTTGTGTTTTAGAAAGATTGATTAATCCAATATATTTAGGATATTTGTGATGTATTTGATTGTAGAAGTAGTTGAGTAGGTGTCTCCCATCGTATTAGTTTCATTTTTTTGCTGCCATATTTCCCATCAAGTTATGATAGGCAAAATAGACTTGATATTGAATTTGTTAGGTGATGACTAGAACCAGCTACGCAACATGTTCTTTGATTTCACAAAATTGATAATTTCAACCCTTAGGATACCTGCAATATAAGACTGTATTTTCCACGCAAAAGAACAAGACACAAATAGATCTTTAGTTATAAGTTTTGACAGAACTGACATTTATAGACTATTGTTAGGTGTTTCCTCTGCATAATTGAGTCAATAGGGAGCTTATCCTCAATGAGTCTCCAAACTAAGAAGGAGAATTTAGTTTGAGTAACGTGGTCCAAATCTTTTCATATAAAGAAGATTTGTTAGGATTAGGCTTGATGAATTTTAGAGTTCCTTATTATTAAATCTACCATCCTTAGTTGGAATCCAGTATATATAGTCTTCTTGATGCTCACATATACTTAACTTAGAGATAATATTGATATTAAGGTCAGTAAATATGGACTTTAGTTTATCCAAATTACAAGCCTTATTTTCCCAAAAATAAATAGCCTTTAAGCCTTTAAACCAAGAGTTATTAGAATCAGAATTAAGAGAGGTAATGGGAGGTTTATCAAACCAGTTATCTAGCCGTATGTCCATATTGTCTTTTCCTAGGATCTATTTGATATTACCTTCTGCAAAATCCTTTATCTTTTCCAACCTCTTCAAGGTTTGAGACCCTGTTTTTAGGTAGTTTAGGTGGAGAGGATGATTTCCTTTACAATAGATGATGTGAAGTAGTTTTTCCTAAAGAGAGGTATTCTCTCTGAACCTAATCCACAGTTTACATGAGAAGGTCTTTTGAATATCCTGTATATTTTTTAGATTTAAACCACCATTACCAAAAGGCTTGCAGATAGCAGCCCAAGATGACCAGTTGAGCTTGTCTGACTCGCTATTAGAGCCCCATAGGAATCTGTTAAAAACCCTTTCTATCTTAGTTATGATTGTATTAGGAATCCAACAGCTTTGAAGTCAATACATAGGGATAAACATTAAGACATAAGTAATTAGGACTAGTCTACCCCCAAAAGATAGCTTTTTGTCTTCCCAATTAGAGATCTTTTCTTTAACTTTGTCCAAAAAAGAGGATAATAGTTACAAGACTTATTGTAAGGACTTAGTGTTATTCCTAGATAAGTTGTAGGGAGATAGCTGGTTTAAAAGTTTTATTGAATAACAAGAGTTTGAATTCTATCTTGAGGGAACTTGGATGCTATGATGATCTCTATTTTATCCTTGTTTAGTGCTTGACCAAATATTACCCGATAAACCTGCAAGAATTTGCCAACTGTCTACATAGAAAAAGCTAGGCCATTAGTAAAAATTAATAGTTCATCAGCAAATGATAAACATTGTATAATAAATTTGCTTCTACAGGAATACTTAAGAGACTTATCAGATACAAATAGGTTTAGTAGACCCTGTAGTAGCAATTCTTCAGCTAATATGAAGTGACTAGGGGACAAAGAGTCTCATTGTCTAACCCATTTGTTAGCTTTAAAGTAACCTACAACCTTTCCATTTATAATTATTGAAAAAAATAAATACCTAATCAAGTTATTGATTAGGCTAATGACCTTGTAATTGAAACTAAAATCCTTAAGAAATTTTAAAATGAAACTATGTGAAAAGTTGTCCAATGCGTTTGACATATCAACCTTAATAATAATATTGCATGCTTTCTTATCAACCTTAATAAGAGAGTAAAGTAAAAGTATAATTAATTTTAATTTTTTACTGTTGCCACATCAGCGTCCCACGTGGATCACTGATGTGGCAAGTCAAATGGCATTTATGGTAGAAAAAATGAACTGCAGTCAATACGGACTTGTTTGTTCCGTTTTTTGAAACGACAGGGACCGGTTTAGTACAGAGACAAATGATAGGGACTCGCTTGTTACAAGTGGAAAACATTGGAGATGTGTGGTGTTTTTTACCCACATTAGGTATTAGACATATACCTGTTGCCATAATACCTTTAGGAATAATTTGACCTTAGATAAAATATTTTAAAGCACTTCACAAATCATCTTTTATAATATTCCAACCGGTCGTAAAAAAATACGTTGAAACAATGCATACCAGCAAAAATCGACGACTTTAAACTCTGAATAATACCCTATATCTCATGTCTTGTAAGACTAGCTAGAAGAGCTTCATTATCCGCAACACTGATTACATTAGAAATGAATTTAAACATACAATGATTTATATATTTGATCTCTTGATCAGAGTTAGAGTAAGAGAGAGAAGTTAAATTGTTCCTAAAATAGGATTCTGCTGAATTGTTGATGGTATCCTCATTCGAAACCCACTTGTTGTTGATTCTAATACTAGTGACCCTACTTTTCCTTCTCTTTTTCTTTACGTAATTGTGATCAATTCTTTTATTTCTATCACCATCTTGTAACCAGGTTGTGTAACATTTCTACTTCCAATATTCCTCTTCCATTGAGAGCTAGGAGATGTTCAACATTTTCTTTCGAGAGATAGATTTTGCCTTCAATGTTGTTGGTTTGAAGGTAAGCAACTTCACATGATATTACTTTTTCTTGTGTTTGTAATACTTTGTCAAATACATTTCCAAAGTATAATTTGTTCCATTCTTTCAATGCAACCTTCAATCTTTAATTTTATTCCATAATACAAACAAAAGGAAGCCTCCCATCACCTTACTCCAGTTGTCCTTCACAAAGGTTAGAAACTCTTTATCCATAGTCCAAATATTTAGGAATTTGAAACTTTTAGCTAGGTTAACTTTGTCTCTAATGATTGATATACAAATAAAAGTATGGTCTGAACAAGTACGAGCCATGTGTAGAACTTGAGTCTTAGCAAAATAGTCAATCTACTATTGATTGTATAACACCCGATTTAGACGTTTCCACTTAGTTTTATTAGTCAATGTATATTTTTATACCTATAAAACCTGCATCTTCCAAGAAACAATATTTAATCATATCATTAAAATCATTAGAACTTTGACTACAATAGTCAACACATGCAGTTTGTTCAGATGGAGAACTTATAGTATTAAAGTCTCCCAAAATTAACCATTCTTTTTTTTATGCATATATTGTACGAAGGGTTACCACAGCTCTAATCTCTAATTCCTCTAACATTTTGCATAGACACAAGTAATACAAAAATTGTCAAGGTTAGAGTGCACAACATTAATACGAATGCATTGTACATTACCAATAAGAATGTTAATTATAAAGCTCTCATTCCACAACAACCATATATTATTAGATATGTTTGCAAAATGATTTGAAAAAATTAATTTAGAAGCAATGTTGGCCAATTGAGAGTTGTTTACCATATGCTCTTGAATGAATAAGAGTTTCATATTTTCTTTCATGATTATTGACTTTAGTATTTGCAATGAAGATTGATTACCAATACCCTGAATGTTCCAGCTTAGTGTTTGATCATTGAAGGCTTTTAAAGTATTTTTTTAGCCTCAGAATACTGTAGAGACTTAACTACTAAAGGTTTTGATCTTTTGTTGCTCATGGCAAGCTTCAGTTTCTTATTCATGTCCAACATGCGAGCAGTGGATACAATATTTTGGAACATGTTTATATTTGATATGATTCCAGACCCCTTCATTGCTTCTAATCCTGCCCAGACACGGTGATGTTGTTCTTTAGACATATCAAGTTCTATCCATGCATAACACACATTGTATATAACTCGATTCTTTGGTGGAATCCATACTTTTATAGGAGATCCCACAGAAGATGTTAAAAAGGTTCCACTTTTATCTGACGAATTTGAATATAATAAATTTGAAAAATACAAATGGATGAAATTACAGGTTTCGTATACCTCATTTATGCTAACTCATTGTTTTTCCAAAAACTAACTCAATTTGTATTAGTTAAAAACATATAAACTATTAAATAAAAACATTCACATGGAGTGATTATTAATATTATGCAAAAGATTTATTTACATGATATTTAAAAAAATATTAACTAGAAAAACAAAGTTTTTTCCTTTATTGAAAGTTTAAAAGAAATATATATATATATATATATATATATATATATATATTAAAAAAACATAAAAATACACCTATCTAAATGAATTTTTTACTTTTGGTTTTAAATAAATAATATGGTAAATGTTTTATTGCGATTAACAATCGATGAATATACTAAATTATTTGCAATAAGCCTAGTGATAATCATTTCATGTGAATGTTTTTATTTAATACTTTATATGTTTTTAGATTATATATATATATATATATATATATATATATATATATATATAATTAAATAAAATTATAAAAGGCACATATTTGAATGATTTTTTATTTTATTTTTTAATAAAAAAATATGGTAAATATTTTATTGTGTTAAATTTTTTATTTTTTATGTAGTATTTTATTTGAATGAATCTTAATTATTACTACTAACAAGTCTCTATATTTTCTTGATCGAGTTTTCTCTTCAGTAAATCATATATAGCTTTGAAGAAACTGTGGAATAATGGTTTTTTTGTTGCTTTATTGTGAACTTCTGTATAATTTATTTATTTAATAAGGTATATAGACCTGATTCAAAGAATATATTTGTGACCATATCTCCTGTAACAAATATAAAATACAAAACAACTTTAGTCATAAATGTGAAATGTGAAACACATGTAATATTCAATGAGAAATATCAAATAAGATTAATACATACGTTATATATAACCTCAAAATACGTAACACATTTATATTCAATATCAAAATGTGAGATACGAAATACATACTTCTAGAGAACTGCAGATGCAGAATGTGAAACAAGGTATAAATCAAATGTGAAGCAGGGTTTATAAACGAGTTACGAAATGAAAAAAATGAATTCTCTAACTTTCAATCCGTAAAGAAACCTTGGAACCAAAATACAACTCGTAAAGTAACATACAATAGGTTTTTTAATATTCAAACCATAGTACTAAAACTTAGTTTTTTAAATTCAAAAAGATCTGTATTTTAATATTTTGATACCATTAACTAAATTTCGAAGCCGAACTCCTAAAACTAATAAAACAGAGCCGAAAACCCTAGAACAACCTACTATTATCATTTAAAATTTTAAAAGAAGTAAATTTACCCTGATAAAGTACGATATGCTGATTTATTGTTTTGGGTTCGATGAAGGGTGCTTGAGTATTAACATATTTTATATGATATGCTGATTCATTGTTTTGTTTCCGGATTTCTTCAAAAGTATCGCAATTATAAAAACAAATGGGTGAGTTTTAAAAGAGTTGCGAAAAGAAAAATCGTAAATTAAGTTATATTGTTACATACCTATCAAAACTCAACAACGTTTTCTTTAGGATATGAATTCCGGTAAAATTCAAGTCTAAAAAACATAAAAATATATAAAATTTAAAAATAAATTATTTTATATTATTTGGAGTTTGTTTTTAGTTTTTAATATTTTTTATTTATTTAAAGTAACTTTGTCGGGGTGGCGATTAAAGTCTCACATCCCATATCAGTTAAACATGGGAAGGATCAGCGGTATATAAGTAAGAAAATATCTCAACTAGTATGAGGCCTTTTGGAAGTAGAGTAAAAGCAAAGTCTTTTGGGCCTTCGGGCCTAAACTAGACAATATCATACTAGTGTGGAGATCAATTGTTCTTACTTACATACGAGAGGGAATATACAGTACCCATATTCCCAACAAGTTATCTAGAGATCATAGTTCAGAGTGCTCGCGGCTCATCAAGCAGGTGATACTTGATTGGAGTGTGGCGCTAAGGAACACGACAATGTGTTCTAATAAGAGGTGAGCAGCTTGAGAGGAGGCTGAAGTGGTACTTTGTTCGAGAGGAAGATTTGTTAGGATGGCGACCAAAATCCCACATCCCACATCGGTTAAACATAGGAAGAATCAGTGGTATATAAATAAAAATATATCTCAACTAGTATGAGGCCTTTTGGAAGAAGATGAAAAACAAAATCGTGCGGCTCTTCGGAAAC
Source organism: Limnanthes douglasii subsp. nivea (assembly GCA_036936605.1). Taxonomy (NCBI): domain Eukaryota; kingdom Viridiplantae; phylum Streptophyta; class Magnoliopsida; order Brassicales; family Limnanthaceae; genus Limnanthes; species Limnanthes douglasii. The sequence continues at coordinate 93,063,465 of JAUPFV010000005.1, forward strand.
GTAGCAGATAATATCATACTGGTGTGGAGATTATTTGTTCTATATATATGTACAGAGATGGAATATGCGGTAAATATATTCCCAACAAAGTATTTGTTAGATGAAAATTAGATTTAAGTTTGCTTTTTATTTCAATATTGATTCATAGATTCGAAAGTCACATTTTCAAGATAATGCATAACGTACACACTTCCTCATAATGTGAACATTCGCATTGTTTGGGACATACACTATTTTTGAGAGGGAAACATGTATTTTTTTAATGGAAGAACAAATATCCCCATATAAATATTATTTCTTTGGAAACTGTAATTGATTATTTCATGTAGAGAAACATTTATAGATTTGTTTTACATTTTTGTGTTATTTTATTATATTGTATCTTGTAATCCCTGATAGTGATGATTGGTGTTGTTATACATCATATTTTAAGATATCAAACCAAACAACACATTTTGGATGTAACCCATAATCAGGGTGGGGTTTGTAATGGTCGTTGTAGTGTGGAGATTATTTGTTCTGTATCTATGTACAAAGATGGAATATGCGGTAACCATATTCCCAACAAAATATTTATTAGATGAAAATTAGATTTAGGTTTGCTTTTTTATTTCAATATTGATTCATAGATTCAAAAATCACATTTTCAGGATAATGCATAACGTACACACTTCATCACAATGTGAACATTCGCATTGTTTGGGACATACACTATTTTTTAGAGGGAAACATATTTTTTTTATGGAAGAACAAATATCCTCATATAAATATTATTTCTTTGGAAACTATAATTGATTATTTCGTGTAGAGAAACATTTATAGATTTGTTTTACATTTTTACATTATTTTATTATATTATATCTTGTAATCCCTGACAATGATGATTGGTGTATACTGTTATACATTATATTTTAAGATATCCAACCAAAACAACACATTTTGGATGTAACCCATAATCAGGGTGGAGCTTGTAATGGTCGTTGTAAGCATATATCTTCTCTAACTTTGGTGACATAGTGAAATAGTAACATAGCTTTTATGTAATACAAGTTGTTAAAAATTTAACATCAGAATATATTTCTACTTACCATAATGTATATTACACCAAACGAAAGAGAAACACTAACAAAGAATGTTTATCCATCGATGACGGAAAATCCACACACAATCGTTAACCGAGGAATCCGCTCCCGAAAAAGACAAACTTACAAACTACCTAGTTTATCTCACGGATATGATAGATGTAAATTTTTATTATTATTTATATTTGAATATTACGTTAACCATTTTTTATTCTAATATTTATGTTATAAAATACTATGCAATTATCACAAAATGGCTCAAGCACAGAATATATGCGAATGAAAGATTTAAATGAAACACAGGATTTAACGTGGTTCGACAATTGTCTACGTCCACAGGCGCCGCCAGAGAAAAGAGTTTCACTATGATAGAAAAGGTTACAGATTTCGGATTGTGTTTTGTGTCGCCCTAGTAATCTATTTATAGGGAATTAATAGACTTACTAGACTATGGGCCTAATGGGCTCATACCACAAGACTAACTCAAGTAATTGGACAATATCACTATCCAACACAAAACTGTCCTGCCGGACACAGTACACTGTAAAGGCACTATTCGAAGTAATTGGACAATATCACTATCCAACACAAAACTGTCCTGCCGGACACAGTACACTGTCAAGGCACTATTCGACTCATTCACAACATATCTTCCCCTTGAGGCGAATATCCTTTCTTCACTATCAACAAAGAATCTTCTCTTCTTCTGACTCACCAAATGCCCTTAAGGCATTCACTCTATACTGCGAACACCGATCCAGTTTAGGCATTCCCTAAACTTTCGAACTGATACTGCCTTGGTCATTATATCTGCTGGATTATCGTGTGTAGACACTTTCTTCACATCAACAATTCCCTTTGATATTATATCACGAATAAAATGATACATGACATCTATGTGCTTTGTACGCTCATGGTACATCTGGTTCCCTGTAAGGTGTATGGCGCTTTGACTGTCACAAAACACTTTTGTAGTGGTCCTATCCAAGCCCAAATCTGTCACCAAACCTTGCAACCATATTGCCTCTTTAACTGCTTCTGTTACCGCCATGTACTCTGCCTCTGTTGTAGACAAAGTTACAGTAGCTTGCAACTGTGCTTTCCAAGTGATCGCACTCCCAGCTAGAGTAAATACATATCCTGTCAGAGATCTTCTTTTATCCATATCACCTGCAAAATCAGAATCAACAAAACCAACCAATGATCCTGCAACATCATTCAGCGATTCACCAATATCGGTTTTGTTAAAAGTTAAGCCAACGTTCACAGTATTCTTCACATACCGAAGTATCCATTTCACTGCCTGCCAGTGTTCTTTCCCAGGACATCCCATGTACCTGCTAACTACACTAACCACATACTACACTAACCACATGTGAAATATCAGGACGTGTGCATACCATAGCATACATGATACTACCAACTGCACTTGCATATGGAACCTTTTTCATTTGGTCCACTACCAAAAGGCCTCATACTAGTTGAGCTATGTTCTTACTTATATACCACTGATCCTTCCCATGTTTAACCGATGTGGGATGTGAGACTTTGGTCACCACCCTAACAAATCCTCCTCTCGAACAAAGTACCACCTTAGCCTCCTCTCAATTGACTTTCATCCGCTCATTCTAATCAGGTTGGAAGACTACCTGACCATAGAGGCACTACGGATGTTACTGCTCACCTCCTATTAGACCACTCTGTCTTGTTCCTAGCACCACTCTAATCAAGCCACACTGCTTGATGAGTCACAAGCACTCCGAACTAGGATCTCTAGAGCAGATCACCTTGAGCATGGCTACTGGTTCATCATGTTCCACCTCCGAGAATATTACCACCATCGTGTTCCATTTGGGCCGTTTGGGACTGACGCTCTGATACCACGAGCTCAAGGCCCAGACAGTACGCGATGTGGTGGGTGATGTGGGTGAAATTCTCATTAGTCGAACATGATGAATTAGTAGCCATGCTCAAGATCCTTGTTTGGAGTGCCCGTGGCTTATCAAGCAGTGTGGCTTGATTGAAGGCTCATCAAGCAGTGTGGCTTGATTGGAGAGATCCTCGTTTGGAGTGCCCGTTGCTCATCAAGCAGTGTGGCTTGATTGGAGTGTATCAAGACAGTGGTACTTGTTTGGAGTGACGCTAAGGAACAAGGCAGGATGGTCGAGATCAGATAGATCCGCTGTAAAGGCTCTAGAGATCAGGCAGCCCCAACCTGATTAGAGTGAGTGGATGGATCTCAATTGAGAGGAGGCTAAAGTGGTACTTTGTTCGAGAGGAGGATTTGTTAGGGTAGCGACCAAAGTTCCACATCCCACATCGGTAATACATGGGAAGGATTAGTAGTATATAAGTAAGAATATACCTCAACTAGTATGAGGCCTTTTGGTAGTGGACCAAATGCAAATCCGTGAGGGCCTTCGGGTGCCAAAGCGGATAATATCATACTAGCGTTGAGATTGGTTGTGTTCTTTAATTCATTTTTTTACAATCATGTAGTGTTTTAGCCTCTAAGCTCATTATTCGTTTTGTTATCATTATGAAATTCTTCGAAATAGATAACTCTTTGTGATTTGGTGAACAAAAACTTTTGATCGATCACTTCGTGAAGTTTAACACTAACCTGACGTTCACAAATTTTTTATTGAGTGATTCAGATTCAGTTTTTAAAAAATGATTGTCCTGCTAGACAATGTTCATGTCTACTTTTTTATAAAAATGTATTATGCTTTGTTGTTGGAAATAAATGACATTTGTAACTCGAGATATCAACATGTGTTCAATGTTCATACTTTTGTAATCAGCCAAAAGTGAGAGAGGCATCGAGGTTTTCGGGTTACTTTGAAATTTATATGTGATATGTTTTTAGTGTAATGTATGCTGACTCCATAACCCACATAGGAATCCTGACGAAGTCTTTGCAGGTATGCGTATATATATTTTGTATTTTTTTCGGATGCATATTTTTTTGCGGATACTAGTGGTACTTGTATGAAGCTGAATTTAGTGATATTTTTAGGAGACTTAGATGTACTCGATTGACACATTTGGGATATTTAAGTATTATCTTTATCAACTACGGATTGGGCGAGACTTTAATAAATTGGACGATGAGTTTGTTTAACTTCATCATTCTGCCTGACGATTGGATTTATGATAACTTTTCATACTTCTTCTTTTCTTAAAACCAATCTTGAAATGGTTGTCCCATATGGTAACTTTTTGGCTGACTCATCAGTTCGAGGAAGCGAATCTGTCAATAAAAGATTTTCATCAAGACACTATTTTGGAGATCACCGAAACAAACGTGAGTATAAATTAATTTTATTGTTTTAAACATTAAATATTATAGTGTATTTAATATTTTGTTTTTAAATTTTCAGGTGAATTTCAGTCATCAGACTATCCAAATCGTTTTTTAGTTCATGTAGCTGTGGTTCACAATTCTAAGAACAAAATAAAATAAAAAGAGAAAGATGAAAGTCAAATGCTAGGGTTTGTATATTTTGCACCTTTTGTGTTGTGTGTTATGTTTTGCGTGTAGGTGTCTATTTTATATGAAATATGATGAGCTTTTTTTGAGAAACTATATCCTAAGAATAAAACGATATTCCCTAATAAATTATATCTTAATAACCGTTAAATTCCTATAGATAAAAATTTGAAGTTTAAAAACTATTATTTTATTTTTGAAAAATTAAACTTTCATTACATATTATCTACTTGAATATTTTTTAAACATTTCTTTTTAAATCAAAATAATATCGATTTTTCAACACTAATCAATTTATTATATATATTATCATCCATTCTTTTATGTGTTATTCAATGGCTTTCAAGCTAAATGATGCATCCTAAATGACATATAAACATAGAAAATAAATGTAATTATATAAAGAGTTCTGATTCAAAAATTAGAAGTGGTTACATGACTTGATGATGGAGAAGGAGTATTTGAGATGTCGTTTAGATAGTTGAGTATTGAATAAGAGTTATTTACACAAAATAGGTATTAGCTAATTAATAAAAAAAAAATCGAACCCGCGGGTACCCGACCCGATGGGATGGGTTATGGGTTTTAAAAATTTCCCACTGAGTGTTTGTGGGTTTGAAAATTTACTACCCGCCGGGTATGGGATGTGTTATGAGTTTAAGAAATTTCTCACGGGTACCCAACCCGAACCCGACCCACTGGGTAATACCCGATGGATACCCGTTATATTAATATTATATTATTTAATATTATTTATCAGGTTTTAAAATAAAGTTACTAATATTAGTATCTATATTATGTATTACTTAAACTACATATATTATATGCTAATATATAGAATATATTTTCGAAAAATATTATTCTATTTAAATATTAAATTTAGTTTTTCAAATTCTTTTTTTTAATATTTTTTTCTTTGCAAAGCTGAGACCATCAATATCGGTCTAATATTATTAATTAAATTAAAAAAAAATACTAACATATACCAAAACAATATATTATTTATTAATAACATTATAAAAATACAAAGTATTTGTTAATTGTCACTAGATTCCGTAAATTTTGAAAAATATCTTTCTATATTTAAATATTAAATTTGATTTTTCAATTTTTCCTTTTTAAAATATTTTTTCTTTTTTTGTCTAATAATATTATTATTTATTAAATAAAAAAATTACTAACATATACCAAAATCATATATCAATCATTAATGGATCACAAAATAATATTCTAGATTTAAATATTATATTTGATGATTTATATTTTTTAAACATTTTTTCTTTTTTCTGCAATTAATATTCAAACTCAAGACGAACTAATAATATAACTAATTAAATTAGAAGAAAATGATTTACTAACATATACCAAAACTATGTATTAATTATTAATAGATAACAATTAGCATTAGGTTGTAGTGTAACTTCAGTGGGTACCCGAACACTGGTGTGGGTGGAAAGGTGAAGAGAAACAATGTTGTATACCTCTAGAGGGACAGAAACTCTCCATATCCTTATTGTCGAACTGTGGCCCATTGTCTGTTGTTATCTTCTGTGGAATTCTAAATCTGCAACAGATATTGGATAACTTTCAATGTTGTACCTGCCAATGGAGCTACTTCGATCCATTTTGAAAAATAATCAATAGCAACAATTATTGTCCTGCGTCCTCCGGACGCCATAGGTAGAGGTCCCACCAAATCCAGCCCCCATCGAGCAAAAGGTATAGGCTCAGAAATTGACTCTAAGGGGATCGCTGGGATATAAATTTCATTGCTATATCTCTGGCATGGGTCACACCTTCTCACCAGCTCCTTAGCATCTTGCATTATAGAGGGCCAATAATAACCAGCCAATAAAACTCTCCTTGTTAGAGCCCTGAATCCACAGTGAGTTGATCACTCACCATCATGTAATTCAGAGAGTACTATTTGAGATTCATCAACCCCCAAACATCGTAAGAGGGGTTTACAGTAAGACTTCTTATAAAGAACATCTCTTAGTATGATAAAACCACGAGCTTTGTACTTTACTTTTCTTGTTATTGACTTATCCGGAGGCAAGATCCTATCGGAGAGATATTGAAGGAGAGGAAACCTCCAATCTTGAGGCTGTTTCATCTGTATATCGAAGCTTTCTTCCTCCTTTCCCATATTGATTTGAATAGAAGGGCACTCCAGCACATGGATCTAAGGGTATGATTCAGTATAGGCTATGGTTGCCAAGGAGTCTGCTAGTTCATTTTATATTCGGGGTATGTGCTCATAAACAATGCTCTTGAACTTAAGTGTCACATCTTTAAGAAGAAGTAAGTACTTTATTAGCTGCTCCTTTTTGGCTTCAGATTGACCTTGCGCGTGATGGATAAGAAGCTGAGAATCACTCGTCAACTTGACCATTTTGGCTCCACAAATAAGAGCTAACTTTAAACCAGCTATAGTAGCTTCATATTCGGACTCATTATTAGAAGCCCTAAAAGCAAAACATATAGTTTGGTACATTTTGTCACCATATGGAGAGGTCAAGCATACCCCTGCACCGCATCCCATAGTACTCGATCCACCATCAGTCCGGACGACCCAGACCTTTTTATCTTTCACATCAGTTGCTTGCTCTGTATCCCTATCTGAATGGGATTCAACTAAGAAATCAGCCACAGCTGGGCTTTGATTGCTGTCTGAGGAGAAAAATCAATATCGAAGTCCCCCAGTTCCATTGACCACTTAGTCATTCTACTCGAAATATCTGCCTTTTGAAGAACGTTTTTCAGGGGATAGGATGTCCGGACAATAATAGGATGAGCCTGAAAATAAGGCCTCATCTTCCTTGCAGCAATTATCAGGGCTAATGCTAACTTTTCAAGCTTTAGATAGAATTTTTCTGCATCTATCAAGCTCTTGCTGATGTAATACACGGGTCGGGGATAATTATCCACCTCCCTCACCAATACAGCCCTTATGGCACAACAGGAAACTGCCAAGTATATGAAAGAGTCTCTCCATCAACAGGTTTATATAACGTCTTGGGGGAGGATATATGTTTTTTTAATTTCATTAAAAGCCTCATCACATTGTGAAGTCCAGTCGAATCCCTTTGCACCTTTTAAAGTTTGAAAGAACGGGGCACACCTGTCCGAAGACCTTGAAATGAATCGATTTAACGCAGCCAACCTCCTAGTCAACCTTTGTATTTCTTTAATATTCTGAGGTGGCTCCATTTGGAATAAAGCATTAAGCTGGTCCGAATCGGGCTGCATCCCTTGCTCAATTATTATGTACCCTAGGAATTTTCCGGACCGTACTCCGAACACACACTTCTCTAGATTTTAGTTTCAAATTTACTTTTACTAAGTTAGTAAAAGTTTCTTGGAGATCTGTCAAGTGTAGCTCTTCGTCCACACTTTTAACCATCATGGCATCGATGTATACTTCCATATTTCTTCCAATTTGATCATCAAAGGCTTTGTTTACTAACCTCTGATAGGTAGCCCCAACATTTTTAACCCAAATGGCATCACCTTGTAACAATGAAGGCCCTTATCAGTAACAAACGTAGTATGCTCCTGATCCTTCGGATCTACTTGAATCTGGTTATACCTAGAGAAGGCATCCATGAAAGATAGTAGCTTATTCCCAGATGTGGAATCTACCAGCTGATCAATCCGGCAAACTGGGTATAAATCTTTTGGACAAGCTCTGTTGAGATCTGTGAAATCGATACACATGCGCCACTTACCATTTTTATTTTTCACCAAGATCGGATTGGCTGTCCATAAAGGATACTGAGACTCCTTTATGTACTCCATTTTGGTAAGTCTGTCGACTTCTTGAACTATGACATCGGCCTTTTCTTTGGAAAAAGCTCTTCTCTTTTGTACTACGGGTGCTATGTCTCTTCGGATGGAAAGTTGGTGTGATATAATATCTGCTGGTACCCCGGTAACATCAGCATTGCACCAAGCAAAAACATGTTGATGGTCTTTTAGGAACTTCAACATTTTATCCTTCAGTTCGGATGCCATTTTGGACCATATCTTAACATTTTTCCCTCTTCCAAAGAATGTGTTTCGACTTCCTCAACTGGTATTAAAACTCCAGGGGTCTCTCTGGGGTCATCAATTTCACCCTCACCCCTAGAAAGCCCATCAAACTGCTATTCTTCGTTGATACGAACTGCTCCCAACGTCCGAGGAGCCAGTGCTGTTGCATAACACTCTCTTGCAATCTTGTGGCTGCTCCGAACAACTCCCACTTGTCCTTGCACAACATATTTCAAAAATTGGTAGACGGTTGAGGCCACTGCATGCATCTTAGAGAGCCAAGACCTCCCTAGAATAGCATTATAACAAGTGGGACAATCCACTACAACAAACAGTATTCTAACCATCTTCTTAAAAGGGCCCTTGCCCAACAAAACTTCTTCTTCGAACTCCCAGATCACATCTGATGAGCTTCCAGTGAAACCCACAATTGACCTGTTCGAACGCTGAATTACCGCAGGATTTTTCATCTTTTTGTAGGAAGTTAAAAATATGATATTGGCTGAACTCCCAGTATCCACCAAAATTCGTCTTACGTCATTGCCCCCAATGGATGCTCCTATGACAACAGCATCTTCATGAGGACCTGCTATATCCCTTAAGTCATCCTCATCGAACACAATGAAGGGAAACAGAATCTGTGATTGATAGGAAGTCATGCCTCCCTCCAGTTGGGTAGCTAACGTATGAACATGCCTCTTCCTCGAAGAAGCAGTGGGTGCTGTCATGGTATCCCCTCTGAAAATTGTGAGTGACTCAAAAAAGTTAATAAGCCCGGACACTGTTTTACAACGTTCCTCAATGGCACCCACTCTGTTTCGAGTTGGATAAGGGTCCAAGTATTCTGACTCTACATCGAATCTCTCGATTATCACCATAGCTCCCTCCGGAGCGGATGTGCCTGCATTGTTTGGACCAGCCCAATGAGCATTATCAGGCTTATTTCCTCCTCTTCTTTTAACATATGCTCCCAACTTTCCTCTTTCAATTAAATTCTAGACTTCTTGCTTTAAAGCAATACAATCCTTAGTAGTATGGCCAGTATCATTATGGAACTGACATAAGGAATTGTTACGATTCTCCCTAGGAGATTGTAGTGCAGCCGGCCTTCTATAGTGTACTTCTTCCTTTGTTTTGTCATAAATGGTGGCTACATTTTCTTTCAACTCAGCAAACCACTCTGGTTGAACCTAATGCCCTCTTTTATTTCTAGATTGTTGACTATGGGCAGGTGCAACTGGCTGAGACTGAGCTTTAGCTCTGTTATGACCCTACCCGGCCTCCCTTGCCTTGTTCATGGACTGATTTTGGTTGGGGTTTGGTGCTGCCGGGGCAGACCTCACCTGCCTGTGCACCCTAGTTTTCTTTATTTCATCCACGTTAATTTGCTTTCCAACCTGATTCAGTAAACCTCCCCATGTCATGGCCTTTTTTCTGGTCACTGAATCAACCAAATTTCCAGGGTTTAAGCCCTGCCTGAGAGAAGCTATTGCTACTTGTTCAAAGCAATCAGTCAACCCATTTTTGGTGTTCACAAAGCGGCTTATGTATTCCTTCTGAGATTCGTTATCCCCATTGCCCTTCACCTCCTTACTTCCAACAAAGTTCCTCCGGAAGGCCACCCAAAAGATATTTAAATTTCTGATGCACCCCTGTGGTAGGCTGTTGTACCACTTCAGGGCACTCCCCGTAAAAGACTGGGAGAGTGCTCTACAAAGCAACTTATCGTCATCATCGAAATTCATCATAAATTTTTTGAATTGTTCTAAGTGATTGTCCGGGTCTTTACTGTCATCGTATTTTTCCATTTTCGTACTATCAAACCTCTTGGGGAGGTTCCCGGATAGGATCTTGGAAGACAATGGAGATTGTCTCTAATTCCGGCCACGACTGAATACGGTATCCTCATTAGGAGTTGCAAAGATACCTGGCTCATCATGGAAGGCAAAAGGATCCACCAGCATCCGGTCTATTTGTCTCAGGCTATGAGATGATCTTTTGCCTATATGCCTCTTTAACTTTCCATGCCTATCCCTTTTTCTTGAATACTTCCTAACCAACTTTTGTTTCTTTTTAGATCGGCCCTCATCACTACTGGAGGATAAGGATTCTTCAACTCCATCTTCGGCCGAGGAGCTACTGGAAGATTCCGAGTCTGAATCAGAGCTCTCCACCGGCTTAGACCGGTAAGACTTTTTGGATCTAGCATGAGTCTTCTTTGTACTCACATGGGTCTTCGAAGGCTCATGCTCTCTAGGGTTGTCAGTATGATGAGCAACTGATGCCTTTGACTTCTCTTTTATTCCCATCTTTGCCTTCTCTGCCCTCAGAGCTTCTATCTCTCCCTTTAATCTATCACGCTCCTCGATGGTATATTCATCATTTTCTCCCACCACTTCAAGCAAAGCTGGTGGTACTTCTGGTGCGTCCGGATTCATTCGGACTGACTTTTCTGATGGTTTCGAATGCTAAATTCAGGCACCGTCACACTCCCACTGTGGTCGCCAATTTGGTTTGGTTTATTTTTGTCTGAGGGTAAGTTTGTAATTTTTGTTTAGAGTTTTGTGGAATTTTGAGAGTATTTAATGTTTGGGTAGAATGTAAAGGGAGAATTAAGCTGCCTGACTGTATTTAATTTTCATTACCCTCATTTAATGTTGGTGGTTGGGTATTTATACCCTTATATTTGGGCCTCATGGGTTTTCAGATCGTGTTTAATGGATTCGGGTCGAGTGTAAAGACCCATTAGTTCTAAGTAAGTAAATAGACAGCTTAATCAAAAAGTGATTAGATTTTAAATATTTTAGTTCTGTTCGGATAGTTCAGTGGATGATAGTTGTCCGAACTGCCTCTGTCCAGTGAGGTGGACATTGTCCGAATTGACCATGTCCGGTTCCCATAAAGTATGGTGACAGAATCCGGACTCATCACATATAAGTCCAATTATTAAATAAGATAATTAAATCAATTCCAACAAATACTGCGTATGTTTTTGTTTGAATTCATATTACAAATCAAATTTGATTTCTTGTTTTTCGTTTAGTTATTTGATAAATTCATGCAAATTTGGTTCATTACTAATATGTATGCAGGTTTGGTTTGAATCTCCCTGATGAGATAATATTTGATATACTAACAAAGCTGCCTGTGAAGTCTCTCGTACACTTCAGATGCGTATGCAAACCATGGTGCTCGCTTTTCTCCGATCTTCAATTTTGCAAAGCAAACCTTCAACTAACCAGAGAAGGCAAAATGAGTGCTACCCCATACAAGATTTTTATATTATCCACATTCAAACGAGCTCCTTGTGCATCGATAATAGATCTTAAACATTCACTTGTCAAAGTCAACTATCGATTCAGTATTCAAGATTCCGTGTATGATTATGATAAGAATGGTGAATGAATTATTGGGATTATGGAATCATGCAATGGTCTAGTGTGTTTAGTGTTTGGGTTCAAAACTTATGTTATATGGAATCCATCAACCGCAGAGTATAAGTTCTTATCACCTCTCAAATCTACTACACATGAACACGAAGGTCAGTTCTTATATTATCGCTATTACTATTATGGATTTGGATATGCTTTATCCATATTCTTCCATGGATGATTACAAGGTAGTGATATTTGTAAACTATTTTAGTGGCCATGCTGTGGATAAAGAATTATATCAAGTTGAGGTCTTCACAATAAAGTCCAGCGAATGAAAATTGATTAATTGTCTTAAGGTTAGTTGTATCGTTGGGGGAACTTCTGGAATTCTCGCAAATGAAAGTCTGAATTAGATAACATGTTCTGATAGTCGAACTGGAGTTTTATCGTTTGGTACCAAAGAAGAGATATTTATAAGGTTTACACCTCGCCCCGAGTATTTTACTTCTCTATTTAGTATTCAACTCTTTAATAAACAATTCGAGTTGAATGCTTTTGAAAACTCACTTTTTTGTATGTGTTCTCCTATGATGCATCCACTTTGGTGCTATGAGAGAAAAAAGACTATACTAGTGTTAGGGTTGATCAATATTGGAAAAGACTATACTGTATTTCACGTTATATATGGCCCGTTCCTAATATTTGGATCCATCAATTCTATATTACAAAAAATAGAAGTGGTTCGATAAAAGCACTTACCTATGATGATCTTGAAGATAAGCTTACGAAGAATTATCCTTGGTGTCCTTTGCAGTGGCTTGAAGGAATTGTTTATCTAGAAACATTGGTGTCTCCCAATTTAATGTGATGGTTACAACAGGAAAATGTTAGCAGGTGATTTGTCCGAAGCAGAACAATGTGTTGTTATGTCTGAACCTTATTTCTTATGAACTTTGGTTAACACATCAAACTTTTATGGATATCACAATATAATGTATTTTGTTGGCGGCTAAAAATACTGTATAAAACTGGCATTGGAATTATCTATTTAACTTCACCAAGGTCAGCATATGCTCAAACTTTAGTATCCCACTTGAATATCCTGATTGAGATTTGTTGATAAACCATGTCAGATTCAAACCAAATTCGGTAAAACAATTCTCTTTTCAATATAGACATCCAATTAACTAATAAAAATTAACTGTTTTTAATAAAATAAAAAACGCCACACATAAGTTTTATTCCAATAGATCTTTCAAAAAGTTAATTAGTTTACAAACACAATTGTTTTCATACATGAAAAATTTAAAGACTCGGGCTGATTAAAAAGACTTACTAAATTTTGGAAGATTGCATAATATAAATTTAGCAATAATCCATCCATATTTATCTTATTTGAAACTTTTTTAATCTTTGGAACAGATTCACATATAGAATTAGATATACCATTGAAGCAACCTCCCAATTAACCATTTCGTTAGCACAATAATTAGCTTCTATTTCAGTGCAATAATTAGTTTCTTTGTAAATATGGTCGAATTCAAAATTAGGATTATTCACAAACATTTATCTACATACCATAAGTGCATCCTCCTCATGGTTCCATTGCGGTCACCACCTTTCACTATCGCGTGTAACTCCTGCGATTGTTACACAACAAACACCCCATACTTATGGTCCAACACCATATATAGCCCGGATCGTAACGCGTAAACTTCCATCTGAAAAGTTGAATTTACAAAGCTTCAACCTACGTATTCACTTAAAAAGGACTCATCGATATCTCGGAACACTCCTCCTACACTCGCAGTCAAACGATCTGACCACAAGCCCACATCCACGTTGAGTTTAACTCATGCACTTGGCTTCCTCCATTTTGTTATTGTACTTTGCGGTAAAACTTGAAGCTTCCGTAAACCTCTTAACTTCAAATTCGAATATAATTTTTGGTCGTTTTCAAACCTTAGCTCAAATTTATGCTATGGAATTTTGTCTCACATTGGGTTCAATTAATATCTATTTTCTATTCTTTGCTACTTAAATTATATTATAAACAGACTTCGTTAGTAAAACCTCAACGATGTGGTAAAGTTCATAATGCATGTTTGTTTGTCTCATATTTTTTTAAGTTACAGCAAATATAAGGATCAATAGAGTTTTAAAAAGGTGAAAAAAAATTACAGCCGCAAATATTTATAGTTTTGAGACAACAAGAGTTGCAAAAAAAACAACAATAGGTCATTCTCTTATTATCTTTTTAGAAGTATTTGACAATGGTAAATTTCACCCAATCAACCGAAGTTTTTGTAAGCCGGTGCATTATATAGCCTGATATCTTTGGTTGCAACATCATTTGGCCGGTCCTATTCTGTCGTAACATATTTCGGCAGAAACATAGATATTAAGAGGGTTAAGTAGGTATACACTTAAAAGTTATTTATACTTTAGAAATTAGACTTTGACAATCATAAACACTAATGTAATAATTCATTCATTTGTTACGGTCTTGAGGAATTAATGAAGAATTAGTATGTATGTAATAAATTTAAATGTGTTACACTCTTTCCTCAATATAAAAGAGAGCAATTCAATAATAAAACAATCAACATTTTACCATATTTTTCTATACCAAATTAGTGACTTCTCACGAGTGATCCTAAGATTTTTTCTAAATCCAAGAAATATGAAATAAAACAATTACACTTGAAGAATATATAAGATGGAGGAATCAAACTACGATAAGAAGACATAAAAAACAATGAATTTTGAATTAATCTAAGGTCTAAAATATTTCATCATTTCTTATAAATATCTAAAAAATTAATTTATAAAAGATAGATTTTGAGAATTGAGGAAATAGTTATAATCATCATGTGAAAGGAAATATGAGGTGTAAAATCAAGAGCGTGAATCCTCTAAATTGTGTGAATCCTCGAGCGTGAAACTCTAAATTGTGTGAATCCTCGAGCGTGAAGCTTTCAGAAGTGTTTTCATACATATTTATTATGTTGTTTTTGTTGATTTTGGTATCAAAGAAAGATAGTGTAAATAGACTTATAATTTTTATTTTCTCTCTTTAAGTTTATACATCCAATTCTCACATAACAATCTCCATAAATTAGCTTAGACCCAACTATAAGACCAAACTAGATTATACAATCTTTAGAGCGGATGACCAATGAGCTTGCACACATGATACAAGAGAAATTAGTCATTTCAAAGCAACGACTTGTAACACTTGAAGCAGAAGTTCAAAAAAGAGATAATGAAAATATACATAGGATTACAAATATGGAAGCCAAAATGAATATATGAATGCACTAACCACAAGATAATTTTATAGGAGAAAATATTGGGACGAGTAAAGATAGAAACAATGTATTTTTACCAGAAAGCTAAAACATAATGCAACTCTCTATTGGCTATGGAATGAATAATTTATTTGAATGACATGATACGTGAAACTCTCGACGGTTCAGATTATCGAAATTGAAGTCGGTGGGACAAGTGTTGTAGACCAACATTGAAAGATAAATAAGAAAAGATTCAGATTATCGAAATGGAAATCGGCGGGACAAGTGTATTAGACCAATATTAAAAGATAAATAAAAATACAACGAGATACAATTAATTCATTGAGAACTTTGAGTAATTTTTTTTCCTTGTTTTATCATCAATAACTGCTTGATCAATGGGAAATGATTTGTTAATGCATTATCATTTTTGTTGAGTATATTTCATAATTTGATATAGAGGCGCGATGTTACCAAAGATATATCAGTTACTCATTTTCGTTTCAGTACATAATTGCGTCAAGACGTTTGAGAAGAGTTTAAACTATGATTTTGATACATTTAAGTGATTCTACTAAGTGGTAGAATAAATACAATACTACATACATTAAAATAAATGAACATCATTTCATAATAAACTTTATATTCAACGGTATCCCGGTTCTTATCATTAAGGCAAATATCAATTTTGTCCTAAATAGTATTGATATTACATATGCGTATACAAACAAAATAAAACTTAAATATAAATATAATGCAAAAATATAATAATATTATAAGTGCTAAGGTTTTGGGTATTTTGATGTACTGTATATCATATAAAAGGTTTCTCTCGAGTGTTCATAACTACTATTTACAAAGTAAAAAAATAATTTTGATAAGATATATAAACCCCAGATCGGGACATGATCGATGTAAAATTGATGAAGAAAGAGAATTTGTTCAATTTAATGACCTTGAGCCATAAATTCCAAATGTTTTAGCATTCATTATGAAATAAAATTTTAAAATTCGCACACTTGATTGTGAAGATCTTTTATTATTATACATTTTTACTTAATAAATGAGAACAATTTGTAAAAGATAGATTTCCTATACATAACTAGAATATCAGTTTGTAAAAGATAGATTTTAAAAAATTGAAAAAAAGTTATAATCATCACGTGAAAGGAAAGATCACGTGTAAAATATTAAACGTGAAGCTCTAAATTAGCATAAATCATTTAACATGAATCTCTCGAAAGTGATTTCATGTATATTTATTATATTGAATTATCAATTTTAGTATCAAAGCAAAAGAGTGTAAATAGATATGTATTTGTTTTTCCCTTTATGTTTATACATCCAATTCTCACATAAAATCTCTATAAAATAATTTTGATCAAGCTATGAAACCAATACAGATTATACAATATTTAAAGTGGATAACCAACTAGCCCACACACATGATATAATAACAACCAATCTATTCAAACCAACGACTTGTACAGTTTGAAACAAAAGTTCAAAAATGCGAGACAATCTTGTAGGATAATATTTTGATCATTGAAGATGGAAGCACCTAATTTTACCACATAGATAAAACTTAAAGAATATCTTTATTGGATATTTGACGTGGATAATAATAACAATTAACATGATAAGTGTAACTCTTATATGGTTATATTTTTTAAATATAAGTTAGTGAGACAAACATGATTGTTTTAGACAAATATTGAAAGATAAATAAAGAGACGTTAAAATATACCAATCAATTCTTTGGGAGAAATAAAGATATAAATTTAGGGAAAATATGTTTTTTCGGATCATTTGATATCAGTTTATTACTAGTGTATAGACGTTGCGTCAGACGAGAAATATTGTCTTTATACAGTATCTAGAACCATATACAATGTCGATCAGAATGGCCATCAGTTAGATAGGATTTTCTAACAAAATTAAACGAGAACCATGATTTTTGGTTAATAGTGTATGGTTTGAGAAATATTTTAGATCAAATATTGTTTGGTTTAACTTGGTTTAAATCGAATCCATATTATTTTTATTGGATGACATTACTCAATCTTGGCTTAGTCATTGTCACTCATTACCAATACTTGGTATACCATTTATCTTTGAAAAATATTTGTTCAATCAACTAGTACGTTGTTGTCCTTCGGGGCCTATAAAAAAGGTTGGAATCCCTTTCATTAATGCTATCCACTTTATTCAGGTAAGTAAATAAATTACTTTATATAATGTTATGATGCATTTATAATGACTATTGTATTATAATAATAAAAATTGTTTAAGTTAATATGATTCCAAATTGACTATTACCGACATTATACGAGGTATAGAGGACATACCGTACGAATGAAGCTAGTGGTTGGGAAACACCCATCGAATGATGATTCAACTTATTTAATCATCTCAACTCAGTTGTTTCACACAACTTGCATGATGAAGACGTTAATGAGACCAATCTAACTGATGATGTGTAATGGTTTGGTCTACTGCAAATGTAACACGATATGTTATGTTTTTAAAATAATTAAATATGTAACACATTATGAATATGTTTTTTTCTAGTCAAGTTTAATTATGTAACACATTATGATTGTGTTACTTTCTAGTGTTTAGTGACTTAATTAAAGAAATTTAGCTTTCTATGCTATTTAACTACATGCGTGAGTTTACAATGATTTCTAACTATCACTATTAACAAATTAGACTTTGATATGAGTTTTTCTTAACACTCAAAAATCTGATATGAGTTTCGTTATCACCATCAGATTGGACTTCAAATAGTTGTTACTGAAAACCAAACATATTATGGTGTTTTATTAACCACTGGTAAATTGGACTTCAACCAATCTCCATTGATAAGTGAATAATTTCTAAAGCTTTACTAACCAATTATGAATTGGACTTCAACCAACCATCAATGTCAAGTGAAAAAATACTAGTGTTTTGCTAATTTTAACAAATTTGACCTCACAAAATCGTTTGTTTTTCAACAAATTAACGTTTGGTACACTCTCGATGTTGTCCACAACCTTATTTACTTGGGAGATATCCAAAAAATTATGTACACTCTAATTTAGTAAAGTAAAACTAAAATTTAACACACATATCTGACATTGGTGTCTTAAAGCTCATAATCAATGGACAAACCATGAAAATCCGATTGAAAATTAACGAAACCATCCAACAAACATAATCTAACATAAAAAAAACATCAATAAAACGTAATCTAACATCAATGAACCGGAAAAAAAAATCATAAGCTAACGACCCACAAAACAAACTCATAACCATCCAACAATCCAGTAATCTCACTCAATATAGTCTTTCAAGAGTTCTACGCATTGTTGTAAAGATTCACATAGATCTTTTGTACCATATGTACTAACATAAAGCTTTATTGCACGAATTTGGTACCAATCACGATCTATCGAATAAATGCTTGTATGTGGGTTCTCTCCAAGTTACATATTGGCATGAGGTGATTTAAGTTTTTCAATGGTGTACCATAAGTTGCTTATAATCAAAATTAGATACGCATCGTGTGTACTGTATCGTTCACCTTGATATAACAGATCTCGCAAGATGGTGAGAATGATTTAACATTTTTAATTCGTCCAAAGAAATGCATCCCAAGAAAATGGAGCTCTAGCAAGTCAACATTTTCTAGACAATAACTCTCGTAATGGACCTAGAATCATCTGATTGTGCCTCATCTGGCTAGCCACACGCATCGGATAAGAAACTAATACGGTGTTAAACGACTCCATCCTCAATTTGATCCAAAATATCTCACTACACGGATGATGCCTTCATAGATACTTATTGATGTAGCTTAGAAAGTCCAAACAAAAACCTTTTTTATTTTATTTTATTTTATTCAAATATCTTATGTATTTAAATCAAATATAATTATATTAAGATTTGATTTGATTTGATTTTATTTTATTTTATTTTAAAATATTAATTTTATTTCATTGTATTATAATTTAGGGTTTTGAGAAGCTCTTATATAAAGCCTCATATGCCTAAGTTATTTTAAGTTTTTAGAATAATATATTTTTTATCTCTGAAAATTTCAATCTCTGTTACCCTTAGATTAGGGTTTCATCATGTTACCATTGAATTAGGGTTTCATCTATTGTTGCTTCTTTTTCTATTTCTGGTGCGTCATCAGTTTGGTATCAGAGCCTTAGTTCCTACTATGAGGAAGCATGTTTCTAAAGCCTGACTACTCTGATTGAAGGTTTAAAGAAGAGGACAACACACATGGTCATGAAGATCGGGAAGATCGTTTGAGTATGAGGGGACATACCAGCCGTTTCAGTGACGATCGTATTGACCAGTTGCTGAAGGAGTTTAATTTGGCTACCAATCGTCGAATCAAGGAGAAACTTTCTTATCGATATGTTGTCTCAGGTTATGAAGAGGTTTTCGAAAATAATATTTTTCATCAATTGGACATGGGGTTTTGTTTTCAGGCTATGGAAAGGTTTTTTAAACTAATTTTTTTCATCAACTGGATGGCTTCAATGTGACTTCGAATAAGGAACACTCGAGAAAAAAATTTCTTATTCTGATAAGGTCAACAATTATAATTCTAAATGTAACATTTGAATAAAATAAAATAAAATAATTTTGGTTGTCGATGGTGATGGTGCTTTGAATTCGAGGACGAATTCTTGTCAACCAGGAGAGGATGATGTAGCCCAGAAAGTCCAAACAAAAACCTTTTAAATTTAATTTTAATTTATTAAAATATCTTATGTATTGAAATCAAATCTAATTATATTAAGATTTAATTTAATTTAATTTAATTTAATTTTATTTTATTTTAATATAATAATTTTATTTTCTTGTATTATAATTTAGGGTTTTGAGAAGCTCTTATATAAAGCCTCATATGCCTAAGTTATTTTAAGTTTTTGGAATAATATTTTTTTTATCTCTGAAAATTTCAATCTTTGTTACCCTTAGATTAGGGTTTCATCATGTTACCCTTAGATTAGGGTTTCATCTATCGTTGCTTCTTCATATATTTCGACTGCGTCATCACTAATACAACATGAAGTTTACTTATAAATTATTAAAAATCAAATGTTAATGTTTTATGTCAACGAAAAAACAAGTTAAACATAAATTGGATAAAATTAAGACTTATATTGCTCTCTTTAAACAATGACATGTGACGAATACTATGCCCACTACGTCCATGTTGCGTCCGATGAGGATCTAGTGCATGTATGCACATGTATGGTGAGATGATCGAATAATGAATGAATCGCAGAGCCGCAAAACATCGAAAAGGATCAAAACTCCATACCTCTAACAACCCAATAAAGCTAAACAAACCACGAGTACTATGAAATAATGCATGCCCAAGTGAACTATACAATTGGGTCAATAATCCGACCCCAGTTATAGTTCTTCATCAACTCAGGATGCTCCATGAACTATAGATAATCAAGTGAGATAATTTTGTTAGTTTTGTTAAAAATATATAGGACAACCAAATACAAACATGAGATACGCCCTGGTGGCACATATGATACGACACTCGAAGGGATTTGATTCGTCCTGATAATAACTACCACTAAGAATGTTCCTCAACCATACTAAATGAACGACATTCAGAGCCTTACTCTTAGAACTAAGCTTATTTTTCAATACATTTGTTGGTATACCTAGTTTGTTTGCATAAAACATATATTCTCTGTTTTTTCTATAAAGCTAAGAGTAGTTAAACAATCAACATAGTGCATTGGAATACCCGTAATCTCATGAACATCATCCACGAAGATTATCATATCCCCAAAATTTAAATAGAATAATGGTGGTCCTACATACCATTGCTCGACGAATGCTTCAACAAGAGAGACATTTATACACCAACGTTGTAGACAATCAATAAGTAAACTAAAAGGTGTTTGCATAACTCATTATCTAACTAATGTCTGAGTACCCAAATCTTCTGATCGTCGGTAATCGTACAACGCATAAATCCATACTGAAACACAAGGCTGGAAAACATCTATCATATAAATAAATAACACCAAATTTGAAAAATAAACAAGAATAAATAGAAATATATGTATATATACTTACTTACTCTATGAAGACATGATATGCTTCATGGTTAAATAATCTGGGTATAAATTTTGCACATGAAGTAATGCTGCACATAAAACATCGTCATGGGTAGGGTAGGCACCATACTACTCGACCTTTCTCCTATGGGTTTTTGAATTGAATCTATCTCCGAATAAGTGTGAGTTTACGACCGTGCACCATACACAAAATTGCACATAATTAATCAAGCGGCTATTGGCACCATCGGTGCTCGATGAACTACCAGCAACCGGTTGAAGGATAGACATCATATAAATATAGTTTGAAAAAGTTAGTTTTATTCGAGCAAGCGACTTGTTAGGAGCCCAAAGGTTGTGGAAACACTTAGAACATGCCTGTGAATTGCATAACCTTTTAAAATCAGATCCCCGCTATCTTCGTATATATATTCACACATACTATATACATTTACAAATATCCAAATATCTTGATTTGGTAGACTTTCCATAATTTATCTAGTAAGCTACATTGACAGAAAGTAAAACAAGATTTTTAGTTGTTTTATGTAATTATGTAAAATAATATGTTCGAGCTACTAGATTTATTAATTTATAGTGATTTATGACAATGTAGTCACTGTTTTACAGCAAAAATTGTTCCTCCTTTCAATGTTCAGTCCTAATAGTAATACCCATATTCGCTGGTAGTAGCGAAAAAAAACAAATTTATTCGCCACTCTCTGCGACATGGACATCGAGATTCATCAGGGCCTAGCGACGAAGATCTCCATGTTTGCTCGACCGTAGCGAATCTCGTTGTTTCTTATAGTCCAACCCAAGATCCTAAACCTATCAAATAATCTCTAAATTCAACAAATAAAACATTCAAATCATAGATAGGCTTTGAAGATTAAATCATCCATGGACTATCTAATTTAGTGAAAAATAGTCCATGGACTTTCAAAAGTCTGTTGGTAGCGCCTGGACTATCCACTTTGGATAAAGTTTGTCCCTCTGCATGTGTTGACTGTCAATTTTTGTGATACATAGTCCTTTAACTATTCATTTTCGATAAATGTACTCTTTTTTACTTTCTATTTTTATATAAATTAGCCCATTTAATAAACATATGCATGTGACTAATTTTATTCGAAAATAGTCTACGGACTATCAGCAAAATTTGAAAACTCCATGGACTATATGTCACCAAAATGGAAAGTTCATGGACTACCAACGGACTTTTGAAAGTCCATGAATTATCTGTCACTAAAATTGATAGTCCAATGACGCTTAATGTTCAAAGCCTCATAGATTAGTGTCAAAGTTGTAGTAAACAGACAACCAAACATCAAGCAAACAACATAACTATATTAAAATAACATTTTTTAAAAATAAAAAACCTAAAACCTAAATATCAAATCATCTAAAAAATAGAATCATAATCTAATTATACCATAGTTTTTGAAATACACACCTTACCGAATTTGTTAAGTCTTATTGTATAATAAAAAGATACTTGAAATTGACAGTGACCAGAAGTTTTGGGTTAAATAGTAAAAATAAAAGGATTTATGTGGTTAGAGATCTAACAAGTAAGACTATATAGTCTTTTTTCTTACGATGGTAAAAATAATAATAAAAAAGAGAAAAGTACCAGTAAATACCCGCTCAAGTATCTAATTACCTGGTAGTACCCAAAATTTGGATAGTGTTACTGAGTACCTCGAGTTAAAAATTGGATAAAATTACTCCCCGACTATATATACCCATTTTTCACTTCAAACCCACTTTTTCCCCGTTCCCATCACCCTAAACAAACCCAAACACGTCTAATTTTAGAACACCACAATAAACCGTTCGACTTCGTGATACTCTCTATCTCCAACCAGAAACCCCTACAGCTTCTTTGTGATTTCAGTCGTCGTTCGCACCTTCAAACGGAATCGGATCGGTCGCCGTCTTTTACTCAGTCCAATGAGTAACAACCTATTATTCGTCAACTTGTCGTCTAGTCTTCCCCGACCGGTGAATACTACAGTGTTTAGAAGTAACTAGGTAAGAATTATCGTGGAAAGTTTATTTTTATTTTTGCGTTTTGATGACTTTGAACCACTATTCTCTGTTATTTCATGATCGACGTTGCTTTTTATACCGGAATAAAGTATTTAGTGACGATAGTTGGTCAGTTTCTGGGTTTATCGTCGAGCGCAGGGTAGAAGTTTGATTGCATGTAATGTTAATACTTTCCTGCGAACTATGATGTATGTTAGATGTGCATTAGGTAGTTGATTGTTGATTTTGATGTTGTTTCGATATATCCCAGATTCCTGTAACGTGCATGTAAAAAATAGATTAGTTCGCAGCCTGTACGTGTGCGTTGTAGTACATTTTGCATCTTCATCCCCTAGGATACAAACAATTCGCAGCTTCATACCTGTTTATATTTCATACCAATTCGCAGCTTGATTGAATGTGTATGTTATACGTTTCGCAACTTGTATTTACAAGCAATTCGCAGGCTGGCATGTAGGCATTTCGCAGCTTGATTTTTTATATTGCTCTGCTGACATGTAGGAATTTCGCAGCTTGTCATGCGAATCGTATTACCCGTGCCCACATTGAAGCTGCAAGAAACACACCCTTCTACACGCTTTTGAAAAAGGCTTTTGACATTTGTAATGAGGCAGAGCTTCCAAAAAAGAAATTCTACTCGCTCATTTAGTATGTTGTCGAGAGGCTCTCTGTTGATGAAGACGCCTTCCATATTGGCTCAAAGTTAGTAAAACTAACTGGAGATGATGTGAAAGTCATATTCGGGATGAAGCATGGCACAGAGGAAATGTTGTTAACGAAAACCTGAGCATTTCACAACAAATACCCGCCCGGCGAGGAGGGCGAATCGAGGATGATGAAGAAATACTTCATGGGTAAAACTGGCAGGAAAGTAGGACCGACAAATACTAAAACAATAACGAATGCCATTTTAAAGGTACTTGAAAAATCGACTTCATCTTATAAAGCAGGATGTTGTACTTCACTAACATAGCATGTTGTCTTTGGTTTTACAGGCAGGTATAGAAAAAGCCATAAGCGAAGGGGGGGGGGGGGGAGCATGAGTTGGAAGACGTTGCGAGGTTGTTGATACTGTTTTTGTGCTCAACCCTATTCTACTTCGTATATGGAGATATCCTGGGTTGGAGCACGCTTTATTTTGTTGAAGACCTCAGCAAAATAAACAATTACGACTGGTCCGGATCAACACTGTTCAAGCTTCGACAGTCTATTAGGAGTTACTTAGCTATCGAAAAACATGATAGAGTCGTCGACTGCGTCGCCCTTCTAATTATAAGATTGATCTATTCAGTATAAAAATTAGTTATGTACGGAGCATCTTGATGATAAAACTTGTCCTCATGCAGCCCTTCATCATGGAGCACACAACAGTCAGCCGAGAGGTACCGAAGCCGACCTCGATACCAAGGTTTTTCAAATGGTTGGGATTAGAGTGCCAAGCAGCAACCGTGACACTGCTTGTTAGAATACCTAACCTGAAAGATGATCAGGTATGAGATTTATATAGGTATTGAATTGGGGTTGCAAACAGTTTGCAGCATATCATGCGTTTTGTTTGGTGTTATATTAGAACATTGTATCAAACATTTCGCATCCTAGACTGCGTTCTTTCTGGCACTATGTATAATTAATGTTACACACAGTTCGCAGCCTATTTGGTTACACACAGTTTGCAGTCTATTGGTTACACACAGTTCGCAGCTTAATGTTTACACACTTTTCAAATGCTAACCTGCGATTTGTTTGCAACCCTAAAATGATAGACTTTCACACATTTCGCAGTATATAATGCGAATTGTTTGTAAAAAAAACAATCAGTCTGTCTACACCCTGATACTTTCATGTGCCTCTGTTGGTAGGTTTTCGAAGGTCCACTACGTCTTATGGAGGCTGAAACCGAAGCTTTCGGAGGAACAATGGATAGTGGAGATGCGGATGCTGAATCTATTTCATCGGAAGAAAGACCAAAGAAGAGGAAGAAAAGAACAACCCCAAAACCAAGGAGATGAGCATCACAGCCCAGACTCCAACAACCAAGACTCCCCGAGCCAACGATTCCACCACCAAGACCCCCCAGCAAATGATTCTACCACCACCAATCGACACATTCTGGCAGGAGCCCGACGACGAGGGCACAACTAGTATGAGTGAAACAATCGGTAATTTTGTCCTTAAACGAAGAGCGGCTACTCCAATTAAGTCTGCAACTGTTGCTGAATCAAAGCGTTTGAAGACATACGCCGACAAGAACAAGTATGAGAGAAAGATAGAAAAAAAAGGCCAAAGAAGTAAATGTGAACTTGAGCCTTAAATAATCGCTATAATCAGCACTTAATATGTTTATAAAACGTCTGCTATCATTTTTCCAGCTGGAAGAATTGAAACGGAACATAGCGGAGCTGGAAGCACAACAACTTCATAATGTTATCTCTCAGCCAATTTTCCAGATTGGAAGCCCAGAAGTTGATAAGGTACCAGCATTTCGAGATAGAGCAGCGTCCACTGAATTGTAGGCATATGTGCCTGATGCTGATGGAGTACTACCAGAAGAGAGGGATGATGATGGGAACCATTCACCCATACCGGTACCATATGGAAGGATGCAAGAAGGGTTGTATGTGTCCACAGAGACGGACACCACGGAGACACAGACGGAGAAAGAAACACACGAGTCTCTTCTGAATGACCAACAACTCGTACTTCACGTGGGAAAGGAGATAGAAGATTGTGAAAAAGAAGTGGCAGACCCAGACAGGCTCGAAGATATAAGTGGATCAAAAGTTCACTAAGATTCAAATATCTTATTTATTATTGTGATGAAATTGTTTATATAATAATATTTACTGTTGTATACATATTAAAACAAATTCAGTGTATGTATTTAAAACAGTCAGCGAGGTTTTCTAGTTGAATACATATTCAAACAATGCATCACATGATATGATGCTATCAAACAAATATCAAGACTCTTGTGTAGTCCTGTCCAAACAATTCGCATCGTATATTGCGAATTTCGTTTTACTCTAGTTGGTTGGTTATTTTACGATTCGCAGCTCATCATGCGAATTGTTTGGGATGGATCAAACAAATATCAGGTTAGCATGTGAATCGTTCGCAACTATGATTATAGTATGCTTAACCCTTCCACTTTTTTATTTAGGAATTTGTATGGAATAGGAGGCAGACAGACAACAACACCAACAGCAGCAACAACAACAACAAGTTCAACACCACCACCACCAACAACAACAACAACAAAAACAACAACAAGAAGAAGAAGAAGAAGAAGAATAACAACAACAGCAACAACAACAACAACAAGTTCAACACCAACAACAAGTTCAACACCAACAACAATAACACCACCAACAACAACAGCAACATCAACAACAACAACACGGACAACAACAACAACAACAACAGCAACAAGTTCAACAACAACAGCAACAATAACAACAAGAACAACAAGAACAAAAGCAGCAGCAACAAATAGCCTTGGCAAAGAGAGAAAGGCTAACACAAGAGATAGCGCCGGAAGAGTCGGAACATGTCAATCCCTGTGAAAAAATAGAACTACTCAGCCAGGAAGGATCATCCTTAGAAGACAATACCAAATATGAAGATGCACCTCAACGGCCAACGATGGTGTACGCAAAGTCAGAATTGCTAAGCCAACCTGAAATTCTAGTACCAGTACCAAATCAACTGCAAGCTCCAAGGTCAAATGATAACATAGTAGGTTTACCCGATGCTTTTGTTGATGGTATTTACACACAAATTTCACAAACACTTTTAAATGAAATTGATAATGTATATTACGATTGTGTAATACAACGGTCTTTGGAGAACATGTCGGAGGATGACATTAATGATTTCTGCCGACAGGATCCAGATCCTATGCCGAACAAGTGAACGAAATTGGTTGTCGCTGACCGTGTGGTAAGGGCTATTTATAGTGTGGATGTATTTCAAGTTTTACAAATGAATACCAGGGTAGCATGCAAAATGTTCAGTAGAACCTCAATCAGTTTTCATGCTATCCTGATAGATACCTTGAAATGTATTCAGCTAGAACCAAACAATCCGCATGTTAGCATGCGAAATGTTTGGGGCCGTTAACATTATAATGACTAACACACTCTTTTGATTTTTGTTATTTAATAAGCTCGAGTCAAGCAAAGAGACAGATGAGCCTACTTTTAATCTACTGACACCAACACAACCTCCAGTGGCAGAGGAAGAGGAAGAGATAATTATAACAGAACGGGAACCGCCAAAAGTAAATTACAGCGGCTGGCCAAAGAAAGCAAAAGTAACTGACTGTATCAAGGTCGGATAATACCACAAAATACAGTTACTTAAAGCCTATGAGAGTGACACCCCTGATCCAGTGGTATGGCAGTTACCAACGTCCAAATTTACATACGGAATTAGAGTGCAAGCGAGTGATACGATGGCGCTACGTTTAGAATTGGAGCTGGATGTAAAGGTATCCAATTTTCAACCAATTATATTTTTAATATTTCAAACATGTCTTGTATATTTAACATAAATAAACAAATCCTTTCTTAGGTTGTGGACGCTTGGATTTGAAAGATTCTTGCAGAAGAAAACTTCAAAGCTTCATGCAAAAAACGTTGAAGGAGAGTTACATGACTACGTGATGATTTCGGGCATGACTAAGGTAGGTTTACCTAAGGTAAATTTCAAAGTTTTAGAAAATGTTCTCATTGTAATGTACTCTCGCTTGGATGCAGCATCAAATGGAATCAGGCTGGGAAGTAACAAATTTGGTGGATGCAGCTTTTAGCAAAGCGCCCGAAAACCCCAACATCATCATCATTCTAATATGCACCGAGACAAAGGACCAGATAAACCATTGGACGTTGCTCGTCATTGATGTCGACGACAGGTTGGTAACAAACTACAACCCACTGCTGCTTAAACTCAAAGCGATAGACAACACTACAAGGACACCTATCAGTCTGGTAATATTCCCAGCTATTCACTTACTTTGAAACACATTTTAAATTATGCATGATCAAGATATACTACGAACTGTGATCAAGATATGCTGTGAAATGTGAGCAAATCAGTTGCAATTCGTAGCGTATCCATAAAAGAATTTGCAGCCTAGACTGCGAAACGTTTGTAGACAAAATGGATTGAATACAAAACAATCCGCAACCTAGGATGCGAATTGTTTGACAACCACTGTTTAAGTTTTTGTGCTGATTCCTAACACTAATTATTATAACCAGATCAAATATTTACTAGACAAAGGTTTCCTACCTCCTTAAAAGACAGGGTGGAAGGTGAAAATGGAAGAAAAATTCCACAACAAAAACGTGGCACCCTGGACTGTGGTATTTTTGTATGCAAATACGCCACAGATATTATCCAGCATGGATATGTGCAGACAAAATACGATGAAGATATGGTCATTGCCTTGAGAGCAGAAATGTATGATTTCTTCTTAAACGACGGAGACACCGTCAAGTACTGGTGATTCTCTGTAAGACATTATTGTTTTTTGGTGTACATACATTGATTGTAATTTTTTGGTGTACATACATTCACAGTATTTTTTGTTGTACATAGACTTTTTTTAAATTTCAGAAATGTGCAATTCCCAGATATATGTAGGACATATTTCTTATCAAACAGTTCGCATGCTAACCTGATATATAGGTGTTAGTTAGTATTCGAACAATTCCCACAAATCCCTAGTATATATTAAAAAAGGATCCTCACCAAACAATCTGCATCCTAACCTGATAGATGCTTAATTATCACTAAACAGTTCGCATCAACTCCAGGTATACCACATTAACAAAAACGTTCGCATCAACTCCTGGTATAAACTGTTAACAAACTACAGGCTGCGAAATTATTACTAAACAGTTCGCAGCAACTCCTGGTATAAAATAAATAATTCAAAATCTATCGTTCAAGAATACGAACAGGCTATGACGTATGCCTTGGTAAACGTTAACTGTATTAAGCACGCAAAAAGCAATCTAATCACTAGAGGTCCAGAGCCCATTAATTGGTGATTGGACATGGAGGCTATGTAATGATTAATATAGCCACACCACCTCATAAGCTCAGACTCCCTCATTTCCCTATAAATAACACTAGTAACCAGAGGCTAATTTTAAAATAAACTCTATATTTTTTTTAAACACCTCTTGTTCTCTTCAAATTCCAACAGTCATGTCGTTTTCCATAACCACAACCACCACCACATACTCATACTCTGGTTCAGGACTTCTGGTTGTTCTCAATTT
Source organism: Limnanthes douglasii subsp. nivea (assembly GCA_036936605.1). Classification (NCBI taxonomy): domain Eukaryota; kingdom Viridiplantae; phylum Streptophyta; class Magnoliopsida; order Brassicales; family Limnanthaceae; genus Limnanthes; species Limnanthes douglasii. The sequence goes on from JAUPFV010000005.1 coordinate 93,093,179, forward strand.
GCATCATATCATGTGATATACAAGCAACCAGAAGTCCTGATATTTGTTTAGGTCATAATTTGCAGCATATCATGCGATCCGTATATAATTAAAAAGTCTATGTATTTGTTTGAAAACGTAATTCGCAGCATATCATGCGCTTCGTAATATTTTGTTTGAAAATACATTACTTTAGAGTTGAAGGCAATTCGCATCATATCACGTGAATCGTAAGAAAATAGAGTCGTGATAATTGTTTGAAAAATCATTATGTTTGAGCTCAACACAATTCGCAGCATAAATACTGATAGTTGTTTGATATGATTTTACTAACGATACGCATCCTGGTGAAATTTCACACAACTCGCATGGAAACCTGATAGATGTTTGCAACATGATATCAATATATTTTTCACAATTCGCAATACTAGATGCGAATTTCATGCAACTCAAAACACTTAGCATTCATTTACTGTAATAAAAACAAAACAAAAAAATGTGTAGATGAAAAAACAACTGTAAAAAAATTGTGCTTAAACTGTGTTTGAACTGGAACATCACAAGTCCACCTGTTATGGCCTGATTTCGAACAACGGCCACACCTCAACTGCTTGGTTGAGATTTCTCCTCTAGATGGGATTCGCTTTTTCTTAGGCCTTCCCGAGTGTCTCTTAACGTTCGGAGGGAGAATTTCAACAAACAAAGGATCGTAGCGCTGGTCCCTTCCCCGAAATCTGTTATAGCTGGTATGCTGAAAGAGTAACTTTCCTTGTAATTCTTAACCGTAAAGAAGGGCTCTATTACGGTAAAATGATCTTGGTCGGTATACTGTATTGCGGCTAAAGCGTGAGGACATGGAAAACACTCGTGTTGCCATGATCCACAAGAATATTTGAAATCCAAAAGATTAACAACAGCCACAGGATTTGAAAAGACTTCGAACATGGCAGAAGACGACTTACTTACTACCCAAATTCGGCACATGTCAACATTTTGTTTTAGCTTCTTCTCATACTCGGGGACCAAATTAGTACTCCAGCTTAGACCCTCTTCGTATCTTCATGAAACTTGAGTCATAAGAAAGACTTTAATCTAGTCAATAAACTTAACAATCGGTAGGCCACAATATTTTTTGATCTGATTGTAAAATGATTCTGCTGCAGTAGAAGCCATACAGCCGTATCGTTTCCTTTTTTATAAGCATGCGCATACTTTTCCGGGGGTAAATTAGCAAGAAAATAACTCATTCTGTCACCACCTTCACATAGAAAAAACTATTAGTATATCTCTAATAAGCTCTCGACTGGGAGCATAAGCAAGACGATGGAAGAAACTCAACATCCTCTTTTATAGTCTTTGTTAGTATGTTCCAGTTTTGCTTTCAAATTCTGCATGAGATGGAAATAACAGTACGCATGATAGCAGTTTGGATACAAGACAAAAACAGCATTAACGATACCAAAATGACGGTCTGAAATAAATGTGATTTGGCGATCCAACAAATGTGGTTTCAAACACCCCAAAAAACACATCCAATTGTCCTAATCTTCAATGCTAACTATACCAAGAGCAACAGGGAATTGTCCTGGAAAAAGGTAGCTCAAATGAACAATACAACAACACTCAAATGTTTAAAAAATGTAAACAATTCGCATGCTGTTTAGAGAGTTGTTCTTGAAATATATGATGCGGATTGTGCACAATCATAAGCTGCGAAGTGTTCACATTTTTATGCTTACATCGACTATTTCACATTCTCTCTTGCGAAATGTCATCAAATAAAAAACACTGCTTAGTTCACAACCTCTAATGCGAATCGTTCTGAAATATCAGGATTCAATGACAAATGGTGTGCAAGTATAGGATGCGAAATGTTGCACAAAATTTCATCGACTAATTCGCATCCTCTCTTGCGAAATGTCATCAACTAAAAAACAATGCTTAATTCGCAGCCTTTGATGCGAAACGTTCTCAAATATCACTATTCCATGACAATGGTATGCAACTATAGGATGCGAAATATTGCACAAAATTTCAAACAAAACATCATAAACCTTAAGATTAACTAGTTAAATGTAACTAACCGTTGTTGCCGTCCTTTGCTACAGCAGTGAGCAAGGTACCCTTATACTTTCCATATAAGTGGGTTCCATCGACAAACAACATTGGACGGCATGAATGAAAACCCTGAAGGGACGAACCGAATGCTACATAACAACGCTTGAATCGGTTTTCAGCTGATAACTCCAACTGGCAGTCTAAAGTAATATCGCGGCTCTTCAATCGTTTGAAGTACCCGCTTAGTAAACTAAAAGAACTTGAACTATCTCTGAAAACTCCCCCCATTTCCTTCTCTAAAGCATTCCATGACAAACGGTAAGAGATGTCAAGACCGTAATTTTGTTTGACAGTCGATTGTATGGTTTTGGCTGTCAAGGAATGACAGGTCTGGAGCGAATCCTGAATCTCCTCTGCAATCAAATCTGATGTCAAATGCCTATACTGCTTATGCTTCTGGGAGAAAACGGGACTGCAAGTATGGTGCAGAATATACTTCTTGATCGTCATCAAGCCGGTGCTGGAATCAATAGATGCATAAAGCCTCCATTTGCATCCGCTTGTGAACTTATTTTCACAATAAGCAGTGATCTTGGTTGCTGTGTTGTGCATGTATTTGAAAGCAAAACCATGCTCTAAAGCAAACTTGTACAAAGATAACCTGAGACCTGCAGCACCTTCTTCAAAAGCTTGACTCACTCCTGTAATAGCATCAGCCCAACCAGCAGTAGCAAGTTGTTTTTTTCTCTGATCAGAATTAACTAAACCGTTACTACTCTCCCCGCTAACTAGTTGATCAAGAGATGGTTCTCTCAGACTCAAGCTACGCTCTTTACGCTTTACACCACAATCCTTACCGCCAGAACTCTTATCACCAGAACTCTTTTCACCAGAACACTTATCACCAGAACCCTTATCGAAGACGCGTTGTTCTATGCGAAAACTAACCCATTCTAAACATTCCCAATCAAGATATAACACCAACCCAACAAAATCTTTCTGGTTATTAAAGAAACAATTATTGTGATCCACAGAGGAGTAGGTAATTAGGTAGTCACTTGTGACAAGCTCCTCCCATGTATTCTCCACATAAGCTTGGATACTTTGAAAGCTTTTAAACTCCGTGAAAGGAACAATTGCGGTTTGGTGACCATGTTTAAAAATAAAAACTCGTGATTTGGACATACCTTACCCTGCACTGAACAAACTATTAGTTACTAATCCCAAAAATAAAGTGCAAGTTATTGAGATACTGCATCAAACAACTCGCATCCTATCTTGCGATCTGTGTATATCTATAAGCTGCGAGCGGTGTATAATTTTACTCTATAATTGACCAATTCGCATCATGTCCTGAGAGTTGTTTGTAAATCAACCAGTACACTCACACTAACCAGAAATGTAAACAATTCTCAATTGTACTTGAGATTTGCTCTCAACTATTAATTCCCTGAGATTTGTCTGAAAGATGATAAGGTGTGATATATCACACAATTCGCAGCATCTCATGCGATTCGTAAAGCAACTAAAAAAATTCATGATATTTCTTTGGAAATTAAATACTTAAAAGTTCCATATGGTTCGCAGCATATCATGTGAATCGTCAAGTAACTAAAAGTCCTGATATTTGTTTGAAAATGCAATACTTTATAGTACAACACAGTTTGCAACCCATCCTGAGTTTTATATGTTTGAACTTGCATTACGTTTTGAAATTGTTTCATGTAATTCGCATGTAACCATGCAAATTGGTAACACAATTAGCATCTTTCTCATTGAATACATCAAACAATTCGCATCCTATGTCGAACGCCTAGACAGCCAAAACTCATAGTCTACACATGTTTCACGTCTGAAATAAAAATCTAATACACTACAAAATTAGTATATAACATCAAAACAAGGACATGAGTATATAACGACAAATACTAACAAAACAAGCACAGATCGCTGGAACAAAAAACAAAAAAAAACAGAGAAAAGCTCGAAATCAGGTTATGGCGTCTAAAAACAGTGAAATAAAACCTAGGTGGGCTTTCATCTTGATCCGAATGAATCATCTTTTCAGCGGAGGGAAATCTTTGCCTGCTAGGCAGGAGGATAAGATAACAAGTTAAAAATTATGTTTCGGTAGGCGCAACAACCCAATTGCAAGAGCGGAGCTCTACCAACTGAGCTATATCCCCCCGAGCCCCAACTGAGAAAACCAACATATAACTTCGAAATCGGTAGGTAATTACGATTACCTAAAAGCAGCAACACGATTACTTGTAAAACAACAGATTCCAAAAAGCACGATCAGTCCCTGTACGTAGAAAACTGTGGTTAGACACGTTTAACACCACAACCTACATAAATAAACAGACCTTCTAACGCTTCGATCACCGGAATTGTGCTTTCAACCGTGCTTCGTGGTGGTTAGTAGGGCTAGGTGGTTAGAGCGGCTAACAAATTCAAATCTTCAAAAAGCTAGGAAAAATAAAAAGAAAACTGAAAATTATGCTTATATAATGGGTTAATGGTAGTTAGGGTATTAAAATAATATTAGGTATTAAGTGACAATTAGGTAGTTGAGTTGGATATTAAATAACAATTGTGCAAACCTTGGATACTATATGACAATTGAATAGTTGAGAAAACCAACAAATAACTTCGAAATCGGTAGGTAATTACGATCACCTAAAAGCAGCAACACGATTACTTGTAAAACAACAGATTCCAAAAAGCACGATCAGTCCATGTACGTAGAAAACAGTGGTTAGACACGTTTAACACCACAACCTACATACATAAACAGACCTTCTAACACTTCGATCACCGGAATTGTGCTTCCAACCGTGCTTCGTGGTGGTTAGTAGAGTTAGGTGGTTAGAGCGGCTAACAAATTCAAATCTTCAAAAAGCTAGAAAAAATATAAAAAAAAAACTGAAAATTATGCTTATATAATTGGTGAAGGGTAGTTAGGGTATTAAAATAATATTAGGTATTAAGTGACAATTAGATAGTTGAGTTGGATATTAAATAACAATTGTGCAAACCTTGGATACTATATGACAATTGAATAGTTGAGGGAATACTTTAGATGCAATTTCCCAAAAAAAATATTAGATAAGAAAGTTCAATAAAATATTGATAGAATCCAAAAACGAGTGATCCAACAAAATCTAAATGAGATATAGCATATCCTAATAAACAATTCAATTCAATTCAATTCATTTTACTATCCTTCTACTATTTATGTCAAAAAGAAATTCATTATTCCATTTTTCAACCTTCATTCTAACAAAAATTAATCTCTATTTTATGTCCAAAAGAAATTCGCTATCCCATTTTTCAACCTTTCGTTCTAACAAAAATTATTCTCATTTTTCAATCTTCATAACACTGTCAATTTTTATTTTCTATAGATTAATATCTATATGTTAAACATATATCTGACAAAAATTTAATTTTCCTGTTTCCACTGTACTGTAAAACTAGGTGAGAATTATCGAAAGATATATCATATATGTAAATTTGAGTGAAGATGACGTCCTCTAAATAAGAGTATACGTTAATAATTATTTCAAAATTCAACAAATATAAATTAAAAATAATACTATGAACGATCAATTAGCTAATTTTAAATAAGAGAGTATACATTTAAATATGTGTTTAAATTATGGATGGTTAAAAAATTAGCTAATTTTAAATTTTAAAATCAAACAAATACTAATTTAATTAATTTAAATTATATTTAGCGACATCACTTCAAAATTTGGCGTATTAATTAATGATAATTTAATTATGTCTAATTTATAATCATAATTTTGAACAATCACCTTACTAAAATAATTAGTATTAATTTTGTTAAAATAAATTATCTATACATAATAATATGATATTTATATGAATTGGTTGCTCAACAGTATATCAAAATTTATAAAAGGTATGGGAAACCATTCATCAATTTATTTTTTAATAAAATTATTAAAAATCTATAAATTTAATTAAAAAATACCAAAACACTTCCAAAAATTAGTAAAATATCAAATATTTATTGATCAAAATTATATTTGTCATATTTCAAATTATATAGCTTTTTTTAATATATAAATAAATGTTGTTCTGGTAGACTATGAATCTTTTACTCTGTCAAGAAACGCAAGAACAAAGTATCCAATTTTGTAATTTCGAAGTATAATCTTACTTATATTAGATTTCAAATCTTCCTCCATGAAAGAACGAGAATTGTTACCTTCACTATCTTCAAATTCGTCATGTCATTACATTTCAAATCTTCCTCCATGGAAGAAGGAGAATTATTGCCTTCACCATCTTCAAATTCGTCAAGTTCGACAAGATCCATGCCTGTCAACAAATCTGTATTTGAAAGTGAGTTTCCTCTACTTCCTCGAAAAATTCAAGACCATAAACAGAGTATGGATGAGGTTCATGTAATCTCTAACCCAGCCTTCGAGAATTCTTGCCAAAGAAATGAACACCGGAATGAAACAGAATATAGGAAGATTGAGAAAACGTTTGCTGATGTTTTGAAACCAAACAACAAGGGAATTCTGCACAAGAATGTCTCTGTTACTCAGAATCATGTTCATACGGTAATTTGTTTTGAAAATAAAGATAGAGATAAATTACAGAAGATCTCCAAACATACAATTATAGGGAAGTTTGCATATGACAAACGGAAGTATGAGACTATCAAAGGTTTTCTGGACAGTTTCAATTTCACTAGTTCCTTCAATGTTGCAATATGTGATTATCGACATGTGTTCATCGAATTTGACAGTTTTGAAGGCCTGAAAAAACTTTGGTCTCGAAATGTATGGAAAGTCGGAGAGAAAACTATGTGATTGCTCAAGTGGAGTCCCTTATTTGATCCCAATAAAGAGAGTCAATTGACGCCGGTTTGGATTACGTTAACAAATCTGTCGGAGTTTATGTATAATGAAGCAACGACCTTGGAGATAGCAAAATCATTTGGAGTCCCTTTGAAAACCTGGATCCCCAATAAATAGAGCCAGATTTAATTGAGTTAAACTTTGGGTAGAGATAGATATACCAAAGACTCTAGTGAATGAGATCAGAAATATGTTTGGAGACCACATCCAAGCTATTGTAATGTTTGCAAGCAAATTAGTCACAATGTAACTGAATGCAAGAAAATAAATTTTAGATTTCAAACTGATCAGCAATCAAAGCACGAAAACAAAAAAGTAATTCAACAACCTATTGAAGATTCTACTGAAAATAAAGTCTCAACAACTCCTCATCTCAAATCTATGATTATTGATACAGAGAATGCAATGGAAACCATTGACCAGAATTATAATCAACTTCATACAAACAGACAAACAACTATCATTAATGGAGAGCAAAGTGAGTCAACTGCAAGCCTTGAAATCACAAAAGACTCATCTTTAGGAACTAGTGGAAATGAGAAATATTTGAATAACGACCCTGAAATGATTGAAGCGTTGCATACTCTGTAAACTAGATATTTGTTTGAAGTTGAAAGAGAACCTGCTGAGCCTAATCTTGAAATCACTTCTCCATCCAGAGACACAATAGGTAGCCTTACATGTTCTCCTACACATTATTATAAAAATAGTAATTATAAAGACACTGAATTTACAAAATCTCAAGGAAAGAAAATAAAGAAAACAAAGAACTGGAACAACAAAGTCCCAATAACATCCAAACTCCTACAGCTCAAAAGATTGTTAAATCTAAATCAAATAAATGACTATCAAGATTATCAACTATAATATCAGAGGGCTGGGGAACAAGCAAACCATGAGGAGACTAAGATCTTTGAAGAGGTTTGAAAATCATGATCTTATGGTTATTCAAGAGCCCTTGATTAACTTAATTAGGATTGAAACTATGGCAAACAAATTGGGTTACAAATAGTACTTTTGGAATGTAAACAACAAGATTTAGCTTTTGTCGAAAGATAATTTCAAGGTAAATGTGTTATTCAATGAAGAATAGATAATTCATGCTAATGTCAACCACACTGCTTTGAACAAAACTTTCAGATTATTTGTGGTCTATGCTAAATGTAACATAACTCTAAGATTGGATCTATGGGATTCTCTTAGAAGGGTAAATGACAATGATACTGAATGGATAGTGTCTGGAGATTTCAACACCACTCTTAACTCTGATGAGAAGCTCTCTTGTACCAGAACTTGCTTGAGAAGCATGGATGACTTCAGTAATATTATTTTGGACTACAACCTAATTGATGGGGGCTATTCAGGATTTAAATATACCTGGACTAATGGCAGAAAGTAAAAGAGACTGGATAAGATGGTCTACAACAACTTTTGGATCAGATACTTTGACAATACAAAAGTGGTTCACTTAACAAAAACTTGTTCTGATCATTCACCCATCTACATTACAATTTCTTCTAATCTAGGCACATTCAAACCTTCTTTTAAGTTCTTAAACATGTTGGTACAACACCCTGGTTTCTTAGACATAGTTGAGAAAAGATAGTCTTGCTTCATGCCTGGAGATTCTATTCAAAGGTTTTGGCACAGGTTAAAAAGGCTTAAGGAAGATTTGAAGATTTGGAACAAGAGAGACTTTGGTAATGTGTTTGATGCAATTAAGAAAGTTGAAGAGGAAATCTATTTCGGGGAAACCAAGTACCAATCTACAAGGGCTATTACTGACAAGATAATGCTTGACAAGGCAAAAGAAAATCACTTAAATTTGCTGGCAAGAGAGGAGAAATTCTGAGAGCAGAAAACTCATACTCTGTGGGTTGAAGATAGTGATAAAAACACTATTGTCTTCCACAACCTGGTTAAAAAGAGAGCTGAAAGAAATAAAATTCAAAAAATATGGGATGAAGATCCGTGGCTGGAGGATCAAGATGCAATAGCCAACTCTGCAATTTCTTATTTCCAAACTCTCCTAACTGAATCTTCTAATATTACCCAATTTTCTGATGCTTTTGAGTTTATTCCTAAACTGGTATCTGACTATAAAAACACAATGTTAACAACTATTCCCTCTGTTGATGAAATTTACAAAGTTATCAGCAGTCTAAATCCTAACAAAGCAGCAGAACTTGATGGATTCAATGGAACATTTTATAGAGAATGATGGGCTATCATTTAAGTTGATCTTTGTGCTGCTATAAAAGAGATATTTAAAGGTGCTAGAATCCCTACTGGAATCTATTCTTCAGTGATCTGCATAATTTCTAAAGTTAGCTCACCAAAAACTTGGAAGGAATTTCAGCCAATGAGCTTGACCACAATGTTGAATAAGATATATTCAAAAATCATCAACAACAGAATGGCCCTTATACTTCCTAATCTGATTACTGAAGAACATGGAGATTTTGTCAAAAAAAGGAGCATCCATGAGAACATTTTTATTGCAAAAGAGTTCTGCTATAATCTCAATCTCAAAACAAGGAGAGGTAATCTGATTTTGAAAATTGACATGGAGAAGACCTTTGATAGGCTGTCTCACAAGTTTATCCAAAGTATTCTTAAAGTTTTTGGCTTCAACTCTCAATTCATTGAGCTGATAAACAACAATATATATAACAATCATTTCTCCTTGATTATTAATGGTAATACTAAAGGTTTCTTCAAGTCTAATCATGGATTGAGACAGGAGGATCCCTTATCCCCCAGTCTATTCATACTGGTTGAGGAGTTCTTGATAACGGGGCTAAAGATGATCAATGAGGCAAGCATTTCTATCAAGTACAAAATAAGAGAGAATCTGGTCATACCTTGCTTGGCCTTTGCTGATGACCTGACCATCTTTTGCAATGGATCAACTAATTCTATATCCAAGGTGTCAAAGTTTCTTTCACACTACCAGAGCATCTCGGGTAAGCTTATAAACAAAGGAAAATCAAAGTTAATAGTTGCTGAAAACATGAGAAATCACAAATTAACATGGCTGAAAGGATACTGGGAATAAAGCATAGTTATATGCCTTTCAAGTATCTTGGAGTAATGATGAGTAACAAAAACAGACTAAGTCATTTTGATGGCATGGTTTCCAAGATCAGAGAAAGAATAATTGATTGGGATGGTAGCACCTTATCCTTTGGTGGAAGACTTATACTAATCCAGTTAGTTTTATCTACTCTCCCTCTTTATCACATTCAGAACACATTACTTTCTAAATCTTAATGGGGGGGATTGAGAATCTTTATAATAATTTTATTTGGGGCAACAAGACTGAATCTAAAGATATCATTTCGTGTTCGTGGAGCAAGATATGTAAGCCTTACGTTGAGGGGGGAATCAATGTCAAGAAGCTGGAATCTCTGCAGGTTACATACTCATACAAGCTAGGGTTTATACTTAGAGCTAACAAAACTTTGTGGACAAGGCTAACGATTTCTATCTACTTCAAAGGACACCATCTTGTTGCTGCTCCTATTCCTAAAAGAAAATCAAAAGTCTGGTCTAGAATCTGTGGAATAAAAGACAAAGTTGATAAATACATCTTCTGGATACCAGGGTATGGGGAGATTGACTTTTGGCTTGACAGGTGGTGTACTGAAAAGCCTTTTATCTATTTTAATGCAACTGAAAACGGAAGTTGGTATGAGAGCACTAAGTTAAAAGAATTTTGGGTCAATTGCAAGTGAGACATTGACAGGTTGAGCTCTACTGTCATTAGTCCTGTAGTTTCCAACATTCTCAAACTCAGCTCAACAACAATCCTGACAAAATCAAGTGGCTTATATCTCTTGATGGATCTTTCAATTCAAAACTGATGTGGAATATAATAAGAAAATAAGGAAACAAATCAAACCTTTACAGAAAGAGCTGGAATCTGGTCACTCCCAAGAAATGCCATTTCTTTCTTTGGAGAGCTTTAATGAATTAGTTCCCTTCTAAGGTTAATCTTGAGAGAAAAAAACTTCTATCTAGCTTCAAAGTGTCAGTTCCTAAACAATGAAGAGAGCTCTAAACATGTTATGGTTCATTGCAAACAGGCATGGTCTGTGTGGAATCACTTCAGTACCATTTTGTGAATAAACGTTAGCAGGAATATGACCCTTCACCATCTCATTCATACTTGGTAATGGTCTTCTAAGAAGGTTTGCAGCATAAGAACAATACTTCTCGCAATCATCGTTTGGGCAATCTGGAAAGCAAGAAATCACAAGAAACATTAAGACGTGAACACTTCACCGAGATTCTTAATTGACCAGGTAATCTGCATTATAACTGGTCTGACCAATGCTAATCTTCTTAAGAGACGTCACTAGGGTAATGATATCAGATTTGCAACTCAATTGGGGTACAATGTCAACCACCAAGATGATAGTTCCCATTTCGCTCAAATGGACTGCACCAAAACTCAATATCTACAAAATGAATACTAACAGTGCTTCTTTGTTATCTAGAGAAGCTAGCGGAGGTGGTGTGATAAGAAATCATGATGGAACCATTCTTAAAGGTTTTGGTATAATTTATAGAAAGAAATCAGCAATCATTTCTGAAACTAGAGCTCTCATGGTTCTTGGATCCTCTCATATGCTACTGCATGAAGCTTATCACCTTTCCTATGATGATAAAACATTTCTTTAGAGAACAGAACAAAGTCGTGGATGGTTGCAAAGAACACTCTACAGCTAAGGAAGAATTTGGACTTCAATCATTCATCAGCTCCAAATCAGTTGTCATCTATTGTCTTCCTTGAAAGTATCGGGCTTGGGTATATCAGGAACGTTGACTAAGCTAGGTTGTTGGTTGAAAGCTTACTGTGGAGATAAAACAGAGTCATATTTTTGTAAAGCTTGGTAAGGTTTGAATGAGACTGATTTTTTCACTACTTTTTTATTAGGACTATTGAGCACCAGAGGAGATGGTCGAAGTCATAGGTCCGGTGTATGCTTTACAAATCAAAGACTCATTGAAAACGTATTCAATGGCGGGAGTGGAAATTTTTTGATTTTTCGTTTAAATAAAATATAAATATTTTCCTGATCCGTGCAGTCTATCCCTCGAATTTTATAAATCTAAAATAAAAACTAAATTACGGATCCAACAATTGAAGATGATTTTAGAAGATAAATTATTTATAATTTTGAATAATTGAAAAGATAATACGTGAATTTAAAATGATATTATATCACCTTAGAAAATCCGATAAATTTTAAGCGAAAAATTTAATAATGTTTTTATCTAAATATATAGAATTGGAAAAAGATACTAATGATTTTTAACTTGGATATTTTAAACCTTATAGTTTTAACATTACAACTTTAAGAAGGTGTGGAGTGTATTTGTTAACTCAAGATCACAGGTTAAATATAATTTTTAGTTAACATGTCAAACAAATGCTTTAATCAATGGAGGTCATATTTGTCTTCCTAAATACTTAAAATGACTTAACATTTAATATATAATATAGTTATTTTTTGTTTGTTTACCTTCTTTTTTCCAATTCTATTTTTTCTCATTATATACATCTTAACTATTTACTAGTTTAATATTGATTGGAGTTAAATTTTTATTTTTACAAACATATATCTAAATGTATTTTTTTTCTCTTTTACTGACATATAATTTTAAGATTAACTACATCAACTACTATACATGCTCTAAGCTTTAACCAAATTAAACAAATTTCAATCCTTACTGTCTTGCTATTTATTAGCATGAAAGTGATTTCGGTCAGGTTGTCACCATTTAGTTCCTAGAATTCCTACATGTTGTTGTAGTTGGAAATTTTTAAGCCTTTGTAAAACTTAAAGAATCTTAATATTTTGCATACCAGCAATTTTGGGTTTACTCGATATTTTCTTTGATACGGGTTGGTTGATATTCGTGAAAAATTGTGTGACGCCTACTCATTAAAGTTACAATTTGATATGGGTTATTGTATGGAATATTTTGCTCTTATTAGCATCATAATGTTAAATGTCTTTACAAATCTGTTTTAATTCCAATCAAATTTTGTGATATACATATTATAAGACTTTGATCTATTTGCTTTTCGGTATTCGGTGTAATACATTTTTATTATCACTCAAAACTTATCTGAAATCTACGATCCGCACTTAAGTTACAAATCGTGTAACAACTATGCTGAAGAGCCAAAACTATGCTGCCTGTTAGCCACGGTCTCCATCCCCTAGTGTTGTAGAACATCGACACAGCCTCATCTTCACCGTTTAGTAGCTCTAAAGTGAGAGAAATCTAGTTTCCATTCAAGAACCTCTTTTTCTCTGCCATTTGTTCAAGTAGGAATCAGTAGAAAAAATAATCTTAAATTTTATTTAAAAAAATTAAGACTGAGAATAAAGAGAAACAACAGGGATATATCAATAGAGATAGAAGTAAAGGTTCTGTTTGTTTAATACGTGTCAATATCACCCGCAGTTCAAGGATATTGTTACCAATAGTTGGAACCTTCCTTCCCCTTCCTCGGGAATGAAGAGGATTTCAGATAAGCTCGTGAGATTGCAATCTGAGCTTGCCCTTCTTAATCGTACGGAGTTTAGTGACATATCCTCCAGAGTCTCTAAAGCTCAAAAAACCTTGATTGAGGCTCAGGATAATTTAGCCTCTGATCATCTCAATCCTCGTTTAGTCACAATCAAAAAACGAGGCATCTGCATCTTTCATTTTCCTTAGTCGTGCTGAAGAATCCTTTTTTAAGCAAAAATGGAGAGAAAATTGGATTAAGTTGGGGGTCAGGAATACTAAATTCTTCAATAAAAGTATCAAAGCTCAGTTATTCCGCAATAAAATTATCTCGATCTCTAACGACCAAGGTGTCATTGTCTCGTCCCCGTCTGGTGTTTCCAAAGTCACGGGGGAACTTTTTTGAGAACTCTCTGAGTATCAAGCATCTTGCCTCCTACCCAGGTCTTGAAAAAGTATATTCTCTGATAACGTCTAGAGTAAATAACACTGATAAAGAGTTAATGATCTATGAGATTTCTTGTTCTGAAATTAAATCCGCTCTTTTCAGTATTGATAGCAAAAAATCTCCTGGTCCTGATGGTTTTAACTCTAGCTTTTTTAAGTCAACTTGGAACATAGTTGGCCCTGACATTTGTAAGGGTGTCCAAGAGTTCTTCCACACTGGATCTATGATCGAGTCCTAGAATGCAACATCTCTAGCTCTTATCCCTAAAAAAGACTCTCCTTCTGTGCCAGCTGACTATAGACCAATTGCACTCTGCAATGTCGTTTATAAAATCATTTCCAAAATCCTGGCCAATAAAATCAAAGTCACCTTTCCTTACCTTATTGATTTTTCTCAATCAGCCTTTGTTGCGGGAAGGAACATATCTGATAACATCCTTTTATCCCAAGAGCTGCTAAGGGGATATCAAGCTAAGGGAAGAGGCAAAAGGGTATCACTTAAAATTGACATCGTGAAAGACTTTGGTAATGTCCCCTTGCACCTCATTCTTGACATTCTTGTGGCGATGCAATTCCCGGAAAAGATGATCATTTGGATTGTCAAGTGCATCTTCTCTCCCTCTTATTCTATTATTATTCATAGAGACCTTCATGGTAAGTTCAAAGGCAAAAGAGGTCTTAGACAAGGTGATCCCCTCTCCCCTCTCTTCGTGCTTGTTATGCAAGTACTTTCTGGCATCCTCAAAGAGAAAAGTCAAGATGAGAATTTCTGATTCCATTGGAAATGTCACAAACAGAAAATCATTAATCTCTGCTTTGCAGATGATCTGATGATTTTCTATCATGGGGACATCCTTTCTCTTAATCTCATCAAAGAAGCTCTGGATGAATTCTATATGCTCTATGTTCTAAAGGTCAATACATCGAAAAGTCACATATTTTTCTCTGGAATTAACCATCACCTAAGAACGAATCTGATGCCTATCTTGAACTTCCCTGCGGGCTCTCTCCCAGTGAAATACCTGGGCGTTCCTCTTCTCATTGGTAGGCTTACTCACACTGATTGTCGTCCCCTTCTGCATAAAATAACCTCCCGTATTGATTCATGGACTTCCAAGCATCTCTCCTATACGGGGGTAGACTCCAGTTAATCAAATCAGTCCTTTTTGCAGGACAGGTTTATTGGTCTTCGATATTCATTCTCCCTTCTAGAATAATTAAAGAGCTAAGCCAATACCTTCGTCGATTCATGTGGTCTGGCTCTGCAATGAAAATTTATGGGGCCAAAGTGGCATGGTCCACTGTTACCACTCCTTATAAAGAGGGCGACCTTGGGATCCTATACTTAAAAATATGGAATCGGATGGCTCTCCTTAAGCACCTCTGGTCTATTGTTAGTAATCAGAACCATTCAATCTGATGTGAATGGATTAAAACCAAAAATATTAAAAAAAAAAAATTGGAATGTTTCTATTGGCTCCTCCCCCTCTTGGATATGAAGGAAAATTCTTCGTCTTTGCCCTTTGGCTATTAATTTGTACAGGGTGGCAATCGGAAATAGAAGAACCACCTCTCTCCAGCATGACCCGTTGCTCCTCTAAACGCCTCTGACCATCCACTACGGCCCTGACATAATCTGTGATTATTGTATGGGAAATAATCTAAAAGTTTTTGAAATCATCTCAAATGGAGAATGGAAGTGGCTTGTGAATTTGAGATCGGTTAGGGCCCAAAGTCGTGCACATCTAGAAGAAATCAACCATCTTATTTTATCTCTTCCCCACACGAACACCTTATCGAGGGACGCTCCTTTCTGGGTAACAAAGGATGGAGGCAAAAAATTCTCGATACAAGCCACATACAACACCATTCGTCAGCCTATCCCGACAAAAGGATGTGCATGGTTAATATGGAATAAATATAACATTCCTCGTCACTCATTTATATCTTGGCTTGCTTTACAGGGTAAGCTTGTCACCAGAGACAAGCTTATTAGTTGGGGTATCAACACCCCTGCTACTTGCGCCATTTGCAACTCTGACCCATAATCTATATCTCATATCCTCTATGAATGTAGTTTCGCTCGGAATATTTGGTCTTTTATTAGTATCAAACTTGGCTTCCCATTCCATCCCTCTTCTTGGCAATCTTGGATCCTCGAGGCGTCAAGATGGTCTAATGCTCGAGACCATTGTACTTGGCGCACTTGTTTCAACGCGGTCATTTACCATGTTTGGAAAGAACGGAATTCAAGATTTAATTGGATCCTCCCCAGCCATGGCTTATATGATATCTTTTAAAATCTTATCGGATCTCTAATATAGATTCGATGGAACCAAGATTGGCTGGACATCGTAGTATTAACAAAATCTAAAAATTCTTTTATTTCTATTTTCTTGCAAGTTTTTCCAGTATAGCGTGAAGCTAGGAGTTTGGATTCCCGATTCGTGATCTTGGAGTCACCTAACATCCACCTAGTCATCAGAATATATTGAGTTACTTACATTTTTTCTATTTACCATATCTTCTGATTATGACATCTTGACATTGTTATCTTCTTTGTTATTGTATTACCTCGGGGTATGCCCTAGGAAATTCTATGAACACTTTCATTTATTTAAAGTCTTTTTTCACCAAAAAAAAAGGTTCAGATGCTAAGGTCAATTCAAAAACTTGTTCTATTTAAACTGTGTGTTTGAAATTAAACCAAGCCCTCTAAGCTTTTAGTCTTTTGTACCCTTACAAGACTTGGGCTTTCTACTATCAGCGGTCCAACTTCATATAATGACATCTTCAAATGTGTAGCAATTTACCATAGCACTAACGACCTCTAACAACTGTGTAATGTTTCACAAAATCAATACGTGCGTTAAAAAAAGTAAAAGACGTCCATTAAGTACAGGAAAAAAATCTACAAATAATTTTTAATTTATTTTTAATTTCGTATTAGATAAGGTGGTAAGCTTTATATATGGCCGAAAAGAATAAGTCTCTCATATAAAGACCGATTTTGTTGCTTTTCAGATTGAGGAAATAAAAAAGCTAGGTCAAAAGAAGATGTTGCATTACTCCCAGAAATTAATGTTTTAATATGGAATAACCTTAAAACATTTGAAAACAAAAATTTACTGGTCTTGCACAAAGTGTAGTATAAATACTATGAAACATTCGAAAAGGTCAAGCTAAGAGTTCGGTGGTGAATTCCTTCTATAATTTTCATTCGTTTCCTAATAGTCAGAGAGACCCCGCTATCAGTCAGAGATAATAAACTGATTTTATATACGAAGCTGAGGAATTTGGGGTTACTCTATCCTTTAGACCCTTTCTTTGTGGAGTACTTTTTGATGATTGATCTTTGTCCCACCCAGGCCGGACCCAACATGTGGTTCACTCTTATAACCTGCACCATGGCCTCAAGAATTTCGAGGGTGAGTGTTTATTTAGAGGAGTTGGTTAGTTAGTTTGGCAAAGAACCCATACTTCCCTTTTTATTCTCTAACCTTCGAACGAGACCAGAAGGTAGTTAAGAATTTTCTCGAGGGAAACAAGAAATGGAAACATAGCTTTCTTTTTATCTCAGGGCTTTGGGAGACAGGATCTGAGGCCACTGCTGATAATCCTCATAAGCTATCACTAGTCTGGACAAACAGAGGCATGCTTCCCTTTTGTTTTCTTCAGGATTTTTCTTATACTATTCTTATAAACTTTCCTTCTTAATTATAAACAGAAATGACTGGTATATCCAAGCCCTATGATGATTTATTTCCTAAAGTAAAAAATATCTTCAATGAGCTACATTTGTGGGCCAAGACTGCATGGACCAACAAGTTTCGACTATGTTTTACTCCTACCAACCTTGCCAAGAGTCGCTTGTGGAGGTTGAATCCATCAGAGCGATTATCTTTGGAGAAGCTCATGATTCTTCCTTCTCAACAATATGTCTTAGACCGATTGGAAGCAAAAAACGTTGTGGTTTTTCTTCCGATGAGAGACAGGGCCAAGATTTATTTAAATGATGACGGGGATGAAGAAGAGGATTTTGGAACTAAAACTCACGGGGATGATGAGGATGCTGAAATTTCAAAGGCTAAGAAACCCGAAGGGTCTAAAAATCTTTCTACTCAGGCACACGAAAAACTTCCCAGTGAGGCTCCTCTAAAGAGGAAATGCTAACAAAAATTGAAGGGCATTTTAGAAGAGATCCTAGAAGCTTCTGGGTTGTTGGTTCCCATGAAGATAAATTAGCTAAGCACACCAAAACCTCACCGAAAAAGATCGTTATTGAATCTTACTCCTCCCAATTTCCGCCAAACGATATGACCGTTACAGACCCTCAAGATGATATTCAAAAGGCTTATTCCTCTTCCTTAGTTCCTTTTGAGGCTGGCTCATCGGATAGTTCTTTCGAGATTCCTCAAGAAGACAAATTTTTTCTTCACCTTCGCAAGCTCCTTCATTCTTCTGTTACCATTGGAAAATAAATGCAGCATTTGAAATACCGGAAAAATTATTACAAATATGAAGCCTCATTACCCAAATAACAAATCGAGGAGCTCAAGCAACAAAATTCGACTCTTGATAAAAACAAGTCGACGCGATTCTTGAACTAATCGCTACTGAGAACTATGTCATGCTTCTTGAAAAGTGATGTCAAGAAGAGAGGGAGCTTTACGGAAAGCCAAACGCTACTAAGGATTCGCTCATTGCAACTTACAAAGAGGGAAATGATAAAGCCACAAACAGATTCAATAGGTGTTTCAAGGATTTTGAGAGGGTCGTAAAAGAGATTCAGTTTATCTTGGCCCATGGTAAGAAACATAAAGATGACGTTGTTGAAGCTTATGTTGGTAAGTGTGTAGAAAAATTAAACGCGAGGGATGCTACCATTAGGTCTGGGTTGATCATGGAAATTCATGAGCCATATCCTAGTTTGAACTTTGATAGCTTATGGGAACATGTCCCTCTCGAATTTTATCCACCTAGAATATTTTTGAGTGATAGTGAAGATTCAAAATCTGATGAAGGTGATACTTGTGAGTCTTCAAAATAGGAAAATTGTAAAAGTCCTCATAATCTTCGAGGCATTTTGTAAAAGTTCTCAAAAACTTTGAGGCATTTTTGTAAAAGTCCTCAAAAACTTCAAGGTATTTTTGTAAAAGTCTCCAAAATCTCTGAGGCATTTTTGTATATGATTTATGAAGTACATCGGGTTTCTAATTACATTTTCACAATACTTCGAATAATTAGGACCAACTTTCGTTGAAAACCTTCTAGGTCTGATAATTAAATGGTTGGAGACCAACTTTCGTTGGAAGATCTTTAAGATCCAAATTTTAATATTTTGAGACCAACTTTCGTTGGAAGACCTTTTAGGTCCAAAGTTTAATAGTCTGAGACCAACTTTTGTTCGAAGACCTTTTAGGTCCATCATTTTTTATGAGGTCGGATATTTTAGGCACTGTAACTTGTTTTTATCCGAAGGGCTGTTCGGACATAACCACCACTTTAAAAAAAACGAAGAGGACAAATGTAATGAAGTGTCACTAAGCTAGGAGTTGGTCACTTCGCATCTTGGGCTAATGGGTCCTTAAACTTGACCCGACTCCACAATCCGACCCGACAGGTCCAAGGGTAATTAATTAAGTATAAATACCTCAATCACTTTCATTAATAATGGGAATCAGAATTTAATACAAGCACACAACTTAATTATCTCACTACTCTCTACCTTAA
The DNA here is from genome assembly GCA_036936605.1 of Limnanthes douglasii subsp. nivea. Classification (NCBI taxonomy): domain Eukaryota; kingdom Viridiplantae; phylum Streptophyta; class Magnoliopsida; order Brassicales; family Limnanthaceae; genus Limnanthes; species Limnanthes douglasii. The sequence continues at coordinate 93,112,822 of JAUPFV010000005.1, forward strand.
ACATTAAATTCCCAAAACACTTTACAAAATTACCCTCAAACAGAAATAAACCACAACAATTATAAGAAGCGTTTTGTGGCAAAAATTTATATATATCATCTCATAAGACACCTCGTTAAAAACCTTCATGTGCCATCAGGGTAGGAAATAGTGTGTCACCGATATTTTACACAAAAAACATATATATATTTTACATACATTCTAAGTACAATTTAAGATGCCCTATATTCCATGGGTGCTTGAGACTTCTTCCTTCTTTATCCTTAATTCGATACGTTTCATGCTTCACTCTCTCTGTTATCTCATATAGGCTTTCCCAATTATGACCTAACTTTTCGAGGTGCTTTTCTTTGGTATGAAGAAAAATCTTTCTTAACACTTGATCGCCCACTTTAAATTCCCTTTGTTTTACTTTGGAGGCATATCTACTTCTCATCATTTTTGATAATGTAGCGAATTTATTTGTGCTCGCCTTCTTTTTTCTTCAATCAGGTCCAACTCCATTGTTCTATTTACATCATTCGGCTCTTCAGAATATGCCATGACACGATAGGACGGAAACAATGCCTCGGATGATACTACTGCATCCATCACATATACCAATGCGAATGAGGATTTTGACGTTGTTGTTCGAGGAGTTGATCGGTATGCCCAAAGAACTTCTTGCAGATAATCGTGCCACTTTCGTGCCTTTTTTCAAGTTTTTCTTTAGCCCGTCAAGAATTGTTTGGTTGGTGACTTCTACTTGCCTATTTTCTTGTGGGTGAAAATGAGCTGAAAATACTGTTTTATCCCTCCAGAGTTACAAAAATTCTTTAAATCTTTGTTATCGAATTGAGGCCCATTATTTGTAGTGATTTTCATTGGAACCCCAAAACGGAAACAAATATTCGAAATGATAAATCTTATTACATTTATAACTTTTGTTCCTGCTAATGGCTCTAATTCAACCCATTTAGAAATGTTATCGTCTGTCGTCCCCTAAAATCCATTGGTAGAGGTCCCGCAAGATCAACGCCCCATCGGTCAAATGACAATGCCTCTGATATACTTTCAAGGAGAACTCCTGTCTTATGACTTATATTAACGAACCTTTAAGATGTATCGCATCTTTTAACCAACTCTTTTGCATCGAAAGAAATCATAGGCCAGTAGTATCCTGCAAAAAACACTCTTCTTATTAGAGCCTTGTACCCACAATGCGCAGATCCTTCTCCATCATGCAATTTTGATAATATCATCTGCATTTGTTTTTTTCTTAAGCATCGGAGCAAAGGTCTACCGAAAGATTTTTATACAAGATGCCTCCAAGGATCATATACCCATGAGATTTGAAACATACTTTTTTAGACAATGATTTATTAACTGGTAATTCATCATTTTCTAAAAACTTGATGAGGTCTAGTCTCCAATTCTCATCTTCACAAACGGATATTCGAAGGTCTTCTTCTATAATTCCAATTACTTGCTCTGGATTTTTAATAATCGACGGGCTTTCCTGCATAATAATCCATGGATATGCCTCCGAATATGAAGGAGTTGCTAAAGAGTCTGGCACATAATGATGACTAGGAGACAGCTGCTGGAAGACATTGCTAGGTTAAACGCTGAAAAGGAGCGAGCGTTAGACGAAAAAAGAGTTCGGGAAGGAAAAGGTAAAGAACCACTCATAGATAACCGCGACGAAGGCAACCCGACTGCGGGACATCACATCGAGGCTCAACCTGTTAGATATTATCGGGAGCCTCGCCCAGAGGACATCCAGAATGGCAGAGAGGAGCGATACCCAGAGGTTAACCTCGGCATCTCCGCTGACTACATATCGGACGACTCTTCGGGAAGGGAGTACCGACGCAAGGAAAGGCTAAACAAACGCACGTAGAGAAGCCGCTCCCGACGGGATAGGGCACCCCGCTCAGATTCTCATAAGTACAAGAGGGGTAGCACCGAGAAAAGAGCGCCAGCGTCGTTTGAAAAAGAAATGATGAAAACAGGCAGCAGAGAAGAACGGGTAGCTCTACCTCAGGTCCAGTGGCAACCTTTGAACAGCCGGAACCACGGGTACCAAACTAGTATCCAATTCATCAATCCCGGGGATGAAGGTCACTACGGGATTCAGACCCAAGGGCTCGGAGGCGGAGCATTCGGATTCAGAATGAACTAGAGAGTTTCACCGTTGTCCGAAGATATACTATCGGGACATCTTCCGAAGAGGTTTGACATTTCCAAATTGGAAAAGTATGACGGAAAGAGATACCCGGATAATCACTTGGAAGCCTTCAAAAACTTTATGTTGAGTTTCGACAACGACGATAAACTTTTATGTCGGGCGTTTTCCATGACCTTCAAAGATCAAGCGTCCAACTGGTACAACCGATTACCACAAGGTTGTATTAAAAGCTTCGGGATGTTCTGGACGATGTTCCGGCAGCACTTCGTCGGAAGCAAGAGTCTCCGAGCTAATGGAGATACCATCATGAATTGTAAGCAGAGGTTGGGAGAGATCCTCAGGGATTACACCAGGCGTTTTATTGACGCAAAGATCGACCTGGACCATTGTGAGGAGAACGTGGCGCTAACCGTGTATCGCTTGGGTTTGCTCCCAGGACCGTTGAAGCAAGAAGTTACTAAAAACAAGCGTTTACCTTTTCCGCTCTTCTGGCCCAAATAGAAACATAGATATTGATAGAAGAAACCGAGGCGTCCAAACTGGCGACGCAAATTCAGCAGAGCGCGCAAGCATCGGTCGTTATAAAACAAGGGGCTCAGTTCAGCTATGCTGAGCAAGCCCAGCCGGTCAGCACGATACCACCAACCCAATCCTTGCCTATCAAGCCTTCGGCCCCCCCGAGCCAAAAAGCAAAGCAGACGAGTCAAGTGGTTTCGCGACCCATGTCTAACAAGTGGATCCGACCCGCTTACTTTACTGACTTGACGAAGTGCGTATCTTCGATCTACGAAAAAACTAAGAAAAGCGGGATGTACCGGAGGCCTTTCCCTATACCAACACCTCGGGAACAGAGGAACAACCGGTATTGTCGCTACCACGAAGACGTGGGGCACGATACTAAGGATTGCATTGCCCTCAAAAAGGAGATACAGATGCTGATAGAACACGAAAACCTCCTAGAGTACGTGAAAAAGAAAGCTCAGCAGGGTACCACTTTGAGAGAAGTTGTGACGATACCAAAGTCCGAAACCACCATGACCATTTCCGAAGTCACTGACCCGTTTGATGTTTCAATCGAATACCTCGACCCAAAGGTGAATCGTAACATCATCGGGATCATCGAAGAAGGAACTGAGGAAAGTGTTGGGAATGTGAAAAACCTTTGTAAATTTTTCGAATCATTGACTCTTTTCGGTGGAGACTCTATGACAGGTACCACACACTCCTCTCAAAAACGGCATATCGTGAATCTGGCCACCCAGTTGGAAGCTCGGACCTACCCCCACTCAAAAGGCATCCCTTCACCGATCCTATATTTTGACGACGATGACATGAGAGATATAACCGGCCCTCATGAAGACGTCATCGTTATCGGGGCGGCCATCGCGAGGGAAGAGGTCCGGCGTATCTTGGTAGACACCGGTAGCTCAGCCAACATAATATTCGTGTCCACTTTTGCAAAGTTCAGGATACCTCCGGTCGTTACGTGGTCGAACCGAACTATTGTAGGGTTTACAGGGTCAACAGCCGACGTAGTTGGAGAGTTCGAGGGCATCGTTCACCTAGGCCGCGTACCGTTCAAGAAAGAGGTCACTGTTTTATTCATGGTGGTGGATGCACCGGCTTCTCATCATGCAATTTTTGGCAGATCATGGTTATCGCGAATGCATGCGGCATCATCCACGGTTCATCAATGTTTGAAATACGTGATCGGAAACAATGTGGGTATAGTCCGGAGCAGCCAGAAAACGACACGGGAGTGTTACCGAGCGGTTTTGGCACCCAAAAAGGATCACGAGATGGCACAAGCGCAGGATTAGCAATTAAAGGCACTTCCCTTGGGGTCGTTGCCCGTCGATGATCCTAGGGAAGCTCCCACTTTTTAACCACCGATGAAGAATGTGAAAAGCGCCCATTTACCAAAGGGAAAGTTCTGCAGATCGGAATCCGACTGTCACCAGCCTTCAGAAAACGGTTGTTATCTTTACTACAAGAGAATTTAGATTTATTCGCATGGTGTTTGAAGGACGTGACCGGAGTCCCAGAGAATCATGTGATTCACAAGCTAACTATCAACAAAAATGTCAGACCCGTTTCACAAAAGCGCCGGGCTTTTTCCCCAGAAAAGGCAGAAATCATTCTACGAGAAGTCCAAAGAATGATCAACGTCGGACACATCAATGAGTCGAGTTACCCACTCTGGACGTCCAATCCTGTCCTGATAAAAAAGAAAAACGGGAAGTGGAGGATGTGCGTGGACTTTACCGACCTCAATCGGGCATGCCCGAAGGATTGCTTCCCGATACCGAGGATCGACCAGTTGGTGGACTCAACGTCTGGAAACAGACTGCTGTCATTCATGGACGCGTACGCAGGCTACAACCAGATCAAGTTGCACCCAGCAGATCAGGAAAGCACGACGTTTATAACATGCCGAGGCTTGCATTGCTACAAAGTCATGCCGTTCGTGTTAAAAAATGCTGGAGCGACCTATCAGAGGTTGATTAACAAAACCTTCGGTTGTCAGATAGGGAGGAATATGGAAGTCTACATTGATGACATGTTAGTGAAGAGCGGCACGTACGAGGAACATCTCGCCGATTTGAAGGAAACCTTTGACAACCTCAGGGGTATAAATCTCAAGCTCAACCCGGAAAAATGCTCCTTCGGGGTAAGGTCGGGAAAGTTCCTGGGGTTCTTTGTTAGCGAAAAGGGAATTGAGGCTGACCTGACCCTACTCCAAGCTCTTAACGACATGACCCCGCCTAAGAACATCAAGGAAGTCCAGATATTAACCGGGCGTCCAGCGGCTTTAAATCGGTTTATCTCTCGTTCATCTGACAAGTGCGCTCCATTTTTTCAGGTCTTGAGAAATGCCAAGAATTTTGTGTGGACACCGGAATGTAACACAGCCTTTTTAAGGATCAAGACTTATCTATCGTCCCCAAACATTCTAAAGAAGCCTCTGACAGGCGAGACTATTTTCCTTTACATAGCAGTTTCGGATTTTGCAGTGAGTGCGGCCTTGATCAACGAGTCGGGAACGACCCCTAAAGCGGTCTACTTTGTGAGCAATGGCTTACTAGATGCAGAAAATCGGTATCTGAGGCTGGAGAAAATGGCCTTAGCATTAGTGACGGCGGCACGAAAAATGCGGCTGTATTTTCAAGGACACCCCATTGTCGTCCGCACCTCGTTTCCACTCAAGTACGTCCTTCAGCGCCCAGACATGTCAGGGAGAATGTCTAAATGGTCGGTCGAGTTGGGCGATTTCGACATCAATTTTGAATCGCGGACGGCCGTTAAAGGCCAAGTTCTGGATGATTTTATAGTGGATTTCCATTCCGACCGCCCGGACCAAGACGCACCACCTGGAGAAGCCGAACCAAATGAGTGGATCGTCTGAACCGACGGTGGGTCGAACGTACGTGGCTGCGGAATGGGCATACAGATAGTCACCCCAACGGGCGTGAGTATGCATCAGGAAATCTGATTTGGTTTTCCCACTTCTAACAACGAAGCCGAGTATGAAGCCGCCCTGGCCGGTTTGCGACTAGCACAGGTATGTGGAGCTAGTTATGTACGCCTCGTTAGTGATTCCCAACTTTTCATAAATCAAGCCTCGGGAGCCTCGGAAGCCAGGAAAGAACATCTGGTTCAGTACTTAGCCGCATTAAGGGTACTAGCCGCATCATTCGTTAAGATAACGTATGAACATGTCCCGAGAAACGAAAATATGGTAGCCGACTCTCTAGCATCAGCCTCTTGCTCAAGCAATTACCCCTGGGTAACCGAACAAGAAATTCCATCAATCATAAAGAGGCAGGAGCTGGATAGTCGACCCGAAATCGCTTGTCAAGTGTCTTCGGTAACTGTTTCGGATTGGCGACGGGATATCATTGCATTCCTAGCCGAAGGTCTACTGCCGGACGATGGCGCGTCGGCTCGAAAGGTGCGCAACAAAGCCCGAGGCTACGTTTTATTGGGCGACATATTATACAAAAAATCGTTTAGTCGGCCTTTACTGAGGTGTTTGGGGGTAAATGAGTCACAGATCATTGTATCTGAGTTACATGACGGAGAGGGCGCGGTCATTGTGGTTACAAGGCCCTGATAAGGAGAATTTTTCTCGCTGGTTTTTATTGGCCAACGATAACAACGGATGCTCAGCAGATAGTAAAAACCTGCGACACTTGTCAAAGATTCACGAACACGATAAACGTGCCCACAACTCCTTTAGAGTCCATATCTGAAGGATTACCATTCGACCGATGGGGAATCGACCTTGTAGGGCCATTACCAATGGCATCTGGTGGGAGACAAACAATCGTGGTGGCTGTGGATTACTTTTTTAAATGGGTTGAAGCCAAACCATTATCCGCCACTAATACTAAGGACATCGTCAGATTTATTTGGTCCAATATCTCTTGTCGGTTCGGGGTACCCCAGAAGCTTACCATGGATAACGGACCCCAATTCGACAGCAGAGAGATGAAATCTTTTTGCACAAGTCATAGGATTAGGCAATGTTTCTCTACCCCATTCCATCCTCAAGCGAACGGGCAAGTCGAAGTCACCAACCGAACCATTCTGGACGGACTCAAAAAGAACCTTAAAGGAAAAGCTGGCAAATGGCCTGACTATTTGTAGGAAGTGTTGTGGGCTTACAGAACTACACTTCGTACGGCGACTAAGGAATCACCTTATGCTCTGGTATATGGTATGGACACGGTCACTCCGGCAGAGTCCATTTTTCCATCTTTTAGAATCGGTACCTATGATGAAAACACAAATCAAGGTGAAAGACAATTAGCTCTCGACCTCATAGAAGAAAAACGGAATCGTGCTCAGCTGAATTCTTTACACTATCAGACTTTAATGAGGAGTCGGTATGCGTCTAAAGTACGACGGCGGGAATTCAAAGTCGGTAATAAGGTTTTGAGATGCGTTTTTCTGCACACTAAAGATAAAATCCTCGGTAAGCTCGCCCCAAACTGGGAAGGACCATACGAAGTAATAGAAAAAGTCAAGAGCGGGACATATCGTTTGCAAGACAAGCTTGGGCGTTCGCTAAGGCTACCATGGAACATTGAACATTTGAAATTGTATTTGGAATGATTTTTCATTTTTTAAACTTTGTGAGCATTATTTGTGTAAGAAACTTTTGGTCGGGGATGCACTCTTTCCAACCTCGGTGGCGCGAGAAGGTTTTAATGAGGCATCGATAGCAACCGACCCTTTTAATCGAATTTTTTTTCCTTTCCATCGTCGAAGTGTTACAAACGACTCCGACAGCTGACGAGCTGATCGACAATTCTTTTTAGTAATCTTGACTGTTTTACAGAACCTTCATAGGTTTTTCAGTCTCCACACTGATCTACATCTTAATTCCCGACCCTAAGGGGAGATTTTCAATTTTACATTGATCAACAGAACCTTCATAGGTTTTTCAGTGTTCAAACTGATCTACATTTTAATTCCCGACCCTAAGGGAAACTTTTCAATTTTACATTGATCAACAGAACCTTCATAGGTTTTTCAGTGTTCAAACTGATCTACATTTTAATTCCCGACCCTAAGGGAAAATTTTCAATTTTACATTGATCAACAGAACCTTCATAGGTTTTTCAGTGTTCAAGCTGATCTACATCTTAATTCCCGACCCTAAGGGAAAAAATTTCAATTTTACATTGATCAACGAAACCTTCATAGGTTTTTCAGTATTAAAACTGATCTACATCTTAATTCCCGGCCCTAAGGGAAAATTTTCAATTTTACATTAATCTAAAGAACCCTCATTGGATTTTTAATTTTTCACAGGATTTTAAAACCAGATTTGGATGTAACATTCATATAAACATCAGTACGGGCCATATATTGATCATTCAGGAAGTTTGATTACAAAGAGGGCTTACAGGGGATTCCCCAGTACCCGCACTTACAAATTTTAACAATAAAAAAAGGGGGCAACAAAAAAGCGACGTCGGGGATCAAGTATCCTCTTCCTCTGACTCGGTGTCATCCGATTCGTCGTCTTCACAAAACACATCAGAAGGGCGGTCGTCTTCCGGAACATCTAACCACATTGACCCGAGGGGAAGATCAGGGAAGCGGTGATGAAAACTCAGCACGTATGCGACTTTGGCTTCGGCCGTTTCTTTTTCCATCCATTTCTTGCATTTTTCAGCAAAAAGGGTGTTGGCCTTCTTCAAGTCAGTGATTTCCTGTCCCAAACCCGCGGCATGATCATCCCCGGCCTTCCTGACTAGCGCTAAGGTTTCTTCGGTCGCCTTGAGCCACTCTGCCAGTTTTTGAGCCGCTTTAGCCTTCTGCATCTCTTCTTCCAGCACGGCAACTTTCGCTTCCGCGCCCGACAGCTTCTGGCTCGGTTCCCCTGCCCGACGCTCTTTCATGGCTAAAGGCACAATCATGTTGTACAAAGAAAGGGCTAGTTTGTCGGTTACCCGCAACGGAAAAGTATGCGGACTCCCGGGCACAGACAACATCGGAAGCTTCGTACCACTTGACGATGCCACAACGGTTTTGGAAGCCTTTGAGGGGCTAGCATCATCGGGAATCACCACCACGGAGTCGGCTGTCGTACCACCCTTAACGCCCCCGAATTGTTCAAAAATCTCCGAGACGATAGCATTGTCAGTACCCGTAGCACCCGCGGCAGACCCGCTTTCTTTCTTGGAGCGTCTAGGCTTTTTACCCTGAGCCCCCTCTGCATCAGCCTTCCCTTTTCGTTTCTTCGTCAACTCCTGGGACTGATGGGTCTCGCCATCCTCAGCGGTAACTTCATCTTGGTGCTCCTCCGCACCGGTCCCTTCAGCCCCGGCATTTTCTTGCTCGCCTTCATCGTCTGATTTTGGACGATTGCTGGGCGCCTTGTTGCGCTGCGGGAGAAACAGGTGGGCATCGGGTGCATCCGTCTTTGCGACAAAGTCCTCCATACTGGGGGGTTGACGCAGCTGCTCAATAGTGAGCGCTTCCGACGAGCAACGCCAGAGGTTACTCGTGATCAGGTTTGTGTTTTTAAAGGCCCGATGAAATGCCCGACCCCAATACTTCTTGGCATAGTCCTTCAACAGTTGGAAGGTAACCTTGCCCGGCTTGAAGTAATCCTTCTTCAGCCCCTGGACGAATTCCTTCGATACTATACAGAGGATCAGGTCATTAAAAAAATTACCATTAGGAACCCATGTCCGCAGCAGTCGCCTCGGATTCTCCTTACTATAAGGGCGGCCATTTTCCCAGCAGCCGATAAGGAAGACGAAGCGGTGTTTCCAACCTTTGTCGCCCTCAAGAAAGTCGTTTACTATCTTCCATGTATTTTCCAGAGAAGAATAGAAGAAGGGGGACTTGGGAGATTTGGATAGCCCGGACATGGCTATGTACTCCTCCATGGGCATGACCCAACCCGAAAGGCGTAAAGCCATTATGCAAGACATCAGCGTGTACCACGCGTTGGGCGTCAGTTGAGAGAGGCGGATTTTGAGAGTCCTGAAATACAGAGCAATCTCAGGATTCAGGGGGAACTTGAGGCCCCAGTTAAACAGCTCGGTAAAAATTACAATTTCCTGTGACCGAATATGCACGGGAGTCTCCCCGGGAACAGGAAACCGAACGGTAACGCACTCCGGAATACCCTACCAGATCAAAAGCTCCTTCTGCTCGGCAGCGGGGAAGTAAAGATACTTTCCCTCAAAAAGGGAGATAACATTACTCTCGGGCAACCAGCGATGATAGGTGGTGGTCATGACCGCCTCAATTTCCTCAGGAAGCGGCTCCTCGGGAGGGGCAGCGGTATTGCCAGCAGCAATACCGTCTTCCGCGTGTAGACCATCCACCTCTGATTCTTCATTATTTACTACCGGGATTTTGTCAGAACTAAGGGAGCTGGCCGCGCATGGATCGGACGGTCGAACAAGAAGGTCTGCAGGACCAGAATTGCTGCCAGTTTGAGCCAGGTGAGCTTCTTGTTGTTGGCGAGCACGTTCGGGATCCAGTTCTGCAGGTGTTAGTGGCCGTTGATTGAGACCTAAAAAAGTATGAGCAGTGTTAGTATCGGTTCGGTATCCTCTTATGGAGGGAGTAAGCTGAACCATCTCAGGAGAATTACCTCCCGCGGGAGAAGTTGGAGAGCTCGTTTCTCCCATAGGAAGAAATTTAGCTTTGCCGCGACGTCGGGGCGGAAAAGGGGACGGAGCTGTGTAAGAATTGACTGATGAAGGCGTCGGGCGGTTGATTTGGGCAGTTGGAGAGTGTGGGGAGCTACTGCTGGAAGGAATGACAATGGCCTCTAGGGTCCGAGCACCGAACGGTTCGGGTAAGGTAAAAGACTCGGCAGGGATCGGATCAGCAAGAACGGGGTCGTGGGGCTGCGGTACAGGCGTGAATGGCTTAGTGTCAGAACTCCAAATCAATCTCGCACGTCGATATTCCTCAGCGCGGTCACCAATGCTAGCCCAATCTACAAATCCGAACACCGGCTCTTTCTTCTTTTTAGGTTTTGGTTTTTGCTTCGGGTACCTGTGTCTCATAAAACAAGCTCTCTCTCTAGAAAAGTCTGGACAACACTTACTCTCTCTAGAACGCCTCTGAGAGTAATTTGTGTTTGTGAGGTATTTATAGGCAACCCCACCTAGCCGTTACACGTACGGGGAAGTCCAAGCGACAAAAAACAGCGGGAAGTCGAAAGGACTTCTTGAGAAACTGTGCTAACAAGCACGCTTCGAGTAATCGGTTAACACGTGTCGCCCTTCTTCTGACAAACACGCTAAGCCTGTACTAGCTAGCTCAGACAGAGGCATTAAATGGGCCACATTAACCCGATTCACTATTCTAAGCCGGATTACCGGTCTAGGCCCAAGGAGAAGTCGCTAAGAGGGATCGGAAACAGACCCAAGATGACTCATAAACAGTGTCGGGGCTAAACACGGTTGGAAGAAAGTGTCCGCGGCTGATCGCTTAAAAAGACATGGAGGTTCGGACGTCCGTTGGAAGAAAGTATCTGCGTCTGATCGCTTAATATAAACTAGAGGGTCGGACATCAGTTGGAAGAAAGTGTCTGCGTCTGATCGCTTAATAAAGACACAAATGGTCGGACACACTGGAAAGGAAAGGTCTGACCCAGGTAAACCAGTCATCAATCCAGAGGGTAAGGGACAGAGGCGCTCCGGGCTAATTCTTTTACAAGTCTATGTTCCCGTTGCTCTCGAAGACTGGGGGACTACTGATAAGGGAGTAATTCGCCGGTATTAATAATAAGAAGTTAATTGTAAATAAAAGGAAGTTAATATGTGTGTAATAACATTTATCGCTTATTAGAGGATAATTTGTAAACAAAGTATTTGATGAAGGACCAAAAGAGAAATAAAACAAGCCCACCAAGAATATTAATGGGTCCACCATTCCCTACTATAAAAGGAGACCCATTATTCTTTGTAGGTGGGACATTTTGGAATAAAATATTTTCTTTCTACTTTCTCTCTACATTTCTCTAGTCACATCAAGTCCAAGATCTAATATCCTTCTTAGTCATTTATTTTCTCATCAAAGACAACATGACTCTGGAATCGCAAATCAGTCTTAAAATCTTGTACAATCTCACGAACAAGTCTCTGGAAAGGAAGCTTCCTGATAAAGAGTTCAGTACTCTTTTGATATTTGTGAATCTCACGCAGAACCACGGTTCCAGGACGGGTATCTGTAAGGCTTCTTCACGCCTCCGGTAGTAAAGACAGATTTACGTGCAGCCTTAGTAGCTAGCTGCTTTCTTGGAGCTTTGCCTCGTGTGGATTTACGAGCCATCTTAAATTAGTTTGATAACTGGAGCAATCTGAAAGTGACAATCTATGATTTGAGGTTGAACTTGATATAAACGTCCTCTTATCTCGTAATAAATTATTTAAACTAATAAATATATTTTATAAGATAAATCAATAAAAAACAAGTGGATTATGGTCATGATTAATGAAATTGTAGTTTTAATATAAAAACACAAAATTTATGTTTTAGTATAAAAAATCATTAATATTATATTCTGAAATTTTAAGATTATTTTATTTTTAAATCTAAATAAAATAAAGGTATGATATATTTATTTAGTTTTTTATTACTCCCTCAATTCCACAGGTTTAAGATTTATAAATGTAATTATGATCTTGTCAAATACAATACAGGTTTAAGATTTATAAATGTAATTATAATCTTATCAAATACAATACGCAATCTAATACTATTGGAGATTTGTCAAAAATTTGTTAATTTAATAAAAGAAAACAAACAATAATATATCATTAGTCAAAATAAAATAAATGTTTTAGTGATATTATAAACAACACTTAAAATAGAATTTTTACTGTTTCTAAAACGATTATTAATGTGTAAGGGAATGAGTAAATATGTATTGGCCAAAAAAGAAAATACCAACCAGTTGGAAAAGCCAATTACGCCTTGCTCTTCACCGAGTCTACCTCACTTCTTTGGAGTACGGGTGTTTTAATCATCATTTACTTCTCCAATATCTCAAACTCATCTCTCTTTTCCAACCTGAAAAAAATCATACAACATGAACTAGAGTCGAACAAATTTCGGGCAATTTATATCATGAGATAGCTAAAAGCAAGTGAAAAAAACAATAGTTCTATAGAGCAGTAAATAAAATTTGTATTTAAAGAAAGTGAACACTTCAATTTAGCGATAACAAATGGAACACTTCAATTTTAAAAACAACACCAAATTTAAACTATATGTTTTTTGTAAAAAAATATAAAAAATGTAATGAATTATATTTTACGCACCAAAACTACGTATTGACATAAGGTTTATATATATATATATATATATTAATTTATCCATAGAATGTGCAAAACTTTTGTGCATAAACCATAAGACAATATGATAAGTATTTATACACTAAAACAGAGTATTAATGCTCTTCAAAGCAATATTAGTTATAAAAAATAATTTTTTTACTACAGATTGCATATACTGAACCTAGTGAAACTCACACTACTCGGTAGCAATCTATGTTGAAACAAAAGACATGGAGACAGAATCACATCTCCTTACTAAATGGAAAGAGAAGAGTAACCAACCTTCAATTCAAAATGCTTAGGCCAACTCTGATTTCGATCGGTTGAAGGAGCCACCCGACTACAGTGAGGTATATCCTGCTTTCAAAAGTAAAGGAAAAACGAACAGACAAGAATTCGATGGGGAGGGGTGAGATGGACAAACCGAGTGTTGTTGCATGGGTCTCTTTAGTTGGTGTACAAAAAATTTATATGATACTTATATGTAGAAAAAGAAAGAGAAATATTTTCGTAAACCACAATTTTAAATAATTTATTAATTTATTTTTGTACTGAGAACGAAAACCAAAGATGAAAAAAATAAAAATAAAAAAATATATATTAAAAATTGTTAAGAGAAAAGTATTCAAAAATAAACATTCAACTATCTCAATATCTTCTAATAAAAAAAATTGCATACTACTAATAGATACCTCCGTAAAAAACTAAGAGTAATCATCTTTTCTTTTTGAACCAAATTTCTTTTTCTTATTTTTTCTTTTTATTTTAAAATATATGTTTCAAAACGTATCTGAGAAAAAAATCGAATGTACCACTGACTTTGTTTTCTAAAGACGAACAAAAATAGATCCATTTATGATATTTTTTGAATTAATTTTGGAATTTTGTTTCCGTGTGTAACATGCGAGACCATACATAACCAAGTATGTAAGGCTAGGCAAAACCAACCATCGAATGGTTTGATATACAAGACCTCGCACAATTGGATTGTATTGAAGAACTCTCATGTTTAATATTCAATAAACTCGCACGGTTAAAAATGTACAGAACTCTCATAGTTGAAAACATACGGATCTAGCACAACTAATAGACTTAAAATCGAAGGGTTTAATAAACAAAAAGTCACACAGTTGGATTATACCGAAGAACTCTTATGTCTAATATTCAACAAATTTGCATGGTTAAAAATGTACATAAATCTCGTGGTTGGAAACATAAGGATTTAGCACAATTAATAGACTTAAAATCGAAGGATTTAATATACAAGAAATCGTATGGTTAGAATATAATGAAAAAATCTCATGTTTAATATTCACTAAACTCTCGTGGTCAAATATATACAAAACTCATGATTAAAAATGTACAAACTCATAGTTTGAACCATAAGGATCTAATGAAGAACTCTCACAGTTGGATTATAATGAAAAACTCTCATGTCTGATATTCAATAAACTCACATGATTAAAAATGTATAGAATTCTCATGATTAAAAATGTACAGATTTCTTATGGTTGGAAACATAATGTACATAACTCTCATGGTTAAAATATACAGAACTTTCATGGTTGGAAACATAATGTACATAATTCTCATGGTTAAAAATGTACTAAACTCTCATGGTTGGAACCGTAAGGATCTAATGAAGAACTCTCATGGTTGGATTATAATTAAGAACTCTCTCATCTAATATTCAATATACTCGCATGGTTAAAAATATACAGTAATCTCATGGTTGAACTCACATGTTACTGTCAAAACAAATTTTAAAATAAAAATAAAATATATCATAAATGGATATAGTTTTATTTGTCTTGAAAAAATAAAGTCGGTGGTACTTTCATATTTTTTCCCGAGCTTCGGTTTGAAATATATGGACCTTCTAAAAAATAAATTAAAAGAAATATTAAAAAAATAGAAAGTTTGGTTCAAGAATTAGTAGTTTTTTTGTTGAATAAATGCATTAAAAGTAAAATGAATTCATACAAGTACCTGACACATACCCCGATAGAAGGCCTAAGAGCCAACTAGAAAGGAAAAGTAGATAATGACCATATCATGGTCGAAAAGTAAATAACAAAAGTAGCGAACAACGAAAGATAAATGGTTGTGAATATTGTAGGAGTGGATGCGGTAGAGGCGAGCGTAACTTAAACCTATAGAGAAATCAAAACAAAAACAAAATTAAGTTAATAACAGGTGGTTTAGAAAGACTAGCCAATCTTGGTTCCCATAAACCGAAAATGAAGATCAGTAAGTAAACGAAAAGAGACAGCAAAGGCCAAGCTCGGGAGAGAGCCGAAGATTCTGTTATTTCTTTCCTTCCAAATACGGTAGATGATAACATTAAAACAGGTCTGTTAAATTTGACGAGAAGTTTAGGGAGGTTCAATTGGATTCTTTGAGCCAATGGTGCCAATTGGAATTGTTATTATATGAGATCCCAATCTTGATGCGAGTGCGCTCCCATAAGATCTGGGAAAAACTACAATCATAGAGGATATGATTAATGTTTTCGTCCACATTATTACAGAAGATGTGGGAAGGAAATGTATCGATCCCCCAAGATAGAAGTTTTTCCCGAGTGGTAAGTTTGTCATTCATGGCGAGCCAAAGAATAAAGAAATGATAAAGTATATTAAATTTACTCCAGACCAACCCCGCCCAACTGATATAGGGGATAGGCGTTCAGATGGCATTATAGGTGTTTTTGATCGAGTAGTTATAAGTTCCAAATTTCACCGTCCAGATAGGGACATCATCCAGGTGCGCGCTTGGAGTAGGGAGGGAAATGATAATGTTGCGAATCTCCAAAAGATTGTTCATGTTCGCAACACTAGTTGATCTCTTGTTCAGAGGCCAGGTCCAACACCCTTAGGAGATGAAATCTAATACTATAATATGCTTACCAAACCTTGAATCATTAATGATGGAGGGACTGTAAAAAGAAACGAGGAAGGTAGAGAGAAGCTAGGGATCAAACCAGAATGAGGTGGTCCTGCCGTTACCGAAAGCTACCATGAAAAGCTTGATTGTCATGGGCCTAAGGGATAAAATTTTTGTACAAGTCCAGGAGGGAATGAAGCCAGGAGAAATTACCCACAAATTATCGTTATTAATTTTCTCGGTCTTAATCCAAGCATGCCATATAGAGTTAGAGGAATTACTAATTATGGACTACACGTGTTTGAGGAAGACCGCATGATTTCAATTTTTTAAGTCCAAGATCCCAAAGCCTCCCTCATGGAAGGGCACAATGACCGAAGACCAAGCCACTTTGGCTCCTGAAATTTTCTAACTGTGACTAGACCAGAGATAGCGACGGAGGATTTGAGAGAGTTTTATAAGAACTCTAGAAAGGAGAGTGAAAATAGAAGACCAGTACACTTGACTAGCAAAAGGAACATATTTAATGAGTTGAAGTTGGTCAGCGTATGAGAGGTATTTAGAGGTCCATGAACTAATGCGAGCATTGATTTGTGGAGGAGGGGACGATAATCAGAATAAGAAAGGTGAATAATAAGAGGGACTCCCATATATTTCATTGGGAAGGAACCAACCTTAAAAACAGAAAGGTTGATGAGGTCCAATTTGAGGGTATGGTTGATACCATATAGGAAAATCTGACTCTTATCAGGGATTATTTGCAAACCCCAGAGAAGGAAAAATTCATTGAATCCTCGGGACGAGAATCCCGACGGAGAATCAGACGCAACAGGTTAACCAGAAAGAGAAGATCCAGTACGCAATAGAGCAAGGATATTCAACTCACCAAAACACAAGAGGGACAACACTGAAAAAAGAACAACGAACTCTCTTGAAAAAGAGAAAATGGTGACAATAAGCAAGGAAGAGTGGGTAGTACTACCTCAAGTACAATGGAAATCGTCAGGAAGTCTAACACATGGGTTCAGGGTCAGCAACTAGTTCGTCAGTCCAAATAATGAGGGATTATACGGGATCCCCACTCAAGGCCTCGGTGGTGGCGCTTATGGTTTCAGACTCAATTGGAGAGCATCTTTATTGTCGGACGAAATACTTTCTGGGCATCTCCCAAAAAGATTTGACATATCAGATCTGGAAAATTACGATGGCAAAAAGGATCCAGATAATCATTTTGAGGCTTTCAAAAACGTTATGCTAAGTTTCAGCAATGATGACAAGCTTTTGTGTCGAGCCTTCTCAATGACTTTCAAAGATCGAGTCTCAAAATGGTATAACATATTTTCGCAAGGCTGCATAAAAAACTTTGGGATATTTTGGGTAATGTTTCGAAAACAATTTGTTGGAAGTAAGAGTTTTTGGGAAATGGAGATACGATTATCAACTGCAGGAAGAAGGTAGGAGAAAGCCTCATGGACTATACCAGGTGTTTCATTGATGCTAAGACAGACCTCGACCACAACGAATAAAACGTGGCGTTAACGGGGTACCGATTAGGATTGCTTCCTAGACCAATGAAACAAGTTGTAACAAAGAAATAGGCATTTACCTTTTCCGCTTTTTAGGCTCAGGTGGAAAAATAAATATTGATTGAGGAGACAAAGGCATCCTAATTGGCCGCCCAAGTCCAGCAGAGTGCGCAAGTTGCGATCGTTACCAGACAAAATACCCAGTCAAGTTATATCCCGCAGCCTTAACCAATTAATCCACTTCCCCCTGCTGCCAGCCTAATTGGGTTAAAACCCAAGCATCTCAAGTACATAAGATCAAGCAAAACAACCAAGTGGTCACCCGATCCATTTCTACCAAATGGATCCGACCCGCTCATTATGCCGACCTGACCAAATGTGTGTCATCCATTTATGAGAAGACAAAAAAGAGTAGAATCTACCGAAGACCATTTCCAATCCAGATCCCTCGGGAGAGCAAGAATAATCGATATTGTAGATACCACGAGGACGTGGGGCATGACACAGATGATTGTATCTCTTTGAAAAAGGAAATACATATGCTAGTAGAAAATGGGAAGTTATTTAAATACAGAAAAAAACGAGTACAACAAGGAGCTGCATCCAAAGAAATCGTGGCAGTACGAAAACCGGAAACGACGATAGCCATAACAGAGGTTACAGACCTCTTCGATGTATCAGTAGAATACCTCGATCCCGACGTCAATCGCAATATCATCGGAGTCATTGAAGAATAAATTATGGAGGTTTGGAAGAATGTAAGTAGTATCTGTCAGTTTTTTGAGTCTCTAACGATCTTTGGAGGCGACTCAATGACAGGAATTACCAATTCTTCCCGAAAGCGGTACATCGTGAATATGGCGAACCAATTAGAATCTCGGACGTCTTCTCATCTGCGCGGGATCCCTTCACCCATCCTATATTTCGACAACGACGATATGAAGGATATAACAGGCCCTCACGAAGACATTGTCGTAATTGGAGCGGAAATCGCGGGAGAGGAAGTTCATCGTATACTTGTGGATACCGGAAGTTCCGCGAATATAATATTTTTGTCTACTTTCACTCAGTTCAAGAAACACCGATAATTTCAAGGTCAGATCAGACCATCGTTAGGTTCATAGGTTCAATGGCAGTGATAATTGACAAATTTGAAGGCATTGTACAGCTCGACCGCGGGCCGTTTAAAAAAGAGGTCACGGTTCTGTTCGTGATTGTTGATGCACCTGCTTCGCATAATGTAATTTTTGGAATATCATGGTTGTCACGAATACACGCGGTGACATCCACAGTTCATCAGTATTTGAAGTATGTGGGCGGCAACAATGTAGGAACCGTGAGAAATAGTCAGAAGGCGGCCCGAGAATGCTACCGAGCCGTGCTGGCGGTAAAGGGCGACCAAGAAATGATACAGACAAAAGACTAGAAGTTAATGGGGCTTTCTTTGGGATCACTACCAGTGGAAAATCCCCGAGAAGCCCCCATTTGCTAACTATCGATGAAGATTATGAAAACTACAAGTTTGCAGAAGGGAAAATTTTGAAGCTCGAAACAAATTTATCACCAGACTTTCGTGACAACTTGATTTCGTTATTAGAGGAAAGGCTACATTTATTCTCTTGGTGTTCGAAAGATGTAACCATGGTTTCAGATGATCTAATTATCCACAGTTTAGCGATTAATCGCAACGTCCGACCTATTTTGCAGAAACATCGGGCCTTTTCACCAGAAAAAGCAAAGATCATACTACGGGAAGTTGAGAGCATGATAAGCGTCGGACATATCAAAGAATCAAAGTATCAACGGTGGGCATCCAACCCTGTTTTAGTCATAAAGAAAAACGGCAAGTGGAGGATGTGTATGGACTTCACAGATCTCAACATGGCATGTCCCAATGATCCATTCTCGATGTCGAGAATCGATCAGTTGGTTGATTCAACGCCAGGAAACAAGTTACTTTCTTTCATGGATGCGTACGCCGGATACAACCAGATCAAATTAAACCCGCTCGACCAGGAAAACACGACTTTCATAATCGGAAGAGGATTATACTGCTACATATATGCCTTTCGGGCTGAAAAATGCAGGCGCGACGTATCAGAGACTGGTGAACAATGCTTTTGAGAAACGGATCGGGAGAAACATAGAAGTTTACATAGACGACATGCTCATCAAAAGTGGGACCGATAATGACCATCTTGCTGACCTGAGGAAACCTTTGACAGCTTAAAGGATATAAACCTCAAGCTAAACCCTGAGAAATTCTCTTTCGGTGTTCGGTCAGGAAATTTTTAGGTTTTTTAGTCAGCAAAAAAAAGGTTGAAGCAGACCCGACCCAGTTGCAAACTTTGACTAGCGACGCAAGTATTGGGACAATTCTTTAAGGATCCTAGAGGTAAGGATAAAGATAGAGGACCAATAAACTTGACAAGCGAATAAGACAGACTTAATGAGTTGGATCCTTCCGACATAAGAGAGTTACTTGGAAGTACATGAATCAATCCTGGAATTAATTTTATAAAGAAGAGGACGACAATCCAAATGGGAGAGCCGACCAGTCAGAAGGGGAACACCCAGGTACTTAACCGGAAGGGTACCTTTTAAAAAGCCCAATATAGAGAGAAGCTCGTTACGGAGAGAAGAATTGATTCCACAAATAAAAATATGACTTTTAGACGGGATGAATTTTAGGCCCGAAAAAGAGTATAAATCATCAAGGCCCTTTTTAATGAGACGGAAGGAGTTGATATCTCCATGACATCAAATCATTAAGATCGTCTGCAAAGAAGAGATTAGTGATTTTGAGATTGTGACACTTCTAGTGAAACCGAAAGTTTCTATCATTACTTTTTTCCTTTAGGATACTAGAGATGACTTGCATGACAAGGACAAAGAGGAAATGAGAGAGCGAGTCTCCTTGTCTGAGACCCTTACTGCCATAAAAGTTACCATGAGGATTTTCATTAATGATAATAGAGTAGGTAGGTGAGGAAATACAACGAATGACCCAAGTAATCATCTTTTCATGGAAATTCATCGTAACAAAAATGTCGAGAATGAGTGCCAACAGACATTTTCAAAGGCTTTCATCACATCGATTTTAAAGGCGACCTTTTTACCATTACAATTAGTATGGTAGCCCCGCAGAAGTTCTTATAAATGAAGAATGTTATCAGAGATATTTCTACCTGTGATGAAAGCCGATTGAGAATTGTCAATCAGATATGGGAAAGAATCAATAATTCTA
Organism: Limnanthes douglasii subsp. nivea; assembly: GCA_036936605.1. Taxonomy (NCBI): domain Eukaryota; kingdom Viridiplantae; phylum Streptophyta; class Magnoliopsida; order Brassicales; family Limnanthaceae; genus Limnanthes; species Limnanthes douglasii. The sequence continues at coordinate 93,133,471 of JAUPFV010000005.1, forward strand.
TTGGCTAAAATTTTAGAAATGATCTTGTAAACAAAATTGCATATAACAATAGGTCTGAAATCAGTAGCCACATCGTTTTGGGGAATAAGAGCAATGAAAGTGGAATTCCAAGAGGGATCGAGAGCACCCGAGTGGAAGAATTACAGGACCCCATTATAAATATCGTTACCCACGATATTCCAGGAGGTCTTGAAAAAGGTGGAATTAAAACCGTTAGGCCTATAAGTTTTTTTGATATTGATATTAAATAAGGCAAACTTAATCTCCTCGCAAGTAACCTCACGGATCATAGATGCTTTATCTGTATCATGAACCTTGGTGGGGAGAAAGGAAGAGACTCTCTCCAAGCCAGGGTAACCAGCGGGTGTCTAGTACTAAGCAAGTCCATACAATAGCAAACAATGACCTTAGAGACACTAATGGGAGTATAAATAGTGACACTATGGTCGTTGTTAATAGAGATAATCTTATTGCGGAAGAGACGAGTTTTAATACTATTGTGGAAGAATTTGGTATTCCTATCACCAAGCTTGATCCAGTTTTCTCTAGATTTTTGCTTGAGAAAGGATTCTTCAGCACGACTAAGAAAAATGAAAGAAGAGAAAGCCTCGATCTCGTTTGAGACAATGTCTAGATTGAGGGGGTCTAGAGCAAGGCATGATTGAGCATGGAAAATATTTTCTTGAGCTTTAGAAACTCTCGGTCTAATGTCACCGTACTCCTTGCGGTTGAGACAACTAAGCTTCAATTGAAGACGATTGAGTTTTTGGGAAACCAAACTCATACCTTGCGAATTGGTAGGAAGGTTCCAACTATTGGAAACAATGTCTTTGAACAGAGGGTGAGATTACCACATATTGAAGAATTTCAAAAGTTTTTTCCGACTCTTGCAAGGGGTCCCAAGGTTGAGGGTAACCGTGGCATGGTCGGAGGAACGAAGAAATCCATAGTGGGCGAACGATATGGGAAAGTGATCATCCCAATCAGGATTGACTAAGACTCTGTTAATTTTAGAGAGAATAAGATTTGTCGGTTGTTTATTAATCTAGGTGAAGTGGAAACCAATAAAGCGAAGGTTACTAAGTTCACACTAGTAGCAACAATTGTTGAATTCTTCAATTCTTGTAGACCAATTATCAGGAGTGCCCAAATGCTCCTTCGGTTTCCGAATAACATTGATATCGCCAAGGGTGACCCAGGGGATACCATGGTTTTAGGCCGCAATAGACTCAAGATCATTCCAAAGCGAAATACAGTTTGAGGCTTCATTGAACGCATAAATGGTAGTAACGAAAGATGGAAGGAGGATTGTGACATTGAGATAATAATTACACTAAAGTACCATCGACTTTTTCTTTTTAAAACGAACATAAGTAGATCTATTAATGATATTTTTTGAATTATTTTATTTGTTGTTCAAAGAACCCGCATAGTTGATTTTCCAAATAAATAACATGTTTCATTTTCCAAAAAAGTAGCATTGTTAATTTTTTAAAGAACTCGCATGTTTAATTTTTCAAAGAACTCGCATTGTTGATTTTCCAAAGAACTCGTATGTTTAATTTTTCAAAGAACGTTGATTTTCCAAAGAAGTAGCATGACTGATTTTTAAAAGAACTCACATGTTTAATTTTTCAAAGAACTCGCATGGTTGATTTCCGAAGAACTCGGATGATTGATTTTTCAAACAAATAGCATTATTAATTTTTCAAAGAACTCGCATGGTTAAAAATGTACAACTCTCATGGTTGAACTCACATGTTATCGATGAATTTTGTTTTTAAAAAATTCAAAATGTATCATCAATGGATCTAGTTTTGTTCGTTGGAAAAAAGAGAGCAAAGTTTATAGTACTTTCAATTTTTTTTCCGAACTTCGATTTAAAAGATATATATATTTAAAAATGAAATAAAAATAAAATATTTGATAAATCATGAATGTTTAAAATATTATTAAAAAACTATGTACTAGATGTGAGTTATTTACTTCAGATGAGTTTTAGATAAGTATAAATAATAGCTCACCGTGAACATGTACATTTTATTGTATATTTTGTGAGTAGGCACCGTTAATAGACACGTTAGACAAAATAAAATTTTCATTTGGAGCCAAAGTTCAAAAATCAGAACTTTAAAACAATTGGCGTGAAATAAAAGCTATTATATAGTTTGGATTTTTTGAAGACATTTGGAAAGCTTTGGAGCTTTGTGATAAATATTAAATCTTAACCCTCTTTCTAATCAGCTGTGTCAGCGGCACCAAAGTAGAAGAAGAGAGAAAAAAGATCGAATGTGATACCAGTAAATATGGCGGCTTCAATCTCTAAAACCCTAACGAGACTCAAAATTTACAGAGGAACAACCCAACCTAGTTTCTCCTCCACCCCTGCAATCTCAACACTACCTGAAACTCAATCTACAGCCTCCTCCCAATCTCAGGGTAATTCATATCAATTTCGAAAAGAAAAACAAATTTTTATGTTAATCGGTGTATTGGTTTTGTTCTGTTTCTTGTTCGATTTTTGAAATTTATTGATGTTTAAATTTGTAGGGCAAGATAGAAGGCCAAAATGGTCGAGATTTTTGTTGTTTGTGCCTGGAGCTATAACGTTTGGCCTTGGCACTTGGCAGATTTTCAGAAGGCAGGAAAAGGTTAGATTTAACATGTTCTGATAAATCACTTTCGTTGATGTTAATTGTAGATAGTCTTGTGTAATGGAGTAGAGGTCCTAACTAGAGCACTAGTAAAAGTAGAATTATGTTGGCGAAGAGTACAAATTCATGTAGAAGAATGTATAAAGGAGTGATTGGGCATTCCGAATTGGTCATAGACCTGATAATCTCTTTTGCGCAGATAAAAACATTAGAGTACAGACACCAAAGGCTGGAAATGGAACCAGTTAGGCTTAATACGGTATCTCTTTCGAGCGAAGATTTGGATTCTCTTGAGTTTAGAAGGGTAATATGCAAAGGAGTTTTTGACGAAGGAAAATCAATATACATTGGCCCGCGTTCTAGAGCCATTTCAGGAGTCACTGAAAACGGCTACTATGTCATTACACCTCTGATGCCGGTGCCTAGCAACCCTGATAGGTGAGGACGATACTCCCTTATTTCCTCTTTCAGTGCTCTTATAATGCGGTAAAATGTTAGGTGATCAGTCAGCATATTATACACAATGGTTTTATACTGATAGGAGAACTATGAATTTTGTCTTAATTGTCTCTAAGCTTCCTCTTCAAATATCTAGGTGAACTGTTTGGCCGAAATAGTTAAGAAGATGTTTTTATTGATCTTCTTGCCAAGGTTTTAAAAATCGTTAACTGAGACTGTTATGCATGAGTAGGTAACTGTTTCTTCTCTTTATGTGAGTAGAATGTTTTGCATGCTAAAATTGTTTTTTTAATACTTACATAAGTAATATAATCTGTTCTGTTTTCGTCCTATTAGCATTGTTTGTTTAATTTTGTTTTTGTTATGCTATGTTTTATTTGAATTTATTTTGGATGTTATATCTTAATTAGTCATGGTTTATATGTTTTTTAGTAATATTTTAATTGATTTACGCCTTTTACGCCTCGAGGCGTACGCCTCGAGGCACCGTTCCGCCTTTTAGGAGCCTACCGCCTCGAGGCACCGTTCCGAATTTTCGAACATTGCTTCTTGCTTTAATGTTTAAAATGTATGTATGATGTGTACGGAGTGATATCTGGTCAGCAGTATCATATTTTTCACAAGATCTGAATGAAAAAGAGATTAAGAATCCAGAATAGGTCCCTACTAGACTAAGGGAAAGCAAAAGCTAAATCTAGCTCACCATTCATATATTATGAAAATGGTGCTTTTATTAAGCTAATTAAGTTGCATTAGCAATGTGTCACTTATTGCTATGACAGTGTGCAATCACCGATTCTTGTCAATAGAGGATGGGTTCCCCGTAGTTGGAGAGAGAAAGCCCTGAAAGATTCAGAAGACGTAAAACAACCTTCAAATTCAGACCCACCAAAAACTGAACAAATCTCTTCGTGGAAGTTTTGGGCAAAAAAGCCTAAAGTTATCGAGGTATTGTATCATTTACACCTTCGTCGGTCTTAATCTGTAGTTATATCTTAATTTTTATTTCTCTTGTGATCTATAGGATCTAGTCCCTGATGTTACTTCTACAGAAGTTGTCGGGGTAATTCGTGGGAGTGAAAACCCTAGCATATTTGTTCCAGCAAATGATCCGAGTTCCTGTCAGTGGTTCTATGTCGATATTCCTGCAGTTGCTCGTACTTGCGGGCTTCCTCCAAACACAATATACATTGAGGAACACAATGAAAATGTAAACCCAAGCGATCCTTACCCTCTTCCAAAGGACGTAAACAGCTTGATCCGCAGTTCGGTTATGCCACAGGACCATCTAAATTATATGTTAACATGGTATGTTTGTCTTATCTATATAAAATCTCAGCAAATTGATTTATCTATTAGTAGGAACTAGGAAATAGGGTTAGATTTTGAATAATATCTGGCTATTTGAGCTCGGTTCATGAGCAAAAAGAGGTAATCTAGCTCGACATTTAGTTATTTATGCTTGCTTCGAGTTCAGCTACAATAATTTTCTAGTAGCTCGGCTCGAAGTCCTAATCCAAGCCTAAGTGTATTCAGAAACAATTATTGAGAGCCCAAAATAAATCGTTAATATATTATTTGTTCGAGCAAACTCGAGCGGATGATCTCGAGCTTAAGCTTATTATTGACTTTGAGCTGGAGTTGTTCGTGAATAGCTCGTGATCTTGTGGACATAATCGAGCTCTGCTCTATAGAATCGAACCTATGTAGAAGCTTGTGCTTGAGAATTATTAAATAAAGCCAGATACAGACTCCAGGATTTTGTTTGTGTTAGTCACGAATCTTACATTCAACAAGAGCAGTTATTGCTTTAGATATATTTGGTGGCATGTCACTTTTTTCCTAATATTTACAAAAATGCCATTGTAATAATAGACCTTCACATCCCTTAACTTCTACCTAATTACATATATATACTATTAACCAATAGATTACTGAACGTAATAAATAATTAACTAATAATATATATATATATATATATATATATGTTTAAAGAACCTTAAAAGAAAAGGAGATCCTCCTCCCCTTGATTTGCTTTGACGAGCAGATCCACCATGGGTATGATCCGTCAAAGCAGATGGTGGATCTGCTTCGTCAAAACGGGTCAAGGGAAAGGAGGCTCCTCTTGCTTCTCTGTTTTAACTTTTTATGTCTTATTATTACTTCTATTTCATTTTTTATGGATGTTTATAAAATTAAGAGTATAACTGTCCATTTACATTCCTACAATGTTACTATGATGTAGTAAGTTGTGTTGTTTTTTTAGTACCTCTTAGTACCATTAGATTAGTACCATCACTCAGTTTAGGTATGCTCTTACTTTCAGTCCGCAGCTTTGAGTTTGTGGAATGAAAAATATATAATATATATAATACACGCATTATGTTACTGGTGCAGGTATTCCTTGTCCGCTGCCGTTACGTTTATGGCTTTCAAGAGAATTATGCCAGAAAGGAGACGGAGATTGTGACAGAAAAATTAGTACTGGCAGTTGCAGTTGCAGTTGCCATCACTCCAACAAACTGGGTTGTGTATCCTAGAGTCCCTTTTTCCCATCTGGATCTCATTCGAGTTATTGGTTTCTGCCGAAAAAACTAATTTTAAGCCAAATTGAAAATAATCAATAATATCACATTTTTTGCTTCATGTACAATGTGATTAAAGAAAGTAACTTGCTTCCCTAAATTTTGATATGGAATGGGAAATAATTAAACAATATTATATACATTTCAGTAGTTTTTTTATTTGATATTTTTGTATCCCGTTCCTTGACCGGATATGTGTGTTAGTATTGTTCGTTGTAAAAATAGAAAGATGATAGGAAATGGTTGTAAAGATAGAAAAATGAAAGGAAATGGTTGTACCGGATATGTGTGTTAGTATTGTTGGTTGTAAAGATAGAAAAATGAAAGGAAATGGTGTAAAAATGATCATGTTGAGCTGATCCAATCGCGTCAGGTTTTGTTCGGTCCGCTGGTATGAAAATAGTAAGGATAAAGGTAAATCAAGATTTTTTTTTAACCCAAGTCCAATTTCTTTTATTGAATGTTACTCTATTATATAACCTTAATTTCTCCTCCAACTCACTTCTACCTTCTTTCTCTCAACTACTCATCTCTTTAAAACTAAACATAAATCCAAAAAATCAGAAAATCATATCCAAATCTAGTTCATATTATGGATGTAAGTGGCTATAAAGACGATTTTAGCTGCAATTTGAAAGATTTTCGTTCGGACGAAGATGAACTACTAACTGACTATTTGGATACAGACTTGAGGTAAATTTTAACGTTTAAAAGCAACATAATCAACTTCACATCCTTTCGCGCGTGGTGATGTACATTTCCACGCAAGAATATGCGTGAAAGATGAAAAATCTTGGTAGATTTTGCCAAATCTAGACATGATTTTGTGTCGAATTTTGTCAATTCCAAGCACAATTTCATGCTTAATTTTGTCAAAGTATGACACGATTTCATGTCGAATTTGGTCAATTCAAGGTACTTTCATGTCGAATGTTCACGGTTGTGTTCTTATTTCAATGTTTAATTAAACTTGTTAACAATTGAATGAGTTACTTAGTTGTTATCTTGTAAAAAAAAATATTGTTTATACAATGAGTTATTTTGTTGTTGAATTGAATGAATTACGTAGTAATTTGTTTTTATTATGTAGGAACGAAAACAATTATGGAAGAACGCACGTGAATTTACCAAAATTTTATGTTGTTAATTGAATGAAGTTACTTTTTTATTTCCACCAAGTATCATACATTTATTAAATTATATGTTACAGTTTTTATGGAATTAAATTTTTTAAATATATATTTTAAATCTAAATACTTATATTTATATTTAGAAATCGTTTTTTAAACTTTTATAATATCGTTTATTTCAAAACAATTATATTTAATCAATTTCCTCAAATATAATAGTTGATTTTATTATATAAATATGTTTAATTTTATAAATAGTAGATTCGTGTGTAGATTTTAAATAATTATTATTATAATAAATGAACGTTCATTAGTTTTAAATTTATATATATATAATTTATTTTCAAAGTATTTATGTTTAGTCCCTCTCTTCAAATAAAATAATTGATTTTACTATATAAATATATATAATTTTGTAAATAATAGATTTGTTTGTGGATTATAAATAATAAATATTATATAAATGAATGTTCATTACTTTGAATATGAAAATCTATAGACTAAAGTTTAAATTTTTTTAACTCCCCATAAAAAATGGTTGTGATTATATGTATTTATAAAAATATTGTGAGGTTTTATTAATTAACTAATTGCACTATTGGTTGGACTACTTTCATAGCAATTAGTAGAAATTCATATTCCCATTTTAGATGTGGAATAAAGCTAAAAAAAATAAACTTATTTAGAAAAGCCACCATGTGTTTTATAGAAAGTTTGGTAGCAAATTCTTTTACACATTTTATATGTGGGATAAGAGTAGTAAGACTAAAAAAAATATACTTATTAAGAAAAGGTACAACAGCTTGGTAACAACTCTTTTTCCAACTTTAGATGTGGGAGAATATACATTTTTTAAATAAGTAACCCTCCATATTTATGGCCAACTTTGTTAGTAATTTGTTTTGTTTTTTACAATGCGGGATAGCTAAAAAAACATGCTTAAATATAAAAAATATGTATATTTATTTATAAAATTTCGGATATCGGATATTTCGAATACATATATGACTATATCCATATTCGCTATTTTTGGTTACGAATTCGGATACGAATATTATCCATTTTCTATCGAATATGGATATTATTTGTTTTATTCGGATTCGATATCAAGTATTTCGGTCGGATATCGGATTTTTCGGATTTTTTTGGCAACCCTAGGTTTAGCATATATTGTGTCAACTAAAATTTAGATTTAAAAAAATTGTAATTGACATTAATATTTTTATAAATTAATATTTTAAGGATTATTGTTAAAGTTTTAAATTTTAATTTTTTAATTGATACGTGTAATTATTCAATTTTTATGAAATTTTAAGAAAATAAAATTTAGATTTAAAAATATCTATAACTTGCATGTGAAATAAATACCAAACTTATAATGGAATAAAAGATAAACCATTATAATTCATTACAAAAATGAAGTTACATGCCCCTAAGGGGTAAGCCGAGTTGGCTGAGTAAGACATGCTTGTGACCAAAGGTCATGAGTTCGAGTCCCTCTGCATACGATTTCATATACGATTTCATGCACGATTTCGTGCCTTGAAGTACAAAATACATGCATGTTTTTGCGTGCATGGAAATACCTTCTCCAGCAGCCATGAATTTAAAACTAAACCATATCTCTACTACACCTAATCTACCAATTAGCATACCAAATTGAAGCTCAGTATTCTCACAGATCCTAGATTTTTCTTTCTGAAAAAACAACTCTAAATATCACTACAAATAAAGATAAAAAATTGAAAAAAACACCATAATGTAGAGAATTTATACCTTAACAAGCACAGGCGGAGCTAGGTGGGGTCCTGTGGGGTCCCAGGAACCCACCTAACTCAAATAAATAACATATTTGTAGTGTTAATTCTACCTTCTACTCTAGTCTAGTTGGATAGATACACCTGAAGGAACCCACAGGTCTGGAGTTCAATACTTAGCTGTGGGTTCTTTTGTACTTCTAACACTTGTGGGTTCTGGAGTTCAATACTTAGCTGTGGGTTCTTTTGTACTTCTAACACTTGACTTAAATTAAGCTTTTATAGTTTATATTATTATATATATAATAACATATTAATATAGTGTTTATTATATATAAAATAAACATTTATATTATTTTACTATAAATAAATATCTTAATAAAAAATTATATAAATTTATATAAATTTGATCAAAAAACTCTAACTACAGACTTCAAAAACTAAAGTATTTATCATCGCTCTATTTGATAGTTTATATTATTATATATATAATAACATATTAATATTGTTATTAATATAGTATTTATTATATATAAAATAAACATTTATAATTGAAGCTTTACTACTCATATTACTATTAACTAGTTACAAAGATTAACATTGGTTGATCTATATTTTTTCTTAAGATAGGAAGCTGCAGAGTTCAATTTCGAAACAAAATGGACCTGCATAAATTATAATTTTTTATTTTGCTTTACGGATAAAACCGTAACAACATAGGCTCTCGAGTTCACTAACAATACATGTCCTAATCAATAAATCTATTAGTCTTTGTATACTTTGAAAAAGCTCAAACTAAAACCCGATCAAACCGTAACAACATAGCCTCTCGAGTTCACTAATAATAGATGTCCTAATTAATATATATATTAGTCAACTTCTATTTTTATATATTATAATAGTACTTCAAAATGTTCACAAAAATAATATGTAAGACTCACTTAAACAAATAAACAACTTTTATGTAGATGAAAAATAAAAATATATTACAACACCGTTTTACAACTTCCACCGCAAAAAAGATATTTTTTGGACAATAACCAGGACACCACAGGGTGTAAATCCTGGCTACGCCACTGTTAACAAGTCTGTGTTGTTAGATGTAAAAAATCTAACATTTTCAAAAATTGAGTAAGAGAGATTTAGGCTTTCGAAAGAGTAAGAATTTGAGACTTTTGAGTTTTTATATCAATGACAGTTTTGTAAATGAGCTACGTATAATTATAGCCAAGATAAGAAAAACGTGTCTTGAATTAGTCTAGGCCAAATAATAATCCTCATGTAAAATATAAATTATATATAAAATAATAATAATAATAATAATAATATAATAATAATAAAAAAACTACTAGTTATTATAAAATTGTCAATTATATTATTTATAATAATATATAAATTGGATTCTTTTAGTAATTTATTAATATTATTTTATTAAATATATTCTCGAATTGTATATCTACTAATTAGATTTTCTCAATAAATTTAAAAATTATTTGGTATAAGTTTGTCCACGAAAGTACCTTTTTATGAGTATTTAAGATATTTTTTTACTAACCCCTCTCCATTATTTTCTCTTTAACAAATTTCAACTTCACTCTTACTTTTTTTCTAAATTCTCTCTAGAATCCACGAAACAAAATCTTGCTCTCTCCTCCACCACCGCTAAGGTATGTATATTTCAACTTCACTTTCACTTCTTCCTATTTTTTTTAGAATACGACGAAACAAATTCCTGCTATCTCCTCCACCACCACCTTCGACGAACTTAATTTCTTGTTTTTGGACGGATTTTAGCTTGCTAAGGTTAAAATTTGACGATTTGATTATGTTTTTTTAGTGAAATAAATAGATTAGACTAAGTGTTGGATCTGAAATTAGGGCTAGAATAGATTAGATTTAGGGTTTAGATAGGATTTCGGCCATTTTTCTCAGTGAAATTCGACCGACACAAATGGGTGCACAACCAAAAATTAATTAATTTATTTTTAAATCTTTTTAATTTATTTTAAAAATAGATACTTAAAAATTTATTTATTTATTTTTAAAAATAGTTTAAGTTTTTTATTTCTACTTTGATGGTTATAATATTTTTTTATGTAATATTAATTATTTATCTAACATTTATTATTTATTGACTAAGTTTTTCATCCAATCCTTTTCTATTTTTTTTAAGGCCAAAGCTATTTCCTCCATGTTATTTTTTATTTCCTCCATCTTTCAAACTTTAATAACACCAGTGATTTGCTTTTACCAAATTACCCTTATTTTTATTTCAAATTTATCACTAAATGCCATTTATCTAATCGAAAGTCTTATATGAAAAAACACAGCATTAACCTAACTTTAATCCAAGATATATGATTTTATCTCTAAAATTAACCCTAAAACAAAGAACTTCAATAATTGTGGTTTAAATCTCGAATAATTGTGTATTATTATGCTAAAAAGTGTTTACACCATTATTTTATAACTTGTTTATAAAAACTTCTTAAGTCAATATAAGAAAACATGGCAACATATCAATCACACACTGTTCTTCAAACAGGATACAACTGGATTGAAATTCGGAAGAAAACAGAAGCGAACACAGTGAAAGACTTGCTATCGCTTTTGGATTGTTAAATACAGAAGTAGGAACTCGACTGCATGTAATAAAGAACCTTCGTGTTTGTTCTGAAATTGTTTTTGAACACTCAGCATGTGATTCCGAGTGGGCCACTCGGAATCACATGCTTTTTTTTAAACCGAGCGGCAACTGATTCTGAGAGGGCCACTCGGAATCAGCTGCTGCTCGGTTTAAAAAAAAGCATGTGATTCCGAGTAGGCCACTCGGAATCCCATGCTGAGTAGGAAAAAAAATTCAGAACAGTAGGATATCCCAAGGCGAACCCAAAATCAAACCCTAATCGATTCTAACAATGAAATCAAACCCCAAATGAAACAAAGAAGATGATTTCGTTATCTTACCCCAAATCAAACAACAAAATCTAACTACAAACCCTAATCGAATAATGAAGAAACAAAGAAGATGATTTCGTTATCTTACCTTCGGCTACTTTCTCGGAATTTGTTCTTTGTAAGGTGGTTTTCTAGGGTGAAGAATGAGTTAAGGTAGTTCTCTAGGGTGAAGAATGAGTTTTTTTGTACTGAATAGAATGGGTATGTTAGGGTAATGGTTTTGTGAAGAAAAAATGGGTAAAAGGACAATTTTGTAACTTCATTTATGAAGGAAATAACATCATGGAGGACTTTTCAAAAGATGGAGGAAATAAAAAATAACATGGAGGAAATAGCTTTGGCCTTTTTTTAATAGTGAAATTTAATTGTTTTTTATATAGCATCATTAATAAAATTTTATTTACACTTTATTTATATAATAATAAAAACTATTAAACGTTTCGGTAGGTTACATTTTTTTAAATATGAACTTTAATTTCTTAAAATCTCATAATTTTACACTTTGAATGCTCGAGCTGGTCTGTATTGAAATCTTCAGCGTACTCATCACTATCAGTATCATCCGCAACTGCAATACCAAATTTTAAAAAAGCAGATTAAACTAAGTAAGTAAACAAAAACTACAAAAACTGTAAAAACTAGTAGAAATCAAATTGTAAAAACACAAATCGAAGTAAGTAAATAAACAAAAATCACCAAAACGGGTGATATAGAAGTTCAAACCAATGGTTAAAATAAGGGTTCAGATGGCCAAAAAGACAAAAAAAAATTGTGGTCATGCACCACCGGTCAAGGGGCTCTGAACCGGTGGTGCATGACCACAAAACCGATGGTCATACACCACTTACACCATCGGTGCACACGCAGCAGAACCGGTTCTAAGGGCTAGAACTGATGGTGCGAAGGCACACCGGGACCAAAAAATGTTTACGTTACCTACTCCGGTGATTCAACCTTCTTCTCCGGTGACATATGTTCCTCTCTCACCTCCGACGACATCAACTCCTCCGTACTAATCTCTAACTTTGGTTGACTCATGTTTGATTTTCTGTTTTTCTTTGAAAAGTGGTTGAATGTTCTTGAGGCTAGTTTGAATCTTCAAGTTGATTTTGAATAACTTCACAAAATGTTAGTGTTTTTTTGTCAAGTTAGCCAAATAGGTTGTTTTGTGGTCTGAGCCAATTTATGATATACTAATTTTTTACTTAATGACAATGTAATTAAATGAAAGTTGGAGGGTAATTTCGTATTAAAAAGTCAAACTAAAGTCAAAAGCGTTTTTTTGGATAGCTTAAATCAGTTTTGGGTATGCATAGTCAGACCCTAAATTTAATTTCTAATAATATATAAATTCTTCTAGTTATTGGTTTTTTGAATATAAATTTACCATTAGTTTTTAGAGAAAAGTACGAGTGAATACTCACTCAACTACCTAATTACCAACTAGCACCAACATAGGATAATATCATTTGGTACCCCCAAACTATATATACCCTTTTTTTTTCTTCAAACTATTTTCTTCCCTTCTGAGACCCCCTTAACCCTAAAAAATACACTTTTTCTTTATTTCTTTCTCTATTTCTTGAGCCCAACTGTAAAAACCCTTAGCCTTCTTCACCATCTTCATTTTCGTTAACGTAGTTCTTCACCAAAATTTAACTAGCGAGACTGTTGTCTCCTCTCTGAAACCACTAACCATGAAGTCTTCTACCGTTTGTCGTTGAGTATACATCTACCGGTGAATAAACCCACAGGTACAGTTACAAAGTTCTTTCGAAAATGCATCTTTTTTTTGTTTTTACAGAGTTCAAAGTGCATATTTATGTTTATTCACGATCGATGTTGGTTAATTATACTCAAATTATGTAGTAACGATCGTGAGTAGGATGTTAGTTATTGGGTTTATTGTGCTCCACATTAGGTTTTTCTGCTATGTAGTTTGTATCTGTTTCTGCGTTGTGATATCTATTAGATGTAGTTTATTCATTTGTTTGTTGGTTTGGCTTCTGTTTCCATATTTTCTAGTTTTTTTCGACATGCATGTGAAAAGTAGACACAACTCGCATTTGCGTATCATGTACAGTGGAACAAATCGCATTCTCATCGTAGATTTATGCGAACAACTCGCATCCTCATCGTAAAGTTATGCGAACAACTCGCATTTGGTAGCATATTTGACAGAACACTCGTTTGGTGGTGTTTGAACGCAATTCACGTTCATAGAGTCGCACACAATTCACGTTCTTAGAGTTGCACACAATTTGTTATATGATCCTATAACAAACAATTCGCGATACAATGATTCAAACAATTCACGATTTTAATGTTTCCCACGCAACTCGATGTATATGTTAACACACAAATTGCATTATTAAATGCCACCACTCCAAGCTTATGTTGGTGTCATTGATTAAGATAGTTGTGTTGTAGTTACCTCATGAGAGTTATTTGTTATTTATAATTGCATATTCATGTATTTTCAGGAAATATGACTGCGAAACCAAGTTTTTACAGGTCCACATTGGTGAGCCTTATGAATCTGATGAAAAAAGACATTATTACCTCTGGCCACATCGAAGCTACGAGAAACACACCCTTCCACGCCTTTTTGAAGGCATCATTCAACCTCTACCGGGAGAAGATCGCGGAGAAAGAGTTTTATAGGCTAGTTCAATGAATTATAAAGACGTCCTTGGTTGAGGAAGACGCGTTGTGTTTTGGGTCCAAACTGGTGAAGTTAACGACCAACGATATAAAGGCCATTTTCAGTCTTAAGCACGACACATAGGAAATAGCTTTAACCAAATCAGAATCATTCTTCAGAAAATATATAGACAGGGTGGAGAATGATTCAATGATGATGAAAACATACTCCATTGGTGAAACATCAAGGAAAATTAGACCGATAAATACGATAACCGTATCCAACAACATTATAAAGCTACCTATAAATCCAATTTGCGTTATAAGAAGGATGTTATTTTCAGTTGCACTACTATATCATGATGTGTCGTGTTTTATAGGTAGGTACATCCACAACCATCAACCGGGGGAGCATGAATTGAAGGATGTTGCTCAGTTGTTGATACCATTTCTTTGCTCAATCGTATTCTACTAAGTCTTGGGAGATGTAATGGGTTAGATTGTGTTGTATTTCTTTGAAGACCTCAGAAAAATAAATGACTATGACTGGTCTAGATCAGTACTATTGAAGTTTCTATAGTCGATCAGGATTTGTGTTGCGGAGGGAAAACCATGATGCGTCGCACTTCTATTTGTAAGATTGTTTGTCTTTATTAAATATTAGTTAACGTATATATCGTGATAATAATAATTTTTGCAATGCAGCCCTTCGTCATGGAGCATACAAAAATTGGGATAGACCTCGCAAAGCCAAATATGATCTCAAGATTCTTCAAATAGTGGGGATTACAAACCAAACCAACGACCATAGAGATGATTGGAAGTCTAAACTAGATGCGAGATGATGAAGTATGATATATATATATATATATATATATATATAATATAATAACTCTCATAGTTAAACATAAAACAACTCTCAACCTTGTAGTAACATATTATAGATAACTCTTAGGAAATATATAAATAGAATAACTCTCAGAATCTAACATATTGTAGAACAAATCACAAACAATTCGCACTCTTTGTTATAACTAATTATAGAAGAAATCTCAGAATATAACTTATCAGAGAAGAACTCTCAGAATCTGACAATACGCAATTGATATTAGGCAAAAAAAATCGCATTCTTTGTTATAACACAACTCACAATCAAGTTGGTAAAATTGAACTCCCATGCTGTATGACCACAAACAATTTACGCTACATGTTTATTATATTAAAAAACTTGTGTGCATGTATTAACTTGGTCGTTTTTCACCTGATAGGCTGTAGAGGTTTCCCTATGTCTAACAGAGGTTGAAAGAGCAGCGTTCAGAGGAGTTAAAAATAATAGATATCCAGATGTTGCACTGGTTTTACCTAAAAAAATAAATGGGAAAAAGCAGAAAAGCACAACCTAAAAAATAAGGAAAAAACGACACAAACATGACAAAAATCTAATATGGAACCAAACTACCAACCACCAATAGCCCCGACACCAACAATTCCACAAACACCAACCTAGACATCCTAACCAGAGACCGAGAACGTACAATATGATGGTATGGGTGAAACGATCGGTCATTTTGTGTTGCAACACAAACAGACTAGTCCAAAGAATACTTCACCTGAAGAAACAATAAAGAGATTGAAGACATATACCGATAAGACTCGGCTGGAGCGGAGGTTTGACAGCCAGGCAAAAGTAGTAAGTATATGTTTTAGCTAGTTTTATAGGTATAATTTGTTTAATCCTCACAATCAAATACTAATGCTTCTTGTATTATTTTGACAGATTGACAAGCTACGGAAACAGGTAGCGGCACTTGAAAACAACAGCTTAACAATGTTGTCTCCCTGCCTTTTTGCTCAACTGGGAGTGGTGCTACCGATACTACCAACAGAAGCAGGGTCCACTGCAATGCAGGTGCTTGTGGCAGCTAAAATGTAGAAACATGCTACAATTCTAGACGTGCAAATGCAGGACATTGAAAAGGTTAATGAAGTAGTGTCACAGGATGAGGAGGATGATAGAAACGATTCACCTGGACCAGTAATATCTATAGTATCGGACGCGGTCGTAGATGATACAAATCATCATCCTGCGGAACTAGTAGAAGTTGAAAAGGTGGTAGACGGGTCAATTGTGAAAAGACCAGAAGATATAATGGAGATAACAGAGAAAAACAGACCGAAGAGATAGACGAACTAGTCTCCTTCTGTCAGCGACAGGTCTGAGTCCTCCAAAGTATAAAAATACAAACGATTCTCGTCCGAAGGAGACACGAACATGACCCACCGCAAGAGGAAGGAGGTTGCGAAGAATATGAAGCGAATGAGATAGAAGCTTGTGAGAAGGAAATGGCAACATAATAATCTAGACTGACCGATGCAGAAGTTCGTGAAGATGTAAGTGGATCTGAAGTACATTAAGATACAACTATGTGAATATGTGTTGTGATATACTTTTTGTTAAGTGATATTATGTAGGGGTAACAAAGTGTTGGGTTGTTAATCTTTGCTACATTATTTTGAAAAAACTAGCAGGATTAGTGTTTTAAAAGAATTTGAATGAATATATTTAAAAATACTGCCAAAACCTGCTTATAAACAACTCTCGTGATATGGTTTCAAAATAACTCTCGTGGCATGTGTTACAAACAACTCTCGTGATATCTATTACAAACAATTTACATTTTCATTTTATGATATATTTTAAACAACTCTCGCGGTATATGTTACAAACAACTCTCGTGATATGTGTTACAAACAATTCGCATTCTAAATCTGTCAAAGAATTCTAAGGTTATCGTTCATACAACTCACATTATATCTTATAGTCATACTTGTACTTGGGTATCTATTGTCAAACATATAACATGATAAATTTTCAAACAACTCGTGTTAGTCTCATACTAAGAAACTCGCAAAATATGCATTTTTAGCAACTTTCATTGTATGATTGCGAAGAACTCACACTGTAAGGTTGCATAAAATTTGTATTATAAGATTGCAAATAATTCTCATTTGTATTTTAGTGCAAAGAACTCTTATGTTTGATATAAAACAACACGTCGATCAACAACAAACCCAACAAGAACAACAACATCAAGGAGAACAACAACAATAACACCCAACATTGATAAAAAGTGAAAATCTAATACAAACTGAAGAAGCACAACCGGTACCACGACAGTCTCCAGAGTCTGCCCAACCCTGTAAGAAGTAAGAACTACTCAGCCAGCAATCAACAGCGGTAGAAATTCAACAGTGAGCCGGAGAGGTAATTGAACACCAAAAGCTGGCCTACGCAAAGTCAGAACCAGTGAGCCAAGCAGCAATTGCAGAACCAGTACTGAATCAAACAAAAAAATTATAAGGACAAGTTTTAGAATTTGCTAATACGCCTAATAACACAATATGTTTACCACATTTATTTTTTGATGATTATTACATGCAATGTACACAGTCGTTTGTTGACAAAGTTAATAATGTTGAGTTTGATGTTATGCTACAACAGAATTGGAATCTTTGTTGGAGGATGCAATTAATAGACTTTATAAAGCTGGTGTTGCTGAGAAGGTTTTAGAGGAGTCAACAACATTGGTCTTCGCAAAGGATGTGGTAAGTAGATTTTTAGATGATTAAACATAAAAGGTGTATAGTTAGGATTTTATAATTTGACAACCACATTTATATGTTCAAGTTAAGGGAAGAGACAATGGAAAAGGATGACATGCACCCTAATTTTTCTCTACTGAGTCCAACACAAGACTTTGTGGAAGAGATTAGTTTTTTACAAGCTCCAAAGACAGTGGCAAAGGTAAGCCTCACTGATTTGCCAAATACTACACCAATAATAAAGCTGATCCATGTAAGTGAATACCACAAATTACTTATAATTATAGGCAAAGAAGATCAGGAATATCCCAAAGTATGGTATTTTCTAATGTCCGACTTTACCTATAGACTTAACGTGCTCGTGGGTGAAGCGTTGATGCTACCCTACGAACAGGACCTGGACTACAAGGTATAATATAAAAAGTCTTGCATTATCCCTTCATGACGTACGTTTATTAATGTCTCATAAGATAATATAACAATTCCAAACAACTCTCTAAGTTTAATTGCAAACAACTTACGAAAATTGAAAACAACTCGCTTTGACCGCATTTCATACAACTCCCTTGATATGTTACATACAACTCGCTCTAGTTGTATTTTAAAGAACTCCCGATGTGTTTTCAAACAACTAGAAAATTCACATTTTATACAATTCACATTTTCAAACAACTCACTCTAGTTGTGTTTCGCTTTAGTTCTGTTCCAAACAATTCCCATTTTACACAATTTGTTATTCAATCAATTCATTTTTCAAACAACTCGTTGTTCAATATACTATCTGCTTTCATACAATTCACATTTTGGGATTTTAAAACAATTCGCTTTATTGTCATTTGGTAGATTGTTGACGCTTGGATTCTCAAGATGCTAAAAGTAGTAGATTGGAAATTTGGATGTAAAGATTTCCCTAAGGCCAAATACAGTGCCATACAAATTTTTGGCCACACTACGGTAAGTTTAGCTATAACTACAAACAACTCACACATTCTCGTAGTAATGTACTTTTCCTTAAATGCGGTCTTCAATGACCGTCGAAGATGATATGACATATCTGGTTGACAGAGTATTTAAAAACATGAGGCCAAACACGGATATTGTGCCTATTCCAGTCTGCGGCATTAAGAAGGATACAATGAATCATTCGACGTTGCTTATTATTAATATAGACAAAAGAACGACAAGAAACTACAAACCATTCTTGCCTTTTAATAAACATACAACATACTACACAACAAGCACAACTGATTCGCTGGTTAGTTTTTCCCCTATTAAAAAAAATAAACTCGCAGGGTGTTTGCATATTTGTCAAAAAAATTCCAAACAACTCTCTGGATCTAATTGCAAACAACTCGATTTATATGTTACAAACAACTCGCACTAGTTATATTTCAAACAACTCTCGTTATTGTGCTTTCACACAACTCGTTGGATTCAACTTGATACACAGTCTGAATAACATTTCAAACAATTCGTTTTATTGTATTTTCAAAACAACTCGTTGTATCGTATTTCAAAAACAACTCTCACCTGTATTTAGTAAACAACTCACTATTTATTAGTATCTGATGCATGCTACAAAATCTTATAAATAGTTGGCATATTGTGTCGAAAGAGGATACTTACCTAAGTAAAAAACTAGATATAAAGTGAAATGTAAGACATATCAAAGCTGAAATGTTTTATTATTTCATAAATGATACAAACACTAACAATTACTGGTAGTCATGTTTTTATGTGGAAAACTGTGTGTTTTTTAGATATATTGGTTGAGATTTTATTTGGTGTATATATATTGGTTTAAAGTTTTTGGTGTATATCTACAATTGTTTCCTTCAAAATGAAATATATAACATTCTAGAACTTACTTGGAAGAAATGTGGGTAATTTAGTATGACACTTAGGTTCGTCGTATAAAACAAATCGCAAACCGTTATGTATTTTAGCTTCAAACAATTCACGTGTGTGTAATAGTCAACTCTCACTATTAAGCTCGACATAACAATTCACAACATGTACAATAATTTACTACTAAATAACTTGCTTTATAACATGTTTAATTACTTAACAACTGACAGTATTTCTCAAACAACTCGCAAAATATCAATGAATACGAAACAACTAAAGTGTTTGCCTTGGTCGCCGGTATATGCATTGAGTACACAAAAAGCCATCTAATCAAGTCAGACCATTAATTTTTGATTTGACAGATAAGGCTTTAATCATTAACATAGCCACCGCTTCAAAAGGACTCCCTCCCCGTCTATAAATAATAGTAACTAGATGATTATATAAAAATAAACTCTTAAAATAAAAAACTCATAACATCTTCAACTCCAATTACCATGTCTATTTCTGGTTCCTTAAGCGACTCATGGTCTTCCATTATGACCAACAGAAGCTCCGGCCTGCTCTCTTTGGTGGCATCCCCCAGCATCCTAACATTTGTAATGGAGTTTACCCTCGACTACTTCTTTGCAGACTCTGGGTCAGTTGAGTTGGAGGTTGAATCTCAACCCAACGAGGAGACAGAGGAAGAGGAGGAAGATGATGAAGATGGTCGGACTTCGGAAGATGAGGAGACAGAGGAAGAGGAAGAAGAGGAGGAAGATGATGAGGAGCAAACTAACCAATGCTAAAGATGATAGTGTTTTTTTAAAGGTTGAGTGCATAAAGGCTGTTATACCATGTAATCTCTTTTTTGTAAACTTTTTATTAGTGTAAAAAGTTTATGAAGTAATAAGAGTGGTTCAATATCCAAACAAGTCGTGCATTTTAATTACAAAGAATTCTCTGAATCTAGTTTCAAACAAATCTCTGAATCTAATTGCAAACAACATGTTGAACCTCAATTCAAACAACACACTAAATCTCATTTCAAACAACTCGTTGTATCCAATTAAAACCAACTCTCTGAAATTAATTGCAAACAGCTGGCTTATTATTTTGCAAACAACTCGCTCTATTTGTGTACATACCAATGTCTACATTTTAATTACAAAGAACTCTGAAGATAGTAATATCAAAACAACTCGCAAGCAAACTCACATGTTAAAGTTCCAATGAACTCGCAAATGGTCGAGGTTAATATACAGGAAAGTCTCATCGGAAGAACATACAAACATATCCCTTTTCCTTAACAGTATGTACACAATTCACAATATGAGTAGTAAACAACTTTGTGATCTTTTTAATATACAAAGAAAATTCGTTATCTCAATATACAAAGAACTCGTATTTACTCATTGTAACGTAAATAACTCGTGATGTTGATAATGAAGAACTCTCAAATTTAAATTTGATATACACAGAAATCCTATTTCCTTCGTGTAATGCAAATAACTCGCATTGATAAAAGTAAAAAACTTGCAATGTGACATATTAATGTACCAAACAAATTGCTCTTTAAATTAAAACCTCACAGGTCCTCCTGTTATGACATGCTTTTGAACAATGACCACACCTCAACTGCTTGGTTGTCACTTCTCCTCTAGACAAAATTTGTTTTTTATGCCTTACGGGGCTCCGACAAATCGTTAGATCTTGATCTTTTGCCAAAATTGGTTATCACCGGTATGGTGAAAAAGTAACTTGACATGTAATTGTCAACCGTGAAGAGCGACTCTATTATCGTTAGAGGATTTTGTTGGGTAGACAGGTTTGCCGCTAAAGCGTGAGGGCATGGAAAACACTCTTATTGTCATGCACCGCAAGAACATTTGAAATCTATCATATTAACAATCATTACATGGTCTGTAAAGACTTCGAACAAGGCTGCAGAATACTTACGGACTACCCAAGTTCGGCATTTTTCAACATTCTGCTTTAGCTTCTTTTCATACTCGGGCATAAGTTAGTACTCCAACTTAGTTTCTCTTGATATCGTCGTGAAACTTGATTCATAATCAAGACTCTAATCATGTCAACCAATTCAACAATGGGTATGCCATAATTTGTTTTTATCTATGCGTTAAAATATTCGGTTGCAATAGAAGTCATAGCTCCGTATCGTTTCCTTTTAACAAATAGCTGAGCATACTTATCCGGACGTAAATTTTCAAGATTTTTTTTAATTTTGTCACCACTTTCACATAGAAAATCTGTCAGTATATCATTAAAAAGATCTTGAGTATGAGCATAAGCACATTGATGGAAGAAACATAGCATTCTAGACTTATAGTCTCTGTTAGTGTGATCCATAACAGTTCTCAAATTCTGAATAAGATGGAAATAATAGTACGCATGATAACAATTTGGATACAAGACAAAAACAACATTAATGATACCGGAACGACGATATAAAATAAATGTGATTTGGTGCTCCAATAAATGAGGTTTCAAACACTACAAAAACCATAGCCAGTTTTCAGAATCCTCAGTACTCACGATACCAAATGCAACAGGGAATAGACCTGATAGACAAGGCAAGCATGTTCAAATTATATAAACAACCCGCAAAGTCAGTTGTGAAAGAGCTCGCGATATGTTATACTGAGTGAGCACAACTCGCAAATATATGTTATAAAACAATTCACGATATGTTATATTACAGTTAGACATAACTCGCATTCGGTTCGCAAAGAATTTTAATCTCCGTACACAAAATATGAACAAATAACTCGCACTTCTAGCTTATAATGAACAACACTCACTATGTGAGTTAGTTATATCTGTAATATTCGTATACACCATATAACTCAAACAACTCACATGTGTATATTGCGATAAACAACTCGCACTTGGTTAACCAAGAACTCTCATATTCATATGCATAATATAAATCAAACAACTCGCATGCTTATATTATAGTGAAGAACTATCACTCGTATAACAAAGAACTCGCACTGTCTTTTATAGTTTTTACACAATTCTCGCAATCCATCAAATTATAAGAAAAGCATGAAACTAACCGTTGTTGTCATCCTATCATACGTTAGACAACAATACACCCCTATACTTTCCGCTTAAGAAGGTTCTATCGACATACAACATCGGACGACATGAATGAAAACCTTGAAGACATGAACCGAATGCCATAAAACAATGCTTGAAGACATTTCCAACTGATAATTCAAATTTCCAGTCGGTAGTAATATCACGGCCCTTCAATCGTTTGAAGTACCCCTTTAGTAAACTAAAAGAATTTGAACTATCTCTGAAAACTTCCCTCATTGCCTTCTCTAAAGCATTCCATGACAGACGGTAGGAAATGTCTAAACTGTAGTCTTGTTTGACAGATGATTGTATGGTTTTGGATGTCAATGAATGTCATGTTCGGATAGAATCATGAATTTTCTCTCCAATCAAATCTGATGTCAAATGCTTATGCCTCTTATGTTTTTGGGAGTAAATGGGACTGCAAGTATGGTGCACAACATACCTCTTAATCATCATTAAGCCGGTGTCAAAATCAATTGATGCACAAAGTGTGCATTTGCATCCGCTTGTGAATTTATTTTCACAATAAGCAATGATCTTGTTTGCTGATTGAGCATGTATTTGAAAGAAAAACCAAGCTCTAAAGTATATCGGCATAAAAATAACCTTAGAGCTGCAGACTTGTGATAGCATCAGTCCAACGAGTAGTAGCAAGTTGTTTTTTCTCTGATCAGAATTAACTAAACCATTACTACTCTCCCTGCTAGTTAGTTGATTATGAGAGGGTTCTCCCAGACTTATGCTAGGTTGTTTACACTTTTGAACAGAACCCTTATCACCATAACCTTTGTCAATGACTTGTTGATCTATAACAAAACTAACCCGTTTTAAACGCTTCAAATTAAGATATAATCTTAATCCAACAAAATCTTTCTCATTATTAAAGAAACAGTTCTTGTGATCATTGTAGAAGTAGGTAATAATGTAGTTACCTTTGAACAACTCCTCTCATATGCTCTCCACGTACTCTTGGACGCTTTGAAAGTTTTCAAACTTCGTGAAAGGCACAATTGCAGTTTGGTGACCATGTTTGAAAATACAAACTCGTATTTTAGACATACCTTACGCTGCATTGAACAATTATAAAACAGTCACGTGGCATAAAAATTCAAATAGGTCAGTTAGTAATACAAACAAATCACAATACCATAACCAAAAAAATCGCTAAGACAAGGAACTAACATATACAGTACAATGAAGAACTCACACTATCAACTTGATCAATACAACTCTCACTTTTTCAGTATAATATACACAACTCGCATTAATAAAAAATTATACAAAGAACACGCAATAATGCACACAATTCTCAAGTTCCAAATTAATCAGCAAACAACTCGCAATATCAATGTTACCACGCACAATCCTTTTTTTTAACATAATGTACACAACTCGCATTGTGAATACTATACAAAGAACACGCAATAATGCACAAAATTCTCAAGTTCTAAATTAATCAGCAAACAACTCGCATTATCCGCGTTACTAACACAATTCTTTTTTTCCTAACATAATGTACACAACTAGCATTGGGAATACTATACAAAGAACACGCAATGATGTACAAAACTCTCAAGTTCCAAAGTAATCGGTAAACAACTCACATTACCAACAAAACAGAATTTGCATTGTTATACTGCACTAAACTCTTGTGTTCTACACAGAATATAAATCACACAACTCGCATCTTCTACACATAAAAACATCAAACAATTTGCATCATTATCTAAACAACTCACATCCTCTATTAGGCATGCCTGGACAACTATATTGTCAAGTATATATATTGTTTCAAGCCCAAAAAACATCCAATACACTAAAAAACAGCATATAACTAATCAAACAACGATTAAGATATTGAATTTCCATAATCAACATTCGCTCGGAAAAAAACTAACAAAACAGAAAAAAACAGTCGAGTAGGTTATACTAGCTCACAAACCAGTAGAAAAGACATTTCAACCAAAAAATCAAGAAATAACCTCGCAATCAGTAGTTAGAAACCAGTAGCTACCAGAATCACGTAGGAGGAAACAACTAGAGGAATAAAAACCCGATGAACGTGCAATCATCTTATGTACCTACAAAACAGTGCTTGGATGCATTTTATATAGAGATTACATAAATATACTGACCTTAAACTCATCGATCACCTGAAAATTGTGGATTCTTGGTGGTTTATGGTGGTATTTGTTGGACGTAGGGTTAAGTTGTCAGAAAGTGGCTTTATATTTTCAAATCTTTAAAAGCTAGAAAGGGGGAAGAAAACAAAAAATTCTTCTTATATAGTTGGTATAGGGTAGTGTGGGTATTAAACAATGGTTCGGTATTAAGTATGAGTTATATAGATGAGATGGGTATTAAGTAGTAATAAAGGGAAGTTGAGTATTAGATGTAAGTATAATAGTTGAGTAGGTACTTTATGTGCAATTTCGCTAGTTTTTATTATTTAACATAAAATCATGTTATTCGTTACGTTCGTCATCAAAGGCTACGACACGTCTGACATCAATATTTAAAAAAGAAATTATATGATTTTGACAATAAAGATGAAGTTATGTTATTAAAAATTAGAAAAACTTTTAAAAATATTTTATAATTGTATTAAAATTTTATCATACTATTTAATACCTGTTTTAAATTGTTTGCTTTGTTAAAGATTTATGTGTTTTATTTGTAAAATTTAATTGCTTATTTTAGTTATGTTTACTTTAGTTTTAAAAATCAAAATCAAGTATGAATTAGATTTGTACCGGATCCGAATAATCTGAATATTAAAAATAGTATTGATAGACCGAGTAAGACACAAAAATTTGGATTCAAAAATATTAAACCTACGGCGTATACAACTAGATTCGGGTTCAAATAAAAAACGGATCCAAACCCGATTAATTGTCATCAGGTCATCCCTGTAACGGTGTATCTAACAGCGGTGAATTATAACAATACTTGTTTATACAATTAATGTACATGAAAAAAAAACTTACTGTAAGGAAAAAGTACGAGCTTTCTGTAAAAAAGAAAAAGATGTATGAACTTTCTGTAGAAACAAAAACATGTTAAATAATGCAAACTTAACGGATTTCCTACTTACCAAGAAACCCTGATACAAACTAGACAGAACAAATTTGGAAACTAAAGCTGGGATCAAAAGAATAAAAGAATCTAGAAAAAATCATCATAGACTAACTTCACACTAGACATATCTTACAAGCAGAGGACTTGCTGTTGTTCTGGCATGCAGTGCTTTCAACAATGTCACAAACTTGAACTGACTATCTTCCGAAAACCACCTAAGCTTCCATGTAAGAGATTCTGAATCAGTCTTTTTCTTGTCAGTGTCTGTATTATTTGCACTCGCTTCTGCTGAGGGGGAGAACTCAGATGTGGAACGCTCTAAGCGTAGGATCGAACATGGCGTCTCCTTTCCTCCAATAACCTGGAGATGGAAATACGTAACTTAATGAACTAACTCTGACTGAATCATAGTACACTCAGAGGGAAACATGGAGAGGAAAGAAAGAAAAGCGAGAAGAAACAAAAGCTGAAATCCAATCTTTAATCCTTTATGTTGAATATACAGTGAACCAAAAGCATGATGCATTAGAAACCTCAATAATGAGATATTGCCTTTATTTATGATGAGGATAAATAATTGTCGCTCACTTAGAAAAATATTGTTTAAGTCTGACCAATACCAAAAGATTGACAGAGAAAAGCAGACGGGCATTTTGGAACCAACAATAATAAAGAATTATTGGCCGATTAGGGTGATGTACAGAGATCACTAAGTGCCTAGTACTGACTTCAAGATGTATTTACCAGTTCAGACACGTCAGCAACAGAGCAACACGACTCGGGTAAGAAATATGGTTTGGAAGATGCATCTGATGACAAAGCGCTAAACTGCATGAAGTCTTCATCGCATACAAGCAGGTATCCCCCAACCATAAAAAGTGATCTTAAGAGCCAAGATTCCGCTGTTCAGCGCAATAGAAAATAGTACTTTAATATTACCAGATATTGAGAACATGCTGTAACATAAAAAGAGAATACCAAATGATTACTGAAATTCTTTCGGATAATGTAAACGAAAAACAAAATTTGTAATAGGCTTCCTCTAGTTGAAACATAATAAACCTAGATTAGAAATTACAGGTCAAGCATAGATGCACAAAATACGAAACTCCCCGACATTAGATTGCAGGTCCTCTGTTCAAACCGTGAAACCCACACCCCTTTAATACCCATTAATCAATTATGTTGCCTAATGTAGGGTCTTTGTGCATTATATTAAACAATCATAGCATATGGCACAAACTGGAAAGGGTATGAATGTCGAGAAGGTAATGATCATACAACAAAACACAAATGCAGTAGTGTTCAAAATATAAGTTCGATTTCAACATCAATTTACGAAGCCAATACCCAGCTAACAAATTATTAATTGAAGTTTAGTTTGCCATGAACGTAGCATCATCTCAAATAATTAATTAGGGGCATTTGTTTATAATGTATCAGACAAGAAAAATAAGTGTAACTTGCAACTATATTAGATAATGAGCATCCTATACATGTCCTATTCTTTTGGTTTGGATCTCAACTAATCATTAATTGAAGTTCAGTATGCCATGAAAGTAGCATAATAATTAATTAAGGACTTATATTTACAATGTACCAGACATATATAAGGGTAACTTGCTACTATGGTAGATCATACATGTCGTATTCTTTTGTTTTGGTTCCCAACAAGACAAGACCAATTGTGCCAAATGAACTAAGCAAATCATTTTAACACGTTTACTGTATACATTGCATTATGTCCTATGTTTGACAAGATTTTACAGTCTCGTAAGCAAGTTATATTGGTATGATGCGCACGATGCACTATTCAGCAAGGTTGAACATAGTTTTATCTAACAGTCAACACGAACAGAAACTAACTAATTCCTTCTTTTTTAGGCCTGTTCCAAATCCCTACCTCTACTTGCAGCCGAATGTCACTTGAACTTTACCATACTACCTGATGTTTACCAATAATAATTCATTATCATTTTAACTCAGCATCTTCAATTATTCGAATTGACAGTGGATTATTCCTTTCTCAAGGTCAGAAAACTGACATGCAGCAACTGCGTTACATGTTTGCAACAAACTCGAATCATATTTTAGAACCAAAGCAACAAAATACATGAGAAATACCTCCACCCTCGTTGCGCCAAAAAAGCACCAAGGAATACTGGAATATGCTCAGCTTTAAGCCTCCACATATTTGTTTCTCAAATAACTCTACCTGAACCTGCTCCAAACTGCCATTTAAATATCGAAACCAGTCTATCATGAGGAACAAAACAATATAATAAACTCTGTAGCAGATATAGAGCTTAAAGCTATAAATGTATGAAAATGTACAAATTTATAGATGTTTCAGATTGAATTCTATCAGTCTAGATGGAGAGTATTAGTAAATTACCTTCTCAAAGAGTATACAGCATTGCTTGCTTTAGAATCGAAAAGTTGCAAAGTATAAAGTAACTGTGTTGATTTCTGAATGCTTTTAGTTATGAAAATGTATGTCGAACCCCCCTCGATGTTGATCCTGATCAACCATAGATGGATAGTTTCAGAGGAGTCATGAGTTGTCTTAATTACTTGAGGTCCAAGATATGACTGACCTCACAACCTGAAGTCCTAGACCAACAACAACATCTTGAACATCTTCTACCCGATGCCAACCCAATAAACTAATAGTAGACCCTGCACAAACAGCTAATAAACTTCAGAAAAATTCCACAATCTGCAAAAGCTTACTACCTAAGTGAAATAAAACTGAAGAAAGCTTCACCGACTACTTCACAACCCACCTGGTTCACCTAATGCCAAACCAACAAGCAGCACATATAGCTTTTTTTCACTGCTCAGCAACAGAGCAACTTCTCTGCACGTGACACGACAGTGCTAAGATACATAGTAGGAGCACAAAAGGCTCCCCAGTTTTATTTTGTTAGGAGAGGGAAGCTATCACAATGACAAATAACGAATCTTGTCACTACACTTAAGAGGGGTAAGAGAGAGAGCTTTTGGATACTCCCTAAAACTTCAAAAGAGAATACTGAAGAAAAGAAAAATCAAGAGGCCAAAGATTCGTGTATAGATTGACATTATGCATCAGAGCTCCAAAATAACACGGTATCAATATGGAACTACACCCATATTAAAGAAATAAAAAAAATATTACATACAAGTGAAACTGAAGGTTCAAAACTTTGTAAACTGAAAAGTTTCCAAGCAAATACATAAATCTCCCAATTTCTATATATTTTATGAATCCTAGGGAGAGTTAAAACAGAAACACCAACACAAGTATAAAAGACAGCTTAAGATGATAATGCAGCATGATATATGGGAATGCAACACCACTCTCTGAGAAAGGAACAGATTTAAGAATATTCAGAAAGTGATAACAGGGTGTACATATCAATCTTGACATTTCAGAAAGAGAAAACTAAAAGTGTAACGTTCATGATTTTATAGAGAGAAAAAAAACAGAAGCAATTATAAACTCTGTTATCAAAGAACCATCTTCTGCGTAAGAAAAGCTATAATTACCTTTCCTTATACACAGAATCTTGCTCTAGTAAGCAGTCACAACGCATATAAAACCTACACGTCTCTTGGGTTCTGGAATCAGCAACATGCATCTCAAAATAGTCTTTTACCAAATCATGGTTTTCTGGAGATGGGCTCGAATTCCCGCAAATACCAGCATCAATCATCTCAGCGTCTGTCCCTTCACACTTGTCAATAACCATTTGATGATCTCTCCCATTGAATAGCTGCCTCCCCCATGCATCTACATTACTAGTTCCACAGATATCCAAATTTTGAGTTGGTTTTTGAGTTTGATTATCAGAAAGCATACTATTCTCCGCCGATAAGGAAACCACTCTTTTCTTAGGTTTCCTTCTGCTTGTTCTCTTCTCACAAGAATGACCCTCCAGGTAGGCAGCAGGAGGAGGTTCACCGTCACGAGTTACTCCAACTTGATCAGAAGTGTCATCTTCAGAATCACTTGATGAGAAATATTGTTCCTGGCGCATGTTAAGATATTGTTGGTTCACTGGCTGATCATCACTGGATATTGACTGTCCAGAATCATAGATTTCATCCTCACTGCAGCTAGTACTGTCAGATGATGCCATTGAAAATGAATCTGCTGATAGCTGCAAAAATTCCTCAACTAAATCGTGACGTCGATGCAAAATGCCTTCTTGGTAATGAGGTGGTGACCCAAGACGAGCTGAGGTTGACCTGCTCTCTGTTATGTCATCAATAGTACTAAACATTGACGCACAGTCGTTCTCAACTACACGAGCTCCCATGGAAGAAGCATCAAGCTTTAAGCTTGCAGGTTCCAAGGACATTAAGCTTACTCCTTCGTGTAAGTAAAGTTTACTATACTCCTGATTTAGACCATCTCCCTGCAAATCTGTTTTAGAGATCCCTCCAGTTGCCTCAGCAGTGCCATCATAGCCAAGATAGCTATTGTTGTGTGAACCAGTTGGCATGTCTGCAAATTGATTGTCAGAGTTGGACGTGTTTATACTATTCCCATCTCTAGTAGCTCGTATAAAGTCAGAAGCATATCCTGAGCTTTCTCCATGACGCATCTGACTTTTCTTGCTTTTGATATTATTCTTTTTCTCATGTTGAGAATCCCAATCATACCTACAGGCATCAACTGAATTTTCAGATGAATGATCCATCCAATCCTTAAACTCGCGCAACCAGTGAACAGAACACTCTTTCTTTAGGAGTTCCGCCTTCTTTATTAGGTCCAATGCTTCTGATTCATCATCACCTTTACCCCTCTCCTCTTTTCTTTGAATGTCATTATCGCATGATGCTGAATCTTGGTCGGAACAAATATGAACGGACTCCTCTTCAGCATTAATTAACGCGAGACGAGACATCTTTTTCTGCAAAATAGTTAAACTCTGAAATTAAATAAACAATGAAGAACTGATTTGTTAAGGGACGCGCACAGTGAGAAACTATCAAAATCAATTAGTGTCAAAAGCACAACCTCACACCTAAACTTAAAAAATGCAAAACAAATTTATGTTGAAATCACAACACGGGGAAAGACATGATAAAGATCTACAGTCAACATAAACTTGGAGGTCGAACCCCCAAAATCTTAACAGATAATACTTGAATAGTATACAATCCAACGCATCGTAATCCCAACAAAGGCTGCAGATCAGTTAGGAAGGTTACAGCATCGCACTCAAAATCAGGATAACAGACCAACCAACAAAGAAACTAAGGCAAGTTTAAGCCGTCTATTGCAACCTAAGCTAATTCCCTATATAAGCCACCTACCCTTTTTCGATCATCAATGCTTTCTTCTTCAGCATCCTCTTTTGCGGGAGAATAGAACCCAAAGCTGGCAGGTCGCTTGTGTCTGTGGGCAATAATTATTTGCCTCTTCCAGAACTCTCTCTTGCCAATCTCCTTGTCATCTAGTTTCAGCTAACAAGTCGCACAGCAGTAATGGGAAATGAATAAAGATACGTGTAATTTTATATATCTTGGTACTCCATATGCTACCACATGCTAAACAGTTTGATGAATGATAAAAAAAATTGCTAACTTACTTCATCTGGGTAAGTAAAGTAGCTAAAGACTTGTGGTCGATACCATCTGGCGCAGCATATTGGGTTCCCTTCCAGCCACAGACTTCTCAGCATCAAAAGATTTGCAAAGAACTCCAGTTCTGAAAAATTCGAAATAGCATTGTAGGACAGGTCAAGCCCTTCAAGTGATTTCAAATTTTCTATTCCACGCAATGTCGTTAGAGCATTGTTCCTCAAAACAAGCTTAACAATATGGCACGAAAGCTGCACATTCAACAGAGCCGATTTTATGGTAACTTCAGAAGAAGAGTAACGTACTATAAAAAGAGATATCTATTTAATCTCACACACCAGAGAACGTGCCATTTTAGATTTGTTTATTTGCTCCGAGTTTAGCAGTAATATAATCAATAAGAAGAGTTATATTAAGATTATGATACCAGAGTTGGGACTCTTATCTGCTAATAAATTTATGTGATTTTCGACTACATGCATAACCAAGCTTCAATCATCATTTGCCTAATGAATAAGAAAATTATACGCCTAGAAATATATATTACATCTTGACACTAAACATAGTCAACCTTAAAGTGGATGAAGACCCCTATTGGAGGATATATGTTGCATCATATGAAATAGAAGGTATTTTTGAAATTCATACGTTAATAGTTTAACCAAAAACAAAAGTCAATAAACATTTGAGTATAAATTTTAACAGAAATCTGAAACTATCTATAAACAAAGTTACACACAGATAATAAACTT
The DNA here is from genome assembly GCA_036936605.1 of Limnanthes douglasii subsp. nivea. Lineage (NCBI taxonomy): Eukaryota > Viridiplantae > Streptophyta > Magnoliopsida > Brassicales > Limnanthaceae > Limnanthes > Limnanthes douglasii. The sequence continues at coordinate 93,165,602 of JAUPFV010000005.1, forward strand.
CCTCATGTCATTGTTAACCCATCAGACTGAAAACAGAGAAGAAAGCAACACCAGGTAATCATAAACCTTCAAAGTTAACAGCCACAAAACAGTCTCATTTACTAAATACCTCACTGAAGTGAGAAATTGTTCGAAGGTGATTGAACCCAAGATCCAAGTGCTTCAATTTGGTACATCTCCTAAGATTATCAACTTTTGCAAACTTGTTTCGACTCAGATCTAGTGTTTCAACAGCGGGAAGAAGTTGCAAGGACTCATCCATCAGGACCAGGCGATTACATGCACACGAAACAAACGACAACTTGTTCCATTGTGGAGAATCCATTATCTCAGCAATTCTACTTGCAAACACATGGCGCAAAGCATCCTAAATTACAGAGAGCAACAATTCACATACTAATTTAAGCAACTTAAGCCAACAAAGTTGATTTTCATCAGTATTTCAAGAAAAGAATTAAATACCAAACTATAAGGAAAAAGAGAACTATCTTCATTACAAGATTCTGAATTATATTTGATTTTGATAGGAAATGTAAATGCAGGAAAAAATGAAGTAACTCCAAAACACAGGAACTTCAACAATTAGGAAAGAATCCATAGAAATAATATTATTCTCCAATTTCAATTCAATAGAGAAAAAAAAAAATCTAGTAATCAAACATAAACACTTACAGTAGAATTGTGACAAATAATCTTCTCCAAAGTATGCCTCAACTCAAGCAAACCTTTTGCAGCCGAGGAAGACAAATCACACCCCCTGAGCTCCAAAACCTTAAGCCGACCGAACGGCAAGAGCGTAGGTGGCGTGGGATCTCTGGCCGGTTCGGGTAGCGTGGAGACGACTTTGAGTGATGTGAGAAGACGTAGGATCCGTCGGAGCTGTTCGAGAGCGCGGTGGTCACCAAGGTCAGAGACGTATGCGCGGAGATAATCAACCGGAGCACCAGAGAGTAATCTTTCGAGCTCATGTAACGCTTCGAGCCGTAACTGAACGTAGTGAAGACCGGCCGGATTCAACTTCAACACCTTGGTTCCATCAATCAACGGCCCGGCTTCAACCTCCACAAACCGTTCGAGCTTCTCCAGGTAACGATCCCCGGTAACGATCGCCATTAAATCAAAAATATAAAAAAAGTCCACAGAATCAGGTCTATGAATCCATTCGAATCAACACATACATATACATATGAGTATGTATGTATAGCTCGACAGAAGGAATCCGTAGCGACGATACAGGTAGTGTATATGTAAAGAGACAGCAAAGATAATTCAATTGAGATATTCCGTTTTGATGTAGAAAGTGGAAGAAGAACAAAAGAATAATTCAAATTGGAATATAGTTGTTTAGAGAGAGAAAGGAGGCTTTGGGGGAATTAAAGAGAGAGAAACCGCCATTGCTAATTGCTAAAGAGAAAGAGGAGTTTTCTGATTGCGCGTGAAGTTACTAATTGAAGTCTCTCATGATTGGGGTTAGATTAGTATACACTCAGACAGCGATGTTTTATTAGTAAATTTACTACTACAAACGAGGATGATCTTTATTATGAGCCAGTTAATAATTAATAAAATTTTATACTATTATTTAATGTTTAAATATATTTGACTTGTTTGTAGTATTCCCCTTTAAACATTTATTTTGGAAATTAAAAAGATAACAACGTTTGGTTAAAATAAACTAAGACATAAAAAAAATTGGTGTGTTAGTTTAGGGACCGAATGAAGCAGTTAGAAAAAGAAACAGCTGGCTTGGTGTGCATGCACCAAGGCGCTTGGACCTACAAAGCACGAGCGATGTCAAAGCCAAAGGACCGGGTGTTGTCTACAGTGGGGTTGCCTTTGCTTGGCTTTGCTCATATATTCTACACTAACACCACCATTATTATTTAGTAGCATCAGCACCTTTTTTTTTTTTTGTTAATTAATGTATGTTTTAATTATAAGAAAACAAAGAAAGAGATTTGTACATAAGAGTACAAAATAGTCAAATGTAACATTTAATAATATCAGTACAAATACTTTACAAACAATTATCTTTTGGGTTAAAAACTATTATAAGTATTTCTTTTCTATTGTAAGCGATTCTCAATTTTAATAGTAATTTGGAAGATATATAATTTTGTAAATGATCGAAATAATTTGTCTTTTAATCATATTTATCGACACTTAACTCTAAAATGTAGAAAATATATTGAATTCAAGGCTTAATTAATTATTATCATCGATGCAGTAAAGTATTATCTTATAGTATTCGAAGAATTTTCAAATCCATGTTGGAGATAACTAGAAATGATAAAGTTTATGTTTTATTAAAATTTGTTGATTTAAAAAAAATATGATTCATGTTTTATTTAAACGAAGTGTAGATACAGATCATATTGGGATAGAGGATAGAAAATAATAGAGATGCAAAGGATCTAATCATGTACCTCCCGCATGTAAAGTGAGCGTTTTACCACCTTTTCAAATTTTATTGGTCCACTATATTTATATAAAGTCAAGATACGCTTACTTCACATATTTACACCGGCTTTACTATCACCGGTGAAGTTATCTTACCGTCAAATATATGGTGATGATGGGTTTGCCATCTCACCTAAACATGAAAAAAATACATTAGATAAATTAAATAAATTTCAGAAAATATCAAATAACCACTAAGTTATCACTTCTTATCAAATAACCACTAGAATTGTAAATCGATTCATCCCACAAAACAAGATTGAATGAATTCAATATCTATTAATAAATCTAGCAAACTCATAAAAAACTGTTAAATAATAAATTATTTCCATTTTTTATTCTTAATATTATAATCTATATACATAGAAAATGAAAGATTCAAAAGTTTATTAATATACGTGAAAGAAGAATAAAATTCAAAACTTTATAGCAAACATGTGAACCATCATTTGTCCTCCCTCATATACTTATTTAAGTATACTATATATTTTATATCTTTTAAATTTAAAATAAAATTATTTCATTAATAAAGTTTTATAAGTATTTTTGGTATTCTAATTTATAGGTCAAATTTTTAAAATAATATTATTTTATTAAGTGTTTTCAGTATTTTATTTTACAAGTGTACAGGTCTTTTGGGTTTTACATGTCTGTTTCGGGTTTACATGTCTTTTCGGGTTTACATGTCTTTTCGGGTTTTCGGGTTTTTTCGGGTTTTACAGGTCAGTTTCGGGTTTACAGGTCTTTTCGGGTTTTACAGGTCAGTTTCGGGTGACACGAACCCAACCCGAACCCGACCCGTTTTTTTTCGAGTCGAGTTCGTGTCGTGTCTTAATTTCATCGGGTCTGAAATATCGGGTCTCTAACCCTAAAATTTCGGGTCGTGTTCGTGTTGGGTTTACAGGTCATGTCCAAAATTGACAGCTCTACTTCCAGCTGGTGTGAATGATTTTAACAGAAAAAATTTCCAATATTGTTGGTATGTTATCTCTCAAGATTTTTGCACGGCTATCAAAACCTTCTTTCAAGTACATCAGACTCTTCATGGGATATTTGTTACCTCATTTGCCTTATCTGAAGGTTGAATCATCTGAAAATTGAAGCCAATTAAGACCAATTACTCTATGCGCATTGTTTAACATCATCCTGTTTAAAATATTAAATGAAATACCATCCAAAATTATACCAAAACTCATTTTAGAAGAGCAATAAGGTTTTGTTAAAGGCATAGATATTCACGAGAATATACTATTGACTCAAGAATTAGCTCATATTATTAACAAGAAAACAAGATGTGAACATGTTATGTTAAATATTAACATGTATAAGGCTTTTGAAAGAAAATCTTTCAACTATATCCTTACCATTTCAATTGTTTTTTTTGGTTTGATCAGAGATGGCTAACTTATATTAAGAATTGATTAGTTTTTCATGGTTTTCTATTATTGTCAATGGAGAGTTAAATTTTTCTTTTGAATCTACTAAAGTTTTTTAGAAAATGTGGTCCTCTTTCCTATATATCATACTAGAAATATGGTTGAAAACTTTGATGAACTTGTATAAAAAATCGGATCGAAAATCTAAGAATGATATCGAAAGCTATTATCAGTTGGTGCAAGACTTATACTTATACAAACTAATATCATGATTATTCTTATGTATCACCTTCAGAGTTGTCGATTGTCAAAGATTTTCGTTTCTATGATAGAAACTGTGAAATAAATATCTTTGGAGTTCTACGAATACTAAATAAACGGTGAACTAGACTAGTTGGGTCAACCTATGTAAACCATATGAGGAGGGAAGACTTAACATATAAAGTATTTTAAGATATACAAAATACATTTTCTTGTAAAATGTGGGTTAAGTTTAGAGAAAATTATTCCCTTTGGTCGAGATATATATATTCTACATATTGTAAACACTATCACCCACTTACAGATCAATTATCAACTCAAAGATCTAAAATCTGAAAAATGTTAATCAGAATGAGAGAAACATTAGAAAGATTTACCTTTTTGAAATTAGGTAAAAGAGATACCGATTTATGGTTGGAAAAATAGTGTGACAAGCAGTCTTCCATCCATTTCTTTAAGTTGATTCTTGAGGAAAATATAAATATTAATTGGTCTGATGGTGATTGAGACATATCGAAGCTAATTTTTGTTTTTCTACCATTAGATATAGCCAAGATAACAAAATTAAAGATTAACCCTAATGAAAATGATATTATCAATTGGACTTTATCTTCAAATAAATAGTTTAGTTCCAAGAGACTTCAAATAAAAAAAAGTAGGGGATAAATCTAATATGTTTAAAATATTATGGAATAATTCGACTTTCAAGAAATGCTCATTACTATTTTGGAGAATTCTCAAATGATGCATCAAAATTTACACCATCACGCAATCTAAGAAGTTTTCTTTGGCCTCTAAATGTCACTTCTACAATGAGAACGAATCTGTTAAACATCTCTTTGTGGAATGTAGAATAGCATGAGATATCTGAAAGCATTTTAATGTTATATTGGTATTTATATCTCAAGAAACATGACTTTAATCCATATAATTAGAACATGGTTTTGGTCAACTCTAAAAGATATTCATATCAGAACTATACTCCCTCCTATTATATGTTGGGCTGTATGAAATGCCATGAACAAGTCTAAACATCAAGGCCTAACCATCATGTCCAAATCAGTCTTTGAGCATATTTACAATATTATATCAAAGTTAAACAGAGCTAAAATTCTTAAAAGACCTTATTTGAAATGAGACTACTTTAAAATTAGGTTGTTATCATCACAAAATCATGTTTAAAGGATTTATTTCTGTCAAATGACACTTACTTATTGGAAATATATTAAAATCGAATACTTATTGTTCTAGTAGCTTTTCAGGTAAAGCTAGTGGTGGAGTTTTAAGAGATAAAAAATCATATATTATCTTAGTTTATGGAAGAATCTATGGAAAATTATTTACAATTTTAGCAGAATGCAGGGCTTTATTGGATGGTTTCTTATTTCTAGAGATAATAACTTTAGTTAGCTTGACATTAAAATAGACTATATGATCCTATTTGAAATGGTTACAATAAAAAAATAAAGCTCTTTGGTTTATGTTTTATATGGTTGATTGCTGTAGAAAATGTATAACGACTAGCATGACAATCAAACATGTATTTAAAGAGCAAAACCAGACAGTTGATTGGATGGCTAAGGAGGCTTTAAGAAATATGGGGAGAATAGGTTTTGACAAAGACACGTCCCTTAATCAGCTAAAGGCCATAACATTCTTGGAAATCCTATAACTTGGCTATTTAAGAATTGATGAAACCTAATAAAAAAATCAGTATATTACCTTTGAAGATTTAAGATCTTCTTATGGAATAAATATTGTTGAAAGATTCCCATTGTTATTTCAGAAGACTTTGATAGAGTTGCTTCAAATATACTGAAAAATTCCTATACTATTAGTTTTTTTTACACAATATTGGTTAAGTATTTAAAGAGTAAAGTTTAGAGAAGACAACTATCAATAGAGGTGACTTGGTTAAGAGACACGAAAAACAAAGAAAATCATATCATACTATCAGACTAGAACATTCTCTCTTGATATGCTTCGTGGAAGAAGTAATTTTGTTCCCTCTATAACTTAAAAGTGTATGCCTTGATATTCAGAGAATTTCATTTATTGATGAATAGATCATTCTACAAAGGTACATATCCAACTCATTCACTTTTGGTATTTATAGCACTCCCTCAATCTTAGAATCGTTTGTAGTGAATGACCAATTTTACCTCCATTGTTATAATAATTTCCAGCTTCCTGTTATGAAAAGTGAAAACCAAAATCATATGATGGATTTTCTTAAATAACTCAAGATTTTAAGGTTACAAACTTGTAGTTAAAACTTCATTCAAATAGTTGGTATAGTTTTTTATGGGATAAATTGAAGTTTTATAAACCTGATTTGAAAAATAGACACAAATTAGCTACAATATTGTGTTGTGACTTACGAAATCTCCTAAGCTATGAAAGAATATTATATATCAATCTCTGAATTTTTAAATGAGGTTATTGAAATTTTGTTTTTTAAACTTTGAGATGAAGAAGTTGGGTGGACTATATGTATGTAAAATAATAGATGATTTTATTGCCTTCATGGTATAAAAAGTTTCAACTAAAAACTTATTCTTAGGTTGAAGTTGGAAGATGAAGTGAGGATTTGTATTAATCATGATAGAAGCTTTGAGGTTACACATAAAGACATTAATGGAAATGATAATATTAGATGAAGATAATAAGTCAGGTTCTAACTCAAAATCTAGATAATACCAAGGATATAAAGAAGTAGGAAAGATTCAATTGTTTTATTTTCATTTTGATATCTTCATTTTAATCTTGTAAAAGTGTCATATTTTATTTAATAATAGTTTATTTTTAAAAAAAACTAAAATTACATTATATGGAGTTAAACCAACAAACTACTTGAAAGCGTGTCAAAACTGTTGAGAATTTGACCAAATTTAATAATAATTAAAAACTAGTTTAAAATTTGAAATTTTTTAGTTGAACGAAATATGAGAGAGCTTGAAATTTAGTTGAGAACTTTTGTTATCCTTTTGAGAAGTACAAGAACAATTATAAACCTAAAATTCAACTAAATATTATTAGACACCTCAATAATCAATAACGAATTTACAAATCAAGTTGAAAATTTTAAGATTATTAACTCGACATTATAATGTCTAATTTCAAATTTTGAAAATCTCAACATCCACCTAAAAGTTTGATAATATATCAATTAATATTTTTGAGTATTTAGGTGAGAATATTATATATGCAAATTGAATCAACTATAAATGTATTGTTCAACTAAAAAAAATGATTAAATTCATAATCAGTCATTATATAGTTCAGTTGAAAACTTGAATTATTACTATTAATTGAATAACATGTTGAAAACTTTCAAATTCTCAAACTTATTGTAATTTTTACTTAAGTAATGTTTTTAAATTATTCACCAACATATCAAATTTTCTAATTCTATTTTTCAATACAAGTATTTTTTAGAGTTTTATTTTTTTAATGAATAATACATAAAAATATTTTTTTAATTATATTTAAACAGCTAGTTATCTTTTTTAAACGTATTAGACAAACTATATATATATATATATATATATATATATATATATATTATAAATATATAATTTTTAATCTCATTTTAATTTTAGTTTTTTTCCAAAACATCAAGTTCGATTAAAATGGTAAATCTCAACCATTTTTTCTTATATGACCTTATTTTTTTTATTAATGCATTTAATTTTTATTATTTAGTAAAAAATCAATCTTTCAAATTATACTAAAATATTTTAGTATGATAATTTTATAAAATTCATTTTTCAATTAATAACCATTCATATTCAACTAGATAATGTAGCAATTAATTAAAAATATAACAAACTTTGAATGAAAATTGTGAAATAACTGGTTGGAAGTTTTTTAAAATCTAGATTTTTATTTTAAATTGAGTTGAGAATTCTAAACTTTCAACATTTTTGTTTCAATTTGAGTTGAAAGTTCTACACTTCTAGATTTTAGGTTAAGTGAGAACTTATAAAACTTTAAGATTTTCATGTTGAGTTGAAAAATTCTAATTTTTTTTATTGTTTTCCGTTGAGAACCTTCAAGTCTTCATATGTTCCGTTTTTAAGTTTTTAATTGCTTTGTTTGTATAAAAGTTTTAAGTTGTCAAACTATTTAGTTTTCAACTTCAATTGAAGATTTTTTGAATTCTCAACTATTTTGTTTTTCAAGTTTTCAACTAAACATTAAAAGTTCTTTTTGAACTAGATTCTTGAGCTTCACTCACCTTTCAATTAAGAACTTCCAAGTACAGTTAGCAAAAAAACTATTTTTTATAGTTGAAAACAATTTTTTGTATCATTGTAGTTAGCAAAAATGATTCCTAATAAAAAAAAAAATTAAATTATAAAATACATTTGTATCGAACCCATTTTTAATGCAGGGTTTATAATTTAGGATTTATTTTAAAATTTAGAATTTAATGTTTTGAAACTTTAATATAAAAAAGAGAAGCTATTAAAAATATCATCTTATAGTTGATTTTTTTTTTAATATTTACACAAATACAACGAACAAATATAGTTCCAATTCATAAAATCTCAAACTAATTTTTTAAAACAAAACTAGTTAGATATTTTTAAATATCAAATATCAAATTAATGTTTAAAACAAACGAAAAATGGTACTATTGAGACTATAATGTCTCAAGAAGAGGTGTGTAAACGAACAAACGTTCTCTCCTAATTGAAAAAATAACATTATTTTTTATCATTCAATGATAAAAATCCTGATGTTTTTCACATGGTTTGAGAAAAATTATGCTGAAATGTTTAATAACTCATTAATTTGCTATTTATTTATGTAAATATGCTAATAATACATTAAAAACTTCATGAGGAATGGACAAAGTCCCTGCCAAGAAAATATTAAAGGTGATCCATCGATGAATAATTTTTTAATATTTTTAATTTTAAGTCTTATATTTTATTTAACGGATGAGTCATTTTATTAAACGAATTACAAGTGGGTCTAACTAATTTTGTAATGCATAATTATTTGTAAAATATTTGTTATACTTGTTAGTTTTACCGTAAAAACACATTGAAAAGTAAAAAGTTGAATAATTTTTTAGTTTTTATAAACTTACAAAATATATCAAATATATAATACTTTAACAGAATTGTTAGCTTATATAAGTTTATCACACATGCTTTAATGGATACCATGCATTGATGTTAGAAAACCTAGTATATTTTAGAGGGGTCGAATTACACTTGACATTTACATGTTTGTGTAATAGTTAAATGCAATCAAAAATAATAAAAATAAATAAAAGAATTAGAAGTTTATATAAATTTAGATTGCACAAAATCCTATACATAACATTATGCAGCAACTATGAAGATTTAACATGTCAACCAAATATGAAATAATTTAAAATAAATTGTCCAAAAATTTAATATTACCGTTATAATAGGAAAAATACATTTTCATCTTATGGTATATTGTTATCGCGTATATATTACATTCATTAGTGATCAACTTCGATATTTTGGTGCATCTCTACACACCTCGACGTAACACATAGATAAGTACGAGAAGACAAATAAGTCAATTTTTTATTAGTTTATAATAAGCCTCCAACATATTTATATAAAATGGTGTATGTTTTTGGTTACCCTAATAGTTTTTTATGGTATTAAGTTATAAATTAATAACTGTTAGATATAAATAACGTATTTTTCACTAACTCTTAAATTTAGCTCACTATGGTGCAATATATCTAATTTTATTGATAAATTTCCAGCTTTTGTAGAATTTGTATACCTAAGTTTAAACCAAATAAAAGCATACTAGAACGACGACATAGAAGATGTAACTTTTAAAGAATTTTGTTGTAATTTTCCTCATTCGAGTCTAGTATTTTCACTATATTAGAAAAATAAACAACATATACATAAATACATATAAGTAAATATTATACAAGATTAGCAAAACAATTGTCAACAATACGCAACACACATCATATTACTTATATAAGTCATGAATAATATATTAACAATATAAAACTAAAATCATAAGGTATGAAATTTGATATGGATAAAAATTGTTCGGTCCATAATATCCAGTCCACAAACGCCTAAAGCCCATTCATCTAACAAATAAAGTAATCAAGACTAACTCAAATATATCAATAAATAGATATTAACTTATAATATACGATTAGTCAAAAATACTAATTCAAATTGGTTAAATATGTAATCTATTATATTAAGATATTATATTCATTCATTGTATGAGGTATTTTATAACCATATATATATATATGCTAATGAATATGACAATCAGCTTTTTACTACTATTTATATTTTGTATTTATCATTTGTAGGTAATTATAGATTTTAGATCCACATACGACTTTCTTAAGCAGATTTAACCTCACCAAACTGGTACCGTATATGAAAATGACTAGTACTCGGTAGATTTTATTCCAAAACTCTAAGAGTAAGAATAATAATTGAGATAGATAGTGAATTCATACCAAAAATATACTCCATCCATTGAAGGGGAGGTTGCCAACAATCAAAATCCAAATATAGTTTTTTCGGCCATTTTGGCTACCAAAATTTTAGTAGTTTGCAAGAGAACTATGAGAAAAATAAGTTAATAATTTTAAGACGGAAATGTTATTCACTCATAATCTAAAAGAAACATTTAAGATCCAACACCCTGAAGAAGATGCTAAAGGAGAAGAAGAATAAGAGACGATGCAATTAGTCAAGTTTTAAGAGTGTGCGCTCTATAACGTTACAAGCAGACACAACATCTTATTTAGATAAAAAAACTGATTTTCTTAAAGAGAATTCGGATCAAGGATCATCCTACATGAACTACAAGCGCTGACGATGTCACCAGAGTAGGAGAATGAGGAGCAAGGCTCCAATATTTAAAAATCAAAATGAATAGAAAAAAATAGAGTATGGCAGAGAGTGTCAACCAACCTACAACAAAAACTTATGAGACACAACAATCCCGACACTGAACATTTTACTGTGGATGAATGAGCAAAAAGTTCTACCACCCCGGATAGGGATCCACATGGGCTACCAAGAAGACCTAATGAGTCAGTTGGGAATCTTGGCTAACGATGAACATACCCCAATGACCCAGTCAAGGATCTAACCAAACTAGCAATAGTATTAAACACCTCATTAGTTATATACATCTTAGTATAATTTTACTCCAATACTGTTAGTCTACCCAACCATGCATCCATGATAGCCTCAGGCCTCAACCATAGTTGATGAAAGCAATCTATATATGTCACTTCAACCTACAATGTCATAGAACTCTTTAAGTACACATCTATTAATGTACTTGAACCCTTACTACGTTATTTTAACCCATCTTCAATACCCTCATAGTTATCAATCGTCATTCTTAAACAAGAACAATGCCAGACCTTCGACTAAAAAATGACAAGGATTGTGGCACTAAAAAATTATCCATTCATTGGGCACACAAATGTAAACAAAGCAAGAACGTTTATTGTCAATGATAATGATTTGATGGAAGCATAATCCCTATTAGCACCAGACATCATATATATTAACCACCAAATTGACAAGTTCAACAGTAAAAGAGACCATAATCATCATATCGAACAGTTTAAAAGTGAGATGCTGAAGTAAAAAGAAAATAACAAGATAAAGTTCAAGGAATTATTCATAACATTAAAGGGAAATACCTTGTCTCAGATAATATTGTAAGCATTATTTTGATAAGAGAGAAAATAACAAAGTTGAAACCAATTTATTATTCGAGCAAATTTTTGTTAAGTATTGAAATCAGGTACTTGTAGCTTGAAAACTTGCTTTAGCATTGGTGATAAAGGTATTAAACATAATATTATACGTTTTTACTTACGTGATGATAGTATGGATGTCCTTCCATTGAGAAGTGTATTGCATAAGCCAGATATGACCAGGTGGTCAGTTGAAGTTAAGGATTACGACATTGAGTATGAGAAAACAATTTCCATTAAAGCTCAGACCCTAACAAACTTCCTAACAATTTTTATATCCTAAAAATATATCTCTACAAATGAGCAATCAGATTAAACTTGAAAAAGAAAAAGGATCGTGAAAATAATACCAAGACACAACCAATTGATCTCTTAAATATGAGATATATTAACTCAAGCTATAAAATTTATCTTTCCAACCTTTAATAATGAAATATAATATAAAATTAATATTTTAGGTTTTTATTAGAAAATATTTATGGAACTAAGATATTACAACTCATCACAAACTCCTAGATGGTGGTCAATCAAGCTTTAGGTCAAACCAAAGCCAATAAAAAAATAACATATAGTACTCAAACGAGCTTTGTCGCAAGATGGATTTACTGGACCAATCATATTTTGAGCGAGTGCCAAGAGCAAAAACATGATGTTGTTGATGCTTTGGCATCTTCATCTTGTATAGAAATACCAAAGGTCATTATTCAAGAGAAACCATCCATCAACTTACCTAACAATCTCTTATCTACGGTGTGGGCCTCATGAGTTATGTTAGTTAATGAGTTATGCTAGTTAAAAGAGAAGAAAACAAAGACTAAAGAACCCATGTCAAAATATACTTGATCAAGGGGAGGCAAACTAAGGTCAAGGTCGAGCCAAGATGAATTAATATAAAGCCACCGACGTCTGTGTAAATATTTGATAAACTATGCAAACAAGGGTTATCTAAATCTTTGCTTCAGTGTCTCGACCCTAATGAAACAATTTTTTTTATGTTTAAAATAGTTTCATGATATATAAGGCTATTGCATCAAATAATTTTTCTTCATTATTATTATTGACCTACAGTAATAGAGGCTGCAAAAAAAAGGTCAAACATTATGGACTTCTCAACTCTTCTCCAATTTAATATAAGTGTCGATCGTAGTAATATAAAAAAATAGTATAGGTAAATTATTTTGATCTATGGGGCCTTGATAGTGTATGGGCCCTTCTAAAAGCTTCATACAAAAAACATTTCTTGATAATAGCGATATACTACTTCTCAAAATGGATGGAGGCACAACCATCGATGCAAATCACAACCAAAGAGGTCATAAGCTTTTCTAAGTCTAATATATGATGCAGATATGTAATACAAAGAGTAATTAGAATGAACAACATGACTCAATTCCAAAATGAAAGAGTCACATAGTTTTGCGGAACAAAATATATCAAACAAATCTTCTCATCTTATATTCATCCAAATGTAAACGATCAAGTGAAGGTTACCAACCGAACCATTTCATATGGAATCAAGAAGATGTTAGAATGAGTTGTATAAAATTGGTCAAACTTTTATAAGAAGCTCCATGGTCATGTAAAATCACTCTAAAAACAACAAACATATGAAATACCCTACACATTATTTGGAGGTAATTATCCTAGCCAAAACGGTTATGCCTTTCTAAAAAATCTCAATATGTTACAAAAATAAGAAATTAAGAACCAAAAGAGTCGGACTTGATGTGATAATGGAAAAATAGGTAAAACCTTACCTCCAATGAAAGTAAACATAAATAATAGCCAACCTTTAACGAATGTATTATAAATATAGAAAAGGTATTTCTAAAGGGAGATAATGAAAGTATCGTTACGGTTACAAGGATGATGCAAGTAAAACAAATATCCAAAAAGATAAACCACTAAATAATTTTAGAGACATACAGGATTTTTCAATTTAAATTGATCAACAGAACCTTAAACGGTTTTTTCAGTGATTAAACTGATCTACATATCATATTTCCCGACCCCATAGGAGGATTTTTCAATTTAAATTGATCAACAGAACCTTAAACGGTTTTTCAGTGTTCAAAATTGATCTACATATCATATTTCCGACCCTATACGAGGATTTTTCAATTTAAATTGATCAACAGAAGCTTAAACGGTTTTTCAGTGTTCAAAACTGATCTACATATCATATTTCCCGAACCTATGGGAGGATTTTTCAATTTAAATTGATCGACAGAACCTTAAAGGGTTTTTCAGTATTCCAAACTGATCTACATCTTACGTCACCGACCCTATGAGAAATTTTCAATTGACACAGAAACATAACAGCAAAATAGCGGATATTAATTTTCAAAGCAACAGTTACAAGCGTAGTTAAACAAAAAGGGTTCTACCGACTCAGCAGTTACAAAACTTAAAATAAAAAACATACGAGGTAAAACATCCTCTCCATTAGACTCAGTTCCGGTGTCGTCCGTCTCATCATCCTCACAAACCACGCCCTTGGGGCGGTCGGCCTCAGGAACATCCAGCCACATTGACCCAAGGGGCAGGTCGGGGAAGCGGTGATAAAAGGTCAACACATACACAGCTTTGGCCTCGGCCGTTTCCTTCTCCATCCATCTCTGTCATTGGTCGGTGAAAAGGGCATTAACAGCCATCAGGTCAGAGATTTCCTGACCCAGTTTTCCGGCACTATCATCCCGGTCTTTTCTAACAAGTGCCAAGGTATTTTCGGTCGTCTCCAGCTTCTCCTCCAACAGCCTCTGAGCTTCTTTCCCCCTTCCTCACTTTCTCTTCGAGAGCGGAAACCTTCCCCTCCACGTCCCCTAGCTTCTGGCTTAGCTCCGCTGCCCGTCGTTCCTTCATCGCCAAGGGCACAATCATATTGTACAGAGACAGGGACAGCCCGTTTGTGATCCGCAGAGGGAATGTGTGCGGACTCCCCAGCACGGACAATACCGGCAGCTTGGTATCGCTCGAGGACGCCACGGCGTCTTTCGAAGCTTTTACGCCCCCCCCCCCCCCGAATTGCTCAAAAATCTCTAGGACAGTGGCGTAATCAGCAGCCACAGATACAGCGGCAGCTCGGCTTTCCTTCCTCGCACGCTTCGACTTCTTGTCTTGAGCGTCGTTTGCTTCATCCTTTCCTTTCCGCTTCTTGACCAGCTCCTCGGACTGATGGGTTTCGCCATCCACCTCGGCGGTTTCCCCTTGTTGTCCCTCAGAAGCGCCTCCTTCAGCCTCGGCATCAGCATGCTCAGCTTCTTTATCCGACTTAGGACGCTTGCTGGGAGATTTGTTGCGTTTCGGAAGAAACAAGTGTGCGTCGGGCACGTTTGTCTTCGCCACCAAGTCCACCAAGCTTGGTGGTTGGCACAACTCCTCAATTGTTAGTGCCTCCGACGAGCACCGCCAGAGGTTGCTCATGATCAAGTTCGTATCCTTGAAAGCGTGATGGAACGCCTGATCCCAATGCTTCCTTGCATAGTCCTTTAAAATCTGGAAGGTCACTTTGCCAGGTTTGAAGTGGTCTTTCTTCAACCCCTGGATAAATTCCTTCGACACTGCACAAAGGGTCGGTCCATTAGATCATAAAAAAAACCATGTGTACCATTAAGAACCCAAGTCCGCAGCAATCGCCTCGGATTTTCCTTGCTATATGGGCGGCCGTTTTCCCAGCAGCCAGTGAGAAAAACGAACTGATGCTTCCAACCTTTATCGCCCTCGAGAAAGTCGTTCACAATCTTCCAGGTCTTGGCCAAGGAAGAATAGAAGAACGGAGACTTGAGGGATTTCGAGAGCCCTGACATGGCTATGTACTCGGCCATTGACATGACCCGTCCCAATAAGCGTGAATCCATGATGCACGACATCAGCGTATACCACACGTTGGGCGTTAGCTGTGAGGGAGAAATGTTGAAGGTCTAAAAATATAGATCTATCTCGGGGTCCAGAGGAAACCTGAGACCCCAGTTGAAGATTTCGGTGAAGATCGCGATTTCCCGTGACTGAACATGCACCGGGGTCTCCCAGGACACCGAAATCGAACATTAATGCACTCTGGGATACCCCACCGCATCAGAAGCTCTTCCTGCTTTACAGCAAAAAAATAGAGATACTTGCCCTCGAAAAGGGAAATGACATCGTCCCGGGGCAACCAGCGATGATAGTTAGTAGTAATGACTGCCTCAATCTCCGCGAGAAGAGGCTCTTCGAGAGGAGCAACTTTGCTGCCAACAATGGCAATACCTTCGCCAGTAGCCAAAGCATCCGTTTCTGGCTCTTCGGTATTATCTACCAGGACTGCATCTGACCTAGGGGGCTAACCACAGAAGGGTCGGACGATTGAGTAGGAGGATCTGTGACACCATAACTACTTCCGGTCCGGGCGAGTTGCGCTTGTCGGTTAAGGCCTAGGAAAGTACGCGCAGTATTGGTGCCGGTCCGGTACCCCTTAATGTCGCGAGTAAGTTGGACCATTTCAGGGGAGTTTTCCTTCTCGGGCGAAGTAGAGGTTTGAGAATCACCCATGGAAATGAATTTATCTTTGCCTCGACGTCGGGGAGGAAAAGGAGTCGGAGTGGTATAAGAATTCACTGACGAAGGCGTCGGGCGATTGATTTGAGTAACAGGGGAAGATGGCGAACTGCTACTTAAAGGGATAACGATGTTATCAGGGGTACTCGCGTCGGATGGGACCGGTATAACTAAGGACTCAGCAGGGACCGGGTCGGGTAGTATAGGATCGTGAGGAAGCGGAACGGGTGTAAAAGGCTTTTAATTAGAACTCCAAATCAGTCCCGCGGCTTGATACTCTTCGGCGCGGTCATCAATACTAGCCCAATCTTCAAATCCGAATATGGGTTCCTTTTTCTTGGTTTTTGGCTTTCGCTTCGGGTTCCTATTGCTCATAAAACGAGCTCTCTCTCTAGAAAGGTTTAGACAACACTTTCTCTCTCTAGAACTCTTCTAAGAGCAACTCGAGTTTATGGGGTATTTATAGACACCCCCACTTAACCGTTTCACGTACGGGGGAGTCCAAACGACAGAAAGCCGCGGGAAGGCGAAAGGGCCTCTTGGAAAACTGTGCAGACGAGCACGCTTCGAGTACTCGGGTGACACGTGTGGCCATTAGTCAGACTAGCACAGTAGGCATGTACTAGCTAGCTCAGGCAGAGGCGTTAGATTGGCCGCATCTACCCGACTTATTTTTCAAAGCCTGATTGCCGGTTTAAGCCCATGTAGAAGCTACTAAGAAAGATCGAAAGCAGACCCAAACTGACTCATAACAGCATCGGGACAATATGGAGGGTCGGTCATCGTTTGAAGAAAAAAAAAGGTTTGCCGAGGTAATCCGATCAATTGATACCAGAGTCTAAGGGACAGAGACGCTCCGAGCGGATTCTTTTACAGTCTTCATTCCCGATGCTCTTGAAGACTGGGCGGCTACTGATAAGGGAGCAATTCGCCAGTATTAATAAAAAGGAGTCAATTGTAAATAGAAGGAGATTAATATGCCTGTTATAGTATTTATTGTTTATTAGAGGGTGATTTGTAAACAAAGTGTTTTATAAAAGACCATAGGAGAAATAAAACAAGACCAACAAGGACATAAGTGGGTCCACACTTCCCCACTATAAAAGGAGACCCATTATTCTTGGTAGGTGGGACAATTGAATATAATATTCTCTTTCTACTTTCTCTCTCTAGAATATTGAGCCTTAGTCACATCAGGTCCAAGATCCAATATCACCCCCTTTTTGCCATTTATTCTCTCATCATTGATATCGATGAAAGTAAAGCCACCTGAGTTTTAAGGACACCTAAGACCTAATAAATTTCTCTTTTGGTTATCCAAGATCGATTATTTTTTTGAATAAGATGATATGCGCAGCTCTTGATGGGTCATATTTGTGTAATGGAAGTTGGTGCGGAAATTATGGTGATTTTATACCAATGTTGAAAAAGAGATACAAATAAGAGAGAAAAATCAATCGTTTCATGGAGAAACATAAAGAGAAAACTTTAAGAAAAATATGTTCTGTTGTCTTATAAAAAAAACAGGTTGATCAATGGAACATGTTTTGTCAATGAAACATGATTATTGCTAGTTATATTTCTAAATTTTAGGTTTTAATGGTGAAATACGATGTAACCAAATATGTGTCGATTACTATCTCTCGTTTTAGAACAAGACTTTGTCAAAACATTCAAAATGAGCTAATAAATCACGGTGTTGACATATTAGAGCGAGTTTTTCAAGTGGTATAAAAAGTAAAACACTACTTACCTATCATATAAGAGTACGTTACAGATTTAATGACATCAAATCTTGTGCAATTTATAATAAATATCAGTTCTTGCTCAAATTGTCTCGATATTTCTTATGCATCTAAGAACAAAGAAGAAATGAAACCCGCATATACTATACAAAAAAGTAATATAATTGTGTTATAGATACCAAGATTTTTTCCATTTTACTATTCAAATACATACAAAATAAATAAATAATTTGAGAAATGTTCACCACTACTATTAACAAAGTAAAATATAGTTTTGAAAATATAATTTATAAACCAAATCCAAACACGATCGATAAAGAATTGGATGGTGAATGAGAAATGTTACAATCTAACAACATTGAAGATTAGAATACCGACGAAAATGTTAAAGAGAGCGAGAATATTATACACATTCCATGTCGGAGAGAATTTCTTTAGTTAACTAAAAGTAACTTTATTGCACAAAAAATACGTAAGGTTTTAAGAAATCATTATTCTATGTACGAGATTTTGGATCATTTTCCTAAAATAAGTGCACGTTCTATGGAATTCGCTGCATCTAAGGTGGAAAAGTTTTTCTTGTAAAAAATTGTTAGATTGCATGGGTTTCTCATAATATGCGATGAAGATCTGGTATTCACGAGTTAACCTTGAAATATTTTTCAAATATTATGGAACTAAGTTAGGTTTTTTAATACCTATCATCCGAAAACATAAATCTAGAAGTTATTCCTATAAAAGCGGGCTCTACAAATAGTCTACAGTAAAGAATTTATTCAGTTGACTAAAGAAAATGATTATTCTACGCACGATGAAGATATAATATTCACAAGTTACTTCCAGAAGATTCTTTCGCACATGATATGCACTAAACGTAAATTTTTATAACCTCTACCATCCTGAAACAAAAAAATCAAATAAAAGTGTGGGTAAATCAGAATCGAATTAATTTATTGTGGTTTTTAGATATCTTTTACCAATATGTTGTTCAAAAGGACAAAATTGAAACCGAACATTTTTATTAAATGAAAGATTATATCTGATCTATAGAAAAAATAGGTTACAAAAGAAAAAAAAATGAAACTAAAATGTGGTTGAGCCTTCAATTTTCGAGCTATACTTTAGTTTTTTCTCATCAGAGTCGAGATTTTCTAAACAAAGAAAAATGACGGAGAATAGAAAATCCAAAAACCTTACGATTTATTTTGAAAATTTTAAGATTTACAAACTGAATGTGGAGATTTTTATTACTATGCATTTAGGTATTAATAAATAAAGCCCAATCTTTTAAATTTAATATAAGACGTAAAAGTTTATAGTATCTCATGTAACAAAATAAAGTTTTTAATCATCATGTAAAAGGAAAATTACAGTGTAAAAGTCTTGAGTGTGAAGTTCTAAACTAGGCGCAAAACCTTGAGCGCAAAGCTCTAAATTAATTGCGACACTTTGAGCAAAAAATCTAGTTAAATGATTTTATATCACACCCCTTACCCATTAGTTTGCTGTACTAATTTTAGTATTAAATCCCAAAGGTGTAAATATATCTATTTCTTCGTTCTTCTTTACCTTCCGATATATAATTCTCACATAGAATAAAAATAAAAACCTTACACCAATTATGAACCGACATTTTTTTCTAATGGATAATCAATGAACTCGCACAATTCAAGAAAAATAGACAAACAGAACATCCAACCTTTGGTCAACGTTTGACAAAGCTGAGATTATTATTTCTAAATAAAAATAAGGAAAGTATCATTGAGTTGCAGTGATGATGATAAATATCTAAAAAGATGAACCTCCAAAAAAATTGAAGACATAAATGGAAATCATGATGATATCAATGAAGGTAGATTTACCTGACTTTATAAACACATAAGACCCAATGACTGTCTCGATTAGTTATCTAAAATTGATATTTTTAATGACCTGATATGTGCAATACTCATTGGGTAAGATTTGTATGATGGAAGCTAGTGGGGAAATCATGATCATTTTAGAACTATGTTAAATAATGTTTACATGGAGCAAAATAAAGTCCAATTGTTTCATGAAAATAAATGAAGAGAAAACTTCAAGAAATATATGTTTACTTATCTTATCGACAACAAAAAGTTTATCATTGAAACATGCTTTGTCAGGGTAACATGATTGTTGCTGAGTATATTTATCAATTTATAGTATAGTGCGATTTAACTGAATATGCATTGATTACTCTTTTTCGTTTCATAACAAAACATTTTCAGAATATTCAAAAACATCTTATAAGTAATAACTCATGATCTTGACACATTAGAGCGAACTTATCAAGTGGTATGAAGAAATAAAACACTATCTATACATCATCAATGGAGACACTGCAAATGGCATAGTATCCCAACCTTTATCATTTACGACAAAGGTTAGTTATGCTTCAAATAGTACCAATGTCTCATATACTTTTATGAAAAAATAAGAAGGAAACTTGTATATACTAATGCAAATATTGTTTTGGCAAATATTGTTAGAGTGCATGGGTTGGTCATAATATTTGATAAAAAATTAGTATTCACGAGTTATTTTTGGAATATATTTTGCACATGATGGACACTAAGCTGAATTTTTTAATGCCTACCATCCTTAAACAAATATCCGAACGAATGTCCTATAAAATAGGGTTTTACACATAGTCCATATAAGATATTTTATACAGTTAACTAAAGAAAATCATTATTCAATGTATAATGAATATATGGTATTCACGAATTAATTTTGGAAGATGTTTTCACACATGGTGTGCACTAACTTGTAATTTTATAGTTCCTACCATTCTAAAAAAATAACCAAACAAAAGTGTGGGTAAATAACAATTGAGCTAACTTATTTTGGTCAATAAATGATATTTTTTTAACAACATATTGTCCGAACATGAGAAAATGGATACTAAAAGTTTTGATTACATGAAAAAATATACACAATCTAGAGAACAAATGGGTTACAATACAAATAAAATAAAATAAATCTACAACGTGGTGTTGATGTTTCCTTTTTCGATCTATACTTTATTTTTATCTTATCATAGTTGAGATCTTATTAACTAAGGAGAATGATGAAGAATAGAAAAAATAAAAGCTTTATCATCTATTTTGAAATTTTTAAAAGTCACAAAATAATTAAAAAGATCTTCATGTCTATGTATTTAGGTCTTAAGAAATCACGCAAACCTAAAGTCTTTGAACTAAATTAATGACCTACTAGTTTTTACTATCCTTTATAAAATAGGTGAAAGATCCAATTTTTAAAAAATAAATAAAATACGTTTTACTCATCATGTGAAATGAAACTTTAAATGTATAAGCTTTGAACATGAATCTTTATATTAGATGTGAAGTCTTGATCATAAATCTCTTGGAATTATTTCAAAACCTACATATCCTATATTTTAATGTGATGCATCAATGACATTTAAGTTTTCATATTGGGCTTTCCTCAAAAGGAAAGATCTTGCATTTTTCTTGTTGTATGAACACAATTAGGCCATCTTTATAGAGATGGCCATAGCTCAATAGATTATTCTTAAAGTTCAAAACATTAAAAATAATTGAGTGATTATTTGTACAATCTCATTTACATTCACTTAAATTTATTACCCTTTCTTATCATATTGAGTCTTAAAAGTTTCACATATGCTCTATAATTGTTGTCTTTTTCTTTTGCAACACATATGATTGATGTGCTCCAACCCTATGAACTAAATATGATTTTAATGAGACTTGTCGATATTCACATATACAATCAACAAATTCTCTTCGTTTGTCTGTACAAATTTTGCCCTATTTTTTCCCATTAGGCCACTCCAATGAAAGTCGTCAATCTCATGATATTTATTACATTATATGATAGATTTATTGTATCAAAACCTACCTCATCCTCTATTTTTCTACAGTAAGTATTGCGACCTTGATTTTTTTTGTCTGTGGGGGACCAATGGTTTTTCATCCATAATAAATAGACTTATTCATTGCTCATGCACTAACGAGAGGTTTTAAAGTTTATCAGTTGATAAAGAATCCAAACATTTTGATTTTCAATAAATCAAACAACATAATCATACTTTAGATTTACAAATTGTATGATATATTTTTTTAATGATTATCACATATTCTATTCTTTCACGATGAATTCTCATCTTGTTGGATGTGGTGAAGTTCTTCCAAATTATCATATATTAATCATTCATCTTCCACGTGAAATATTTCAACCCCTTTGCCAAAATAGTACAATTATGAATGCATACATTACGTTGTGCTTCATTATTTTTGCTTCAACAAATGTCTAAACTCTCTTTTTTTCAGAATCTTTTCGAAGATTATTCTCAAATTGATTGGTAAATGGCTTAGAACTTATAGCTCTCACCTTCAAAATCTTTTGCTTTAATAATTGTTTTTTTGTGCTTTAGTGAGATCCGCTCTCTCTAATACCGCATGAATTTTAATTTCCGCAAGATTCCAATACTTCTTGAATCACAAAAAAATTTCCTAAAAAGGCTTCGATGATCGTTGTGTCCATCTAACCTTGGAATATTATGTTGTACAAAACTATTATCAACTGTTGCGTCTAAAAGATTCATATTTTAATTCAGTTACTTATAATCAGATTTCGTGGTGTGACCTCTAACATAAAAAAATAAAATCGTGCAAAATGAAAAAAAAGATATAATATAATAATTTGATAAAACTGAAATATTATAATATAATATTTTTTATTCATTTTAAAAAATAAATTGTTATATAATAACTTACAAAAACAAATTGGAAAATAAACCAGTAAAATAATTCCACCCATTAAAACATATTAACCAAATTCTATATAAAAAAAATCTTGAACAATTAATACAACAATTAAAACGAAATCTAAGTAACTTACAACTAAATTTTAAATAGTTAATATAATCACACAATTTGTTTGAATTGACCAAGTTCTATATGACAAAATCTTAAATAATTAATACAACATTACAACTGAAATCTTAATAACTTACCATCAAATTTTAAATAGTTAATATAATAATTTTAACGAATTAAATTTAAATTATCTTAAAGGAATAACAAACGGTTAAAATTCGATACATAAAAAATAATGGTTCCTCAAACTAAAATGAAAGGTAAATAATGGAGGAAAGTTTGTGTTTTTGGCTTCGGAACTATAATAACTACATCTAATAGTTAATATATTATATGTTAATTTTTTTGGTAAGAAATACATTTTTTCTAAATGACAATTATATTTTACAAACGACTTTTTTAACATTTTCTTTTATTGCTGTTTTCTGTACGCCTAAAATAATTAGAAAGTTTTTCTATTTGAAACTAATTGTTGATAAAATTATAAATAATAATAAAATACATATACATATTGATACACCAGCCACTGGAAAATTGGTCGCATAATTAAGTGACATTTTCAACTAAAGATATATCAATTAGTGTTTTCTAAAATGCACTTTCAATAATTATTAAAATAGAATTTTATATAACTAAACTGAGCTCTAGTGGCTCCTATAATAAAAATTTAGGACAAAAATACTATTTAGACGACTTTACCGGTTATTGTTTTGGGGCCTTATGCGAAAGGATGCCAAGTTTTATCATTTGATCACTATCTGAGAAAATGTTATTCCCAGAACCAAACTACTGTATATACATAGGAGACCTGTGTTTTAGTATTAACTATACTTAAGAAAGGTGATTATTGGACATGATTCTACAAACTTTTCGCTTAAAGCTGCTTCGTACCATTAGTCACTTGTCTTTTTTCTTCTTCGACTTGTTCAAGCAATGCTTCTACCTCTGCTTCTGATAAACTTTCCAATCTTTTCTGCAATGAATCAAATCACACAATATTAGGACACAATATTAGGACAACGCAGATCTAATTTCGAGGATCGTTGTCCATAATGCACTGATTTTACAGTTTTATACTATTCTTTCCTATGTTCCGAGAAACAATAAAGGGAACATACCTTCTTTGTTGTTATGGTGATCAATCTCCATTTGTAATATAAGTTAAAATCTTTTGGTAGAAAGAAATACAGAAAAAGAAGGCATAGGAACAATACCTGCATAACTTTGTTTTCATAGTCGCGTAACTGTTGAGCGTAGGTCATTTCTTTGTTCGAAACTCTAAAAATGTAGGTCGAAATCCATCCAAGTGTTAGGCCTAAAACAATGATTAACTGAACTGCATTCCCAGCTAGCAGAGGATCAACTCCTGCATACTGCACAATATTATGCGAGTTATAGAACTTGTACGTATGTTACTATGATAAACATCAGAATTAAGCTAAGTTTGACAATAATTTAAGTTTTTCTTCTTGTTGTTGTTAGATAAGAACTGAAGAAAACTCGGTAATTATAACCAAATTTTCCTTTCTAGTTCCAGAGAGAATTGGAGAGAACATGCTAAAACAACAAAGTCGTGCAATTTTTAAAAGCATCTGCAATAGTTGTTTTATTTTATTTTCTGCCAAGAATAAAAGATTGTATATGGTTTTCTTCCCGAGAGATTTACAAAATCGAACAAAAATAAGGGAACCATATACCTCTAATCCGCTTTTTAAGCCAATGCCAAGAAGTGTAACCCCAACACCAATCAATATAACATCCTTTCTCGTGTTTCCAAATGATGCCTGCTTCAAGAGCAATACCAAAGATTCAATTTCCAGAGATTTTAAGATTCTAGGTTTTTCAAGATTCTGCATGTATGCGGATTTCAGAGTAACTTTTTCTCTCAATCATAATTTTTCACCATAACAAACAAGACATGCAATGAAATGCTACCAGTCACCTAACGAGCTAAGAGTTAAATTGTCACAACGGACACAGGATAACACAGAATCTAGCCAATATATAACTAGAATTCCATCACGATGGAGAGTGAGTTTCGGAATCAACGGCAAGCAATGGGAAAAGCTCTAATTTAATGAAATAAAAGACATTTTGGATTCCAGTAGATAAAGAAAGTTAAGATCCAGATAATACTAGCTAGAGGGATAAACGGACATGCATAGTACAAGCTATGAGGTTATCTCAAGACATGCCTTTTGCTTATTGGAATCCCCGTCTTCGCTGTCACTGGAGTTTGGGGAACTGCTACATCTGGGACTAGTCAAGTTCATTTTCTTTGGCCTAGTTATGCTGACTCTTCCTGAAAAATCAAACATAAAATTGAAACACAGCCAAAATCAAAATCGAAGAAAGCCAGACTGTCTGTAGTCTATATCGATTATTAATACCTGATTGCATACAAAAATGATGCAATCTCTACTGAAATACCATATAGAAATTATGTATTATTCATACACGTTAACAGAATCTTAAGTCGTAACTAATGGCTTTGAATACTTGTCGATTCCACGACTATGATGCGGTCGGGAGATTAACTTATCGACCAATAATAGTCGTGGGACAGACAAGCACTCAAAGCCACCTCTGGTTTATCAAAATGTAACACAAGTAGTCCCCTAGTTATAAAAACCATAGATGCCCAGCATGAGTTACTAAAATCACCTGCTGCTGGTGTCCCTGGACTTAGACCTAGCAATGTTAAGTTTGATATTCAAGGACTAGTTCATATGGCACCAACAACTTGAACAAAAAAATTAGTAGGCTGCAGAAAGATACAACTTTAAGCACCAGTGACTCTTAAAATTTGAACTAAGAATTCCAATTTCAGATGCATAAGAATAAGCCTGGTTCTCTAGACATCTACGAGAAAGTAAAATGCAGACACACTGAAAACAATATAGTATGAACCAATGAACACCATACATAATCACCAAACATAGTTTGAAGAACCTTAATCGAGTATAGAAATTTAATATAAATAAGTCCACAAAAATCAAATCAAAATTAACAAAAGACAAAAGAAAAGTAACCTTTGATGAAACCGTAAAGAGGTCTTGCACCACCAAGTTGTAAGAATGGAGGAGGAGTAATACCCAGTAAAGATCTTTCTCCACCTTTTAGTAAAACGGGCCAGTTTGGATTTCCATGTGGAACAGAAAGCATCCTTGATAGTTTTTAATCAGTAGCACCCAGATAAGGAAATCGATGAAGCTAAGCTAGTGCTTCTCTGAATTATCTGCTCTGTTTCAGAAGCAACCCAGCGAGTGGCTGAAGTTTGTTTGAGACGGGTAACCCGTCTAGACCCGGATTCGAATTCGATATCGACTTCATTGTTTGTTTCAATTCAAAGGGGGGAAATACTAAATTCATCCTGTTTTTTTTTTCTTTAACAATCGTGCCGCAGTACATGTAAAGAACTTTGAATTAATATACTTTTTTATTTTTTTATTTTTTTATTTTTTTAAGCAAAAGAAATACTGCATTATTAAATCAGAAGTTTTACAAAGAATAAGAGGCAAATTGAAAAAACAATACAACAATGGGGCTTCAGAACAAAAGGCCCTATTACAAGACCCAGATCGCCAAATACCCGACTTAAAAAAATCCTAATTGAGACAAAACTATCTTCAACCTCGCTCTTAATTCAGAATGCCCCAAATCACCAAGTCGAAAAACCCTAAATCGAATCAGACCACCAACTTCAACCTCACGAACCCACAGCAACCACCCAATCTCCCTCAATCAACCAATCCCGAGCCAAAATTAAACCAAAAAGCTCTCATCTGCAGCAACCAGGTCGACGATAACTCCGTTGAACGCTTCTTTCCCCAAGGGGAGGGAAGACGAACCGGGGTGAGGTGCACCAGGCTTCAGAACTCCGGTCGACGCTCACCCTTACAAGGGTGCAGTGCACCATCAGAGAGCAGACCCAGAAACTCAACCACCACCCTTTCAAACTCCCATGCAATCTTCCAACTGAAGATTTCAGGTTGACGCTAACTTCGTTCGAACGCTTCTCTTCTCCAGGGAAGAGAAGACGGACCGGGGTGAGGTGCACCAGGGCTTCAGATCCCAAAATCTGCACTTCATGGTCGACGCTCACTTTTAACAGATTGCAGTGCACCAGAGTTCAGACACACCCCCACTTCAGCCATTCCAAAACCCTAATCAACATCAATATAAACCAAGCCCAAGCTTTATAATGTAGAAATTGCTAGAAGCTGAGGGGAGCATTCCATCCCTAAAAAAAAAAAGCTTTGACGGTCAGTAATGGCTCTCTTCGCTATCCAGTCCGCAGCTTGATTCTGAGCTCTGGATATGTGACAGAGAGTCATTCCAGGCCTGATAAATCTTCTGCAAAGGATACCCAGAGGTTCCAGAGAATGGGTATACATACCATTAGCAAGCATGTTGATTAGAGCCAGACAGTCTGACTCTAAATCAACATTCTCCCAACCATTGTGCTTGCAAATGAGGAGCCCTTCGACAACAGCCTTGCATTCGGCCTGAAAAGGGGTAAGCTTCCCAAAAACAAAACCTTTTCCAGTAATAATATCTCCTTTATCATTTCTAACTATCAGTCCTCCACTTGATTCTCCAGAAAAGTGGCACGCACCATCAGTATTGACCTTCAACCTGCCTGAGGGAGGAGCCAGCCATTTCAGGTACACAACGCCTTTCTTCCTTTTATTAATAGACTGACAACCCATCGCAGCACCTGCGTTATAAGCATAAGACCAATGCTTAGACCTTAACTTGTCCCCAGAATCGATAGCCTGAATGACCCTACAAATTCTATTAACAGCTCCCTGAAAATCATCATGGGTGTTGTTAAACTTAGAACTATTTCTGTTGAACCAAATGGTCCAGCAGATAACTTGGGGGACTAAATGAGTTAAATGAAATTTACACTTAGAAAAACTGAACCAATTCAAGAGCAAATGATTTAAGGTCATATATCTGTAAATAAGGACCTTGAACAGCCACCCGAAATAATTCCAAATGGCCCAAGCATAGTTGCAGTTGATGAAGAGATGATTTTTCTCTTCACAACTGCAACAAAATTGACACTTAGAAACAATGACCAAATGTCTTTTAGAAAGGATATTGTCAATAGGGACATAACTTTTAATGATTTTCCAACATAAAAATGAATTTTTTTTTGGAATAAAATGACTCCAAATCTTTTTAAGAAAACTAGTTTTATTGAACTTACATCTGATAACATTCCAAGTATCAGAAGTGTTAAAATCCTTGTTTTTAGATAACTTCCAAAAAATCTGATCCTCCTGATCAGATTTGATCTTTAAAGTATTAATGTGGTTGACTTGAACTTGATTTAAAAAACCAAAAGATTTTCAATGTCCCAACAGTTCCCTTTCCAAAAAGTCATTACAGTAGCTGGTAAAAACCAATTATTACCCCGACTAGACTGAAAAGGGGGCATATCATGCCAACTATCAAGACAAAAGTCCACATTCCCCTTACCAAGAGTCCAACCAACATACTGCTCAGCCATATTCTTAACAACATAAAGCCTCTTCCAAACAATAGAATCAGAGACCTTTAAACTAGCTTTTATAGGGTGAGTATGAGGACTGTAAGTTTTATGCATTAAGTTAGACCAAATTGAGTTATTTTTACGAAAAAGAAACCAAAGTTTATAGCTGAATACAAGCTGAATATCATACAGTCTTTTGATATTCAGACCACCCTCATCATAGGGCTTGCATTACACATTCCAGGAGGTCCAATGTATAGATTTCTCATTATACTTGGACCTCCAAAGAAAGCGATTAAAACAGAGGTCAAGCTTGTTAAGAATAGAACTAGGGATAGCACTATTCTGCATCCAAAAGTAAATAATAGGATGAAGCACATTAGATATTAGAGACAATCTGCCTTCAAAAGACAAATTTTTAATATCCCATTCCTGAATTTTATTGTGAATTTTCTCAATAAGGGGAAAGTAATTCTTCCCTTTATTATTTGCAGAAATGGTGATCCCCAAGTAGACAAAAGGAGCCGATTCAATATTGAAGCCAGTAGCAAGTTTTATTCTAGTTGCACCATCCTGGGAGAATTAGAAGAGGTAATAACTTTCGTCTTTTGCTTATTAATAGCTTGGCCACTAATCTGTTGATATTTGTCAAGCAGGTCACTGAGCTTGTTGATGGTGGAGGGCAAACTATTGGTGAAGATAATGATATCGTCTGCAAAAGCTAAACTAGGTAACAGATAGTTAGCCTTATTATAATATCTCATATTATCATTAGCATTGAAAAGCATTTGAATCCCTCTGATTAAAACATCTTGAGCAATAATAAAGAGACTATGAGACAGGGGATCTCCCTGTCTCAACCCTTTGCATTGAGGAAAATACCCAACACTCAGACCATTGATTAGAACAGACACCATAACATTAGAAATTGAAGTATTCACAAAGCCAACAACCTCCTTAGAAAACCCAAAACAACATAAAACCCTTAAGACAAAGGCATGAGACATTTTGTCAAATGCCTTTGTCATATCCAATTGCATAATGATATTACCCTTGACATGCCTTTTATTAATATTATGAAGCATCTCCTTAACAATTAGAATATTCTCATGTATAAGCCTATCCTTCACAAACGCACCCTGATTCCTAGAAACAATTTTAGGAAGTAAAGCAGCCAGCCTATGATTTAAGAGACTAGAAATAACCCTATTGAAAATAGTACACAGACTTATAGGTTTGTAGTTGTCCCAGTTAATAGGATTAGCTCCTTTAGGAATTAAACAAATTCCAGTGGCAAAGACCCCTTTAGGAACACTACAACCCCTAAGATAGGCATTCAAAGAGTTGCACATATCAACCTTAATAATATCCCAACAAGCTTTAAGGAAAAAAGTATTAAAACCATCAGTGCCAGCAGCACTGTCTTTCTTCATAGTGTTGATAGTAGACCAAACTTCATCAGTACTAGTAGGACTAAGCATTGAGAGATTGTCAGAATCTGTTATGATCTTAGGAACATTAGAAAGTATTCCATCATGCATATCCATATCAGAAGTGTTATCATGAGCATTAATAGAAAGAATAGTTTTAAAGTGGGATTCAACAGACTTAGCTATTTCATTTTGACTACATAGCCAGGATCCATTCTCCTTGATACCACTTATAAAATTATTTTTACGCTGCTTAGAAACATATCTGTGATAGACCTTGGTATTGCCATCAGACTCATTTAACCAAGTGTTGAAACACTTTTGTCTCCAGTAGGATTCCTCATCCTTTAGAGCCTGAATAAGAGTACTATTAGATAAGTCAAGGCTAGCTTTAGAACTAGAGTTGTTTTCTCTAAGATGATTAGCCTCCATAAGCTTTACATCCTCAGTAGCCTTCTTCACCTTATTGAAGATATTTCCAAAATGATTAGCATTCCAATCTCTAAGAACCTTCTTTAGTCTTTTTAATTTATACCAAAAGACATTATTAAGACTGCCCTGACAAGGAATATCTCAATTCTTCTTGACAAGACTTAGAAAATTTGAGTCATTAGTCCAAGCATTTAAGAATTTAAAATTACATTTGTTGTGTTCTGACCATGTGAAACACCTGAATACTGCTCACAGTAGAGGCCTTACAATTGTTGATAAGAGTTCTGTCAAGCCTTTTCCAGCAACGATTATTTCTCCAAGTAAATCTAGAACCCACAAACCCTGTTTCTTCAAGATTACAAGCTCTAATAGCTTCATTAAAATCTTCAGAACTTCCAATATCAAAACTAGAATATCCCATCTGATCATCAGAACTAGTGATAGAATTAAAATCACCCGCAAGAAGCCAATGATAACTATCATCAACAATAGAAAGTAAATTTTCCCAAAGCATCTTACGAAGAGAACACTGGTTCTTAGCATACACAGAAGTAAAGTTAAAAAATAAGATACTGGTGGTAATATCCATATGCAAAAACTGATCATTATCAACCTTAACCGTAAGATTAACATCATAAGCCCAGAATACCCAGACTTTATTTAAACAATTAGAAATGAAATTGACCAGCCCAATTCTCTTAGAGATCTTCCCCATTTTGTCCATATTAGCCATAGGCTCCTGAATAGTCATCACTTTAATTTTTTCACTTTGAACCATAGAAGTAAGCCTAGATAAGGTAGAAGAGTTATTAATGTCACGAGCATTCCAGCTACATATCTTTATCATTATCAGAGAAAGATTTCAATCTTTTTCTCTCCTTCTTCTTTAGAGAGTTAACAGACAACTTCTTACTATTCTTTTTCTTATTGGCAGATTTAATTTTTTGAGTAATGATCTGATTAAAGTCAAGACGAGGAGAAGTAACACTAGGGGAAGCACATAAAGAACTTATACTTGGAGAAACATCACAGCTACCGATATTTCTCAGTATTGGAAAAACATTACCCGAATTCTGTTTTTTAACACTATTATGAAACACCAAATCCAGTTTATGGAGAGCATCAATGATCTCCTGATCATTCTTGGAGGAACTGCAATCTTCAACCATAATTGGAGCAAATTCAGAAGGATCCTTCACAACATCATGCTTCCCAGACACAGCATCTTTAGGAGTAACTATAGATTTTAACTTCCTCTTGTAAACTTTAGTAACTGCTTGTAACTGAGAACCTATAGGATCTTTTAGATTTTGAGATGTATTCACAATATTAACAAAATTCTTGGAATCTTTTTCTAATAAATCTTTAACTTCATTCAACCGATCTTTATTATCTTTCTTACTTTCAATCTTCTTACAGTCTTTAACAATGTGACTCAAATGATGACAGTGAGAACAATAACCACGAATGTTCTTGTAACTGATCCCAATCCAAACATCATCATTCTCACCAAAACCAACCCACATACTTCTTTTAAGATCCAAAGCAACATTAATCTCTACCTGGGCATTGCAAGCATTATTACATGCCCTATTCTTATCCGGAACCACAATACGATGCACTATACCAAGTGTTGAGGCAAGATCGTGAATGACCAATATGTTGTACATGAACTCTGGAAGCCTTTCAAACCTTACCCATAACAGCACAACAGGGCTTTCAACATTCTTATTGAAATCAGGTCCCCATTTCAGAATCCTCATACTCTTCCCATCAGCCCATACACCTCTTCACCAGAGAAGACTAAGGTCTTCCTTAAGGAAAAATTCAATTAAAACATGGCGAGAGTCGATAGAGATAAAACTAAAGGCACCCCTAAAATTAAAAGATTCCAGAAAATGTTGAAGAGATGATCTCTTGGGAATTCCATCAGCAAACTTCCCAATCAAAGTAGTTCTACTTTGCATTAACAAACGCTCCTTAGTCTCACCCGAGTATTGAATAGAGATGTGACCAACTGAATCTTTAACAAATTCTGAAGATGTTTATTTAATCAATGGTTTCTCTTTGACCATATCTAAATAAGATTTCTTGATTGTCGATACAACACCATTCAAATCATTCTTTAAGGCTGGAAAATCATCTTCTTTGAAGACTCTGTTCTCCATTATGAAAACAGAGCAAGAGATCTTTAAGAAGAAAAGCAATCAACAGAAGGCACCGGAACAGGAAGAAACAATAATCAACAGAGCCAAATGCCAGAGATGGCACCGGAGGCGAAATGAAAAGCTGCCGGAAAACTACAGGTTCTTGGAGAAGACTCTCATTCCAACTTTCCTATCATAACCTTGTTTGGACCGGGCTATTTCTCATGGTTTTTGTTACGATTTATCAAGAAATATATGAAACCATTCAACCAAAAAGAATTCGTATTTAATGGTAGGAATCAATTAATATACTTTTTTATAAAATTAAAATATTAAATAAGATATAATTTTGTTCATTCATATATTAAGAACATATTAACTTTTTACTACTAATATATTAATTTTTCCTTCGTTATAATAATCATATTAAAAAATTATTATTTTTATTATTTGTAATGATGATTTTCAATCAATATTTCATATAACAAAAATTTATATATAAATATTATTATGAAACATAGCAATTATGATTAATTTTCATCGATTCATTTTCTCTATAAAATAGTAATTTTGAATTAATAGTCGTGATTTTGAATCTCTTGAATTTTTCTTCGTCGACAAACAAAAAGTTGATATTTGTTTAAAATTTTTGGTAGTTTGTAACGCGGTTTAATGTTATCTCATGTCATAATCTCGTTTTAAATCTATGTGCAAAGTTATTATTGAGATTTCAAATCTAGTAATCCATTCGGGATCAGTACGATAAAATCCGCACGAAGTCGATGCGGTAGTGTTATCAAGCGGCCAACGAATCGAAATTTAAGTTTAGAACGGTAAAAGCGGTATATATATAACAGCATGAGTGACCCAATATAAAATGATAAAATACGAACCAGATCGATAACATCTATGTCCATGTACAAGTTGATTTCCCCATTGTAATGTAGATTATCGGTAGTTTGAGAAAATGAAAAGTTTCGAACTATTCTTCACCACAACAATAACGTATAAGAAGATGTTATAATACAGTTATATTTGATAGAGTTTCACATGCCATTGATAGACATGTTTTGGAACTCTAGTTTTTTTAATTTTAAATTATTTTAGTTGTGAAACTATGATTTATGTTAAATTGCCAAATTAGGTAATACATGTCATTTCAAAGTTAGTATATTTGAACTGCAAAATTTATATAAGACATGAGTTGCAAAATCCAAGCAACACTTATCGTGTGAAATTATTATATTATACTTGTGAAACATAGGCAAACACAAGCATGTAAGACCTAAGTTGAGATAATTAGTTAATTATGTTTGTTAAATTAATATTTATAATCTATGGGTTCGATTATTTGGATTTGGGCTTGGCTTTTATTCAGATTCGGGCAAAAACCATATATTAACCTATTACGCCCATTAGCTGCATATAAATAGTTTTTTAAGGGCATCCATGAAAATGATAGATAATTACTTTTTATGTGAGACTCTCTCTCTCTCAATATTTAATTAAGCAACTCTTTTATCTCTATACTCGTCATCTAAAAATTAATTGTCTTTAGCCATATTACCAAATAATCCTCCAACCAAAATCCTTCTCACCAATGTAGACCAAGTGTCATACTTATTTCGCCACGTAGTTGGTGAATAAAGATAACTATGTCGCCAATGCAATGGTAAAATATTTTTGTTCATTTCAACCACCTATATTGGTTTTGTTACGACTCATCTGTTATTTTTGTGTCGCGATAACAAGATTTACGTTGTATATTGACTTTAGATACTTAGTCTTATTGATTTCTAACATAGACCGTGAATACAAAAATTTATGCTAATGTTAGTGTAATCTAATAATTTACGTGTTAAACCTTATATATTTTATATGCAAAACTAATGGAATTTACGATGCGAAACAAATGAGAATTAATAAATTTCAAACCCGACTTATTTATTTTGTCCCATCGATGCTGAATAAAACTAACTATGTCGACAATGAAATGATGAATTATTTTAGGCAATACCAACCACAAATTTATTGGTTTGTTAATAACCCATATATATTTTTTGTAATGTGGTAGCAAGATTTACGTGAAATATTGACTTTATATGCTTGTTCTTATCGTTTTCCAACCTTGAAAATCTACCATATTGCTTACAAAATTTAGTATGATATACATGGATGTACTATATTTACCGACAAACGTAATTGGTACCTATCATATAAATATTCCCTTCTTTACTCAAATAGTGGTAATTATACGGGTTTGCGTACTGATGTATAATTACCACTATTTGAGTAAAGAAACTTAACACATAATGAAAATCATGTGTGGTTTTCTAGCTATTCTATATATATATATCATCAACCACTTTTTCTATTTTAGAACCCGTTATACAATCAGATTATACACATGAGATCTCATCCATAGCGAGGTAAGATATATGCCTCATTAGTGTCGCTTCTAGGTCCAAACAGAACTGAATGATTCAATTGAGCCACATTGATAAGTCATACATAAGTTGTAATACATACTTGAGAAATGTTTACAATCATATGTAATAATAATAATAATTTTAAGTGTCAACACATAGTGTTATACACTTGCAAGGTGCGAGGAAACCTTATTATGAAAGACTTAATTTTCAAAATATTTTACTAGGTTGTGTTTCAACCATATGTAGTCATCTGTGATTCTTTTCTTTCTTAATCAAAAGCATGGTATCGTAGAAATATAATTGGGCTGAGGCATGCATATTATCTGTAACAAGTAGTTTATCACTTTAGACGCGTACAAGGTATCCTGACACGTAATGTGAGTCATAAGCTTCTACAAATCAAATGGATGTCAAGGACGACTATGTACGAGTGTAGCGATATAATTTAGGAATCGTGGAACTATTCTATAATACAAGAGGAGCACATGGGCTTTAGTGTGTGAAGGGGTTGTCTGATTCTCTTCAGATTATGGCGGCTGGATAAGCGACATGGATTGGGTGGAAGTTATAAACCCTGAACTCGTAGGCGGTAATTCGTATATTTATAAAAATCGTGAAAATGAAATGACACGATGATGGAGAGATACAAACCAAATGATTTATATGACTCGTCGAGACTTCTATAACAATTATCAGGAAGAATTACGCATAATATATAAAAGTGCTATGTAAATACCTACCAAGCCTTCAATATTCTACTTTATTGGGTCAGTTTCAGTTGACATTAAATGATTATAGTTGTTGGTTATCATGTTCTCCAAATCTATGATAATTGAAGTCTAATGATTCTTGCCACATTTCTATTTATATTTGGTACAACTTGAAATATTTTAATTATGAATCCCTCTCCTTTAAGAATTTGTCAACCATTAGGTTTGTTCCATTTTTTTGGTAAATTAACATATGCAATAGAAGAATATATAAGCAGATTAGTTGTAAAGAAAAGTATAAATTATTATTATTGATAATAATATTTGAACATATATATTATTTTGGGAAGGTTTATGACCTGACAGTATTGTGATAAATATGGATGTATGCATCCATGACTCATATATCTGAACAACTTCCCGAATTGGATGTATATGATTACATAACATAAACTATTACATTCGATAAATATTAACAATTAAAAGTGCGAAACTGTAACAAATATACGTGCAAAACCTAATAGAGTAGTATTTAGATTAAAATAGAAATACACACTCCAAGTGGACCATTAGATTAAAATTTTCACTATATATCACGTTATAATCCAACTCTGCTTCATTTTTTGTATCTCCAACACGTTTGAGAAAGTGATAACACTGTTACTTTTTGCATAAGATCGTAGAACTGGATCATCACTGTTATTCTATTTATTCGTCTTATATAAGTTTTTGTCATCATCGAGGCAAAGTACCCTTTCTTTTTCATTGTTGATTGATAAATCAAATTCCACATATTCTGTTTGGTTTCAAAAGCTACCATTTCTTATTCTGGATATCATTCATCTTGGTATCCTCGTGGACTTGCCATGTTATATTATCGTGATTCATATTTCCTTTGTCCTTTAAATTTTTTAATCTCATATATTGACCATCATTCTTCTTTTTCCTTGTGGGATTGCTACGTCATATGTTGGAGATTTATTTTCCTTTTGTTTTTCAAATGTTGTCATGTCATAAACTGACCATCATAAAATGGCTATCCTTCTTATGGTTGTCCATGTGGGCATGCCATATCACATTTTAGAGATTCATCTTCTTTTCATCCTTCATATATCGTCGGGTTATATACTTGTGACTATCCCGTGTTAGCGTAATCTTCAACTGACCATTCTTCACTTATAAATTCTATTATTTCTGCATCATTAAGCTCTAGATCTCAAATAAAAACCTATATTCATTACATACTTCGTGAAATTTAACTTGATTGAGATCAGAAAAAGTGTTGCGAGACATATTATTATATCGTTGCCTAACATTATATTAAAAATATGGCGTAATGTATTTACCATACATATACCAAAATATAATTTAAACACATGTATTATCTTTGAATATTTCTAAACACATCAAAAAAACTTATTTATGTTCATACAATACCATTTTAATAATCATGGTATAATTTGTCTTGTGTACATTTCCAGCACTCCATCGAGTATCTGTTCCATGAAAAATGAATGTTCATTAAGTAAATATTGTTGTTACATATAACTTGGAACTAACTAAAATTTATTTTGTTAAAAAGTTTTAGTATATTAACCATAAGCATTGGAACACAACAACCGTCTTTTCAGAGACGATCATGCAATACTTTCTCACTAAGATCATTAGATTCTCTTTGTTGCACATACCAATGTACTCATTATTTTTTAGAAGTCTTTAATATAATAAATCATGGATGTAACTATGGAATTACCATACGTGGTTAACAATAACGTTTTGCTGATATATATAAAATTAGGAGTACAATAACATTTTTAACAAATTTTTCTCGTTATATTGACACTCATAACTCAATTGCATCTTATGATATATAATATAGTAATTAAATGTGGCTTAAATATATTTGTGTGCAAGATTTTTTACTTGTAAAATCTATACATCGTGAAGAACCTATATGTTTGTACACTTGAAACCATTGTGCTAAATAAAGGGGTTTATGTTTATTTATAAAACCTAGTAATGTTTGCATGCAAAACCTAGGAATTATTACGTTAATCTTGTTCTTCATTATCTAATGAGACACTCTTCTTCCTTTTATTTCTTATGTTATTTTTCAAAGTATACCGGAAATAGTTTCAAATGAGGTAACATTATTCTTGTTTGTTCGAACTGAGCTTATATATTTTTCTCTGAAAGTTGATTTTTGTTCATCCGGATTTGATGCCTAAATTAAGCATTATATATTTGGATGTGAGTGTAATATATATTTCAGTACAATTGAAATCTCATTTATTGGGATCATAACTTATGATTCTATTGATTTCTATTGATTTTTAGTTCCTTCCAATGCGGCAGTGCAAAAGAGTATCATAATACATACGATCATATGAAACTATGATGAGGAGGAAGAAATATATATTTTGTATTGCATATATGCTTCCTAATTATCCATGTTGTACTCATTATAGTCATTATATGATCAAATTAGGATCTGAAATTTCCAGAACCACTAGCTATTGTTCTTTAACAACATTACTAAAGGAAAATTACTAGAATCATATACACTTGATTTACTTGGTTTACTTTTAAAAATAGGTCTTTTGATCTGCATACTAAAAACCCGCACTAACTAGTTAACAAAGTTTTGCTAACATACAATTGAAATACCACAAACAAAAATAAAACCAAGTTCATGGATTTGCATGACATCTATTTACGAAACATAGCTAGAAATTAATAACTATAACACAATTAAACTACCAACACCAACAAAATATAATCATAAAAAAGAGTTGGGTACTACATGCAATATAATAGTAGTTAAAAAATTAACCATTGTCTTAAAAAAATCAAAATCTTGATGAGTAAAACAATATTTAGGGTTTACATAATAAAGTTTTTAAACTGAATGGAAGAAAAAGAATAAATATTTCAGTAGCAAAAGAGGTAGTGAGAGAGAGAGAGAGAGAGAGAGAGAGAGAGAATAGACCAAAATATGTTGCAATGTGTCTAAATTTTTATGTTATTTTGTTGTGAATAAGGAATTAAAGGGCAATGGGGACAGAATAATCCATTGTGCTCAAGAACCAAACGAATCATTGAAAAAATACATAAGTCGTTTTGTAAACACCAGAAATGGGTTGGCTGATTGCTTCGAGCAAGTAGCAATAGCATCCTTGAGACAGGGTTTAAACCCTGGAAATTTGGCTGATTCAGTGACCAGAAAGAAAGCCATGACTTGGGGAGGTTTGCTGAATCAAGTCGGAAAGCAAATCAATGTTGATGAAACAAAGAAAACTAGGGTGCACAGGCAGGTGAGGTCTGCCTCGGTTGCACCAAACCCCAACCAAAATCAGTCCGGGAACAAGGCAAGGGAGACCGGACATGGGCATAATAGGGCTAAAGCTCAATTTCAGCCAGCTGCACCTGCCCAGAGTCAGCAATCTAGAAATAAGAGAGGGCCTTGGGTTCAACCGGAGTGGTTTGCAGAATTAAAAGAAAGTGTGGCCACCATTTACGATAAAACAAAGGAAGAAGTGCACTATAGAAGGCCCGACGCACTACAATCTCATAGGGAACATCGTAACAACTCTTTCTGCCAGTACCATAATGATACTGGCCATACCACTGATGATTGTATAGCCTTAAAACAAGA
The DNA here is from genome assembly GCA_036936605.1 of Limnanthes douglasii subsp. nivea. Lineage (NCBI taxonomy): Eukaryota > Viridiplantae > Streptophyta > Magnoliopsida > Brassicales > Limnanthaceae > Limnanthes > Limnanthes douglasii. Next base: position 93,204,931 of record JAUPFV010000005.1, read on the forward strand.
GGTTTAGAACTTGATTGAGAGACGAAAGTTGGGGGCATATGTCAAAAGAAGAAGAGGAAATAGGCCTGATAATGCTCATCGGGTTGGTCCAAACAATGCTGCTCCGGAGGGAGATATGGTTATAATCGAAAGGTTTGATGTAGATTCAGAATATCTGGATCCTGATCCAACTCGAAATAGGGTGGGTGCCATTCAGGAACGTTGTAAAACAGTCTCCGGGCTTATTGAGTTTTTTGAGCCACTCACAATTTTTGGAGGGGATACTATGACAGCTCCTACTGCTTCTTCAAGGAAGAGGCACGTTCATACTTTAGCCACTCAGCTCGAAGGAGGCATGACCTCCTATCAATCACAAATTCCATTTCCCTCCATTGTTTTCGATGAAGATGACTTAAGGGATATAGCTGGCCCTCATGAAGATGCTGTTGTCATAGGAGCATCCATTGGGGGCAATGGCATAAGACGAATCTTGGTGGATACTGGGAGTTCAGCTAATATCCTATTCTTAAACACTTACAAAAAGATGAAAGATCCAGCCGTAATTCAGCGTTCGGACAGATCAATTGTGGGCTTCACTGGGAGCTCAACAGATGTGATCGGGGAGTTCGAAGAGGAATTTTTATTGGGTAAGGGCCCTTTTAAAAAGATGGTCAGGATACTTTTTATTGTGGTGGATTGTCCCACTTGTTATAATGCTATTTTAGGGAGGTATTAGCTCTCTAGGATGCATGCGGTGGCCTCGACAGTCCACCAATGTTTGAAATATGCTGTTCAAGGACAAGTCGGAGTTGTCCGGAGCAGTCAAAAGATTACAAGAGAGTGTTATGCCACAGCACTGGCTCCACGGACGTTGGGGGCAGTTCGTACCAACGAAGAATAGCAGTTTGAGGGGCTTTCTGGGGGTTAGGGTGAAATTGATGACCCCAGAGAGGCCCCTGGAGTGTTGATACCAGTTGAAGAAGTTAAAACACACTCTTTGGAAGAAGGAAAAAGTGTTAAGATAGGGTCCAAAATGCCATCCGAATTGAAGATTAAGATGTTAAAGTTTCTAAAAGACCATCAGCGTGTTTTTGCTTGGTGCAATGCTGATGTTACAGGGGTTACAGCACATATTATATCACATCACCTATCCATCCGAAGAGACATAGCACCTGTGGTACAAAAGAGAAGAGCTTTTTCCAAGGAAAAGGTTGATGTTATTGTTCAAGAAGTTGACAGGCTCACAAAGATGGGACATATAAAGGAGTCACAATATCCTTTGTGGACTGCCAACCCGGTCTTGGTGAAAAAGAAAAATGGCAAGTGGCGTATGTGCATTGACTTCACAGATCTCAATAGGGGTTGCCCAAAATATTTATATCCAGTCCCCCGGATTGATCAGCTGGTAGATTCCACTTCTGGAAATAAGCTTCTATCCTTTATGGATGCTTTCTCCGGATACAATCAGATTCAAGTAGATCCGAAGGATCAGGAGCATACCACATTTGTCACTGATAGGGGTCTTCATTGCTACAAGGTGATGCCATTCGGATTGAAAAATGCTGGGGCTACTTATCAGAGATTGGTGAACAAAGCCTTTCCTGATCAAATTGGAAGAAATATGGAAGTATACATTGATGACATGATGGTGAAAAGTGTGGATGAACAACTACACTTGGCAGACCTCCAAGAAACTTTTGCTAACTTAGTAAAAGTGAATTTAAAGCTAAACCCAGAAAAATATGTGTTCGGACTGCAGTCCGGGAAGTTCCTGGGTTACATAATAAGTGAGCAAGGGATACAGCCCGATCCGGACCAGCTTAATGCTTTGTTCTAAATGGAGCCTCCTCGGAATGTTAAAGAAGTACAACAGTTGACGGGGAGGTTTGCCGCTTTAAATCGATTAATATCAAGGTCTTCAGACAGATGTGCCCCGTTTTTTCAAAATTTAAAGGGTGCAAAAGGATTTGACTGGACTTCACAGTGCGATGAGGCCTTCAATGAAATTAAGAAACATATGTCCTCCCCCAAGACTTTGTTTAAACCTATTGATGGAGAAACACTCTTCGTATACTTGGCAGTTTCAAGTTGTGCCATCAGTGCTATATTGGTAAGAGAGGTGGATAACTACCCCCATCCGGTGTACTACATCAGCAAGAGCTTGATAGATGCAGAAAAGCGTTATTTGAAACTTGAAAAGTTAACGTTAGCCTTGGTAATTGCTGCAAGAAAGATGAGGCCTTATTTTCAGGCTCATCCTATTATCGTCCGGACATCTTTCCCCTTAAAGAATGTTCTCCAAAAGGCAGACATTTCAAGCAGAATGACTAAATGGTCAGTAGAATTGGGGGATTTCGATATTGATTTTGCTCCTCGAACAGCAGTCAAAGCCCAAGTTGTGGCTGATTTTTTAGTTGAGTTCCACCCTGATATGGATTCGGAGCAGACCACTGAGATGAAAGACAAAAAGATCTGGGTCATCCGGACGGATGATGGATCCAGTACTATGGGATGTGGTGCAGGGGTATGCTTGACTTCTCCATATGGTGACAACATGTACCAGGCTATATGTTTTGCTTTCAAGACTTCCAACAATGAGTCTGAATACGAAGCAGCTATAGCTGGTTTAAAGTTAGCTTATATTTGTGGGGCCAAAAGGGTCAAGCTGATGAGTGATTCCCAGCTTCTTATCCACCATGCACAAGGTCAATCTGAGGCAAAAAAAGAGCAACTAGTGAAGTATTTGCTTCTTCTTAAAAATGAGGCTCTTAAGTTCAAAAGCATTGTTTATGAACATATACCCCGGGCAGAGAATGAACTAGCAGATTCACTAGCAACCATAACATACACTGAGTCATATCTTTGGATCCATGTGCTGGAGAGCCCTTCCATTCAACTTAATGTGGGTAAAGAGGAAGAAATTTTCGAAGTACAGATGAAACAACCTCAAGATTGGAGATTTCCTCTCCTGCAGTACCTCTCCGAAGGCATCTTGCCTCCGGATAAATCGCTAGCAAGAAAAATGAAGCACAAGGCTCGTGGTTTTATTATACTAAGAGACGTTTTGTATAAAAAAGTCTTACAGTAAACCTCTTTTGCGATGTTTGGGAGATGATGAGTCTCAAGTAGTCCTCTCCTAATTGCATGATGGTGAGGGATCAACTCACTGTGGATTCAGGGCTCTAACACGGAGAGTTTTACTGGCTGGCTATTACTGGCCCTCTATAATGCAGGATGCTAAGGAGCTGGTGAGAAGGTGTGATCAATGCCAGAGATATAGCAATGAAATTCATGTCCAAGCCATCCCTTTAGAGTCAATTTCTGAGCCTATACCTTTTGCTCGATGGGGGTTGGATTTGGTGGGACCTCTTCCTATGGCGTCCGGAGGACGCATAACTATAATTGTTGCTATAGATTACGTTTCGAAGTGGATTGAAGAAGCCCCTCTGGCATGAACAACATCAAAAGGTGTCATAAAATTCATTTTATCCAACATCTGTTGCCGATTTGGTGTTCCACAAAAGATTTCAACAGACAATGGGCCACAGTTCGACAACAAGGAAATGGAGAGTTTCTGTGCCTCAAGGGGTATACAACATTGTTTCTCTTCACCTTTCCACCCACAAGCGAATGGTCAGGTTGAAGTGGCTAACAGAACTATACTGTCTGGTTTAAAGAAAAATTTGGAAGGGGCTGCTGGGAAGTGGCCTAGCTATTTACAAGAGGTTTTGTGGGCCTACCGGACTACACCTGGGGCTGTAACACAAGAGTCACCTTTTGCCTTGGTATATGAGATGGATGCAATAGCTCCCATAGAAGCAACTCTCCCTTCATTTCGGGTTCACAACTTCTCCGAACACACAAACGAAGTAGCAGTCAGATGCCAGCTTGACATGATAGAGGAAAGACGAGTTGAGGCTCACCTTAGAGCTGCACACTATCAAGGTTTGATGAGAAGCAGGTTTGCTTCTAGAGTTAAAAGAAGAGATTTCCAGCCGGGGGACAAGGTATTGAGGAAAGTCTTCTTCGTCAGAGGAGGAAGCACTGGAATAATCATGCAAGTCCCCATCAGCCGTGGTGTGGAAGGGAAGGTCTTAGTACTCTACATGAAGCCACAAATCTCCCAGGTTCCTCTTTGGGAACTTCTCATGAAAGAGCAGAACCATGTCCGACCTCACCTTGGCATACATTTGCTCTTGAGTATCTATCACGTTGTTGGCATAAGCATCGATCTTAGCCTGAATTTTGGCCTCCTGCTCCTTTAGCAGATCAGTTTTCTCCTCTGTAGCCTTGGATACTGTGTTCTCGAGCGCAATCTTGTCATTCGTCAAGTTGTGGATGACTTGGTCCTTGGCCTTTTCCTCCTCTTTTGAAGAGGTGAGATCTTTCTCCAATCCGGACAGCTTCTCCCGGAGCTCTTTGATAGTGTCTTCTAGAGTGGTAACCTTTGTGGTCCACCCCTCTTGGCTCTTCTTCAGCTCCTCGTTTTCTCCCTTTAGAATGTGAGCATGTTGAGTGACAATAAGAAGATCATCGGACAATCTCTCTTTGTCAGACTTGAGATCTTTGATAGTATGTGCCTGACTACGAACTTGATTCTCCAACACAAGCACTGGCTGAACACTACTTAATATAGAGTGAGCTATAATGTCCCTTTCACTTGAAAAAGTAAAAGTCTTACCATTAAAAGTGACGGTGTTCGAAGTACTTGGAGGGAGGTAGGGCCCAGCAAAATCGTCTCTGGGAGGTTAGCAAAGTAGTCACCCAGTCCATCAAGCCCGGTGATGTCAACCCCATCAATGCTAAGGTCTTCTCCTCCAACCTCGTCGATTTGAAAATCACCAGGGATCTCCTCTGCTTGCATTGGATCAGTAGGGTCTACAGGGGGGAGAGGCTCCGGAGGCCGGAGAGAAAGTTCATCACCCCTAGAGGTCTTTTTCTTCTTAGCCTCCCTATCCTTGCTCTCCGCTCCCCGTTTTCGGTCTCTCTTGGGAGCCTTTGGGGGTTTTGGGGATCGAACCTCTTCCCTAACACTCTCCTGCTCTACCACTTCTAAGAGAGCAGCGTCGATCTGGCTTGGGGCTGGCCCCTTTGGATGTGTTGGAGCAGCCTCCTCCACCTCGGCAGGGTTAGCTTCACCTACCACCTTCTTGCCCTTCTTCTTCTTGCCTTTCATCTTACTCGGGGCCTTGGCCCGGCCTGACAAGTAAAGTGACCCGTCCGGTTCGTGCGTTCTCTTCAAGACTACATCCGGAGGGGGTGGAGTATTGAGTTCTCTTCAAGTCACCTTTTGCCTTGGTATATGGGATGGATGCAATAGCCCCCATAGAAGCAACTCTCCCTTCATTTCGGGTTCACAACTTCTCCGAACACGTAAACGAAGTAGCAGTCAGAGGCCAGCTTGACATAATAGAGGAAAGACGAGTTAAGGCTCACCTTAGAGCTGCACACTATAAAGGTTTGATGAGAACCAGGTTTTCTTCTAGAGTTAAAAGAAGAGATTTCCAGCCGGGGGACAAGGTATTGAGGAAAGTTTTCTTGCACACTAAAGAGACGCTGCTCGGCAAACTGGCCCCAACTTGGGAAGGACCTTATATGGTCATTGAAAGGCTTAAACCTGGAACATATTTTCTTGAAGACAAGGATGAAAGGGTTTTAAATCACCCTTGGAATATCGAGCATCTCCGGATGTACTTGGAATATAAGCTTTGTAAATATTTACTTGTTTAATAATCCATGTAAATATTTGGAGGCATACTCTTTCCTACCCTGGTGGCACGGGGAGGTTTTAATGAGGTGTCCGGGATTTTTAATAAAATTTGATGCCTTCTTAAAAAAAATCGAAGTGTTCTTACTTTGATTTTTGTCACACTATCCGGATTGAAGTAAAAGAATGATGACCACTTAAACATTTGTCATCGGAAAATTTAAACACTCTCGCTTTAGACTGTTTATGAAATAACTAAGGGCTATTTAAACACTAACCACCAAAATTGAAAAAAACTATGAAATGATGCAAGAATTGTGCAAAACAAAGGTATTTATTAAAATAACTTAAGTGCCTTGGCCTTCCAAGGACTTTTAAATTGTCAAACAAAACAAAGGATCTATCCGGTCAGATACCGGACACAATAACAAAAAATGCCTTGGCCTTCCAAGGACTTTAGTTTAGGTAACATGAAAAGTGATAAGATAATTCATGATTTAAGACTGAGCCTTTGAAGATGGCTCAGCCTCACTTGTCTTCTTCTTCTTGGGATCGTCTTTCTTTTCGTAAGGGCCCTCCCCGGTATTTTCTTCTTCGTCAGAGGAGGAAGCACTGGAATAATCATGCAAGTCCCCATCAGCCGTGGTGTGGAAGGGAAGGTCTTAGTACTCTACATGAAGCCACAAATCTCCCAGGTTCCTCTTTGGGAACTTCTCATGAAAGAGCAGAACCATGTCCGACCTCACCTTGGCATACATTTTCTCTTGAGTATCTATCACGTTGTTGGCATAAGCATCGATCTTAGCCTGAATTTTGGCCTCCTGCTCCTTTAGCAGATCAGTTTTCTCCTCTGTAGCCTTGGATACTGTGTTCTCGAGCGCAATCTTATCATTCGTCAAGTTGTGGATGACTTGGTCCTTGGCCTTTTCCTCCTCTTTTGAAGAGGTGAGATCTTTCTCCAATCCGGACAGCTTCTCCCGGAGCTCTTTGATAGTGTCTTCTAGAGTGGTAACCTTTGTGGTCCACCCCTCTTGGCTCTTCTTCAGCTCCTCGTTTTCTCCCTTTAGAATGTGAGCATGTTGAGTGACAATAAGAAGATCATCGGACAATCTCTCTTTGTCAGACTTGAGATCTTTGATAGTATCTGCCTGACTACGAACTTGATTCTCCAACACAAGCACTGGCTGAACACTACTTAATATAGAGTGAGCTATAATGTCCCTTTCACTTGAAACAGTAAAAGTCTTACCATTAAAAGTGACGGTGTTCGAAGTACTTGGAGGGAGGTAGGGCCCAGCAAAATCGTCTCTGGGAGGTTAGCAAAGTAGTCACCCAGTCCATCAAGCCCGGTGATGTCAACCCCATCAATGCTAAGGTCTTCTCCTCCAACCTCGTCGGTTTGAAAATCACCAGGGATCTCCTCTGCTTGCATTGGATCAGTAAGGTCTACAGGGGGAGAGGCTCCGGAGGCCGGAGAGAAAGTTCATCATCCCTAGAGGTCTTTTTCTTCTTAGCCTCCCTATCCTTGCTCTCCGCTCCCCGTTTTCGGTCTCTCTTGGGAGCCTTTGGGGGTTTTGGGGATCGAACCTCTTCCCTAACACTCTCCTGCTCTACCACTTCTAAGAGAGCAGCGTCGATCTGGCTTGGGGCTGGCCCCTTTGGATGTGTTGGAGCAGCCTCCTCCACCTCGGCAGGGTTAGCTTCACCTATAACCTTCTTGCCTTTATTCTTCTTGCCTTTCATTTTAATCGAGCCTTGGCCTGGCCTGGCAAGTAAAGTGACCCATCCGATTCGTGTGCTCTCTTCAGGACTGCATCCGGAGGGGGTGGAGTGGTGAGTTCTTCCCAGGTCAAGTCCCTCCGGCCAGTAGTGTTCCAGAGGTGAGACCTTGCCAAGTTGCCTCCTGTGAAAGCATCGTGAAACCGGTTTCCCCATTTCTCAGCAGCCCAAGTGTTGATCTTGGTGCAAGTAACCTGTCCGATCTTTAGGTAGTCATTGAAGTCTTTTGGCAGTTCTGCTAAATAGAAAGACAAGACCAGTTAGTTTAAGAAAATTCGATAAAAGAAGAAATAAGGATATAAAGTAGGAGCCTTACGATCACTAATCCATCTGCTGGTGAGGAGACTTGGATTGACTCCGGCTTTGATTTTCCTCCCGTTCTCCCAAGCACCACTTACGAACAGGAATTGAGTCCTCCAGTTTCTCTTCGACTCAAGCAGATCATCCATTGTTTTGTAATTATCACCCATGTTGAAGTGATAGAAGGGAACGTGGTGGTTCCTGCAGAGATTGGCCACAGCAGCGAATTCCTCCATTGGTAGAGGAATCCCGGAGAGCCTAGAGGCCATGATGCAGGCCATAAGTGTGTACCAGGCGTTGGGGCTTAGTTGACTGGGACAAAGCTTGATAAGATGGAAATACCTAACTATTTCTGGATCCAAGGGGAACCTTAAACCCCAGTTAAAGAGCTTAGTGAAGATGACTATTTCACTGAGTTTACAATCCATTGGGGTTTCGGGGTCAATGGGGATTCTTATCTTCACATTCTTCGGAATCCCCCACTTTGTACGCATCCGGGCCAACTCAGCTGTATGGATGAAAGCGTAATTGATATTTTGTAAAGCAAAAAGATATTTAACATTGACCTTGTGGAAACAAGGTCCCACTTTTCCTTCAAGACACCCCGGTAGGTCCGGATGGCTTAAGCATAGCTTCTCCTTGCCTTTATTCTTTTGGGCAGCAACAACACCACTAGTCTGTCCGGAAGGTTCGGACTCGAATGGAGCCTCTTCGATAGAGTCCTCCATTATTTCCTCCATGATTGAGGAAGGGTTTTCAGTTGTTGTTGTGAGGGGGAGGTTTGGTGTTGGTTCAGCCTGACTTCCGGACTGATGAGCTTCAGCAGTCTCCTGAATTCTAGCCTCCGGTTGGGTCTCTGATGTGGATGTCTCTCTTTGGGGGCTCGAACCAGTAGCCTATGGACCGGACAGCCTGTCTTTGGGTACTTTTATGGGTGTTTCTGACCGTGCACTGCTGCCCTTGGTGCCCGATTTCGAAGGGTTTCCTTTAGAAGCCCGCTCTTTAACAAACCGGCCTTTTCTTCGATCAACCAGCTTGTTAGGAGAAGTATCAGCATCTAACCCCATGGCTAAGAACGGAGAAGGTTTTTTAAAACTGGTAACTGTTAAACCTGGCTTGACTGTGGGTTCTGACTCTTGAACCGAAGAACCTGAGATGATAGGGGAAAGACTAGATTAAAACAATCTCTTCGGTTTAACACCCTTTGTGGAGGAAGAACCCTGGTCAGACTCTGTAGCTGAGATTGCTGGTTTGTCGATGGAGGAAGTGGGTAAGCCTGCTGCGATGCGCCTTTCCCTTTCGACTTTTTGTGCTTTTTCTAATTCAGAGAGATTGAGCCACCCACCTTTGATCAGAGTGTTCCTAGCCGTGAACATAAACAACTTAAGTGAATAATTTGTGTTTGAGGGAGAAAGCTCTGAAAATTATCAAAGTGAAAATGAAAGTGATAGTAAAACAATAGAAAAGTATATTAAATTTATAGTAAACCTAAAAAAGAAGTCTTGATTCCTAGGAGAATTCGAAAAGATTAGTAATGATTAAGAGACGGCGCTGATGTCACCATTCATTAATGAAGAGGTTGCTTTTGAGAGAAGGTGGGTGCGAAATTCAAGGTGAAAACGGCTAAAGCAACGAACCAGAGAGTGACACGTGTCCCATGGCTTTGGAAAAACACCGTTTAGATTCCAAGAGCTTTTTCAATCCGGATAAAACCATAACATAAATCGAAAGACCTGTCCGGATAAAACTGTCACTGACGACGCACTGTTTTTCAGGTTTTGATAAAGATTATTTGAGCAAACACCTAAAAAGGGGGCTACTGATGAGTCCGGATTTTGTTACCTCGTCGGACAAGGACAGTTTGGACAAGGACCACCTAACCGGACAGCGCAGTTCGAACACCTCATCCATTGGGCTGTTCGAACTAGAACTAAAGTACTTAAAAACCTAATCACTTCTTGACTAAGCTGTCTGCTCTCCTACTAAGAGCTCATGGGTCCTTAAACTTGACCCGGGTCCATTAAATATGACCCAAAAGCCCATAAGGCCCAACTATAAAGGTATAAATACCCAACCACCAACATTAAATGAGGGTAATGAAAATTAAATACAATCAGGCTGCTTAATTCTCCCTCTACTCACTACTCAAATATTAACTACTTACAAACTTCCACAAAACTCCAAACAAAAATCACAAATTTACCCTCAGACGAAAATAAACCTCACCAGTTTTAATTGTCACTTATGTGGCGAAATATATTATATAATTCACCATTATGATAACGTGAACATAATATTATGTATCAAACTTGTGGCGAGTATGTGGATTTTTCCGTAAACCAACAAATTTTTTGGATTCTTCTCAAGCGTAATGACAAAATACCATTTGGATTTCACCACGTCTTGGTGATTTCTAAGGCATATGCAAACCATTTGATAAATATATTAAAAACAAATTATTTATAATTATGCTTAACAAGACCTTATTTCGCACACATAAAATAATGTATCTACGAAATATGACTAATGCATGAATTACCAATCACAGCAGAATAAGTTTTGATAAGCGAATTTATAACATTTGAGATTTCTATCATAAAACGTTATTGTAAAATATATCTAACAAATATCCTGCAAAACCTTACATTATATGTTGTGGAACATAATTACGCTATTTTTGTAGCATGTTTCAGAATATATTGGCGATGAGCACCATCTCCTTCCATAGTTATCTGAATTTATAGATCTAAAAAATTGATAAAAAATAATTTAAAGTAATTATACCTCTTCTACGACCATTTCTAATGGCGTTTTCACGAGAGTCGTAGGCTGGATAAACATTGTTTCTTTGTTTATTTCGACCGTATATTTGATTTTTTCAATGAGACAAACTTAAAAATTAGTAACAACAGTTTTTTGGTTTGTTTTTTCAATCCTTGGGTAAACTTTTAAGTTGAAAGCTAAGTGGTTTTCTGATTTCGTAAGAATGAATTTTAGATTTGTACACGTTTTAGAGTTTTAAAGCTCACTCTGTTTCCATGTCATGTAACTATGTTCAGTAAAAATAGGAACAATAGTTGTAAATAACTAAAAGGACAATGGTTTTCTAGGTTTTTTATTTAATGAAAATTTTGTAAGTAATGAAAAATGTGACTTTGCAAAAAATCACATCTCGTATAAAGACAATTTTTAATCAAAATTTATGGTTTCTTATACTTTATAGCTAGTGTTAGTTTTGTTGTCGATGGATCCTACGAAAATATTATTTTAGCTTTGATTTTAACAAACAACCGATAAACTATTTAGCAATAATTTTTTTTTAAATCTTTAAATTTTAAAACCATTTCAAAACTTTTTTTCAAAATTTTAACTATTTTCACGAATATTGTTTTAGTCGGATTCTAATAAATATTAATAAATATTTTATTTGAATAAAATTTTATAAACAAACAAGATGTAATATTTTTTAAAGTAGAAATAAAGGTTTACATATACATTTATGATAAAAATTAGTACACATATGAAACACAAGTAAAAACTAAAAGAGTTAAAATATTTAATATGTATGTAAATTTTACAACCACTTACACATATCAACAATCTAACATTCGAAAAAACAATACTACGTTATCCTTTAATGTTCGTCACACAATAAAAACATTCAAGACTAACATAAATTTGATTTGCTACTTGCACATTAAAAATTTGTGGGAATGAGTAACACCACACGTGTCAGATAAATGACACAATATAAATAAATCAAATATGTCTATTTTAACGTAAAACCTAATGTATAAATCACTTTTACATGTTCAGTTTAATATCTTTCAATATCAACCACTAATATATGCGAAATTTATATATTAGATCATATGTTCATCATCCATACATAACCACTCATCGTTAATACATTATATCATACACAAAATACCAACATCATCCACATCTCGTCTACACAAGACCACACGACGCCAACATATAACAGACATATAAATATAGACATATAAACCAATTGCTAAAACCAAAGTACTCACACTTATTAATATAAAATCGTACTTCAACTTAAAATACTTAACAAAATCACGCACACACATATATAGTAACATCACTAACTAGCATATATTTATACTTACGAGTTTCTGTGTTTCGGTCCTTAAAATAAAACCTGCTCGACTATAAATTTTTATCAAAATTCGTTACCCTATTATATTTACAACGCATCAACTTACATCACAATAATGAAATTATCACACAGTTATCCTGCTTATTTTATTTAAACGTTTAACCTTGATGTTTTTAAATATGTTTTTAAATTTGAATATAAATTTTGATAATGAAATAAATAATTTCTTCGATTTCACATAAAAATAGTCGATATAGATCTACTTAAATAACATTTAATTTGATATAACTTCATAAAACATCAATTTGATATTATATATTTATATATCTATATATATATATATATATATATTATTTTACATTTTATCCTGGATTAATAATTTTTAAATTTTGTTCATAATTATATTTTTTAAATATTATTATTTTTTATATATTTTTTTCATTTGTATACACAATCGTATTGTATAATATTTTTTTATAGAAATTATTAGTGCACCATATGAAATAATGCTCGGTCGTATAAAATTGCGTTGTAATAAATCATTTAGTTAAACTTTCAACTTTTTTATATGCTAGTTCCATATGGTATGGTGGATTAATTATTATTTTAATAGCATGAACTAGATAAATCTAAAGCTTAACCATTTTATGGGTATCGATCTAGGTAACTACTGAAAAAAATAAATCTATAAATTCTCAAACTACTTGAATATGTTATAATTAATTGTTTTAAACTATCATGATATAATCTAGAAAAAATCCACATCATTTTTAAAATCTCTATAGCCTTATAACTGATATAAGACTCGTAGGTACAATCTTACGCTCACCATGAAATATAAATGTTGCCTCTATGGGTATTTTAAAAACCACTTCTTATTAAAGCATTTTATCGATGCATGGTATCTTGATAGTACATACATACCTAAAATAACATCAAGGTCAATGATTTTCCATAGTAGTAAGTCATGTACAAATATTCTACATTTTAACACAGTAAGACAGTCTCTATATAAAACTTGCATTCGTTTATAAAAAAAACGAAATAGATTAAAACTTTGGGACAAGCGTAGATGTTTAATATTCACAAGCACATAAGTATTTATTTGATAAATTGACTAAAATTATACAAGAGGTTATCAATTTTCTATTTGTAGTAAGAACTTTCATATAAGCCTTCATAATATCCCATCAATGATGGATTCATCCCATCAAACAAAACGCAAATAAAGTTACTCTCCCATTACTTATATTTGTATCACTTCAAATATCAACCGGAAAATATAATACGTAAATTCATTTGTGAGGAAAAATAAATTACAACTTTTGCTATGCGCATCTGAAAATATATGTTTATTTTCAGAAATATGTAAGTATTTTTTTAATAACTGATTCAAATTATTCATGGGGTCTTGACTAAGTTGTGTTTGTGTTGTGATACTTAGGTTTGAATCATTCAGCTAAAATTAGACGTCATCTAACAATATCTAATAATTTAAACATGTTTTACTCTTTTTAATTATGTTTTACTCTTTTTAATCATGTTATATTGTTTTTAATCTAAAAATAAAATTTGATTTTGACGAAATACACAAAAAATAGATGTTATTTTAGATCATATACTCCCGAACTCCTCGTCCAAATAGATCTAAACTTTATATTAATGTGTTTGTATTTCAAACCAAAATATTCAGGAAAAAAACTTTGATAACATAAAGAATATAGACTAAGAACTGACAACATCAACGTTATATGTACTTTGGATAAGAGATAATTTCATCTATACTTGTATTATTTATACTAATACTTGGACTTATTATATGTTTCAAGTTTCTCTTTGGAAATTATGCACCTAATATCTTATAACTGCTCGTAGGTAATCTCACATAAAAATACAAAACATTTTTAGATAAACTCACCCATCATGAATTTCTTCAACGCTATGCGATCACAATAGTTGGATTCTTGATTTTTTTTATAAATATAGTATACTCTACATATCAAGATATTATAAAAAAATCATTTAAATAATTATTTGTCGTTAACACGTAGTCGATGATATGTGCCAAGTATCCAACTTTGTCTGTACACCAGAACATATTCCAAATCTAGTCGATGATATGGATTTAAAATGATGGTTTTAATATATACAATGGTGATGTATGGATAACAAATTTTGAGAATGAATCAGTTTCTAACACGTGTCAGATAACGTAATCTATGGTTCCAAATCACATGTTGTCATGTGTTACCATAATTTACGTATGTGACCAAATTGTTTTGTTTTATTTCAAACGTCCAAGCTTATGTTAAAAATCTCATATTTTTCGATTCCAAATTTTGTCGACAGAATTGTAAAAAATTTCCCATCAAATAATTAAGTCATTAATAACTCATTTTGACATTCGGTAATGATAAAATCTTACCAGAGGGTGATTTTGGTAAGTGGTAAAACAAAGTATTAAAGTTTTGGTGGAGGAAAGAAAGATAATAGAAGTGCTAGTATTTAATTTTTAGAGAGAGAATGTTGCAACCCATTTAATACTATTTTTTTGGACCATTTATATAAAAGTTTGGATCCATGGACACATCGGGTCGGGTCGCAAATGTCGATTAGCCTTATGAGCCCCCATGCCTAATAATATTTGAAGTAGGCATACCGCTTAGTCACTAAGCACTCAGCTTACATGGCATAATTTTTATTATAGGTCTAAAATGCCCTATAAGAAAAATTTGATCATTAACCCTAAAAAAATCTGACCTTATCATACAACCCCCCTTAGTCATCTCAAAGATTTCTTGGAGGACTAATGCACATTTATTCGAATCAAGTTAGTCTTAAATTTCCAAATTACTATTTTATCCCTTTTCTTTAACTAACAAATAAATTCTAACCTATTTTGAAATTGAAAAAGTTACCGTTTTTATCAATCATATTCTCTAACACGTGGCAACTGTTTATTAGACCTCAGATTTTTTCTACCCTAGGTAAAACAAATCAATTAATGATTGTCGCTTCCACTTCCATATTGATGTTTTCACTCTCATATTGATGTTTCCACTTCCTTAGAGACCTTCTTAATGTACATGCATCTACCTAGTTTTTAGGGTACACAAGAGCCTCAATACCTTATTAATATGACTCTTGAGTTCTTAATCACCCAAATATAAATTGATTCATAATTGTTTTTCGTTTAACACATCTTTAAAAAGAGAAAGACCATTTTATAAGAAAGAAACAATAAAAAGCCATGTGTTTTGTATGTTTACTACCATAACTACTCTAATAAAATGCGATTGGTTAAACTTATCCGAGTTAGAAGAAGAAAGGATAAAGACCAAACAAGCTGCAAGACTACCTATCTCTTCACATCCAATCGTCACTACTCAAGTCATCGATTATGGTGGCGTTTACCCGTACAATCACAACATTCCCTCAGAACCTTCAACAATTTCCCAGTCATTTACTACACCCGAAGTGTTCCTCGTCAGTATCGTAATCTCGAAAAGGCACTAGTCACCAGGCTTCTTAAATATTTAGAGTTATGGGGTCGAACTCGAAGAATATCACCCCACTTAGGGTAACTAGGCAACAAAACAAAAACTCAAAGTTGTTATTGAACCACTAGTTCCGACTGACTCTCACGTAACAAAAACTCAATCTGTTACAATAGATGACGCTAGGACCCAGCCTGTTGGTCTGTCAGGATTAAAACAAAAAATAATGAAAAAAAAATCATGGAATACCTTAGCAAAGATTATCCCCTTGAAATGTCTTGTCAAACAGGGGAAACCTCAAAACCTTTTATTGACAAGGTTCTGACAGGGAAGAAAAAAATAGTAAATGTGAAGTTATATAATAATAATCTGAAGAGCTTCTGATGTCATTTACTGGATGTGTCGGTCCTAACTTAAAAAAAACTAAGTGTAAAATATCTTTTAACACTGTATCATATATCTTACATTTATTTTCATAATAAAGAATTATAAGATGTCGTACTAAATAGGGATTACCTAACGCAATTAAAGTTAGATTTCCTACATCTAGGGAAATCTGATGACTTGTCTCCCTAATGAACTCGTAGTTTACACCGATGTGTTAAACTGGGGACTTTGGTTTCCCCTTGATCCTGAATTGTTAGGTATTTTCATTTAATCTGGTTGTGTCCGAGCCAGGCCAGTCTGAATGCCTGTTTTACTTTAATTTCTTGGATCATAACATCTCATCTCTCCAAAATCCAATACCCATGAAACAAATGGCGGTTTCTGGTTTGTGTCGCCATTCCAAAATTCTCTTCCAACTACTTCAACGTGGGAAATGCTTACAAAGTAGTAGACGATTTGCTGGAAGCGAACATAATATAAAAAACCCAATTCATTTTTATTAGTGGTCCATGGGAGAACGACAAAAATATTTCTTCCTCAAAAGAAAATTTGAGCCTGCTCACTAGATTTTGGAAAAGCACAGGTAACTATCCATAAATATATACTGCTTATTTGTTTATGAACTAGTTTACCGAAGTTAATTTTCTTTTCCTTGCAGTTATTCTGAACTTCTTTGTACACCATCTGAAGTATTCTCAAGTCACTTTTGAGAAACTACATAACTAGGCAGATAAAAATAGGATAATGGCTTTCATCATTGTTTCACCCCCGCCAACTTGGCTCGTAGCCATCTCTGGAGGACCAATCCCAAAAGAGAACTATCGTGGGAGGAATTCACTCATTATCCTTCATCAACTACCCTTTTGTTGAGGATCAAATCTGGCAATGGGAAGTTATACCTTCTAACCAGGAAGAGTGCTCCCAGTCATCGGGCTAATAAGGGTAAAAAGAAGAAGAACGCAGGAACTTCACAAGGTTCATTTGAAAAATCTATTGAAGAACAATCCTTTGACATCGATGCATCACTGTTAGATGCAGTTGCTACCACTGTGAGAGGAGGTGATGTGTCCATAGACATTCTTGAGTCTACGAGAAAAAAAGATAAAAAAAATAAACAAGGCAACGATAAGAGAAAAAGAAAGAAAAATAAAACCTCTACCTATTGAGAGATAATGCTACGTCTAAGTACTAGTGTTCCCACCATCCTTACGTCCGATACTACCTTTTTATTCCCAATTTTGAGAGGAAAATGGCTTATGGAGTTATAGTTTGATGGATGAGTTGACAGGGTTTGACTATGAAATATTTGACAGGGTTTTCCCAAGTACTACTCCCATTATGATATTTGATGGTATACCATTTGAAGTTTCAAAGGAAAACGATACAGTTGGGTACTCAATAATGGGTTGCGTTATGTATGTTGTTGAATTGGAAAGGAAAGTCAAGTCCCAAAGAGGATTAATTTAGTCTCTTCAAGAGGAGAATAAAAACTACAAAGTTCCATTGAAGAAGAGAAAACTAAGGCTAACATGCTCAAAAGAGATGCAGATTGTCAAAGAAGAGGTGGTTAGGGCTAAAGAAGATTTGGAGATACTGCTGTCATCCAGTTCCAATAAGATCATTTTACTGGAAAACCAAAGAAAATAGTTAAAGAAGCTATAAATCGGATTTTTGGTGAAAAAGAAACTCTCGAGGATTCCAAGAAAGAGTTAAAAAAAGAAATCGAGGCCCTAAAAGCCAAGACCACCGAAAAATCAGATGATGTTGTCGAAGCTTACGTTGAGGCCACTGTAGTTAAGCTAAAGAAATGGGATGCCTTGATCAAATTGGACATGGTCTTAACATTTCACCAAAAAACATTCAAGACTAACATATGGTTTTTTTGTAGGGATGGGTTCCAAAGAGGTTTTTTCCCCGGACATATCTTTGACATATGAGATGAATGATTTTGATGAGTCTTCAGACGATAAATCTGATGGAAATGATGGGATGGATTCTGAAAAAGGAAGTTCGAATGACAGAAAGGAAAATACTGATGGGTATGAGCCCAAAGGTTAAGAATATTTAAATTTTATTATACTGTACAAGTCCTTGTTATAAGACATTTTTGTTTTAGTAGATCTGAAGCTTTTTGGATAAGTTTTGAGTAAAGCCAAAGTATTTTTGTTGTTCTTGAACTCAGATTAAGTCCTCAGGGTTTTCGAGGCGGTTTATACTAGCTATCCTCATATCAAATTACTTTATTTCCGCACATATATACTTATATTTACATTAATTAGTTTAATTCATTCGGAAGCAAGCGAAGTCAATAAACAAGCCATTCGAAAACCAACAATTCGAAGACATACACAATTTAAACATAAAGTCATTCGAAGGCATATATAATTTTTAAACATAAAGTTATTCTAAGGTAATTCATTCGAAGACATACATAATTTTAAACATAAAGCCATTCGAAGGTAATTCATTCGAAGACATTCATAATTTTAAACACAAAGCCCTTCTAAGGTAATCCATTCAAAGATATACATAATTTCAAACACAAATCCATTTGAAGGTAATCCATTCGAAGGCATACATAATTTCAAACACAAATCCATTCAAAGGAAATCCATTCGAATGCATACATAATTACTGAATATAGTTAGAAACAAAAAAAATTAAAGGTAAAAGGTGGTAAGATTAATGACACATACACCTCGTTAAAACTTTACCAAGCCACCAAGGTATGAAATAGTATGCGCTATAATACTTACATTAAATAAAGGTAAAGCAAATATATACAAATCCTTACTCAAGGTATAACCTCCTATGCTCAACATTCCATGGGTGTCTTAATGAAATGCCCTCTTGATAAATTAGCCAATATGTTCCACTCTTGATTTTTTCTACCACTGTATAGGGGCCTTCACATTTTGGAGCTAACTTTCCAAACTTTATATATTTGGTGCAGAAAAACACTTTTCTCAAAACATTGTCCCCTACCTCAAAATGTATTCTTTGTATTTTAGATGCATACATACTTCTCATTAAACCATGATAGTGAACATTTCTCAGGTAATATATAATTCTATTTTATTCAATCAGATCCAACAAAGCTCTTATTGTAGCTTTATTATCCTCTCCAAAATATTTTTGAACCCTTAAAGTAGGAAGAGTAGCTTGTACTGGTGCAATTGCATCTATTCCATAATCTAGGGAAAATAGAGATTCTTGTGTGACAGTGTATGGAGTAGTTCAGTAGGCTCATGGTACCTATTGTAAGAAATTAGGCCATTTTCCAACTTCTTATTCTATATATTCTTAAGCCCCTTCAATACGGTTCTATTTGCTACCTTTAATTGCCCATTGGCTTGGGTATGAAAAGGTAAGGAAAAAAATGATGAATTCCTTTTGAGGCATAAAATTTCTCCATGTCTTTATTATTAAATTATGGATTGTTATTCGTGGTTATACGCCTCAGAATCCCAAACCTACAACATATATTGGAGATAATAAATTCTATTATTCTTTTGGGGGTTATTCTAAAGAGTGGTGCAACTACTATTCACTTAGAAAAGTAACCAATTTCCAAAATGATATTTGGACATCCCCCCGAAGCCATTGGAAGTGGTCCAACCAAGTTGAGCCCCCATTTATCAAAATGAACTACTTCAGAAACTAACTCCATTGGAATTGATGGTACATTTATTTTATTTTCATATATTTGACAAGGGTCACATCATATAGCCAGTTCTTTGGATTTTGTCATAATAGACGGCCAATAATAGCCTGTTAGTAAAACCGTTAGTTAAAGCTCTATATCCACAGTGAGCTGATCTTTCTCCATCATGTAATTCAGACAACATAATTTGAGATCCATTGGATTTGAAGAAATGTAGTAAGGGGTTACTAAATGGAAGACCCCATCCAATACTAAGAAAACATGGGCTTTGAACTTTAATTTCTTGGATACCCTCTTGTCTGCAGGTACGATCCCATTAATAATAAATATTTGAAAATCATATCTCCAATCTTGGCTTATTATGGCTGATATCTAGAAATTTTTTTCAGTGCTAATTTTCATTTCAAGGGGTGTTGATATTGATGAGAGAATAAATGAAAAAAATAAGGAATCTTGGATCTTGGACCTGATGTGACTAGAGCTCAAAATACAGAGAGCGGAAGTAGATAGAGAATATATTAAAGAATTGTCCCCCTACCAAGAATAAACGGGCTCCCTTTTATAGTGGGAAAGGTGGGACCCATTTATGTCCTTGGTAGCCTTTTATTATTTCATAATTAGTCCTTTACAAACTACTCTATTTACACATTGTCTTCTAATAAATAATAAATACAATAACGAGCATTTTTCCCTTCTCATATTTGCAATTGACTCTTTTTTATTGGGATCGGTGAATTACTTCCTTATCAGTATCCCCCCAGTCTTCAAGAGCATCGGGAATGAAGACTTGTAAATAAATTATTTCGAAACACCTCCGACGACTGCCTCGGTATCGAATGCCCACACTGCCTCGGTATCGAATGACCACATTGCCTCGGTATCGGCACGGCTTAAGGAAGTGTCCCATGACTGTCCGCTTTCTCCTGAATGATGACCGACCCCCTATGTTTGTTATTAAATCTTCAAGAACGGCTACGAATCGTCCCCGACGCAAAAAGAGCTTATTATGAGTCCATCTAAGAAAACCGGGTACACAGAGCCCATCCAGCATGCCCATCCAAACTAGTCGGTGCAGACCTACAATGCTAGCCTGACTAGCGCCTATGACGTGCTCTGTTGGGGTAAACCTACACGTGTCACCCCCTTACTCGAAGCGTGCTCGTCTGCACATCTCTCCAAAAGGCTCCTTAACTTCTCGCTGCTTTTCGTTGTTTGGACTTCCCCATGCATAAAGCGCATAAGGAAAGCTGCCTATAAATACTTCATTCACTAAGTCGCTCTCAGAGAAATTCTAGAGAGAGAAAGTCCCGTTCTGAACATTCTAGAGAGAGAAAGCATAGTTTATGAAAAGTAAGAACCCGAAGCTAAAACAAAAACCGAAGAAGAAAAACGACTCTGTATTTGGGTTTATTGACTGGGCTAGTATTAGCGACCGAGCTGAAGAGTACCAAGCTGCGGGATGAATCTGGAGTTTTGATACAAAGCCTTTCGCACCCGTGCCTTTCCCCCACAACCCTGTCTTTCCTATTCGTATTCTTGCTGAATCCTTCATCGTACCCGAACCTGCTGGCGCTCACACCCCCGAGGCCATCGTTATCCCCTCCAGCAGCAGCTCTCCACACTCCTCTATCATGCAATCCGATCGCCCGACGCCTTCGTCGGTAAATTTTCCTACCGGTTTAACCCCTTTTCTTCCTAAACGCCAATGCAAAACTAGGTTTCTTTCAATGGGAGATTCCAGCACCTCTACTTCACCTGCGGGGGGTAACTCTCCCGAAATAGTTCAGCTTACTCCCACCATTCAAGGGTATCGGACGGATGTCAATACCGCATGTACCCCTTTGGGCGTTGCCCGAAGGGATCTCGACCGTCAGAACATGGAAATCGAGCGTGCTCGTCAACAGCGAGAAGAAGAATCAAAGATCGCCCGCACCGGTAGTAGTTCTAGCTTTATAGAGCCTTTTTCCCAGTCGGTCGATCCTCCAACGGCCGACTCCCCTAAACCCGATACTATCCAAGCAAAAGATGCTAAAAAGCCAGAAGCGGATGTCTTAGCTGTTGGGGAAAGTGTTGCCGTTGCTGGCAATGCCGCTGCTCCTCCCGAAGAACCTCTTCTATCGAAGATCGAAGCAGTCATGTCCACAACTTATCATCGGTTGTTGCCAAGGGACAACGTTATTTCCCTCTTTGAAGGCAAATATCTCTACTTCTCTGTCGCGAAACAGGCAGAGCTTCTGATCCGGTGGGGGATCTTGGAGTGCATCACTGTACGATTCCCCGTTCCTGGTGAGACGCCCGTACACGTTCGGTCATGGGAGATCGTCATTATTACAGAGCTCTTCAACTGCGGCCTCAGGTTTCCTCTAGACCCTGAGATCGCTCTGTAATTTCAGACCATTACCATCTACCCCTCACAGCTAACGCCCAATGCGTGGTATACGCTGATGTCATGCATAATGGCTTCTCGCCTATCGGGTCGGGTTATGCCAATGACTGAGTACATTTCCATGTCAGGGCTATCGAAATCTCCCAAATCACCCTTCTTCTATTCTTCCTTGGCCAACACTTGGAAGATTGTAAACGATTTCCTCGAAGGCGACAAGGGCTGGAAGCATCGGTTTGTCTTCCTTAGTGGCTGCTGGGAAAACGGCCGCCCATATACTAAGGAGAATCTGAGGCAATTGCTGCGGACATGGGTTCCCGATGGTAATCATATTACATTATTATTATTATTCTTATTATTTAACGAAAAGACCGACCCTTTGTGCAATGTCAAAGGAGTTCATCCAGGAGCTGAAGAAGAACTACTTCAAAGCTGGCAAAGTGACCTTCCAAATTTTGAAGGACTTTTCCAGGAAGAACTGGGGTCGGGCGTTCCACCGCGCCTTCAAGAACACGAATCTGATTATAGGCAACCTCTGGCGTTGCTCTGCTGAACCGCTCACCTTGGAGCAGCTGCGCCAACCACCCAACTTGGTGGATTTGGTTGCAAAGACAGATGCGCCCGACGCACACCTGTTCCTTCCCAAATGCAATAAGGCGCCTAGCAAGCGCTCCAAGTCGGACGAGGATGCGGAGCAGGCGAATGTCGAGGCAGCAGAGGTCGACGCGGTGGGATAAAGGGATGAAGCTGCTGCTGAGGATGACGCAACCCATCGGTCTGAGGAGCTGACCAAGAAACGGAAGGAAAAGGCTGAGGCGGATGGTGCTCAAGCCAAAAAATCAAAACACTCAAAGAAGGAGAGTGGTCCTGCTGATGCTCCCACTCTCGTCGATAATGCGACCCGCCGGTGCTTTTTGAGCAATATAAGGAGGTCAAATGTGGGGATGTGGCCGCTCCCGCAGCAGTACCGTCTGAGAGAGCTGTCGTGGTGATCCCCGACGATGATGAGGCTGGTCCCTCTAAGGCAACAAAAGCTGTTGGGGCGTCATCAAGTGGTACGAAGCTACCTGTACTGTCAGCTCCTAGGAGCCCTCATACCTTTCCTTTGCGGGTAACTGACCGGCTGTCATTGTCTTTGTACAATATGATCGTGCCTCTGGCGATGAAAGAAAGGCGTGCAGGGGAGCTAAGCCAGAAGCTGACGGATGCGGAAGGTAAAATTGCCGCGCTTGAAGAGGAGGTGAAAAAGAGAGAGGCAACAAAAAGGCTCTTGGAGGAAAAGTTGAAAAAGGTTGAAAGAACCTTGGTGCGGGTCATAAAAGACCGCAACGATCGAGCTGGGCAATTAGCAGTCTCAAAAATTCAGAGTCGTTTCTTTCGTTACTCCGCGGCGAAGAAAGCAAAAGAGATTGCCGATCTCAAAAATGCAGACGCTCTATTTGCTCACAAATGTCAGAAATGGACGGACAAAGAGACTGTCGAGGCTAAAGCTGGTTATGTGCTGACCTTTCACAACCGTTTCCCCGACCTTCCCCTTTGGTCCATGTGGTTGGATGTTCCCGAGGCATATCGCCCATCCGATGTGGTCTGCGAGGATGAAGAGTCGGATGACACAAAGACTGAGCCTGAGGATGAGGACGCTTAAACTCCCCCTTTTTTATCGAAATTTTGTAACCTTTGGGTCTTTAGAACCCTTTGACTTGTTTTGTAACTGACCACTTTTAAATGTTTAAGTTTTGCCATAATCTTGAAGTTGTCTCCAATACGCTTTTGTAATTTGATATTTGGCCGGGCACGATTGTTTTCATTGTTAAGAAATTTCCAGAGTCGAAGATAATGTGTTGTTGATCAATGCTTAACTAAAAAATTTCCCATAGGGCCGGGAATAAAATGTAGATCAGTTAAACACTGAAAAACATATTAAGGTTCTGTTGATGAATGTTAAGTGAAAATTTTCCCATAGGGTCAGGAATAAAATGTAGATCAGTTAAACACTGAAAAACCTATTAAGGTTCTGTTGATCAATGTTTACCGTAGGGTCGGGAATAAAATGTAGATCAGGTAAACACTAAAAAACCTATTAAGGTTCTGTTGATCAATTTTTAATTGAAAATTTTCCCATAGGGTTGGGAATAAAATGTAGATCAGTTAAACACTGAAAAACCTATTAAGGTTCTGTTGATCGATTAAGATCGCTAAAAGTTGTCTATCAGCTCGTCAGCCAATGAACTCCCTTTTAATACTTCTGAATTTTAAAGGCAAAACATTGGATTAAAAAGGTCGGTTGCTATGGATGCCTCATTAAAACCTTCTCGCGCCACCGAGGTAGGAAAGAGTACACCCCCGACCAAAGGTTCTTAAATAAACGATGATTACAAAGAATTTACAAAGATCGATAAAACTACTCCAAGTAGAGCTTCAAATGTTCAATGTTCCACGGGAGCCTCAATAATCGTCCGTGCTTGCCCTGCAATCGATACGTCCCACTCTTAATTCTTTCCACTACTTTATACGGTCCTTCCTAGTTCGGGGCGAGTTTGCCGAGGCTTTTGTCTTTGGTATGCATAAAAACTCTTCTCAAAACCCTATCCCCGACTTTGAACTCTCGCCGACGTAATTTCGATGCATACCGACTCCTCATTAAAGTATAATAATGCAAAGAATTCAATTGAGCTCGACTTCTTTTTTTCTTCAATTAGGTCTAGAGCTAGTCGTCTGTCATCCTTGTTTTTATTCGCATCATAATTCCAGATCCTAAAGGATGGGAAGATTGACTCTACCCGGGTGACAGCCATTTCTGATAAACCAAGGCATAAGGTGATTCTTTAGTCACCGTTCGAGGTGTAGTTCGGTAAGCCCACAATACTTCTTGCAAGTAATCCGGCCATTTGCCAGATTTTCCTTCTAGGTTCTTTTTTAGCCCGTCCAAGATGGTTCGGTTCCTGACTTCAACTTGCTCGTTCGCCTGGGGATGGAAAGGGGCAGAAAAGCATTACCTAATTCTATGGGTCGTGCAAAAATATTTCATCTTGCGGCTGTCAAACTGAGGTCCGTTATCCATGGTGAGCTTCTGAGGTACCCCAAACCTACAGCAGATGTCCGACCAAATAAATTTGATGATATCCTTAGTTCTTGTTCCCGATAATAGTCCGGCTTCTACCCATTTAGAAAAGTAATCTACGGCCACCACAATCATCTGTCTACCACCAGATGCCATCGGCAACGGTCCCACTAGATCGATTCTCCATCGGCCAAAAGGCAGGCCTTCAGATATTGATTCTAAAGGAGCCGCGGGCATATTGATCGTATTTGCGAATCTTTGACAGGTGTCGCACGTTTTCACTATCTGCTGAGCGTCGGCAGTTACCGTTGGCCAATAAAAACCAGCGAGAAAAATTCTTCTTATTAGTGCTTTGTAACCGCAGTGAGCTGTGCCTTCTCCGTCGTGTAACTCAGATACAATTATCTATGATTCATTTGCCCCCAAGCATCTCAGTAAAGGCCTGCTGAAAGACTTTTTGTATATTATATCTCCCAACAAAATGTAGCCTCGGGCCTTGTTTCGTACCTTCCGAGCTGTGATACTATCCTCTGGTAGTAGTCCTTCAGTCAGGAAAGCTATAATATCCCTTCTCCAGTCCGATATCGTTACCGAGGATATTTGACAGGCGATTTCTGGCCGATTGTCCAGCTCTGCCCTCTTCATGATCGACGGGTTTTCTTGTTCGGTTATCCAAGGGTAACTGCTTGAACAGGATGCCGACGCTAGGGAGTCGGCAATCACATTTTCGGTCCTGGGGACGTGCTCATATGTTATTTTGGCAAATGACGCGGCTAACACTCGCAATACTGCTAAGTATTGAACCACATGCTCTTTTCTAGCTTCCGACCCTCCTGAGGCCTGATTAATCAAAAGTTGAGAATCACTAACAAGATGTATGTGCTTAGCCCCGCACACCTGTGTTAATCTCAAACCGGCCATGGCAGCCTCATATTTAGTTTCGTTGTTAGAAGTGGTAAAACCAAATCGGATTGCATGATGCATACTTATGCCCGTAGGGGTGATTAGTTGTACGCCCGCACCGTATCCATTGACGTTTGACCCACCATCAGTTCGAATAACCCACTCTACTAGCTCGTCTTTCTCGGGCGGCTCTTCTTGGTCTGGTCGGTCGGAATGCAATTCGACTATAAAATCATCCAGGGCCTGGCCTTTGAAGGCGGTTCTTGACTCAAAATTGATATCAAAATTGCCCAGCTCGACCAACCATTTAGACATTCTTCCTCACATGTTCGGTCGCTGAAGAACATACTTGAGTGGAAAAGAGGTTCGAACGACAATAGGGTGGGCCTGAAAATATGGTTGCATTTTTCGTGCCGCGGTCACCAAAGCCAAGGCCATTTTTTTCCAGCTTCAAATATCGTGTCTCCGCATCCAATAGGCTTTTGCTCACGAAGTATACCGCTTTGGGAACCGTTCCCGATTCACTGATCAATGCCGCACTTACTGCAAAATCTGAAACCGCTATATAAAGAAAGAGAGTCTCCCCTGTCAAGGGCTTCGTTAGAAGGTTTGGGGATGATAAATAAGTTTTGATCCCTAAAAAGGCCTTATCACAAGTTGGCGTCCAAACAAAAGACTTAGAGTTCCTCAAGACCTGAAAAAATGGAGCGCACTTGTCAGATGATCGAGAAATAAATCGATTCAGAGCTGCTAAGCGCCTGGTTAATATATGAACCTCCTTGATATTCCTGGGTGGGGTCATGTCGGCAAGAGCTTGTAATTGGACCGGGTCTGCCTCGATTCCTTTTTTGCTAACAAAGAATCCAAGGAACTTGCCTGACCTAACCCCAAAAGAACATTTCTCCGGGTTCAACTTGAGATTTATACTCATTAGATTGCCAAAAGTCTCCCTTAAATCAGCGAGATGGTCTTCATCTGTGCCGCTCTTCACAAGCATGTCATCGATATAAACCTCCATATTTCTCCCTATCTGGCAGTCAAAAGTCTTGTTCACCAATATTTGGTAAGTCGCCCCTGCATTTTTTGACCCAAATGGCATAACCTTATAACAATATAGGCCCCGGCCCGTGACAAACGTTGTGCTTTCCTGATCTGCTACGTGCAACTTGATTTGATTATAGCCTGCATATACATCCATAAAAGAGAGTAATCTGTTTCCCAACGTCGAATCCACCAACTGGTCAATTCTCGGCTTGGGGTCTTTTGGGAACGCTCGATTAAGGTCGGTAAAGTCTACGCACATCCTCCACTTGCCATTTTTCATTTTAACTAGGACGGGATTGGACGTCCAAAGCGGGTAATTTGATTCCTTGATGTGACCGACGTTGAGCATTCTTTCAACCTCTCTCAGGATAATCTCTGCCTTTTCTGGTGAAAAAACCCGACGTTTTTGTGAGACAGGTCTGACGTTCTTATTGATAGTTACTTTGTGAATTACATGGTCTTCTGGGACTCCGGTAACGACCTTCGAGCACCACGCAAACAAATTCAAATTCCCCTGTAGCAATAGGATCAACTGTCTCTTGAAGCCTGGTGATAAGTTAGTTCCTATCTGCAAAACTCTTCCTTCGGTAAACTGGTGTTTTTCACATTCTTCATCGGTGGTAAAAAAACTGGGAGCTTCCCTGGGATCGTCGACAGGTAGCGACCCCAAGGGAAGTCCCGCTAATTGCTAGTCTCGTAATTGCTCCATCTCTTGATCCCTTTTTGGCGCTAAAGCCGCCCGGTAGCATTCTCTTGCTGCTTTCTGGCTGCTTCGCATCACCCCTACGTTGTTCCCGACCACGTCTTTCAAGCACTAATGAATAGTGGACGTTACCGCGTGCATTCGTAACAGCCATAACCTGCCAAAGATCGCATTATGGGAGGCTGGTGCATCTACCATGACGAATAAAACAATGACCTCCTTATTGAAAGTCCCGCGGCCGAGCTGAACAATGCTTTCGAACTCTCCAATCACTCCTGCAACCGATCTTGTGAACCCTACGATATTTTGGTCCGAACGCGTAATCACTGGAGGTGTCCTGAACTTAGAAAATGTTGATGCAAAGATTATGTTTGCTGAGCTTCCGGTGTCTACAAGGATGCGTCAGACATCTTCCCCTACAATGGCCGCCCCGATAACAACGGCGTCTTTGTGAGGACCGGCTATGTCTCGCATGTCGTCGCCGTCAAAATACAAAATCGGTGAAGGGATGAATTTTGAGTGGGGATAAGACTGAGCTTCCAACTGAGTTGCTAGGTTCACAATATGTCGCTTTCGGGAAGAGTGCGTGATCCCTGTCATATAATCACCCCAAAAATAGTCAATGATTCAAAAAATTGATAGAGGTTCCTCACATTTCCTTTACTTTCCACAACTTCTTCTTCAATGACCCCGATGAGGTTACGGCTGACATCGGGATCAAAATACTTGACGGAGACGTCAAAAAGGTCGGTCACTTCGGAGATTGCCATGGTTGTCTCTGGCTTCTGAACCGTCACGATCTCTTTTAAAGTTGTGCCCTGCTATGCTTTCTTTTTCACATACTCGAGTAGGTTTCTGTGTTCTATCAGCATCTGTATTTCCTTTTTGAGAGCGATACAATCCTTGGTATCGTGTCCCACGTCTTCATGGTATCGGCAGTATCAGTTGTTCCTATTTTCCCAAGGCGTTGGTATGGGGAAGGGCCTCCGATACATCCCGCTCTTCTTAGTCTTTTCATTGATTGTGGACACGCATTCTGTCAAATCAGCAAAGTAAGTAGGTCGGATCCATTTATTGGACATCGTTCGTGAAACACCTAGTTGGTATGTTTTATCCTTTAGTCCTGGGATGCTAGAGGCTTGATCGGTGTGGAGTGGGTCGGTGGAATTGTGTTGATCAGCTGGATTTGCGGGGCATAGCCAGATTGAGTACCCTGCTTTATAACGACCGATGCTTGTGCACTCTGCTGAATTTGCGCTGCCAAATCGGACGCCTCGGTTTCTTCTATCAATATTTTCTTTTCCACCTGAGCTAGAAGGGCGGAAAAAGTGAAAGCTTGTTTCTTAGTGACTGCTTGCTTCATCGGTCCTGGGAGCAGCCCTAAACGATATGTTGTCAGAGCCCCGTTCTCTTCGCAATGATCAAGGCCGGTCTTCGCATCGATAAAGTGCCTGGTGTAATCCCTGAGGCACTCTCCCAGCCTTTGTTTACAGTTAACGATCGTATCACCATTGGCCCGGAAACTTTTGCTTCCCATAAATTGCTTGCGGAACATCACCCAGAACATTCCGAATTTTTTTGTACAACCCTGTGGTAGCCGGTTGTACCACTTAGATGCCCGATCCTTGAAAGTCATCGAAAAAGCTCGGCATAACAACTTATCGTCATTATCGAAACTCAACATAAAATTTTTGAAGGCTTCTAAATGGTTGTCCGGATCTCTTTTACCATCGTACTTTTCCAATTTAGAAATGTCAAACCTCTTCTGGAGATGTCCCGACAATATTTCGTCTGAAAACGGTGAAGCTCTTTAATTCATTCTGAATCTGAAAGAACCGTCTCCGAGCCCCTCGCTCTGAACTCCATACAGTCCTTCATTACCCGGGTTGATGAACTGGCTACTGACCCTGTACCCTTGGGTCTGGCTATTCGACGGCTGCCACTAGACCTGGGGTAGGACTACCCGCTCCTCTTTGCTGCCCGTTAACCTCTCTTCTTTTTCAAGTAAACCTGACATTTTTTTCTCGGTGCTACCCTTCTTGAACTTGGGTGAGTCAGAACGTGGTGCCCTATTGCGTCGGGAATTGCTCTTTTGCGCGCGTTTGTTTAGTCTTTCCTTGCGCCGGTATTCTCTTCCCGACGAATCGTCCGAAGTATAATTAGCAGAAATACCCCGGTCATCCTTTTGGTATCGCTCAGCTTTTCCATCCCGCTCCCCTTCTGGGCGGGGCTCCCGATAATATCGAACAGGTCGGGCATCGATACGATGGTCTATACTCGGATAGCCTTCTCCACGGTTGTCTACAATCGGCTTTATTCCTTTACCTTCCCGAATTCTTTTGTCATCTAGAGCCTGCTTCTTTTCAGCGTTCAGTTTTGCGATGTCTTCCAGTAACTGTCTCCTCGTCATGATAAGAGTTGATCGCTTATCCCGACCCTGCGCGTAATACTCCCGCCCCGGTACTTCCTCGCCCTCTGACAGCGAAATGGCTCGGGCCACCTCTCTCCCGACCCTCTCCCCAGCTGCTTCGTCATTCATTCTTTAAGAATAAATCGTGATTTTCAAAGAAAAAGTTTCCTTTTTGGTATCACGTGTTCCCACAAACGGCGCCAATGATGAGAGAATAAATGACAAAAATAAGGAATCTTGGATCTTGGACCTGATGTGACTAGAGCTCAAAATGTAGAGAGAAAAAGTAGAAAGAGAATACATTAAAGAATTGTCCCCGTACCAAGAATAAATGGGCTCCTTTTTATAATGGGGAAGGTGGAACCCATTTATGTCCTTGGTAGCCTTTTATTATTTCACAATTAGTCCTTTACAAGCTACTCTATTTACACTTTGTCTTTAAATAAATAATAAATACAATAACGGGCATTTTTCTCTTCTCATATTTGCAATTGACTCCTTTTCTATTGGGATCAACGAATTACTTCCTTATCATATATGGAAAGACATTCTTGTATAAAAATCCAAGAGTATACTTTTGAATACGCAATAATAGCAAAAAAATCGACATTATATTTTCCA
The DNA here is from genome assembly GCA_036936605.1 of Limnanthes douglasii subsp. nivea. NCBI lineage: Eukaryota > Viridiplantae > Streptophyta > Magnoliopsida > Brassicales > Limnanthaceae > Limnanthes > Limnanthes douglasii. The sequence goes on from JAUPFV010000005.1 coordinate 93,235,492, forward strand.
ATCTTGACACATGCTCGAACATAACATATTAAAATTGTTGAAACATCTATTAATACCCTTAAGTATTTTACCAAATAATATTTCTTGGCTTCAGACCGCCCCTGAGCCTGATGTATGATTAATTGTGAGTCACTTAGTAATTGCATTCTTTTAGCACCACCTATTTGAGTTAACCTTAGAATTGTTGTTTCGTATTCCGCTTCATTGCTAGATGCCTTAAAACCAAAATGTATGGCTTGATACATTAAATCCTCATGAGGAAAAAGTAAGCAAATCCCAGCCTTGCATCCTGTTATAGAAGATCCACCATTGGTTCAAATTACCAATTTTTTGTAGACTTGTTACCTTGAGATTCCTCACAAGGTCTCTATGAGTGAAATTCAACCAGGAAATCAGCTACAACTTGTGCTTTGATTGCTGTTTGAGGAGAAAAATCAATATCATAATCCCCTAGTTCGACAGACCACTTAGGCATCCGACCTGGAAAAAGATCTTTAGGAAATGCCCTGTTGAGATCTGTAAAATCAATGCACATTCGTCACTTGTCATTTTTTGTTTTTACCAATACCGGGTTCGCAATCCATTGTGGATATTGGGATTCGCGGATATACCATATCTATCTGTCCACTTCTTGAACTATTGCCTCAGATTTTTCTTTAGAAATATCTATTCTTCTTTGCACTACCAAGCCCGCATCGGAACGAATAGACAGTTTATGACAAATAATATTAGCTGGCACATTATTCACATCCTCATTACACCAAACATATAAGTGTAAATTTTTGGATAAGAAGGCTAACAATTTCTTTTTTAATTCTGATGGTATTTTGGTCCCAGTTCGAACATTCTTTCCTTTTGCTAAACTATGTATCTCAACCTAATCTATTAGAATCACAACACTAGGAGTTTCTCTTGGATCATCTATATTATTCGGATCCAAATAGAACTTTAATAATTTCTATACTTTTTAAGTTATAACATTTTCTAGGGACTTAGGGTCCAGAACTGTAACATAACATTTTCTAGCCACTTTTTGGCTACTTCGAACCATTCCCACTTGAGTTCCAACTGACTTCAAGCATTGGTGAATCGTTAGGGCAACAACATGCATCTTTGATAAAGATTACCTACCATTTTTTTTATTTTAGGAGGTTGGACAATCCACAACTACAAACAAAATTCTTACCATTTTCTTAAATGGTCCATTGCCTAACACAGTTTTACCTTCGAACTCCCCAATGTCCTTAGTAGAATTGCAAATAAATCCTACTATATTTCTGTTTTATCATTGAATAACTGAAGGGTTCTTCATATGCTTATAAGTGGAAAAAAATAAAACATTTGCTGAAATATCTGTGTCAATCAAAATTCTTCGGATCTCAATACCTTCAATAGATGCCCCTATTACCACAACATCCTCATGGTGGCTTGCAACTCCCCTCAAATAATCTTAATTGGATACTATAAAAGGAGCAGGGCTTTGATAAATATGTGTAGACATATTTTATTCCAATTGTGTAGTCAAACTGACTGCATATCGCTTTCGGGAAGAACTTGATGGAGCTAGCATCGTAAATCCTCCAAAAATAGTCAGTGATTCGAAACATTTACACAACTTTAATACTTTTCCAGTATTTTCTACTACCATATTGATTCAATTTCAATCTGGTTCAGGATCCAAGTACTCCAAATCCACATCGAACCGTTCAAAAATCGCCATTGTCCTCTCTTGTTTAGATGCTTCGGTATTTTACTTTCGGGTATTGGGGGATGAAATTTGAAGTCAACTTGCACTAGGTTCTGCCCTATCGCCTGGTTTTCTGTTCCCCCATTGTGACTTCACAAAAGTGATTAATTTCCCATTTTTAATCAAAGCTTGTATTTCTTATTTTAAAGCAATACAATCTTTAATGTCAAGCCCCACATCATTGTTGTATCTACAAAAACATGTATTTTGATTTTCTATCGGAGTTTGGATATGAGATGGCCTTCAAGATTATACAACATTCTAAGCATTTTTGTAGATAGTAGCCTTATTTTCAATTAATTATGCATAGTAATCAGGTTGAACCCATTTATTTCCCCTTGACCTTTATTGCCGACCCTAATTAGACTGAATCTGTTTGGGTTGATATGAACCTTACCTTGAATCCCTAGGTCGATTATTAATTGTAGTATGTGATTGAGTATAAGCTCGTGGGACACAAGCTGCAGGTGTAGACTTGTACTGATGAGGCTTCCTTGATTTCTTAGTTTCCTCTACCGTATTATGCTTTCCGACCTGATTCAACAACTCACCCTATGTATTAACTTTCTTTCGAGTCATGGTATCAACCCATTCTCTAGCCAGCAGCCCCCATCGAAGTGAGGCTATGACCACATGTTCGAAACAATCAGCTAACCCATATTTAGTATTTACCAAACAATTAATGTATTCTTTAATTGATTCGTTCAGATATTATGCATAATGTATTATTGTGTCACCATTCTCTTTGAGTTCTTTACTTTCTATGAACTATCTTCGAGAAGTAATCCATAACATATCAAAATTCTTGATCGACACTTGTGGCAATCGGTTGTACCATTTCAATGCACTACCTTTTAATGTTTGGAAAAAAACTATACATAGAAACTTATCATCGTTATTGAAGCTCTTCATAAAGTTTTTAAATTGTTCAAGATGATTTTCGGGATCTTGACTTCCATCATACTTTTTTCATTTTTGAACTAACGAACCGTTTTGGAAAATTGCCAAACAAGATTTTCGAACACAGTGGTGACTGTTTCCAATTATGGCCCTGGTAAACATGTGATCTTCATTATGGGTAGCAAAAACACCAGGTTCAGAGTGTAAAATAAATTGATCATTTAGTAAATGATCTATACTATAAAGGGACGATCATTTAACTTTCCATTGGTAGAATTTTCTCTTTACCCTTTTGATCTCTCTTCTTTACCGATGAATCATGTTTACTTGACTTTTGATGATTTTTTGAATGCTTCTTAACTAGCTTTTCTTTTTTCTTTTTACATATATGATCACTAATCGAAGAGGAAGACAAAATTTCTGAATCAAGCTCAATTGTGGACCCATCAATAGACTCTAAGATAGTTGTACAATGTTTAACCCAGTGTTATTTCTTAGATTCTTGGTGGGCTCCAACAAATTGATCATCTAAACTTTTATTGAGGTTATTGTCCGGCCCTTCAGGCTTGAAGTATTCTGTCAGATTCTTTTTACATAAATATTTTTATGCATGCCTCTGGGCTTTGAGTGCCTTAATCTCATCTCTGAATTGATCACACTCATTTTTCATTAAGAGTTTGCCCTCGATATCGCGATTTACATGAGACATATTCACAAGCTCTTCATTGCCTTCAATTCTCTCATTTTCAAGAGGGGGACGGAGGTCTATCTGCATATCTATATTTATGCTTCAAAGAACCACAAGGTTAAATATGTTTTGAATATTGATATTCAGGTACCATTTGCTCCCACTATAGTCTCCAATCTGGTAATGATAAAATCTTCCTGGAGGGTGTTTTTGGTAAGTGGTTAAACAAAGTATTCAATTTTTGGTGAAGGGAACAGAGATAATAGAGGTGCTAATATTTAATTTCTAGAGAAATAATGTTTCAACCTATTCAATATTGTTTTTGGACCATTTATGATTTTTTTTAATCTATGGACCCATTAGGTCGGGTCACAAATGTGGATTGTCCTTATGAGGCCTCATGCCCAATAATATTTGAAGTAGGCATACTGCTTAGTCATCAATCACTCAAATTACATGGCACAAATTTTTTATAGATTTAAAATGTTCTCTAAGAAAAAATTGATCATAACCCTAAACAAAAGTTGACCCTATCAACATTGACTTTGAAGGTGTACATCAAAATGTAACAAGATGAAATTACAATCTATTTGTTGTTGAAAAGTTTGTATATGCTCATATGGTTCCACAATTTGTATAAATAGACAAAACAATATAGAACTGTGCTAAACTACTTGTGAAAAGGTTGGAGATAAGATTCATCAAACCAAACCAATTAGGCATAGACACATGTTTAATTATGTGGAACTAAGTTTACATTTGTTTTAAAAATATGATGATATTTTAAAATTATAAAATGTAATTGATTTCGACACCCTATGTCGAAATCAAGTCTATTTTTCAATTTTATAAAAACAGTAGATTTTTTATTTCCACTTTCGCAACTCATGTAATACTAGAAATGAAAATTTAATAGTCATTACATTAAGAAGATGACAAACTGATACAATCAAAACTTTCTTCATTTATATCACTCCAAAAAAGATACATTACCAATAATTAAAAACAAACTAAAAGAAATATTTCCAATGGTTTAATTTAACGACACTTCAAAAATATGTTAATTTTATATCAAAAATATTTTATAATAGTTTCATTAACAATAATTCAATTTTTTTATTATGAACGAACTGAAAGAAGTCTTTTCTTATAGTTCATTAACACCACTTCAAAAATAAACTAACTTAAAATGAACAAAAAAAAATATTCTAATATAGTTTCATTAACAACACTTCAAAAATATATATAATAATTTAAAATAAACTATAATAAGTCTTCTTAAATAGTTTCGATAGCAACACTTCAACACCAAAAAAAAAAATCTTTTACACCCCTTATAATCTTCTCGTCAGAATTTGTTTTGCAACTTAAAACAAAAATCCGAATCTTTTTCTAACCCAACGTAAAATTTTCAACGTTAAAACCATAGTATTTCCAAGCATGAATCTCACTAAAACCTTCAATTGTGTTGCATCATAAGTAGAGAAGTTGGAATAAAAGTATGTTAGGTGTGACTCCAAACAAGAGAATAGTGTTGTGCCAAAATATATTCATTAATCCTAATATTTTTTTTATATTAACAATAATTCATGAGTAAAAAACAACAAAATCAATGTTTATGACTAATATTTTATTATTATATGTACAAACTTACATGTATATGTAGCTTATTTAGATGATATGGTATTTATATCAAGTTTAGCAACCCACGCGCATACATGTTACACATTTTTATTGTTAACTCTTTTTAGTGCTTTAAAAATGAACAAGACACCTCTTTGAGTTTCCATATTGATGAAAGCTTAAATATAAAAATATAATAAATTAAAAATAATAATTATCAAAAGCAGATCAAAGGATTAGACACACATACTTTACCGTAACAATAACCAATGATAATTTTCTAAACAAAATGGAGCTTATGCGTGACCTTTTTAACCTCATCCACATCTTCAAGATTTGTATTTAAATATTAATTATGGATAAAAACTTACAATTCATCAATTCAAACTCTCCATAATTTACAGCTACAAATAATGATTTCAGATTAGATGCCCAAATATGTATAACGTATTCCTCATTAGTGATGTGGTCAGATATTTTAGATACTGTATCTTATTCTTATCTGAAGGGCTATTCAGACATAACCACTATTATAAAAAAAAACGAACAGGACAAACGTAATAAAGTGTGACTAAGCTAGGTGACCTCACATCTTGGGCTAATGGATCCTTCAATTTGACCAAACTCCACAATCCGACCTGACAGGTCCATGGGTCATCAATTAAGTATAAATACCCCAAACATTAAATTCCCAAAATACTTTACAAAATTACACTCAAATAGAAATTAACCACACCAAATTAACGACCACAGTGGGAGCACGTCGGTGCCTGAATTTTACAATTCAAAACCAGCAGACAAAGTAGTTCAGATGGATCCGAGTGAGCATAATATTCCACCTCTTGATGTGGAAGTTGCAAAGGAGAACAATGAGTACACTATCGAAGAGTGCAACCAGTTGAGAACTGAATAGAGGCACTGAGAGCAATAAAACAAGCAGAGAACAGGGTTAAGGAAAAATATAGTGCATCAGTACTTCACCACACTGATAATCCTGTAGAAAACGAGTAGTCTTTGAAGACCCATTCCAGTTCCAAGAAAACACACGATCTAAACCTGTTGAGAGTTCTGCATCTGAGTCCTCCAGCAGCTCATCTAATAAGGCAGAGCTTGAAGAATTATTGTCTTCAAACCATCAACCATAGTATGGAAAAGGAGGTTATCGGAGTCCACAAATTTCCCCAAAGGACCAAGAGTCATATTAGGAAAGGTCTCATGGAACACTAAGACCATATCAGATTTAATCCCATCATCTCTATACTCCAGGGAATCCACTATTCCACTAGTATACTTCTCTATCTCTGCAACTATTTCTTGAGCTTGTTTATGTTCTAAGGCAATATTCTCTTTGGTCTTCTCTTGGATAGTTTTCTCCAACTTGACTTTGTCATCGGATAAAGTCTGGATAGTTTTGTCCTTAGATTTTAGTTGCTCATTCAAAGCTATGATCTGTTTAGAGGAAGAAGTCTCCAGATCAGAGTACTTGGTTTGAAGGTTTTTGCTACCCTCTTATGACTTGAGTAGTTTGGCAGCTAAATCCTCTTTCTCCTTCTTCAATGATTCTATGTTTTGCTGAGCGGCAGATAAACCATTTGTCAAGCTCTGTTTCTCTGAAGTCGGGGAGTTTATGATGGCAGTTTGATCCCTCACTTATCTCTCCAGATCAACCACTGGACGAATATAACCCAAGAGGGCATGACTCAAGGTATCTTGCTCGCTTAATATCGCATAAGTCTCACCATTGTGGGTCACAACTTTGGATGAGTTGGGAGGATAGTAAGGCCCCACGAAATCATATTTTTCCAAATCATTAAAATATATGTTGATGTTCTGAAAAGCGTCAAGATTTACCTCTCCATCAGCAGTGGCCTGTTTAGAATAAAAATTGGATGGAATTCTCTCTTGTAAGGTAGGATCGACAGGAGCTGGAGGAGGGACTTCAGAAGGGCGCAAAGTTACTTCTGATCCCAGAGTGACTTTTTTATTCTTTGCAGCTTTTTCATCACTGCTTGCTTTCCGTTTCTTATCTTTCTTCATGATTTTTGGTGGGTTTTCTGATCCACCATCCTCATTAACAGTAACTTCTACTGCCTCTAGCAGAGTAGCATTAATTCCTCCTTGGTTCTCCGAACTAGTACCTTCGATGGTTGTCTGAAGTGGGTTAATTATGAATTTTTTGTTCCTTTTGTTCTTCATCTTGTTCAGGTGACTAGGGGGCTTTGGCCCTGGAAGGAAAGTAAAGCTTAACATCTTTAGCCTCAGTTCTCCTTAGGATAACATCTGCAGGAGGAGGGGTGGTCAGTTCTTCCCAGATGAGGTCTTTTCTCCCTGTGGTGTTCTCACAAAGTTCCCCGACATGAAATAGTTGTGGAAAGCGTTGTCTTATTTCTCCAAGGCCCAAGAATTTAGTTTGCCACATGTGTCTTGACCTGTCACTGCATAGTCCGAAAACTCCTTCGAAAAAACTAAAAAAGATGTAAATAAGTTTGGAGTAGTTACTTAATATTTGAAAGATTAAAGAGAACATAAATAAAAATCACTGATACTCTTCCAGCGACTGGTCAGCTGGCTTGGGTTAGAATCAACCTTGATCTTTCTCTCATTCTCCCAGGCCTCACTGATGAACAAGAACTGCGATCTCCATAGTTTCTCCGACTCTAAAAGATCATTCACTACTTTGTAGTCATTCCCCATATTGTAGTGATAGAAGGGGATGTGATAATTCTTGCATAAATTTGCCACAGAAACGAATTGTTCCATTGACAATGGAATCTTGGATAACCTGGATGCCATGATGCGAGCCATCAGGGTGTACCAAGCATTTAGGCTCAACTGAATTGGACACAGCTTGGTCAAGTGGAAGTACCTGACTATCTTCGGGTCCAAAGGAAACTGAAGTCCCAGTTCAGCACCTCTGAATAAACCACTAGCTCCTTGGGTTCGCAGTCCATCAGAGTTTCTGGGGTGATTGAGATTCTCACTTTGACAGACACATGGATTTTCCACTTTGTACGAATACAACCCAATTCAGCGTTATGGGTGTATACGTAGGCTATATCCTGAAGAGATAGTAAGTATTTCACATTAACATTCCTGAAATTTGCCCTACTTTCCCTTCTAGGCACTCCAGAAGCGCGTCCGGATGAGTCATACCCATTTTGGTCTTGCCTTTTCGATCTAGAACTATGTCCTCCGTTTTCCCTGACGCCTCAAAAGGGGTGTCATCTAAACTATCCTCCATATTTTCATCCATAACAATGGAAGGCTGTTCGGATGGCTTGGCTTTTGCCAGAGGCTGCTGTTCCGATAATTTTATTTTTGGCAAAGGTTTTATTGTCTCCAAACTGGTGTGTTTCGGAGAGGTAAGAGTAGATTTACATTTAGATTGATGGGTGATTGGGCGTGGGGTATGTTTCTCAAGGGATTTCTATGTATCTGAAATCATTGCAATAGTAGGTGAGGGTTTTCTAACGCTAGAAACGACTTTCTCTTTAGGGAGAGGGTTTTGAAACTTTTGGACAGAGGACCCTGATAGAAAGGAGAAAGGTTTAAAACAAAGGGTAGTATTCTACCTTGGGTGCTTTTGAGGACGATGAACCCTGGTCTGTATTCACTTTTGATTGATTGATTCATTCACCTGGAGAAACAGGAAGGCCAACAGCATCAGACAAGTTTAACCAACCTCCTTTTACTAGATCGTTTCTAACTGTGAACATAAATGACTAGAACATAAATTAGAAAATGTACTGCACTTTCTCTCACTATACATGCTTGTAATTTTTAAGACAATGAAACGGTGAAGGATATTTATATATAACAGTGAAAAGTGGGAGTTACCTAGGAGAAGGTATAATGATCTAAGTAATGATTAAAGGCTACAAAGTATGGGAGTTAAAACCTAGGTAACTTTCTAGCCTAGTAGGTACGAGAATCTAGAAGAAAAACGGCTGAGAGGTCAAACCGGAGCCTGACACGTGTCCCAAGTTGAAAAAAGACTCTTAAAATTCTAAACGGTAAAATTAGTCCCACCAAATTTCGAACAGAGTAACTCTTGAGATTCTTAACAAAATAAGTTATAGTCTGCAGTTCGGATACAAAACCAGATCAGAACAAATTGATTTTGATTCTTAAAGGTTAGCTCTTCGAAATCTTATTTGCAAGACCTAAAGGGGCTACTGATGAGGTCGGATATTTTAGATATTGTATCTTATTCTTATCCGAAGGGTTGTTCGGACATAACCACTATTATAAAAAAACCAAACAGGACAAATGTAATGGAGTGTGACTAAGCTAGGTGCTGGTCACCTCACATTTTGGGCTAATGGGTCCTTAAATTTGACCCGACTCCACAATCTGACCCGACAGGCCCATGGGTCATTAATAAAGTATAAATACCCAACCTCAGGATTTACCGCTAGTACTCAGCTTAAATATCTCACTACTCTCTACCTTAAACATTAAATTCCCAAAACACTTTACAAAATTACTCTCGAACAGAAATTAACCACACCAATTAGGATTCTCATCGAAAGAAATTATATAATTTCCTTAAACTCTTGGACTTTAATCGAATATCACCCATCAAATTAAAATGTTACAAACACAGTTCATCAAGATCATGGGAACCATATAATAATATAGTAATTTGGTCATTAAAAATGATTTATTTCATTGATAAAACTTTTTGGGATGACCGAAGAATTAGGAAAAAATGTTTGTAAAGCTAACTTTGTCAAGTGTCGAAATTCATGCATTAATGCTTATAGTTATACTCTACAAACTACCGAAAGCTTAGATTTAGCTCCTTGACCATATGTTATGTTACAAATTGAAGCCACTAGTTAAGATAAACCATAATTAACTAGTACCATACCGAAAAGATGAAATATGTGGAATTTGTATTAATATCAAAACGAACTAGGATATTCTAGGTGATATTCAAATTTTCTTTATGAATATCATTTAAGATGAGGATAAGACAAACTTCCAAATAAACTTTTATTGTTGCGACATACCACTAATTCATGCCGTTGTTTTAGGGTTGGACGATAAGCGAAAAATTTGTCTGAGTACACATAATCATAAACTATTAGTCTATGTAAGGACTTCCATCATACTAACCAAGCATATAAACATAAATATGTTGCAACTAATCAAGCCAAATAAGCAAACTAAATACTTCTGAAACTACTTAATTTTGACTCATATAAGCGTATTTCGACTTTTAGATCGAAATACATTTTCTTACAAAAACCCTAAACCAAACGAACCCTAAGTCCATTCTAAAATTACAAATCATAAATATAAAAATGGATCAAAATTAGATTAACTACTAATACAATCTAAAACAAATCAAAACAATGATCCTTTGACAATTAAAAAATATTAAATCGTTAAAAAAATTATATAACCAAAAAGTACATATATTCTACTCGAAAAAAAGAACCTTTTATATCTAGATCCAATTCGGGTCTATTTTCAGGGGTTGTTAAGCTTTGCAATTTGTTTTTTTTAGAATAATAACATTTTTCATAAAGAAAAATGATAACATTTTTAATGAAAAATTTATAAACATTTTTTTAACGTTCAAAATTAGTTTGATATATTTCTAATAATTTCTTTAAACATTTGCAAACATTTTTGCAAAATGACGTTTCTCAAACAAAGAGCGACACTTATCACCAAAACCTCATTTATATTAAACTTTAGTTTAACCCACCAACCTTATTAAAAAAAAGGTTTATCATCTTGCATAATTAGCATTACAACCATCACAGATATTATAAACATGGATAAAATAGACCACTATACACTGAAAAGCTAGCTAGCATATCAGACCAACAAGACACCCACCTGTTAAGATTTTGACATTGCCTTTCATACCTGTCTTAATATGTTGTTTAGCATCAGATTGGTCTACTCAATACATATACTAATTAACTAACATATCTTCCAAAAGCTATTCACTTGCTCTTCTCTGTTCGATCATCTAACACATAGGTTGCCTGTAATTATAGTCTAATAAAACCATATAGATAAATGGTGATGATATTCATAGTTTTAACACAAATGTATTCTTAAATAGTATCGAATATGATTATAATGTAGTACGAATATTTAAAACTACGAAATACCCATTTGACAACTGTGAACGCAAATTCGGGTTTATATATTAATATAATATATTCTCTCGAATTGATAACAGAAAAATAAACATATATATAACATTAGGTGAGGAGTCTGATAGGGAAAAAAGAAAGAAGATTAGGTGATGACCAGCTAGCTAATTAATGGAATAATATCCAAGAAATAGAAATGGTTACCATGTCTAATCATTAGTTTGGTGGTGTCGTTATATGAGTTCTGCTACAATCACTGCCATACTTCACCATGTGCTTTCTCTTTGTAAATAAGGCATGGGATTTTGTATCTATATGATTGGTATTCATAATTTATACAGTATGTCATAGGAAATAAAATTAATAAAGATGAGTATAAATATTAACAGATGATTATAAGTGATATCTAAAACAAGATATCATTTCGGCGTTGTTTTAATTTTATAAAGAAAGAAAATCCATAATAAGATTATGGATAGTTTGGTTAAGCTGTAATATAGTTTGTATACTAATTAAATTTTAGAAGTTTTAGGTAGCTAACTGCTAAAAATAAATTCGATATAAGTAAATATTTGAAAACATACAAACTGAACATATATGTCAATGTATTATTACCTATCAACTCCTACCATCACCAAAACCTCCATAAATCAACAAATCTAAGTTGTTAGAGTTTTAAATTCGAGTTTAAAGATCATTTTGATCAACATCTACGTTTACAAAACCGGTAGAAGAAATTATGCTTATGATAGTTTGTTTTTAAAAATTGTAGTTCGATTTTGTCGTCTAAATCAACAAAATTCCGTTAGAGTTTCAAATTTGAGTTAAAAAACAGTTCTGATCAACATTTACGTTAAAAATATAGTAAGAAATTATACTTACGATCTTCTTCTTCTTCAAAAATCCGGTTTCAGTTTATGTTTTACATACAACTAGGGTTTCAAAGTGAACATATTTCATTTTTTCGGTTATTAGTTAGTACCGTAGTCATCACCTTCTTCGTGTGCATTTGTTTTTAGTGATATTTTGAGTTGTTTGTTTTGCAGAAGATATTAGTTATGTCTCTCATCTATCAACATATATTGCTTGTTTATTCGTGTCTCACTTTAGCGAGACATAAGACGCGCATTACTACTAGTTCTAAAATAATTACTGCAAAACAGATTCTCAATAAACTTCTTGGCTTCACATCTATTCTAGGCTTTGAATTAAATTTGTACAGTTTTGTACCAATAAAAAAGTGTCCTTTATCTACTTTGTACAGTCCAGTATCTATAAAAAATGTGTTCGTCATCTACTTTATACAATACAGAATCTACCAAAAATGTATCTCTCATCTACTTTGTGCAATCTCACATCTATAAAAATTGTTTCCCTTATCTACTTTGTACAGTCACACATCTATGAAAGAATAATTCCCCCATCTACTTTGTATGTTATCCTGCATCACAACATGACTTCTCGTTACTTTTATAATTAATCTCGCATTAACTTTGTAAACTAGTCATCATGGTTTCACATCATCTACATTGTTGTGCATCTATCATCATTTGATTCGCTTTGTATAATGTATTTGGTTGTATCTATCATGATATATGGTTTCACATCTCTCATCATTAAGCGGTTTTGCATCATTTGTATGGCCTCACATCCATTGCTTTGTCTATCATTAGTCAAATATTTATGGTCTCTCATCTACTTTTTAAGTTTAATTTCATAATTTTTCTAGAAAAAATACCTCTAAAAGCTTATTTCTTCAGATCAGGCTCGTTAGCACTAATAAAACAGATGAAAGAAATACAAATAAAATAGGAACACCCTGAATAAGCAAATAAAAAACATTTTATTCCCTTCTAAATGGAACATACGAGCTTAGAAAAGAAAACATTAATTTAAAAAAGAAGTGAGGTTTTAATGTGGAAACAATAAAAACTTATGATGATGAGAAAGAAGCCTTTAAAGTAGGCACAAAATTGGTACCACTTACAACCAACGATGTCGAGACTATCTTTAGATTAAAGTATGAAAATGAACATATATCATTACACAACAAAATTTTTGAACCAAAATATTCAGAAACAGAAAAAGAAAAAATAATAAAGAATTATCAATACATACTTTTCTAATGATAAAGGTATGCAATTCCTTGTTTTTATAGTTTTACACTATTATAAATGAGGTTTCGCGTTTATCATGCATTACTTGTTCAAAACCTTTAATTTCTTCACATGTCCCGCATCTATCATTTCTTATTCTATCTCGCATCGATCATACATTCACATCTCCCTCATCTATTATATATTCACCTGTCTTGTGTCTATCATATATTCACATGTCCTTCATCTATCGTGCCTTCACTTGTCCCACGTCTATCATCCCTTCACCTGTCTCACATATATCATACTTTTACATGTCATGTATCCATCATGCCTTCGCATGCCTCTCCTCTATCATACCTTCACATTTCCTTCACTTATCATGCACTCACATTTCCCGTATCTATCATGCATTCACATGTCTCGCGTTTATCATGCCTTTACCTGTTAAACATTTTTCATGTCTTCACCTATTTTACGTTTATCATGTATTTATATTAACTAAAGGTTTCGCATGGTTTTAGGATGCTATAAATAAAGCAATAAAAATATATAGAGAACAAGCAATAAAAGATGTTGTAGTACTGCTCATAGCATTAACTTTCTTAACATTTATTTTCTCTACATCTGGAGATATACTAGCTTCTATAATGGTCCATTATATATAAGACCATGATAAAATACATAACTATGATTGGGTTGAAGCTATTCGGGGGAAGCTGATGAATTCAGTATACATTTGTCTTGAAAATAAAGTTGATAAAGTTGATGATTGTGTTGCTCTAAAATTGGTTAGTATTTTTACTCTATTTTAAAAATATCATTACAAATAGTAAAATATATTGTATCTAAAGTATCAGCAAAATTATAGTCATTCATTATAGAACATAAAATTATTTTTCAAAAAGATGAAATTGAAGGTAAGATACCAAGATACCAAGAAAATAATGTAGCCAAAATAGAGATGAAGATAGAGATATAGCTAAAAAGACACTTCAACTACCTATGGTCAAGTAAAACACATAGTATGAACTTCATAAAAAACCTAAAATGTATTAGAAAACATATGAAACAAAAAAACACATGATAAAGTGCAAGAATCATCAAATAAAAAAGTATGTATTGTGAAACATATTGTTGACGCTAATACGAGCAAATAGGTGATTATAATCCAAAACGATCAATAAATCGGTGTACATCAACCTACTTCGAATAAAACTGTAGCTCTCGCTCACAAGGACCATAATATTACTTTTATGGAAAAATATGATATTCATCTTGATATTGTTGTGCAAAAACAGAACCCACCTCTAGCCAAAGAGAATCCTAATATTATTGTGGAAAACCAAGTCACTTTATCTAATATTGTTGTGAAAGGACAGTATTTTAATGTAACTGTTGTTATGGAAGAACACAATGCTCATCCTAATATTGATGTGAAAAAAGGACACACATCCATCCCAATAGAACCCTAATATCGGTGTGGAAAACCAAAACACCCCACCAAATGCTATTATTGAAGGATATAATTCTAATATTATTCCTATTATAGAAGAACAAGATCCTAATGTTATTGTCGAAAACCTGGATACTCCACATAACTTTGCTGTGGAAAAAAGAGAGGTTACTCCTACTATAAATTTCTTCAAGGTGTTTCAACTATAGATGTTAATGTCATTCGAGAAAATAAGAGGTTTCTCACGCAATAGAAGTGACCTAAAACTCTTTTAAAAACCTCTGTATTTGGAAATGTATTTATTTGTGTATTATATATTTTTATTAAATATTGTAATGTTATTATTTAATATCTGATATCTCATGTTATAGTCTCTTCTTAAGTGGTCTCATGATATAGTTTGTAATAAATTTGTAATATCTAGTTTTGCATTATAGTGTCTTGTATGATTAAGCCTTACATGATTCATATAGTGTTCCGCATTATGTTATCAATTGTTTTTTGCCTTGGTTTCGCAAAGTCGTCATAGTCTTGAATTACTAATATATGGATTTTTATAAATGACCATGCCACTGAACATCCAGAACTAGAAACTCTTACAATAAGTGATTTGGATCATACTGTTGAGGATAAGATTATACAGATAGAAACAAATTTAAAAAAAAACAAGTAAGTGAATTATATTTCCTCTCTTCTATAATATTTTCTCTCATTTCTAATACTTTCTTTCATCTCTCATAGTCTTGTCTCGGATGATATGGTTTATCATCATTCATATATTCTCACACATTTTACTCTCTCTCTCTCTCTCTATGTGTGTGTCTCTCTCGTTCATCTGATTTCACATAATATGGTATCTCATCATTCATAAGTGGCATGGTTTTGCATAATTTTGGTTTTGGATAGTTTGCATTGTCCCTCATCATTCATAGTTGACGTAGTTTCGAATAATTTTGGTTTCGTATAGTTGGCATGGTCTCTCATCATTCATAATTGGCATGGTTTTGCATAATAAATCTGTTACTGGTTTTGTATAGTTGGCATGGTTTTGCAAGATATGGTCTCTCATTATTCATACTTGGTCTGGTTTCACATTATATGGTCTCTCATCATTTATTATTAGCATGGTTTTTGCATCAACTAATATGTTGGTTTTGCATTTTTTCAGAAAATTTAGAAGAAAAGCCATAATTTGAATTAGAATTATATTCTACTCAACTTAAAATCTATAAAAAAATTGACTAGATAATTACCAGAACATAGTGGCCATATCAAATTGGAATTGATTCAAAAATGAGAAAAGCACGAAGATCCAACAATATGGTAAGTTCCAAAAATATCAACATCTAATGTTTTTGTTAGTAATATGATGGATAGATTAGATAAATAAGATATCGACTATAAAATAAAATCTAATTTAACATATATTTTGTATGTTTTGCTTCAAATTATACAATTAACTAACTGTTAGTTCCACTTTTGACAATAAATAGGCAATCAGTGCTAATATATACTAATACCTTAAGCAAAATGATTTTAAAATACCATATGCTACTTTTAAATTTAAGAGAGCAGTTGTTCTAGCACATACCATATCTAGAATTTTTATTTTAAAAATCTTATAGTTTTAGAACACATGTATAAATTAATAAACACAAAATGTTTCTAAAAAATATTATTTTAATGTAGCACTTGAAAAGAATAATATGGATGTAACACATTTGGTCATACAATATCTTACATATTCTTTCCACTTCTAACAGAAGGACCATGAGATACAATTTATCATTGGATATTATTGTTAATAGATATTAAAAGTATAGCAATAGTAATTCTAAACCTATTGGAAAACCATTCAAATCCAATAAAAAAATGCATAAAGATATATAAATGTCTCTCATTTAATATATTGCGTCCCACATATATATATATACATATATATGTCTCTCATCTAATTTATTTTTCCCGCATGCTATCATCTGTATATTTGATCAAACTTTTAACTTGCAGATTGAATACCTCCACAACAAGAATATATTACCAAAAATAAAGTTAGTATGTCCAAAAAAATCCTCAACAAAAAAAGAGAACACTTGATTGTGGTGTAATGGTTTGCGACTACGTTAAAGATTATATTCAACATGGTGAACTTGGAAAAGATAAACCTAATGGAATTGCATCAACCAAGAGAGCATAAATGTTTTATGTTGTGAATGATTCGAATAGTGCCTTGACAGTGTACTGTGTCTGGCAGTACATTTTTATGTCTGTGATAATGATATTGTGCCTTGAAGTGTATTATGTTCGGCAGTACAAATAAGTGTTGAGACAGTATCATTGTTAGTCTTGTGGTATGGGTCCATTAGGCTCATTATCTAGTAAGTTCTATTTATTCCCTATAAATAGACTACTAGGACTACAGAAAACACAATCTGAAATCTGTAACCCTTTTCTATCATAGTGAAACATATTTCTCTGGTGGCACCCATGGACGTAGACAATTGTCGAACCACGTTAAATCTTGTATTCTATCTTTACTATTCTTTGTTTCATTTGTGTTCTGTGCTTGAGTTATTTTGTGATAAATTGTATAGTGATTTTAATAACAAAATTGGTATCATAGCCACGTGGTAAAATTAGGGCTTTTGTAATTAGGGTTTCACAATGGCGTCTAAAGCAACAAAATACATGATTGAAAAATTTGATGGGGGATCCAACTTTACATTGTGGAAGATTAAACTGAAATCTCCATTGAACTGCAAGGGCTGTGGAAGGCTGTGGAGAATAAGTTACCATAAGAGATGAAAGAAGAGGAGAAACAAGATCTTCAAGAAAGGGATTTGTGCTGGATTTAAATGAGTGTGAAAGACAATGTGCTTCAAAAGATTAGTGGTGAGAAGACTGTTTCCTGCGCATGTAATAAGCTAGGAGATCTTTACTCAGAGAAATCAGTAGTAAACCGATTATACTTGAAGAAGTGTTTGTACAATTTCAGATTTAAAGAATGTATGTCCATAAATGAGCACTTAGATAATTTTAGATCAATTATAATGGACTTGGAGAACATAGATATCAACATTGAGGATGATGATCAAGATTTGTTTGTATTGAGATCGTTACCAGCTCCCCATGAATACTTCGTAGATACCATTATGTATGGTAAGGATAAGCTATCGCTAGCAGATGTCAAAAGGGAACTGAAATCAAAGGAGTTGAGACAGTTGCAGCTAGACAGGACTGAAAGGGAATGTCTTATGAATAGGGGAAGATTTAGAAGCAAAGCAAGTTCTTTAAGAAGGAAGAACTGGAGGTCTAAATCAAAGGTAAAGAACTCAAACTGTTATGAATGCGGTGAGCAGGGTCATTATAGAAGAGATTATCCAAAACTGAATGGTAAGAAGGGAAATCAAAAGGAAAATATAGCAAATATTGTTGAAGGTGTGAACGATTCCGACGATAGTGAAAACAGTGGTAGATGAGATGTATATGTCCGTGTGTTTGGTAAACAAACTAGAGTCAAATTCAGCAAATCAATTGTAAGAAAGACTAAAGGGACAGTGGACTTCCATTCACTCAGATCTTTGAGGTCTAAATAGAATTCTATCAAAGAACGGAACCAGATACTACATGAGTTTGATCGATGATTATTCAAGGATGGTGTGAGTTTACTTTCTGAAAACAAAAGATGAGGCATATTCAACATTTATCAAATGCAAGACGATGATTGAGAAGCAAATAAGAAGAAAAATCAAACGTCTTAGGACATATAATGGGTTAGAATATTGCACTCGTGAGTTCAACGAGTTCTGCGAAGCTGAGGGAATAATGCGCCATCGCACTTGTTCTAGAACACCAAAATAGAATGGAGTCGCAGAAAGAATGAACAGAACGCTTTGTGACAAAGCACGAAGCATGCTCTCGCGTTCCGGTGTGGGAAAAGATTTTTGGGCTGAAGCTCTCAATACAACGTGTTACTTGGTGAATCGATCTCCATCAACGACTATTGATTGTAAAACTCCTTTTGAGATTTGGTCTGGATCGTCGGCTAATTACGAAGATTTGAGGGTGTTCGGCTGTCCTGCGTATGCTCATGTGAGAGTTGGTAAGCTTGAGCCTAGGGAAAATAGGTGCATATTTCTAGGATATGCTACTGGATTGAAGGGATATAGGGTATAATGTACCTCTCCAAAGTCTCTAGGTTTTATCATTAGTAGGGACGTTACTTTTAACGAGTTTGCTTCGATAGATAGTCAGAAGAAAGTATGAGAAATTGTCGAATCAGGTCTAGTTGTGAGTAAACATGTAGAGCTTGAAGTAGAATCCATTCCTAGCAGATCCAATAATTCAAGTGGTTCTGAGATGGATCCATAATCAGGAGGTGAAGCGTCGGCATCCTTGTAGCATAACATTGGGCAGAGAAAGAAGAAATATTAGACTTCCAAAAAGGTTTGCATATGCTCTGTCGGTTGCAGAAGAAGTTGAGATGCAGGAACCTAGTAGCTACAGAGAATCTATAGCAAGTTTAGAGGCAGATCGATGGATTGGTGCTATGTGGGAACATATTGAATCTCTTCATAAGAATCAAACATGGAAGCTTTTTGACTTGCCTAAAGGACAGAAGGTAGTACGCAATAAATTGGTGTTCAAGAAAAACAAATGTAATCCAGGGGTTGAGGCATCTCGATTCAAGGCAAAAATGCTCGCAAAGGGTTTTACTCAAAGGGAAGGATTCGACTTCAATGAAATATTTTCTCCAGTGGTGAAGCAGTTGGATGTGAAAACTGCGTTTCTACATGGTGAAGTGGATGAGCGAACCTGTATGAGACAACCAAAGAGATTTATCAAACCTAATATGGAGGACATGGTTTTTCTATTGAGAAAGTCACTGTATGGTTTGAAACAGTCACCTAGGCAATGGTACAAACATTTTGATATATTCATGGTGTCAAAAGGGTTCATGAGGAGTCCATATGATAGTTGTGTGTATCATTAAAAAATTTCAGATGATTCTTATGTTTACTTTTTGTTATATGTGGATGATATGCTTATTTGTGTTTGTAATATGTCACACATTGTACAGATAAAGAAGGAACTTAGTGCCGAGTTTGAGATGAAGGATCTGCGTAGAGCAAAGAAGATTCTTGGTATGGAGATTATCATGAAAAGAAGTGTAAGATCATTACACTTGTCTCAACGAAGCTATATTGAGAAATTGTTACAACGATTCAACATGTTTGATGCTAAGGTAGTTAGAATTCCGTTTGCTACTCATTTCAAGTTGCCTACAGCAGGAGCGACCAAGGACGATGCTGAGTTGGAACAAATATCGAAGGTTCTATATGCAAGTGCAGTTGGTAGTATCATGTATGTTATGGTATGCACACGTCTTGATATTTCACATGTGGTTAGTTTAGTTAGCAAGTACATGGGATGTCCTGGGAAAGAACACTTGCATGCAGTGAAATTGATACTTTGGTATCTTAAGAATACTTAAATGTTGGCTTAACAACAAGATCGATATTGGTGGATCGCTGAATGATGTTGCATGGTCATTGGTTGGTTTTGTTGATTCTGATTTTGCAGGTGATATGGATAAAAAGAGATCTCTGACTGGATATGTATTTACTTTAGCTGGGAGTGCGATCAGTTGGAAAGCACAGTTGCAAGCTACTGTAGCTTTATCAACAACAGAGGCAGAGTACATAGCGGTAACAGAAGCAGTTACAGAGGTAATATTGTTGCAAGGTTTGGTGTCAAATTTGGGCTTGGATATGACTACTATAAAAGTATTTTGTGACAGTCAAAGCGTCATACACCTTACAAGGAACCAGATGTATCATGAGCGTACAAAGCACATAGATGTCAGGTATCATTTTATTCGTTATATAATATCAAAGGGAATTGTTGATGTGAAGAATGTGTCTACACACGATAATCTAGCAGATATAATGACCAAGACAATATTAGTTCGAAAGTTTAGGGAGTGCCTAAACTGGATTGGTGTTCGTAGTATAGAGTGAATACCTTAAGGGCATTTGGTGAGTCAGAAGAAAAGAATTTTCTTTGTTGACAGTGAAGAAAGGATATTCACCTCAAGGGGAAGATTTGTTGGGAATGAGTCAAATAGTGCATTGACAGTGTACTCTGTCTGGCAGTATATTTTTGTTTCTGTAATAGTGATATTGTGCCTTGACAGTGTATTGTGTTCGACATTATAAATAAGTTTTGTGACAGTATCATTGTTAGTCTTGTGGTATGAGTCCATTAGGCCCATTATCTAGTAAGTTCTATCTATTCCCTATAAATAGACTATTAGGGCTACACAAAACACAATCTGAAATTTGTAACCTTTTCTATCATAGTGAAACACTTTTCTCTGGCGGCGCCAGTAGACGTAGACAATTGTCGAACCACGTTAAATCCAGAATTCTATCTTTATTGTTCTTTGTTTTATTTGTGTTCCGTGCTTGAGCCATTTTGTGATAAATTGCATAGTGATTTAATGACATTTTATATATTTTTTAATAAAAAAAACAGTAGCAGATTTTGGGATGATTTCTGGTGTAAATATGTTTGTTGTAATATATATGGTTAAAATATTGAATTATTTTATACAGGTCTCGTGTCTATCACCATCTATCTGTACGTAATCCCGCATCTAGCATATATATAAATGCATATGTTACTAGATTTTATGCGTAGGTTTCACATATATCACCAACCAACATGCTTATATTCTGAATCTATCATATATATGTTCATGTCTCATCTCTCATCTATCATATATATGGTGTGTCTTGTCCCACAACTTTTCTATGTCTCATCCCACATCTATCATATAGTTTGTTTATTTTCTCATTGATATTTAGACAAGTTTCTATTTTTGTAATTGATATAATTTACCATCCTCCCAACTATTTTATCATATCAAAATTTAAACTAGTCAGTAATATTTAGACATGATTACTGTACAATAACTACAACATTCACAAAAATAAACCTTTAATTATTGTGCATGGTTCTAAACTTTTTAGCTTGAGATTCAGTTTATACTTTAGGCTTTCATACAAAAAGAAAACATTGTTATTTGAAAATAGCTCATATAATTAAGTGCTTTAGGTGAATATCCTTTCTTTGTTTATGATCATTTACAAGGGTAATTTTCTTTGTTTATGATCATTTATCCCCCCACTTAATATACCACTAGATGTAAAAGAAAACTAGAAACTAAGAGCAATAAAATAATACTCTTCATATTTTATGATAATGATTTTTTTTTGCTCATGAACACTATTTTCCATATTGTTTTGAATTTATCAAGATGAGGATCATGTCGTTGCTCATGGAAAAATAGAGAGAGGAAACATAGTTTATTTGAAGAATAAGAGGAGGATGAAGAGGGCGAGGATGAAGAGTCTGAAGAAAAAGACTTTAGAGATGATGAGGAAGAGTCTCGCCAAGAAAAATGAATTGAAATTTTGTTGTTTACTTTTTCTTGTTTTATGTTTTTGTTTATATTTCTTTTCAGTTATTTTGTTTTCAGTTTTTGTTTCTAGAAGTTTCAACTATAGTTTTTATAATCTTGGACACGCATCTATCAGTTTCCATGAATGTAGCATCTATCACCAAACATTACCTAGTACCGCATCTATCAAACACAAGAACAAGATTCACCACTTTCACCAGCAATAAATTTGTTTATGAATTGAATTCGCATCTATCTAAGAATTATATTATATAGATCTCGTATCTATCACAAATCTATGTGTAAAAGTGTCTCGCATCATAACGTCTCGCGTCTATCATTATCCCATGTTTTTTGTTCATGAAAAATGTCAATAGTCAAGATGTTAGTTGCAACACAATGTCAATAAACGAAGAAAAAACATAAAAACCCTAAAAAACTCTTTAATAACTATATAATGCTTATTTTAACCATCTAACTTGAATATATGCTTTGTTGTTTACTCTATCTCTATTTGGTGTATAGAGAAACACCGATGGTCGAACACTCAAACCATCCAAATCATCAAAATTAATTTAAAATTAAACAAACAATTTAAAAAAAACTTAAAAAAGTATTTTTAGAAAATATTTTAAAATAGTTGGTTGCCGCGGTAAAAAAATCAAAAGCTACCGCAAAAATTTATCCAAAAAATTTGCAATTTTATATTACGCGTTTTTGTCGCGATAATATATGTTCTTGTTGCAAAAATATTGTACCAAAATAGTTATTACCTAACAAATAAACTCAACGACCGCAACGATTTGGGATTACCATAATCATCTAACTTTTTAAAGTTTTGATTCATATATTATTGTGATAAAATATGGTCTGATGGTAACAAAGTTCGAAATCCAAATCCAATCGTTTTATTGAAGACAAACAATGTTTTGTCCGAAAAAAAAGAAGATGTTTTTTTTAATTATATTTTTTTTAAAAAAAAGTATATTTTTTATCCAATGTAAAGTATTTTTTTATTTATATACAACATTTCTATAAGGATTTAGAAATTTTATAAATAGATGGATGATTTAAAAAATAATGTAAATTTTATTTTGTTTTTAAAAACTAATATTTTTTTATTAATTATATTTATTTTTTATTTTTACTTTTTCTTTGTATGAAAAAATATAAAATTTGTTGTATTCTCAAATAAATTTTATAAGCAAATTAACCCAATATAGTGATAAATATAATTATATTAGAAGAAACGTATCAAATATGTATTTTAAGCATGTTCATATTTTTCAGCAAATTTTTGATGATGTTTTTTTCTGATTATGATTTTGTACGCTTTAATTTTCAATGTCCTCTCATATACCGGTTTGATAGAAAAACTCAAAAATTTATATAAAAAACTACTATAATACTCTAAAGGGTACGGCTATATATACCCAATTCGGGTTTAAGTATATCCAATTTTGAGTATACCCAAAGGTGATCTAAGTATACCCAAATTTTGACAAAAATACCCTTTTCTAGGTATATAAGGTTTTTTTTTTTTTACTAATCTTATCCACCTCATTTTTTCTCTTACACTCTCTAACTTCTCTCTAAAACCTTCAAGTTCTCTCTAATTTATCCGGCGAATTAAAATCCGGCGAACTAAAATCCGGCGAACTAAAATATAAAAACTTAGTCTTAGTATCAAAATTTAGGGTTATAGTTGAATTGGGCAAAAAAATCAGAATTTTAAGGTGTTTGGAGGCCATTTTCCGGCCGAAATTCGACCGGAAAATGACCATTTACGAAGGCAGCGCGTACCGGTCGGTACAGGGGGAGCGTACCGACCGGTACACCCCCTCTGCACCGATGGTACAGAGTGTACCATCGGTACAGAGGGGGTGTACCGGTCGGTACGCCCCCCTGTACCGACCGGTACGCGCTGCCTTCGTAAATGGCCATTTTCCGGCCGTATTTCGGCCGGAAAATGGCTTCCAAACACCCTTAAATTATGATTTTTTTAGTAATTAAATTTTTAATTTTTTTTTTAAAAAAAACAAGTTTTGATTTTGTGTTTTCATTAGAAGAAGTTTAAAAAAATTAAAAAGAGTTTGAATGTTCTTGAGGCAACTTTGAATGTTCAAGAACAATTTGAAAAATTTCACAAAATTGTAGTAATATGGGGTTTGATCTAGTAGAGAGTTGTGTTTTTTTGGGTATACATAACCAAATAGATTGTTTTGTGAATTGGGTGTATATAGGATATACTTAGTGTTTTTTTTTACTTAGTGGCAATTCGGATATTAAATGAAAGTTCAAGGGTTTTTTCGTCCTAAAAAAGTCAAACAAAAGTCAACTGCATTTTTTGGGTATACTTAAACCCGAATTGGGTATATATAGCCATACCCTACTCTAAAACGTCCATGTTTTCAAAACGATGTCTATTTTTTCGTATTCCAAAAATAAAATTCCAAATTTGTGGTTGTATATTATATTCGAGTGGGTAAGTCACAAGGGAGACAAATCGCTTCCCAAGTGAATCAAAAGAGTGATATTTAATATGGTCAAGCGCCAAACTATGTGTTGTTTTATTGAGTTGTATGGTAAAATGCATGTATCTTCTTTAGTTTTGGTCGTGTGTTTATTTGCATTTAAAAATTAAACAACTTTGTCTTTCTCTATCAACTACCTTCTTATATATATTCTCTTCTATACAAAAATTCATCAGACTATCTCTCTCTCACTCTCTTTTACATTGATTCTCTTGTCAACATTTTCTCTCTCCAATTCTTTTTATATCAATGGGAAACGGCTCATCATCATCATGTGCTCCTACAATCCTAACATCATCATCAACAACAAAAGTACTACTCCAAGATGGAACACTTCAACTCTATACAAAAACAACAAAATCCGCAGGCGAACTAATGCTCGAAAACCCTAACCATTTCGTATGCGATTCTAAAACTCTAATGGTCGACCAAAGAATCCAAGGATTATCAGCTGACGAAGTTTTAATGCCGCGCCAACTTTACTACCTACTTCCGATGGACCTATATTACTCTGTGCTTACACATGAAGAACTTGTATTTCTCACCAGCAAGGCAACCAAGGCACTTCAACATAACAAGAACTCTCATTTTGGAAAAATATTTCCGGGTTTCAGCGAGTTTTGTTTGTTTCCAACATCGAAGCATGAGAACGAGACGTCAGCGGTGATGGATAGTTCGAACGATGAGACGGAAACTGTGCAGAGATATTCGAAGCAGAGGTCTTGGAAGCCTGCTTTGGACACCATTGTTGAAACTCCATCCATAAATTGATTGAGTTCTGACTGGGTGATGGGTCTGGGTTGAACTGGTAGAGATATAGGAGTGACAGTGATAGTTCGATTCATATGTAACAATATTTGTATATAGACATTTTTCAAAGAATGGGCTCTGGTTCCTTTTTATGTTCCGTTCTGACATGAATGATGGTCATTTGAGGTTTTGAATGATCGTTGCTCCATTTCTCGGTTACGAGTGGTTTTCAGAATTTAATCATCCACCTCAAAATGTTATAAAATTTCCTTAAAATTCATCAACTATTTTTTAATGATTTCTTTTATTAGTGTTTAAAAGGCCAATCAAGACTGTCAATTAATCGGCGACGGCTCCAATTTTCTAAAATCTAATTTGTTTTTTGAAAAGTATTTATTATATATGTCACGGATAAAATATAGCACGAAGCACTGTTGTCATAAATGCTTCAGCACTTGAGTCCAACACCTTTTGAATGTAATATATATATTTTATTAATACTTTTGTCTTTAAGGAAATCATAATAAATTTTATATAAAATATATATTTATAAAATATTATAATTTACAATATTATAATTTAAAATATGTATTAAATTCAAAAAAATACAATCCCGGATAGTCTATAACATAATTTATTTCGAATTCCGTATATTTTACTGTCACAATTTTAAGTTGCAATTTATAAACTTCTTTATTTGAAAGATAAAAAACTTAAAAGTAATTAAAGTAATAAATTGTATCCAATCATACGCAATTAAGCATAAAAAAAAAATTGAAGGCTAAAAAAGGTTCAAAAGAAATAATTATTTTAACCACCTAGTTCAAAACCAAAATATTAATTCAAAAATTTTCTCTTCCCTTTACTTAGAGCTCTGTTCCACAAACTCGAATTTTTATCATGTTTCACACTCTCACTCCGACTCTTCTTGTGGGTATAGTTGCGTGACACCATAATAACCGTTTAATTTTTTATTGGTCGTCGTCCTATAAATTTTGAAATTATGTTGAGTTTTTGTAGAGAAAATTTGATCATGTGAAATTTAAAATCCTTCCCGAATGATAGTTCTTATATAAATTTTGCTCATAGGCTTTAGCAAAAAAGGTTTTGGATATGACATCTTAGCATTTTGGAGGTATCTTTATGATACTTAAAATTTGGGAACTTCTTACCATTCTCATTAAGGACTCACATAAAGAGGTACCAATTTGGGTTAAAGTATTTAATCTCCCTGAGTCATGGACGACATAGGTTTTAGTAACATTGGTTTGGCAATCGATACTCATTTGTACATCGATAAGCAAATTGAGAGAAATGAAAAATTAAGGTTTGTTCGAATTTGTATCGTGATCAGGGTGGGCTCAAATATTTTCTCCGTAGTTACTTTCAAGATTAGGAGTAGATACATAACGGTCTAATTTCAGTATCAAGATCTCACCCCACAATATGCAAATTATTTTGTTTTTTGCCATAGTAGCGTCCTTGCAAAAAAGCCTTAAAGTCGACGATTTCTTTGGTCATCCTAAATCAAAATTTTAAGAAAATTGATCTTTCTGAGCTTGAACCAAATTTGGACAAGATTCCCTAATCCGACCCTTTGGATGAGGCTAAGGAAGTTGAAAGTGGCGAGGAGGTGGATTCGCCTCCTAAGAGGCTTCGCTCTACTAGTGACACTGCTTATGGTAAAATGGAATTATCATCCGACATGACCATCGACTGACACGCTGTAAGTTATTTGTCTCCTTCTGTTAATTGCTTCTTGGAATGTGAATGGTCTAAACGATCATGTTAGGCAAAGAGATGTAACTGATTTATTATGAGTGAAAGTATGTATTTACCAATATTAGTATAAACTAAAGTCCAAAACTATAAAGTAGACCTTATACCCCATTTTGACATGTCATCACCAATCATTCTTCCCACCCTCTTAGTAAGATTTGGATAATATGGAATCCTAGTATAATTACTATTTCTATGTTATCTCAATATCCTCCATACATTCTATGTAAGGTTAGATGCCAAATTCTTCATTAAAACTTTCATTTTACTACAATTTATGCTTTCAATGAAGCCTCATTTCATATTTCATTCTCATAAGATGTTTGGTCCATTGTGGCCCAAGAGTAGGGTATCCTCTAGGTCACCCTTGAGGATTCTAATGATATTCGCAAACCGGTTGAGCGTCTGAGATCTTCTACTAATTGGTCATCAGCAATCGATGAATTCAACAATCCTTGTTACCATTGTGAACTCAGTGACCTACGCTCCATTAGGTTTCATTTCATCTGGATCAATAAAAAACGAACTAACTCCATCATATCTGAGGTTAATCATGTCTTAGTCAACCTTGTTAAGGATGATAATTTCCCTATGTCTTTTGCATACTATGGTTTCCTTCGTTCCTATGATCATACTATTGGCACTCTCAACCTTGGGTCCCCTTGTAATAGTCGGAAAAAACCCTTCAAATTATCTAATATATGGTAATATCATCTCGTTTTCAAAGACATTGTTGAATTTTCCCACCAACTCTACCTGGATGAGTCCAATTTCTAAAAAACTCAATCATCTTCAACTTGAGTTAGGTTGTCTCAACCGAAAGAATAACAACGACATTAGATCAAGAGTTTATAGAGCTTAATCAAACATTTTCCTTGCCCAATTTTGTCTTATTGAAGACCCTCTCAACCCCGATATTGCTTACAATGAGATTGTGGCTTCTTCATCTTTCATCTTTTCTAGTTGTTCAGAATAATCCATTCTTACCAAATTCTTCCACAATAGTATTAAAACTCGTCTCTTCTACAATAAGATTATCTTGATTAACAATGACCAAAGAGTTAATGTAATCAATTTTCTAGTGTTTTAAAGGTCATTATGAGCTATTTTAAGGATATTCTTGGAATAATTTACCCCTTGGTTACTCTGGTTTTAAGAGAGACTCTTCCCTCATCTCCACCAGAGTTAATGATGAGGATAAGGCCTCGATGACCCGAGAGGTTATGCGCGAGAAAATTAAAAATATTTTATTTATTATCGATAACAATAAATCATCTAGGCCTGAAAGGCTTTAACTCTATTTTCTTCAAGGGCTATTGGAACATCGTGGGAAACGATATATGTAATAAGGTCCTTGAATTCTTCTAATCTGGAGTTCTTGAATCTTATTGGAACTCTGCTTTCATCGCTCTCATTCCCAAAAAATTCCCCTTCTATGGCTGTTGATTTCTAGACTATTGCAATATGCAATGTTGTTTATACGATCATCTTTAAAATTTTAGCCAATACAATCAAAAGAGTCTTTTCCTTATCTGATTGACAAATTACAATCGGCTTTCGTTGCTGGAAGATACATCTCCCATAACATCCTTCTATCTCAAGAACGTATAAGGGATTATTATACCAACCGTAGAGACAAAAGGGTTGCTCTCAAAATTGACTTGATGAAAGCCTTTAATAATGTTTATTGGCACATAATTCTTGAAATTCTTGTGGTGATGAATTTTCTCAAAAATATGCTCATTTGGATCATCCAATATATTGCCTTTCCTACCTATAACATTATCATGAATGGTGACCCCCATGGTAACTTACATGGTAGAAAGTTCCTCAAGCAAGGTGATCCGCTCTTTTCTTTTCATCTTTGTCATGCAAGCTCTTTCATGTATCCTAAAAAGGAAAAGAAATGACATGAATTTTCAATTTCACTAGAAATTTCATAAACTCAAAATCGTTAATCTATGTTTCACAAACGCTTTAATGATTTTATGTCATGGTGACACCAATTCCACCATTCTTTAAAAAAGCATGAATGGTTTATCTTCCATATCGGGCCTCCAAGTTAGTCCCGTAAAAAGTCAAATTTTCCTTGTAAGAGTCGGAAATAACCCTTCAAATTATTCAATATATGGTATTCCCATCAATTTTTCAAAGATATTGTTGAATCTTCCCACCAAATCTACTGGGATGAGTCGAGTTTCTCAAAAACTCAATCATCTTCAACTTGAGTTAGGTTGACTCAACCGAAATAATTACAACGACATTAGCTCAAGAGTTTCCAAAGCTCAATCAAACATTTTCCTTGATCAATTTTGTATTATTCAAGACCCTCTCAACCCCACTATTGTTTACAATGAGACTGTGGTTTCTTTATTTTTCATCTTTTGTAATCATTCGGGAGAATCCATTCTCAAACAAAAATATAGAAAAAATTGGATTAAGCCTGGTGATAAGAATACCAAATTCTTGCATAATAGTATTAAAACATATCTCTCTATAATAAGATTATCTCGATTAAGAATGACCAAAGAGTTAATGTATTCACTTTGCCAATGTTTTTAAGGTCATTGTGAGTTATTTCAAGGATATTCTTGGAACCATGTACCCCTTGGTTACCCTGGTTTTGAGATAGACTCGTCTCTTATCTCCACCGTGGTTAATGACGAGGATAAGGCCTCTATGACCCAATTGGTTACATGTGAGGAAATTAAAAATGCTTTATCCACTATCAATAACAATAAATCATCTATGCCTTAAAAGTTTCAACTCTAATTTCTTCAAGGATTATTGGAACATCGTGGGAAATGATATCTGTAATGAGATCCTTAAATTATTCCGATTTGGAGTTCTTGACTATTTTTGGAACTCTGTTTTCATTACTCTCGTTCCAAAAAACAAATCCCCTTATCCGACTGTTAATTTCTGGCCAATTGTAATATGTAATGTTTTCTATAAGATCATCTTTAATAATTTGACAAATACAATCAAAGAGTTTTTTCTTTACCTGATTGGCAAAGGACAATCAGTTTTCGTTTCTGGAAGAAATATTTTCCATAACATTCTCATATCTCGAGAACTTTTAAAGGGTCATCATACCAATTATAGATACAAAAGAGTTGCTCACAAAATTGACTTGATAAAAGCCTTTGACAATGTATGTTGGCACATAATTCTCAAAATTATTTTCGTGATGAATTTTCTCAAAAAATGATCATTTGAATCATTCAATGTATTGCCTCTCCTACCTATAACATCATCATAAATGGTGACCCACATGGTAACTTTCATGGTAGAAAGGGCCTCATGTCAGGTGATTCACTCTCTCCTTTTGTTTTCATTCTTGTCATGCAAGTTCTTTCATGTATCCTAAATGAGAAAAGAAATGAGAGGAATTTTAAATTTCATTAGAATTTTCATAAACTCAATCGTTAATCTACGCTTCACATATAATCTAATGATTGTACGTCATGGCGATGCTAATTTCATCATTCTTATTAAAAAAACATGGATGATTTCGTTTCCCTATCATGCCTCCAAGTTAGACCCGTAAAAAGTCAAATTGTCGTCTCTAGAGTCAATCCTCCTCTTTGTAATGATCTCATCCTTATTATAGGGTATCATGAAGATACCCTTCTTGTTAAATATTTGGATGGCCCTCTTATCACTGGACTTCTCACCCACATGAATTATCATCAGTTTCTTCACAAAATTACCTCGATGATTGACTTTTGGACTTCCAGGCATATCTCTTACATTTGTCAGCTCCAACTTATTAAGTTTGTCTTATTCACAACACAAGTTTATTGGCCGTCTATCTTTATCCTCCCCAACTTTCAAAGAAACATTATCCCAATATTTTCATCATTTTTTTTGGTCAAGCCCTAATATGAAGATTTGTGAGGATAAGGTGGCCTAGTCTAATGTCACCACTCCCACGATGCAGGGCAGCTTTGGGATTCTAGATTTTAAACCTGGAACCAGTCAGTTATCCTAAAATATCTTTGGTCTATCATTAGTAATAACAAATACTCTATCTGGTCCAACTAGATCAAATATGAAAAAATCAAAAATTATAATTTATGGAAACTTGATCTCAGTTCCTCTATTTCTTGGACTTGGAGGAAAATATTACGCATTCACCCTATGGCTTATAATCTGTACAGGATAGAAATTGGAAATGGATTAGATACCTCATTATGGTATGATTGTTGGTTGCTCTTTATCCTTCTAGTAATGCATTATGATAAAAGTATCATCAAATATTCTAGGCTCGAGAAAAACCTCAAGGTCTTGAATATCATCAACAATGGTCTCTGGAACTGGCCATCTATTATCAGATTGGGAATAGCAAAGAATTACATCAATCTTCAAGAGATTAACAATCCTATTTTCACTCTACCTTCACCTAATATAAACCTCATATCTTCTATTATTATACTTTCACTCAGAGTATTTGGAACCATGCTACTTCTAAGTTAAGGTTCTCAACTAACGCTCGTTGCTAGAAATCTTGAGTTTTTGAGGCGTCAAATTAGTCTTCTTTTTTAAACCAATGTTTTTGGGCTTCTTGCTTTGGCGCGGTCATTCACTACGTCTGAAGGAAGAAGAGTTTACAAACTTTAGGTTTCCCTTTTGTCATTGCGTTTACGATTTCTTAACAAATCTTCTTTGATATTCGGTTTAAGTTCCATGGCACCAAGATTACCTAACCTATTTAATTTACGTATTTTTTATTAACTTGTATTTTGCTTTTCTTTTGCAGATACCTAATCTCTTCTTATCGGCCTTGTTCGTTTTCCACTTCTGCTGATGGCCTCCTTGGATATGTTGTTTGGTGCTCTTCCTGGATTTGTTTACTTTGTTCTGGGGCTGCTTTACTCTATCATCCATGTTTTCATATTATTTAGAGTCATGTACCCTTGTTCAATGTCGAATATTCTTTTAATATCGTTTTTATTCTCTCAAGGTATGTCCAATGTATCAGTATGAAATATATTTATTTCAATTTAATGTTTTTTACACCAAAAACATATATACCAATGAATGCATATAAAATATATTTGTGTTAAGTTTAGATGAGATTCGAATAAATCGGTCATATTTAAATATAAACAAGAAATTAAACTTTAATTTAGTTTTAAACATTCGAATAACTCGATCATATTTGGATATTAAAAAATAAAGTATAACATCAAATAATACTAATAATAATTAAGAAGTTAATCTTTTATTCATTGAGTAGAGTTCCATTTACAAAATTAAAAATATATCTCTTATAGTCTAGGAAGACTATATCTTATCTATAACAAACAAGAGCTTATTTAAATTAGAATAAGATCTTTAACAAATTATATTTATAAAAATTAATGATATATTTGATTTACAATATCTTTGACTTGTATCTGATCTCTTTATACATGTGATATAATATGTTTTGAATTGTAATGGATTGGTTGGATGATCTTTAAGTTCCTACTACACCGGATCTTATAGACTATACAATTTAAAGCCTTCGCATATCCCCATAGTCTTTACGGAAGTCGATAATGGACTAACTTTTGAATATTTTTATCCGAGGTATTTTTCTTTTTACTTATAAGTTTTTGTTGAAGCTTTGTTTGTTATAGCCAAATAAATTTTCCCAAAGCATACCAAATTGTATCCCATCCATTTTTGGGTAGACTTCTAAAATTCTTGTAATATATTAATGTTACATATTGATGGGTTCATTTTCCTCTACTCAAACAAACCTCATAAATGTCTCCAAATCGGTTTGTGCTGACCTTGTTCTTGCTTCATTATAATACATTTACCGACCAAAACCTCTTTTGAAAAAAGCATCTTTATTTTTATACATAAAGAAAAGAGCATATGTAATAGGTAAAAAACTACTAGAGTTATTTGAATGATGTACCAAATCAAAGACTCCAAAAAAAATTCAAATTGCTTTGCTTCATATTGCTTCTAGATATATTCCAATAGCCTTCTACTTCTTTCAAAGTACATATGAAATACTAACACTTGTTGGACAAATCGAAGAAGCAATATTCATTCTCATATTTTGGATGGCTAAAAGCT
Organism: Limnanthes douglasii subsp. nivea; assembly: GCA_036936605.1. NCBI lineage: Eukaryota > Viridiplantae > Streptophyta > Magnoliopsida > Brassicales > Limnanthaceae > Limnanthes > Limnanthes douglasii. Next base: position 93,268,727 of record JAUPFV010000005.1, read on the forward strand.
TCTTTCTTCTAAAATTATATTATGTTTAATTAATTTGAATCAAACTGACACTTGAATGTATTTTGAAAGTTGATTTTGATTTGTGAAAAATACAGAGGACAAAATGCAAACAGAATTTGAAGTATTTTCAGTGAAGGTGACACGTGTTTAATACGTGAATGTGTTGGTTTAATTTTATGCGTGCAATTGTTAGCAATTCTTATTTCTTAGCCATCGATTTCAAATTAATATTGATAATTAATCTACAAAACATCTAAACTATTATATTAAAAACTGAATATTGCGGTCATTCATATATATATTTTCTAAATAAGCATTTTTTTATTTAAAACTTTTCACATGATTTTATTGCAGAATAGTGAAACCACATTCTTTGCAGAGTAGATTGAATATCCCTGAGCTAAGAGTAAGATTCTCTTTATGCCTAGACATGTTGAAGTTATTTAGAAAAACTCGTATTTGTTTGAGTCAATTGGTGTTGAATGCGTGGAGGGTGCTGATGGCAAACATTATCATTTTCGAAAAGACTTACGGGATTGTTAGCCTTATCATCTTTTTAACATTTGACAAAATTATAGGTCGAATTATAATTTTTTCTTTCTATTTGTTATGGATGATACAAAAAAGATGTTGAATAATATCCTGGATTGCACAAAGATTTGGTAAATGAAAGTTATCGTCAAAACTGCTAAAGCTAAGGGTTCCCTTGGTAAAAGGGTTGGTGTGAGGCCTTCTTGAGGCATAAAGATAGTTGATAAATCTTGTACTGTTGAAAAGACTCTAGCCAAAGCTGGGCCTGAAAGAATAAAAAGTGTTCTAGAGTACTCAGTAAAGGTCAAGGCTAAGAAACATGTAATGATGTTCTTGCTATAGAAAAAAACTTAAAAGCATCGGTTGACAATAGTGCTGGTGATGATAAAATTACTGCTAAATATTCTAAAAATTTCACCATTAAGGGTAACGGCGTTGATAACAATGACGTCGAGACTAAATAATATTGTTCAAATCCTCGTTCTACTTCTGAAAAGAATAATATGTATACTTCTCGTACCCTTTTTTAACTTCTACTCTGGTTGAGAAGAATGTTAATATTTCTTTAAATTTCAAAGTCGTAATGAAAACCGGAGTAGTCAAATTTACTACAATAAGAGAAAAGAAAACTAAAAAAAAGAATATTATTGAATGAATGAGGACACTCATGTTAGTACTAAATGGGTAATTATCGTTGAAGGTTCCAATCGGCCCGCGCAAAATATTCTTACTTGCATGGGAATATGGAATAATCCATTACTATATATGTTATTGAGGATAGATTTCACGAAGATAGAGATACAAATTTCTCATATACTAGAATATGAAACAAAGAAGTTATAGGCGAAATAGTCTTAAGAAAAGTATAGGTATAGGTTCTTCTAAATACTATAGAGCCAAAACAATTGAAAGCTGATAAAAGCATACAAGAGACCATGATTGATCTTGTTGTTAAAAATGCAGCATATATGTCTGTTGCAATGTTGGAATCCAATATATGTGTTGATTATAACTAAAATGGTAGAAACATATGTGGTTATAGACGAGGATAATTTGGTTTCTAATTTTTATGAAATTGTGGATGATGGCATTGAGAATAATGATCAACCAAAGGCTAGTGATGGTGCAAATGATGCAATGACTTATGTCAAAGTTAAAAGTTTTAAATGTTGTAACTATCAAAACCACCTATAGCGTTGAATTTAATGATGAATCTATAACGGTTATAAAAAATAATCATTTATAAGTGCTTTATTTGGATTCATCTTAAAACCTTCATATTCTTAAAGTTGAGGCTTCAAAATATTTTATGGGTCAAATTCTTTGGGTGCCTAATCATTTTATGACTTTAACCAACAAAATAATAATGCATATTCATTTGTTTACTTTAGATATAAGCAAGAGACAAATAAATATGAGAGTGGAGGTATATCTTGGTTATCTTTTTATATTTTATTATATTTGTAAATAGTATATACTCAGTTTAGGTGAGTTGATCTTGTATACTATACTCAATAATTTTTCCTAGTTTCATCAAGGTTGTGATAAGTTAGTTGTGCATGTTTCTGATATTTGGCCCCTGTTGGATAATTTTGCAAGGTTCTTTGTGGACAATTTAGAAATAAAATCCAAGTTACAAGAAAAATTTGAAGCGAAGGAAAGATTGTAAGTGGAACTACAAGACGAGGTTGATGTTGATAAGAAGTTGAGGTTAAGTGGTATGCTGAAGATATTACTAAAGAGAAATTTAAAGTTTAATTGAAAATTGAGCATGTGGCCAATATCTAGCTAAAAATGGTTTTTTTATAATTATTTTTTAGTGGCTCAAAAGCAGAAAATTAACCTTACTATGGCTGCAAAACTGTCTGCTGCAATTAAGAATTAACCTATTAAATTTTAATTGAAGTTAAGTTATTCACAGCTATGTGAATGACACATGTTCTCTTTTAATCTTATAACTTCTTCCATATGTATTTGTTTGTCAAATACTTTGTTTCTCTATTTAAAGTTATTAGCTTCAGAGCATATATATTATAAGAAATACATGAGCCCATTAGTCAAGTTACATCTAGAATACTTAAAACGTTGTTTGTTTATTTTATGAAGGGTTTATAACTCCATTTAGGATTAATTTTAAGAATTATTATATAATTTATGTTGTTTAATTGTAAAAGTAATATGTAGACACTAAAAATGTCGAGGACTACATTTCATCTCAGTCTTATTTTTATTTTGTTTATGTATTTGAAAGATATCGAAGCTTATGAAGTTCTAGTCTTACCTTCTTTTGATTATTTTTTGGGGATTCCAAGATCCCTTAATATGATGAAGACTAAATTCCATCTTAGAATTATACTTTTTGTCGTTTTTTATCATTTTGAATGATGTCGAATTCCTAAAGGTGATAAAGACTATATTTCATCTCAAGTGCCACCTTTAATTATTACAGAAGATGTGGTTGCTCGTTCGGATGAAGATATAGTTCACGATCATGTAACTAAAGATAATGCAAAAAAATTTAAGACAAAGTGAAATTTTTCTTATGATTTATTTGTATTTTGGTTAGAAAAAATGATGTAAGCCTACTGACATTTAGTTTGTGAAATAAGTCGTATTTGTTAGAATTTTTTGAAATATTTAACCTTTCAAGCTTTATACTAAGTGAACTTATTCAATTTTATTTGAATCACTCATGCTTTATTTGATTTTTATAAAAAAAACACTTATTCGCATAATATTTTGTTCTTCCATTTGAAGTAATCAATTTTGTAGGCATAGACTTTATATGGAGCACATAGAATATCTAATTATTATTTGTTTAATACTGAATTATTTTGCTTCTCTTTAGGATTAAAGTGCCGAACACTACCGTCTATCTCAGTCTTACCTTTTATTTATTTATTTGAGGGATGTCGAAGCTTCAAAAGTGTCATACCTTATTTTGATTATTTCTCAAGAATTTTGAGATCCACTAAGATGTTTAAGATTATATTTTATCTTAGAGTTATCATTTTTTTTATTTGATTATTTTGGAGGATGTCAAATCCCTCAATGTACCGAAGAATAAATTTTACCTTAGACTTATCTATTGTTGCTTTGATTATGTTTTTAAGGATGCGCAGTCATTGAAGGTGTCGAAGGCTATATTTTATCTTCAACTTTATAATATTTGTATTAAGCTTATAATTTTATATAAATATTTAGATTCATTCTTTTATGCTTGATGAAAAGAAGTTTAAAATGAAAATTATATTTTGGAAAAAATGTTTTACTAATTATTATATGCGTCATTAAAACTTTACTCGCGCAACCGAGTAAGAAAATAGTGCACCCAAAATGATAGCTCAAGAAAATGTGTACAAATAATAATTAATAAACAAGTAATTTGAGGTTTATTAAGGATAAAAAAGCTTCAAATTCTCTATATTTCATGGATGATGAAAATGTTTTCTTTTTTCATCCAACAGTGGATACGTTCCCGAATTTACTTTTGCTTCCAGTGTGTAAGGTCCTTTCTAATTTGGACAGCTTATCGAGACTCTCTTTTTATATGAAGAAATAACTTCTGCATGACTTTTTTCTCATTGCTGAAAACTTATGAACTGAACTTTGAAATTGTATATGTTGTGCATTAAAATTTTATATTGTTTGAATATAAGATGGGATTTTAACATTTTTTCCTCTATTATGTCAAGTTCAATTTGTAATTCTTATGATTTTCTTTGTTCCTCATATGTATAAATTATATATAAATGAATATATGTTTCAAATGGGACAATTAATTTTATTCCATACATAAATATAAATGGCGTCATCCGCTGTTGTTTTTGGAGTGGTTATGTAATACGAAGTTCTGTTGTTTTTGGAGTGGTTATGTAATACGAAAGAACTTCTTATAAAACGTCTGGCCAATTTCTCGTTGCTCCCTTTTACATCTTATTAATTCAATCTGATATGGTTTGGTTGATAACTTCTACTTGACCATTAACATGTGGATGAAAAAAACATCATATAATTTTTTTAATTCATTTTTTTTATAGAACTATGTAATGTTTTTTATTTTGAAATTGGATTCCATTATCTATTATAGTAACCATTGGCACTCGATATCGGCAATAAGTGTTTATATATATATATATATAATAGTATTTTGATAAATATATTTTTATATGAAATAATGACCATTTTACGTGTCTCTTCCAACTTATATTCCTACTTAGGTGTATACTAAAAGTTTTTTACCAATAAAGTATTAAATTTAATGGTTAATAACCAATCACGTAATTATAAAGTTTAATATTCCTAAAATACTCCTTTTGTATTTTATTGATGATCGTGGTACTATTTTTATGTTTGTCTTTTTTGTTTTAATATATCCTTAAAAACATAAATTTTAAGATTTTTTATTACTTTAATTAATAATTGTTGTGCGTAGTTTTGTAAATATGCAATTTAAATTGTTGTATCTCTATCAAGACTTGCTCTTTCAGTTTTCTATATTCGATGCAATGCTCTATATGTGCAACAAACACTTACATTGAGGGTCTTATTCTTCATTATATCATTGGATAAGGGTCCAGACAATATTTTTTACCTATATGCTCCAAAGACTACCAAGCCACGATAGTCCTATAGCTTGTCTTTAGTATCAACGAACCTCTGAGTGTACTCTTTTAAACTATTCTTAAGCTTTGTTTATAACAGATGATGTAATCGTCATCTCCATTTATTTCTTTAGAGATAACAAAGTGCTTCTCAAAATTTATAAGAAACAATTTGAAGCTTTTAGTGCAGCCCACTGGAAGACTGTTGAACCATGTCAAGGTGTTTTCTCTTGGTGTTAGAAACCATTTCTTAGACTTTATATTTTCATATGCTCCTGGATACTTTAGTATGTTGATTTTAAATTTATCACTATAATGATTTGGGTCTCCTTTTCCATGGAACTTATCCATCTTGTGGTTCTTGAAGTTTGATTGTATGTTTTCGTGTAAGATTTCCAATGTAACTGAGATTCTCTATGCACGTTATCATCATCATTTTCAATACGATTTCATGATTTTCCAATATGTACATTCCCATGAAGATATATGTATCTCAGATAACATTAGTACACCTTGGTTTGTTCATGTTCTTCTTTTTTGAAAACTCTAAGATTTTTACACCGTGAGTCATGGTTTTTACTTGATCTTATAAAGCCTAACAACACCTCATGTAGTTCTCCATATCACCATCAATATTTGCTATTGTCTTTGCATTCTCTGGGCCCTTTTAGTTTGTTTGATCTTCAATATTCACAACACGTCTTTGGTTCTCTCATAAATTACCACCAATTTTTGTTTGACTCACTGTATATCTATCTAGCCAAATATTGTGGCATTCGATTTCTATTTTTATTATTGTTGTAAAAAATTACACCTCCTTTGGGAGCTTTGTATTAGGTTATAATTCTTCGGATGGGATTCTTCTTCGTAATTGTTAATTTTGAAAGCTTCATTGTGTGGTTGAATTGACTTATGCCACTGTGAGGGATTCATTATTTTGTGTTAGTGGATGGTTTCTAGATATGAAATTGGAGTTGTTGTATCTCCATCAAACCTTATTATTTCGATTTCCTGCACTTTTATGTAACGCTTCACATGTGTTAAGAAACACTTATATTGAGGGTCTTCTTCATGATAACATTTGATATAATTCATAATAGTATCACTTACTTATGTGGTCTAAAGACTACTACATCATTATAGCCTTACAACTATTTTTTGGTTTTAACGAACCTCTGGGTGTAATCTCTCAAACTCTCCTTAGGTATTTATTATTGTTAGAGCTATTATCGGTCCGATTCGATCCAAGTTTGGATTTTTTTCACGATTAGACTGTTAAATTATCGATTTTATTGGTCAGGAACGATAATTGGACCAATTTTAAACTTCGGTTCGTAAACCGCTTGATAAAATTATTGGATTAGTTTTGGGAAGGCCTTATTGGGTTCGGTAACACAATAATTAGTAATCTGTTAAATATGATAATATAAATTTTAAGATTAAATTATTAGACTAATAATCTATATGGATCATTGATTGATTAATGACGTAATATATTATAAATTTCAGAAACTATCTTCTTCCAAATCATCATTAACGTATTTTATTATTTGCATATCTTGTTACACATACTCTTTCAATTTTCTATACATCGATGTAACGCTCCATATGTGCTAACAAACACTAACATTTAGGGTATTATTCTTCATCATAATATTGGATAAGGGTCTCGATAATATTTTTTACCTATATGCTCCAAAGACTACCAAGCTACGATAGTCATATAACTCATTTTTAGTATCAGTGAACCTCTAAGTGTACTCTCTCAAACTTTTCTTAGGCTTTGTTTATAACAGATGATGTAATGCTCTATATATGCTAACAAACACTAACATTGAGGGTATTGTTCTTCATCATAGCATTGGATATGAGCTCAATAATATTATTTACCTATATGCTCTAAAGACTACCAAGCTACGATAGTCATATAGCTCGTTTTTAGTATCAGTGAACCTCTGAGTGTACTCTCTCAAAATTTTCTTAGGCTTTGTTTATAGTAGATGATGTAATCTTTATCTCATTTTATTTCTTTAGAGATAACAAAGTGTTTCTCAAAATTTATATATAACATTTTGAAACTTGTAGTGCAGCCCGTTTGAAGGTTGTTGAACCACGTCAAGTTGTTTCTTCTTGATGTTAGAAAATATTTCTTAGACTTATTTGAGTATGACTGTATCTTTGAGACATATGAGTATGTTTGTGGTACGTCCATCTAATCTTGTTAGAATAAATAATATGTTTGAGGTGTCTCGTACTGTTGGTAATTTGGATGAATCTGTGGCTGTACCATCGGGGCTTGTTGAAAATTTGGTTGAGTTTCCAGTTGTGTCACTAAGGAATGTTGATGATCTGATTGGAATTTTTACTCATCTCTTGGGACTTGTTAGTGATTCGGGTATGTCCTAGGAGGTGTTAACGAGACTTGTTGATAATCCTTGTTTATTTCAGGCTGGAATAGATGAGCATATTGAGCATTATGTTGAAGGGAGACGTCGATTGTCGGGGTTGTTTTCTTTCTAATGTTGCCATCATATAATGGATGATGTTACTCGTTATATAATCTTCTCATACTATCATTTATGTCCATAAGTGTAGAGGTATGCTCCTCATCTTCCGTTTGCGATGATGGTATCGATGTTTCTCACTCCTGCTGGAGGAACCCCGATTAGAGTTATCATTATTAAAATATGTTTTGTTTCTAAAAGGGATGTTGCGCATGTTCATGGCATTTCGTAGACGATTTCATATCACGAAACTAGTTGCATCGTCTGTTTCTTTACCTTTTTCGTCATCGTCTTCTTCAAGATGTTGAATTTCGAACTTCACTTTCGACTCAGAAATCATGGGCATCATATCCTGCATCATCTTATAACCATTAACTTACTTCTATTGCCGTTACTTTGCAGGCTCCTAAAAATTCGTCAGTTAAACAAACAGTTGTAGCGATAATAGGTAATATAATTTGCAGTTAAACAAACAGTTTTAGCGATAATGAAGAGATATTCCTCACCGAATTGTTTAGAATAACATTCATGCCCAATTAAATTGATGACTATGAATTCGCTTAAATAAATATGGATAAAAAACCTGAAGCTTAATTGGATTTGTAAACAAATCACACTAAATAAGAAAAATAATAATACAAAAATTAATATTTTAATTATTGAAATTGGACACCCAAAAAAATATAATTCATTAATATCACATTTGTACCAAAATATTCATTTTTGTTTGCCTCATTTTATAGATTTTACAGAGACCAACAAAATGAGGCATTGCAAAAACGAAACCAACAAATATGATGCAGTCACAACCATCAAATAAAACCAACAAAACAATTTTTTTAATACAAAATTAAAATCAGTTGTCTTTTAAGTTCGAACCACTAGATTATTATTATAGATTATTAGTTATTTGACCAACCTTTAGGCTATTATTTGAAGGATCACCGACAAATATAATTTACTATTTACAATATTTTATTTGCATTTACCAAGAAAACATAGGATACCATTGTTTGAAGTTTTTAATCCATTTAAATACTGGAAGAAATTTGAAATACAATTGACAAGTGGAGATTGTAATCATAGAATTTACAAAACAATAGCATCAACAAAATCAATTTTAATCTCAACCAAATGCCTACAATATTAAACAATAATTCAAGCAGTGACAACTCTATTTTGTTTTCAATCCGGATCAGGAAACAAATAATCTACCAATAAAACAGAAAATAAATAAATATAATCATAATTAATATTATATTCCTTAACTCTCAATATAGAAACAAAAACAATTAAATCAGCTTTAATGACTCACTCTATTGTACACCACCATTACACATCCCATTCAGCGAAACCGAGAACCTACAAAGCCCCGTCGCCGACGGTGTCCCTCCACCAATACTATTCTCCACCGGAGGTAAAACTCTCCCGTCGGAAAATAACATCCGTCTATCTACCTCATCCTGTAGCGGTGGCACAACCAATTCCTCCAGCTCCGCCGCAGCACCATACATCGACTCGCCTTCGAACCGCCTCTCCACCTCGAGATACTCTCTTAGAGAACCCGGTTTTTCATCTCCGCCGTCGCGGTCGTCTCTACATAACCTCCACCAAATCCGCTTCCTTCGTCGCTCTCCCGTCGCCGGCGTGGGGCCTCTTTTCTTATTTGGCTGCGCGTGTGATGTGGATTCGGCGGGAGGCGCGTGGTGGTGCTGTGAGGAAGCTCTGAAGGTAATTGAAGGAAAGCTTACTCCCATTAAAGTTCCTAATGTTATGCTTCGATCATGGAAAAACGATCCAGTCGACTGGAAATTACACCAATTAAACTTATAAAAATTCTATAAAAATACTAACAATTTTATTAATTTTTTTGTTACTTCGATCTTTTCCCAAGAACCAAATAGTACCGATAATATAAAAGTGGAAGCTTTAGGTAGAGAGAGTGATGTGTACTTACCTCGGTGTCGAGATCGGAAGAGGTAATGGAAGAGTTGGTAGGGGAGGGGAGTGGAGGCAGCAAATGACTGAGTGGATTTAGCATTTCTTTTTTTTGTTGGTTTGGATGTTGGAGGAATAATTATATTATTATTTTGCAAAATGACATGGTTGGTGTTGGTGTTGTATGAGGTAGTGGGTTGGTTGATTAAAGGTGGCAGCCAGTTGGGGGAAGTGAGAAAGAAGACGATAAGAAAAGATACAAAGAGAGAGAGATGAAAAAAAGAAAAGAGAGATGTTTGCGTTTGAAATTATCAATGTTTGATGCTTTTTTGTCCATGTCATGTTTTATTTTAAGTACTATGAATGAAAAAAAAAACTCCTATCATTTTTTTAGTGTGATACGTAGAAAGCTAGATTATTTTTATTTTTATTTAAAAATAAAACTTTATTTATTGGACAAGTGAAACAGGGAGGGTCAGGATATGATACAAAAGGCTTGAGCTACAAGATTTTTTTTTGGTGTTTTAGCTTACAAGATTTGATCAAAGCTCTTTTACATATTTATTGAAGCACGAAAAGGCACGAAAAGACGGTAAATAAGCTCTCGTTTTGATTTTTTTTTTAATGCAAATCAAAAGATTAGAATTTCAATTAGGAAGATTATGACATTTTTTAAACAAATTTTGACGCAAATTAACAGATTAGAACTTTAATTGGGAAAATTATAAAAAAAATTGAAAAAAAAAGGTGGGAGATTGGATTTCACAATTTTGTGATAATTCAATAGGATTAGGGTGTACTAGATGGCTGAGCGAGTCTATTGAAAAATATAAAGATAATTTTTATGTCTATAGAGATATGATTATTGACCATTTTGAAAATTATTTGTGGCACGACTATTTTTTTATTTTGAGAGGTGTTAATAGTAAAAAAAATTAAATATATATTTGTTCGGGTGGCGACCAAAGTCCCACATCCCACATCGGTTAAACATGAGAAGGATCAACGGTATATAAGTAAGAACATATCTCAATTATTATGAGGCCTTTCCAAAGCGGGCAATATCATACTAGTGTTGAGATTGTGTTCTTCCGTACTTATATACGGAGGTGGAATATGCGGATCAGACCCCCATATTCCCAACAATATTTTATCATTAGTATGAGTGAGGAGTGAATATTTTATCATTAGTAGGAGTGAAGAATTGCTACAATATTTTATCATTAGTATGAGCGAGGAGTGAATATTTTATCATTAGTAGGAGTGAAGAATTGCTACTGGTTGTGTATTTTTCTAAGGGAATCCAATTATAATTTGTCAACCGAACAATATACAATTAACAAATAAATGATTTGAGGTTTCAGAATTGTTACATTGTTGACATTAAGAAGCCAGTTGAATTCTTATTTGGAGTTATATTATTTCAAAGTCTTTTGAATAACATTGATTTGTCTCATTTAGCTCTAATTGCATCCCATGCTTCTTTTATATTGAATTTTCCATTTTTTGAGAGAGTCCATTGTAACTTGATTTTTTCATGTTCTTTGATTGATAGCTTTTGAATAATGTCAATATCTGAAAGAAATACAGTGTTGTTGAGCTTGTTTATATTCCAGGTGTCATTGATACAGTAGTCTTTAACATGTTCTTGAATAGATAATGAATTGTTTTCAATGTTATTAAAAGAAATTAGAGGATGAGTATTATAACATATATCTAACCAAAATTCAACAGCCTTTTCCGAGCTTCCAGAAAATGAGGCTCACTCAAAGAGTTTTAACATCCATTAATATTTTCCAAGAGTTATATATATTCCTTGTAGTATTGACTTGCATTGGATGTTTATTCAGACAATATCTATTGTGCATATACGTAGCCCATAGAGTATTGTTTGTTCTGAACTTGCGCCATAGATTGTAGGAAAATATAAGCGTCATTTTATCAAACTTCCTCAAATTATCCTTCCTCATAATACAGACATAGGTTTTGTCATTTAGTCTAGTAGACGAATTTATGATTTTCATTAAACCCTCATAGGTATCCGCTATAGATGCCTTATATCCTTTTATAATATTTTTAAGAATAGTGTAGTTCTGCATATGATAATTAGGAATAACTTAAAATATAATTTGTATAAGAATAATCCTGCCTTCATATGATGTAAGGTTGTGGTTCCAGTCTTGAGTCTTCTATATGAGTTTAGAAATTAAGTCTTCAAAATGATTAGTTTTAATTTTGTGGTTGATAATGATTCCCATGTAGTTTAAAATAAGGATATTGATGTTGAAACCAATAAAAAGCTTGAGATTATTTATTCTTGATGTTGAGATTCTTGTAGAAGGGATGAAAGTTGTCTTGTTTTTGTTTATGAGCTGACCAAAAACATCTTGGTATTATTGTAGAAGATTGTGGAGGCTGTGGATACTAGTGATAGAGCCATTTGTGAAAATGGCAATGTCATCAACAAAAGCCAAACAAGAAATCCGGTTATAACTTGTAGTTTTATATCTTATGTTGTTGTTAGAACCATAAAGTTTCTTAAGCTTCATGATTAAGAATTCCTCAGCCATAATAAATAGACTATGGAAGAGTAGATCTCCTTGTCTCACTTCATTTTCTGATTTAAAAAATCTGTTAGGCTCCCCATTGATTATGATTAATAATCTGGCTTCACTGATTTGACACATTATTCTATCAATAAACTTATGATCAAAACCAAAAGTATATAGGTTATTTCTAAGAAATGATAGAGAGAAAGAGATAGAGACTATCAAAGGTTTTAGTCGTGTCTAACTTGATGATCAAGTTACCTTATAATTCTTATTAAGATCTTGAACTAGTTCTAGAAACAATAGAATATTATTTTGGATGTGTCTCTCTTTTATAAATCTATCTTTCTCTTTTGATATGACTTTAGGAAGGAACTCTGATAGCCTATCATTAAGAATTAAGATTATCCTATTAAAAATCGTACATAAACTGATGAGCCTATAATCAGTACAAGTTTGAGGATTATCTTTATTTGGAACGAGGCAAATTGTTGTATCAAAGATTCTTTGAGGAACATGTTCACCTTGAAAGAATGCTCTAATAGCAACACATAACTCTTTAGCAATGAGATGCTAACAAGTCTGGAAGGATTTTGTATTGAAACCATCTACCCAGCTACACTTGTAGAGTTAAAAGGATTTAATAGAGTTAAGAATTTCATCATGAATGGGGAGATTTATCAGCCTTATGTTGTCCTTATTTGTGATTAACTTTGGTATGCTATTGTGCAGGTTAGAAATCTCTCTTATATCTGACTTTTCAGTGAGAATGGTCTTGAAATGGTCCACTACAGAGTCACCAATTTCATTTGGGTTCTCAATCCACGTGTTGTTAACCTTAATTTTGTTGATATGATTTTTTTATTCTTTTCTGCTTGTTATAATTATGAAAGGAAACTGTGTTTCTGTCTCCGTTTAAGGTCCAGTTTGTATTGCTCTTTTGTTGACAGTAGCTTTCCTCTCTGGCCAGTAGCTAAAGGTGATTGGCTTGAGCTTTGGCCAGCTTAATCTTATCATTTTTTGTCTTCGTTTAAGCATAACACTTTCAAGAAAGCAAATTTCTTCTTCAGTTGAGAGATGGCATTGAAAATATTGCTAAATGTATGTTTGTTCCATCCTTTGAGAAATAACTTTAGTCTTTTAAGTTTTTTCTAAAAAACAAGGGGGGGGGGGCTGTCATTTCATCATCCCAATTTCTTTCTATTGACTATAATATGTTAGGATGTAACAACCACATATTTAAAAATTTAAAAGAATACTTGATTTTTTGGAGAATTGGAGATACTGATGAGTAATGGAGATTGATCAGACCCTATTTTGGCTAAATGTTTGCATGTTGTTTAAAATGAGTTAGTCCATGCACTATCATATAACACACAATCCAGTATCTTTCATTTACGAATGTTAGTCCTGTGAAAGTAGATCCAATCTAACTTGCATATGTTAGACTACAACCATTAATGATATCATTGAAGTCGTCCATGCTTTTTAGGCATACGGGTGGGAATGATAGCTTCTTAGAGGGGGAAGTGATGGCTTTGAAGTCACCCATTACTATCCATTCTTTTCAGTAATCATTCACTATTAAAAGTATATTCCATAGCTCAGTTTTGTATTCTCTGACACATTTTGCATACACTATTGAGACCAAAACAGTTTTATTAAGAGATAAGTGAGTGACATGTAGGTGAAGCATTTGTTTATGGTTGGCAAGTGTTTGAAAATTAAAATCATTCCTCCATAAGATCCATATTGTATTTGATATGTTAGATATTGCATTTTTAAAGTCTATAAACTTAGCAACTAGGGGTAAGTGATGTTCAACGATCATTGTCTTCTAAATTGCTATAAAATATTTTTTGTGCTATGCTTATTGATTTTATTCTTCTTCTAGTGGCTTTGTTCTCAATTCCTCTAGCATTCCAACAAAGAATGAATACTGTCATTTAAGAAATCCAATTCAAGGTCTAGTATACCCTTTAATAATGCCTTTGAAGCAATTAGTCTTTTAGAGAACTTATTTCCTTTATTTGAATCATTGACAATGGAAGATGAGGTTGAACAAAAGTTGTAACTTGTTATGTATTTGAGACAAGGATTATATTGTATTGGGTGGTATTGTTCATTTGTTGTTATGATTTTGATACTAATATCAAGCAGGTGTATGGCTTCATTAATTTCATCTTTTTGAATCTCAGGTTTTTGGTTATTTTTATAAATCTGATTGTCATTTGTGGTGTGAGGTTGTTCTGGAATTATGGTAAAAGGATTGGTCTTAGTTAAAGTTTGATATGATTTATTTTCTTGAAGGGCATTGAATGTTTGAGTTATGCTTGTGTTCACATTATTTTAGGCTGGCTTGGGATGCCTTGTGGAATTTGTTTTGTTGGATTCTAAAATAAATTGACGGGCGCCTGTACTATAATGGATTTGAGTTTGAGTTTCTTTGTCTCATTTGACTTAATTTTCTTAGTATTAGTAAGAAGGTTAGGTTGTTGAGCATTTACTAATTGAATTTTCTTAGGTTTAACTTGTTTTATGCATTTAGTAGATTTGTGTCATGTGTGAAAGCATTCTAAGCAGTAACTTAGCCTTGCTCCATATTCAACTGGTTTCCAAAATTCTTAATCCTTACCACAACTAATCCAGACTTTAGGTACAAGATCATTTGTTATGATTTGACTATGGCTCTGATGGTATCTTCTTGGTACATAAAGGTTGGTATTCTAAGAAAATAAATCTAGGTTGGTGCGTCTGAAGATTCTCTTTTGGGGTCAAAGTTTGGGCTCCACTTGAGTATTCTCATGGTCAACTGAGCCACAATCCAAACTTTTCATATCCATAACTTTATTACATCTTCTTAAAGGTCTATCTCGATCAATAGGTGCATATTGTCGAAAAAATCAAGGCTAACCTTGCCTTTGAATCCAAGGTTATCAAAGAACTTTTGAATGTCTGTCATTTTTTGTCGACCTATGGAAAACTTTCCAATTAGTGTTTCTTTATCCATTATTGTGAGAAGTCTTTTATCCTTTGTTGAGAAGTCAATTGCTGGAAAAAGTCTTTTAATGGGAAGTTTATCTGTTCGTGGATGATGGTCTTAGGTTGGATCATTGTGGCTTCAACATATTACTTATAAGTTTTTTTAAAGTTTAAAGAAAGATTGTGGTTTGAGGATTTGCTCATGGATGAGATTATTTTTTAGGTTTAAGAAATTGTTTAAATTGTTAAGGTGGATATCAATAGATTGTATTATGTAAACCTAATTCAGTGATGGATAATTTGAATATATTTTAATCCCTTGATGTTGTGAATGTTGTATCTCAGACTGGAATTTTTTCCATAACTTTCTTTATAGGTTGAGTTCCAATGGTTGATGAAATTTTTGTCGTCGGTACTGAATTAATGTGAGATATCTCTGGTGGTGTAGTTACCGGAGGTTGCATGATTTGTATTTGGGAAGATAGAGCTGATCCTTAGAGCATGTAGCAGAGATCTTGATTTTCAAGAAAGAATTTCTCTCTTTTCAACAAAGGATTTTTTTTGGACAGAAAGGCTCTCCCTTCGACCACTTGCTCTTCAGAAAGCTAGATTATTAATTAAGTTAGAAAAACAAAAATATAATAATTTTGTGTGGAAAATTGTTAAAAAAATAATCAAAACTTTTCTTTTCTAATCATGATTACTATTTTTTAAACGAAAATCATGGTTTTCATCATTTCAAAGCTCTATTAAAAGTTAAAATAAAAAATCATGAATTTATTTTTAGTAAATGTTAATGATTATTATTTTCATTACATGTTTCTTTTTTGTAATTTGAAAGTTATATTTGGATTTTAAAAAAATTAATACATATTAAATCGTCTTAATTACTAATAAATTTGTTGCTTATTAATATATAAAATCTTTTTCAAAATTATAGTTATCGCTTTGAGATAAATATTGTATCATTAAAGTAATATTTAAAAAATTATAAATTGATTGATAATTGTGTTACCAATATTTTAAAAAAAAATACATGTTATCGTATGCAAAGTTAAAAATTTGATAAATTGGAATCGATTTACATATTGTGATTTATAGAGAGTTTTTTCATTTATATATAAGTATCATCAGAGTTAAAAATGTTGTCGGCATTCAGCAAAAATGTCTTTAATCATACTCTATTCCATATCTATGAAATATATTTTTTGTTCGCAAATTTGTAGTTGTAGATATAGTTCATTACATCGGTATATATAAAAATAATGATATAGAACTAGGTTAAATTAATCGATTTTTTTTTATTAAAACAACAAATAATGTATTAACACGTGTTAGAATATTATTAATAATTTATATTAATTAAAAGAACTAATTTCGACTATCTTAGATTGATAATTTTATTTTGAAAGAAATTGATTGTGCATTTTTAAAATTGTTTCCTCTTGACACATGTTTGTTTGTTTTACTCAATACGGACTTCACACACGATGAGAGCATGACTTTTAAGATTTATTATTTCATATTTCTCGTTTAATCCTTTCAAAACAAAGTTGAAGTTGCGATTATTATTAACCACTACAAAACATCTCACCTTCATAAAAAACAATTATTTGAGCCTTTGTTGAAATCTACTTACCATTATTCTAAGTAATACAATTAGTTGCTCAATCACTTTTGATCTCTGTCGAATTTTCCAAGATAACTGCAACACATGCCCGTCTATCTTAGTTTTTTTGTCGATGATTCAGCCAAAACTAAACCATACTCGATGTAATCTTTCTTTTTAGCTTTGTGTTTTGTGATGTGTAACAAAATAAATTATGGAAGCTACAAAAGGTGATGAATCATGGGTTCATCGAGGTAGGTTTGGATAGTGAAATCTAATCTATCAACTCTTCTTCAAATGAGGAAAAGGCGCGATGCCTAATAAATTATTAGTCAAAGCCACATATGATTATTCAACTATACCAGTCATTGACGATAATAGTCTTCTCGAAAATGTTAAATTTCTTACTAGGCCATAATTTATAAGAATTCTACCTTAAAGTATAACTCGTCGTGATAGCCATTCACTAAGACTTCCAAACTTTCATCCTGTATTTAAAGTGATGTTGGACTTTCATGAAGAGGATACTGATTCACAAGCTACTTCCGCATCCGTAACTACCAATAAAAAAAATGTCAATCCTCCATGAACCCAAGGTACTAGCCCCAAATAACTACCAAAGTGGGAGACAAAAATAATAAAAACATTTGACGATGTCGACCTCCGAGAGACTATAGTCATAAATCTTGGGTTGGTTTTACCAGCAAACTTGTTGAGAACCAATTATATATATTCTAACCTTGTTTTAATAGAAGGTTTTTGAACCAGCGAGCATAATTAATTATGTTCAAATTTAACTCCCGGGTTATGGAGAGAATCTAACATCACATTTCTCTAATGAACTTGCATTTGACATCGATTTATTTAAATAGAGTTATGGTTGCCGCTGCACCCCAACTTTTGACATGTTTGAGACAAGACACTCTGAAAACATAAATGATAATATCTTACACTTTTAGCAAAAAATACATTTATTACCAAAACATTGTTATTAAATTCACACATCCTCAGGAACACTCACTTCCTTTCTACTACATTGATATACAAAACCCTTATAAGGTTATCAGAGATCAATCTACATTTTAAAATAATTAGAAGATAAGTTTTTTTTGTAACTGGAACGTGCGAGGTTGGGAGTGGTCGAGTTCTCCTCACATCCCTTAGGTACATAAGGACTTGAAAAACAAAAATAAAAGTTTTAGATCATTGATCAGATATATCCTCACTTTTAAATATAGTCCAAAATTTTATTTAAAGTTTAATGTTAACTTTGTGTTCATCGTCGTTTTTTATAACTTTAAACTACATCGATCTTTATTGGTCTTTATTAAATTATTTTACAAAGTTTGGTAGTATATACACCAATGAGAGACACAAAGGTGAAAAGTTTTTTTTATTATGTTAGGAAGTGTGATTCTCTGCAATGTCCTAATATTTTTTGCAGCATGTTTACTAGCTATTGATGGAGAAAAATACTACAAACACCGAGAGTTGTGTCAACGCTGACAGTTAAGATGCAAATTTTAACGCACATATTATGGAAATCATGGATGAACCTTCGAGCATATGTTTTCTTCTGAACATGTCTGAGAAATCGAGCAAATGTTTGAAAGTTAAAGGACCGATATGTAAGACATAAAATATAAAAATATAATTTTATATCAACACAAAGATCTTGAGCTTGGCCCCTAGAAATGTGAACCAGAAAAATTCATTAAATGATCAACTTGAATTGTCGTAATGTCAACCCCACTAACATCAGCAAGTGTTGTGGGTTCGGCTAATTTGGTTGGGTCGGCCAAGCCAAAAGTTTAAAAACTCTTAAAGATCCCTAGGTCAGTCAGCAGCAAACCGAGACATGGTGTTAGCTAAGATACTAAATAAATTTGAAAATAATCTTTTTATGAAAGCCAATGACTAGGTAATGTCATGGATCGGTTTGCACAAGAAGTTTAAAGATTGTATATTGCGTCCTAAGAAAATCTGGTTGAAGCGTACACATGACAAATATTTGTATAATGATAAATGTTATGTATTCAATTATAAATTAAATATTTAGTTGTCGTGATTGTCTAAAATCACAGATATGTAAGATTGTTAGGATAGCGACCAAAGTCTCACATCCCACATCGGTTAAACATGGGAAGAATCAGTGGTATATAAGTAAGAACATACCTCAACTAGTATGAGGCCTTTTGGTAGCGGACAATATCATACTAGTGTTGAAATCGTGTCATTTGTACTTATACACGGAATGCGGAATATATCAGATCCAAACCCAAACGGAACGCGATGGTGGTAATATTCTTAAAGGTCAAACATGATGAACGAGTAGCCATGCTCAAGGTGATCGATTTACTCTATACATCCTATTTTGGAGCGTCCATGACTCATCAAGCGGTGGTACTTGATTGGAGTAGATAGTGGAGGTAAGGAACAGGCGCAGGATGGTCGAGTGAGTAGATAGATCCGTTGTAAAAGCTATATTGCTCAGGTGGAGCAACTTCTGATTAGAGTGAGCAGATGAAAGTCAATTGAGAGGAGGCTAAGTGGTACTTTGTTCGCGATGAGGATTTGTTAGGGTGACGACCAAAGTCCCACATCCCACATCTGTTAAACATGGGAAGGATGAGCAGTATATAAGTAAGAACATATCTCAACTAGTATGAGGCTTTTTGGTAGTGGACCAAATGTAAAGCCGTGAGGGTATCCCGATACCAAACCGGACCCCCATATTCCCAACAAAGATCATATTAGATTTTTAAAACAATATATATAATTTTAAAATTACCAATCAAATATAATAACTTTATACTTTTAAAATTAATAACTAAAACCAACGAAACATATGAAATTATTTACTTGATTTTGTTTGGTCAAATGGTTTGGTTTATTGGATATTTACATGTTCTAAATAAAATATATATATAATTTAATTTTTTAGTAAATATAAATATTAGATTTGAAAATCTATTAAAGTAAGACATATATCAATTTATATTTTATGAATATTCTTTTGATTTACATGATTGACTTCGACGAGAGACACATACATTTATGTGCGGATTTATTAGAATTCGTTCATCGAAGAATAGTTAAATAATTAATTATACAGGTTATCAACTATATATATATATATATAAATCTTTCGTGATTGGTTTGACGATATAATATAAATAAGCTCAATTATGAAAGTTCATTCGTAAATATATTAAACAGTGTGACTTAAAGACGATGTTACAAAATAAACCATATATGGAAAAGAGAAAAGTACCTGAAAATACCCACTCAACTATCTTATTACCCGGCGGCACCCGTTTTTAACATAGTGTTACTTAATACCCAGACTAATAAATTGGACAAAAATACCCTTCCACTATATATACCCATTTTTCAATTCCATCCCACTTTTTCGACCCTCATATCACCCTAAACGAACGCAAAATTCTAATTTTAGAAACCACCAGAAAACAAACCGTTCGACTTCGTGATACTCTCTCTCTCTCAAACCCAGAAACCCTACAGCTTCTCACCTTCGTCACTATCGCACCGGTCAGCCTCTTTTACTCAGACAGTCACTAACACCTTCAAATCTCATTCGACAAAGTTATCGTGAAGTCGTCTCTGAAAACTTCTATCTCGTTCTCCGGCCGGTGAAATTTAACAGGTATGCATTATGGTGGAAAGCGTACTTCTTTTTGCGTTTTTTTTTTAATCTGAACCACTGTTTTCAACAACTCCACGATAGCATTGCTTGTCGTAGTAGAATGAAGTATCTACTGACGATAGTTCCTCAGTTTATGGGTTTATAGTCGAAGCGAGGGTAGAATTTTAGTTGCATGTAACACTGATACTCTACTCAGAAATATTATGTATGTTAGATCTGCATTAGGTAGTTCATTGTTGATTTTGGTGTTTGGTGCATAATTCCCAGATCCCTGCAACGTGCATGCAAAAACTGTAACAGTTCGCATCCTGATCACCCACAATGCAAGCAATTCGCAGCTCGATTGTATTGTTATACTTATTTACAAACAGTTCGCAGCTTGATGTACATAAGTCGCATCCTGTCATAACTTATTTCGCAGCTTGTCTGTTAAGCCAGTATTTATATGTATGCATTTCGCAGCTTGTGATGCGAATTATTTGTGACACTCCAACTGATTGTGTTTGTGCAGAAAGTATGACAACAAAACCTAGCTACTACAGATCAGGGTTGGTGAGCCTTCTGAAGCTACTCAAAGACATGCGTATTACAAGGGCGCACATTGAAGCTGCAAGAAACACCCCCTTCTACACACTGCTGAAAACGGCTTTCGAAATCCGTAATGAGGCAGAGCTGCCAAAGAAGAAATTCTACTCAATCATTCAGTATATCCTCGAAAAATTCTCTCTAGAACGAGACGCCTTTAGGATTGGCAACAAGTATGTAAAGCTAACTACAAACGATATCAAGATCATATTCGGGCTGAGGCATGGCACCGAGAAAATGGAGTTAACAAAAACCGGCGCTTTTCACAACAAGTATGCAGACGGCGAGGAGGACGAATCAAGGATGATGAAGAAATACTTCATGTCAAAAACTGGCAGGAAAGCATCAGCTAGTAATACCAAAACAATAACAAATGCCATCATAAAGGTACGTCTAAAATGGACTTCATCTTTATAAAGCAAGATTCTGTACATTTCTAACATAGAATGTTGTCATTGGTTTTACAGGAGGGTATACAGAAGGCCATAACCGAAGGAGGGGAACATAAATTGGAAGACGTGGCGAGGCTGTTGATACTGTTTTTGTGCTCCACGCTATTCTACTCAGTATCTGGAGATATCTTGGGCTGGAGCACGGTTTATTACGTTGAAGACCTCAACAGAATAAACAATTACGACTGGGCTGGATCGATTCTGTTCAAGCTTCGACAGTCTATCAGGAGTTGCTTAGCAGTAGAAAGAGCCGATAAAATCGTCGGCTGCGTCGCCCTTGTAGTTGTAAGTTTGATCTATTCAATATAACAATTAGTTATGTACATAGCATCGTGTTGATAAAACTTGTCCCCATGTCCCCATGCAGCCCTTCATCATGGAGCACACAACAATCGGCCACGAGGTAGCGAAGCCAACCTCGATACCAAGGTTCTTCAAATGGTTGGGGTTAGAGTGCCACGCATCGACCATGGGTTATCTTATTAAAACACCACTCCTGGATGCTAACGAGGTATAAGCTCAATATATGTATTGAACTTGGGGTGCATACAGTTCGCAGCATATGATGCGAACTGCTTATAAAAATATCTCAAACAGTTCGCAGCCTGATATGAATTTTACTTCGCAGCTTCATGCTCAACACAGTTCGCATCATATGTTTAATACTTAGTTCGCATCATACTGTCCCATAATCATATGTTTAATACTTAGTTCGCATCATACTGTCTCATAACCATTTCGCAGCTTAACATGCGAAATATGATTTAAAACCACACCGTTCGCATCATATGATGCGAACTGCTTGTAAGAAACAATTTGTTTGTCTACACCCTCGTACTTTCGAAACAATTAATTTACTTACATGTGCATCTGTTGGTAGGTTTTAGAAGGTCCATTACAGCTTACCGAGGCTGAAATTGAAGCTTTCGGAGAAAGAGAAGATGATGAAGATGGTGAAGATGCAGAAGTAACGGTACCACCTTCACCGGAAGAAAGACCTACGAAGAGGTCGAAAAGCACAGCATCAAAACCAAAAAAAAGGAGACGAGCATCACATAATGTAATAAATAAGATGATGTCTCCCACACTCGAACACCCAACACCACCCGAGCCATCGATTCCACAAAAAAGACTCCCCAAGAAAACAATTCCACCACAACCCAAAGGCAAATCCAGGCAAGAGCCCTCCGACACCGACACAACCAATATGAGTGAAACGATCGGTGATTATTTATTCAAATGCAGAGACCCTAATCCCGATATTGCTCCTCAATCAAAGCGTTTGAAGACGTATGCCGACAAGAACAAGTACGAGCGAAAAATAGATCAACAGGCCAGAGAAGTAAGTATGACTTGAACCTTAAATAATCACTACAATCAGCACTTAATATGTTTATAACAAGTTTGCTATCATTTTTGCAGCTGAAAGAATTGAAACGCAAGATAGCGGAACTTGAAGCACAACAACTCCACAATGTTATCTCTCTGCCAATCTGCCGTACTGAAACCCCAATAAAGCAGGTACCAGCAGCACTTCCAGAGGGACAAAAATCCACTGATCAGCAAGCATCCGTGTCTAATGCTGATCAGCACCATGCTGATGGAGTACTGCCGGAAGAAAGGGATGATGATGCACACAATTCACCCATCATGGAGACACATACAGATAAGGTACATAATGTAAGTAGATGATATGATGTTATTAAACAAATATGAGGACTATTGTGCAATGATGGCCAACCGTTTCGCAGCTTAAGATGCGAATTATGTAATAAACTGGTGGTCTGGTTATTACACGTATATATCAGGTCAGGATGCGAAATATGTACTAAACTGGGGGAATTTATAACATAGATATCAGGTCAGGATGCGAAATATGTACTAAATTGGGGGAATTTATAACATAGATATCAGGTCAGGATGCGAACTATGTAATAAACTGGGGGACTGTATAACATATATATCAGATCAGAATGCGAAATAGGTAATAACGGAGTGAATGTATAACATAGATATCAGGTCAGGATGCGAAATATGATTACACGATGATTAACATATGTTTTTTTATGAAATAGGAGACCGAAAGACAACAACAACACCAGCAGAAACAGAAACACCAGCAGCAACAACAACACCCCCAACAACAAGGAGAACAGGAACAACAGCACCAACAAGAAGAACACCGCCAGAAACAACAACAAGAGCAAACAGAACAAGAAGAAGAACAACAACACCCCCAACCACAACAGGAACAACAAGAAGAACAACAACAACACCCCCAACCACAACAGGAACAACAAGAAGAACAACAACACGAAGAGCAACAAAAAGAAGAACACCCCCAGCAACAACAAGAAGAACAACAACTCGAAGAACACCAGACGCCACAGGTTCAACACGAGGACCGGCAACAAGAGCAACAACAAGGACAAGAAGAACAACAGCAGCAGCAACAGATAGCCTTGGCGAAGAGAGAAAGGCTAACTCAAGAGGTAGCACCTCAAGATTCAGAACCTGTCCATCCCGGTGAGAAGACAGAACTACTCACCCAGGAAGGACCATGCTTAGAAGACAAAACCACTTCTTCGGTGGAACTTCAAAGACCAACGGTGCTGTCAGCAAAGACAGAATTGCTAAGCCAACGTCAAACTGTAGACCCGGTAACAAATCAACTCGCAGCTCCAGAGTCCCACGATAACACAGTAGGTTTACATGATGCTTTTGTTGATGGTATTAGTACTCAAGTTTCACAGACATTTTTAAATGAAATTGATAATGTATATTACGATTCTATAATACAACGGTCTCTGGAGAACATGTCGGAGGATGACATTAATCATTTCTGCCGACACGATCCAGCCTCTATGCCGAACAAGTCAACGGCAGTGGTTGTCGCTGACCGTGCGGTAAGGCCTACTTATAATGCTTTCGCATAATAACATGTGACTTGTGGCAAATGCTTATTGGAGCATTACAAACAAATATCAGGGTAGGATGCGAACTGTTCGGGGGAACCTCGAATAGTTCGCACCCTACCCTGATAGATACGTATAAATTTATTTAACTGCTACCTTACATTTCGCAGCCTAAGCTGCGAACTGTTTGGAGTCGTTGCACTTATAATCACTGACGCCCTCTACTTTTTGTTTCATACTAAGCTCGAGAAGGTTAATGAGATAGAGGAGCCAAGTTTTGCGCTACTGACACAAACGCAGCCTCAAGTGGCAGAGGAAGAAGAAGAGTTCATAATAACAATGCGGGAACCGCCAGTAGTAGAATACAGCGACTGGCCAAAGAAAACAAAAGTAACTGACCTTATCGATGTGGCAGAATACCACAAAATACAGTTGGTTAAAGCCTACGAGAGCGACACACCTGATCCAGTGGTATGGCAGTTACCAGAGTCCAAGTTTACATACGGAATCAGGGTGCAAACGAGTGATGTCATGGCACTACCTTTAGAACTGGAGCTGGACGTAAAGGTATCCAATTGTCAACCGATTCTATTTTCAATGTTTCAAATATGTATTCTATATTTAACATAATGTTTCAATGTTAGGTTATCGATGCTTGGATTCGAAAGATGCTTGAAGAAGCATACTACAAAGTCCCATGCACTAAAGCTATAGGAGAGTATCACGACGCCGTACTGATTTCGGGCATGGCTACGGTAAGTTTAGGTCAGGTAAATTGAACAAAAGTTCAGAAAATATTCTTATTTTAATATACTTTTGCTTGGATGCAGCATCAATTGAAAGCAGGCTGGCCAGTAGAAAATCTTGTGGACATGGCTTTTAGAATGGGGCGCAAAAATGCCAACATCATCTTTGTTCCACTGTGCACCGAGCAAAAGGACAATGCAAACCACTGGACGTTGCTCGTCATCGATATCGACGGCATGACAATTTCAAACTACAATTCGCTTATGCCTAGGCTTCATGGCACAGACCTGACCACAAGGACACCTGCAAAACTGGTAAAATATTCCAAACTATTAAATTTAAGTATGCAAGCTGCGAACTGTGTTCTGGTGTGCTGCGAATTGTGAGCAAAACAGTTGTTTTCGCAGCCTGTCTATAACCCAATTCGCAGCCTGTCTATAACTCAATTCGCAGCCTCTCTATAACTCAATTCGCAGCCTGTACACAACACAATTCGCAGCCCGTCCATGTTGGATTTCCTGTCATATAATTCGCAGCCTAAGCTGCGAATTGTGTTGGATTCATTGTCATATAATTCGCAGCCTGAGGATGCGAATTGTATGTCACCAACTTTTTTTGTTTTTGTTTTTGTGAATATTCCTAACATTAATTACTATACGCAGATCAAATATTTGTTGGATAGAGAATTCCTACCCAAATTTAATACAGGGTGGAAGGTGAAGGTGGAAAGAGGATTCCCACAACAAAAGCGAGGCACCCTGGACTGTGGTGTCTTCGTCTGCCAATATGCAAGGGATATTATTCAGCATGGAACAGTGCAGAAAAAATACGATGCAGATATGGTAACTGCCTTCAGAAGAGAAATGTTCCATTTCTTTTTAAATGACAAAGACACCATCACATATGGGTGATTCGTGTATTGTTTCTAAATAAATTTGTTACTTGTAAAATACAGCTGTTGTAAATTTAGTTTTTTTGTTCATATTCCTTATCTTATGTTTCGCATCATAACCTGATATATAATGGTTAGTTTTGAATATTCCTTATCTTATATTTAGTTTAGTTTTGAATATTCCTTATCTTATATTTCGCATCATAACCTGATATATAATGGTTGATTATGATCCTGGTATGTATGAACAGTTCGCAGTATAACCTGATATATAATGGTTAAAACCACACCGTTCGCAGCCTAACTTATATCAAATAGTTCGCAGCCTAACCGGATAGATGTTTATCACTACACACCCAATTCGCAGCCTGGTGCATAAATAAAAAATTCAAAATATAAAAATCAAGAATACGAACAGGCTATGGCGTATGCCTTGGTAAACGTTTTCTCCATTGAGCACACAAAAAACTATCTAATCACGTACAGAACAAGCTTTCCCATTAATTTCTGATTGGACATGGAGGCTATGTAATGATTACCTCATTTCCCTATAAATAACACTAGTAAACCAGAGGCTATTTTAAAACAAACTACACATTTTGCACCAGAGGCTATTTTTTAACAAACTCCTTTCCCTCTTCTCTTAGAATTCAAACAGTCATGTCTTTTTCCACCACCACAACCACAACCTCATACTCAAACTCTGGTTCACTCGGTTCTCTGGGTGACTCGTGGTCATCCTTAACCGTTAACCTGAGTGATGAGTTGATCACTCCAGCAGCACCACCAAACAGCCCAGTATCTGTTTTTGGGCTAGACATATATGATGACTACTACTCAGCTGACTCTCAACCATTGGAAGTTGTTCCACAGCTTGCTGCTGAACCTCAGCCAGAACAGGTTCCAATGCTTCATGCTGCACCTCAGCCAGAGGTTAAAAACAACAAAAGGAAGAGGGAAGACGAAGCTGGTCCATCGAGGACAAAATTTTTAAGCATGATGGACGTTGATGTTGAAGCTGAGGATAAAGAAGAACATGCGAAAGATGTTGAAGCTGAGGATAAAGAAGAGAAAGAGAAAGAGAAGGAGAAAGAGAAAGAGAAAGAGAAGGAGAAAGAGGAAACAGTTGGTGATGAATCATCTACCAACTGCTAGAGTTGGTTTTAGTTTTTTGGTATACTGAAATGCAACTAAGCAGCACCAGAAGGTTGTAGTGATGTGTGTAAACAGTTGTTAGTTTCTGGATATATTTTGTAATCCTCCATTTTGTAATCCAAATATATTTTGTACATCATTTCCAACATTACTGAATGTTACTCATTTTCAACATTGCTGAATATCCTGGTATTTTATTAAACAACAATTCGCAGCTTATCACATGACAAATATCAGGACTCATAACTGAACTCCATTCGCATCACAATTTTGTTCCTAATTCGCAGCCTACCATGCGAAACAACATTGCTGAATATCCTGGTATTTTATTAAACAACAATTCGCAGCTTATCACATGACAAATATCAGGACTCCTAACTGAACTCCATTCGCATCACAATTTTGTTCCTAATTCGCAGCCTACCATGTGAAACGTAATATATGCTAAATGGTTCATCTGATTTACCAACGATTCGCATCCTGTTAAAATTTAACATAATTGTACATAGTTCGCATGTAATCCTGATAGATGTTTGTAGTCCAACTTGTAATCCTCCTTTTTGTAATCCAAATATGTTTTGTACATCATTCGCATGTTAACCTGCTATATTACTAATTTTCAGCCTTACTGAATATACTGTTATTTTTATTAAATAACAATTCGCAGATTATCACATGACAAATATCAGGACAACCTTAACTGAACTCCATTCGCATCACAAATATAGCCCTATTTCGCATCATAACATGCGAAACGTAAGGGTATGAACATGTTTGATCTGGTTTTACATATGATTCGCATCCTGTTAAACTTTCACATAGTTGCACATAATTTGCATGTAATTTGAATGTACAATTGTCTAGTTTGCTGTACAGAACAATAACTATTCAAAAAAAATAAATGTCCTTAAACTGGAACATCACAAGTCCTCCGGTTATGGCCTGATTTCGAACATCGGCCACACCTTAACTTCTTGGTTGAGATTTCTCCTCTAGAAGGGATTCGTTTTTTCTTAGGCCTTCCGGAGCGTCTCTTAACGTTCGGAGGCAGAACTTCAACAAAAGAAGGATCGTTAGCGCTGGACCCTTCTCCGAAATCAGTTAGAGCTGGTATGCTGAAAGAGTAACTTTCCCTGTAATTTTTAACCGTAAAGAAGGGTTCTATTACAGTCAATGGATCTTGGTCAGTGTATTGTAATGCCGCTAGACCGTGAGCACATGGAAAACACTCTTGTTGCCATGATCCGCATGAACATTTGAAATCCAACAGATTAACAACAGCCACAGGAGTCGAAAAGACTTCGAACACGGCGGAAGAGGACTTACGTACTACCCAACTTCGGCACATGTCAACATTCTGCTTTACCTTCTTCTCGTACTCGGGAACCAAATTAGTACTCCAGCTGAGACCTTCTTCGTATCTCCGTGAAACCTGAGTCATAAGCAAGACTCTAATGCAATCAATAAACTCAACAATTGGTAAGCCACAATATTTTTTGATCTGATTGTTAAACGATTCAGCTGCGGTAGAAGCCATAGAGCCGTATCGCTTCCCTTTTACGTAAGCCTGCGCATACTTTTCAGGGGGTAAATTTGCAAGAAAATCACTCATTCTCTGACCACCTTCACATAAAAAACCTGTTAGTATCTCTTTAAAAAGCTCTTGACTGGGAGCAAAAGCAAGACGGTGGAAGAAACTCAACATCTTTTTTTTATACTCCCTGTTAGAATGCTCCAGTTTGGCTCTCAAATTCTGCATGAGATGGTAATAACAGTACGCATGATAGCAGTTTGGATACAAGACAGAAACAGCATTAACAATACCAGAATGACGGTCTGAAATAAATGTGATCTGGCGATCCAGCAAATGTGGTTTCAAACACCCCAAAAACCACATCCAATTGTCCCAATCTTCAATGCTAACCACAGCAACAGCAACAGGGAATAGTCCTGGAAAAAGGCAGATCAATTAAACACTACAACAGTATGCAAACGTTTAAAACTTGTAAACAATTCGCATGCTGTCACACACATTTCGCAGCTTGTCATGCGAAATGTGTGTAACATTTTAATTGATCATGCAAACAGTTCGCATCGTGTTATGTGAATTCGCAGCTTGTGGAAACTTCAAATAATACCTAACTCAAGCTGCGATGTAAGTACAATTTATACAGCATAATACATATTTCGCAGCCTCAACTGCGAAATGTGAGGATCACAACCCTGCTTAATTCGCATCACATGTTGCGAATTACATCAGCATTTTCACACAAAAACATCGTTCATTATTTAGATAAATGTAACTAACCGTTGTTTCCGTCCTTTGCTACAGCAGTGAGCAATGTACCCTTGTACTTGCCATATAAGTGGGTTCCATCGACAAACAACATTGGACGGCATGAATGAAAACCACTAAGGGACGAACCGAATGCTACAAAACAGCGCTTGAATCGGTTTCCAGCTGACAACTCCAACTGGCAGTCTGAAGTAATATCCCGGCTCTTCAAGCGTTTGAAGTATCCGCTTAGTAAACTAAAAGAGCTTGAACTATCTCTAAAAACTCCCCTCCTAGCCTTCTCTAAAGCATTCCATGACAAACGATAAGAGATATCAAGACCGTAATCTTGTTTGACAGTCGATTGTATGGTTTTGGCTGTCAACGAATGGCAAGTCCGGAGAGAATCCTGAATTTCCTCTGCAATCAAATCTGATGTCAAATGCCTGTGCCGCTTATGCTTATGCTTCTGGGAGAAAACAGGACTGCAAGTATGGTTCGGGAAATGCTTCTTTATCGTCATAAGGCCGGTGCTTGAGTCAATAGATGCATAAACCCTCCATTTGCACCCGCTTGTGAGCTTATTTTCACAATAAGCAGTGATCTTATTTGTTGTGTTGTGCAGGTATTTGAAAGAAAAACCATGCTCTAACGCAAACTTGCACAAGGATAACCTCAGACCGGCAGCACCTTCTTCAAAAGCTTGACCCACCCCTGTAATAGCATCAGCCCAACCAGCAGTAGCAAGTTGTTTTTTCCTCTGATCAGAGTTAACTAAACCGTTACTACTCTCCCCGTTAACTATTTGATCAAGAGATGGTTCTACCAAAACCAAGCTACGCTCTTTACGCTTACCACTAGAGCTCTTATCAACAGAACTTTTATTACCAGAACCCTTATCGAAGACGTGTTGTTCTATGAGAAAACTAACCCGTTTTAAACGCTCCAAATCAAGATATAACACCATTCCGACAAAATCACTCTGGTTATTAAAGAAACAATTCTTGTGATCCCCGCAGGAGTAAGTAATTAGGTACTCACCTGTGCTAAGCTCCTCCCACGTGTTCTCTACATAAGCTTGGATACTTTCGAAGCTTTCAAACTCCGTGAAAGGCACAATTGCAGTTTGGTGACCGTATTTAAAAATACAAACTCGTGATTTAGACATCTCTTAACCTGGACAATACAAGTTATTTGTTATTAGTCTAAAAAACTAGGTGCACAATATTTACGACTGCATCAAACAATTCGCATCATAAGGTGCGAATTGTGTATACCTACAACTATATATTCGCATCCTGTCCTGATATTTGTAGGTAACAAAGTCCTGATATTTGTCAGTGGTCACAAAACTGTGCAGATTATTTACTGCACCATCAAACATTTCGCATCATAACATGCGAAATGTGTACATACATCGAGTAAATCGCATCCCGTCCTGATATTTGTGTTTATCTACATATATCATTTCGCAGCCTGTCCCTATATTTCTATGTAACACCGGTCCTGATATCTGTTTCGAAATACAATACTATAACTGACCTAAAAACTCGTAATCTACACATTACCCACGAACTAAAGCACTACCAAATTGAATATAACATCAGAAAACAAAGGACGTAACTATATAGCTCACAAAATTAACGAAACAGATCACTATAACCAAAAGAAACAGAGAAAAGCTCGAAATCAGGCAATGGCATCTAAAAACAGTAGACTAGAACCTATTCCAACAGAGAAAACGAATAAAAAACTTCGAAATCGGTAGGTAATTACCTAAAAAGCTCGCAAAACGATTACTTGTTAGCTACAAGATTTCAAAAAGTCGTGATGAACTCCTGTACGTATAAAACAGAGGTTAGACAGGTCTAACACAACAACTTACATAAAGAAACAAACCTTCAAGCAGATTCCGATCACCGGAAAATGTGATTTAAACCCAGCTCGTGGTGGTTAGTAGGGTTAGGTGGTTAGAGCGGCTAACAAATTCAAATCTTCAAAAAGCAAGAAAAATTAGAAAGAAAACAGAAAATAACGTTTATATAGTGGGTTAAGGGTAGTTATGGTATTAAAATAAAGTTAGGTTGTTAGTGACAATAAGGTAGTTGAGATGGGTATTAAGTAACAATTGATCAAACCTTGGGTGGTAAGTGACAATTGAATAGTTGAGTGGGTACTTTAAGTACAATTTCCCTATGGAAAATAACAACTAAATAAGAAGTAGACTTCTGTTGTTAAATATATTAGATATCTTGTTAATAGATTAACAATTAAATTATAACTCAAACATTAATTGTGACCTTAACTGTTACTTTCGACTGCAATTAACCAATAAATTATATGCGGTGATATATTTAACTATTATAATATATATTTAGTTGTTTCTATATATATATATACACGAATTCTAAACTAAAAATATATAAGAAACAATCAACTACCACATTTCCCATGCAACAATTGTTTTTACTAGACTAAACATGTAAATGTTTAACAAATGTTTAACATTGTGTTGTTATAAAAATACACATTATTAACTATTAAAAATGTAAATACATTTAGTTATTGACAATGAATTAAGTCATTAAGTATAATATCTTGGTGCAAGTTGGTTTAACTTCAGATAAATTAATTTAATTTGTATAAATATTCAGTTGTTACCTTATGCATTTAGTTGTCAACTACAATTAACCAAAACACATATACATTGATGAGTCCGAATTCGAAGAGCTCCCCGGAAGGGTAGTCCAAAGTAAATCACCCCGTAAATTCGGACAGACTCCATGACTTCAATTCGAACAGCATTAATTGAACCGGACAGATGATCTTGAACACTGCAAACATAAGGCAGTTCGAACTATGACTAAAGTACTAAAAAACCTAATCACAGTCTGACTAAGCTACCTGCACATCTGCTTAAAACTCTTGGGTCTTTAAACATGACCCGGGTCCATTAAACTTGACCCAAAAGCCCATAAGGGCCCAAATATCATACTATAAATGCCCAACCACCAGCATTAACTAGGGGTAAGAAAAATTAACTGCTGCCAGGCTGCTTAATTCTCTCTCCACCCTTGAAACACTTTGAAACACCCTTAAACACCACCACACCACCGTGAAACACCCTTACACTGCCCTAAAACTCCACTTGAAATTACCAGCCTACCCTCAGGCTACTTTTATCCACACCAAATTGGCGACCACAGTGGGAGTCGACGGTGCCTGAATCAAACATTCAAAACCAAGTAAAGGAATTCTGTCCGAATGAATCCGGATAATCCAGAGCTTCCACCAGCTTTGCTCGAAGTGGTGGAAGAGAACGATGAATATACTGTCCAGGAGCGTGACAGGTTGAGGGTTGAAATAGAAGCTCTGAGGGCTGAAAAGACCAAGATGGGCATGAAGGAGAAATCCAAAGCATCACTTGCTCATCGTTCTGATAACCCTCGAGAGCATGAGGCTTCAAAGACTCATGTGAGCACTAAAAAGACACATGCCAGTTCTAAAAAGTCTCACCGGTCCAAGCCTGTGGAGAGTTCTGACTCAAGTTCAGAATCTTCGGACAGCTCTTCGGACAGTGAGGGAAATGAAAAGTCCTTGTCCTCCAGCAGTGACGAGGGGCGAACCAGGAAAAAACAAAAGCAAGTTAAAAAGTATTCTAGAAAAAGAGATCGCCATGGAAGAATGAAAAGGCATATTGGAAAAGGGTCATCTCACCGGAGGCATGTAGACCGGATGCTGATGGATCCTTTTGCCTTCCATGATGAGCCAGGTATCTTTGCAACTCCTAATGATGATACCGTGTTCAGTCGTGGAAGGAATTGGAGGCAGTCTCCACTGTCTTCTAAAATCCTGTCCGGAAACCTCCCCAAGAGGTTTGATAGCACCAAGATGGAGAAGTACGATGGCAGTACTGATCCAGACAATCATCTGGAGCAATTCAAGAACTTCATGATGAACTTTGATGATGATGATAAACTACTCTGCAGGGCATTCTCCCAGTCCTTTACGGGGAGTGCTCTGAAGTGGTACAACAGCCTTCCTCAGGGTTGTATCAGAGACTTTGATACCTTTTGGGTGGCCTTTCGAAGGCAATTTGTGGGGAGTAAGGAGCTCAAGGGTAATGGAGATACCATAATCCATTGTGCCCAAGAGCCAAATGAATCATTGAAAGAATACATAAGTCGTTTTGTGAACACAAAGAACGGGCTGGCTGATTGCTTTGAACAAGTGGCAATAGCATCCCTGAGACAAGGTTTGAACCCGGGCAACCTGGCCGATTCAGTAACAAGGAAGAAAGCCATGACCTGGGGTGGATTGCTAAATCAAGTTGGCAAGCAAATAAATGTTGATGAAACAAAAAAGACCAGGGTGCACAGGCAGGTGAGATCCACCCCGGTGACACCAACTCCCAATCAAAACCAGTCCGGAAACAAAGCTAGAGAAACCGGACAGGGGCATGGAAGAGGAAAAGCTCAGTCTCAACCAGCTGCTCCTGCACAAAGTCAGCAGTCTAGAAACAAAAGGGGGCCGTGGGTCCAACCGGAGTGGTTTGCAGAGCTCAAAGAAAGTGTGGCAACCATTTTCGAGAAAACTAAAGATGAAGTACACTACCGGAGACCAGCAACCTTGCAGTCTCCCAGAGAACATCGAAACAGTTCTTTTTGTCAATATCACAATGATATTGGCCATACTACTGATGATTGCATAGCCTTGAAACAAGAGGTTCAGAACCTGATTGAAAGAGGGAAATTGGGTGCATACGTTAAAAGAAGAGGAGGCAACAGGCCTGACAACACTCACCGGGCTGCTCCGGTTAATGCTGCCCCAGAAGGGGCTATGGTGATCATTGAAAGGTTTGATGTGGAATCTGAATATTTGGATCCTGATCCAACAAGGAATAGAGTGGGTGCAATAGAAGAGCGTTCCAGGACGGTCTCCGGGCTCATTAGATTCTTTGAGTCCTTGACAATTTTCGGAGGGGACACTGTAACGGCTCCTACCACTTCATCAAGAAAAAGGCATGTTCATAATTTGGCTACCCAACTAGAAGGG
Organism: Limnanthes douglasii subsp. nivea; assembly: GCA_036936605.1. Taxonomy (NCBI): domain Eukaryota; kingdom Viridiplantae; phylum Streptophyta; class Magnoliopsida; order Brassicales; family Limnanthaceae; genus Limnanthes; species Limnanthes douglasii. Next base: position 93,303,187 of record JAUPFV010000005.1, read on the forward strand.
GGCATGACCTTTTATCAATCATCAAGTTTATTCCCGTTCATTGTCTTTGATGGGGATGATTTGAGAGACATTGCTGGCCCACATGAAGATGTTGTTGTCATAGGAGCATCGATAGGGGGCAATGAGATAAGGCGAATCCTGGTAGATACTGGGAGCTCTGCCAATATCCTTTTCCTAGATACTTACAAGAAAATGAAAAATCCAGCTGTGATTCAAAAGTCAGACAGATCGATCGTAGGCTTCACGGGCAGCTCAGCTGATGTAATCGGTGAGTTCGAAGAAGAAGTATTATTGGGTAGAGGCCCTTTCAAGAAAACGGTCAGAATACTTTTCATTGTGGTGGACTGTCCCACTTGTTACAATGCTATTCTAGGGAGATCTTGGCTCTCTAGGATGCATGCAGTGGCCTCAACAGTCCATCAGTGTCTAAAATACGCTGTTCATGGGCAGGTTGGTGTTGTCCGGAGCAGTCAAAAAGTTGCAAGAGAATGCTATGCCACTGCCTTGGCTCCACGAACGCTGGGGGCAGTCCGTATAAATGACCAATAGCAGTTTGAGGGCCTTTCTGGGGGTGAGGGTGAAATTGATGACCCCAGAGAGACCCCCGGAGTGTTGATCCCAGTTGAGGAGGTTGAGACACACTGCTTGGAAGAAGGGAAATTTGTCAAGATAGGGTCCAAAATGCCACAAGTGTTGAAAGAAGAGATGGTAAAATTCTTAAAAGACCATCAGCATGTCTTTGCTTGGTGCAATGCTGATGTTACTGGAGTTCCATCAGAAGTGATTTCCCATCACTTATCTGTCCGGAGAGACGTAGCACCAGTGGTGCAAAAGAGGAGAGCTTTCTCAAAAGAAAAGGCTGATGTCATTGTACAAGAGGTTGACAGACTCACAAAGATGGGGCACATTAAAGAATCTCAGTATCCTTTGTGGACTGCCAATCCAGTCTTGGTAAAAAAGAAAAACGGTAAATGGCGAATGTGCATTGACTTCACAGATCTCAATCGAGCTTGCCCAAAAGACTTGTATCCGGTTCCCCGGATAGATCAGCTGGTAGATTCTACTTCTGGGAACAAGCTACTCTCCTTCATGGATGCCTTCTCCGGGTACAATCAGATCCAAGTAGATCCAAAAGATCAAGAGCATACCACTTTTGTTACTGATAGAGATTTACACTGCTACAAGGTGATGCCTTTTGGTTTGAAAAATGCTGGGGCTACTTATCAAAGGTTAGTCAATAAGGCATTTGCTGATCAAATTGGAAGAAATATGGAGGTTTACATTGACGATATGATGGTGAAAAGTGTGGATGAGCAGCTGCACTTGTCCGACCTCCAGGAGACTTTTGCCAACCTGGCCAAGGTAAATTTAAAGTTAAATCCTGAAAAATGTGTGTTCGGAGTGCAGTCCGGGAAGTTCTTAGGGTATATTATAAGTGAGCATGGAATACAGCCCGACCCGGACCAACTCAATGCTTTATTTCAAATGGAGCCTCCTCGAAACATTAAAGAAGTACAGCGGTTAACGGGGAGGTTAGCAGCCTTGAACAGATTTATCTCAAGGTCTTCGGACAGATGTGCTCCTTTCTTTCAAACTTTGAAGGGTGCAAAAGGGTTTGAGTGGACACCACAGTGTGATGAGGCATTCAATGAAATCAAAAAGCATCTGTCCTCCCCCAAGACCTTGTTCAAACCAGTCGATGGGGAGACTCTTTTTGTGTATCTGGCTGTTTCAAGTTGTGCCATCAGTGCTGTGCTAGTAAGGGAGGTTGATGGGTATCCTCACCCAGTATACTACATCAGCAAAAGCCTGATTGATGTTGAACGCCGTTACTTGAAACTTGAAAAACTAGCATTGGCCTTGGTGATAGCAGCAAGAAAGATGAGGCCTTATTTTCAGGCTCATCCTATCGTTATCCGGACATCTTTCCCTTTAAAGAATGTCCTTCAAAAAGCAGACATTTCAAGCAGAATGACAAAGTGGTCAGTAGAGTTGGGAGACTTCGACATAGACTTTGCTCCTCGAACAGCAGTAAAAGCTCAAGTTGTGGCTGATTTTCTGGTCGAATTCCATTCTGATAGGGACTCAGAACAACCTGCTGATTCAAAAGACAAAAAAGTGTGGATTGTCCGAACAGATGGAGGATCCAGTGCCATAGGATCTGGGGCAGGAATATGTCTTACTTCCCCCTATGGGGACAACATGTTCCAAGCTATTTGTTTTGCTTTCAGGGCGTCCAATAACGAGTCCGAATACGAAGCAGCTATAGCTGGGTTGAAATTGGCTTATATCTGTGGAGCAAAAAGGGTCAAGCTGCTAAGCGACTCCCAATTGCTTGTCCACCATGCCTTGGGCCTATCAGAAGCTAGAAATGAACAATTGATTAAATATTTGCTTCTCTTGAAAAATGAGGCAATGAAGTTTAAGGCTGTTGTCTATGAGCATATTCCCCGGGCAGAGAATGAGCTAGCAGACTCATTGGCAACAATAGCGTACACGGAGTCCTATCCATGGATCCATGTGCTTGAAAGTCCTTCTATTCAACTTGATGAAGGGGAAAAAGAAGAAGTCTTTGAAATACAAGTAAATAAGCCTCAGGATTGGAGGTCTCCTCTTATACAATATCTGTCCGATGGCATCGTACCTTTGGATAAATCACAAGCCAGAACTTTAAAACACAAGGCTCGTGGTTTCGTCATGATTAGAGAGGTCTTGTACAAGAAATCCTATAGCAAACCTCTCCTACGCTGTTTAGGAGATCATGAGTCACAGATGGTTCTCTCCGAATTGCATGATGGTGAGGGATCAGCCCATTGTGGATTTAGAGCATTAACAAGAAGAGTGCTTCTCTCCGGATATTATTGGCCATCAGTAATGAAAGATGCTAAGGAGCTGGTAAGAAGGTGTGACCCATGCCAGAGGTACAGCAATGAAATTCATGTACCAGCCATTCCTTTGGAATCAATTTCTGAGCCTATCCCTTTTGCTCGATGGGGATTGGACTTAGTTGGGCCTCTCCCTATGGCGTCCGGAGGGCGTAAAACCATAATTATAGCCATTGACTACTTTTCGAAGTGGATAGAAGCAGCCCCCTTAGCAGGAACAACATCAAAGGCTGTTATAAAATTCATTCTATCCAACATATGTTGCAGATTTGGTGTCCCCCAGAGAATAACAACAGACAATGGGCCACAGTTTGACAACAGAGAAATGGAGAGCTTCTGTGCCTCAAGGGGTATTCAGCACTGCTTTTCTTCACCATTCCACCCACAAGCCAATGGGCAAGTTGAAGTGGCTAACAGAACAATACTGTCCGGTTTAAAGAAAAATTTGGAAGGGGCTGCTGGGAAGTGGCCTAGTTATTTACAAGAAGTCTTGTGGGCCTACCGGACAACACTTGGGGCTGCAACACAAGAGTCACCTTTTGCCTTGGTCTATGGGATGGATGCAGTAGCCCCCATAGAAAAGACACTTCCCTCCTTTCGAGTGCACAACTTCTCCGGACAGGCTAATGAAATGGCAGTTAGAAATCAACTTGATTTAATTGAAGAAAGGCGAGTAAAAGCTCATCTTAGAATGGCACACTATCAAGGCTTGATGAGAAGCAGGTTTGCTTCTAAAGTTAAAAGAAGGGATTTTCAACCAGGAGATAAGGTATTGAGGAAAGTTTTCTTGCATACCAAGGAAAAGCTCTTCGGAAAGCTGGCCCCAACTTGGGAGGGTCCCTACATTGTGGTTGAAAGAATCAAGCCTGGCACATACTGGTTGGAAGACAAAGATGGCAGGGTTTTAACTCACCCTTGGAATATTGAACACCTTCGAATGTATTTGGAATAAAACTTATGTAAATATTTACTTGTTTAAACATCCATGTAAATATTTGGGGGCATACCACTACCTCTCTCCGGCGCCACGGAGAGCTTTAAATGAAACTTGGAGCTTTCTTGAATAAATTTTCTAAGTTTTTGCAAAATTCTGTTGATTGTCATACTATCCGGACTAAAAGGTCTAAGGGCTACTTAAATTCTAGCCAGAGAAACTAAACACTCTCACAACACGATAACTCGAAATTACTTAAACTCCAAGATATTTAAACAGACTATGGAATAAGAGAAAGGTTGTGCAAGATAAAACGTTCATTCAATAAACTTAAAGTTGCCTTGGCCTTCCAAGGACTTTTTAAACAAGTTTGAGCACAATACAAAAATCTGTCCGGTTAAAACGGACAGCATCACAAAAAAGGTGCCTTGGCCATTCAAGGACTTTGGTTCGAACAAAAAGTAAACAAAATAAATTACCAACTAAGGTGGAGCCTTTGAAGATGGCTCACCCTCATCTGTTCCCTTGGTCTTGATATCGCTTTTTTCCTCAATGACCTTCTTGCCTTTGGGGTCAGCCTCTTCTTCACCCGGACTCTCTCCGGTTTCCTCCTCGTCACCGGATGAGGATATATCAGTGTACCCTTCATCAACCATGGTCCAATATGGGAGATCATCGTCATCCACGTAACGCCATAAGTCCCCAAGTCTCCTCTTCGGGAACTTCTCGTGAAATAGAAGGACCATGTCGGACTTCACCTTTTCAATCAATAATTCCTCACTCCGTATCATCTCCCTGGCATAAGCGTTGATTTTGGCCTTGATCATGGCCTCTTGATCCTTCACCAGAGCAGCTTTCTCGTTAACAGCCTGAGTCACTGCATTCTCTAAAGCAAGTTTGTCAGTAGTCAGATTGGTGACAAGCTTCTCTTTTGCTGCAGTCTCATCTTTTGAGGTTTTCAAGTCCTTCTCCAACTCGGACAGCTTAGCCCGGAGATCTTCTAGGGTTTTCTCTAAAGAGGCAACTTTTGTGTTGCTTTCATTTTTACTCTTCTTCAGCTGTTCGTTCGACTCCTTGAGCAAGTCGACCTTAGTAGTGGCAGTCTTGAGGTCTTCGGACAGTGACTCCTTCTCAGACTTAAGTTCTTTGATGGACTCTGCCTGACTCCGGACCTGCCTTTCCAAGGTAAGTACTGGTTGCACGTTGCTAAGGAGGGAATGAGCTATGACGTCCCTTTCGCTGGAAACCAAGAAAGTCCTGCCATTAAAGTTTACTGTGTTGGAGCTGCTTGGGGGAACATATGGCCCAGCAAACTCATCTCTTGACAGACCAAGAAAGTAATCACCTAGAGGACCCAGTATGGAGTTCCCTTGGAATCCCTTCGTTAAGATTCTCTGGGATCTCTTCAGCCAACGTTGGATCAATAGGGAAAGTGGGCTCCGGATCCCGGAGAGCAAACTCTTCTTCTTGAGAAGTCTTCTTCTTTTTTACCTCTCTGTCAGCACTATCGCTTATTTGCTTGCGAGTTCGTTTGGAGGCCCTTGAAGGTTTTGAGGGAGTCTCTCCGTGTTTCTTACTTTCCACTTCTACCACCTGAAGAAGGTTTGCATCAACTTGAGCCGGGACTGGCACCTCTGTGTCAGTTGGAGCCTTTTTCTCCGTATCCGCTGCTGTTTTCCTCCCTTTCTTCTTCTGGCCCTTCATTTTACTTGGGGCTTTGGCCCGGGCAGGAAGGAAAAGGGTTCCATCTAGCTCATGAGACCTTCTCAGCACTATGTCATCATCAGGAGGGGTGGAGAACTCCTCCCATGTTAAATCCCTTCGACCTGTGGTGTTTCACAGGTGAGATCTCGCCAAGTTCCCCGGAGTGAAAGCCTTGTGAAACCGGTTCTCCCAGTTCTCTGCGGCCCACGCATTTATCTTGCCACATGTGACCTGTCCGGCTTTCAGATAGTCTCCGAACTCTTTTGGCAGTTCTAACAAAACAAAAAAAATAACTAGTTAGTGAAAGCTTAAAGAAGGGAAGATTCGAACAGAAACTTAAGGAAAGAACTTACGATCGCTTCTCCATCTACTTCGAAGAAGGCTAGGATTCTCCCCAATCTTAATCTTCTTACCATTCTCCCATGAGCCACTTATAAACAAGAACTGGCTCCTCCATTTATTCTCCGACTCCAGGAGATCATCGACGACTTTCAGATTGTTCCCCATATTAAAGTGATAAAAAGGGAATTGGTGGTGTTTGCACAGGCTAGCAACAGCGGCGAACTCTTCCATTGGAAGAGGAATTCCGGACAACCTAGATGTCATAATGCATGACATAAAGGTGTACCATCCGTTGGGGCTCAGCTGTGATGGACATAGCTTGACTAAATGGAAATAGCGCACTATCTCTGGATCCAATGGGAACCTGAGTCCCCAATTGAGTAGCTCCGTAAAGAAGACTATCTCGTTTCTCTTGCAATCCATCGGGGTCTCCGGATCGATGGGAATTCGGATCTTTACGTTTTCAGGGATCCCCCACTTAGTGCGAAGCCGTCCCAAGTCTCTAGTATGAATAAACGTGTATTTGGTTTTTAACAAAGACAAAAGATACTTAAATTCTACCTTGTGAAAGCAGGGCCCAACTCTCCCTTCAAGGCTCTCCGGCAGATCCGAACGCCTCAGATACAAGTCCTCTTTGCCTTTCTTGGCAACAACTATAGCAGTTTCAGCTTGTCCGGAAGACTCGGACTCAAACCTGACTTCCTCAGTGGAGTCTTCCATCCTCTCCTCCATTACTGTTGGGGGAGCTTCTGCAGAAACAGCCCGGGGAGGGATGAAGCTTGGCACAGCTGATCCTCCGGACTGTTGGCTAGATGTATGTTTTTGAGTTCTCGCCTCAGTTTGAGTTTCTGAGGTCGAGGTTTCCTTGGGAGGTAGTGGACTGCTAGCCTCCGGACCGACCGGCCTTTCCCGGAGAGTCTTAACAGCTGCCCCGGACCCTGACTCGTTGGTATTTTTTGAAGAGAGTCCTTTAACCAATCTGCTTGGTCTTTTCATAATTAGTTTGTTTGGAGAATGGTCGGAATCGGACCCCATAGCAATAAAAGTGGATTTCTTCCTGACACTTGTAACAGTGACCCCCGGTTCGACGATAGGGATCGACTCTTGAACTGAAGAGTCAGATACGATGGGAGAAAGTGTTGATCGAAAGAGTTTTCTAGGTTTTGTACCTTTCGAAGAAGACGAACCTCTATCGGACTCTTCGATTGAAGGGGCTGATTTCTCAACTGGCGATGCTGGAAGCCCTGCTGCAAGTCTTTTCTCTTTTTCAACCCTTTGAGCTTTCTCTAGTTCTGAAAGATTGAGCCAGCCACCCTTGATTAGAGCTGTTCTTGCTGTGAACATAAAACAACTAAGGAAAGTTTGAAGTTTTAGAGAGATGAAGTTTTGAGTGAAATGGCAAAGTAAAAGTGAAAATGAGACTGTGAAAGACAAATAGAATTTATAGTAAATGTAAAAAAGGGTTTGATTCCTAGGAGAATCCGAAAAGTTGGGCAATGATTAAAAACAGCGCTGACGTCATCAATAGCACTTAAAGAAGTAACTTGTTCGAGAAAGTGGTGCAACTTTCAAGGTGAAAAAACGGCTAAAAGTAAACAACCAGAGAGTGACACGTGTCCCACTACCTCTGACAAAGAACCGTTTGGAATTCGTAACGGTTGGACTGTCCGGGCCTATCACAATTCTCTTCGAATTGGAAAACCACTTCTTCAATCGGACTGTTTTTCAGTTCTTTAACAAGGACACTTGTTCAAATACCTAAAAAAGAGGCTCCTGATGAGTCCGAATTCGAAGAGCTCCCCGGAAGGGTAGTCCAAAGTAAATCACCCCGTAAATTCGGACAGACTCCATGACTTCAATTCGAACAGCACTAATTGAACCGGACAGATGATCTTGAACACTGCAAACATAAGGCAGTTCGAACTATGACTAAAGTACTAAAAAACCTAATCACAGTCTGACTAAGCTACCTGCACATCTGCTTAAAACTCTTGGGTCTTTAAACATGACCCGGGTCCATTAAACTTGACCCAAAAGCCCATAAGGGCCCAAATATCATACTATAAATGCCCAACCACCAGCATTAACTAGGGGTAAGAAAAATTAACTGCTGCCAGGCTGCTTAATTCTCTCTCCACCCTTGAAACACTTTGAAACACCCTTAAACACCACCACACCACCGTGAAACACCCTTACACTGCCCTAAAACTCCACTTGAAATTACCAGCCTACCCTCAGGCTACTTTTATCCACACCATACATGAGGTAAAAACTAACCTACTACATATATTACACGTGATGATAAATTTAACGCGATACATTTAACTGTGACATTATATATTAGTTGGTTGTATATGTATTCAGATTTTAACAAAAACGATTTAGTTGTGAAGAAATATTTTCAGGGAGCAAATAACAAAAACGCATGAAAGCTAGCTCCAAATTTGGAGGGTTCGTACAAGGTTATTTCTAAGAGATACCATGGAACATTCATGTTGCAAGATATGTGGTAACATGTTGAAGTATCCTTGATATATTCAACATATGAAAATTTATAATGAAAACTTGTAATATGGTTGTGTGCTCTTTTTCCTTTATGGTAATACAAGAAGGTTTTTTAATAAGGCACATTGTAAAGTTGGTTCATCAATAAAATTTATTTTTTGCTCATCCAATATATTTGAATTGGTTGGGAGAGTCAGAAGATAGAGAAAAAAATGAAATTATATATGAGGGTCTTATATAATATGAATAAGAGATTATGGTTAATAAACTAAACATGAGGTTGAAAGACCAAACAATTATACAACTAACCATTTTGTGCCTCACATATAATAGTCAAATCAAGTTCGTAGAAATGAGAGATGGTTGGCATCTCCCCTGGCAGGGATGGATACAGCTTTCGAGCTTACCTTGTGAACACATCCGGTTAAGGCTTCCCACTTCGGTGGATCTATAACCCAATTTTTATCTCCCAAAGGGGTAGCCGAGTTGGTCGAGTAAGGCATTCGTATGACCAAAGGTCATGAGTTCGAGTCCCCCTACATACGTTTTCTCGGTTGAGCCTGTCACCTTGTGTGGTTTACCTTCAGGCGTTGGTTTGCAGGCTATTGCGTCAGACTGAGGGTTTACCCTGTGCACATTCATTAATCTCTTGGTAACGGCTGCGGGTTCCCTCCGAGAAAATAAAAAAAAAAGTCAAATCAACGATTATGATTAATAAACCATACCCGAGGTTGAAAAACCAAAAGGTTATACAATTTTTTATATTGTGCCTGAGTAAATTTTAAATTAACGATTATGGTTGAAAATCAAGCATGAGATAAAAAAATCGAAAGGTTATGCAAGTGGTTGTATTGTGTGAAGATGTAATAGTCAAAATCACGATTATGGTTGATCAACCAAGACTAAAGCTAAAAAAGCTGAAACGTTATGCAAGTGGTCATTCTGAGCTTTGACATAAAAAATATATTAAATATATATACCAAACCCATATGAATATGTTGTCAAAGCTATGTTAAGTAAAGATAAAAATTTATTGTTAATCCTCACTAATTAATTTGTCAAATCAGTAAGTATGAGGTAAAAAATTCTTTTCAGAAATATGAGTTTCATAAAAAATATAAAAGTTGGTTAGACATAGATAACATATTTCTAAAGATATAAAACTTAAGACATATAGAGATAAGGATAAAAATAAAACTATTTCCATGAGAATAAAAAAAATACAAGATTCAACACATAATACAACATACAAGAAAATTTAAAGTACAAACATATCTTAGAGGTATATTAAAAATAACATTCAAAACCATCTCGTCATAGTTGTTGTTGATAATCTTGATAGGTGAATAATTTGCAATGAGAGGGACGTCGTCATATTTTATTTCAAATTTCTTGTTATTGTCGGGTTGCATCTTAAAAGTGATAATATCTTTATTTCTCTCTTTTTTAGTAAAGACCATAGCAGAAGTTTCTTTGATAGGCTCGTCATATTATTCTGTGCTTCCATATTTGTCTTCTATAATTGTTAGTTCAAGAGATCCGTCAGGACGTTCGTCTTTGGGTAACAACTCTTTTAGGTCTTCCAGCTGAATGTTAGGATTTGTATTCAAAATTGACAATTTTTTTTTTTACGTTCTTTAATTAAAACTTCAGCATCAACAAAAGCGGATTCTTCTTTCTTAATTATAGCCTTGAAAGTGTCGCTCTCGACATCATCTACAATCTTTTTAGTTTTAATTCTTTTAAAACTGCTAATTGGCAGTATTAATTCTTTTAATACTGCTAATTAGAAGTATTAATCAGCAGGGAGTGAAATCAACAACAAGTTTCAACGACGAAGTAAACGACATGTTAGCTAAAACAAATCATTCAAGCACAAAGTACTTTATATAGGCTTACTAACATTATAATAAAGGTCAAACTTGTACCATATAATATTAATTTTCTCCAAGCAAATGCAGCAAAATTATTAGAGTTAGCTTATTGAAAATAATATGCAGCTTACCTTTTTACTTGCATTGAGTTTTTTGTCTACCGATTTAATTCAAGGTTGGATGAAAAACAGAAAACAAAAATACAAAACTAAACATTAAGCATAGACCAAATATAATAGTTGTTGTTTATATATGGAGCTTCCTTATAAATTAGGAAGTTCATCAGATAAATATTTGAAAACTAGACCATGTCGGATCCATGCACTATTTAGTAGCTCACTCCCACCAAATATATCAACCGCATCTGAATTCTTGTGAGTCTGAAACGTAGTTCTATCCATAGCGTAATATAATGTATTTCCTTGGTAAAGTCTAGGAAAATAGATTTTGTTTTTCATATTTGGTAACATGTATACCTCATATTTTTTGTGTAACTTATCATCAATTGTGTTGTATAAATATAAGGTAATCGAAATTATTATCCCAAAGAACCAAGTCGTAAGACGTGAGCTCTCAATATCCATGTACACATTTGTAATCCGAAGAGTGAAAATCCATTTTTTTAAAAAAATTTCCAGATTTTTTATAACACAATTAAATCATCCGCAATTTTTAAAGTTTATAGGAAAAATTGGTAAATCTTGATTTCTTCAAGTGTCGTCAACGAAAACTTTCATGACAAAATCTCGAAAACATTTCGAGTACTGTCCTAGGTTTACTGCGTGTATAGAAGTTGGATCATACTGCATTGATTTGTAAGCGTGTTCAAGCTTCTTGCTTATATCCTAGTCTTAAAGGATATCGATTATCCCAAGAAACAAAAGTACTTCGTATAATTCATCGGTGAGTTCTCCAATTAATTGAGCCTCGAAATCACTTTTTCTGACAATATGTTCCGCTCTCGCCGGCGAGGCAATGCCTAACCTAAATAACTTATGGCTGCATAATAACAAAATAATTTCCATGATTAATTGGAAGGAAACTGAAAACCATACAGAAAATATGAAATTGGGTTAGTAAATAAGTAAGTAAGGGTAAAAAATGTATTTTAAAAATATTTGGTATTAAAATGATTTTAAAAACTTTTATTAAGTGCTAAAAGGAAATAAACATTTAAGGCTGACAAAAATGGGTTAGGAAATAAGTAAGTAAGGGTAAAATATGTATTTTTAAAAATATTTGGTATTAAAATGATATTAATTTTTTCTTACATGTGAACTTTAATTGATTTGTGGGCTAGAAAGCGAACAATAACCACCTTTTTTTAAACTATAATTAATAATTTTGTACCTGGCTAGATTCAACTCAAAGAGAATTTTAAACTAGTAAAAAAAGTACAGTCGAAGGTATAATTTAGTTAGAAAAAAATATGGTTTATCTATTTTTTAATTAACTAATTTGATTTATTTCTAGTTATTAAAAATATTAATGAATGAATAAAATAACAAATAGAAAAAAAATAAAGAAGAAAATGAAAAAAAATCCGTAAAATACGAATTATTTATATGTTTAAGTTATTTTGAAAATTTAACAGTTAACCAAAACAACCAACATCGCGAGTTAGCAAAAATTAGTTCCACTTCGGAGTAGATTTTTTAGTGTTTTAAGTTCAAATTAAAGTACGTATAAGTTACAGTAATGAGAAAGCTAGTGGTTTTGTCATTTTTAGAGATAGTAATGATAACCTTGTACTTGGTTGCAGCTATCTTTATGGCAAATATAATCCTCTTTTTGCTAAGACTAGAGCACTTCTAGATGGGTTACTTATGTGTAAAGCTAACAACTGAATGTTGATCGATGTTGAAACTGATTCTTTAACTATTGTTAAGATGCTATATAATCAAAATAGGAATGATTATTGGTATTTAAAACCTATCCTTGACTGTATTCTTAAGCTTATGCACCATATCATGTCTCTTTCTCATATTTTTAGAGAGCAAAACCAGGCAGCTGACTGGCTGGCTCGATATTATTTGAAAACAGAAAAAGCTTACAATATTTTACCTAATTGCATTCCTGATGACCTTAAGGCTATCATAATTTTGGAGGCTCTTGGTCTTGGTTATATAACTAACTAAAGTTTCTTTCCTTGCATCTCTTGTAATAAGTGTGGATATTGTAGGTTTCTCTCCTTCTGATTGAAGCAGTGTAATCATTAGTCGATTGATGTGTTGCTGCCCAAAGCTTTGCGTTTTTGTTTTGGAATCATAATTGTTGCTTGGATGGTGCTGATAGCTTGATCTGTTGGGCTGTTATCGGAGTGTTAGAGGCTGATTTTGTTGATATATTTGTTGCTGCTTGAATTTTTGCTATGAAATAAGCTTGAGCGGCTCATATAGTGAAGGATGCTGCTCGTTGATGTTCTTCAAATGTTGATGGATGTTGCTTGTGGCTTCCTTCAAAGGTGATGCTAATCCTTATTTCGAGTGCTGAACTTCTAGCCGATTAACTTTCAATATCAAGTTCATTCCCGTTGCTTAATGCTTGGTTTGTAATTCTTCTATATTAGGGTTTTAATTGATTTGGCGCTAGTTTTGAATTTCATATTCAAAATTTTGCCGCCTCTTTCGTAAACATTCATTTTTTTTAATAATTTTTTTTAATAATTTTTTTTATTAAAATTAATAATAATAATAAAAAAATTACCTTGAGTTACTCTTCCACCGTGCCTGCTCTAACAATATAAATCCAATCCTAATTTGGAAAATAAAACCCAAGTTGATTTTAATTTAATTATGAACTAAACAAATTAATACGTCAGTTTATTTTTATTCCTGAAAAATTATCAACAAAGTTTACAAGACAAAACAAAAAACTTTGAGAATGGATAATTTCTCGATCAAGCTGACGAGGAGTCCCGTAGACGCACTTTCAACGTGGTCAACCACTATAGTCTATAATACATCAGTCGCAGAGACGTCAAAAACTAGAAAACTTGCGAGATCACTTGGCCTTCTCTTTCTATAGCTGCAATGGCGATTCAAGGTAGTGGTAGTGGTAGTGGTGACGTTGTTGGTTTCGTTGGATTAGATGATCTGAGCTTGGACTTAGCTGCTTCGCTTATTTGCTCTGGCTATAAAGTTCACGCTTACGAGGTTTTGCTTCTATATTGACTTTTTTTTTTATTTGTTTGATGTTTATGCAAATCTATTGATTTAGTGTGTTGTTTGGATGCTGAGAAGATGATTTCGAGATTGCTGAGAAGATGATTTCGAGATTGCTGAATTTTTGGGAAAAATGATCGTTCTAAGGGGAAAAATATTGTGATTTGTTAGTTGTTTGAGTAGTAGACATTTTTAGAAATACATCTGATTGTTGTGATGTAGGGAAAATTATAATAATTTGTATCAGAATTTGGAAAATCACTTGACTTAGGACACTTGAGTGTGAAAATTGGTGTCAGTTTTGATGTAGTTGCTTGTGGAATAGATGTTCAATGGTTTTCTAGACTGTATTTTGTTTTGTCGAATTGCAATGGGGATGGTATTGACCCGGTTTACTTGTTTGCAGATAAGCACAAAGTTGGTGGATGACTTTTTGAAGCTGGGGGGTTCTATACACGACAGCCCGGCGGAAGTAGGAAAAGGTAAAAATACTCTGAAATATGTTGGCTGTTCCAATGATTGGTGACTCTATAAATACATGGCTAGATTAAAATAATTTATGCATCTAGGTAGTAGAAGACTTGCTTGTCCCATTGGCCTTTTTAGTATATCATAGCAACAAGCTCCCAACATTTGTCTCCCTCCATTGTTGAATGATAATAGCTAAGTTAGGTGGTACTTGGGGTTGCCCATATTTCTGTGGTAGAACACCCATGAGTTATTTTATCATGTACTTGTGCACCAAACACATATAGGATCGATAGGTGCTTTCACTTTCCACTTCTTTTGCTTGTAGGAATTGGCTAATTTTATTCTTCTGCTTCCTCCTATGCAGATGTTGCAGCGTTAATTGTCCTACTATCTCATGCTGATCAAATTGATGATGTAATATTTGGTCCGGAGGGTGCTCTAAAAGGTTGTTCTAGAGCTTCTTCATCTAGCAGCTCGTGCTATTTGTAGTTAGATTCTATAATACAGACACATACCTTTGATGGGTTTGCAGGTTTGCATAAGGAGGCAGTTATAATTTTACAGTCAACAATATTACCTTCATACATCCAAAAGCTAGAGATACAGCTCAGGGGTAATAAACGCATAGTGTTTTTGGCTTTGTACTATAATAGTCATGTATTTTATTATGGACACTCATATTAAAAGAAATTTGTCCTATTTTGGCAATGCTGGACACTCAATTTTAAAGAAATTCATCCTATTTTGGCAATGCTGGGGTGGGCCTCTAATATATATGTCTACTAAAGGTTTATCTAGAAATCGAAAGATTTGTATAATACCCATTGTGATTTGAAGATTTGATTTTTTTCTTACCTTCGTATACCTCGACTCTTAAAGTTTTGCCTTCTCTCAACTGCAGAGGACAATGAACTAGCTTTCATAGTTGATGCATATGTCTCTAGGGGTGTGACCGGGGCTTCTAATGGAAAACCGATGGTAACATAATTAAGCTTATGTCACAATTTTGTTGATTTTAGTTCTTGTTTTCTAATATCTTTGTATTACTAGATTGTCTCTTCAGGAAAGTCAGATTCGATTGTAAGAGCACATCGCTTTCTTACTGGTAAAGTCTACATGATAACCTTATATCACTGTTGCTATATGCTTTCTACATGTCTTTGATCGAATTATGTGTTTTGGTAACAGCAATGTGTGAAAACCTTTATACATTTGAGAGTGAAATTGGCGCTGGAAGGTAATTCTTTTTTCGACTGTTCAAAGTCATGTTATATAATTAAGTCCTTAAAGATTGTTTATTAAAGGTAGTAGATTGCAAGCATCCTAGTTTTCCCTTGCATTGCAGGCTACATGTAATTTTAATCTGCGCTTGTTATCTATGCTTTTGGATTAATAAAATTAATTCGCAATTCTAAAGTTATTCAGGCTTCTTTGGTATTATATAAATTACTATGATTTCTATGAAATCAATATTCTCTTTCCTTCAGTAAAACAAAAATGGTTATAGAGCTACTTGAGGGAATCCATTTTGTGGCTGCTATAGAGGCTATATCGCTTGGTACAAAAGCCGGTATTCATCCGTGGATACTCTATGACATCATTTCCAATGCAGCTGGAAATTCATGGTGAGTGGCTCACCACTAAAATCTTTCACTTCATTATTTTGCCTTTATATGTTTCTTAGTTTTTCTTAGAGGTCGCCAATTTTTAAGTGACTATTTCTTTTCACCGTTTTGATGGATAAGCTACAAACTTATGCAAGTAGGTTTTCGTATCGAGGTCAAAAGAATGTATAGTGCTTTTATGCTACTTGCCACAGCAAAGGACCAAATTTTACTAAACGTTTGTGCCCGACAGTACATTCAAGTTAAACCAAATTTGTGCTTCATAGGTGAATTTGTGCTATCTTTTGCAGGGTTTTCAAGAATTATATGCCTTCGTTGCTAAGTGGTGATGCAAAACATGATTTCCTAAATGCACTGGCCCAGAAGTTGGTAGGATATATTGTGGTTATATGTACTTTATTTACTATCAATCACTCTCATCAAACAGCCTGAAAGCGAGTTTGAAACTGGGCAGTTTGTTGCGGATCGGGTAATTATTGCCTACCATAGATTAGCTTAATTTAGATACAGATGGCTAGAAGTTTGTCCAGAGTATAGCTGGCTAATAATGTACTCAGCAACTAATATAGTTACGAAAGAAAGTTTGTTCTGCTACTAATCTGAAACTGGTCAAATGAGTTGGATTCTCTTTGACTAGAACCTCTTTAAGCTTATGTTATATTACTGGTGAAGGATGCATTAAGTCTACTTCTGGCATTTCCTATTCTTTTACTTTCATACATGGATCTCATTTTAGTTTGCTCTTAATGTTAGTCTGAGATTTGTCCGACTAACTGATCTTTTCAAATTCAAGGGCATTGTCCTGAGTATGGCCAAATCAATTACTTTTCCTGTTCAACTTTTGGCTATTGCTTATCAACAAATTATTCTTGGTACGCCCTATATCGCCAATATTAGTATACTTGCCACAGTTGTTTAGGATTTTACATGGGGATGTCACTTATCACCTGAATGCTACATTCTGTTTCAGGGTCTATTCATGTTCATGGAGATGACAATGCTACCCCGTTGGTTAAGGTTCGCATGGAATTTCATATTGCGCCTTAAGCTATGTTAACAGATCGAAGAGTAAGTAGGCTTTCTAATAAATGTGGCCTACGTTATTTACACTGCCTATTCTTCCCAGGTTTGTGAAGGAGTTCTTGGAGTGAGGATTTCAGATGCAGCCAACGTGGAAGCGTACAAGCCAGAACAATTGGCAAAAGAGATTACTACCCAAGCAAAGACTGTGAACCGAGTCGGTTTCATTGGTCTAGGGGCAATGGGGTTCGGCATGGCAACTCAACTGCTGAGATCAAAATTTTGTGTCATTGGTTATGATGTGATTCTCTGATCCGATTCTTTACGTTTGCATACTATTTCTAATACCTATTTTACCGTTAAAAGATGATTGATTTTGGTTCCCTTCAGAAATCCTTCAAGAATTTGCACTGCTTAATTTTGTGCTTACATAGATGTCACAGTCTCACAGACATGGTTTATAATCTTGAGATTAGTGAAGTTATAAACATACAGTTCTTCGTACCAGCTCTCCATGTGACTTAGATTTCAGCAGCTGAAGTCCAAAACATTTTAATCTTGCATTCTGAAAAGTTCTTTTTGCAAGGAATGCATGGGGTCACTTGTATGTTATTGCAGATTAATGCTCTCCTTCTCAAAAGCATGCAGTGTCAGGAGTTTTAAGCTATTATTTTCTATTTTTTAATGTGTATTTTAACATATGAACGAACTATTTTTAGAAGTTGAGTATGTTATTGCAGATAAATGCTCTTCTTCCTCAAAAGCATGCACTGTCAGGAGTTTTAAGCTATTATTTTCTATCTTTTAATGCGCATTTTAACATATGAACGAACTACTTTGAGAAGTTGAAGGAGCTGTAAAATTATCTTGGAAAATCGACTTTGCGTTCTTAGTGAAGATTTATGATTTTGGGAGTAACATACTAGCTGATTCTATAATGACAGGTATATAAACCAACTCTACTTCGATTTCAGAATGCTGGTGGTATGATAGGAAACTCTCCTGCAGAGGTGTCAAAAGGTAACTTATGCGCATTGACATCCATAAAAAACATGTTAATCTTAAGTTCATGAAAATATTGACTCTAAGTATGGTGCGGAATTGAAATTATATCAAGAATGCTGGCACGATCCATTATCTGGTGAGGGCCTCTCTTCTCCCTTAGACGTCTTTCAGGAGTGAGGGAGGCCCAGTATCGGCTAACAGAGAAAATATACAAGTTAGGGATATACTTGTCCCATTACTTCAAGCCATTGTGTTAGTTATTGAGTGTAAAAACTTACCTTGGAAGTGAGAAGGCTAGGTAACAGCTTTAGAGCAGGTGGGTTAGTTTAAAGGTGCAATAAAAGGCTTACAATTTTGCTCCTTCATGGGTATCAAGTATACACTATGTTCATTCACTTTACAAACCAATTTCTGTGTTTCAAATGGTTAATGCTGAATGCCCTAAACAGTATAGCTACAATATTTCTTTCAAATCAGCAGTCCAGCTAGTATATAATTATTTATGCATGTTCTATTCAATCTGCTATGTCATGGTAAGCAAAATTTATTTCTTTTGCGTTTCATTCTTCAGATATTGACGTACTTGTAATCATGGTCACAAATGAAGCTCAAGCCGCGGCTGCACTGTTTGGGGATCTTGGAGCAGTTCCAGGTAATGTCCAAAATACACCTCTATATTGCCTGAGCCAAACTGACTTTTTTACCTCTTATATTTTGTTTGGGGTTGTATAGCTCTTCCACCTGGGACACCTGTTATACTGGCATCCACAGTCTCTCCGGCCTTTGTGAGTCAACTAGAGCAACGCCTGCAAAGTACGTAACTTTATATGATTCTCAGTTCAAAATTATGCAAGTCGAACCAGTTCAGATCATCTTTAGATCGAATCCTTGATGTACCATGCAGAGTCATGCCATCTTTATTTCCTTCATTAAGGATACTCAAAGTTGAATACACAACGAAGAATGTACTCCAAAACTTTAGGATCATTGTTTTGTGTGCTTTCCTTCTTGCATCTTCAATTTTTGTCCTAATACTACGGGTATAGTATCTATTTGACGAACTTTCATGTGCAATTTCATTAAAATATGATAGATGAAGGCAAAGATTTGAAATTGGTGGATGCTCCTGTTTCTGGTGGAGTTAAGAGGGCCTCCACGGGAGAACTCACGGTATGCAACCTAATCTTGGTTGATCAGGTCGTATCGGTTTTTGTAATTTCAATTCCTGGACTCATATATGTTTATCAGATAATGGCTTCAGGTACCAATGAAGCACTCAAGGCTGCAGGGTTAGTTCTGTCAGGTAATAGGCGTATCGAATCACATATCTCCTTAGAAAGGTTGTATATCAGCATCTAAACTGATACATTGCTGTTAATATTTATGTGAGCAGCATTAAGTGAGAAGCTCTATATTATTGAAGGAGGTTGTGGAGCTGGAAGGTATACTGAAAACATAAATGTCATCATACAATATATTTGTCTTGTAGCATGACAGAACTAGTAAACTCTACATGTCTCGAATCATATCTACATAAAATCATAGATACACGTGAGCATTTTGTTCTTTAAGTCTCTTTTCATTACATTTCATCTTCTGATCTTGTCCTACAGTGGTGTGAAAATGGTTAATCAGTTGCTGGCTGGAGTTCATATCGCATCAGCAGCTGAGGCTGTAGCATTTGGAGCTCGGTTAGGTCTTAATACGAGAACATTGTTTAATATCATCAATAACAGCGGTGGTTCATCATGGTATGCGCATGCAGATCTATTAGTAATTGCTTTTCTTAGCGAAATATCACATTATTATAGGTCCGCATGCTTTTAAAGAAAATAGACCTTAAAGAATAAATAGACATGTTTTTTGATTGAGAAGGAAACGCATCAATAGAACATATAGTTTGGACAAAAGAATTATAAGAAAAGCATATAAATTACTAGTCTTTTTTTTCCGTATATTAGTTCATATTAAGTTTAAGCTTGAGGCAGAAAGAGCCGCCAAAGTATTATTATGGCTAGGTCACATGACTGTAACAGTAGCTTCTAGCTTTGGTCTTACTATTAATGGTTTACATTAATGTTAGCAAAGTTAAATTTCTCATATTGTTATCATCGTAGGAATTGATTGTGACTATCTTTATCTGATCATACTTAAGATAATTTTACTTTTTATATACGATCGTGCTATGCAACTTGTACTGGCTTTTCTTGTCTCCCATGACCATCTGAATGACTTTTCTTCTCTGTTTTATGATTTCATTAAACTTAATATCTTTTCTTCGGTTTCCCTTTTGCTGTGAACCACGCCACGAACTTTCAAAGGTGTGTGTCATAATGTTCCGTATTTGAGAAGTATTATCATTTTGGAACTTTGAGTTAAAAGAATAACTGTATTTACTGCCGGAAAAGGTTATTTTGTGATATTACTATTAACTTGTTGATCTTTTTATATTTCTCAGCCTTGTACTCGTCTTGCAGGATGTTTGAGAACCGTGTTCCACACATGCTGGAAAATGATTATACACCACACTCTGCACTTGATATCTTCGTGAAGGATCTGGTCAGAAATACTAGCCTCTGGTATCCTGTGGTAGAACTTAATTTGACTTTCATTGTCCTAATCTATGTTTTGGCTGCAGGAAATTGTTACTCGTGAAGGCTCATCCCGTAAAATTCCACTTCATATTTCCACTGTGGCACACCAACTGTTCGTGTCAGGTGTGGTTAAAACATTTGTAACAAAAGAAATTTCATTTTTGTTTCTCGTGTGTCAAGTTCTTGGGGCCTAAAGAGGAACCTTCGTGTTGTGGATGTCTATCGTCTCAAGATCTTTTTAACTTTCAAGGCCTTAAGATTTTATTTGTCAGCATTTGCTTTGCAAGAAATGGCCACTCTCAAGAGATGACATATACACTTAGATGCAGCCTTTGTTCTTTGCACCAGTAATGAATGCCTAATTTTTTTTTTGATGTTTGGTTTATATTTTATTCACTTGTTATAATTTTCAATCCTTCTAAAGGGAGAAGTAGACCTTCATTGTGTCAGTTGCTTGAATACCTTTGACATGTGTCTGCAATGAATTTATTGCTGGCATGTCTGATAGAAAACATAAATTCTGATTGTTGAATCTGTGAACTATCTTAAACGACTGTATGCTAATGCAACACACAATGCAGGTTCGGCTGCTGGCTGGGGGCGAATAGATGATGCTGGTGTAGTTAAGGTATGCATATGCACATACTTAATCTTTTTTCTTAGCTTCAATGGGCATAATTGGTTTCGTTATATGAGATCGAGTAATTTGATTTCTTTTATCTTGAGCATATGACTTTGTTCACGGCCATGTATCGACAAGCTGAAGTTCAAATTCTGTAATGACTAGCAAATTAGCTATCAATGGAATTCAGCTCTTACATATTTCAGATGCATTTTTTCTCTGTAGGTCTACGAGACACTTTCTGGTGTTAAAGTTGAAGGAAAATCTCCAGTTCAAAAAAAGGAAGTTGTTTTGCAGTCTCTTCCTCCGGAATGGCCGTTGGATTTGACTAACGATATAATACAATTAAATCATATGAACTTAAAGACATTGGTCGTTCTCGATGATGACCCTACGGGAACCCAAACAGTTCACGACGTCGAAGTATTAACGGAATGGTGAGTCTTTTGTCTTATGATGTACTTGCTAGAATCATTGAACTCAACAATTACATGTAATAGTAGAGCTTACAGCCTCTAGAGACTAAATCCTCGGAATTTGATGTTAAATAAAACTTTGTTTTTAAGTTAAAACATATTCAGGTGTAGATTTCCATGCAGATTTTTCATAAATTCTTTTGCTTCGCAGGACTATTGAGTCTATTGTAGAGCAGTTCCAAAAGAAGCCGGTATGTTTCTTCATTTTGACGAATTCCAGATCACTGAGCTCTGAGAAGGTAAAGAGCTTTCATCACCTGTATTTCTATTATGTCATTCTAGCTACTTTGGTAAAACGGAATATTATTTATTATTAAAATTTATTGTCTGACTTTAGATGATGGAGTATTCCTATGCGATCTGTAATTTCTAATGTGATATGATTGAACAGGCCAGTGCATTAATCAAAGATATATGCAGTAACCTTGCTGCGGCAGCTAAAATGGTTGAGAAAATTGACTACACAGTAGTTTTGAGGGGTGATTCAACCTTGCGTGGTCATTTCCCACAGGTAAGTAAAAATTCATGTCAAGTAGTTCCATACTGCACCATCATTGTTGTTGCAGAACATGAGTTTTTGATCACACTATAAGAAAAAGCTCCCAACTATGTAGGAAGTAGATGCTGCCATTTCAGTACTAGGTAAAATGGATGCATGGATCATTTGCCCCTTTTTTCTTCAAGGAGGCCGTTATACTATTGAGGACGTACATTATGTTGCAGAATCTGATAGGTATAGCTTCTTCCATTGTGTTACAGCATTCCGCATTTCGAATGATGCTTCAGTCAAAAGTTCATACTTGAAGTTTTTTTACACTGTCTAAACCAATGGGCTGCTTAGGCTTGTTCCTGCTGGAGACACAGAGTTTGCTAAAGATGCTGCCTTCGGTTACAAATCGTCCAACTTGCGAGAGGTATTAAAGTTGCCACTTTAACCAGGTGTCAATACGTTCTCAAATGATGGTTATTTTAACTTGAATAAATTTCATATGGTTTTAGTGGGTAGAAGAGAAAACAGCTGGTCGAATTCCTGCCATCAGTGTTATGTCAATTTCAATTCAACTTTTAAGGAAAGGGGGACCTGATGCGGTTTGTGATCATCTTTGCAGTTTGAAGAAGGTGCTGATTCTTGCCTACACCTATTGTGCGTGTATATGCAAAGTGTTTGATTTATTTGCAGAAATTTGCATTAGACATGCAGTGATGTGTCGGTATGTGATGTAAGGTTTTTTTGTATACTGGTAGATAGCAGTATGCGTTGTGGCATTATCATCTTAGTTTCTGTTCAAAATCGATAAGTAGCTCAAGCTACACACATTATTCAGGAAGTAAACTGGTATATATTCCTTGGTAGGATGAAATGTCTATTTAATTATTCTCCTGAATTTGACAAGATATCTGGTAGTTGGCATACAAACATTTTTGTCCTATTTGATTTGATTACTAATATCTAGTAGTTTATCCGTCAACAATTCTGGGTGCTGTTCAGACATAAGACAATCAACGGATTAGAGATTTATTTTAACTGTTTTCTGGTTAACTGGTTGATATAGGGGTCAACATGTATAGTCAATGCAGCCAGCGAGCAAGACGTGGCTGTGTTTGCTGCAGGGATGATCCAGGCAAGATTTCCTGCTTTTCCTCCAGTTTCCCTTTCTCTGGCATGTCTGGTCATGATAAGAACAATATATATTACTGATAATAATGTCTGAACAGGCAGAGCTAAAGGGCAAATCTTTTTTATGCCGTACTGCTGCAACTTTTGTGTCGGCTCGGATAGGGATTATTCCTAGAGCTCCTATCCTACCATATGATTTAGGAATTAAAGAAAGGACTGGTGGGCTAATTATTGTGGGATCTTATGTTCCAAAAACAACAAAGCAGGTTAGAAAGCCGGATACCCAGTCATTATGTATTATCCTCACGCGACTTTGATGATTTTTGATGTTCCATGAGTTATATTTTCGCTGCAGGTTGAAGAGCTCAGATCACATTGTGGAGAGATCTTAAGATGCATTGAGGTTTAATATTTGTATTTGTGCTGTACAGTTAACACTAATCTAGAAACTTTTCTCGTATTCCTTATAGTGCCGCTATGTACCATTTAGATACTAAATATGTTGTCTGTGTAAAACAGGTTTCTGTTGATAAAGTTGCAATGAACTCATTGGAAGAGAGAGAAGATGAAATAAAGAGAGCAGCAGAAAGAGCAGATGTTTTACTTCGAACTCGTAAAGATGCTCTGATAATGAGCAGCCGAGAGCTCATCACAGGGAAAAGTTAGTAAATCTTCCTTTTATATTTTATTAAATTTCATCCCAATAATGGTGCCAGCTTTAAAGGAAATATAATAGTGTGATATAGTTTGGTAAAACTCTCATACAAGACAATATTTTTCTTGGACGCTGATACTTCGTCCTTGAGAAAAGAACTTCTTTATAATTACAGGCAGGGATGATCAGTGTATCATTTGTCTGTTCAACGACCCTTGGACTGTTAGTTTAAGTGGAAAAAACAAATGGTTCAGTCAGATTCTCTTAAATAACAAAATGATTTAAGCTAATATGATCTTCAATTGTTAATATTTTCACAGAAGTAGTGGAGCATGAAGCTATTGTTTCTTTGTGCTTTGATACAGCTATCTTGTTCAGCCTACTATTTTCCCTCTCTCTTAGTGGCAAATTTTAATGTTGTATCTCGCAGCACCCTCTGAGAGTCTTGAAATCAATTATAGAGTGAGCTCAGCTCTGGTGGATATTGTTAGGCGGATAACTACAAGACCTCGTTACATTCTCGCAAAGGTATGTTGATGTGTTTTAAATGATTCAAATATATTTTCCTTCTGTTCTGGTGATAAATGGTATACTCTAGTACAGTTTGTTACTACTCTTCTTGAAAGTTAGAAAGGATACTAGCAATGTTGTAAAACCATTGTTGAGGCACCTCTTGAGGTGTGCCTGGAGACGAAGCAGCATTTCAATACCCTATATGTCTTCAATATGTATTGTTATGAAGAGAAAAGCTTAGATGAGGCTTGATACTCATTTTTGCATATGGCCCCAGAGATATTTTTCTTAGGTTTACCGCAAGCCAGGGCAGTGACAGCACCATGCATTGTTTCTTCTGAAGTTACTGATAGATACAAAAGTAATATTTTGAACGTACACTAATCGAAATTGAAGTTTTTTATTCTAGGGGGGGATCACATCTTCAGATATTGCTACAAAAGCACTGGAAGCAAAACGTGCAACTGTGGTTGGACAAGCTCTGGCTGGTGTCCCTTTATGGCAGCTAGGTCCTGAAAGTAGACATCCTGGAGTCCCCTACATTGTTTTCCCTGGTAGTTTGTGGTTCTAATAATTATTACAAGATCCCCAGTAGATCTAGGTCATCTTATGAATCTCTCCCTCTCTCTCTCTCTCCCTCTACTGTTTAGGAAATGTTGGTGATAGTACAGCACTGGCAGTAGTTGTGAGGTCGTGGAGTCAATCAGCCAAACCATCAACAACAAAGGAGCTCCTTTTTGTAAGCATCATTCTTCTTGTTTATTTACATTTTTCTTTTCAGAAACTAACAGCGTTTTTTCTTCTTGAAGAAAGCAGAAAGGGATGGCTATGCTGTTGGAGCCTTCAATGTTTATAACCTTGAAGGAGTGGAGGCAGTTGTAGCTGCAGCGGAGGAAGAAAAGAGTCCTGCCATTTTACAGGTTGATGAGGAGATTAACAGGATTTTCGTTGGAACCTATCGTACACGTCTTATTATTTGAACCTTTTTTCCTTTTCATCGGTGGCTTAGCATATAAATTTATCAAGGCTCGTAGTAAACAAGACAGCATAATAGTCTGACTGTCAATTCCAATTAGGTTAGATAGTGTTATAGTTTCCTAAAGCTCCTTTTAATTGAGGTAAATGAAAATGAGATTTAGGGAATATTGTTTTCATATTTGGTTCAACTGAAAAGTTTAGGGAAAAAGAGTATGAAAGTAATGTTTACACAAGAAGAGTTTTTGCATGATATGTGTAAATAAAAGTTAAAAACCCTTGCATTCAAACAACTTTCTGTGTTCATGTAGGCTATCTTCTATTTTTCCGATGTTAATCTTTTTGTTCCTTTTCTAGATTCATCCTGGCTCTTTCAAGCAAGGAGGTATTCCATTGGTTGCATGTTGTATTTCTGCTGCTCAACAAGCCAGTGTAAGTGACATTTCAATATTGTTTATGCTAATTAAAACCATGCATTTGATAGAAGATAGTTGCACGCCCTAAGAGTTCTGGGTGGGCAATTACAATTGCATCTATTCCTAAAATGCCCTGTCTTCAGTGATGAAGGTACACGAGAGAGAAGACAAAAACAAATTTGATAAAGTCTGCCTACTTTGACTCCAATTCATGTTGTAGTGCATTCAAGTGGTTTTCTAATCAGTGATAAATGTCCATGTAATATGGAAATATCCTGGGGTTCTTTATCCGTACCAATGTGGCATTAACGTCACTAGTCGACCTCCAAACCAAAACCCACTTGACAGCTCCCTTACACTTGAGGGCCGGACGAGACAAATAAGCCTGTCTTCAGTTCATGGTCAAGAATTTTTATGCTGATGGATATAGAATTCTTTTTTTTATTTGGCTATACTGTTAAACTAAACTAATTTGCATGAGACACCAAGAACCACATGTTGGCTTCTGACTACACAGAAATTGTTGTATGATGTCACTTATAAATTTGTTGAGCATTGTACTTATGACATCAAAGACACTTAAACAGACTTGTAAATGTTAACACATGAACTACTTCGCAGGTTCCAGTGACCGTTCACTTTGATCATGGAACTTCCAAGGAGGAGCTAATGGAAGCTATGGAGCTTGTAAGTTAGGTTTTCCACGTTCCGAAATTGTTATGGTTTGAGATATACTTTTCCATTTCTCAATTCTGAAAATACTTTTTTGCGTAGTAATTTGCATGTGGAATTTCATGCTTGGATTCAACTGTTTCAGGGATTTAATTCAGTGATGGTAGATGGTTCACACCTTTCTTTTAAGGATAATATCTCATACACAAAGCACATATCGTTGCTGGCCCATTCTGAAGATATGCTAGTAGAGGCTGAACTAGGAAGGCTGTCGGGAACAGAGGATAACTTGACTCTTGAAGATTATGAAGCTAAGCTGACTGATATTCATCAGGTTCTTATGCTTTTAATTTGACAACAAAAACTTCATTTTTTGGTTTCCAAAATCATCATAAATGATTTATTGTTATACTCAGGCTCAAGAGTTTATTGATGAGACTGGTATAGATGCTTTGGCCGTATGTATCGGGAATGTCCATGGGAAATATCCTCCAACTGGACCTAACCTCAAACTCGATTTGCTCAAGGTTAAGTATTCACTAACATGCATAGTTGCATTCTCCTTATGTAGTAGGTCATAGATTATAGGGCGCGGCTAAAATCGGAAGGGAAAAAAAGCACTTTTGGACCAGTTTTGTAGTAATATTGGTTGAAAAATGAATTTTTCGGCCAATGCAACCCAGAATTTTGGCAATTATCAAAAGACATGGCTGAATTTCAAGAACAAACACTAAGCATCATATTCTTTTTTAAAGATTATGTGGTCAAAAGTACTACATGACCAATTTTGTTATAATATTGGTTGAAAAATGTATCTTTCGTCCAAAACACCCATATTTTGGCATATTTCAAAAGACATGGCCGTATTTAAAAAAAGAATTCATTTAACGTCCCCATAGTTCTTATTGCTTTATCCAGATTGAATATATTATGAAGTTTTGAAAAAAAACGTTGACTTTGTAATCTGATGATTTTTCAAATCTTCAAAATATATGACTTGAACACTGTCTTTTTTGGTCGAATCCTTCCAAAACATTCAAAAGATTTCGAAACATTTTGCTGAATTTGTCATGAAACATAAAACTTCATTTGAACTTTATCTGACACTTGCTGAATTTTTTAGTTTATTGGTTTCTTAGCCATTTTAGTGGAGCTGTAGGTGTATTAGAATGAAGAAGAAATTATTTTGGAAAGTATTATACAGGAAAAAGATGATGACAGAACAATTTAGTCTAATTTATGATGGTGTAAAATTGTAAAAATAGCGGGGTAGAGTTAAAACAACTCCTTTATTTACTAATCATAGTTGCCGGTTTAGCCACTGGTTTTGACGTAAAAAAATTGCATTGATTTCGCCGGACGCTGACCAAATTTAACAAAAATTCATCTGCATCTGTCAAAATCAGTGTAACTTTTTTTTTTCCAGAACCACTCTAACATAAAGTCAGTGGACAAAACTCAACATAATATATATGGTTTTAGTTGTGCCCCAGATCACATTGTCCGAAAATCTACCTATAGCCTTACTGCTTCAGCTCGGCCTTGGCTATATAGCTTACAGATTGCATGTGTTTACTCTTGTTTAGGAGCTACACCATTTGTGTTCGAAGAAGGGTGTTCTTCTAGTGTTACATGGAGCCTCAGGTCTACCCAGGGAATTGATTCAGGTACCTTGACTATTCTTCCAAGTTTTTACTTATGGAATCCCCTACAAAGCTTGCGGACGAAGCAGGAAAAACTACAAGTGTTGAATTAATATTTTTACTACTTTGAAAAAAACAGGCATGCATAGAAAGAGGGGTGAGGAAGTTCAATGTGAACACAGAGGTACGAAAAGCTTACATGCAATCACTAAGCCATCCAGGCACAGACCTGGTTGATGTTATGGCATCAGCAAAAGAAGCCATGAAATGCGTGGTGGTGGAAAAGATGCGTCTTTTTGGTTCAGCTGGAAAGGCGTGATACTTTGCAATTAGTAATGTACTATATATAATGTGCAGATGAATCTCAAAACTCTCTTCATCTTTTTTGAGGTTTGTCCACGTGATCAATAAAGTATGTATACATTTCCACTGATTTAAACAATAGCTTTCTTGTTCTTTGTATAGCGATCAATAGTAGCGCCACAATCAATCTTGCATGCTTTTGTTTTATTTCTCTTATTCGATTCTTTACAAAATATCACAATGTATATTATTTGTTACAAAATGTTTATTTACCATCTTTATCAGCACCACCCACTTTATCCTGGCTACCCTAAAGTTTTGTTCCAAAGTTAGTCCATAACTAAAAATATTTTTGAATAATGTTTATTTCAAAAATATTGCTGGAACTTTCAGTTAAAATTTATTCTTTATTTCCTATTTATTGAATGATTTATTACAACATAATATTCTCGAATATTTTAATTTATTTTAATATTTTTAATGATTTTGACAAATTAATTTGTTTTAAAAAAATTATTTTTTATACTACCTAATAATTCTTTTTGGTTTTATCTTGTTCTTTTACCTCATAAAAAAGTAAATATAATATTATGCACAAGATTTTGAAAAGCGCAATCTCGATTGGAATTTTTTTAAACTTTTTTTATATGTTTTTTTCAACTTCGTTTTCTTTAATCCGATTTAAATAGTCATAATGAGTTTTTCTTACAAATAAATTCTAAATTAGATAGAAAGTCAGAATCAGAAATGTTCTATGGTGGTCTAGTGTGCTTTAGATAGTAAAAATGTAAAAAAAAAAATTGTTTGGTGTTTTTAAAAACTTAGGTAGTAAATGTAACAAAGACGATGAAAATGCGAAATACGAGTCGTGTGCGAAATTTGGATTAAATTTGATTTCTTTTCTAATTGGAAGCTGCAAAACATGTGGTAAGGCAGAAACCTTGGTCGAATTATATTTCCCAACAAGAATGAGGTGAGTTTGTCACTCGACCAAATAACTATCGGACATAAAGAAGATCTATCAATATTGATAAACAGAGTAACTTCGGCCAACAAAATGCTTATAACATTATCGTCCATGAACGATACATTAGAAGTGCACGCGACCTATTGTTAAGAAGGTATCAACTGACAGACGGATATTAAGCAGACTAGGCCACTAAAAGCATTATGAGACTGACATGAAGAACGTGGGACATATCACTCATCCACATTTGACACAACAACGAATGGTAATTGTTCTAGAAGATAATAAGATAACACGTAAGTATTGTAATATATGAAATGAATAAGTACCTTAAAAATATGTATTGAGTTTTTACTTGGTTAATAGATAAAAAAACAATTGATCATTCTTTATTATTTCTAGCTGATTATTGTCATTGAAATCTCACACCAGATTTCGGCGCCATCTGTGGAACGAGATTAATCACTTTTTTTTTGTTAAAACCTCTAATAGTATTAACTAGATCAATAATCAAAAAATAGATCCCATGAGTCTTTCACGGGCACAGTGGACAAGAGAACCAGACCGATGGTCAAAGAATCCTTGAAAATTAACCAAGCGACGAAGGGGATTTTACGGCCAATTCGTCAGACCATTAGGCAGCCTATGCAACGACAATGAAAAACGATAACCAATCCCAAATAAATGTTGAAGGGCAGCCTAAGAGAATAATCCTCTTAACTTACATATTCCATCTACATCTTCTAATGTGTAAATTTTAGAATCTTAGATAAAATAGATCAAACGGGATCGGTTTAAGGCTGGCTAGCGACAGCTAGAAAGGGATGAGGAGGCCAAACAAGTCTCAACAAGATAATTGAGACCCTTTTAGCGTTATGCGAGAAGGTTTTAGTGGAAGATGCGGAGAAACATAACGATCCTCATGAGACTAGCAAGGCTGGGGGCACACGTATGTGTAAAAGGGAGCCAACGGAAGTGAACGCACTGGCGAGAACAAGAACAAAAAGCAAAAGAAAAAAACGTATGAATCTAAACAGAACGACCTGTCAATCAATGATGTCACTCACGGAGGAAAAGGGCTCAAAGTGGTGGGAATATGACCATGTGAGGTCGATTATGGCGGCTTACATGTTCCAGGAGTACCCATTCGTCAAAGGAATATGTAAGGGAAAACTCCCTTGAAAATTTGACCCCCACAAGATGGATTCGTATAACGGATCAGGAGACCGGGAGCACCGCCTAGATCAGTTCAGGAATATGATGATGGCCTTCAACCTGGACGACGTCTTACTGTGTAGGGCCTTCTCCATGACATTCAAAGAAAACATCCTCGACTAGTTCAACAACTTTCCCAAGGGGTCGATCGAAGATTTTAAAGGTTTTGAGTTGCTTTTAGAAACCGTTTTGTTAGAAACAATGAGGATCAACGGGAGGGTGACTCTATCATTGATATGTACCAGCGAAAATAAAAAATACTAAAACTTTATGTCTATAGGTTCGTCCTTAAAATAAACTCTCTATCAACCTGTGAATAGCTGGTAACCGTTGCTACTTTCAAGATAGGAATGGATCGCGAGGGCCTCCTTTTCATAGACCTCATCCGCTTTCTTGTTAAAACAATGGGAGACATCCTAGCTAGGACGGACCAATTTATTCGAGTTGATGACTCAAAAAAGGACCCTATACCACACTCCCAATAAAATGCTTGTGAGCCTAAAACCCCAAACAGTGATACGAAGCGCTGCGAGGAAACATCCCGCATGGATTATTCAAGAACTCAAGTAAGTAAACCACGACCATCTTATATTAATAACCCTGCTAGGAAATTTACGCCTCTCATAGAGAATATAGCCACTATAGACAAAAAAACCAAAGGAAGGGTCAAATACCAAGCTCCACGAAGTATGTTTACAACTAGCTACTAGAGGTCCCTTCGCTACTTCGCACATACCATAATGACCACGACCACCCTAATGACGAGTGATGGAAGTCGAAGGAGGAGGTAAAACGGTTGATCGACACCGAAGAGCTTGTCCAATTTGTTAGACAAATAGAGATTATGGCGAGTGAAGACAAAGAGCTAGGTGGCCCCATAGACAAGACATCTAATAAGACGAATGAGTCAAAGAAGAAGCACTAGTGGCACCGCAAAATTTTTGGGGGCGACCCCCTGTCTGGGGCCGAAGTTGCAGCTCAAAAAATATACATGAATAATCTAGATGTCTATCTGGTGGACAACTCATTATACTACATTTATCGGGAGCTGGTCATCAACCTCACATTTAATGACGATGACTTAAGGGGAATTTTCACCCCTCATGAGAACGCCCTAACCATAAATGTAAACATTTCAAGAGTGATGGTCACTCGAGTCCTAGTCGATTATGGCAGCTCAAACAATATTATCTTCAAGGAAAGTTACAAAAAATGGTTAGGAGAACTTACATTTAAAGCTACAAACATGTGGCTGGTCAGTTACGACGAAAAATCAACCGGGTGCGTCGGCGAGGTAGAACTCCCGATCATGATGGGGCATGCGAACACGAAGAAAGTAGTCAGAACGCTACGTGATAATAGGGTGATGGAATTTCTTCCCAGAGAAGTCGGGGGAAATTTTTAAATAAGGAGACAAGATAATCAAGCTCGAGAACATTAAGAAGGCCCAGTATCTGACGTTGATAGCAAACTCCATTCTAGTAAAAATGAAGAATGACGAGTGACGTATGTGTATCGACTTCACTGACCTTAATCAGACATGCCCAAAAGATGTGTTCCTTGTCCCATAAGTTGGCCAATTAGTACATGACATGTCGGGAAAAGAGTGCGCTCTCGTTTATGGATGCGTATTAGGGGTATAATCAAATACAAATGAACACTGCGGACGAAGAGCATACTACATTCCAGACCGAGTGGGTCTCTACTGCTACAAATTCATGTCATTCGGGTTGAAGAATGCAGGATTGACATACCATAGATTAGTTAACAATATTCAAAAACCAACTTGGCCAGAACATGTAGGCTTACATCGACGACATGATCGTCGAAAATGATATCGAGGAGCGGTAACTCAAAGTACTAGAAGGGATCTTCAAGACCATGCACATGTATAATCTTAAATTAACCTTCTAAAAGGCTCTCTTCGTGTGCGCAGTGGAAAATTCCTCGGGTTCATTGTCAATAAGAAAGGATTGAGGCCGACTCAAGTCAATTAAAAACAATTTTTACAATGGACCCCCTTGGAAACATCAAGGAGGTTGAACGGTTAACCGGACGTCTTGCTACCATTTTCCATTTTATTTGAAGACATTATGACAAGAACAACTCGTTTCATTCTTAGCCTCACTAATTTTTGTCGTCATCTAAGTGAGCTTCGCTTTCACGGGTGCGTTCTCCAATCGATTTGATAATAACGAGGAAATCTAGGATACCATAATGTTTTGATCATGGCTACGCCACTGAATATATATACATATAGTATATTTTTATAAATAGTATTTTTTTCTTTTCAAGTGATCACATCTTGAGATTGAAATGTCAACAAAATAATTCACCATTATCATAATACTCACACTAAAAAAACGAATCAATCAAGTATTCAATTTGATATATTTTAATAAAAATTTTATATACAAAATAGTTTTATTCCCTTTTTAAAAATATTTGACTCATAAAAAATGTGATTTTTTTTTAAAATATTTACAAATATATGATCGGTGAATGGTCAAATAGTGACAAAAAATCGTTAAATACTTATTTCATGATAATTTCGGATGAAACATATGTATAACAAAAAACTCTTGTTGTAATTGTATTTTTGGAGAATACACTGAAAATGTAACGTGCATTGTATTTTGTGGTCGCAATAATTTTTTAGCTATTTTACTGATTTGCATATAAGTTATGGATGACCGAGTAACTTTTCACCCAAAGTAACATGAAACAACTCGTGAAACCTGGAATTACTTGTTTAAAGCAAAACATAATAGTATTAAGTAAAAAGAGATGAAAATAAAGTGTATTATACCAATTGACATGTATTAAAGGTCTTGTTGAATCCTTTTTCTTTTGTGAATCACGTTCATACTTATGAAGGTGAGCAGCTACTTAGTAAAGTTGAAAGTTATGTCAATTTTTGGTAAGGAAATCCAATAATCTTACTTTTGTTTGTCCGAGTGTTGATTGTTTATGATCTTGAAGATAAATGAATGTATATTTCCAATGGAAAGTATACAGATTAAGTGATTGACATTACAAAAACTATTAGAGAAACATTGGTCATTGATGATACGTAAAGGGTCATAAACAACATCTCATATGAAGAGTTTTCCAAACCTTTGATATTGGTGGTTTAAATAGAAACAAATAACATACTATTGTCCATCAATATCAATATATTTGACCAACTACCTAAAAACAAATAAGATATTACATAGATAAACATCATTCACTTACTACTAACGAAAATGTAATCTTTAGCACATACCATGTTGCAGTCTTTGGAAAATGCTACAACATTATGATGACGAATCATAAAAAAACAAAGGGTAAAATTGGAATTAAAATGAGCCGAACAACAAGTGAGAAGACGATGGTAAGATGTTAAGATATATATTATTATTATCTTTTTTTTATAAGAGCTATGGAGGTAGTTAAGGTTTAGGTATGAAATCTCGTCACCATTCTCTCAATCACCTCTAACAAATTAAAAATAACGTTTCTACTCATGTTTGGACTCTTTGTAACCACTTTATGCGTATTGGGTAAAGCTATAAAATAGGTAAGGATGACCGAATTGGTTGACATCGTACAAATGAACATAAACTTATCCATATGAAATTTGATACTGGATAATTTCAAAGAAATTATCCATGACATGAAAGTGTGCCATATGTTAGGCATAACTTGGTTGGAAGACAAATCCAACAACTTAAAAACTTGATTAGATCGGGGTGAAACGAGAACCACACCAATGATAAACAATCAGTTCATCCTCTTCAACAGTAAGAGTGGTCTCCCTGATTTTAGGTAATCAAATGTTAACCTTGGAATGCATAAATCATTTACGACACATGTTAGAAACCTCTTTGGGGCTATCATAAAGATAAGGAACTTAGTATAAGGCAACTATATGATATATATCAATCTCAGCAAATATATGATAGACTATTGGATCATTGGAGTCCTCCTAAGTAAGTTTATGTTTAGTCGTCGTATCTCGGGCTACATAATAATTACAAGAAGCAGTCTATTGCTGAGTAGCACTATCCTGATGAGGAATTTAAACTGTTGGAATGGTGAATTATACTTGAGAGGAAGTGGGTGGAAGGATTTAAAGGATCGGGACCATGATCCGATGGTTAACTAAATGTGTCACACTAGGTATTTTTTTGGGTGATCCTAATGCCAGTCGGCCTATTGTTTTTTATATTTTTGGTGTTAAAGGGTCTACATATTGCCTGAATATAATGAGGGTCATAATATTCTTTCTCTTCTCTCGGTTCAGGAGAGGTAGAGTGATACAAGCCCTCATTACTCTAAATCTCAAGAGCAGTGTTGTTGCCTCTGTCATTTTCCATGATATTAATTTATATGCCACTTGTTGAAAAAAAATTTAAGGGAAAAAATATTAGAAATAGTGTGTACCTGATGTAATGAGTTTACCGAAGGAAAATTCGAACCAATCTAGCACGATGTTCAACGACACCGAGGTGACAATAAGATGGTGGCTAGATTGAGTTTCAGACAGGCCAAGAGTGGTGTTTAAGGTTGTCAGATGAAGGTCATGGTGGCTGGAAGTTGTGGGCTCTATCAGGTTTCTTTTTTTTTAAATGATGAAGTGGGAGAATGGCATGATCCCTTATTTATAGAGTTTGATTTCAACACTATACAACTTTACATTTTCCTTACAGACAAGTGTTGTAGTTACATCGAGCATTTGGAAAAGAAAAGACACTCACACATACTATATACGTTAGGCCGGTTCACCTGACGAGTGGGCATCGAGCACAAGAAAACATAGGATTTTTTCTAGGCATCTCTAGACCTTTGGGTATCTGGTCGAGACCTCATTTGGTTATTCTTTTAATTTCTCTT
This sequence comes from Limnanthes douglasii subsp. nivea, assembly GCA_036936605.1. NCBI lineage: Eukaryota > Viridiplantae > Streptophyta > Magnoliopsida > Brassicales > Limnanthaceae > Limnanthes > Limnanthes douglasii. The sequence goes on from JAUPFV010000005.1 coordinate 93,338,263, forward strand.
GTCTCTTAGTTTTCTTGAATTTCTGAAAGGGTAAATTAGATTCACACGTCCCAGCGTTGCCCAAATTAAAGTCGGCTTCATCACTAGTTCTTATATATCTACGCGTCAAAAGAAACGAAACAAGACCTCATAACATTTATTAGAGCTTATTCATTTCCTAGCATTTGATGCTTCTTATCTATCAACTTTGAAGGTTTTTAGAAAAGATAGTTTTCACTCGAAACACTTATTATATTCTTATTTTGGCTAGCTCACTGCGAATAGAGGCTTATTGATAAGAGAATTATTAGTCGTTTTTCGGGTCGGACTTTGGGCCGATTCTATTTGTATTTATTGTCCATAGAAAACAATTTCAATAAGAGTTCTTTATATTTATAGGCCAATGCTAAAAAAACTCATAGCGGTTGTTATACATATAATTTTTCACAGAAATGGGTGAACATTCATTATTCTATTATAAAATCATATATTATTATCTCTCTAACAACTTTATCTTATTTACTCCAAACTCATTCTTGTGAGTTGGTGAAGAGTTACCCGAACTACTCGACCAAACCGAACAAGCCATATTACATCGTCCGGACTGGGAATAAAAAAATATCTATAATCCAAATCAAACCACTTTCAATTCATATTTTGATCCAAAAAACCCATTTTATTCAACATCTATACCATGGAAGACGATAGTCTCATTCAAACCCCAAAAAGGAATCGAACAACCTATAATCAATGCATATAGTAGTTTATTATCATATTTATAAGGTTTATTTTGACAAAAAATGTTTTTTCGGTCAAATTCTGCCCCAACATGTCGAATTTTGCTTTTTCATAATTGTTTTTTAAAAAATTTCATCTTAATAAGGTGAATTTTAACTGTAAAAAATGTTAATTAATTTTGTCTTTAAAAAGAATAATCGGTTGTAGAGAAAAAAAACAAATAATTCCTCTAATATGGGGCATAATTAGTTGCATTTTTTACGCTTAATTTCAAACTATCATGTCGACTTAATTGTATGTTTTTAAAACAAATAGTCTAATTTTTTTAATCTAGCTACTTATGAATATAAAATAATATGTTTTGTTAAATTTTGTAGGAAAACAAATATAAAAATAAAATATTCAAACTCATTAACAGATATTGAAAGAAAAGTAAAATAATAGTTAAATTCTTAACATAAATAAAACTAATATTAAAATACATAAAATGAACATTATATGTAAATGCATAACATGAACATTAAATACATAACATAACTTGAAGGATTATAAATCACTTTCAAGATCGATAAGATTCATAAAATATTATTGTATCTCTAAATACATCACGATGCTCCTCTAACGAGGATGCATAATTTGACTCAACTCTCTAGTTGATGGTATGAGTAGTTCTATTTGTTCGGGCGCGAGTACATGCGAAGTTAAAGATGAAGTATGTTTGGGTGCTCTTTTTAGTAGCGCCATATCATCGAATTATACACAATCCAAAATTCAATAAATTTGACACCATACACGGTTCAAACTATAGATAGAAAATAATTAACATGTAAATGTAACTTAACTCATATTCTTAAAAAACTAAAAACTTAGAAAATCATTTTTTTTATAGTTTTAAAATATTTTTAAAGTTATTTTTTTTGCCTTAAACAAAAACAAACCAATATAAAAATAAAAATAATATGTAAGATGTTAGGTACATAGGGATTCTTATTTTCTAAATAAATAAAATTTTAACAATGAGAACGACATTTTTGAATTCTTAAAGAACTTTAGAGAATTTGTGATGGAAATATAAATAAAAATGCAACAATTTCACTTTTATACCTATTCTTTTAAGGGAAAACAATATTATATTGTGTGTACTAGTGTAGTGAGAATCAATATATTATGGTGTCACGGACTTCCTCGCTATTATTAAATCGACATTTATATTTACCAAAATAAATTAAAGTAAAATACAAGATGGTTATAAGGAATATGGTTTATATTAAAATATCAAATATTGAATTGTCATTGGTATGACATATAAACTAAAACATGATTAAAAAAATTCCAATAAAAACATAAATCTAAGTTAATTTTATTTGTACTTTCTTCTTTGTCATAACTTGAAATTGAACTCTACAACTCTATATCTTAAGAAAAAGAATATAGATCAATATTCTTCAATTTTGAAAATTAATAATATAGAAATATAACAAATACCTTAGTGCTTGAAGCCGAGAATAAGAAAAAAATCTATAAACTGCTTTTGAGTCTCAAATCCTAGACTTGTGGGTTCTTGGCTCTAATGCTTTCCATTAGACTAGAGTCTATTTGTCGTTACGCAATACTAAATATATTATGTAACACAAACGTGTGGGTTTCTGTGCCCCCACAACACTAGAACAATAGTTTTTTTTTTAAAATTATTTCGATAAATATAAATATCGATTTGATATTAACGAGGAAATCTAGGATACCATAATGTTTTGATCATGTATATGCCACTGAATATATGTATAGTATATTTTTATAAGTAGTATTTTTTTATTTTCAAATGATCACATCTTGAGATTGAAATGTCAAAAAAAAATAATTAACCACTATCACAATACTCACACTCAAAAAACAAATCAATCAAGTATTCAATTTGATATATTTTAATAAAACTTTTATATAAAAAATAGTTTGATTCGATTTTTTAAAATTTGACTCATAAAAAATTATGTGATTTTTTTTGAAATATTTAGAAATATATGATCTGTGAATGGTCAATTAGTGACAAAAAAAATCGTTAAATACTTCTTTCATGATAATTTTAGATGAAAATTATGTATAACAAAAAACTGTGGTTGTAATTGTATTTTTCGAGAATATACTGAAAATGTAACGTGTATTGTATTTTGTGGTCGCAATAATTTTTTTGCTATTTTACTGATTTACATATAAGTTATGGATGACCGAGTAACGTTTCACCCAAAGTAATATGAATCAACTCGTGAAACTTGGAATTACTTGTTTAAAGCAAAACATAATAATATTAAGTTAAAAGGGATGAAAATAAAGTGTATTATACCAATTGACATGTATCTAAAGGTCTTGTTGAATATTTTTTCTTTTGTGAATCAGGTTCATACTTATGAAGGTGAGCAGCTACTTAGTAAAGTTGAAAATTTTGTCAAGTTTTGGTAAGGAAATCCAATAATCTTACTTGTGTTTGTCCGAGTGTTGATTGTTTATGATCTGGAAGATAAATGAATGTATATTTCCAATGAAAAGTATACAAAATAAGTGATTGACATCTAAAAAACTATTAGAGAAACATTGGTCATTGATGATACGTAAAGGGTCATAAACAACATCTCATATGGAGAGTTTTCCAAACCTTTGATATTTGTGGTTTAAATATAAGAAAATAACATACTATTGTCCCTCAATATCAACATATTTGACCAACTACCTAATGACAAATAAGATATTAACTAGATAAACATCATTCACTTACTACTTGTTAATCTTCTTTCACTCACCAGTCGAGTCGATTACCAAGTTTAACGAAAATGTAATCTTTAGCACATACCATGTTATAGCCTTTGGCAAATGCTACCACATTATGATGACAAATCATAAAAAACAAAAGTTAAAATTGGACCAACATCAACATAATTTCCACAATAAACAAAGTTTGGTTACTCTAGATACAACCCACCCACGGGAGAAACACTCTGCCTTTGAAACAAGCCACTCAATAGAGGATCAACAAACAAATAGTGCACACAACAATATCGGTAATAGAAGAGATTAGACAATTGTTGTACTTTTATAAAAAAATAGAAAAATATCATCCATTCATAAAATTACCAACAATGAAAATTTAGTTCAACAAGACCAATATCAAATAAATAAATAAATAGTCACATAAGATGGGGATTTGTTTCAACGATGCCAATATAAAAAATAAACAACAAAATACGGGAAATAAAATCATTGTCCTTTGAAAAGCAGTTTTTTTTTAATTTTATATTTCAAGTATAAATAAATAACATCATAAGGAACCAAACAAGTTAAAATAATCTAAGCACAACAACACCCAGCGGTGGATCTAAATAGAGGCAAGAGGGGGCCCGTCCCCTCTTGCTTCAATTTGATGAGGATAAAACCTGATCCAGTGATATTTTTTATAACTATTTAAGTGATGTATTAAATTTAAAGTGGAGTGTAGAGAGATAATTGAGGTGATTGTATTTAATGTGTAGAGAGCTAATATTTCAACCCCCTTAAATGATGTACTTATGAGTACTTGTAGATTAATTTTAGGTCCATGGGTCATCCGAGTAAGGTCATTAATTCGGGTCAACCCATCATTCTCCAAACCCATCCACATTGGTTTTTATCATACATATTTCATAGAAACGTATATATCTAGAACACAGCTTAGTTAGTATTGTATTTATTTCGGGTCTAAATTGCCCCTCTCGAAAAAATCCGACCTTTTGTCGTCTATTGGTATGAAATATATCTGACTCTATCAGCTAGCACCCTTAGCACTCTCAAAGATGTTTTGCGAGATTTAACAGACCCATATCTGAACCGCATACGATTTACACTTGTTTATTTCTCAAATCCTGATCTCTTCTATACTTTGTGATAAAGTATAGATAGCGAATATATCTGACCCCCTCCGATGGCATTTATTTGATGGAGGTTACTATCCAAATGTCACAACTTTAATCAGTTACTTTTTATGACACATGTCATTTTTAATCGTTCTACCATATGTTGAATAAACCAATTAGAGAAAAGGCGATTCAATTTCCATAGAGCCCCATGGACTACTGTCGTTCGCATTTCTCTAGTAGGGAACTCAAGAATTTCTTAGGGTCTCTATATAAATTATTAACATTTGATATTTCTAGAGAGAGAAACTTTGAATTCTATATAAAGAAACTCTTCACTATTGACACCCAAACCCTTTTCAACGATCATTTTCCACTTCTATCGCATCACTTCTCTTTAGGACATAATTGGAATTTGAAGAATTCAATTGAGGAGGGAAAAAACAAGGTTGAAAGTCTAACCGGTGAGATAAAATAGGTTAGAGGTGAGTTAGTCCAGGTAAAATCCGATCATGACAAGTTGCAAGCTCATGAAAAAATTCTGCAGTCTTCCAGTTTGAGGAGATTACCTCATTAAAAAGCCAACAAATTGATGACTGAATAACCATTGAGCGCTTGTCTGATGAAAATAAAAATCAAAAGGCTCTTATCAAGAAAAAAAATAATGAAATTGCTTCTCTCAAGGCTAAATCCTCCCAAGAGGTAAGAGATGTTATAGATTCATACATCAACGTGGTGTAAGACTCTTTATCAAATAGAGATGATTCAATCAAATCGGAGATGGTGTTGGGGTTCCATAAAAAGTTTCCCACATTTATTGCTCTATGATATGCCCATAGCCGATAAGCTGGGACTTTTAAAGATTCACCTGGTGACTGTGACGAATGAGACTCTGAAGATGTGAGTTGAGAAGAAAAGAAAGAAGGAGATGTCAGTGGGAACGAGCCCTAAGGCCAACAAGTTTTTATGTAATTTTGCAAGTCCTTATCATATATGTAAGGCATTTTTTTATCTAAATCGGGTGTATTTGTGCAAGCCTTTGCCATGGCCAATGAATATTTTTTATTTTCTCCTCGGATTTTTCTAAATGATTGGGTCATCCAAGGCATTTTATACTATTTACCAACTTGCACACTTCACTTATTTCCTTATATATATAATCTTTATTTCCCAGTTTAGTTTATCTAAAGGTAGTTAATTTTAAAATATGAACCATTCAAAGGCGGTAAAAACTTAATATACACAAGTCATTCGAAGGTAATCCATTCGAAGGAAATAAAAACTTAACATACACAAGCCATTCGAAGGTAATAAAAACTTAACATACTCAAGCCATTCGAAGTTAATCTGTTCGAAGGCAATAAAAAATTAACATACTAAAGCCATTTAAAGGTAATCTATTCGAAGGAAATAAAAACTTAACATACTCAAGATTCGAAGGTAATAAAAAATTAACATATACAAGCCATTCAAATATAATCCATTCGAAGGCAATAAAAACTTAACAAACACAAGCCATCGAAGGTAATAAAAACTTAAGATACATATTTTTGAAGGCAAAAATGGTATATTAATAATTATTCAGATGATTCAGACACCTCATTAAAACCTCCTCGCTCCACCATGGTAGGAAAAAGTATGCCCTCAAATATTTACATTGAACATAAACAAAGTAATTATTTACAACAAGTTTACTCAAGATATAACATTAGGTGTTCGACATTCCATAGGTACCTCAAAGGACTGTCTTTTTAGTCAACTAACCAATACATTCCCTACTCGATCTTCTCACAGAAAATGTATGGTCTAGTGTGCAAAAATACATTTATCAAACTTTATCCCCCCACTTGAAAGTCTCTTCTTCGTATTTTAGATGCATACATACTCCTCACTAAAACCTCGTAATGTATTGTTCTTATATGAGCTTTAACTTATTTCTATTCGATCAAATATAATTGAGTCCTTATTGCAACTTTTTTTCCTCTTCGGAATAATTTTGAATCTTGAAAGAAGAAAGAGTAGCTCTATTGGTGTCATTTTATCCATTCCATAGACCAAGGCAACATGAGATTCTTGCGTGGAGTAGTTTGGTAAGCCTACACCACTTCTTGTGGGCAATTAAGCTTATTTACTAGTTTCTCCTTCTAAGTTCTTTTTAGGCATGTTAACATGGTCCTATTTGCCATATCTATCTATCCATTGTCTTTGGATAAAAAAGTGAGGAAAAATAATGGTGGATTCCTATTAATGCACAGAAAGTTTCCATATCTCTATTGTCAAACTGAGGGCCATCATCTGTAATAATACATTTTGGAAATTTGAATCTACAACAAATGTTGGAATATATAAAATGTAATTACCGCTTTTGAAGTCGTTCCGGAGAGGGGTGCAACTTCTATCAATTTAAAAAAAATAATCAATCGCCAAGATGATAGTTCGAAACCATACAACAACCATCGAAAGAGATCCAACCAAATTAAGCCATCATCTATCAAAGGATCCTGCTTCAGATGCCGACTCCATGGGAACTACTGGTGCATGTATTGCATTTCTATATCTCTGACAAAGATCACATCTTCTAACTAACCCTTTAGAGTCTACCATAATAGATGACCAATAATACCATGCTAATAAGACTCTTCTAGTCAAAGCCTTATAACCACAGTGGGTTGATGGCCATCATGTAATTCGAAAAAAATTGCTTGAGACTTAACGGATCTGAGGCACGTAATAAAGGCTTATTGAAATATATTTTATAGATGATCCCTCTCAAAACCTAAAACCGATGCGCTTTGAACTTTAACTTCTTAGCTAAGTTTTTATCTTCGGGTAAGACTCTCTTAATAATAAAATCTTGGATATTATATCTCCAATCTTGAATCACTATGGTTGATACTTGGAAATTTTCCTCAGTTTCAATTTCAATTTCAAGAGCCGTTGTTATACATAGGCATTCTTGTATCAAAATCCAAGGGTATGCTTCTGAATATGCAACAGTGGCAAAAAAGTCAGCCATTACATTTTCTGACCTTGGTACATGTTCGTATTTTATATATTTAAAGCTAGCCAAAATCTCATTTTACACTTGTAAATACTTCATCAAATGTTCTTTACAAGTTCCATATTGTCCTTATGTTTGGTGTATCACAAACTGTGAATCTTTTAATAATCGGATTTTTTTTGGCACCATATGTTTGAGCTAACATTAACCTTGCTATAACGGCTTCTTATTTTGCTTCATTGTTTGATGTTTTGAAACCAAAATATATGGATTGATACATAGAATCTCCAAAAGAGGAAAGTAGGAAAATTCCTGCCCCACAATCCATCATGCTAGATCCACCATCTGTTTGAGCTACCCACTCTTTTTAGGCTCATAAATTGAAGATTCTTCATAGGGTCTCTTTGAATGGAACTCAATAAAGAAATTTGCTACAGCTTGAGCTTTGATTACTGTTTGACGAGAAAACTCAATATCGCAGTCCTTCAATTCCATAGACCATTTAGTCATATTGTCTGATATATCCGGTTTTTGTCATAAACTTTTAAGTGGAAAAGAAGTTCGAACCATGATAGAATGCGCTTGAAAATAAGGCATGGTTTTCATGGTTGCTATTTCCAAGCCTAAAGCCAATTTCTCCAATTTGAGGTTTTTTTTTTCAGCATCCAACAAACTCTTGTTGATGTAGTAAATGGGGCGAAGATAATTATCAACCTCCCAAAATCAACACTGCACTCACAAGATAATCCGATACTGTTAGATAAACATAGAGTCTTTCTCTGATGACCAACTTGAATAAATTTTTAGGTGAAAACAAATGTTTTTTATTTCAAAGAATGCTCTATCACAATTTGGGGGACCAGTTAAACTCTTTGGCATTTCTCAAGACTTGGAAGAATTGTGCGCATTTATCTGATGATCTCGATATAAACCTAATTAAGGCTGTCAATAGTCCAGTCAACACTTAAAATTCTTCGGTGGTCCAAAGAGGGTCCATAGTCAATAATGTATCTGATTCGGTTGGGTCGGCCTGAATCTCTTTATCATTCATGATGTAGCCCAAAATTTTCCCGGACCGTACTCCAATAGTACACTTGTCTGGATTTAACTTTAAAAAATAATAACCTCTAAATTAAAGAAAGTTTCTTGGAGATCAAGTAAATGAGCTTCCTCACTCGGGATTTTTACCATCATATCATCAATATAAACTTCTACATTCCTCCCGATCTGACTAGCAAATGCTTCCCAGATCAGGCGATGGTAAGTATTCATAACATTTTTTAATGCGAAAGGCATTACCTTGTAATGATGCAACCCCCTATCAGTGATGAACGTAGTGTGGTTCTGGTCCTTCAGATCCATTTAGGTCTGATTGTATCCAACAAAAGCATCCATAAAAGACAACAATTTATTTCCCAAAATGAAGTCCATCAACTGATCTATTCGAGGAACTGGGAAATGATCTTCTGGACATGCCCTGATGAGATATGTGAAATTGATACACATTCGTCATTTTCATTATTCTTTTTAACGAGCACCAGATTTACCGTCCAAAGTAAGTATTTAGATTCTCGAATGTGTCCCACCTTTGTCAATCAATCTACTTCTTGAACAATGGCTTCAATTGTTTTTCTGAAAAAACCCTTCTTTTTAGGGCCATTGGGCCTCCATGAGGCCGTACAGATAATTTGTGGCAAATGACATCAGCTGGTACACCGGTTACATCTTCATTACACCAGCTAGTGTAACCTGTCAACATCCTGATATAGGCCCGCGGCGTATCTAAAGTCGTTTTCATCAAACACTTTCAATGGAGCGGGGTTTTGGTATAGATATGAGGATATTTTTTCCTTCTAATTGCGTGGTCAAACTAACTACATGCCTTTTTCTAGAGAAACTTGAAGGTGTCATAATTGTATCTCATCTAAAAATAGTTAAAGATTCGAAGAAATAACAGAATTTGGAAAACTTTCAAGTATTCTCTGCCACCACATTGATTCGAATCAAATCTGGGTCGACTTACTCAATTATTACCATCGTACTCTCTTGTTTGGGAACTTCTATATTTTGATTTTGAACACTAGGTGATATAGTCCAAACACTACTTGTACCTAGTTGTGATTTGTTGTTCACTATTCTATTACCCCCATGTGACTTAATGAACTTAGTTAGTTTCCCGTTCTCGATTAACGATTGTATCTCTTTTTTAAGAGCAATATAATCCTTAGTATCATGTCCCATATCATTGTGATATCTGCGGAACCATATATTTCGATTTCTTTTCGAGTTTGAATAAGGATATGCCTTTGGAATTGCACAATGTTTATCCGTATCATAATTGGTAGCCACATTTTCAATCAGTTCTGCGTAATAGCTAGGTTAAACCCATTGATTTCCTCGTGGCATTAATTGTTAACCCTGATTAGATTAGCTATGTCTAGCTCGATGATAACCTTGCTCTAAATCCCTCAGATGATTGTTAAATATAGCTTGTGATTGGCTACTAGCTTGTAGAATAGAGGCTGATGGGGCAGGTCTATACTGATGGGGCTACCTCAATCTTTTGGTTTATTCCACAGTGATTTGTTTTTCAAATTGATTAAACAACCACCCCATACCATTTCTTTCTTTCAAGTTACTAAATCTGCCAATTCATCGGTTAACAACCCTTTACGAAACGATACTATGGCCACATGTTTGAAATAATCTACCAACATATCTTTAGTGTTCACAAAACGGTTGACGTAATCTTTTAAGGTTTCATTTGGATGTTGCCAATAGTGGATGATCATATCTCCATTTTTTCGAAGTTCTTTACTTCCCACAAACTTTCTTTGGAATGCCATCCAGAACATGTCAACATTCTTGATTGATCTATGCGGTAGTCTATTATACAATTTCAAGGCACTACCCTTGAAAGTTTAAAAGAAAGCTCTGCAAAATAGCTTATCATCATCATTAAAAATTTTCATGAAATTTTTAAATTTCTCAAGATGATTGTCAGGGTCTTGGTTCCCATCGTATTTATCCATTTTCAAATTATCAAAACGTCTAGGTAAATGTCCAGAGAGAATTTTCGAAGACAACAACGTTTGTCTCCAATTATATCCTTGGCTAAACATATGATCCTCATTGGAAGTGGCAAAGATCCCTGACTCAGATTGCACAACGAATTGATTACTCAAAATATGATTTATGTTATGGTCTGCTGACCCTTTCATCTTTTCTTGATAATCTTTCTTTTTTCCCTTACCCTTTTAATTTTCTTGCTTCCCTCAAGAATCTTGCTTACTTGATCTATGGTATTTTTTTGAATGTTTCCTCGTTACATTTCCTTTTTTCTTTCTATAACCCTGATCACTACTTGAAGATGAAGATGGAACTTCTGGCTCTAATCCCGTTGTTGAGCCCTCAACGGACTCTGATGTACTTGAACAATGTTTAGCCCTTTGTTCCTTTTTAGATTCTTGTTGGGCCTTGGAAATCTGGTCATTCGGACCCTACTTTGGAATCTGATGAGGATTATTATCTGGCTCATCGGATTTGGGACACTCATAAGGATTTTTTTCTTCTCCAGATCTTTTTTAGCATGCCTTTGAGCTTTTAGTGCCTCGGTTTTTTCTCGAAACTGATCACGCTCTTCCTGCATGAACAATCTCTCCTCAGTACCATGATTCATATGAGAGGTGTGCACATGCTCCTCTTTTATTTTGACCTCCTCATTTTCCAGAGAGGGATCCGTTTGCATATCGTGATCCATATTTCAAAGAACTCCGAAGGTAAATTTGTGAGTTAGGTTTTGAATTGCTATCCGGGTACTTTTTACTCCCATTTTGGTCGCCAATTTGATGAGGATAAAACCTAATCTGAGGGTATTTTTTTTATAGTTTTTAGGTAATGTATTAAATTCAGGGGGGGGTGGGGGGGGGGGGGGTAAAGAGATAATGAAGTGCATATATTTAATGTATAGAGATATAATATTTTAACCCTTTAAGTGATGTATTTTTGAATATTTATAGATTAATTTTAGGTCCATGGTCTATCGGAATTATGTCATGAATCTGGATCGACCCATCATCCTACAAATCCATCAACATTAGTTTTTATTATTCATATTTCATAAAAATGTATATAGCTAGCACACAACTTAATCATTATTGTATTTATTTTGGATCTAAATTGTCACTCTCAAAACAAATTCGATCATTTGTCGTCTATTAGTCTCAAAGATATCCGACCCCACAAAACTCCACCATATCAAACTCAAGCCGCATATGTCCGACGGTAGCATCGACGGTTTATTTATACCACGTGTTCGATAAAATTCTTAAACCAAACATGATGGCTTTTTAACTCTATAGTAACGGCGGATCTATAGATCTACTTTTATATTGTTTTGGTATTAAAGCATGGATAAACAATGCCGATCATAGTTTTACCCTCTCCAAGCTCCTTTCTTAGCTTCACTGGATCATCTTATTAGAAGTGGATCTTCATCCTATGTTAAAATATACTTCCGATTTTAGACCTCATTAATCTCTTTAGCATCATTATATCCTCTTTACAAATTCAGCAAGCGAGGAGCTTTAGGGAAATTATTGTCACACACGTAAGTGGCAAACCTCTATGCTAGTGATAACTCCAAAATTAAACATAAACTAATTTAGTTTTATTGTATATGCCAAATACCCTAATATCTATAGTATTAATTTGATACAATTAAGATGGAAAAGAAATAAAAGCGTTTCCTCCTCCTTTTCTTCTCTTCCTTATTCAAATCCATTGATTTGATGGAAGTTATGGCTATTAACAACAACAATACAGATGCTAATGTTCTATCCTATGTTGAAATTGTAAAGAAGAATTCAAGTTATGAAGAAAAACCCGACTTCGAACCAGAATCTGTTAATATCAAATCTGACCATTTATCGATTCAATATAGTAGTGGTGCTCTTAAGCATTTGAAAGCCAAATCCAAGCATTCAATTATGGGGCAAGTGCATGGCTTACCTAAAAATAATCTATTGACTGAGCTTCTTGAATCATTAAAATTTCAGTTGGCTTATAGGTACAAAGTATGGGACTCCAGACATATCATATTTGAGTTTGACGCTAAGCAAGATCTTGGCAAAATATGGCAACGGTCAGTCTGGACCATCGGCAATACATTAATGAGGCTCTTGAAATGGACTGGAGACTTTACGAAGGAATCCCTCTTGCTCCTGTTTGGATCAAACTTCACATGCCAGAGCACCTGTATGATAGGAATTTGATTAAAACCATACCATCCATGATAGGTGAAACGCTGATGGTGAAAGTTTCTGATGAAAACAGATTATTTCTCTCATGCACTGCTTTTGTTGAAAATAGATGTTACTTGTAAGCGACAAAATGATGTTTGGATAGGTTTTGGATCCAACTTTGGTTATTGGGTCAGAATACCGTATATGAATATTCCTCAATATTGTACACATTGTCATCATATGGGACACTGCAAAGAGAAGTGCAAGAAAATTCATAAAGAAAAGATTGATAAAACAGGTGAAGAGGGAAACAAACTCAAATCTGTTGTTATAAAAGAATTGGAAATTAAAGATCAAGAAAATGAGCAACAACAAAATGAAACTGTTGGATTTAAAACTCATGAACAAAGAGAAATCATAGAAGCTCTTCAAGCTCTATCTTATGGAGCCAATGATAATAATACTGACTATGTTAATATGGATTCTGATTCTTCACCTAAGGCTGATAATATAGGAAGCCTTCAAAATTCTCCAAGGATCAACCTGGATTGGAAGACTCAATCTCCATAATTTTACAGAGAAGATTAAGATACTAATAGTAGAAATTCTGTAGAGCAAACTGAGCATGAAATAAAAGAAAAAGGTGAGGAGACTGCTAATCACATTGATCATTCTGCTATCTCTCCAAAATATCAAAGGAAGCAGGATGAATATGAAGATGAAGATAGCTTCAAGGAGATCTTTGATAAAAAAAATTAAAGGCTGTTATAGAAAAGAAGAGAACTAAGAGCAATAAGTTGGGTTTTATTAACTTTGCTGACAACATTACTAATAAGATTTGGATCTTTTGGCACGATGATCTCTCTGTTGTTATCCTTAATGATCTTAATCAATGCCTGAATCTTAAAATCAAAATAAAAATGATAACAACTATGTAATGCTCACTGTTGTTTATGGGAAATGCCAAAGGCTTAACAGAATTGAGCTTTGGAACTTTTTAAAAAGTATTGCTACTAATGATTTGGGTTGGTTGGTTTGTGGTGATTTTAATGCTGTTAGTTCTATTGATGAGCAGATATGTTGTAGTATTTTCTGCCTTAACAACACTAATGATTTCAATGAAATGATAAGTCAATGCAGTATATAAGACACATGCTATACTGGCTCCAAGTACACGTGGTCTAATGGCTCTAAGTGGAAGCGATTAGACAGAATTTTCATCAACAATAAATGGTCTAATTATTTTGCTAATACTAAGATATATCATCAAGCTAAGACTTTTTCAGATCACGTGCCTATTATCATTTCTAATTATAATGAATTCACTAGAGTAAAATCTAGTTTCAAGTTTCAGGAAATGTGGACTATGGAGGAGAGCTTTCTTCCTTTTGTAGAAAAACAATTGGTATCAGGAGTTGATAGGCGATCCTTTGTTTATCCTCTGGAACAAATTAAAGAGGCTCAAGAAAGGTCTGATCAGTTGGAACAGATTTAACATTGGAAACATATTCAACAAAGTCCATAGTTTAGAAGAAGAAGTCTTAGTTATGGAGCTCAATCATCATATTTTCAAAACATTGATTCTAACCAAAAACTTGCTAAAGTTAATGCTTTGCTCATTAAGGCTCAGAGAATGGATGAGGCTTATTGGAAGCAGTAATATTATTGTAACTGGACCATTGAAGGAGATAAAAATACAAAAAAATTCCATAGCTTTGTTAAAAAGAAACAAAGAAGAAATAACATTAATAGTATTAAGAATGGTGATACCTGGATCACTGAAAAAAGGCTATAGGTCTTTCTGTTGTTGATTTCTTTGAGAAAGCTCTTACAGAATATCCTTATGCTAACAAAGAGGATGAAGAGAATTCTATGAATGATGATTTACTCAATAACATTCCCACCCTTATCACTGATGAGGATAACATAAACCTGCTTAAGCCTCTTGATGAAACTGAAATTTGGGACATCATCAAGAACATGAACCCTGCAAGTGCACCAGGTATGGATGGTTACACTCAAAGTTTTTATAAATGTTGCTTGCACATTATTAAATATGACATGATCAATGCTATGAAGGATTTTATGCTTGGTAAGAACATTCCACTAGTATTTGTTTAATTCCTAAGCTTACTAACTCTTTAAGGTGGAAGGATTATAGACCGATAAGTCTTTGCTCTCTTCTTAACCGTATGATGTCCAAAATTATTTATAATAGGCTCTCTATTATTTTTCCCAAAATCATCTCTCATGATCAAGGTGGCTTTGTCCCTGGCAAGTGTATTCAGGAGAACATTCTCATATCTAAGGAGTTAATTTATGAACTTAACATAAAGATCAAGGATAATAACATTTTGATTCAGCTTTACATTTCTAAGGAATTAGACAAGCTGACTCATTGTTTTATTCTTAAAGTCATCAGAAAGTTCGGTTTCTCTATAAGATTTGTTTGCCTTATTAAAAAGATTATCAATGCTATTAATGTGTCTATGCTTGTCAATGGTGAAGTTTTTGGTTTCTTTAATACCAAAGAAGGTTTATGACGATGAGATCTTATGTCTCCTTATATTTTCATCATTGCTGAAGAGGTGCTGATAAGAGGTATTAACTCTTTTTTTCTCTTAACAAGTCTATATACTATAGAAGCAAAAGCAATATTAATATTCACAGCCTTGCTTTTGCTGATGATATCTTGCTGTTTACCAATTGCAAGGATTCTACTATTCTTAATCTTTGCAACTTTCTTCAAAGATATCAAACTATTTCTGGTCAAGTAATTAATAAAGAAAAATATAAGATTGTTATGGATGTTGGGATTAACTCCTCTAGGATTAATATTATTAATAACAATTCTGGATTCTCTTGTAGCTACTTGCCTACAGACTATTTAGGTGTGACAATCAGCACCAGTAATAAAGTTAGCAACTACAACAACCTGATATGCAAAATCAACAACAAAATCAATGATTGGGATGCTTCTCACCTATCATTTGCTGGCAAGCTTACTTTAATCAAATCTGTCTTGATTTAAATAACTCTTTATTGGATGCAAAGCAATGTTCTTCCTAAATGAGTTACTACTAAGTTAGAAACTATCTTTAATAGATTTCTTTGGGGCTCTAATAATTCTGAAAATAAAGTTCATTGGTGTAGATGGAAAAGTATGTGTAAAACTTATAATGAGGGAGGTTCAAATGTTATAAATCTTGAAGATATTCAAACTGCTATCTCTTATAATCTTTGGGCAACTTTCAGAGAAAAGAAAACCCATTGGTCTAACTTAATGCATAACATATATTGTCGCACTTATCATCCTTTAAAGATTAATCCTTCTAAAGCTGGATCAATGGTTTGGAAGAGAATGATGAAAATTCGTGATGCTGTTGAAAAGCATATCAGCTGGAGATTGGGCAGTGGTCAAGTTGACTTTTGGCTTGATAATTGGACCAATAATCAGCCTATTTTGAAGTTAAATGATGCTGATAACAACTTGTGGTTTTCTGGTGAAAAGGTTAACAAGTATTGGTCAAACAATGGCTGGGAATTGTCTAGCATTCTTAATCTTATCCAACTTGAGGTTATAGAGAGAATTAATTAGCTCTCTATAAAGGTGGATAAGGATGATTCTATGATTTGGAATCTGGCCAAAAATGGTAAGTATAACATGAAAGAAAGTTGGGAAGGAGTAAAAACTAAATATAATTACTCTTCTGTTTCCAAAACAATTTGGAATAATTTAACTCCTACTAAGTGTTCTTTCATGCATTGGAAGCTCCTTCACAAATACATATCTGTTGATTCTATTATTCAGAAGAGAGGAATTTCCTTGGCATCAAAATGCCAATTCTGCAATAATAGTGAGACTCCTAATCACGTTTTTGTTTCTTGCAAGTTTGATTGGTCAATTTGGTTACATTATGCAGACATTTTCAACATTAACATTTTGCGTCATACGAATGTTATCCATATAAGTAGAGTTTGGCACTGGTCGAATGCAAAGAAGGTTCAGGTCAGACATATCGTACCCTCTATAATCTTTTATACTATATGGAAAGCTAGGAATTTATCGAAAGTTAAAGGTGTTAACACCTCCTTCATCAGTGCTAGCAATCAAATAAATGATATGCTTCATACTTTAGATAAAAAAAATGATGTTGAATAAGTCTTATTGGAATGGTAATACTAATGCTGCTGATAGTTTAGGTTGGTATAATCATCTTAGCTCTAACAGCTGGCCTGTTTACCTCAAATGAATTCATCCTCAAACTGGGAGACTGAAGATGAATACTGATGCTTCCTGCCTTGGCAATGGTGAATTAAGTGGTTCTGTTGTTATTAGAGATATTAATGGTAACCTGTTACTTGGTTCCAACTATTTTTATGGAAAAACGAGCCCGCTTATTGCTGAGACGAGGGCGTTGTTAGATGGTCTGCTCATTTGTAGAGCTAATAATTGGTCTCTGATTGATGTTGAGACTGATTCTCTAACTCTTGTTAACCTGTTGCATAATCAAAATATGAATGCTCATTGGTATATAAAACCTATTCTTGAGTATATCATTAAGTTGATCCATCCTAGCATGTCTTTAAATCATATTTTCAGAGAACAAAACCAGGCAGCAGATTGGCTTGCCCGGTGTTCTCTGAAATCCAAGAAAACATTCAACATTCTTCCTAATAGTATTCCTAATAATCTGAAAGCCATTATTATTCTCGAGGCTATTGGGCTGAGTTATATCACTTCTCAGCAGCATTAGTGATTATTTTTTCAATGGTTGAATGCTTACCTTAGTGTTCAGTTTGCTAGTGAATAATGATACTTTTGCAGGATTGTTCTTGATGTTGATTTGGTTAGTCACGGTTCTGAGCTGATGTCTTGCTCTTGGAGCTGTCTTGCCTTTTACTCAAGTCGATAGTCTAGATGGTTTGGAGACAAATTCTGTATTTGAAGATTGGGGCTGATTTGATCGCCTCAAGTTAGAGATTGGAGCTAATTTTTGCTGATGACAATGGTCGTCTCAAGAATGGAGCTGATTTGGTTTAAGTGTATCATTGAAAGAGTTTTGCTTAGAGTATAGTTTCTTGGCATCAAGAAGTTGAAGGGCTACATTTGGTTTAAGTTTCTTCCGCTCTAAGTATAGAGCTAATTGCTTTTGTTAGCTTCATTTCAACTTAAATTTGGTGTTACTATTTAGCGTAATTTTTTGAATTTTTTCGGTGATAATTTGGCGTCTCTTTTTTGTAAACTTTTTGATTAATAAAAATCTATTTTAATAATAAAAAAAAAGATGGAAAGGAAATAATTGACTTTGAGTTGAAAATGTAAGGGTTTATGATGTTATATTTATTTTTGAAAACAAAAATGGAAAAACCTAACTTTTTCGCCGACGAACTAAAGTGGTCTTGTCCGGTCCTCGCTTCACAGCATATAGACTGAAAGTGGAGGCGAGAGAGAGAGATTTAGAGAGAGAAACAGAGAGGAGATCGAAATTGTTAGAAGAGAAGAGCCTTTACTGTTATTGAAAAATGTTCGATTTATTGCAGGCATTATCTTCTAAAAGATGAGTTCATCTCTAGCAATGACATCTTCTCTCTCGCATAGACCTCCCTTTATCTTTCATGCTGGTGATCTAAGTGACCATGTAAGCTTCTATTCTCTTTCTAAGTTTTGTTCATGTCCGGTCAGTTGGGTATATGATTTTGATCTTGTTACTATTTTGTAAGAGCTCCTTTTTGAAGAAATCTCCACCCAGTCTTCCAATTAGAAACAAATCAGATTCCTTAACGAAGAAATGCTCATTGTTTACCAAAAAGTTTGAATTTTGTTCGAAAATGGATGTGAGTGCTTCAGCTTTTGCCGACTCCGGAGAACAAAGCTTAACCGGTTTGTGCTACTTTCATATTAAGTTATTGTCGGGATTATATATTGGAAAAATGAGTTTGGTGAAGAAAAAAAAGTAAACTTTATTCTCCAGCCACCGTTTATATATTATGTTCTTGGTCTATTTTACAGAGACTGATGAGAAAGAACTCAGTGTATCTACCTTATTGATGAACTTCGAAAGCAAGTTTGATCCTTTCAATGCAATGAGTACTCCACTTTACCAAACAGCTACTTTTAAGCAGGCAAGCATAATTAAGGATTTTTACACTTGAGTTCAGTGTTTTATTGTCAATAATGTGTTGTTTTTGCAGCCTTCAGCAGTAGAGAATGGTCCCTATGATTATACAAGAAGTGGAAACCCTACAAGAGATGCTTTCGAAAGGTTTTGTTAGCGGATTGTTGATATTTTAAGTGAGACTACTTTTGTCTGTATTATAATTTTCGTTAGGGGCCTAAACACATTGTGTTTATTCTTTTGCAGTATCGTAGCAAAGCTTGAAAAGGCTGATCGAGCATTTAGCTTCACTAGTGGAATGGCTGCTTTAGCTGCTGTTGGTCATCTTGTGCAATCTGGTAAGTCCTCGACATTTGAAATCTGATATGTAGTAGGTGGCTTCGTGTTACAGTAGCTAAACTATACATGTGAGTTCATGTTTGAGATACTCTATTTTTTGTGTTTCTGTATTGACATGTCTTTGATACTTGGCAAATAATATTGAACTACAATCTGTTTGCATTTGTATAATTTTTCTTATTGAAATTGTTCTTTAGGTGAGGAAATTGTTGCTGGTGATGACTTGTACGGAGGTTCAGATAGGTTGTTATCACAAGTAATTCCAAGACACGGAGTTGTGGTAAAGTAAGTATATTTTCTTACTTTTATTTTTTGTGTATATGATGCTGGTCTAGTAAATTTAGAGAAACTGCCTTTCATGCAGACGAGTCAATACAAGTGATCTAGATGAGGTTGCATCTGCTATTGGCCCTTTGACAAAGCTTGTATGGTTGGAAAGTCCAACCAACCCAAGACAGCAGATTTCTGATATTCGGGTAATATAATCTTTACCATGTTTGCTACTAAATTTCTTGGTACTAAAACCTTTGAAGCCTATGGAACACGCCTGCTGCAATGACATTAGGAATTGTGTTGGAAATTTTGGTGCGGGTGCAACTTCTTTGCGTTCCTTTCTACATGACTATATTTTTGTAATGTTCACTTCACTAGATCTCCAAACAGAATGAGTTTATAAGAAGATGATTTTTTGTAACTCTGTCTAAATGAGTTTGAGAATAATATTTACAATGATAGTATAGAGCATTTTTACTGTCTAAGAATAATACTGTTTGCTCTTTGTACTGTAAAAATTTGTATCAGTTTATTCTTCTGTTTTTGCTTCCTTTCTTTGCAAGTTCTTTATTCTCTTCTAATTGAAATACAATTCTGAATCTTTCTCCCATAGAAAATTGCTGAAGTGGCTCATGCTCATGGTGCTCTTGTCCTGGTGGATAACAGTATCTTGTCCCCTGTTATATGTCAACCGTTGGAACTTGGAGCAGGTACAACTCATATATGGCGGGTAAACTTATTTCAACAATCTGTAACTGATGTCTTTTACAAATTTTGTATGGTCTCTTCCTTCAGATATTGTAATGGAATCTGCTACTAAATTTATATGTGGGCACAGTGACGTGATGGCAGGCGTGCTTTCTGTTAAAGGGGAAAGGTTGGCTCAACTACTGATTGACGCTATAGCTCTACTATTTCTTATTACTTCTCTAATTTGAGTACTAATGGAAATTTGTATTTATTTTCTTTGGTGCACTGTTGTGGCTATATTTTATGTGAACATAGTTAGGTATTTGCGATGGAGTTCTCCAATAAGCTAATGTCTTGTCAATCATTAAGATTTCATTACTTTATTAACAGCGACTGTGGATAGACACAGACCCTAGCAAATTCATATGTCTTCCTCCATCAAGTTTGCTTCATATTTACGTAATCGAGCTCACTTCCTGGATTTGACTTAGATATGAGCTGCCGTGGTGCAGCTAGCTACCCATAAATCAGAAATCAAGTGGTGTCAATTGAATTGAAAAATTTATTTATTTAAAGCAGCGATTTAATATCACTGCGCACGAAGAAAACTAGTTAGTATTGTAAACCAAGGGTGCAGGATTCAGATGTACACTGATTGTATTGTTGATCAAATATTCAGAATTCCATTTCCCTCGATGATAATTATCTTGTTTGTGCTTACAATTTTTCAGTCTGGCAAAAGACATATATCTCCTACAAAATGCAGAAGGCGCTGGATTAGCTCCATTTGACTGTTGGCTCTGTTTGCGCGGCATCAAGACTATGGCCTTGCGTGTGGAAAAGCAACAGGTTTAGTTTATACCTTCGTTTACTATTCCCTTTTTTATTTAGTCATATATGATTGCTTTTCATTTGGTTATTTATTCATGAGTAATAAGTCTGGCCATTTCTTGCAACATCTTTATTAAGGATAATGCACAGAAGATTGCAGAGTTCCTGTCTTCGCATCCAAGAGTGAAGAAGGTTAACTATGCTGGTCTTCCTGGACATCCTGGTCGAGATTTGCACTATGCTCAGGTATGTTTAGATAGAGTTGGTCAAACTTATCCGCAGATAATGAAATTCT
This sequence comes from Limnanthes douglasii subsp. nivea, assembly GCA_036936605.1. NCBI lineage: Eukaryota > Viridiplantae > Streptophyta > Magnoliopsida > Brassicales > Limnanthaceae > Limnanthes > Limnanthes douglasii. Next base: position 93,359,649 of record JAUPFV010000005.1, read on the forward strand.
TTACACGGAAAATCATTTCTTGTTGCAGGCAAAGGGTGCAGGGTCGGTGCTAAGTTTTTTGACAGGTTCACTGGCACTCTCGAAGCATGTTGCTGAAACCACCAAATACTTTAGTATTACTGTCAGTTTTGGTAAGAAGACTTCTGTTTCAAGTTACCTACATAATTCTTTGCTTGAATATTTTACGAATATTAGATAGGTTTGTCTACTGGCCACTTGGTATTGGATACTGATGCTCATCTTATACATTGGAAAAAACCTTTAAAATTAGATGGAACCAACATTTAATACAGTTCATAATAAAGAAAATGGAAAGCCTTTGATACTGAAATGAGTAGATTGGGATTAAACAAATACGAGTAATACAAAACTCGGAGGGTTGGTCCAACAGAGGAAAATGCAGTTCCAGTTACATTTATCGTGTGACATTATTTATAATATACGTACCAAATATGAACAGAATAATTTACTCATATCTTAAGATGGCCCGAGTCATTAAAAAAATAGGTTAGACTGAGTTTCAACTTTAAAGAATACTCTGCGTTCAGCATTCTTGAGAAATTACATTTTGTTCCTGATATCATCTTACTACAAAAACTTATGTAACACACGTCATGTTATAGGGAGTGTCAAGTCTCTCATAAGCCTGCCATGCTTCATGTCCCATGCAAGCATACCAGCAGCTGTCCGTGAAGCTAGAGGTTTGTCTGAAGATCTTATCCGTATCTCCGTTGGTATTGAAGATGTTAATGACTTGATTGCCGATTTAGACAATGCACTCAACACCGGGGCTATCTAGCTTGATGATTAACATTTTTTGGGGGGATTTTTGCTATTGATTTTGATGTTTTAACGGGCAATGCAGCGTTTTTGGTCATTTGTTCTGTTTGTTTTTGATGTATTTTGCCAACGTGTGGCTAGCTTTTCAGAGCTAATGTTGCAATTTATAGGCATTTCAATCAAAGTTGTAATCTTCAATCTATTGGATTGTACACGAAGACATCAAGACAAGAAGTAATCTATGTTTGTATCTTCATCGAGTACTATTATAACTTTTGTTAGCATTAAGTCAAACAGCCGATGTAATTCTGGATTTTCTTTATTCTTTGATGAAATGAACCTTTTTTCTGCACTGGATTGTTGAGAGCGATGCAGTCATTTTTCAACGGAGACGTGCCATTAGGAGGCAAACAAAACACTCAGAATCACCTCTTTTACTTTTCCGTTTTAAAACTTGTGATTTTTTTCTAGTTTAAAATATCAATAATATTACTCTTCTTCCTTTACAAGAAACCTAGAGTAACTTTTACTCTTTCCTTCCTTTCTCGTGATTGCTTATCATGAGATACTCCAGCAATAATGATGTCTCTATAGAAGAGTTCCCTGCTTTTCTGTCGACAAGAACTTTTGCGAATCAGCTCAAGAATCTTTTATGTAAATTATTTGTCGAGGCGGTTGATCCAAGAAGCATGGGTGATGTGTTGATCAAGCCTGAATTCTCTAAAGAAGGATCAGATCATAATACAGTTCATTATAGTAAGGATATAAAAGATTCATTGGTTCAGCAGTCCAAAATCACGCTAGTGGGCAAGTTTAGTAAATGAATACCCAAAAGATCAATAATGAAAGAATTCTTGTATAAGTTCAAATTCTTGGGTACTTACAGTTTTGAAAAGATGGATCCTCATCATCTTCTTTTGGAATTCTGTATGAAAGATGACATTTGCCTTCTTTGGTCCAAAAATGTTTGGATGCCAATGGAGAAACCATGAGGCTTCTTCGTTGGAGCCCAGATTTTAGCAAGAAGTACGAAAACCTAAAAGCTTTAATATGGACCAGATTCGAAAGAGTACCTGAATTCTTGTTCAATCGCTCTGTGATTAATGATATGGCCAGCACTCTAGGTACTCCATTCAAGATTATCGTTCCTGAAAAGAATAGAGCTTTCACGAATGCATGTTATGCTAAAATAGAAATGGATATTTCGGTAAAGCTCAAACATAAAATATGGGTGGGATTTGGATCCAATGATGGATGCTGGATCCCAATTAGCTATAAAAATGTACATGATTACTGCAACATCTGCTTCCACATTGGGCATAGCGACTTTGTTTGCAAAAAGAACACAATAGATCAGGAAGTAGTGGAAGAAGGAGTTGATGATAATAAGAAAAAAACGATAGTGTTAAAAGAATGTAGCTATTAAGGGAAGATAGTCATAACAAAGCTATACAAGAAGAAAGAAGTAAAAAAGATCAGATACAGAAATAAGAAACAGCTAGCAAATACCAAGCTTTAGTAAGGTTTATAGAAGAAAGGTCAAGTCTATTGTGGTTGATAATAACAATAGAACTGACTCAAAGGGGGATCAATTATGTCAATCTCAAAAAATATCGCTGAGGTTCAAAGAAGTAAAGAGACAGAGAGTTAGAAATAATAGATGCTCTGAAAAGATTGGACAAGTATACTCACTCAAGCCTAATGGAGGAAGAGGTTGATTCTCCAGTCTGTGATAATATTGGCAGTAGCAACATCACGCCTACAATAAGAAGAGGACAACATGATCAAAACTTTAACACCATAATTAGCAACAAAATCAAAGCTGCCAAGAAGGACAGAAAACAAAGTAAGTTAATCATCAACTCCCTAAAGAGAAGTGGGAGCAAACGTTTGCAAAGATCTTTATCTGAATGATTAAAATAATAAGTTGGAACATAAGAGGTATTAATAATAATCCCTCTTTAAAAAGACTTAATTCTATGATTCTTTTGGAAAAAATTAAAATTTTGGCTATTGAGGAGCCAATGTCCAATTCTGCTAATATACCTAATGTTGCTAATAAGTTAGGATTTCAAAACTTTTATTTCAATGTGTCCAATAAAATTTAGATTTTCTGGTCCTCTGATGTTTTATTAGATATTATTGATGATTTTGATCAACTAATCCATATGAATGTTAAGTATCCTAGAGTACAAGATAGTTTCTTGTTTACTGCTGTTTATGCTAACAACCAAAGACACAAAAGACTGTCCTTTGGAATAGGATGAAAGCTATTAATACTGAAGGAAAGGCTTGGATCACAGCAGGAGATTACAAATACTATATCTAAGTCTGAGGATCAAATTGGGTGTTCTACTAATGATGTTATAAGTAAAGATAACTTTAATGACATGATCAGATGTTGTGGTCTTGAAGATGCTGGATTTTTAGGTACTAGATATACTTGGTGTAGAGTTCTTGATGGAAAAGACTGGATAGGTCTATGGTCAATGAGAAATGGCTCAATGATTTTAGGATTCAGGTTAAGCACATGGTCAGAACTTGTTCTGACCATGCCCCTCTACTTTTAACTACTCATATTAAGTCTACTAACGATGTTAAGAAAAGTTTTAATTTATTAACGCGTGAACTAATGACAACTATTTCTTAAGTGTGGTGCAGCTTAATTGGAACAGGGATATTAATGGTGACTGTAACAATATATTTTGGTATAAGCTAAGAAGGCTTAAAGTCTGTCTCAGGGAGTGGAACAAAAGGCATTATGGGAATATCTTTAACAAAGTTAAGGCTACTGCAGCTAATAGTTTTCACCTTAAAGCCCTGAGAGATGAAGAGTCCTACTGGAAGAAAGAAACATATAATAGCTGGCTCAAGCATGGAGATGGGAATACCAAATTATTTCAAGATTATGCTAATAAGAAGAAAAGAAAGAATAATATTGCTAACATAAAAGATGATCATACTTGGCTCTATACTCCTGATGAAATTGGTAATTCTGCAGTAAGATTTTTCAAAAATAGTCTTAATTCTGATTCATATAGTAGTAAAAATGATGAAAATAAATGCATGAATGATCCTATTTTCAATAACATCCCTATTCTTATTTCTGATATAGATAATGAGGCTTTGACGGTTCCTACCAATAAAGAGGAAATCTGGAACATCATTAGTAAAATGAACAATGACAGCGCTGCTGGCATTGATGGTTATAACCTTCATTTCTTTAAAATATGTTGGGATGTTATTAACTATGACTTATGCAATGCTTTTAACTCTTTTCTCAAAGGCTACAACATTCCCTATGGTATTTTTGCCACTGGGATTTGCCTGATTCCGAAAATTCCTATTCCTACTGGTTGGGCTAGTTTCAGGCCTATTAGTTTATGTTCTATGGTTAACAAAATATTTTCTAATCTTATTAATACCAGATTGGCTAATCTTTTGCCCAAGATCATCTCTTGCTATCAAGGTGCTTTTGTGAAAGGGAGACTTATTCACGAAAACATCTTGATAGCGAAAGAGATGATCCATGACATCAACAGAAAACCAAAGAGTGGGAATATTATTATCCAATTGGATATGTCAAAAGCGTTTGATAAATTGGCCCACTCTTTCATTATTAAGGTGCTTGCAAAGTTTGGGTTTTCTGTTGACTTCATAAATCTTATTAGTAAGCTAATTTCTGATGTGAACATATCTATCCTAATTAATGGGGCTGTCATGGGTTATTTCCATCAGAAGAAGGGTTTGAGACAATGAGATCTTTTATCTCCTAGTCTCTTCATCCTTGCTGAGGAGGTTCTATCTAGAGGGCTTTATAACCTTCTCAGAAATAACAATAAAATAATTTATGCTACTAGAACTAACCTTATTGTTCCCTGTTTAGTCTTCGCAGATGATATCCTTGTCTTTCCTAACAACAAAAATTCTTCAATTGACCTGTTAAGCAAGCATTTGGAGAACTACCAGTTAATATCAGGTCAAGTTATTAATAAAGAAAAAACTAAACTAATTACATCTAACAAAATGACTACTTCGAGAGTTAATAACCTTAAGCTCAAAACTGGATTTTCTGTTGATATTCTTCCCTCTAGCTACTTGGGAATAACTCTTTGTAACAATAACAAAAAAGAAAATTTTAATCCTTTGCTTGATAAAATCAGAGAAAAAAATCAATACTTGGGACTCTAATCATCTCTCTTTTGGTGGGAGACTGACTTTAATATCTTCTATTTTACTCCCTATAACTTATTATTGGATGCAGAATAGTAAGATTCCTAACTCCATTATCAACTGCTTAGAGAATATTTTTAGCAGATTCTTATGGAGATCCAGTTTTAATGAGAAGACCATTCACTGGTCTAAGTGGAACTACATTTGTAGGCCTTTTGAGGAAGGAGGTTTGAATATCAAAGCTTTAAAAGATATTCAAACTGCATTCTCTCACAAACTCTGGTTTTTTTAGAAAAAACTCTTGTTTTTGGTCTAATATACTTCACAATATATATTGTTCTAAGTGTCATCCTATCAAAGCTAAGTGTAAAAGTACAGATTCTTTAGTGTGGAAAAGACTTACTGAAGTTAAGGAGCTAGCTGGATGTAATGTTAGCTGGATTCTGGGAAAGGGAAGGATTGACTTATGGTTTGATGATTGGCTTAATGGATCTCCTTTGGACAAAGAAAACAGTTGGTACATGGAGGCTCCTGTCAAATCCTTTTGGAAAAACAACTCTTGGGATTATGACTGCTTAAACTCCTTTTTGTCATGCGAGAAAGTGAATCAGATTAGCAAGTACAAGATTAATGCTGATATGGAGGATATGATAAGTTGGAAGCTCTTTACAAGTAATAGCTTCAATACCAAGTTAACATGGGAAAGTATTAGAATGAAACCGAACAAGTCAAGTCTATTTCAAAAAATATGGAACAACAAAATACCAAGGAAGTTTTCTTTCTTTTGCTGGAAACTTATTTCCAATTTTATTTCTACTGATGATATTTTGAAAAAGAGACATTTTATGATTGTTTCCAAATGCGAATTTTGCAACAATATTGAAGAGAAAAAACATCTCTTTTTTAGCTGTTGCTTTGCTTGGCAAATATGGAATTATTTTAGTTCCTTATTCAATGTCAAAATTAGTAGATATATGTTTGTTACCCATATTATTAGAGTGTGGTTTTGGCACTCTAATAATAAATTTCATATTACCCATATGGTTTTGCAAATTATTTGCTGGTTCATATGGAAGAATATAAATTCTTCCAAATTTAAAGTCTGTCATGATTCTATCAATACTACTATTGAGAAAATCATAAAAGTTATCAAAGGCATCGACTTTACTAACTGTTTGACTAGTAAACACTGGTCTAATTCTTATAATGCAGGAATTAATTTTGGTTGTCAATCTGCTGAATATAAGAAAGGAATAATAGCTTACTTCAAGTGGAGGCCTCCTGAGAAAGATTGGCTCAAATTAAATGTTGATGGTGCTTCTTCGCGTACAAGGGAAGCTACTGGAGGCATCATTGTCAGGAACTGGGAAGACGATATTGTTGCTAGTTCTGGATTCAAGTTTGGTAAGCTGAATCCCTTTATCGCTGAAGCAAGGGCTCTCATTGAAGGCCTTCTGGTCTGTAGAAGAAAAGGCTGGATGAATGTCGACGTAGAGACTTACAGCTCCCTTCTTGTCAACATGATTGCGAAGGGAGCTGATCACTAGTTCACCGACTCTCTAATAAACATTTGTAGGAAGCTAATTCACTCGAATATGTCTATTCTCGCGCATCCAGAATCAAACTTCTGACTGGATCGCTAAATGGATATTTCCCTGTACGGACAATCAGGAATTCACCCATTTTTCTGCTACTAATGATTTATTATCTATGGTTTTGCTCGAAATCCTCGGTTTAGGGTATATTTCAGTAGATTAAGCTTGAAGATTTGTTTGGAGGTGTATCGGTGAAGAATGTGATTCAATGCAATTAGGGTTCCCGAATTGAGGCTTTCTGTTTTGAAGATTTTGTCTCTGCTGATTGATTTGTGCTAGAGAGAAGTAGTATTTGATCAGTGTTTGGATCGAAGAAGGTGTTTGCAATCTTGGTTTTCGGGGCTATCAGATAGTTCAGTGAAGGATTAGTTGTAAAGGTTATGTTTGGTTTTAGCTTAAGCTTCTATGATGAAGGCCTACTTCTATGTGAAGGGTCTCTTGTTCTTAGACCTTGTATTCTTCAAGTTTTTTATTTGAGTCCCTGAACTATTGTAAAAGTTCGTCTATTAATAAAAGTAGTTATTTGCTTAAAAAAAATATCAATAATATTATATATATATATATATATATGTTTCAGATATATATATATATATATATATTTGGGTAAGTTACCGCTAATCACCCTATTAGAAATTAAATTACTCATAACATTTGAGTTTCGAGGTTTATGAAATCTATCGTTGATTTTAACTTTCAAAATTCTATATTTTCAAGTCGTATTTAAATATTTTTTTAAAATATGTTTTTAATCTTTTTAGAGACGAACAAAATTGCAAATATTTCGCGAACAAATTGTTTAAAAACCAAATTCGTAACCAAATTGTTATTAATTTCACAATGGAACAACAGTTGTTTTTTCATACTAAGTTCGTAAATTCTATTTTTTTGTTTTATTTTTAGGTTTGTTAACTACATACAATGCAAACCTTTTTGCAATTACACAAAATTGATTAGTTTTACACTCAATCAACACTTATTTTTCACAAAATAAGTTTGTATTTTGTTTTTTTAGCAACCAAACTCACATTTCCGCAACTATTTTATTCTTATTTTCGCAACTAAACAACATTTATTTTCGTAACCAAATTACACGTAATTCCGCAACTAAAAAACAACTAAACAACAATTGTTTTGTAAAACCAAATTACACGTAATTTCCGTAAGTGAACAACAATTTCTTGTTCGTAACCAAATAACACGTAATTCTGCAACTAAACAAAATTTAGTTTTGTGAAAAAAAAGAATTCAAAAAATATATTTCATGGGTCTAATTTTGTTCATCTTAACAAAAAACCAATGACATTTTAAAATATTTTTTTGAAAGAATGTTTGAAAATATATAATATTTAAAAAAAAAACAAGATAGAGAAAAACGGTTAGGGATATTTCAAAGTACGATACGGTAAACTGTATATATTAATTTAATGGTAAACCGTTATACATATATTATAAAACCTTAAAGGTTATTTGTAAATAAATTTGATATTGGACGACTATTGGCGGATACTTTTATTTATTTATTTATATATATATATATATATATATATATATATTGTTAACATGCACATGTTCTACGTAGCATCTCAGTTGTTGTCTTTGTTAAAAAACAAAGAGAGAAGTAGCCGCAGGAAGCGGCTAGGGTTTTGTGTTTATTAGAAAATGTTCCTTTTTGTTTTATTGATGCATTAGAGATATAATTCAAGAATTGACCAATAGTAAGGCTCTTAATATATAGAGAACTTAGAGGCCTATACAAGGAAACTTAATACACTGAATATTCTAACACTCCCCCCTCAAGTTGTGTAGTGGGATCACCAATACTCAACTTGGATAAAACTGATTCGAATGTTCTTGCAGCAACCGCTTTTGTCAGGATGTCGGCCAGTTGGTCTTCGCATCTAACAAACGGAAGTTCGACTGTCCCATCTTCAATCTTTTCTTTTGTGAAGTGCCTATCTATTTCAACGTGCTTTGTTCTATCGTGCTGTACCGGGTTCTCTGAAATCTTAATCGCAACTTTATTATCGCACATTAACTGAGTTGGACACTTCAGAGGGGATCCAATTTCTTTCATTATCTTCTTTAACCAAAGTATCTCGGTAATCCCCTTAATGATTCCTCTAAATTCTGATTCAGCACTTGACAGTGATACTACTTTCTGTTTACTACTTCTCAAAGTCACCAAGTTACCTCTAAGAAGAGTAAAGTAGCTAGCAGTTGATCGCTTGTCGTTAGGATTCCCTCCCTAATCAGCATCTATGAATACTTCAACATCAAGGTGTCCATTTTTCTTTAAAATTATGCCTCTTCCCGGTGTGCCTTTGAGATATCGAATAATCTTCATTACTGCCTACATATGGTGTTCCTGAGGATGATGCATGAACTGGCTAACTACTCCCACCGCGTATGCAATATCGGGTCGAGTGTGGGCCAGGTAAATCAATTTTCCCACCAACCTTTAGTACCTTTCTTTATTCGCTGGTCTGGCCCCTTCAATTATCTTTAGTTTGTGATTCACAACCATAGGAGTGTCATTTGGTTTGCAATCCACCATGCCAACTTCAGCTAATAAATCGAATATATATTTCCGTTGGGAGATATAAATCCCTCCTCTTGACCTAAGAACCTCGATTCCTAGGAAATACTTCAATCCTCCAAGGTCTTTCATTTCGAACTCCTTGAAGAGTTTTTTCCTAAGAGAGTTAATTTCTTCTTCGTCATTCCCTGTTATAATCATATCGTCGACATATATTATAAGACAAGTGACTAATTCTCCTCTCTTTTTGTAAAACAAGGTATGATCCCCATTACTCTGTTTGTAGCTATACTGCTTCATTGCCATTGTAAATCTCCCAAACCAAGCACGAGGAGACTGTTTGAGCCCATATAATGCCTTTTTCAGTTTGCATACCTCATTTTCTTGAAAACCATCAGAGAACCCTGGTGGGGGTTCTATATATACCTCTTCTTCCAAGTCCCCATGTAAAAAAGCATTCTTTACATCAAATTGATGAAGAGGCCAATCTTTATTCGCGACTATTGAAAGTAAAACTCTGATAGTATCAATCTTTGCAACCGGAGAGAACGTTTCAAAGTAGTCTATACCATATGTTTGTGTATATCCTTTGGCAACCAATCTTGCCTTGTTTCGCTCAATGGTGCCATCAAATTTATATTTTATATTAAACACCCATCTACACCCGACTATTTTCTTCCCTTGTGGTAACATACAATTTTCCTATGTACCATTCCTTTTTAGAGCTTCCATTTCGGTATTCATTGCCTCATGCCATTCAATCATATTCTTAGCTTCTTGAGCTGTTTTAGGGATCTGTTCAGAGAGAATAGTAGCTAAAAACGCCTTTGCAATCTTTGTCATTCCTTTCATGTCCGTTTTTACCGGATATGTAGAAGCACGAGGAACGTGTTCCAGTGAATACCAGTCAGGAGGAACCCCTCTATTTTTTTCATGGGGGAAGAACCGGAGTTTGAGTTTCAACAAATGAACTTCCTGAAATGTCATGGTCAATAGCATTTTGTGAATTATGACATTGTAAATTGTTTACCTCTTGATGGACATTTTCTTCGGCTGATTCGCTGGTAGTATCCATGTCATTTATTTCTTGTTGGACATTGTCTTCGGGAGAATCATTGGTGGTAAGAACTGCCTCGTCAGTCTCCTTTATGTTGGAAGAGACGTGTTCGGTGGCGCCATCTACCGACTATGTCGGCACATCCTCAAAGTAACTTTCATATAGCAACCAGTCGAGTGATTCACTTACTTTCTCCCCCTGAGCACGAGATTAGTGGTCAAAAAAATAATCAGATTCTAAGAAGTCACAACCCATGGTGACATAGATTCCACGAGTAACTGGATTGTAACACCGATATCCCATTTGATGAACATCGTATCCAACGAATACACACTTTTCAGCACAAGGATTAAGTTTGTTTCGACTAGTTTTAGGGATATGAACAAACACCGAACAACCAAAGACACGAGGTGGTAAGGTCATAACAAATGGAATTGTAACTTGGGTGGCAAACACTTGTAATGGAGTTTTATTTCCTAGACATCGGGTTGGTAGACGATTTGCAAGATACGTAGCTGTAGTAAGAGCTTCTGGCCAAAGAGAATGAGGAACTCTAGATTCAATCATAATAGCACGAGTTTTTTTCAATTAAAGTATGATTTTTTCGTTCTGAAGTACCGTTTTGTTGAGGTGTGTTTGGACAAGTGGTTTGATGGATAAGACCATTTGTTTTGAAAAAATTATGCATTGTTTGGTTGACAAACTCTATTCCATTATCAGAACGGAGAATCTGTTTTTTTTCTTCAAATTGAGTCAAAATCATTTTGTAAAAACAAACAAATATTTGTGGTACTTCCGATTTATGTTTCATAAAGTATATCCAAGTCATTCTTGAGAAATCATCCACAAATAAAACAAAGTATCTGATTTGATTGTTAGTGGAATTTGGTGCTGGACCCCAAACATCAGAATGGATTAGCGAAAAAGCATAATGAGAGGATGGCCCTATGATTTTTTGCAAGAATGTAGGTTTCACATTTCTCATGAATGGAATTATTCAAAAAAAGACTAGGAAACAAACTCTTAAGATAGCTAAAAGAAGGATGACCAAGTCGCCGGTACCATAACCAAAGTTTCCTTTCGGTTGTTCCGTGAGCAAGCATGACATGTCACTTATGAACTACCTCATCAACAAACTAGAGACCTCATTGTTTAGTACCACGCCCAATGATCTCCTTCGTAAAAATGTCCTGTAAAATGCAAAAACAGGGATACATAAGAACCACACAGTTGAGTTGTTTTGTCACTTGACTAACATATAATAACTTTAAGGATAGTGAAGGAATGTAGAGGCAGTTTTTAATTTCCATTTTTTCCGAAAAAATAATTGAACCTCCCTCTTTGACTTCACAAATTTCTCCACTAACAGTCTCAATATGGGACTTCTTTGGAGATGACATGTCATCAAAATATTTAGGATCATAAGACATGGTGTCCGTAGCCCCACAATCAAAGATCCAATTCATTGATTTCTCAAACCCTTTACCTCCAAGTTTTTTTATAGGAGTTCACCGCCATTCCTCTAAAACCGGTACCACTTCCTTGCTCATTTTTAGTCGGATCTTCACCGCCACTTGTAGACGAAACCCGTTTGACATTAGATTTGAAACACTGGTTATTTTTCTCCTTATGACCGTCCTCCCACTATTCTGGATAGCCAACCAGCTGGAAACATGTCTCTTTAGTGTGTTTCTTCATCCCATAATGAGTGCAATACAACTTGGATTTATCTTCTTTCTCTTTGGATCAGAATTTAAATCTCTGTGCAGAATCTTTAGCAGCCAAACCCATTCCAATTGCAATCGAGTCACTATCAGAAGAACTTGGTTTTAGTATATTAAGCCTGGCCACTTCCCTTCGTATTGTAGCATATGCTGTTTCCACGGAACGAAGAGGATCCTTTTTCAGGATATCTCTCTTGACTGGTTCCAGCTTGTCATTAATCGCCATTAGCAATTGATAGAGTCTTTGTTCTTGAGTCTTCTTATTGTAGATCTGAATGTCTTCTGGGTCTTTCATAGGGTTCGGATCTCGTCGATCTATAGACATCCAGATGTTCTGCAGTTTGTTCCACACGTATTCTAGTGTATCAGACCCTTGCCTTAATGAATTAGCCCTCTTATGAAGGTCAAACACCTGTAACGAATCTGTACTAGAACTGTATGTGGTGGCTAACCCATCCCAGAGGGCTTTTGCAGTGGGATGTTGCGAGACATTATTCACCAAGCTGGATTCAAGATTCTGGATAATCCATGTGAAAACTCATTGATCATCTTGTTCCCACCTTGTATATGTTTTGTCAGTTTTGGATGGAGGTGTCGGCTCCCCTGTAATGTGAGAACCTCTCCCCCTTCCCCCAATTGCTTTCTTCATCAGGTTTGCCCATAGACATAGTTGTCACCACCGAGTTTAATCCATAGGGATAAATTCTCGGGGTTAGTTTTTTGTTGTTGTGTTCCGAGACCATTTCTCAGAATGGCAGCAATCTGCAGTGTTAATTCATCAGGGATTTGACTGACCACGACTTCATTGTCAGCCATCTTTGTTGAGGATGTTCAGAATTCCCAGAATCACACGTGCTTTGATACCATGTTAACATGCACATGTTCTACGTAGCATCTCAATTGTTGTATTTGTTAAAAAACAAAGAGAGAAGTAGCTGCAGGAAGCGGCTAGGGTTTTGTGTTTATTAGAAAATGTTCTTTTTTGTTTTATTGATGCATTAGAGATATAATTCAAGAATTGACCAATAGTAAGGCTCTCAATATATAGAGAACTTAGAGGCCTATACAAGGAAACTTAATACACTGAATATTCTAACAGAATACGAAAAATAAAGTGTAAATGTTATAAAAAAAATGGTCATAATAAAAGATTGTATGATCTTTCTTATAAAATATTGTAGTTTTTTATTGAATATGTTGTTTTCTTAAAATATTATTATTATTTGTTAAAACAATATGAAATTTGAGAAGATATAATCATTTTGTTTGCTAAAAAATATTTGTTATTTAGTGGTTACCACTTGTGGAAATATAGGCAGTTTGTTTGCAAAAAATGCATTTTCAATTGTGAAAAAAACTAGTTGTTGTCCACTTACAAAAATACATATAATGCACTTGCATAAATATATTAACTTATGAAAAAAGGATTTTCACTTGTGAAAAGTATATTTTTAGTTGTGAAAACAAGTTGTGAACCACTTGCGTAAATACATGTATTTTTCAATACAGAAATAAATTTATTGTAAAAAAATATTTTCACCTATGAAATACATGTTTTCAACCATTTATGAGAATATATTTTATTATAAAAAAACACAAACATGTATTATTATTCATTTACACAAATAAGTCAAAATAACTTTCTAAAAAAAAAGTCAAAATCCAAAGAGTCAAAATACAAACACAGATAAAAATAGGAATTGAGCATTGATGTTATTAATTTTTTTTTTGGGTAAATGTGGGTGTATATATATATATATGTACAAGGTTACAATCGTCTAGAGAGTCATATGATCTCTCAAGTGAGTACAATTCAAGGTAGTAATGTACCTAAAAGAAAAAGACATGTCCAAGAGTGCCTTGATAAAGGTCTAGAGCACTTGCCTCTTTAAAAAACCTTAACCACCCGTTGGGTAAAAACCCGGTCTAAGGAAAAAGAGTACAAGTCTCCAGGCCGGCACTAATGGACTATTACATAGAAAATCCAAAAAATTGAGTGTATCAATGAAAAAGGACTCTAACATGTGAGTCGATAATGCGGATATAATCTAAATAAAATCTTCAAGGTCATGAGAGTGATTCGGATAACGATGGTGTCTTGAGTCACGGTCTCTTCATCAAACACAAGGCGGTTGTGGACGCGCCAAATCTCGAAAACAGTGGCTTGGAAGGCAAGATTGATGACGCGGGATCGGTAGGATGTTCCTCGATGCTCCTTCCTAATCCATTTGTGTGCACTATCAAGCGTTGTCATTTCTCAAGTAATCCCCAGCCATGATCGGATACGACTCCAGATTTCCTTAGTGAACCTACAAGCAAAGAAAAGATGGGCACCGGACTCATCTGAGTGCCTGCAAAATGGGCAGCTGATGTTAGGCAAGTCCATGTAAAAAATAAATCAACTAGTTTCATAAATCTGTTTGCCCATGTCAACTATAATGAATGCTTAGTCATTTTTTATGTTTGTATAACACCAGTCATATTTAAATACATTTGATGTTTTAAAATCTTTCTAGATAAGACCAATCACACTGTAACTGGCTAGTAAATTTATTTCATTCGGTTCGACATATGTTTTGTTATTATCCGGCTCTGTGATCAAACTTTTAATATTTTCATTTACAACACATTAACTAGTTATCTGAGAACGAACTGGACCTCTAGCAATGACACACATATAATCACTGTAGTCTGCAATATTCTACAACGGAAGTGATTGCACCTAAAAATATTAAACATTTTTTTATTAAAATTATTCAATTGTACTAATATAGTATTTTTTATAAATCATGTGAGAAATACTTATATGAGTAAAAAAACAATCATGAAATAATTCATAGTGTTTTTTCATGTTATCATTGTATTAGATCATATAATTTAGTTATTATGACCCAATAACAAGTCTTTATTTTCATAACAACTATGAAGAACAAACCAGTGAGCTTTTATTAATTGAGCATCATCAAGAATTATAGTAGTTGGATGCATACCGAAGGGCTTTCTAGCATATGAGAATACATATCGAGAACAAAGATTATCATTTCTAATTTTCTCAAGACTTTCAGATTCTGAAGCATTAATATACACCGCACAGTATGCATGAGACTCATATAAATATATGCTATCATTCTCGTCTTGCTCTATTTGTTACATATTTGTATATTTTTTGAAGTAATATGCAAAATCATTGTCGTAATATATGACAATCATGACTCTTTAATCCTGAAAGTTTCCCATTATCCATCTTCACATTTCATGATATATTCAAAGGGTAACCATACGGATATCGAATAATGTTTATCCAATTAAGAAATTATTTCATATGATTAAGTTTTAATGTACACGACATATGTATTTTGACCCATTTGTCTCCTAACTTAGTCAACAATAAATGTTTTCGTATATTTGTCCGTTCTAGATCTTGACGCGCTTTAAATGTGTCTTTTATTTTACTATAAAATTTAAGTATTGTCCCAACAGTACTATCGCACAAATTGTGTTTTATATGCATTATATCGAGATTGTGTCTAATCTTTAACTTTCACCAATACTCAAGCTAAAAAAATACTGTTACCAATCTAGTTCATATGAGAATTTGGCTTTGGGGTTTCTTTTTTTTATTAATTGGGTGATTACCATTTAGACTAATACTCAATTGATTTATAGATTCTAGTATCTCATCACCTGACAAATTTCTAAGTCTAAAATTTATATATATTTTCTCCATTTTTCTTCTGTACGTCATTCATGCGAATCCTATAACCATCGACGATGATCAATATAATTAAATTTACCATTATGCCACCCGAAATAACATTGTTTAGACAAATTAGACATGCTTAATAACCTTTGCTACACCAAGATGATAATATTCCATATGTAGGAAAATCACTTATAATCCACATGAGATATACTTTCATGGTAAATAATATGTTCCTAGATCTATCATAAGTTGATACTTCATTCTCTTACAAGTCGTTAAGCTCGTCAATAATAAGTTGAAGATATACTAGGTGATTATGGACATGGAATCAATAAATTTATCATAGTTGAAGTGGCAAGAAGTCTTTGAGGGGATTTTTAGAGTCAAACAACGTTTTGAAGACTTATTTCATATTAATGATTACTTAGCTAATTGTTTTAGAGAGAGAAGCTCTACACTTTTAGAGAGAGAAAATATATTTGTTTATCAATCACCCTTTTTCCCAGAATATGATGGAGCTTTTATAGTACATAAGTAGGTCCCACAAGTTTAAAACCTGGCTAATTGCATGACCAATCCTTTATTCTATTGTTTGTTTTAAATTAGACCTTTTCTATTACATAATTAACAATTTTTCCTAAATAAACTTTCTTTATTAAATAAACTCCCTCATCTTTCATTCTCCCTTATCAGTATCAATAGTGACTTTTTTAATACACATCCATGTAGGTAAGTTGTAAGGCACCATGGCTACTAAATAAGTGCTATACGATGTGATTTGATTCCCAAATGGATTAAATCCAACTGTTGTTAGTCCCAGCATAACATTACGAGGTTAAATTAAAAATATAGGATAAGTCAGATCAAAAGCCTTCTACGCTTCACCATATGTTGGATGCCTTAAAAATCCATTAGAGACATATTTTCATAGTGCCTTCTTATTTGTTTATCTGTATGCCCTGACATGACTACTAAACAAGTGCAATGCGATGTGCAAGTCATAACCTTAACGATGAAGTTGAATGATAATCTATCGAATTGCTTAGTCATATTCACTTTCAACATGATGTTTCCTCCACGCACCTTCTTCTTTAAGTCATACACCAATTCTTGGGCAAAAAGGATACCGTTATGGATATTTTTTTCCATCGAAAAATTCTTGTTTCTCATTATAAGTGATTTTGGGAAGAACCATAACTATTCAATTGTTTAACACCTTAAAAAGAATTATGTTAAACATTATGAAGAGCCGAATGGGTCTGAACTCATTCCATGATTGGGGTTATTCTGTTTTAGGGATAAAGGATATAGTTGTAGCATAAACCCCTTGTGGTACATGATAGTTTTTGAAGAATGCTGAGATTGCATCATACAATTTCTTTTGTATAATAGGCTAGCTGACTTGAAAGATTTTGGATCTGTACCCATCAATACCAGCATCAAATATACGATTTAAAAACATTATTGTATTATGAATTTCCTTGTCTTTAGGTAGTTCCAGTAGTTTCTAATTGTCCTCTTATGTAATGAGACTAAAAATGATATTATACAAATTCTCTTGATCATCTTGGGTTGTATTATCTTCCGGTAACAAGGAATGTTAGCTCCAGAATAGAAAGAGAGGAAATTCAGAGAGAGAAAATTGAGAAACATAAAATTGTGGCATTATGAATTCATAAAAGAAACAGTCTATAAATAGGTTTTACACTAATACGAAATTCCTAAAGCTATATAAGAAATTTATAAAGTTTCGGTCTAACTCAATAGAGACTTTCAACAAAAGTTAATACACATAAAAACTTGGTATGGCCCACTAAATAGCTTTGAATGAAAATAAATGTAAAATAAAGTGTTACAACTTTAACACGGAATACATTTCTAGAGAGATATCATAAAAACATAAGATTCAATTTTGTTAAAGTATAAAGATAATTAAACATTTCATTACTGTCTTTTATTTAAAATTATGACTGACTAACCAATATGCTTCTTAATTTTTTATCAATTTATAGATATAATTATATATACAAACGAAGGTTGTTTGAAAAAAATTCCCAAGCAACGTTAAAATTGTTTGACAATATTGAATTGTAATATCTCGAACGTATCATACGAAAATTAAGCCATATTAAAAGAATACTACGCATACCTCAAACATCCATTCTTGAAGATCATAAACGTATGCTGTAGTTGTAGCCTATTATTAGAGATGGTGCATGTTGGTTTGACTATTTCTTTTACTCGGTTTCACAAAACAACAACGGTTGCCAACATTCCACCAACCCGAAAGTCGTTCCAAGTGGAAGGATACTTTTTATAAATAAGACGTTTGATAAGGGTGGGGTTTATCCAAATAGGGTATGGCCGGTTGAATATGGAATTGGTTTGGTTTAATATAAATCTTGTAATATAAAATCTAACAAATGTGTAACATTGAGGTTATCTGATGCAATAATAAATAAATATATGTGAGATTAGTATAATAATGATGTGGAATAACCTTAAATGCGTCAACCATATGGTTTTTAGGTCCACCACCTTTACTATATACATCAACATCTTTTTTTTTGGAGAAAGGTGAAGAATCATTATATTATTACTACTATTTGCACTAAACTCTCTACTTCTCGTATTTATCTTTCTAAAACTGGTTCAAAATATATTTGAAAACTGTATCCACCTCAGATATTTATGTGACCATCATTGGCGACCACAATGGGAGAAAGTTGGTATCTTAAATCGTTTTTCCAAAATAATTATTTCAGTAACAAGATTTTTGGTAGAGATGAACATAGATGTGCAAGAGAACACCGCTGTTGGGATAAAGATTTTAGTGATCGAAGACACGCCCAGAGATCACCACTTAGAAAAGCAACAAATCGAAGAGAAACAATACAGTGATCAATTTGTCGATGAGCAACTCGAGTAGTCTACCCTGGTAGCAATAAGGAAAGAATTGTTGGAAGAAATTACCAAGTTAAATTATCAAAAAGACGTAGCAATGGATGCTAGGAGATTCGAGTTAGGAGTGTGAAAGGAACAATCGTCGGACGAAAACCAAGTCAAGGACGGTCGTCGCTCCCATAATAAGCGTCATGTAGACAGGCGTCAAGACCGTTAATCTTCAAAGAAAGAAACAAACTTTAGATGTCTTTATGATTCAACAGAGTCCAACTATTATTTTGTTTAAGATTAAGACAAATCTTCGAACATGGAAAGAGATTATCAAAGTGAGAGGAACACTAAGAAGAAGAGTTCGAAAAATATGCACAAAAAACCATCGACCATCTTACCGAGCCATGTATCCAAAAGAGAAGAGAAGTAATTATGAAAAGAGAAGTAATTATGATAGAACGGTAACCGTTGGTAAAGGGAAGCAAGCAACACCCCATGTCTAATTCCCGTCTGGAAGTCCGAGTTATGGTTATCATATAAGCAACAAATTCACAAGCTTTTATGAGGAGGGTTTATACACGGTTCCAAACGATTGCCCTGGGGCAGTCTGTATTAAACTGGGGAAATCGTCCCCTTTGTCTGCTGAGATCTTGTTAGGATATATGCCAAAACTTTCTTATATCTCTAGGTTGGAGAAGTTTGGTAGGAATCAGGACTATAATATCCATATTAATAAATTTATTGATGATGATGACAAGCTTTTGTGTCAGGCATTTTCTCAAACGTTTAAAAATGGTACATCGAAATGATACAACCATTTAAAACATGGTTGCATCAAGAACTTCAATATGGTCTATACCAATTCCCATCAAGGTCTAAGATGAGTCAACAAGTTGTGAGTATCCAATAAGCCGTCGGACCGATGTCTAACAAGTGGGTCCGACCTACCCAGTTTGCTGAATTAACTGAGTGAGTGGCTACTATTTTTTACAAAGCCCGAAATCATATATAGTTTTGAAAACCTTTTCTGATCCAAACCCCGAAGGAGGGTAGAAGTAATAGGTATTGCAAGTATCATGCCGATATTAGGCATGTGACAAAAGATTGTATAACAGTACCAAAAGAATTACAAGTGTTAATTGAGAATGAGAAATTAACCACGTTTCTTAAAAGAATCTGACGAGAAATGAAGTTGTGATGGCCCCAAAGAAATAAAATACCTTGATGATTTTAGAGCTCGTTGATTCATTTGATGTGTCTTCAAAATATTAAGACCTTAACCCCGATCGAAGAATGGTTATGAAAGTAGAAGACCCTGAGAATAAAGGAAAGATTAGTAAACTATGCAAATTCTTTGAGTCACTAACTATTATTTTTAAAGGGATACTATTTTATTGATTACTATTTTTTTTTCCGAAAGAGATACATTGTAAGTTTGGCTACCCAATTTAGAAGCAGGGGAATCACCATAACTATACAACAACCCATCTCTGTTGTTATGCTTTTATGATGATGATGATATAAGAGAGGAGGCATGACCGCACGAGGATGCGGTACCGAAGAAGCAACGATAGATGAAACCCTAATTCAAGGGTAACATTATGCAACCCTAATCTAAGGGTAACAAAGAGTGAAATTTTCAGAGATAAAAAATCTATTATTCCAAAAACTTAAAATAACTTAAGAGGCTTTATATAATAGCTTCTCAAAACCCTAAATTATAATATAAGGAAACAAAATAAATATTTTAAAATAAAATAAAATCAAATCTTAATATAATTAGATTTGATTTAAATACATAAGATATTTGAATAAAATAAAATAAAATTAATAAGGCTTTTGTTTGGACTTTTTGGGCTACATCATCCTCTCCTGGTTGACAAGAATTCGTCCTCGAATTCACAGCACCATCACCATCAAGAACCCAAATTATATATTTTATTTTATTCAATCATCACATTGGGAATTATAATTGTTGACCTTATCGGAATAAGATAAATTCTTCTCGGGTGTTCCTTATTCGAAGTCACACTGAAGCTATCCAGTTGAAGGAAAAAATAGTTTCGAAAACCTTTTCATAGCCTGAAGACAACATCCCCATGTCCAGTTGATGAAAAAAATGGTTTTGAAAACCTCTTCATAGCCTGAGACAGCATCTCGATAAGCAATTTTTACCTTGATTCGACGATTGGTAGCCAATTTAAACTCCCTCAGTTTTCGTCCCCTCTAGTTTGGTAGAAGGTTATTTACCTTCCATGTGTCTCCCTACATGTTTTACGGTTTTTTTGACCCCTGCATTACCAGAGATATTAGGAGTGGGCTGTTTGAGCTTCAGATATTGCTTGATTTCCTCCATTAGAGAACTTCGATTCGACCAACTCCTTAGAGATGACAGAAGTAATGATGTTTCTTTTAACATCGAGATTGGGTTGTTGCACTTTATGGATTGTTCGAATTCATCCTTTGGAACCTTCAATTTTAATCAATCTCTTGGGAGGTGCAGTAGTATTAGTGTTTGTACTGATAACTGTAACGTCAGAGTTTATCTTCACATATCGTGAATCATCTTTATTTGAAGATTCAAAATTAGAGTCCCATATTTCCAGTTAACACAATTTTCGACGAGCCTTTCTAGCACGAGCTTCGATATATCAAGTTTTTTAGGCTGGTTTCTGTGTTTTCAAGAAAGCATTGCGTCAGTTTGGAGGCGGATGGAGGAAATGTTTCAAATATTTGGGCCTTTTTAGGTCAAAATCTAGGTAGGCAAAAGCTTAGGTGGTTATTTTTTTATTCAACTATTGATTATGCCAGTTGCTTGGAATTCTTCGACTCTAGTAGATATAAAAAACCAATCAAGGGTGTTGAACCAACTTCTCGTAAAAAATGGTCACTTCGAGGCGTTCAGATCGACAACATACTTTCTCTCTTTATAAATTAGGTCGCTAGATTTCTCTTTTTTTCTTTACAAATGTGTTGAGGATGATTTTTGAGATGAGAAGCGTATTTATAGCGAAAGTTCCCACCCTAACGATTATCTGCATAGGGAAGCGTAAAAGACTATACTGTGGCAAGCCTAAGAGTCTCACTTCCAATTTTTTGAATAACTTGGTTCATATATGAAGGTGAGACGTATAAGAAAAATGGCGGTCATCACAATGCTAGTTGGCATGAGATAACTAACTAATAATTCGTATCCTAACCATTGTTTGGTATATTTGTTAGGGATAATTTGAAGAGGCACCTTCCTCCGGTCCGAAGCAGCGTTGCATAATACTCACTTAATCTTCTCGCAAGGACTAGAGGGACTATTGAGAAGGGTGAAATTTATCTGAATCGGGTACGGGTCGATTGAATATTGAATAGGTTTTGTTTAATATAAATCATGTAATATAAAATCCAACAAATGTGTAACATTTAGGGTATGTGATGCAATCATAAATGTGTATGTGTGAAATTAGTAAAATAAATGGGTCCACATATTTGGAGAACTGTATGCACCTAGGATATTTCTGGAACCATCGACCTTAAATAACCTTAAATTTTAGAATATTGTTATAAATAATCTTGTTTTGAATAACTTCATCTACAACCCGAGTAAGAAAGAATACAACTCAAGAAAAAAAAAAACGAAAGTGGACTTTTGGATCCTATATACTTTTCATGAAGGCCTAATAGTGATATATGCGTAGATAGACTTTAGATGAATTATGCTCCTTTATTTTTAATTTGGTTATGAAAATTATGGGATAGTTGTTTTTTCTAGGACCACAATTTTCGTACAATTACCTTGTGCATACATAGTTTTGTCCGTCGCGTTGTGTAGTTTTTTATAAGTCTATTGAAATTCATGATGTATCCATGCATTTTCATGTCAAACCCATCATTTGTAATAAGGTGGCTACTTACACGTTTTGAATGACAACACATTGTTCGTTGTGATTACGAGCGGAACAACATTACGACTTATTTGACCCCAAAATCAACTAGTGTTTGGTTTGAAACTATTATGAATATTAGTTAACTACTACCACGAGGTACTGTCGACCTTTCGAAGTTGTATAGAGTCAGCCAACCAAGTCCAAAACCCATTAGACAAATAATTTTCATATATATTAAAATCAGTGGCCAGTATTAACTAGTTATTATTACTTGTAAATGTAACATTTTATAACCACAATGAGAACGAATATCTTTTTATGGAGTTGTCCCATTAATAGATAAATATTTTTATCATCCAACACAATTCAAAGGGGAATTGGATCATAAATTGGGGTCATTATGATAAATTGAATCGTAAATTGGGATCATTATGATAAACACCTCAGAAGATATGATGTGTCTGATACAAATATTATATTAGAAGATGATCCAAATGCATTATTGGCAGAACCAAAAGAGAGAAGAACATCAATGACTATGTAATTTAGTATTATTTTGTGATTTTTCTTGGCTAATGGAATTGCTAATGACAAGTTTGGAGTTATTTAGTAATCTTACCTTATGGACGCCACATATGTAGGAAAGGTAGAGAGCAACTAACACATCCAAAATGAATTTATGTATTTAATTTTGTTGTTTGAAGGACTGAGAGTAAATTATTGATTGATAAAGTATATCCTCGTCCTGAGATACGAGTTAAATACCAACTCCATATTACTGATTGTTAAAATATTATTTGCTTAAATTATCGATTTTGGCTCATCGATATCATGAATTGGATATGTCTTTTAGTTTAGATGTGCTTTGTATTTAATATCAAAATCTCCAAATTCAGATGACTATCATGCAAGTTGATAAAATATTTGAGACTTTTGCAAAACTTATTTCAAAGATGAAGAGTTTCATATAATAATGAATGCATCTAAAATTAATACTCAGATTCTTTGATGAGCTACAAGCTTTGTTCTTATTGAGTTATTTACTTGACAGTTGGGAGACCATGGTTATGATTATTAGTACCTCTATTCCAAATGGTGTTTTTATCTTTGTTTGTTTCAAAGAAAGTTTATTTAATGAATAGATTATAAGAACAGAGATGTGAGTTGAAAATTTACAAGTTCTTATTATTGAGAATGGAAGAAGAAACAAGAGTAAGAGTCCTAAATTTCATGGTAACTCAGAGGGAAGATCCGAGTCCAAAGTATAGAAAGAAACTAAGGCATGCTATTATTGCGGTAATCTTGGTTACATACAAAAGCATTGTTATCGTTGAAAGAAGGAAAAAAAGCAACAAGTCAGATTATCAAAATGAGGTTGATAATAAAAATACTGCAGCTATTTCTTTGAATTTTAATGATGATGTATCTTTGATTTGTGCTGTTGGTGAGTGTTATGATGTTCGTGACTCAGATTCAAAGTGTCTTGTAGAAACATGCGCTTCGTATCACTATGTTCTTAATAGGGAATCTTTATTGAACTATAAAAATGGTGATTTTAGTAGTGTCAATACGGAAAATCAAAGCTCAGCTAACATTATTGTGTTACGTGATATTCGTGTGGATATTTGTATTGGGTACATACTTGCACTAAAGGATGTGCGCCATATTCCAGATCTATGTCTCAGTTTATTATCTGTAAATGTCTTTGATAAAAAAGGTTTCCATCATACTTTTAGTGATGGTAAGTGGAAAATATCCAAAGTTTCAATGGTAGTTGCTCGAGGTGAATTGTGTTGTTTTTTTGTATAAAACATATTTGGGTATATGTTCTTTCGAGCTAAGTGTAGTTGAGAAACATAATTCTCCTACCGTGTGGCATCAGACATTAAGATGCATGAGTAACAAGAAGATGAAAACCCTGGTCGGTTATTCACTCATTCATAATGAAAGATCTATAATTATTGACCTTTGTGACCATTATTTTCCACGCAAGCAACATAGAGCTTTGTTGTCTTTGAAGTCCATTATTAATGAGATCGTATTTGAGAAAAAACTTTATGAAGAAGAAGTTCATGAGATAGAGGAGCAATACACCTCTCTTGTGAAGAATTCACAGGTGCGTGAGTCATTTCCGGAAGCAAGGTTGAGCTTTGCAGTAAGCTCACGGTGATGAAGTTTAAGTTATTACCTTATGAGTGTATCTTCCCGGTGATGGGCTGCAGGTGGAGATTGTTAGGGTCCAACCCAAATTATACCCATTTATAATATATGGTTTTCATCTCTCTAAGTTTATATATTTGAGGGCAAGAGCATGTGACTTGGAGACACAAAAATAAACATAGAGATAATTATTTGAAAAACACAAATAGAGAATATTTTGATTTTTAAAGAGGTTGCAGTCATTCTAAAAAGGTTTGATCAAGAGGCAAACGGTGTCAGTTTTTGTTGAGATATTGAAAGTGTGTTTAGAGCATATGAAGCTTCAATCTGACTGGTTGGACTGTGAGTTGGAGCTACAACTCAAGAAAAATCACTGTTGGAACAGTGCAATAGTTGTTTTAGGAATATTATTGTTTTTGTGCTCTCTTTTTTATTCTCTATTATTAAGTGTAATTGTTGGTGGGTTTGTGAATCTTTATTAGGTTGAATTGGATTTTCTTGTACCATTAACTCTTTATAATAATATAAGTATATATGGTGAACTCCTTATTAGTCTCGGTGTTTTTTACTCTTCACACTGAAAGGGTTTTTCTACGTATAAATGTTGCGTGCTGATTTTTTGTTTCCGCTGATCGTTTAGCGTTTTTTGGGACCTAACAATTATTACCTACAACACCAAATTTCTCTTTCTCTCTCTGCTTTTTCTTTCTCTCATTTTATTTTTCTCTCTCATTTTTCTCTTTTCATCATTTCATCCACATATGTAAGTTTTTGGTTATTTTCATGACACTCCAAATAAAAAATGATAAAGGAACTATCCATTTATGATAAATTACAACCGAACCTCACAAAATTCACACTCATATATTATTTTTAGAAAATAACCATAAAAATAAAGCTTTTTAATAATAAAAAATAAAGAATTTATGAACATGAAGTTTCATTAATATTTTTTCATGGTTTATCAAACGAAAAAATGTTGGATAATTGAAAATAATAGTCTCTTGACTATAAAAAGACGCAACAGTGGCTGCTAGGAGGCTCGGGTCTGATGTTCGAGAGACGGTCATTGGTCCTACGATAAACGTGATGTAGAAAGGTTTCGGGGCCGTAATGATTATTCAGTTTAAAACTTAGACAAATCTTCATACCTGGAAAGATGTTATTAATGCGAGAGGAACCTTAAGAAGTATAGTTCGAAAAAACACAGAGACAATCTTCGACCATCTCACCGAGCCAGGGATCTTAATAAGAATAAAAGTAATTATGGTAAGAGGAAATTTGCGTCCAAAGACAATGATAGGATGGTAACCGTTGGTAAAGGGGAGTAAACAACACCCCATGTTGAGTTCCTGTCTGGAAGTCCGAGTTTTGGTTATCGTATGAGTAATTAATTGGTAAATAGTTTTGAGGAGGTTTTATACACGGTTGTAAACGAAGGCCTTAGGGGAGGTCTGTATAAAACTAGGGAGATCGTCTCCTTTGTCTGCTAAGATGTTTTAGGATATATGCCGAAGCACTCTGAGATCTCTAGGTTGGAAAATTTTGATGGGACTACGACCTGGACATCCATATTAAGAAATTTAATAAGTTTATGATAAACTTTGATGATGCCGACAAGCTTTTGTGACCAACATTTTCTTAAACGTTTAAAAATGATACATTGAAATGGTACTATCGTTTACCACATGGTTGCATCAAGAACTTCGATATGGTCTAGACCATGTTCCGACAACACTATGTGTGAAGTAATAAATTCCGAGCAATAGAGATGTTAATATTAATTATCGACAGAAAGGGTGAGAAAGCCTAAGGGAGTATGACATTCAAAGCTTTGTTAGTGTAAGTCGAACAGTAGATACTAGTGGACGACTCAAACGTCAGAAATGTTCTCTATGGAGCAGAGCTTACAGTCTCTGATGGTGATTTACCAACAAACACTCGCACAGGTCCCACAACCATAACCTATTCAGATATCAACCTTCAACCAATTTTAAATCCAAGGCAGTGAACCATTTTCTATTAAGGACGAAAATGAGTCAACAAGTTGTGAGTACCCAACAAAAAGCCAAACCGATGTCTAACAAGTGGGTCCGACCTACCCATTTTGCTGAATTAACTTAGTGTGTGGCTATTACTTTTGACAAATCACGAAATCATATACAGTTTTGAAAAACATTTTCTGATCAAAACCTCGAGGGAGGGTAAAAGTAACAGGTACCGCAAGTATCATGACGATATTAAGCATGAGAAAAAGATTGTATTAACACTAAATAAATAATTACAGTACGAATTGAGAATAAAAAATTGACCCCATTTGTTAATAAGCACTCTCAGCATAATCTGATAGGAAAGGAAGTTGTGATGGCCCTAAAGAAACAAAATACCCTTATGTTTTAGAGCTTGTTGATTCATTTGAGGTGTCTTTGGAATATTTAGACCCCAAAACTGACCGAAGAGTGGTTATGGTAGTAGAGTAGCCCGAGGATAAAAGAAAGGTTAGTGAACTATGCAAATTCTTTGAGTCACTAACTATGTTTTTTTGTGGTGACACAATTGTAAGAAATACTATTTTTTTTTGTAAAAGAGACAAATTGTAAGTTTGGCTACCCAATTAGAAGCAGGGGCATCACCACATCTATACAGCAACCCATCTCTTTTGTTATGCTTTGATGATGATGATATAAGTGAGGTGGTTATACCGTACGAGGATACGGTAGTAATTGTTGCTTTTATCGCAGGAGATGAGATCTGAATTTTTTTGATTGACACGACAACTCTTCCAATATTTTGTTCAGGACAACGTACAATCAAACTGAAAATTCCATGAGTATTTTTCTGGTATGATTGTACGATTTTAGGTTTCACGAGAGTGAGTGCCGAGGTAATCAAGGAGTTCGAAGAGCCCGTGGAATCTGGTCCAACTACTTAATCAAGTTTTATTTTGTGAAAACGATTTACCGAATTCATCATCTTCTCCATGATTTTTTGAGCATGATTATAGTTATTTATTTTTCCAGGTAATGTACGTAATAAAGCATTGTATAAGCTAATACATATGTAGATGTAAAGAAGAAGAATGTGGAGCAGACTAATATGATGAACAATAATACAACATCTTTTACTGCTTGATCTAAACTATTCTATCTGATTTCTTTATTATATCATATTAACATGCAAAACCTTTAGTTAATATAAGTACATGACATATGTGAGACGATGGTAAAATGACAGGCTATTCAAAAGTCATCTGTGTGAGGCCAGACAATTCTTGTAAGGCAAAAATGATCCATATGCAAGGCCAGGTATTCCATACAAAATCAGAAAAAGATGATTGATGTTAGGTCATACAAAGATGATTCATGCGAAGCTAAAAAACGATTATCCATATGAGAGTAGTGTAATAGTATGTAACAAAATAGAGAATTTCATACCTTTACCATATCATTCACAGTTGTTTTTAATAGGTTTATTTTGACTTTTCTTGTCCTTTTACAAAGATTTTCATTTTCTAGGTTTTACTCATCTTCAGAGTTGCTATCATACATATCTCCCTCGTTCGAATGAGACTAATTATCAATTAGCTTCCGATAAAGTAGGTAAAGTTGTAGATTATAACACGAAAAATTGGTACTTAACTCATTAATAAGAATACAAACATTGGGATCATCATTAAGCACAGAAGGCTCCATAACAATAATGTATCTCTAAATTCATATGGTATGCAACTTGATATGTCTCATTGTCACCAAGACTACGAGTTTATTGAATATGTAATTTCTATATGTTTTATTGATGAATATTTCGAAGGGTCATTCAATCATCACCTAATTTGGAGTATGGTATTAAGATATCAATAATAAATTGAATATTTTTACAAATATGTCTTTCATGTTAACTGATATGACTCCTTGGTCCTCTTTTATGTTTTTATGGTACCAGTTATATTCAAATACATTTGATGTTTTAAAATCTTTCTATATGAGACTAATCACACTTTCTAAATGCCATAAAAATTCATTTCATTCGGTTCGACAATAATAATTACCATGACACACCTATTTTGAGCTGTTCTTTTTATCATCGGCTTTGTGACTAAAAATTTAATCGTTTACAATCCATCCGCTACTTATCTGAGAAATAAGTAGCAAGGGCACATGTATCATCACTGTAGTCTGCACTATTTTGCAATGTAAGTGACTGCACCTACAAATATTACACTTTTGTTATTTAAAGTATTCAGTTGCACTAATATAGTACTTCTTTTGAATCATGTGAGAGATATTTTTATGAGTAAAAAAAACCCATAAAATTTCATAGTGTTTTTTCATGAAATCAATCGGATAAATTCATATAATTTTGTTATTATGACTCAATAACAAGTCTTTGATTTCATGACAACTCTAAAGAACACACCAGTAAGCTTTCATTAATCGAGTCTCATAAAAAATTAAAATAGTTCGATGATACCGAAAGGCTTTACAATATATGAGAATACAGATAAAGAATAAAAATTATCATTTCCAGCTATCTCAACACTTTCGCATATACACATATACACTGCACATTGTGTAAGAGACGCATTAAAAATATATGCTACTCCTATTGAATGTCTTGCTTTATTTGTTACGTATTTGTTTATTTTCTAAGTAATTACATAAAACTAACAACATTAACAAAATAAAAATTAAATAAACTTATCCATATTTTAGAATATGATTTACGTATCCGTACTTTTGCCAGCCTCTTTTGGCAGAAACAAACTTGAGATAGAAATTTCAATGAAACTTGAAAGACTATTTAGATAAGCGTAACATTAGCATGCATGTTTACCTTAGACAAAACAGGAAAATAAAACAAGAAAATTTAAAAACCATAAACAGGACAGGAAAATAAAACAGGAAATTTTAAATTTGGAAATTCGTCTCCTTATATAATACTATATTTATTTTGTATGATATCATATTCATTTAAATTTTATATAAAAACGCTAAATTTTATATAAAAACGACTTCTTGCTTGGATTTCAGTTTCTAAAAGTATTTTTTTGTTAAAGATGACTTCTTGTGCATCAGCTTTCCCGGACGGAGTTGGTACGAGAATACTTGTGTTAGTATTGGATGATCCAGGGTTGCTTCAAGTTTTAGAGCCCATGCTACTTGCATGCAAGTATGAAGGTAGGTTTTGTTTGAGTTATGATTTTTTAGTTACAATGTCTAGGGTTTAGTCCTTTTATGTTTCTTTTTAGAATTTTATTTAGACCATACGCAGCGGTGAGGATATTTCATCTCCCAAAAGCGCGCCACATTAGCGCAACATCAGTATAATCCCCAAATAATTCTCCAAAAATTCTCACTCCACGCAGCAGTGCATATTTCATCTTTCAGTATACCCCACCATATTTCTCTCTCTTCCACATCATTCTATCATACAATATCCTACCATTTATTTTTATTTATCTTTCTTATTATTTACTATATATTTACAATTAAATTATATATATTAAAATAAATATTTTTCATAAATTAACCTAATATATTTCTTTACAAATATAAACTATAAAATTGAAATAATTAACAATATAATAGATAATATATAGTATATTTAAATTTTAAATTTAAAAATAAAATTGGTTTGATTTCCGAAAAAAGCTTAAATTTTTAATAGAATAAATAATTTACAATTTAATAAAATATATTATTGATTACCTAAATTTATTTGTTTAATTTTTATTTACCAAATTATTACTTAAATTGTCGATGATTGAAATTTCTTAAATGTAACTATATCAATAACATTATGAATTTTAATTTTTTAAGTTTTGTTACTTACTAAAATGTTTCGAAAATATTTGATAAAAAAAACTAAAAAACTTTCGGTGTTCGAATCAAACAAACCAAGTCTCTATTTATAGATCTCAAAAAATTATAAATTATGATATAATTTTTTTTACTTACTAAATTATTCCAAAAATTGTTTTGAAAAAACTTAATAAAAAAAACTTAAAAACTTTCGGTGTCCGAATTAAACAAACCAAATCTCTATCTATAGATCTTAATAAATTATAAATCATGGTATATATATTTTTTAACTTACTAAAATATTCCGAAAATCATTTTAAAAATACAAAATAAATAAAATACTCAAAATATTTTGGTTTTGAAATCAAACAAACCAAGTCTCTATTTGGCATGCTGCAGTTGGCGTGTTGAAAGATGAATCGAGGTTCATCTTTTGAACCCCACTTCATCTATTAATGCCAGCGTGTACAAATAATGCAACTGTGAGCGATGCAGCGCATTAAATGCGCTGCTGCGGGCAGTCTTAAGTTTTGATAGTGTATGATCTATACTGCAATATTTGGATAGTGTGTTTACTTACTACCTTAGATACTTAACTTTTATTTAAGGTTTAGTCCTTTTATGTTGCTTTTTAGACTTTTATTTAAGGTTTGATAGTGTGTGATCTATACAGCAAAATTTAGATAGTGCGTGTTTACTTACTACCTTAGATAGTTAACTTTTATTTAAGGTTTGATAGTGTATGATCTATTATATACTGCCAAAGTTAGATGTTGACTATCATAGATAGGTTTTTTAGACTTTTATATAAGGTTTGGTAGTGTATCATCTACCCTCCAAAAATTTAGATATAGTATGTTTACTATCTTAGATAGTTCTTTTAAAACTTTTTATTTAAGGTTTGATAGTGTAGCAAAATTTAGACGGAATATGTTTACTATTTATTTTAGTGTCTGATCATCTGTTATACAAAAAAATTGATTCTATGTGATATTGATACAGTCAACCGGAAGAGGTACCCAGAGCTGTGGAAACATGGCGTCCGAACCTTATTTTATATAGTCCAAGGTTGGATGGTCGAAAAGATTTTGAACTCATCGCCGGCAAAACAGAGATACTAGTACTGCTAATGGGTAAGGGTAAGGTCTATTGTTGCATCTCAATGTAGTATTGTTGCATCTCAATAAAGTATTTAACATATTTCAGGATGAAATCTTTTATAGTGATATGTAATCAGCTAGACAAAGAGTTGATTCTAAAGGGCAATAAATACGGGGTGGTACAGTACATGCGGAATCCACCCCAAATTGGACGGCATAAGATTTTTGTGCCAGCACGTTTATCTCAACCAATTGCGAATACGGATCCCAATAGACACAATGGAGACGGGGAGAATGCTGCATTAGGATAATGAGGGTGAGGATGTGGTGAAGATTAGTAGGAAAGAACGAATGGCTTGGACAGATGACGAGCACGAAAAGTTTGTTGAGGCTGTCAATCAAGAAGGAATTGATAGTAAGTTTAAGAATGTTAGATTATGTTTTATTTAGGAAATTTATTTTAGTAAATGTTTGATTTCAGTTATATTTTTTTTCCACCGCCAGGAGCTAAACCCAAAAGAGTTCTTGAACTTCTGAAGAAAGAGGGTGCCGAGGGTATTTCGAGAACCCAGGTTGAAAGTCATTTGCAAAAGTATAAGCAGCGGGATAAAAAGATAGTTCAATATGCAAACAACCCTTCTGCTCTATCGTCTTCTCTATTTGGAGGTCAATTTTCTGCTCTATCCTCTTCTCTATTTGGAGGTCAATTTTCTGCTTTTTAGATGGAGGTCAATCTTCTGCTTTACCCGGAGGCACATCAGGAACCGGGCAGGATCCAACTCCAATTACTCTTCCTCAACTGATGCCTGAAAGTAACCCTCGCAGTGACCTTATTAGTATGGGAAGCGGTTCAGTAGGTGACCAATATCAATTAGAAGATGTCGAATGGGCCGATTCCCTCATTCAGGAGAATCCAAACGAAGAAATCACATCCCAAGAGTCTGAATCGAAATGAGAAGATGGGCTGATCTCAAATAGCTAAGACTATGGTTTTTTCCTTTTCTTTTAGAATTTTAGATCTTTTGTCTTTTGCTATATTATTTCTTTTCACAATTTGCAATTCGTTTGATATTTTTTTTCATGCATGAACTGGAATATACATAATTTGATTATCATTTTGGTATTTCAATTGTCATTCTATTCAATTACTTCATTTTATTTAGTCAATAATAGTAATAGATAGTGATGTTTTAATTCTAGATAAATTGTATGTTTTAGATAAAATTATTGTATTTATAAATCAAAATGGTTGCATCCAATTATTTTGTAATTCGGTGGTCTCACTAAAATAAATCCAATGACAGTAAGTTCTTATATCGAATAAATGGGTCGAATAAATTAAATATATATGGTTCAAAACAACAAAAAGGGAATGCCTAACTAAAGCCAAAATAGTTTTAACAAGAGTTATCTTCACATTGTTCAATGCAGCAGAAATACATTGTTCAATCTAAAGAAACAATCCAACATATCTATACATTGTTGGATCATAAACTTGACCCGGTTAAAGGGTCAAACCCACTTAATAAGGTTCATCTAGAAAGCACATTCTAGAATCAATTAAATTAATATTTATTTAGTACGGAGGTTATGTGTAAGACTTTCTTTAGGTTGAGTGCAAGTCACGCTTTTATGTTGCGTGTAAGAAACACTTTTACCTTGAGTGTAGTATTGAGGTTGAGTGTTTAACTATCCATAAGATCTTAGATGGTGGATCCTTGTCTCCACTATGGTTCTATAAATAGTGGATCTCTCCCACCATCTAGATCACCACTAAACACACTAAGAAGAAAATTTAGAGAGAAAGTTAGAGTGAGAGAAAAGAGAGACAAGAATGCTTTCTTGAGTGTTTGAAAAATATTTTCTCTTCTAGTGTGAGTTGTAAGAGTGTTTTGTAATATTTCTCCTTTTCTATCTATATCAAAGTTGTTTGTTTGTTTTAAAGAGAGTGTTGTTTTATATTTTCCGCCAACAAAGTGGTATCAGAGCCACAAGCTCTATCCGATATTTCGTTTTTAAATTTTCAACATATTGGAAATTTTGTTTTTAAATATTCAACATCTTTAAAAATATGGCAAATGGTGTATCATCCTTCCAAGCTCCAACACTCAACAACAACAACTACAACAATTGGAGTATCAAGATGAAAGCTCTCCTTGGAGCACATGATGTGTGGGATGTTGTCGAAAAAGGTGTTGACGAACCCGAAGATGGAGCAAGCCTTGCTCAAGAGGAGAAAACAACGTTGAAAGATTCAAGAAAGAGAGACAAAAAAGCTCTATTCCTCATCTATCAAGCATTAGATGATGATGGCTTCGAAAAACTTTCAAGCGCATCTTCCGCCAAGCAAGCGTGGGAGAAATTACAAATCTCTTACAAAAGAGTAAAAAAGCTGAAAAAGATACGTCTCCAAACATTAAGAGGTGAATTTGAATCCTTACATATGAAAGCGTCCGAATCTATGTCGGATTATTTTTCAAGAGTAGCAACTGTTTCCAATCAATTAAAAAGAAATGGCGAGAAGTTAGAAGATGTGAGAGTAATAGAATAAATAATCTGTTCGATGGATCCCAAATTTGAGCATATCGTCGTGACGATTGAAGCAACTAAAGACTTGGAGAAAATGATGATTGAAGAACTCGAAAGCTCATTATAAGCCTATGAAAAAAAGCACAAGAAGAAGCAAGAGATCACCAAACAACTCCTCAAAGTAGAATTGAAGGACATACATGCAAATCAAGAAGATGAAAGAAACCAACTTGGCCGAGGCAGAGGCAAAGGCCGCGGACGATGTGTTTATCATTGCAGTGGACGTGGTTGGAATTACAACAACAATAATTCCAACTACAACTACGAGAAACGAGAAAGCTCAACACGAGGTCGTAGAAGAAGAAATCCGAACTCGAGGTATGATAAATCTCAAATCAAATGCTACAAATGTCAAAGGTTTGGACATTATGCTTCCGAATACAGAGGCCCCAACAATAGAGTTGAGGAGAGTGCCAACTATGTGGAGGAGAAGACGGAGGAAAAAGATATGTTACTACTAACATACAAAAACACTAATGAAGGTCAAAAGAACACTTGGTATCTTGACAGTGGTGCAAGCAACCACATGTGTGGGAAAAGAAGCATGTTCGTAGAGATCAATGAAGAAATGAGTGGAAATGTATCTTTTGGAGATGATAGAAAAATATTGGTGAAAGGAAAAGGTAACATTCTTATTCGTGCAAAAAATGGTAGTCACCAAATAATTTGAAATGTCTATTACGTTCCTAGCATGAAAAACAATATCTTGAGCTTGGGACAACTACTAGAAAAGGGCTATGATATTCATATGAAAAATGATAGTCTTTTTCTAAGAGATGACAAATGAGACTTAATTTCTAAAGTTCAAATGTCAAAGAATAGAATGTTCCCTTTGAATATTCAAAATGATGTTGCAAAGTGTCTTAAGGCGTGTTACAAATATTCATCATGGCCATGACATGTTCGATTTGGGCATCTAAACTTTACAAGTTTAGAGTTATTGTCCAAGAAGGAAATGGTGAGAGGGTTACCATGTATCAATCATCCTGACCAACTATCCGAAAGATGTTTACTTGGAAAGCAATTCAGAAAAAGTTTTCCAAAGGAGTCAGAATCAAGAGGCAAGAAACCTCTCAAGCTTATTCATACCGATGTGTGTGGTCCAATCAAGCCGAGCTCTTTAGGTAAAACTAACTACTTCCTTCTTTTCATTGATGATTTTTCAAGAAAAGCTAAGCTTGGGTATATTTCTTGAAACAGAAATCCAAAGTCTTTGGATTATTTAAGAAGTTCAAAGTAGTTGTGGAAAAGGAAAGCAGAAATAAGATCAAAGCCATGAGATCTGACCGAGGAGGGGAGTTCACATCCAATGAATTTCTAGAGTTTTGTGAAGCACATGGAATTCGTCGCCGCTTGACAGTTCCCAGATCTCCTCAACAAAATGGTGTGGTAGAAAGGAAGAACAAAACAATCCTTGATATGGCGCGAAGCATGCGCAAAAGCAAGAAACTTCCTAAGAATTTTCGGGCGGAAGCAATGGCATGTGCGGTCTACTTGTCCAACCGATCTCCAACAAGAAGTGTTTGGGGAAAGACACCACAAGAAGCATGAAGTGCAAGAAAGCTCGAAATTTCCCACCTGAGAGTATTTGGAAGTGTAGCTCATGTCCATGTACAAGACAAACAACGAACCAAACTCGATGAAAAAAGCAAGAATTTTATCTTCATCGGTTACGACTCAATTTACAAAGGCTACAAGCTGTACAACCCAAACAATAAGAAGGTTGTGATAAGCCGAGACGTCATAGTTGATGAAGAGGGCGAATGGGATTTTGGGTCTCATACAAATGAGTTCACATTTTCCCCCAAATTGAAGAAGATGAGCAAACACCGAATGAGCAATCAAAAGATGGTGCAACCCCACATGCTTCACTAGCATCATCTACTCATGGAGAGACACCACCTTCATCATTGTCAAATGGTAGTCAAAATGAGAGAGTAGTGGAAAGTACAAGAAGCCTTAGTGATCTTTATGAGGTAACCGAACCAATGGATAACATTACACTGTTTTGTCTCTTTGCTGATTGTGAGCGAGTGACATTTCAAGAAGCTGCACAAGAGAAACAACGGATAGGCGCGATGGATGAAGAAATTAGAGCCATCGAGAAGAATGACACATGGGAACTCAACTCACTTCCCAAAGGGTGCAAGACAATAGGTGTCAGGTGGTTATACAAAACTAAGAGAAATGCTACGGGGGAGATTGAAAAACATAAAGCGAGGCTTGTTGCAAAAGGCTATAGTCAAAAGGTAAGAATTGACTATGATGAGTAGGAATGGGAATTTTAACCGGAACCGAAAGAACCTAACCAAACCGAATCGAAAGAACCGAACCGAAGTAGATTTGGTTCTTTCATAATAGCCGAATGGTTCCAGTTTTCAATTACCCACGGCTTTCGGAACCGAACTGTACCGAACCGAAGAACCGTGGGTACCCGTTAGGAACCGAACCTATGTATTAACCCTTAATTTTGAATTGTTTTAAAAATATATTTTCTATTTTAAAGTTAGATTTCCCTAAATTTGTCTTTTATCATTGATCTCTAATTATTTTCTTTTACATATGACAGCATACTTTATTAAAGTGGCGACATATTTACAAACTATTATACGTATAAACAAAATAACAAAATACCAACCTTTATATAATTTAATAAACTTGATATCATCTCTCTATTTTTTTATATTACTAATATTATTCTTTAATATATTAGTGTTGAATATTTCTTATATTTAGTATTTTTTTCTTACAATTTAACATAGTTTTATTATTTTAAAGTGTAAAAAGAGTTTTATATACGTTGATATTGCAAAGCATTTAAAGTATCCAAAATTACCCGATTAGAACCGAGTTAAGTACCCATACCGAACCGAATTAAGAAGAACCGAACCGAACCGAACCGAAATTTATTCGGTTCCTAAATGGGTACTAGTTTTGAAGAACCGAAAGAACCGAGAACCGAAAGAACCAAACCGAACCGAAGAACCGAATGTCATGCCTAATGATGAGGTATTCGCCCCCGTTGCCCGATTAGAAACTATTAGACTAATAATTTCTTTGGCAGCTCAAAACAAGTTAAAGATACAACAAATGGATGTAAAATCAGCATTTCTAAATGGCGTCCTTGAAAAGAAGTCTACATTCAACAACCATTAGGCTATGAGATCGAAGGCCACACAGATAAGGTGTTGAAGCTAAAAAAGGATCTTTACGGGCTAAAACAAGCACCAAGGGCATGGAACAGTAGAATCGACAAGTATTTCCAGGAGAACGGCTTTAACAAATGTCTGTACGAGCACGCTATTTACACCAAGATCAAAGATGGAGATATTTTGATTGTGTGTCTCTACGTGGACGATTTGATCTTCACCGGAAGCAGCCCGAGCATGTTCAATATATTCAAGGATGTAATGACGAAGGAATTCGAGATGACAGATTTGGGGCTCATGGCGTACTACCTTGGCATTGAAGTTAAGCAACAAAAAGATGGAATTTTCATCTCACAAGAAAGCTATGCTAAAGATATCCTAAAGAAGTTTAAGATGGAGAACTGTAGCCCAATAAGCACACCCATGGAGTTTGGAGTCAAAATGTCCAAGCATGAAGAAGGCGAAAGTGTAGATCCGACATTATTGAAAAGTTTGGTAGGAAGTCTACGCTATCTAACTTGTACGAGACCGGCTATTCTTCATGTAGTTGGATTGGTTAGCCGCTACATGGAATCTCCAACAACAACTCATTTCAAAGCTGCAAAGAGAATCCTTCGCTATCTGAAAGGTACAATTGATTTTGGATTACTCTATTCCAATTCTAATGACTACAAACTTGTTGGGTATATCGATATTGATTGGGGTGGAGACATAGACAATCGAAGGAGTACTACTGGATTTGTATTTTTTATGGGAAATATTGCTTTCACATGGATGTCAAAGAAACAACCGATTGTCACGTTGTCCACTTGTGAGGCAGAATACGTTGCTGCTACTACATGTGTTAGTCATGCAATTTGGCTTAGAAATCTATTGAAATAGATAGACCTAACACAGAATGAGCCAACTAAGTATATGTCGACAATAAGTCAGCCATTGCCTTAGCCAAGAATCCAGTATTCCATGATCGAAGCAAGCATATCGATGTTTGCTACCACTACATAAGGGAGTGTATTTCAAGAAAAGATGTGCAAGTTCAATATGTGAAGACACAAGAACAAGCTGTCGATTAAAGGGTCACGGGATCAAGTTAAAGGGGGAGTCTTGGATCATAAACTTGACCCGGTTAAAGGGTCCAACCCACTTAGTAAGGCCCATCTAGAAAGCGCATTCTAGAACCAATTAAATTAATATTTATTTAGTAGTGGAGGTTATGTGTAAGACTTTCTTTAGGTTGAGTGCAAGTCACACTTTTATGTTGAGTGTAAGAAACACTTTTACCTTGAGTGTAATGTTGAGGTTGAGTGTTTAACTATCCATAAGATCTTAGATGGTGGATCCTTGAATCCAC
The DNA here is from genome assembly GCA_036936605.1 of Limnanthes douglasii subsp. nivea. Classification (NCBI taxonomy): domain Eukaryota; kingdom Viridiplantae; phylum Streptophyta; class Magnoliopsida; order Brassicales; family Limnanthaceae; genus Limnanthes; species Limnanthes douglasii. The sequence goes on from JAUPFV010000005.1 coordinate 93,398,140, forward strand.
TATGGTATTATAAATAGTGGAGCTCTCCCACCATCTAGATCACCACCAAACACACTAAGAAGAAAATTTAGAGAGAAAGTTAGAGTGAGAGAAAATAGAGACAAGAATGCTCTCTTGAGTGTTTGAAAAATATTTTCTCTTCTAGTGTGAGTTGTAAGAGTGTTTTGTAATATTTCTCATTTTCTATCTATATCAAAGTTGTTTGTTTGTTTTAAAGAGAGTGTTGTTTTATATTTTCCACCAACATACATTACATGATCGAACTATTCCACTCTCTTATCTGCTTTAATAATACAAAACATAAGATAATTATGATCGATCAAAGTAAGCTATAAAAAAAGGATGTGCCTAAGTTTTTGCTGTATATTAACTCTGGTCGCTACCTCCAAGAAGAGTTGGTTGCATATATTTTACTGCATCTCCCACACTCTTAGATGACCGTCCAATATCATTAACTCCAGAAGTTTTTGACAACTCTATATGAGCATACACCACGTTGGTTTAGCTCAATCTGTATGTCGGGGGGAGAGAAGAGCAAAGGTTAGTACACTTCTTGATGGCCTTATGCTATGAGTTTTGATTACGTGGAATAATTTTTCATCGATCTTTGAAACGAGTCATTTTGTTTTTTTGAATTTTTTTCATTCCTACCTATTCTAATAACTAAAAAAGATAAAATCTTACAATTTTTTTGGACTAATGTACTTTTAAAAATCTATTGCTATAAAGCGCTGATTGAATATTTTATTCTTTTTTAAGGAAATCCTTATGCACATATACGATATACGAGGACAGATTGCTTCCAGACGCTTCGCTGCGGGATGCAAAATCACAATATATGTTATTGTTACAAAAAAAACAAAAGATGAAAGTCTACTTTAGTTTTGGCTTTGTTATATACTTTTTGAAATCGCATCATAATAAAACGCAGAAAAATAAACTAAAAAGATTTTAGTGGATTCACCTAATGAATAAACAAAAAACAAGAATACTTACGTGTTTGCCTGCACTTTTCCATCTAGTATTCTTTTGTTCATTTGCGTTCTTCACCAATTCTGTTTATAAAATTGGGAAACCTCCCTAATCAAATTAGTGAAGAAATGAATGATTTCCAGACACTGAAGGAAGCGGCTGTATTTCTGATTAGGGTTTAGGATGATGAAATTTCTAAACATAGCCCCTTACTTATAGTCTTTACAATGTAAAGCCCAACATTGTAAAGCCCATCATATTATACTTCCTTGTGTCCGGGGACCATAACCCGATAAATTGATAATTCAATTTATATCCATGATTTATTAATTCAGCCTTAAGTGTTGAGATTCCGGTCCTCTTTATCAGAGTGCTCAAATTCAACTCGGTTACGACACTTGAGCCCGTAACGTCTTTTCACTCATAGGTCCAATTTAGTTGATTAAATAATTAACTCGATTACTTTTAATTTGGACTTCCTTAAGATAATGACCGAATATATATATTTAGCATGTCGATCCAAATTATTGCCGGTCCATAAATATATTCCAACAATCTTCCACTTGGACCCCACATGCTACTCAAGAATACATATTCAACTTTAATGGGATCCATATATTCATTATCACTGGGAAAACGGTACAACCCCGTACACGACTTATAACAATAAATGACTAAAGACCTTTTCCTCTTAATATGAACAATATGATGCAACAGTAATCACATTACCATTATCCATCAATTACATGGGCCAATTATAGAGCATGGCCTAAGAGTAATATGGTTTTTAATCATACATATATACTCTTAAATGGTTCCTACCTTTGGAGATCCAATACAGTATATATATCAATAAATATTTCCAAGTATATATATATATATATATATATATATATATATTGCAATAAATTTTAATGTGCATAATACTACAAAATATAACATCAAATAATATTACAAACTCTCCCACTAAAACTAACAATTTTCTAAAACAACCATACCCATACTGATGATGTGTCCATGGAAAAACTTAGGCAAAACCGCCTTTGTTAGAGGATCTGCTATCATGGAGTTTGTGTCGATATGCTCTATACTTATCTGACCCATCTGTACTCTTTATTTAACAGACAAAAACTTTATGTCTATGTGTTTGGATTTAGACGAGCTCTTGTTGCTGTTAGAGTACTGCACTGCATAATTTTTATCATAATATAACCTCATAAGACCTTCAATCTCTTGTACAATGCGTAATCGGTAACAAAATTTCCGCAGCCACAATGCTTGGTTTGATGCCTCAAAGCACGTAACAAATTTTGCTGCCATGGTAGACGATACAATACGTGTTTGTTTTACATTTTTCCAGGATATTACACCCCCAGCCAATAAGAATATATTGCCTGAAGTGCTCTTTAGTGTTTCTACGCATCTACCAAAATCTGAGTCGGAATACCCAATGATCTCAAATTTATCCAACTTTCCATATGTCAACATGTGCTCCTTTGTTCCTTGCAGATATCAGAGTACCCTTTTAATTGCTTTCCGGTGATCTATTCCTGGGTTACTAACATATCTCCCAAACATATTCACAGCAAAGAAAATGTCCGGCCTAGTACAAACTTAGGCATTCATTAAAGTCCCAACTTCCAAAGCATAAGGCACCGTTTTCATTTCCTCAATCTGAAGTTTTGTCTTAGGACATTGACCCAGACTAAGTCTTTCACCCTTTTCTATAGGGGTACTTAAAGGTTTGCAGTCTTAGAATTCGTAAACATTGCAACCCACCTTCAATGTGCGCCTTTTGTGATAATTCAAGAATACCACGAGAGCGATCCCGATGTAACTGGATTTCTAACACAAAACTGACATCACCAAGATCCTTCATATCAAAGTCAAGAAATATATAATATGTAACAATTCTTTATTGTTCGAGGCAAGCAATATGTCATCCACATATAATATAAGAAATATGAAATTACTCCAATTGAACTTGTGATATACACAATCCTCAACCGAGTTGATTTGAAAGTCATAACCGACTATCACTTCAAGGAATTTATGATACCATTGACGAAAGGCTTGTTTAAGCCCATATATGGATTTCTTAAGCCTCTAAACCAGATCTTTTGAGTTACTTTCCTCAAAGTATTCTGATTGCACCATATAGATCTTTTCTTCAATACAACAATTTAGAAAAACGGTCTTAACATCCATCTGATGAAGCTTAAGGTCAAAATATGCAACTAATGCCATGATTGTTCTAAAGGAATCATTCGTCGATACTGGAGCAAAGGTTTCTTTAAAATCAATCCATTCACGCTGAGTATACCCTTCGCTACAAGATGTGCTTTATGTCTTTCCACATTACCCAGAGAATCACGTTTGGTTTTGTAACCCATTTACAACCAATTGTCTTTTCCCCTTCAAGTAATAGGTCAAGATCCCATACTGCATTGTCCTGCATTGATTTATACTCTTTCTTCATAGCGTCAATCCACTTCCAAGAGTGAGAACTTTCCATGGTCTATTTGTAGGATGAGGATCATCTACAGTTCCAGCACATAACTCATCATATTCCTGAAGATATACTATAAATTCTGGGCCTATAGTACTCTTCATTTCTCTCGTGGACCTGCTTAAGGGTATTATTTTCATTTGTTTCACTTCTTGAGAAGGTAGAGTTTGATCATTATGAACGATGTCATTTTAATTCCTATGTGGAAGATGATCTCGAGGTTCCTCTTGTTCTACCTGGACCATATCTGTATCCTGGTTAGAACCGTCAAATGGAGCATCAGTGCTAATTTAAGGATTACCTAGTTCTAATGGGACCAAGATGATTGGCATTACAGCCCAATCTTCTGATACCTCAGTATCCCCATTAAAACCTTCATGAATCTCTATGGATTCTTCCTTAAAATATATATTTGTTCTCTTATTCTTTCTCCCGAACTCAACATCCTCTGGAAACTTGGTTGTTCTTGTCTCAAATATTGTACAAGTGAGAGAATCATAAAACTAAAATCCACTGGAATGTTCGGAATAACCTATGAAGAAACAACTAACTGTTTTTTTATCCAGTTTGTTTTCTTGAGGTTTGTAAGGCCTCGCCTGAGCTGTACAACCCCATATATGCAGATGCTTTAAATTGGGTTTATGCACGTTCCAAAGCTCATATGGAGTCCTAATAGTAGCCTTTGTGAGTACCTGATTGATTATATAAGCGGCACATTTGATGGCTTCCCCCAAAGAGATAATGGTAGCGATTGGGGACTTATCATGATTCTAACCATATCTTTTAGTGTTTGGTTTCATCTCACAGATACACCATTCATGCGAGGTGAACCGGGCATAATATATTGAGGGACTATTCCACACTTCTCTAGGTACTGTGCTAAGGGTCTAGGACGTTTTTTACCTGACCCGTAATATCTATCATAGTATTCACCACTACGGTCAGATCTAACGGTCTTAATGCTTTTACCAAGTTGTTTCTCAACCTCGGTTATAAAAGCTATGAACTTGTCCAAGGCCTTAGACTTTTCATGAATAAGATAGAGGTAACCGAAACAAGAGTAGTCGTCCATGAATAATATAAAGTGTCGCTGTTCGTTCCACGATGCCTGTGAAAATGGTCCACAGATGTCGGTATGTATCAACTCTAGGACTTCTTTCGCTCTATATGCCCATAAATTGTTTTACTTGTGTTTCTTTCCCATTGATACACTCGACACATATACTCAAGTCAGATTAATCAAAGGGACCTATTAAAACTTCAGCAATAAGCTTTTCCATCCTAACTTTGGATATGTGACCTAACTGTTGTACCACAGTTTAGAAGATCTTTCAGATTTAAATGTTGTTTTGTGTACGTTATGTATTCATAACAATGTCGTGATTAGTAATACTATTCAACAAATACAAATTATCCTCTTTAATTAAATTTTCATTTCCAACAATCACATTATTCAGAGAGAGGGTAAAACAATTGTTTCCCATCAGACAAGAGTAACCTTGCAAGTCTAAAATTGGAAAAGAAATTAAGTTCCTCCGAAAAGTGGGAACATACTTTACATTCTTTAAAAATAATACATGTCCAGTGGAAAGTTTAAAGAAAAATCACAAATAACTAAAACATCACACGAGCTCCCGTTTGCCGTTAAAATGGATCTTTCATCCTCACTTAGGATCCTGCTGTTTGGCGTACCCTGCAAAAAAACACAGACATGAGATGTTGCAGCCAAATCAACCCATAAAGTATTTCTTTTCACAGAAACTATATTACTTTCTGAAACAACAAAAGATGTGGGAATACCTTTGCTTATCGATGTCCGTTAACAAACATAATTTATTTTTCATTGGAAAGTGATCCGTTCGGTTAAAGATAAAACCAAAGTCTAAGATCAAAGATAAACAAAAATACACAAACATACTCGAAATTAAGAATTACCTTATTAAACCAGAACTTTTCACAAATTAAAGAGATGTTTTAATGTTATTATTCCAAAATGGTATACTCATTACCAATAGGGGTATTTGTTTTAACACACTCTGGTGTGGCTTTCTTCGGTTCCTTTGTTGTATTCCGCACCCCATGATCCTTCATTACATGAACTATCTTCACAAGAAACACCTAAGTACAATCCCTCTTAGTAAAACCTCTATTGTAACCGAATTTTCAACTAAATGAACCTCCTATGAATGTCAAGAATCAGCGCAGCCTTGGCCCCAACTTCCTGAGTAGACACATTCTTAAGACAACCTTCTGTATAAGATTCCAACAAAGCTACGTTATCCGTTTCACAACAATTTCTATTGTTTCGTTTGCTTTTAAAAAAGGTTAAGACGCATGTTGTATTATTTGTCATACTCATGTATAGTCATTCAATATTGGCTATGTTCTTTTCGATGAGATTTTTCTCTCTTCTCAAGCTCTCTGGAAGCAGCACGCGCCGCGCCTATTTTTCAGAATGTTAGATTCGTTGGTGATTCTCCTCGACTTCCGGTTCCAAAGTTTTGTTACTTTGTTCAAGTTGGAACATACAAAGCTTTGTTTGGGAAAGCACTCTTTGCATTTTCTTTGCTTTTTCTCTCGGACATGGCAATTGTAGCTACCAGATAATGCAGAGAACAAGCATAGGAGTCTGACTGGCCAAGCTGAAAGGATCCGGTGGAATTATAGTCAACTAATAAAGGTTGATCATATGAACCTTCTGCATGAGGTATTAAGAGAATGTGTAGCTTGATATTTGAGCCAACGATGCCGTTACGGAAGCGTTAACTTTGTACAAGTCGCCTGGGGACCTATGCAAACTGGAGGCTGCCCATGCTTAGTTTTGATTTTTTGGAGTCTGATCATAACACCAACAACTCACTCAAAGGTGAAAGCTACACTCTCTAAATGGTAAATCAATATGCATTGCTAGCGGAGCGGAACTGGCTGGCAAAAAGGTTTAGAGTCCTACAACACCAACACTCTTGCCACCATGAAGATGACTATTCTAATGGAGACATCAAATCTTTATTTCAACCTTTTGAACTCGTTAAACTCTGTGCCTCTTTATTTCAGTTGAATATCTATTTTTTATTTTTTTATTGGATTCTTCAATATCTTTATTTAGTCTTATATAGTAAAATTGAAACTATTAGTCAAATTGGAATGAATTGCTTAGGACATGTCATTATTTGTGGGGTATTTTTATCACTAAGTTATTTCCATTGATTTGAAAGGAAGCCAGTTTCCTTACCTACGACCATGTTGAATACCTAACATAAATTCATGTCGCGAAACTTCTAACCAGGTTTGTATTAAGGTTTTTACTTTTTTAGATTCACAGTTGGTTTCGTAAACTTTTCGACTATACATAAATTCTTTTAACTTTTTCAGTTTTTGACTTTTTCAGTTTGATGTTTGAACTGTGTAACCGTTACATTTTATTTATTTTGTCTTGTTTATAATAAAATTTAAAAACATTCAAAACAAAATCAAAACGTTTTAAACTTTCAAACTTTACATAAAGTGGGTTAAATATAACTTCTAATAGTTCGAGCAGAAATAGACCTATAAATAGAAGCTATATATCTCACATTTAGAAAGTGTATACAAACTAGTTAAGGTTTTATGAGAAGAAATGAATATAAGATCCAAACCCGTTCCACGTAATGCTTTTTGCTGGGCATTAAATTTCGATTCGCTGTTTGGATATGCTTTTTGCTAGACATTTAATTTTGATTCGTTGTGCTTTCTGCTAGACATACAATTTCGTCTTGGTAATTTGACTCGTTATTTGAATATGTTTTTCAGCTTCAAATTTGTTCTCTTATTTTCGATTGGGATTCCGTTTAGTCAGAGAATGACATGGAATGACAACTCTAGACAGTCTATTGGTACTCAGCTCAACGAGAAAAGATTTTTTTTTTTCCAGGAGTTAGGTCATGAAGAATTTTCTTCGTGGCAAACACATGTGGGGATATGTTTGAGGTAAAAAGCTTCAACCTTCTAATACACCTAGTGATGAGGACTATGCTACATTGTTTGACACATGGGAAAGTGTTAATGCGAAGATCATCACTTGGATCAATACTTCTGCAACCCAGTCAATTGGTACTCACTTGGCTAAATACAATACTGCCAAATAGGTCTTGGGTCATTTAGAAAGAATGCATATGTAGTCTAATTTTGCTAGAAAGTAGCAATTAGAATTCGACATTCGCTCTTTACAACAAAATGATTTGCTTATTTCTGTTTTGTATGCTGATATGTCTGATTTATGTGATCAATTAGCTCTTACGGATTCTGCAGAACTGAAAGCATATAAATTTTATGTTGCTCGAAGAGAAGACCAGAGATTCGTACAATTTTTTATGCCCTACGCTCTGATTTTGAAGGATTGTGAGGAACTATTCTTCATCGATCTCCTCTTACAACGGTCAATTCAATTGGTCATGAACACATTTATGAAGAAACACCACTAAAAACTCATATTGAAAAATGGGTCCAAAACCAATGTATCTAATGAGTTTGCTGTTCCAAACCAACAATACTCTGCTTCAAACCAGTCTAGATTTACTACAAGTAGTGCAAGAATTCCATTTGCTGAGTGTGCCTTTTGTAAAAGTAAGAATCATTAGAAATCAGAATTCCCACTACTCAGAGGAAATCAACAACAATCATCTCATTATCAACAATCCCAGCAGCGAAGTCCTCAGCCACGTTATTTTCAGCAACATACACGTCTGATTTGATAATTTCGTCCTCCACAGTTTATTATTGTTGCTGCATCATTAAAAGATAATGATAGCACCACACCACCCTCTGCAATGGACCATCAGATTCTAAAATGTTTTAAAAAATTTCTTGTTTCCAATCATGGTGCCATGTCTAAGTTAATATCTCACACAAATCTATCTACGTCTTCCACTTTAGGTATTCGCTCTTCTTTGTAAATTTTAGATTCTGGCGTATCTCGTCTTATTTCCCCTTACATGTTATACTTTGCTTCTTTGTCTTATGTTTCACCAATATCACTCTCGTCTGCTAGTAATACATCAATTTCAATAAATGGTGTTGGGTTTATTTCTCTCCTCATGTATCACTTCCTGATGTTTATTATTTTCCAAAACTTGTTTTGAATCTTGATAAGGTTAGTCAATTATGTATATATGGTCAATTATGTATATATAAGATCAACATACTCAGAAAGTGATTGGGATATGCCATTATTTGGGAGAGATTTATGTCTTGGATGAAGTTAAAATCGTTAATGTTGCAACTACTATTATCGATTTGTCTTATTTTCGTTTGATTTTGTCGCATATTTCTCGCATTCCCGTATGGGACATGTCTCTACATCGTGTCTAAATATTTTAGTCTCCACGGGTGTTTCAAGGCAGTAAAACACTTGTAATATTTATGATAGTGAGGATGTAAATTGGCCAAATTTTCGGTTTTACCATTAAATAAAAGTGTCTCTTCTTCCATTGCTCCTTTTGATTTAATTTTTTCTGATGTGTGAGGTTCATCTCATATCTTTATAAAATGAGTTTTTACTATCATGTATGTTTTATCGATGAGTATACTTGATATACTTAGGTTTATCTTATGAAATGGAGATCAGATTCCTTGGAATTTACAGAGAATTTTGAGAACTTGTTAAGCCTTAACATTCTACTGTAATAAAACGGTACAAGTGTGACATAGAGAGGGTAAATATACATCCAATGATTTTAATCAGTTATTTGCATTTGATGATACCATACATCAGTCTTCTTGCACTCACACCCCTCAACAGAATGGGGTTGCAAAAAGAAAACATCGTCACCTTGTTGAGACTACTCGTTCTTTGCTTTTATCTGTCGAGGTTCCTACTATTTTTTGGGGAGAAGAAATTCATAATGTTGTATATGTGATTAACCAAATTATCACTGCATAAACTTCAGGGGTGTCTCCCTTTCAAAAGTTATAGGGAAAACCCCGAGATTATTCTTCCTTGCGAGTGTTTGGATGTAGATATTTTTTTATCCTCATGTAGAACACAGCAAATTGGGTCCTAAAATCGCAATATGTGTTTCCTTGGGTTATAGTGTTAGACATAAAGGTAATCATTTTTTTGATCCCACTAGTCAGAAACTTTATGTCTCTCGACATGTTACATTTATTGAGAATATCTTGTTTTATTCTATTCCGGAAAAAATCACATTATATAACAAGTACCAAACTTCCGACTATTAATTGTTTTTGAAAATAATAGCAACATAACCATTGAAATTGATGTGACTGATACTACTTCTACAAAAAGTGATACTACTTCTACTCCATCAATGTCCGAGTCAGCTCCTTCTTTTGGTGAACCAACAGCTCCACCCCTTAGAATATCTACGTGTACAAGTAAGTCTACCAAACTACCAGATTTTACTTATTCTTCTTATTCAACTCCTTTCACCTATTTTATAGCAAACATACATGATTTATATGGACCTCATTTATTTAAACAAGCTGTTTGTGATCCTTGTTGGCAAAATGCAATAGTCAAAGAGTGTACTGCTCTTTACCAAACTCATACATGGGATATAGTTAAACCTCCATCCAGTAAACATATAATCGGATCTTGATGGGTTTTTAAAATTAAAAAAATTCTAATGGGTATGTTGAAATATATAAGGCTCGTTTTGTAGCAAAAGGGAATTCCGTGAAGTGTGGTGTGGATTATGATTAGACATTTTCCCTAGGGGAATTTATTGTGGTTGCATCTGTTTCCCGGTGGAAGATCTTCCAACTAGATTTCAAAAATGAATTTTTGAATGGTGATCTTCATAAGGAAGTTTACATGACTACTCCTCTAGGTTTTTTTCACCAACGAGGTAAGTTTTTCGACTTAAGAAAGCTTTATATGGTCTCAAACAAGCTCTTCGTGCTTGGTTTTAAAAAAATTATATGATTATTACTTCACATGGTTTCCTTGCTAGTAATCATGATTCAGCCTTGTTTATCAGATGTATAAGTGCATGATGAATTATTTTACCCTTATTATAGGGGATATGATGATTATAGGTGATGATATAAATGGAACTGAGGCACTAAAACAGGATTTGGCTCAGCGTTTTGCGATGGAGGACTTGAGACTATTAAATTATTTTTTAAGTATTAAGGTCGATCACTATCCAAAAGGTTATATTCTCTCACAGACAAGTATATATCTGATTTATTCGAATGAGAGCGACGTTTTGGATAACAAGACGGTAAATACCTCCCTTGAAACCAATGCTCGACATTCTCTAAGTGATGGTGTTCATTTGTCAGACCAAACTCTATATCGATCTCTTGTGGCGAGCTTAGTCTATCTTACAATTACTCATCAAAATATAACTTATGTTGTTCATGTAGTTAGTCGGTTTATTACACCTCCTACATCCGTCAATTGGAGAGTTATTCTTCGAATATTGAGATATTTTTATAACATTCAGTTCCAGATCATTTTGTTTCATTCGACCTCTTCACTTGAACTATATGCCTATAACAAAGTTGATTGGGAGTTATATAAACTAATGATCGGCCAAGAAAATTCTCAGAACCTTTTTCCGTTGAATTTTAAAGATATTGTGTTTTCAAAATCATTCATCAGCAACAGAGTGGAGCAAAGATAGCTATAACACATAAAAATAGTAAGTCAAAGCAAGTAATCCTAAAATAATTATGCATACTCCACTAGTCTGATGATTTAAATGGGCTAATAATGACTAAGCTAGTGTATAGTGAAACATGTCTTTAGTTTTCATATCTTATATTCTATAGTTTTATCTAGCTACACTGAATTAGAAAACAAAACTAAAACAATGATGATCTAAATCCCAAATTGGAAAACTAACACGAAAAAAATACATGATATATCTTAGAATTAAGATCGAAATTTTGAAAAGTTCCACAATTTTATTCTAGATTACTGATAATCCTTCAAAATGTTGTTCGCTGTTTGCAAGTAAACAAAATAATATCATCAAACTCAAACGATGTTTGGTAATATTATTATCCGTATTGTGCGAAAATAAGGTTTTCAAAAACGAAAAGCTAACCCCTATCTCTATTATTTTTATATGTGGAAACCTTACCTCCATTTTATATACATGGCAAATAGAATGCGTAATTTAGAATTCGAATGTGGTGTTCAAATAATGTTACCAATTAAAATTATTATGTTAAGATAGATAATTAGAATATAAATTTAGGTTTTTTATTTTGTTTTTATCTTTGTGGATGAATTACTTAATAGTTAGCAGAATAATAGGATATGCATCTTCTTAAAAATTATTGAACTCAACGAGATAAGGTCATTGAAAATATGTTATGGTCTAGAAAAATAGAATCATTTAGAAAGACATAGTTAGAGAAGATAAATAATGTGATTTATGAAGACAACAGTGTAACAACAATTATATTGAAAAAAAATAAAACGAGTAGTAACAGAGAGTTCTTGTTTCGTATCCATACATAAACAAATCGAAAACGAGAAATTATTGCGGATATTAATTAATTATTTTTAATTGGAATTTCTTATTGGAGAAGATGATGTAACATGAAAACTATAAAACATAAGAAATAGAATTGAACATCGAGAAGCTCATATTCAATGTTGCCAATATATAAAAATTGAGATATAAAAAATCAAATTTATTGTCCATGGAAACGTCCAATTGGGCTAAACATCACGTTTAATCTTAAATATTTAACAATTTTCTTATTATGGTCTTCCATGCTATTTTTTATATGAAACAAGTTTTTATGTTTTAAAAAGTTGTATTGTTGGTCCTCATTGTTTGCCAATGTCTCAAGATGATCCATGATGTTCATTTTTTTTATATTAAATGGATCCTCTATGTTTCAAAAAAATCATTTTTAGTCTCAGGATGTGTGGTTCAGTTCAAGTGGATAGACTGAAAATGTAGAAGGCAACTCGCAGAAGCTCCTAGTTAATCGTATGCGCAATGACTAAAAATGAATTGTTTTGAAACATGGAGGACCGGTTTAATACAAAAATAAACAGGAGAACCATAATGAGACAAATGTAAAACATGGAGACCAATGGTATTTTTTAATCTTCTAATTTCTTAAAACATAAAAATCTTATGTTTCCTATAAAAACTTAGAACATGTACATGAGTATGTTAAACTCTTTTTTTTAATCAAAGCCGATCTTTATTAATAACCAATTGTAAAATTACAAAGATGAGAACAGATAGAGAGACTCTAAAAAACTGAAGGACCAGAGTGAAAGCCCAACAGTATAAGCCCCAAATTAAGAGAACCCTAGATCTTAACCTTTCCAACTACTTTTCACAAAATAAGAACCATCTGCCTCCAATCGTAACCCTAAATCAGAGCACCATCTCGAAACCCTAGCACATGAGTTTCAACCCTTCCACCCATCATAACATTCGATCCAATCATTCCAAAACACCCTCTCCAGACTTCATCTCAAAACCCTAAATCAATGCTCAACTTTTCAACCTTGGTGATGCTCTCCCCTAGTACACCTCTCGCCTGAGAGGCCGGAACGAGCAACCACCAAAACTCCATTGATAAATCCATAGATAACAGCATCACTCCATCAGAGTCAAGAGAGCGGAATCAGTAACCCGAATCAGGTATACGACTCCATCAGAATCAGGAACTGGAAAGTTTCTACACCATAGTGTAGCTCTCTCCTAGTACACCTTTCACCAGAGAGGCTGGAACGGAGACGGTGCTCCTGAGGTTAGAAATCTTTCACCAGATCCAGACTCAAGCAAAAGATGCGATATTAGTGCATTAGAGAGCATCAACAGGAGATCCATCACAGCATTGAGCAGACTTCTGCATTGGACAGTAGATTCAAGCAACCACAGAGTCATCACATCATCAAGAAGCCTGAAACAAGAGACAAAGGAGCAGCTATCCAGAATTTACATAAGGTATTCCTAAACTTTCTAGGATTAGGATAGATTTTAATTCAACAGGAGATGAAATAAATTCATACTCTTGTTTCATTTTACATTTTACAGTCCAACGAGCCAGCCAATCAGCTGCTCGATTAGAGCCTCTATAAACATGATTAATAGTCATATTAGAAGACATTAGGGTTCTACAACAGTTAAATAGGGGAGAAAGAGACCAGGGAGTAGTTTTAACATTACCAGATTTAATATAGTCCACTAGCAGAGAGGAATCAGATTCAATGTCAATGTAGCTTAAGTTTTTAGATTTGCAGAGAAGCAAACCATCTAGAAGAGCCCTAGCCTCAGCCAATAAAGGATAGAGTTTACCATATAGGTTACCAAAAGCCTGAATGAGTGGGCCCTCATGATCCCTAAGAATAACACCACCTGAAGCTTCCCCATTGTAAGCCACAGAAGCATCCGTATTGAGTTTAAGTCTACCAGGATTAGGAGCCATCCATTTAGATATTAAGGGTCTATTAGCATGCCTGTATACAAGGTTAAACAGACCAAAACTAGCAGCAATAGATGTATCATTAGCCCAGTGAATCGTCTTGAAAATACCAGCAGAGTTCATATAGAAAATAGAGTCATAGACCTTCTTGATTATAAAAGCAGTAGAAATAGTAGCATTATTAAACTTAGCAAAGTTTCTATATTTCCAGGTAAGACTAAAAATAATAGAAGGGATAACATTTCTAATATGATTTGATTTATTAGTGAATCTAAACCAGGTCTTTGTCATATGAATAGGAGTCATATATCTAAAGATAATTATGTTAAAGATGTGAGCAAAATGAAGCCATACACCCCATATAGTATTACAAGCAATAAAAAGATGCTCAGTAGTTTCAAAGTTAGGACATAACTGACACTTAGAGGTTACAGTCATATGTCTACTTCTAAGAACAGAATCTATAGAAATGTAGTTTTTAATGATTTTCCAATGAATGAATGCATGTTTTTTAGGAGTTAAGTCGTTCCATATCTTAGACTACACTTTAGATTTACTATAGTGAGTCCTAATGTTATCCCAAGTACTTTTAAGATTGAAGTAGCCATTAGTAGTCAGACTCCAAATAATTCTATCATGACAGTTAGGATCAAAACTGCAGTTGCTAATACGATCTATATCCTCATGACTGATAAGATTATTAATATTTTCCAAATTCCAATGATTACCAGACCAGTATAGATTGACCTTTTACATTGTGAAACCAAGAGTTGTCAGTAGTATTATCCAGAACCAAAAGGGGCTCAGAATTAGACCATCTGTCCAACCAAAAGCTGACATTACCCTCCCCAAGAGACCAGCAAATGTACTGCTCAGCAACTGGCCTAATCCCCATTAATCTGTTCCAGACCATAGAGCCTTTAGAATTAATATTAAGTTGCAATGGATGATTCTTACCACAATAAATATCATGAAGCAAATTGGCCCAAAGCATTTTGTTATCTCTGAACTGCAACCAAAGCTTGCAAGAGATAGAAGTTTGAACATCAGACAAGTTCCTGATGTTTAAACCATCCTCATTAAAACATTTACAGACCTTCTTCCAAGCACACCAATGAATCCTGTTATCAGTACTAGTAGAACCCCAAAGGAAACTGTTAAAAGCCTTTTCAATCTTAGAAATGACATTGCTAGGAATTATATTAGTATGCATCCAATAGATGACAATATTCATTAGAACAGAGTTAATAAGAGTTAATCGACCAGCAAATGATAGATGTTTAGATTCCCAAATAGAAATTTGATCATTAATTTTCTTAAGCAAGTTAGTATATATAGAAGAGTTATTATTAGTACCAATAGTAATACCAAGATAGACAGTAGGGAAAGATGTATTATTAAAGCCAGTAATATTAGCTATAGTCCTGATTCTAGCCACAGAAGTGCCATTAGCGATAATAACCTTTGTCTTGTGCTTGTTAATGACTTGACCAGAGATGGCTTGGTAATCCTGTAAAAAATTACTAAGAGAAACTAGAGTAGCCTCCTTGCAGTTAGTAAATAATAGAATATCATCAGCAAATGCTAAGTTGCTAATACTTAACTTACTACGACTTTTATACCTCATACCCTTGTTATTGAGAAAAAGAAGAGAGATACCTCTTAGAAAAACTTCCTCAGCAATGATAAAAAGGCTA
The DNA here is from genome assembly GCA_036936605.1 of Limnanthes douglasii subsp. nivea. Classification (NCBI taxonomy): domain Eukaryota; kingdom Viridiplantae; phylum Streptophyta; class Magnoliopsida; order Brassicales; family Limnanthaceae; genus Limnanthes; species Limnanthes douglasii. The sequence continues at coordinate 93,413,725 of JAUPFV010000005.1, forward strand.
GGAGAGAGAGGGTCCCCCTGCCTAAGCCCTTTCATAGTCTTAAAATACCCATACGAAGTACCATTAATAAGAATGGAAACACTAATGTTAGTAATCATACTATCAATAAGATTAGTAAATCTATTAGAAAAACCAAACTTTTTAAGAACTTTCAGAATAAAATAATGACTTAGTTTATCAAATGCTTTACACATGTCTAGTTGGACAATTATATTATTATGTTTAAGCTTTCTGTTGAGATCAAAGAGAAGCTCCTTAGCAGTTAGAATATTAGAATGAATGTAATTTCCTGGAACAACCCCCTCCCCCCCCCCCCCCCTGAGTTTTAGATATAATTTTAGGCAGCAGAATAACAAGTCTATCATTAATAAGCCTAGCCATGATTCTGTTAAGCAAAGTACAGAGGCTAATAGGTCGATAATCAGACCAACCAATAGGATTAAATAGACTTGGGAATTAAGCATATACCAGTAGCCAGAACCACTTTAGGTATTTTGAATCCTCTAATAAAATGATGCAAAGCAGAAACCAGACCATGCTTAATAATCATCCAACAATGCTTATAAAAAGTTTGATTAAAACCATCCAAACCTGCCACGCTAGAAGCCTTAAGACTGCTGATAGTTTTGTAAACTTCATCTTCATTAGGGAGCTTTAAAAGGCTTTTATTCTCATCCTCAGTGATCACATTAGTAATAGTATCAAACATACTATGGTTTAAACTATCTAAATCTGGTTGATTGTCTTTGTAGGGACTGGTGGCCAGAGCATTGGTGAAGAAATCTACAGCAGAGGCACCTATAGCATCTTTATCCAGGATCCAGGAATTGTTAACCTTCACACCATTTATAGCATTTTTTTTCTTTTATTTGTAACATAACTATGGAAAAATTTGGAGTTATTATCTCCATCTTTTATCCAATCAACATTACATTTCTGTAACCAAAACTCCTCTTCAACTTTGTAAGCATTTAAAAGTAATGCATTATAATTATTGAGATTTGTCTTAGAAACATTGTCATTAACTTGTTGATGAATGATTTCAGCCCTAAGAACCTCATCTTCAAGACTTTAATCTTACAAAATATATTACCAAAGTGTTCTCTGTTCCAAACACAAAGACACTCTTTCAAACGCCTTAACTTATGCCAAAAGGTGGACAAAGGATCACCATCCATAGCCATAGCCCAGCTATTAGAAACAACAATCATAAATTCTTCATCCAAAAGCTACATGTTCTGAAACCTGAAACTCTTATTATAAGAATGAGAAAGATTAGAAGCACTAATAAGCATAGCTACATGATCAGACCCAGTTCGAGCCTTATGCAAAACAGAAGTGTTATTGAATAAGGAAAGCCAAGCATCATTAATAAAGACCCAATCCAGACGACGCCATTTAGCCTTGTTAGACCACGTAAAGCGAGAGCCAACAAACCCAACCTCCTGCAGCCCATAGTCACGAATCATTCTATTGAAATCATCAGTGCTGTTTTGACAGAAAGTAGTACATCCCACCTGATCATCAATGGATCTGATAGCATTGAAATCTCCACAAACTAACCAAGCTTTATCAGAGTCAGCAATGTTGTTTAAAGTATCCCAAAGACTAATCATGTTAAGACGCTGGCATTTGGCATAAACAATCGTAAATAATTAGCTAGTATTAAGAAGGGCATAGCTGGCCTCAAAGTGTAAACACTGAGCATGATCAACCAAGATGTTAACCATAATACTATCATTCCAGAAAATCCAGATTTTGTTAGTGCAATTGCTAGCAAAGTGACAGAAACCAAGCTTAACAGCATAAGTTCTGAGATTATCACAACCAATTAACGGCTCTTGTATAACCACAATACAAGCCTTAGTTTTATTAGAAAGAAACTTAAGTCTTCGAAAAGAAGATTTATCCCTAACACCACGAATGTTCCAATTAATGATATTAATCATAAGTAAGAGATCGTTTAGAGTTACTTAGAACCGAAAGTTGTCGAGAATTTTTGACCAGCCCTTTCTTTCTTGCTTGCCTAACTTGCTTATTAATTATCGAGCTAAATTCCTCATCATCCTCCGATGTATCCTTCCTTAGTTGGCTTCTTGTCAACCTTTTTCCAGGTATGATCCCTTTTCCCTTAGCATCCTTAGGTTGGATTTTATCAGAGACCAAAGGACTAATCTTACCAGCTTTAGGTGAAGAATCAGAGGCTAAGTTCTCATAATCCATGTTGTTATTAGCATCCTCAGGGCTTTGAAGCGCTCCAATAATTTCATCATTCTTACTGACAGAACCGTGCCTAACATCTTGATGAATCATTTCCGCATTATTGTCTTCATCACTTTGAAGATTCCTAACAGTATTACTGTCTTTCACACTTATAGCAATATCTTCAATATTTCTATCTTCATAGTTGTGCAAACCCGGATCAGAACGAGCATCCTCTTTATTACGCAGAGGAGTAGTTGGCAGACTCCCATATTGTGAGCCTTCAGGGGTAGCACAGATTCTAGAGCTATTCTCAGCAATGCTGAAACCAAACTCTAATGCTTGAATAGCACCATTGACTTCTCGTAAAGACACCATTTTATCATCCTTTTTGTGGCAATCAGCATCAGCACATTCCTTTGAAAGACCACCATTCTTATTAACACTATTAACAGCATCAGCCGACTTAGTTGCACTTTGGATCTTATTAACAGCATGAGCATCAGCAATCTTAGGTGCCTTTAGAAGATCATCTTTCTTGATATTTGTTTGATCTTTTTGAGTTTTCTTACCAGCATTAGCCTCGTTCAATCTTTTACATTGATCAACATCATGTCCAATGTGGAAACACGAATTACAGTATTTAGGCATGTTAAGATAAACGATTCTCACCCAGCAACCACTATTACTACCAAAACCAACCCAAACGTCATTATATATTTTACCAGCAATGTCCAATTCGATTTTGGCCAAACAGTGATTATAGTGAGCCCTGTTCTTCGAAGGAACCTTGACCTCCATAGGAGACCCTAGAGAAGATGCAATATCAGTAATGATTTCCTTGTTATACATGTGCTCTGGAAGGCCTTCACTCCTTATCCAAATTGGTGTTATCGAACTTTCAAACCTAACATTGAAACCTTCAGACCATTTCAACAATCTGAACCGCGTGGTGCCAAGGGTCCAAACACTTTTCTTCCAAAATTTTCTGTAATCCTCGAAAGATTCAAACTCTATTAGGATGTGCCTGGAATCTTTAATAGAGTAGTTAAACTCATGAACAAAATGGAACTTGTTAAGAAAATCCAGTAACACTGCTCTTTTCGGCAAACCTGCAGAACATTTACACACAATTTTATGCTTTGATTTAGACTTTAAGTATTGCAAAGATTTATCGTTATACTGTAAAGACACATGATCATCTTTATAAGAAACATTCTCTTGCACCAAATCATCATTCTTGTGACAAGGAGTTACAACGTTAGCATACGAAGCTCCTCTGTTCTTATTTGGTTCTCCATTCGGTTCTTGGCAGCCTTTAACAGAAGAAGACCCATAAGCTTCACGTACAGACGAGAAGTGCTCCATAATCCACAGATTAATGGGCAGAAACAGATCTTTGATGATAAATCATAAGGCCAGATTCAAGAGTGCTTAAACCAGGCATCAGAGACAGAAACCTTCAAGATGAAAGCTGAAAAACAGAGAACGGAGAAGAGAATCAGAAGATCAGATACGAGCCAGCGATGATGGAAGAGACTCTATCGAAGGAAGGAAGATGAGAAAGATCAGGGCAACAGAGAAGATGGCCGGAGAAGGCCAAAGGAGAAAGGAAAGATTGATTGATATTCAAATCTTGGAGCGCGGGAGCGCTTTTTCATATCTTTTTTTTAAGTATGTTAAACTCGAATGAACCTGTTAAATTATATGTTAACTAATGTTTTTTAAATGTTAATATATTTGTTCAATTCCCAGAGTCAACAAAGTCACATCATCATTTTTTTTGCATCTTTAATTTTTGGTGTTGGTTAACAAATGTACTTTTTTTAAAAATAGCAATAAACTTTATTATATTATTTTTAGAAACTTTAAAAAAAATATGATATAACGAAATAAAATCAAATATTTTAAAAATATTTTAGAAATACATGAAAATAAGATAAAATTTCTTATAAAAATATTTTTGAAATAAAATTATTTTTTTATATGTTACCAAATGATGTATTTACTTAATAGATATCATGTCATATATTGTTCATGGATGAGTTGTACAATCTCGTACATGACGATGAACAGTAAAGGACTAATTGGCTCTTCAATATAATGTGAGAAAATGTAAGTAATACTAATCACATTATTGCTATCAATCAATTATATGGATGTATTATTGTGTGTATTATAGGAATAATATGAAAAATAATCGCATATATATTCTTAAAGGACCGTACTTCAGTGGAGATCTACTTAATGAGCTAGAGAAAATAATAAAATATAAATGAGCATTATATATATATGCAATAAACTGAAGTGTATACAACCAAATATCAAATATATCGTAGGACCTAATACAAAAACTCCGAGTAAAATCAACAATCCCATAAATCAGCAACATCTATCCTAATTGCATGTTCCTAAAAACTAAAGGTAGTAGTGAGGATATGCTACCTTAGAGTTCGTACTGGTGTGCTTTATAGTGATTTGACGATTCTATATTCTCTCTTTAACATATAAGAACATAATATCTATATGTTTTTTAACTTAGACTAGCTCATGTAATTTTTGGAATGCTGAACTGCAGAATTGGTTTCACAATACAACTTCATGGGGTTTTTTTTATACCTTATACAATATTCCAAATGGGAGAATTGTTATCACAATACGACTTCATGGGGATTTTTTTTATCCCTTGTAAAACATGTTGTCCAATGAAATTAATTTATGGACATGATATTTGATCGAATGATTTAAAACATGTTTAACACCTTCCGATGATATGGGCATTGGCTTTTATAAACGATGTTTTGCTTTTTGTAAATCTCAAATTTTATTTGTGGGCATTGGCTAAGGCATATTTTGTCTTATTTTTCTATGAGGGTATTTAAGAGCTTGGTATTTTCCATTATGTAACATTGTAACATACTTTATATATATTATTTTTGTGATAACACTAGAAATCCATGAGAGTTTTTCTTGTGAGTCTTGATTTGTAATACAAAAGTCGCAACACCAAGATCTCTCATATCAAATTTGTTCGACATAATTTAATTTGTAGTATATAAAACAAATGAAGCATTTGTGGGCAGCATTATGTCATTAACAATTGGTACTAAAAATATGAACTTACTCTCACAGAACTTGTGATATACACAGTCCTCACACGAGTTCCTATCTAAACCAAATGAGTTTACCACCTTCAACTTTGGATACCATAGCTTTGGATCCTAAATTAAAAAGTTTTCAGGTTGTACCATATTGATCATTTCTATAATATCACCATAAAAAAGAGAGTCTTAGTATGTACTTTGATGAGTCCGAATTCACATGCTCCCCGAACAAGGGCAAATCGGTCTAGTCTATCCGAATACCGGACAGGTTACATGGACAGGGATCGAACAGGTCACTTGGACCGGACAGATTTCTGTGAACACTATGAACTTAAGGCTGTTCGAACTATGACAAAAGTACTAAAAAACCTAAACACTTCTTGACTAAGCTACTTGCTCTCCTACTTAGAGCTCATGGGTCTTTGAACATGACCCGGGTCCATTAAACATGACCCGAAAGCCCATAAGGGCCCAAACATTACACTATAAATACCCAACCACCCGCATTAACTATGGGTAATGAGAATTAACTGCTACCAAGCTGCTTAATCATCTCTCTACTCTCTACTCTAACTGTTAAACACCCACACACCACTGTTAAACACCCACACGCCACCTTAAAACTCCACTTGAAATTACCAGCCTACCCACAGGCAATTATTATCCACACCAAATTGGCGACCACAGTGGGAGCAGAAAGGTGCCTGAATCAAGCATTCAAAACCTGCCAAGAAATTCTGTTCGTATGAATCTGGACAATCCAGAGCTTCCACCGGCTTTGCTCGAAGTGGTGGAAGAGAACGATGAGTACACTGTCGAAGAGCGTGACAGACTAAAGTGTGAAATAGAAGCTCTGAGGGCTGAGAAGGCCAAGATGGGCGTGAAAGAAAAATCCAAAGCATCGGTTGCTCATCATACCGATAATACCATAGAGCATGAGGCTTCTAAAACTCATGTGAGGACCAAAAAGACTCATGCTAGTTCCAAAAAGTCTCACCGGTCCAAGCCTGTGGAGAGTTCTGACTCAAGCTCAGAATCTTCAGGTAGCTCTTCGGACAACGAGGGAAATGAAAAATCCTTGTCCTCTAGCAGCGATGAGGGTCGAACCAGGAAAAAGCAAAAGCAGGTTAAGAAATATTCAAGAAAAAGAGACCACCATGGAAGAATGAAAAGGCATATTGGAAAGGGGTCATCTCACCATCGGAGGTATACGGACAAGATGTTGATGGATCCCTTTGCTTTCCACGATGAGCCAGGTATCTTTGCAACTCCCAATGAGGATACTGTGTTCAGTCGTGGAAGGAATTGGAGGCAGTCTCCACTGTCTTCTAAAATCCTGTCCGGAAACCTCCCCAAGAGGTTTGACAACACTAAAATGGAGAAGTACGATGGCGGTACTGATCCGGACAACCATCTGGAGAAATTGAAGAACTTCATGATGAAATTTGATGACGATGATAAACTACTTTGTAGGGCATTCTCCCAGTCATTCACGGGGAGTGCTCTGAAATGGTACAACAGCCTGCCTCAGGGTTGTATTAAAGATTTTCGATACGTTTTGGGTGGCCTTTCGAAGGCACTTTGTAGGGAGTAAGGAGCTGAAGGGCAACGGAGACACCATAATCCATTGTACCCATGAGCCAAATGAATCCTTGAAAGAATACATAAGCCGCTTTGTGAACACAAAGAATGGGTTGACTGATTTCTTTGAACAGGTAGCAATAGCATCCCTTAGACAGGGTTTGAACCCAGGCAATCTAGCTGATTCGGTGACCAGAAAGAAGGCTATGACATGGGGAGGGTTTCTGAATCAGGTTGGCAAACAAATAAACGTCGATGAAACAAAAAAAACCAGGGTGCACCGGCAGGTGAGGTCCACCCTAGTGGCACCAACTCCAAATCAAAACCAGTCCGGGAACAAAGCAAGAGAAACCGGACAGGGGCATGGTAGGGCAAAAGCTCAGTCTCAGCCAGCTGCTCCTGCTCAAAGTCAACAATCCAGAAACAAGAGAGGGCCATGGGTCCAACCGGAGTGGTTCGCAGAGTTAAAAGAAAGAGTGGCCACTATATTTGATAAAACAAAAGATGAGGTACATTACCGGAGACCAGCAACTTTGCAGTCTCCTAGAGAGCATTGTAACAACTCCTTTTGCCAATATCACAATGATATTGGCCATACCACTGATGATTGCATAGCATTGAAACAAGAGGTTCAAAACCTGATTGAAAGGGGGAAGTTGGGAGCATACGTTAAAAGAAGAGGAGGCAACATGCCTGACAACACTCACCGGGTTGGTCCAAGTAGTGCTGCCCCGGAGGGGGCCATGGTTATAGTTGAAAGGTTTGATGTGGAATCTGAATACATGGATCCTGATCCAACTCGAAACAGAGTGGGTGCTATTGATGAGTGTTCTAGATCGGTCTCCGGGCTCATTAAGTTTTTTGAGTCGCTTACAATTTTCGGAGGGGACACTATGACGGCTCCTACTACTTCTTCGAGAAAGAGGCATGTTCATAATTTAGCCTCCCAGCTAGAAGGAGGCATGACATCTTATCAGTCACCGAACTCATTCCCCTTCATTGTCTTTGATGAGGATGATTTGAGAGACATTGCTGGCCTTCATGAGGATGTTGTTGTCATAGGAGCGTCTATAGGGGGCAATGAAATAAGGCGAATCCTGGTGGATACTGGAAGCTCAGCCAATATCCTTTTCCTAACCACTTATAAGAAAATGAAAAATCCAGCTGTGATTCAAAAGTCGGACAGGTCAATCATGGGCTTCACAGGCAGCTCAGCCGATGTGATCGGAGAATTCGAAGAAGAGGTGTTATTGGGCAGGGGCCCTTTCAAGAAAATGGTTAGAATACTCTTTATTGTGGTGGATTGTCCCACTTGCTATAATGCTATTCTAGGGAGGTCTTGGCTCTCTAGGATGCATGCAGTGGCTTCAACAGTCCACCAGTGCTTAAAGTATGCTATTCAGGGACAAGTTGGGGTTGTCCGGAGCAGCCAAAAGATTGCAAGAGAATGCTATGCCACTGCCCTGGCTCCTCGAACGCTGGGGGCAGTCCGTATAAATGATCAATAGCAGTTTGAGGGCCTTTCTGGGGGTGAGGGTGAAATTGATGACCCCAGAGAGACCCCTGGAGTGTTGATTCCAATTGAAGAGGTTGAAACGCACTGTTTGGAATAAGGCAAGAGTGTCAAGATAGGGTCCAAGATGCCACCAATGTTGAAAAAAGAAATGCTGAAATTTTTGAAAGACCATCAGCACGTTTTTGCTTGGTGCAATGCTGATGTTACCGGAGTTCCATCAAAAGTGATATCCCATCACCTATCTGTCCGGAGAGATGTAGCACCAGTGGTTCAAAAGAGAAGAGCTTTCTCAAAAGAAAAGGCTGATGTCATAGTGCAAGAGGTTGACAGACTCACAAAGATTGGGGCACATTAAAGAATCTCAATACCCTTTGTGGACTGCCAATCCAGTCCTGGTAAAAAAGAAAAATGGTAAGTGGCGCATGTGCATTGACTTCACAGATCTCAATAGAGCTTGCCCAAAAGATTTGTATCCGGTCCCCCGGATAGATCAGTTAGTAGACTCTACTTCTGGGAACAAACTGCTTTCCTTTATGGATGCCTTCTCTGGGTACAATCAGATTCAAGTAGATCCAAAAGATCAAGAGCATACCACATTTGTCACTGACAGGGGTCTGCATTGCTACAAGGTGATGTCATTTGGTTTGAAAAATGTTGGGGCTACTTATCAGAGGCTAGTCAACAAGGCATTTGCTGATCAAATTGGAAGAAATATGGAGGTTTACATTGACGATATGATGGTGAAAAGTGTGGATGAGCAGCTACACTTGTCCGATCTACAAAAAACTTTTGCCAACTTGGTAAAAGTAAATTTAAAGTTAAACCCTGAAAAATGTGTCTTCGGAGTGCAGTCCGGGAAGTTTCTCGGCTATATCATAAGTGAGCATGGAATACAGCCCGATCCGGACCAGCTGAATGCTCTTTTCCAGATGGAACCTCCTCGAAACATCAAAGAAGTACAGCGGTTAACGGGGAGATTAGCAGCCTTAAACAGATTTATTTCCAGGTCTTCGGACAGGTGTGCTCCTTTCTTTCAAACTTTGAAGGGTGCAAAGGGTTTCGAGTGGACCCCATAGTGTGATGAGGCTTTCAATGAAATCAAGAAACACCTGTCCTCCCCCAAAACTTTGTTCAAACCAGTTGATGGGGAGACTCTCTTCGTATATTTGGCAGTTTCAAGTTGTGTCATCAGTGCTGTGCTGGTAAGAGAGGTCGATAGGTATCCCCACCCAGTGTACTACATCAGCAAGAGCTTGATAGATGCTGAGAGACGTTACTTGAAACTTGAAAAGTTGGCATTAGCTCTGGTAATAGCTGCAAGGAAGATGAGGCCTTATTTCCAGGCTCATCCTATCATCGTCCGGACCTCTTTTCCCTTAAAGAATGTCCTTCAAAAAGCAGACACTTCGAGCAGAATGACTAAGTGGTCAGTAGAATTGGGGGACTTCGACATAGACTTTGCTCCCCGAACAGCAGTAAAAGCCCAAGCTGTGGCTGATTTTCTGGTTGAATTCCACTCCGATAGGGATTCGGAGCAAGCTACTGATACAAAAGATAAGAAAATATGGATCGTCCGAACAGATGGTGGATCTAGCACTATGGGATGTGGTGCATGAATATGTTTAACTTCCCCATACGGAGACAATATGTACCAGGCTATTTGTTTTGCTTTCAGGGCATCTAATAACGAGTCCGAATATGAAGCAGCTATAGCTGGGTTAAAGTTAGCCTACATTTGTGGGGCTAAGAGGGTCAAGCTGCTAAGTGACTCCCAATTGCTTATCCATCATGCCTTAGGCCAATCTGAGGCTAGAAATGAGCAACTTGTGAATTATTTACTCCTTCTCAAGAATGAAGCACTAAAATTTAAAGCTGTTGTCTATGAACACATTCCCCGGGCAGAAAATGAGCTAGCAGACTCATTGGCAACTATAGCATATACGGAGTCATACCCATGGATCCATGTGCTTGAAAGCCCTTCTATTCAACTTAGTAAGGGTGAAGAAGAGGAAGTTTTTGAAATACAAGTGAAACGGCCTCAAGACTGGAGATCTCCTCTCATACAATATCTGTCCGATGGTATTGTGCCTTCAGATAAGTCACAAGCCAGAACATTGAAACACAAGGCTCGTGGTTTCATTATATTGAGAGAAGTGTTGTACAAAAAATCCTATAGTAAACCTCTCCTGCGTTGTTTGGAGGATGATGAGTCACAAGTGGTCCTCTCCGAATTGCATGATGGTGAGGGATCAGCCCATTGTGGATTTAGAGCTTTAACAAGAAGAGTATTACTCTCCGGATATTATTGGCCATCAATTATGAAAGATGCTAAGGAATTGGTGAGGAGGTGTGACCCATGCCAGAGGTACAACAATGAAATTCATGTACCAGCCATTCCTTTGGAGTCAATTTCTGAGCCCATCCCTTTTGCTCGATGGGGGTTGGACTTAGTAGGGCCTCTCCCTGTGGCGTCCGGAGGGCGTAAAACTATAATTGTGGCTATTGACTACTTCTCAAAATGGATAGAAGCAGCTCCCCTGGCAGGGACAACATCAAAAGCTGTCATAAAATTCATTCTATCCAACATATGTTGCAGATTTGGTGTCCCACAGAAAATAACAACAGACAATGGGCCACAGTTTGACAATAGAGAAATGGAAAGCTTATGTGCCTCAAGGGGTATACAGCATTGTTTTTCTTCACCTTTCCACCCACAAGCCAACGGACAAGTTGAAGTGGCTAATAGAACTATACTATCCGGTTTAAAAAAGAATCTGGAAGGGGCTACTGGGAAGTGGCCTAGTTATCTACAAGAAGTCTTGTGGGCCTACCGGACAACACCTGGGGCTGAAACACAAGAATCACCCTTCGCCTTGGTCTATGGAATGGATGCAGTAGCTCCCATAGAGAAGACACTCCCTTCCTTTCGTGTTCACAACTTCTCCGGACACGCTAATGAAATGGCAATCAGAAATCATTTTGATTTGATAGAAGAAAGACGGGGTAAAGCTCGCCTTAGAGTTGCACACTATCAGGGCTTGATGAGGAGCAGGTTTGCTTCTAAATTTAAAAGAAGAGATTTCCAACCAGGGGACAAAGTATTAAGAAAGGTCTTCTTACACACCAAAGAAAAGCTCTTCGGAAAGCTGGCCCCGACCTGGGAGGGTCCGTATGTTGTGGTTGAAAGAATCAAGCCTGGAACTTATTGGTTGGAAGACAAAGATGGCAGGGTTCTAACTCACCCTTGGAATATTGAGCATCTTCGGATGTACTTGGAATAACACTTGTGTAAATATTTATTTGTTTGAACTTCCATGTAAATATTTGGGGGCATACTCTTTCCTCCCTGGTGGCACGGGGAGGTTTTAGTGAGGTGTCCGGATGGTTGAATAAAATTCGATGCCTTCTTCAAAATTTTCTAAGTATTTTCAAAGTTCTATCTCTTGTCATACTACCCGGACTGAAAGATCTAAGGGCTATTTAAACTCTAGCCAGAGAATTTAAACACTCTCACAATGCAATAACTAAAAGCTACTTAAACTCTAGCTATCTAAACTAAAACAAACAATGAAAGAAGATAATGGTTGTGCAAAACAGAAGTATTCATTGAACAACTTAAAATTGCCTTGGCCTTCCAAGGACTTTCGAATAAGTCAGGATACAGCACAAAAAATCTGTCCGAACAAATACCGGACACCACTACAAAAAGAGTTCCTTGGCCTTCCAAGGACTTTAGTTTGAATAAAAGATAAACCAAGTAAACCATAAATTAAGATTGAGCCTTTGAAGATGGCTCCCCTTCATCTGCTTTCTTACCCTTAGAGTTACTCCCCCCTTCGACTACCTTCTTGCCTTTGGGATCATTCTCCTCTTCACCTGGGCTCTCTCCGGTCCTCTCTTCATCATCAGATGAAGACCCGCTGGAAATTCCATCCTCTTCGACCATTGTATAATATGGAAGGTCATCATCATCCACATAGAGCCATAAGTCCCCCAGGGTCCTCTTCGGAATTTTTTCATGAAAAAGGAGAACCATATCAGACTTCACCCTTTGAATCAATAACTCTTCGCTTTTAATCATCTCCCTAGCGTAGGCATTGATCTTGGCATTGATTGTGGCCTCTTGGTCCCTTAACAAAGCAGTTTTCTCCTCAACAGCCTGGGTCACTGCATTTTCTAGTGCAATCTTGTCAGTAGTCAAGTTGGTGATAATCTTCTCCTTTGCAGTAGTTTCTCCCCTTGAGACAGTAAGGTCCTTCTCCATACCGGACAACTTCTCCCGAAGATCTTTTATGGTTTCTTCTAGGGTGGCAACTTTTGTGTTGCTTTCATCTTGATTCCTCTTCAGCTCCTCATTTGCTTCCTTAAGGAAATCAGCATTGGTAGTAGCAGTGCGGAGGTCTTCGGACAGCTTTTCCTTCTCAGACTTGAGGTCTTTGATGGTGTCTGCTTGACTCCGGACTTGTCTCTCCAATGTAAGAACTGGCTGCACATTACTAAGCAAGGAATGGGCTATGGTGTCCTTTTCACTAGAGACAATGAAAGTCTTACCATTGAAATTGACCATATTGGAGTTGCTTGGAGGAACGTAGGGCCCTACGAATCCATCTCTGGGGAGGCCAAGGAAATACTCACCAAGCCCAGCTAGACCAGTGATGTCCACTCCATCGAGGTTGAGATCTCCCCCCTCTACCTGGTCGGTATGAAAGTCCCTTGGGATCTCTTCGGCCAGCGTTGGGTCAGACGGGTCAGTGGGGAAAGAAGGCTCCGGATCCCGGAGAGCGAGCTCATCTCCTTGGGAAGTCTTTTTCTTCTTGGCTTCCCGGTCAACGCCTTCACCTACTTGATTGCGAGTCCTCTTGGGAGCCCTTGGAGGTTTTGGGAGGTCTACTTCCTGCCTTTCGGTCTCTTGCTCCACCACTTGCAAGAGGGCTGCATCAATTTGAACCTGGGCCGGCCCCTCCGGGTCTGTTGGGGCATCCTTCTCAGCATCGCTCGCCACCTTTTTTCCTTTTCTCCTGCCTTTCATTTTGCTTGGGGCTTTGGCCCGGGCAGGCAGGTAGAGTGTCCCGTCTAGTTCGTGGGACCTTCTAAGCACAATGTCTTCAGGAGGCTGGGTGGTGAGCTCCTCCCAAGATAGGTCTCTCCGGCCTATGGTGTTCCACAGGTGAGACCTTGCTAGATTTCCAGGGGTAAAGGCTTTGTGGAATCGATTCTCCCAGTTCTCTGCGGCCCAAGCATTGATTTTTCCACAGGTAACCTGTTCGGCCTTCAAATAATCCCCGAACTCCTTTGGCAGCTCTGTTAGAACAAAAGAGAAATCAGGTAATTTAAACTAACTAAAAAAAATAGACAGATATTTAAAGTAAGAAACTTACGGTCACTCCTCCACCTGCTCCTGATGAGGCTTGGGTTCTCTCCGGCCTTGATCTTCTTGCCGTTTTCCCAAGCGCCACTGACGAACAGAAATTGGCTCCTCCATTTGCTCTCTGACTCCAAGAGATCATCAACAGCCTTGAGATCGTTCCCCATATTGAAATGGTAGAAGGGAAATTGGTGATGCTTGCAAAGGTTGGCCACCGCTGCGAACTCTTCCATAGGGAGAGGGATCCCGGACAACCTAGATGCCATGATACATGACATCAGAGTATACCAGCCATTGGGGCTCAGCTGGCTCGGGCAGAGCTTCACCAGGTGGAAGTATCGAACGATCTCCGGGTCCAGTGGGAACCTGAGTCCCCAATTAAATAGCTCTGTAAAAAAGACTATTTCGTTCCTCTTGCAATCCATAGGGGTCTTCGGATCTATGGGGATCCTTATCTTTGCATTTTCTGGGATCCTCCATTTTGTGCGCATTCGACCCAGGTCAGAAGTATGGATGAATGCATACTTGGTCTTCTGTAAGGCCAAGAGATATTTGAGCTCAACTCTGTGGAAACACAGCCCCACCTTCTCTTCAAGGCACTCCGGTAGGTCCGGATGCCTTAAGAACAGTTTTTCCTTGCCTTTTTTGGCAGCAGCAGCATTTTCAGTCTGGCCGGAGGACTCAGACTCAAAAGGGACCTCTTCAGCAGAGTCCTCCATTCTTTCCTCCATAATTGTTGGGGGAATGTCTGTGGTAGTGGTCCGGGGAGGGTTAAAGCTTGGCTCAGCCTGGCTACCGGACTGCTGGCCTTCTGTGTTTCTTTGACTTCTTATCTCAGGCTGGGGCTCAGAGGCAGAAGTCTCTCTTGGAGGTACCGGACTGCTGGCCTCCGGACCAGATGGCCTTTCCCAGAGCCACTATTTTTTGCCCCCGATTTGGAGGGAGTATTCTTGGAAGCTAGCCCTTTGACTAGCCGGCTTGACCTTTTAACCACCAGCTTCTCCGGAGAATGCTCTGTGTCAGACCCCATTGCGATAAAAGGCGAAGTTTTCCTAACGCTTGTAACTGTGACTCTTGGCTCAACAGCAGGTACTGACTCCTGAACTGAGGAACCAGAGACTATGGGCGAAAGGGCGGATTGAAAGAGTTTTTTGGGCTTAGTAACTTTGGAGGAAGATGAGCCTCGATCTGACTCAGTAACAGAGGCGACTGGTTTATCAACGAGTGATGAAGGTAGCCCTGCTGCTATTCGTCTCTCCTTATCAACTTTTTGTGCTCTTTCCAACTCCGAAAGATTGAGCCACCCACCTTTGATCAGTGCTGTTTTTGCTGTAAACATAAACTACCCAGAAAACCCTTGCTTTAGAGAGAGAAAGCTCTGAGTAAATTTGCAGAGTAAATGTGAAAGAGATAGTAAAAACAGAAGAAAGTAAGTTTCAATTTATAGTAGATCTGAAAAGAGGAGTTGATTCCTAGGAGAATTCGAAAAGTTTGGCAATGATTAAAAGACGGCGCTGATGTCACCATTTGTAATTAAGGAGGTTACTTGTTGAAGAAGGTGGTGCGAAATTCAAGGTGAAAAAATGGCTGGGGTGACCAATCAGAGAGCGACACGTGTCCCACTAACTCTGACAAAAACCGTTTTGAATTCGTGAAAGCTTAATCTGTCCGGATATACCCATAGATCTGTCCAGATTGAAAACCACCTCTGACGTCGGACTGTTTTTCAGTTCTTTGACAAAAATACTTGCTCAAACACCTAAAAAAGGGGCTCCTGATGAGTCCGAATTCAGCATGCTCCCCGAACAAGGGCAAATCGGTCTAGTCTCTCCGAATACCGGACAGGTTACATGGACAGGGATCGAACAGGTCACTTGGACCGGACAGATTTCTGTGAACACTATGAACTTAAGGCTGTTCGAACTATGACAAAAGTACTAAAAAACCTAAACACTTCTTGACTAAGCTACTTGCTCTCTTACTTAGAGCTCATGGGTCTTTGAACATGACCCGGGTCCATTAAACATGACCCGAAAGCCCATAAGGGCCCAAACATTACACTATAAATACCCAACCACCCGCATTAACTATGGGTAATGAGAATTAACTGCTACCAAGCTGCTTAATCATCTCTCTACTCTCTACTCTAACTGTTAAACACCCACACACCACTGTTAAACACCCACACACCACCTTAAAACTCCACTTGAAATTACCAGCCTACCCACAGGCAATTATTATCCACACCATACTTGATGATGACGTAGATCAAAGTATAAAACTAATGCCACGATTTCTCTAAATTATAATTTTGATAATACCAGAGAGAATGTCTCTTTGAAGATAATCCCTTATGTTGGATATTTTAGTGTAATGGATTGACTAGTCGACTAATGTAATCATGATGCATTATCAAACAAGTCATAGAGTGCGGAGTGCACGCTTGTTAAAATATATTATGATTAGTGGGGTCAACGGACAGATCCCCTCGCATGATTTAAGGGGAAGAGCCTCTTGTAGGGTCCTAAGGGCAGAGCCCCTGTTTGGGGTCGAGCTGTTGTTGAAATTTTTATAGAATTTTAAAAGGTGGATGGAGGGTCACAATTTTATTTTTGGATGATTCGATTGTTGTTGAAATTAATCAGAATTTTGAATTTCAAAATTTTACAATTTGTTTTTCAAACTTTTAATTTGGTAGGTTTTATCATTCAAAATATCTTACCGTTTGATTTTTACACCATAACCGAAAAAACAATTTTCTTTATCAAATTACATATCAAAAGGGTTATGTTGAAAAACAAATTTACATCATATACTTTTTGTTCTCATTATTCGATAGACAAACACTCTCATTTTATTTGATTGGAAATTTTTTGAGCCACTTTTAAATGGTTAAAACTATTTTTACAGTTTGAACTTTTTTGTTTGAAATATATGTTTTGTTTTCTAGTTCAGAAACAACAGACAAAAAAGATTCATTCTTAAAGTTCAAAAGAAAAGTTTGATTGGTACTTTTTGGAGAACCAGCGAAAATATTTCAATCTGAAATTTTATATAACAAAACTTCAAAAATTATCCAATGATCCATTTGCTAGGAAACCTAAGCGAGTTCACCTGCTATTAGTATAAATTTTTCATTGTCCTATAAGTTTTCTACATGCCTTCCTCCATTATGAAACATTCAACACCAGATTGACCTAGTGACGGGTGCTAGTCTGCCAAACCGATCGCACTACCGAATGAGTCTGATGGAGCATGAGGAGCTTCATAGACAGGTGTAAAAACTATTGAATAAATGTCAAAATATGTGAGAATCTTAGTTCTTGTGCGGTTCCAATACTGTTAAAACTCAAGAAGGATGGTTTAATGAGGATGTGTGTAGATAGTCGGAATATTAACAATATTACAGTTAGGTATCAGGTTCCAATTCCCCAAATTGATGATTTATTAGATCATTTTACAATGTTTATGAAACTAGACTTGAAAAGTGGGTATCACCAGATCCGTTTTTCAATCAAAGTTGAAAGTGGAAGTGGTGTTACAATAATTTTTATTTATGACAAAGAGGATTATCCAATCAAAGTTAATGGATAATAATATATTGATAAGAAAACGTTTGGTGGAAAAGAATTAACCGAATAAACTTATTTTCATAAACTTTTCTATAGTACAAAATGCCTTAAACGATATGAGGACTTAATAAAAACGTTGCCCAAGGCACAATTGGTTCATAAACGTTTATATAAAAACGATACAAAAAATTAGCAAAGTACTTTTGTTTTACCGTGAAAGGGTACCTTTATTGTTATCCTTCGACGAGCTGTTCGAGGATGAGCTTTTTGATTTTTTAGAATCATAGATGATTCTTCATCCACTAAAGAAAATCCCTCCAAAAGGTTTTTTCAAAACACGCTCCCAAATACTTCTTAAATTTAAATTGGGGAAACGTTCATGAACTTCTAGCACCACAGAATATTGGCATTCCTCTTTTCAAAACGAGAAATACATCCAACAACATACTTCTCAAAGAAATAATTTTTCTACTATTCACCGTCGTTTATAAAATTTTGCTTCTCGGCAATGAGTTTTTTTATATCCTTGAAAACCCGCTCGAAGTATCCTTTAGCTATGAACTTCACTAAGACCGACAACAAGCATATTCTAATCAGTATCTCTAGCAAAAAATAATTCATGCTCATCATCAAATTGTTCTTGCTCTATTTTCAACTAAGCATCCAATGCCTCAATCTTCGTCGAACACTCAGTATAAATCTTCTTGTAGTGGGCAAGCTCCTCTTCCAATTTTTTTCACATTGGATCTTTTTTAACAACTGTTTTTTTTGTAGAAGTATTTTCCATTGAATTTTGTTTCGAGAAGGGTAGTAGAATAAAGTAATTTATTGAGCTCCATGGCTAGAAAGTTATTTTCGTAGATATGAAAATATGTCGGATGTAGGAGAACTAACTACGACGTTCTCCAGAACTTTCTCTTCATTTCCTTGACCTCTCTGGCCGTCATTTACCTTGCTCGTTTGAGAAACAAACTTTCTTGTTAAATCCAGAGCATAGTTTGAGTTTACAATAACGACCTTCTTAGGAGAAGGCATGATCGGATCAGTTGTGTTATCATCTTCTTTGACTATCTTCTTATTACCTTTGCCTTTGAACAAGTATCTCTTCGGTGAAATCCTGGAGCCACCTTTATCGGGAGAATTAACTTCTTTATTTTCATCCTCAATATCAT
This sequence comes from Limnanthes douglasii subsp. nivea, assembly GCA_036936605.1. Taxonomy (NCBI): domain Eukaryota; kingdom Viridiplantae; phylum Streptophyta; class Magnoliopsida; order Brassicales; family Limnanthaceae; genus Limnanthes; species Limnanthes douglasii. The sequence continues at coordinate 93,432,237 of JAUPFV010000005.1, forward strand.
TTTCTCTTTAGCTTCAACCCCATCATTGACATGTTCTTCTTAGGCCATGTATTTTTTGGGATCCCGATGACTTCAGGCCCTAGCCCTTGGAGGAATAATAACAAGATTATCTGATTATTCCAGTCGCTTAAGTACGAAATCTTGTGTGGGAGGCACCATCAGTTTTTCTAGAGATATTGTCTTCATCAAGTCGGCACTTCAAAAATGGCTTTTGGTTAGATTTGATGGAGTGAATCATCTGTAACATCTGTAGATTTGATTAATTTTTTAAGCCTGTCTCCTACATTCTGGAAATAAAAAAGAATCGATGTTTCCAATTCTTTTTGTATTCTAATAGGTCGTCCACTATTTTAAACTTCATCCCAAGTGTTAATGACTAGAAGGGAAAACGAGGGTTCTTGGAAACGTCGGTCAGCCCAACGAACTAATTCATTGAAAACCCAATTCTGGAGATCAAAGAAGCCACGATACAGGCCATGAGCATGAACCACATGTTTGGACCAGCTTGATTTGAACATTAGTCTATCAATTAGAAATAATTCACTAGAGGAGGTTATAGTGGGAATCGAACACCTTAGTTGAATATCACCGAAATAAACAATTAATTTGTTGTCCCGAACTGATAAAGGAGTTTCCCCAGCTTCAGGAAAAGAAATTGGAATGAAGTCCGAAATTCTCATCGATTTCTAAGCTTCGACTTTTCGAACAATTGAAAGTACTTGTATTTAATTTTGTGCAGCACCAAAAAATGCTTAGCCTCTACCTCCGGTAAATTATTTCCCCAAATAGCCTCAATGTTTGAGGTCAGTCTGATGTCGTCTTTCTTTATCTTCCTTAATTTAGTTATTTAGTAGACATGAAAACTTCTGTTAGCTTCATCCTGGGGGTTGACATTTGAGCTTGTACGGTAGGTCCAACCTTGGAAGCCGGCGCAACCATAGATTTGATGGCTTAAGCATCCACAACAACTACATCTTTTTTTGGTAATCTTCAGGTTCATTAACTAGATTCTTTTCTCGTATCTTTGGGATGAATTAGAAGGGCGGGTTCCCTACAGATTTGTTTGTATGAACAATATTTTCCCCTGTTGTTGAGTGAGGGACTGCTTGTACAATTTTTACTGATGGTTTTCGAGAAGTGGCTTTGGGAGTTGTTAGAGGATTACCCTGTGGAGTATTTTGAGGGGTATGAACAATAGTTCCAATCTTAATTTTTGTGTACTTTTTTGTTTTGGGTTTGGGAAATGTTTTCCTTTTTGAACGATCGTCCTTAGGTTTTTCAGTGGCTTGGTGTTATCACCCATCAGAATAAATGTTGAATTTTGGTTTGGTTTCTTTGAAAGGTTAAGGATATCATTGTCGAGCATCAGACAAGTGTGGCCGGGAGGCTGAGTGATAGGTGGATTAGATGGAACATTGGTGCTTGAAGTCCCTGCTACCTTGGAGTGTTTCTTGATCGGAGGCTACAGACCATAATAAAAAGTTTTGAGAATCTGCAATGGTCTGGGCTCCTCGTCTAAGCCAATATCTTTTCTATCCTGGACTATTACCGATGTTAAAACACTCCCAAATCTTATATCTCTCAAAATATTTAGACTTTTTAGGCATGAAAGGTGGAAGAAAATGAATAACTTTGAAATGGTAAATGAGTTGAAGTATTTATAGGGAAATGTGCACTTCCAATGGTTACGAAGGCCCAAGTAGTTGAAAGTTATTCAATAGGTATCAAGTGCATATGAAAGACGAAGAGTGGTTTGAAAGATAACAACTCTATCTATAATTTGAGGTACACACGTGTTGAAAAGTGTAAGGGTTTTCTGACATACTTATTCGCTCACAAATCATTTTCGGAGGCATGCATGTTTGTTTCAGGAAATTATTGACACGTGGATCAGAAGAGTTTAATGCATTATTAGTGAGAACCAATTTTGAGACATGAGTTGGATGCGATATATATACACCACCTGTCAGAAACCACTCTAACATGTGGTCTAAAATACACGATGCACGTATACATAAGGAAGAATAATCCAAGGGGATGTAATGAAGAATAATCCAAGGGATATAATGAAAATGAGTCTGATGAGACACGCAAGGAAGAAAAATCTGATTCCAAATATTAGTCCTTATTTAAATATATATTCACAAGTATTTGGGGGCTACTGATAAAGGGAATAAATATTGGGAAGAATAAGCTAAATTGGATAAATAAATGAGTTAATTTGATTTAATAAAATATTGTGTAAGAAATCCAACAAGTATGTAATATTGAGGATGTTTTGTGTAATAACTAACAATAATGGTTAGGATTACTAAAGTAATCGGGTGTGAAATGTCCATAAGAAGAATGGGGGAGGGGGTTAAACATGTAAATTATGCATCCACAACTTGTACTATATAAAGCAACATCTTTTTTCTAGGAAATGGGTCAATCATTATTCAATCATTGCTTTATTATTATATTTATCATTTTCTCTCTGTATATTAATTGTTTCTCTCTCTAAAAAATCTTTCACGAAAATTTCTTAGACAGAGAAACCCTCTAAGAAATCTTTACAACTATCAAGAATAAAGTACACTAGCAGGTTATACGTACTCTGATCGAGCCCTTTATCGATACTCTCTCTCGTTGGCATATCAATTATTGAGATTTTTTCAAGCTTTAGTATGCATAGACATATTTCTTCGATTTGTCATTCGACGAGATCACTGTGGCATTTGACGACCTTCTCTCTCTCACGCGTCTTCATGTGGAAAATATGCATTCCACTATTGTAAACTATGATAGTGTGGAGAAATATAGGGTTTGTACATATATACTTGGTGTTAGACATCTCGAGTTGACGTACATACTTGTTAAGGTGGGAAATATGTTAATTTATCATGATTGATGATGCTCTTACGGCTAAGTGCTATCAAGATGGTACTGTGATCGATCATCATGCAACTTATGTTATCCATTTTTTATATAATTTGTGTTAGGCAGTACGATATTGGCCAACAAGACTCGAAATATGGTTCCACATGATAACCTACAGTTCATTCACCGTTACCATGTGATGGGTATGTATAACTAAGTTTAGATGGCTTTGGAGCAATTATACCATGCCTTTGGGCAGAGTTCTCTCGACAATATTGGTGGTATATGCGAGTTTACTAAGATGTTAGATGCTTAGATTTATGATTATTTTCCTCGGTTTACGACTCCGTTTTACAACGAGTATGCTATTGTCTTACCACATATGTATCATTATGCACCGTTGGCTGTTTGCTCCTCTCATACTATTCAAGCTGATATACGATGCACGGTAGCTATGTTTCGCCGATTGATGTAAGTTTTGATTAACACTTTAAAATCTCAATTTTATTTTGTTTTATTTATGATTTTAATATATACTAAATTTTAAACGATTTTGAAAGTCACCTTTATTTAATATGGTTATCCACGAGATGTGTGACCATTTTGTGAGATCGGCTGGATCAATCATACGCTGAAGTCGTGAGACGTAGTAGAGCTGTATTATTCGGGACGTAGGACATGTTGGGCGGGGGGATATTCAGATGATAGTTGTCCATTTATGAACTAAATTTCCCAAGAGGTACATGAAATCTAGCCCTAGGTTTACATGGGATAAGATGACTTTAAAGAGTTTTCATCGTCATCTCATTGCAGATCAATGTGATGCATACGAGGGTGGTACCGTTGGTACGAACTCGTTGTACCCTGTCTGGGTTAGGCCTAACCTGAGGTAATGCATACTGGGATTTACGGTGGCTAGAAACTGAGATTCACGTGACGTTCTCTCTATATCTCTAAAATTAACCGGAAGTAAAAAAGTAATGAGATATAATGGCATATTTATAGAGGAAAATGTAGAAGCCCAGTAGAGACCTTTCTTACGTCCAGCGAGTACCTATTTTTAGGTGTGGAAAGGTCTAACATTTGTCTTTTTCACACTCTCAACGAATACTTGTGCGCGGAAGTGGAACAATGTCTCCACCACTTTGTCACACTTGACGACTAAAAGCCTAGCGCGTGGGTGAAAATAGTTCTATGACACGTGTACAAGAATAAAACCACACGTGATATACACGAGACTATCGATCTCTAAAGCAGTGATAACCAGAAGCAAGGATACCCAGCTGGAATAGATCAAGTTCTATTGGTTACAATCTGGAGAAAGAGTATAAATTAACTCTTATGCGGCGCCAGAATTAATTCACACGAAGAACATTTCCAATAGATATGAGGCTACTAATAAGGACCAGATTTTTCTGACCCGCACATCGGACCGGTAAGATACTAGACCGACATTATATTTGTAGTACCAATCTCATAAGTGGGTAATATTAAGGTATTTTATGTAATAAAGAGTACACATGTGTAATGTTAGTAAGTTAATAGGATGGAATAACTAAAAATAGGTTAACCATGTAGGTTCAAGACCCATTGTCATTACTATATAAAACCCGTTACCTATTCTAGGAGATGAACAAAATTAATTATTGTTAATCACTTTTAACAGATTCTCTCTCTCTAGAATTCTTACTTTAGTTTCTCTCTAAACATCTGCGTGACTCAAAGTTAAATAAATATGATGCTTTAGCCCCTCATATATGTTTGGACTCATCGGCATGTATAATGTTATTAAACTACTTTAAATCACATGATAGGTCCAAATTTAGGACAATTCGTAGATAATGTCATGCAATTTCTTGTTTTACAGCTACAAATTTTAGAAAGTTACTTCCATAGAAGTGGATTCGCCTTCATCATAAAATTCGGACAAATAAGAGTTTGAATATACTATTTTAAAGTGTTTGGTGTGGTTTATATCTAGATTTTAGTTACAGAGTCTTAGGATTCCAATGGATCTTTTGGGCTTAGTAACATTCCTATAACTAGTTTGGATAACTTGTGATATTTTGAGTTTTTCAAGTTTGAATTAAATTTCTTTTAGAGTTATATATGCGATCTTACAAAAACAAACATATATCTAAATGTGTCCCTGAGCTCATTAAAAAGGTATGTTTATATTAAAAAAACTTAAATTGAATTTTTTATTAATAATATCTTATTTATATGTATGAAAAAAAAACAATTAGAATCGGACTTAGTATTATATGTTCAGTGTGTTTAGTAATAAAACAACTCCAAAATAGATTAAATTGATTTCTTCTGAACTATTCAAGGCATTTGAAAAAACAATCTTCTCCTCCAAGAAAGATTTTTTTGTCTTCAAGATAATCATTCATCACCATTCCTTCTCCAAATATATGGTTTCTTACCATTGCAAATCGCATGAATTGAAGGAAACCATGGCTAGAAATCATTAAGAGTTCCCTCTAATCCAATCTCAAAGTAACCCCAAAGATCTTCAATCACATATACCAACAGACCTTCATCAGATATCCTACTCGGCTGCAGTTTCTCAACCAGAAAAACCTGTAAAACTTAAGCCAATCTACATAAATCACAAAGAGAACCATATCGATTTACAGTTTGAAGATAACGTAAATGATGTACTTCAATTGTCTTCAACCTACACATTGATTGGAAAATTCTCGCAAGGACTCCCTAAAAAACATATATTAGACAGATTCATTGAAGAAAGAAAGTTTGAAGGTGACTTTTCATACTTAAAATGGGACTCACGACATCTGTTTCTAGAATTCTCACTAAAGGATGACATCAGTAAGATCTAGTCTCGTGGGATATTAATTGTGGAACAAAGCTTGATGTGAATACTTAAATGACAACCATCCTTCAATCCGAAAAAGAGAGTCCTATAATACCCATCTGGATTAGAATAGAAAACTTACATAAACATTTATATAATGGTGATATTGTTCACTCCATAGCATCTGTAGTTGGATCTCCAATCAAATTGTGGATCCCACCCAAAAACAGAGCATTATATAATACTTGTTTCGCCTGCGTTGAGATTGATATCTACAAGAAATTACAGCACAATGTTAGGTTACGCTTTAGCAACAACAAAGGATCTTGGATCCACCTTAGCTACAAGAATGGGCCTAAATACTGTGATCAGCGTTTTCATGTGGGTCATGAAAAAAATCCTGCAAAAACTAAATCATGATCGAGACGGAAAAGACAATCATAGAACCCCAAACAACACGAACTCTCTGCTTGAAACATCTCAACTTACCCAACAAAAGAATAGAGCTTCACAGTTGCGATGAAACCCAAAACAACACGAACTCTCTGCCTGAAGCCAATCAAGATTAGTCAATAATAGTGAATCTCAGAGACAAGACCAGTAAAAGAATAGAGCTTCATAGTTGCAATGAAACCACACATGAGGAAAATCCACGGAAGAAGCAGGAAAGACACAAAACTGGAAAAATACCCGAGACACATAAAGAGCCAAATGCACTAAATGAAGACAATGATGGTGAGGAAATCATTGAAGCAATTTCAAAAGCTTTAGTAGATGAATCCTCTCATTCTCCAACAGTGTAAAATCTTCCTTCTTTCGAATATGAATCCTCAACGTCATCTTAAAAATCAGAGATAGATCAGAAATTTAATAAGAAGATAAAAGAATATAAGATAAAGAAAAGATGGTATGATTTACGTAAATACCGATGATTTTTCTCAATTCTTATTCGTGTCGAATGTAGTATTACCTAAAAGTTGTATGAGTAGTCTGTTGGTATTATATTCAAGAAGAAAAGTATTCTGATTTACCTTGGAATTAAGCCAACCCCTGTTGTAGCTTCCTTTTCAGCTCAAGTGAATGAATAAGAAGAAGACTCCAATCTATCAAACTCTGTTGAACATACTCTCAAGAAATGTAGAAACCAAGACTAATTTACTCAACACTTAAATCCTTCAATGGTAACTGAAGAAGAAGCTCTGACACTTGTCAAGGAAAGCTCACTGCTTTCCTTAAGCATCAGTGAACAACTTTGGACCTACATCAAAACAGTAAGAGTTACTGTCCCTTCTTGGCTTTCTAAATGATTAATTCATAGAATCGGAAACAATGATACATGTACGAAGAACTGAAATGTCTTTATTGGTAGACTTCTATGAGGGAAACCCAAAACAGATTGATTAAAACATAAATAAAGGCCGCCAAACAATACTATTATAATTGTCGTCCAAAATCCTTAAGCGTAAAACTCTATTAGACTTCAAAAGAAATGAGAAAAATGAGAAAATGATGTGAATTAGGTGCTGCAATAGAATTTAGAGTTTCTGGTGTGTAAGGTGAAGGTAAAATTACAATCGTGTACGAGTAGAAGTTGGAGACTTTCAGATTTTCTATGTGTCAAGCCTCTTATCCCAAAACAACTTTCCACTAAATAGAAAACCCTTACAAGAAAAAATCTAAAATAGATTAAAATAATTTCTTCCACTTACATTAATAGTATTTGAATACACTTTATGACCATTGCTTTATTTTTAGTTTTGATTATTAAAATTTTATTAAAATGGTTTTTGATATTTTATATAAATGATCATTTTCTTTACTTCTCTTACTCATAATTAATTGAGCGACAGAAGCAGCAGATAAAAAGGTTTGGGTTTTATATGTAGAAATAGAATCCTGTGAGCTACCAAAACCAAAACCACCACTACCGCAGCAGCCATCTCCCCCTCCAACCCCACCGGCCACCGCTGCTCTAGTGAGTTCACGGCAAGCTAATGTTTATGTGGATTCCAATTAGTCTCACTGAGTTGACTAACCCAGGTGATACATACTGGTGTCAAGAACAGACACAATTGAGTTGACACAGAAGACGCAAATGACGCGGACGCGGGATTTTTGTGTAACGGTAACTTTTTTGTTTCCTAAATTAAAATTAAAACTCAATAAACCCAATCCCAATTCTTTTTGGAAAAGGGACCTGAAATCCTTTTTCTATAAATATATGAAACGATTAAGTACACCATTCATTTCACTTACGAATTCCTTTCTTAAGTAATCTTTTTTTTTCCAATTTCATCAATCACTCTGCTCTGTTCTCTTTGCTCTGCTCTGCTCTGTTCTCAGTTCTGTTTGAATTGGAAAGATGAATAAAAAGCGGAGTCTTGTTTGTGAGTTTGAAGGTTTTGTGAATAAAAAGAAACCAAAACATTGTCATACTAATCTCAAGAGTTTCAGTTTCAAAATGTTACGATCACCTGCACGGCACAAGCTTTCCGATTTCTGGGATTTCACATTATCCGCGCAAGCGAAGAAAGTAGATCTTGAAGCCGGACAAGTAGATACTATTAATGATGATGTTTCTACTGAACTCGCTCTCTCAATCGGAAACGTGAAATGTAAACCTAGAGAGTTGTCTCAGGATCATCAGACACTTGTTTTCAATGAAGACAACGAGGAAGATATGAGAACCGGTCTTTGCACAACCCTAACTCTGCACGTAGGAGATTCACGCAACATCAACAAGGCGACTGAATCTGAATCTGAATCTGATGATGAGAATGATCAGAAACTTACTGTTAATTTCCCTGTACGCACTTATCAAGACGACGTGGAAGATATGAGAGCCGGTCTCTGTACGAAACTAACTAGGCCCGTAGAAGATGTATGGAAAATTAAGAAAGTGCTGACCGCAACCGATGTCAACCCGCATCACGGCAGACTTCTACTCACAAGTGACTCGGCCAAGCGTCATATCCAGCCGATCATGGTCCCGTCAGTGTACAATCGAATTTATACGGATGATGGTGTTGACGTCGTAGTTTATGATCTGGACACGGAAACCGATCACACTCTTATTATGAAGCTTTGGCATACTTCAGGAGGCTTGGTGTTGGTCAATAAGTGGAATGTGAGTTTCCTTCAAAGGAGGGCTTTAAAGAGAGGAGACCAGATCGGCCTTTTCTGGTTTCCGCAGCAATCCAAATTCTATTTTCGTGTTCTTAATCGTGCCCCCGTTCAATGACAATTGATACAAGTTTGATCGGTCAAGATTTTGTGTAGCCGTTATTCTTTTTTCCTTTCTAAGTGTACGTACTGAAAACACAATGTACGTACTTTTGTTTCAAATGGATCAAACAATACACTATGATTAGGGTTCAAGTCATCAACTTATATTACTGCATAACTTGTTTTGCAAGTAATATAACTTCTCTTTTTTTGTTTCTCTTTTTGTTTTGCAACTGTAAATCCTGAAAACACAATGTAGCTACTTTTGTTTCAAATGGATCAAACAGTATACTATGATTAGGGTTCAAGTCATGAAGTTATACTACTGCATAACTTGTTTTGCAAGTCTTACTTTTCCTTTTTTTGTCTTTCTTGTAGTTTTGTGTTACACTTTGTTGATAATGATATGTTAATAAATCCGAATTCTTTGCAATGATCCAGTTCAGTCAATCAATATATGTATCGGTCATTAGTTTATAGTTCTAGAAGCGTAAAATGTTCCATCTGAAACTATTGTTACATCATACTTAGATATATGTATGCATGTATCTGTCATTAGTTTTTCAGCCTAAGAAAGGGATGTTGTCAGTGTTGGGTAAATTAATGAATATAGTAAAAATATAAAAGATTTAAGACTTTTTATAATGAAAACCGATCCTAAGGAAGAAGTTGATAATTGAAGTAGAAATGACAAGTAAAAAGAAAATTTCCAATTACTTGATCCTTTTAACTTTTCAATCATCGAAAAGTTTTCCGATCTAACTTTTTTTTGGCAATTTTAACTTTTGATTGCTTTCATCCATCTTCATCTTCGATCCTAATGAATTCAGGATGAAAGGGTCCGCTAGTCAAGCGGTTCGGGTTATCAGTCGGTTCTCATTTGCATGCCCCTTTTATAATTTATTAATGGGTAGGATAATAAACGGAAAAGGCGTCCGCCTCATATTAGTTTTCTTAAAAACCCGATAGACGGTGTCTAATCTTTGTTTTTTTAGGGGCAAGAGTGTTTGGTCGCTGGGGTTTTCTTTTCTCCTCAACCAATTCGGTTGTGTAGCCTGAGATTGGTATTTTGTTATGAGTTTTTTTAACACAAATAGATTAAAGGTAAGACAAATTTGAGTTTTAGCGTCATAGAACCTTCGATCAACCATGATACATATTTTACACTTACAAATTATAACTGTAAAGACTATAACTGTAAAAATTATAACTGGAGAGCATGTAGTTTGTATTTGTTTAATATATACCGAGTTCGGTATGTTCATGAATTTTAAGTTAATTTGCATGTTTGATTCAGAGTGAAACGCAAGAGAAGCTAAAGAGGGATAAAAACCCTAATTTTATTAATCAAAACAACTCCCTCAACAATGTATAGAAGATATGTTTATATAAGGATTCAAGTGAAACCCTAAAACCAAAAATATGAAAATTACTAAAATATTCTAAAGTATTAAAAATGCAAAATAAGATGATAGATGAGCCCAAATACCCAAAAGGCCCATAGCTCACGAACAAAGCTCGTGACTTGTGTTCGTGACGTCGTTTCCTTCGAAACAAGGTGTTGTGGGTCAAAATCAGACACCGGAGCTCCAAACTGTCAATTCACCGCATTCTTCGGGTGATCGCCAGTCTTCATAAATTCCAGTGCTAAACTATCTGCATCATTCCCGCCGGGGTCGAGAAGATTCGTCCTCGAATCAGAACCAGTCTCCTCGTCAGAAGAGTCACATGCATAAGGAATCAGATGCTTAACATTAAAGACATCAGACGTACAAAGATGGCTAGGCAAACGCAGTCGATAAGCATTCGGGTTGATCTGCTCCACAATCTCCACCGGGCCAATCTTCAGGGCGGCCAGATTGTTGTACTCACTAGCAGGGTACCGATTTTTGGTTAAAACTGCCCACACATAGTCACCAACTTCGAACTGAACAGGACGACGATAAGAATCCGCCTCAGACTTATACTTGGCGGTGCTCAAGACAAGCTGATCGTAAGTCGTCTGGTGGGTTTGGCGAATCTACGATACAAGCTCCTCAGCAGTTGTGTGAACACGAATTTTACTGGGCAGGACGAGCAAGTCGACAAGACCCCGCGGCACAACACCATACATCACCTGGAAAGGACAAAGACCCGTCGAGCGGTGAAGGGCATGATTGTGGGCAAACTCTGCCTGCGGTAGGCGCTGATCACATGCCTTCGGGTGATCTCCCACCAGGCTGCGCAACAAGTTACCGACGGAACGATTAACCACTTCTGTTGGACCATCAGTCTGGGGGTGGTAGGTACGATTGAAACTGAGCTGCATATTCACCATGCGCCATAAACTGCACCAGAAATGACTCACAAACTGGTGTCACGGTCAGAAACAGGAAACACATCTGTAAACACATCAGTCCCAACAGGGCTAGCAATAGGAAACACATTGGCAAACATATCTGTCACAACAGAGCTAGCAATGGGAAACATATCTGCAAACACATCAGTCCCAACAGGGCTAGCAACGGGAAACACATCTGCAAACACATCAGTCCCAACATGGCTAGCAATAGGAAACACCTCTGCAAACACATCAGTCCCAACAGGGCTAGCAATAGGAAACACATCTGCAAACACATTAGTCACAACAGGGCTAGCAACGGGAAACACATCTGCAAACACATCAGTCCCAACAGGGCTAACAGCAGGAAGCACATCTGCAAACACATCAGTCCCAACAGGGCTAGCAATGGGAAACACATCAAACACATCAGTCCCAACATGGCTAGCAATAGGAAACACCTCTGCAAACACATCAGTCCTAACAGGGCTAGTAATAGGAAACACATTTGCAAACACATTAGTCACAACAGGTCTAGCAACGGGAAACACATCTGCAAACACATCAACTGTCACAACCTCCGCCGTAACCTCCGCCATATCATCATCATATGTATCAAACTTTGGGAGACCATCAGGAACAATGGGGGCCGGTTCAAGTGCTTCGTGAGAGAAAATACCCCTAGCACCCGCAGCATTCGGACATTTTACCTGACGATGCCCTAATTCTCCACAGTCAAAGCAATGTAACTTGATGAGTCCGAATTCGAAGTGCTCCCCGGAAGGGTAGTCCAAAGTAAATCTCCCCGGAAATTCGGACAGGACTTGTTGACCGGACAGATGATTTCGAACACTGAAAACTTAAGGCAGTTCGAACTATGACTAAAGTACTAAAAAACCTAAACACTATCTGACTAAGCTACCTGCACATCTGCTTAAAACTTATGGGTCTTTAAGCATGACCCGGGTCCATTAAACTTGACCCGAAAGCCCATAAGGGCCCAAATTTCACACTATAAATGCCCAACCACCAGCATTAACTATGGGTAAGAAAAATTAACTGCTGCCAGGCTGCTTAATTCTCTCTCCACCCTTGAAACACCCTGAAATACTTTGGAACACCTTTAAACACCACCATACTACCGTGAAACACCCTTACACCGCCTTAAAACTCCATTTAAAATTACCAGCCTACCCTCAGGCTACTTTTATCCACACCAAATTGGCGACCACAGTGGGAGGCGACGGTGCCTGAATCAAGCATTCAAAACCAAGTAAGGAAATTCTGTCCGAATGAATCCGGATAAACCAGAGCTTCCACCAGCTTTGCTCGAAGTGGTGGAAGAGAACGATGAATATACTGTCCAAGAGCGTGACAGATTGAGGGTTGAAATAGAAGCTCTGAGGGCTGAAAAGGCCAAGATGGGCATGAAGGAGAAATCCAAAGCGTCAGTTGCTCATCGCTCTGATAACCCTCGAGAGCATGAGGCTTCAAAAACTCATGTGAGCACTAAAAAGACACATGCCAGTTCTAAAAAGTCTCACCGGTCCAAGCCTGTGGAGAGTTCTGACTCAAGCTCAGAATCTTCGGACAGCTCTTCGGACAGTGAGGGAAATGAAAAATCCTTGTCCTCCAGTAGTGATGAGGGGCGAACTAGGAAAAAACAGAAGCAAGTCAAAAAGTATTCCAGAAAAAGAGATCACCATGGAAGAATGAAAAGGCACATTGGGAAAGGATCATCTCACAACCGGAGGCATGTAGACCGGATGCTGGTGGATCCTTTTGCCTTCCATGATGAGCCAGGTATCTTTGCAACACCTAATGAGGATACTGCGTTCAGTCGTGGGAGGAATTGGAGGCAATCGCCATTGTCTTCCAAAATACTGTCCAGAAACCTCCCCAAGAGGTTTGATAGCACCAAGATGGAGAAGTACGATGGCAGTACTGATCCAGACAATCATCTGGAGCAATTCAAGAACTTCATGATGAACTTTGATGATGATGATAAACTACTTTGCAGGGTATTCTCCCAATCCTTCACGGGGAGTGCTCTGAAGTGGTACAACAGCCTTCCTCAGGGTTGTATCAGAGACTTTGATACTTTTTGGGTGGCCTTTCGAAGACAATTTGTGGGGAGTAAGGAGCTAAAGGGTAATAGAGATACCATAATCCATTGTGCCCAGGAACCAAACGAATCATTAAAGGAGTACATAAGTCGTTTTGTGAACACAAAAAACGGGCTGGCTGATTGCTTTGAACAAGTGGCAATAGCCTCCCTGAGACAAGGTTTGAACCCGGGCAACCTGGCCGATTCAGTAACCAGGAAGAAGGCCATGACCTAGGGGGGATTGCTAAATCAAGTTGGCAAACAAATAAATGTTGATGAAACAAAGAAGACCAGGGTGCACAGACAGGTGAGATCCACCCCGGTGGCGCCAACTCCAAATCAAAACCAGTCCGGGAACAAAGCTAGAGAAACCGGACAGGGGCATGGAAGGGGAAAAGCTCAGTCTCAACCAGCTGCTCCTGCACAAAGCCAACAGTCTAGAAACAAAAGGGGACCATGGGTCCAACCGGAATGGTTTGCAGAACTCAAAGAAAGTGTGGCAACCATTTTCGATAAAACAAAAGATGAGGTACACTACCGGAGACCAGCGACCTTGCAGTCTCCCAGAGAACATCGAAACAGTTCTTTTTGTCAATATCACAATGATATTGGCCATACTACTGATGATTGCATAGCTCTGAAACAAGAGGTTCAAAACCTGATCGAAAGAGGGAAATTGGGTACATACGTTAAAAGAAGAGGAGGCAACAGGCCTGATAACACTCACCGGGCTGGTCCGGTTAATGCTGCCTCAGAGGGGGCTATGGTAATCATTGAAAGTTTTGATGTGGAATCCGAATACTTGGATCCTGACCCAACGAGAAACAGAGTGGGTGCGATAGAGGAGCGTTCCAGGTCGGTCTCCGGGCTCATTGAGTTCTTTGAATCCTTGACAATTTTCGGAGGGGACACTGTAACAGCTCCTACCACTTCATCAAGAAAAAGGCATGTTCATAATTTGGCTACCCAGCTAGAAGGGGGCATGACCTCATATCAATCGTCAAGTTTGTTCCCATTCATTGTCTTTGATGGGGATGATTTGAGAGACATTGCTGGCCCTCATGAAGATGTTGTTGTTATAGGAGCATCGATAGGGGGCAATGAGATAAGGCGAATCCTGGTAGATACTGGGAGCTCTGCCAATATCCTCTTCCTAGATACTTACAAGAAAATGAAAAATCCAGCTGTGATTCAAAAGTCAGACAGATCGATCGTAGGCTTCACGGGCAGCTCAGCTGATGTAATCGGTGAGTTCGAAGAAGAAGTTTTGTTGGGCAGAGGCCCTTTCAAGAAAACAGTCAGAATACTTTTCATTGTGGTGGATTGTCCCACTTGCTACAATGCTATTCTAGGGAGATCTTGGCTCTCTAGGATGCATGCAGTGGCTTCGACAGTCCATCAGTGTCTAAAATACGCTGTTCAGGGGCAAGTTGGGTTGTCCGGAGCAGTCAAAAAGTTGCAAGAGAATGCTATGCCACTGCCTTGGCTCCACGAACGCTGGGGGCAGTCCGAATAAGTGACCAATAGCAGTTTGAGGGCCTTTCTGGGGGTGAGGGTGAAATTGATGACCCCAGAGAGACCCCCGGAGTGTTGATCCCGGTTGAGGAGGTTGAAACACATTGCTTGGAAGAAGGAAAAATTGTCAAGATAGGGTCCAAAATGCCACCAATGTTGAAAGAATGTATGTTGAAGTTCTTAAAAGACCATCAGCATGTTTTTGCTTGGTGCAACGCTGATGTTACTGGAGTTCCATCAGAGGTAATTTCCCATCACTTATCTGTCCGAAGAGACGTGGCACCAGTAGTACAAAAGAGGAGAGCTTTCTCAAAAGAAAAGGCTGATGTCATTGTACAAGAGGTTGACAGACTCACAAAGATGGGGCACATTAAAGAATCTCAGTACCCTTTGTGGACTGCCAATCCAGTCTTGGTAAAAAAGAAAAACGGTAAATGGCAAATGTGCATTGACTTCACAGATCTCAATCAAGCTTGCCCAAAAGACTTGTATCCGGTTCCCCGGATAGATCAGTTAGTAGACTCTACTTCTGGGAACAAGCTGCTCTCTTTCATGGATGCTTTCTCCGGGTATAATCAGATCCAGGTGGATCCAAAAGATCAAGAGCATACCACTTTTGTTACTGATAGGGGTCTGCACTGCTATAAGGTGATGCCATTTGGCTTGAAAAATGCTGGGGCTACTTATCAAAGGTTAGTCAATAAGGCATTTGCTGATCAAATTGGAAGAAATATGGAGGTTTACATTGACGATATGATGGTGAAAAGTGTGGATGAGCAGCTGCACTTGTCCGACCTCCAAGAGACTTTTGCCAACCTGGCCAAGGTGAATTTAAAGTTAAACCCTGAAAAGTGTGTCTTCGGAGTGCAGTCCGGGAAGTTCTTAGGGTATATTATAAGTGAGCATGGGATACAGCCCGACCCGGACCAACTCAATGCTTTGTTCCAAATGGAGCCTCCTCGAAACGTTAAAGAAGTACAGCGGTTAACGGGGAGGTTAGCAGCCTTGAACAGATTCATCTCCAGGTCTTCGGACAGATGTGCTCCATTCTTTCAAACCTTGAAGGGTGCAAAGGGGTTTGAATGGACACCACAGTGTGATGAGGCATTCAATGAGATTAAGAAGCATCTGTCCTCTCCCAAGACTTTGTTCAAACCAATCGATGGGGAGACTCTCTTTGTATATCTGGCTGTTTCAAGTTGTGCCATCAGTGCTGTGTTAGTAAGGGAGGTTGATGGGTATCCTCACCCAGTGTACTACATCAGCAAAAGCTTGATTGATGCTGAGCGGCGCTACTTGAAACTTGAGAAACTAGCATTGGCTCTGGTGATAGCTGCAAGAAAGATGAGGCCTTATTTTCAGGCTCATCCTATCATTGTCCGGACGTCTTTCCCTTTAAAGAATGTCCTTCAAAAAGCGGACATTTCAAGCAGAATGACCAAGTGGTCAGTAGAGTTGGGGGACTTCGACATAGATTTCGCTCCCCGGACAGCAGTAAAAGCTCAAGCTGTGGCTGATTTTCTGGTTGAGTTCCACTCTGATAGGGACTCAGAACAACCAGCTGATTCAAAAGACAAAAAAGTATGGATTGTCCGAACAGACGGGGGATCCAGTGCCATAGGGTCTGGGGCAGGAATATGTCTCACTTCCCCCTATGGGGACAACATGTTCCAAGCTATTTGTTTTGCTTTCAGGGCGTCCAATAATGAGTCCGAGTATGAAGCAGCTATAGCTGGGTTGAAATTGGCATACGTCTGTGGAGCAAAAAGGGTCAAGCTGCTAAGTGACTCCCAATTGCTTGTTCACCATGCCTTGGGCCTATCAGAAGCTAGAAAAGAACAATTGATCAAGTATTTACTACTCTTGAAAAGTGAGGCCATGAAGTTTAAAGCCGTTGTCTATGAGCATATTCCCCGGACAGAGAATGAGCTAGCAGACTCATTGGAAACAATAGCATATACGGAGTCCTATCCATGGATCCATGTGCTTGAAAGCCCTTCTATTCAACTTGATGAAGGTGAAAATGAGGAAGTCTTTGAAATACAAGTAAACCGGCCTCAAGACTGGAGGTTTCCTCTTATGCAATATCTGTCTGATGGCATCGTGCCTTTGGATAAACCACAAGCCAGAACGTTAAAACACAGGGCTCGTGGTTTTATCATGATTAGAGAGGTCTTGTACAAGAAATCCTATAGCAAACCTCTCCTACGCTGTTTAGGGGATCATGAGTCACAAATGGTTCTCTCCGAATTGCACGATGGTGAGGGGTCAGCCCATTGTGGATTTAGAGCATTAACAAGAAGAGTGCTTCTCTCCGGATATTATTGGCCAACAATAATGAAAGATGCTAAGGAGCTGGTAAGAAGATGTGACCCATGCCAGAGGTACAGCAATGAAATTCATGTACCAGCCATTCCTTTGGAATCAATTTCTGAGCCCATCCCTTTTGCTCGATGGGGATTGGACTTAGTTGGGCCTCTCCCTGTGGCGTCCGGAGGGCGTAAAACCATAATCGTAGCCATTGACTACTTTTCAAAGTGGATAGAAGCAGCCCCCTTGGCAGGGACAACATCAAAGGCTGTTATAAAATTCATTTTATCCAACATATGTTGCAGATTTGGTGTCCCCCAGAGAATAACAACAGACAATGGGCCACAGTTTGACAACAGAGAAATGGAACGCTTCTGTGCCTCGAGGGGTATTCAGCACTGCTTTTCTTCACCTTTCCACCCACAAGCCAATGGGCAAGTTGAAGTAGCTAACAGGACAATACTGTCCGGTTTAAAGAAAAATTTGGAAGGGGCTGCTGGGAAGTGGCCTAGTTATTTACAAGAAGTCTTGTGGGCCTACCGGACAACGCCTGGGGCTGCAACACAAGAATCACCTTTTGCCTTGGTCTATGGGATGGATGCAGTAGCCCCCATAGAGAAGACACTCCCCTCCTTTCGAGTCCACAACTTCTCCGGACAGGCTAATGAAATGGCAGTTAGAAATCAACTTGATTTAATTGAAGAAAGACGAGTAAAAGCTCATCTTAGAGTGGCACACTATCAGGGCTTGATGAGAAGCAGGTTTGCTTCTAAAGTTAAAAGAAGGGACTTTCAACCAGGAGATAAGGTGTTGAGGAAAGTTTTCTTACATACCAAGGAAAAGCTCTTCGGAAAGCTGGCCCCAACTTGGGAGGGTCCCTATACTGTGATTGAAAGAATCAAGCCTGGTACATACTGGTTAGAAGACAAAGATGGCAGGGTTTTAACTCACCCTTGGAATATTGAACACCTTCGAATGTACTTAGAATAAAACTTATATAAATATTTACTTGTTTAAAACATCCATGTAAATATTTGGGGGCATACTACTACCTCTCTCCGGCGCCACGGAGAGCTTTAAATGAAACTTGGAGCTTTCTTGAATAATTTTCTAAGTTTTTGCAAAATTCTGTTGATTGTCATACTATCCGGACTGAAAGGTCTAAGGGCTACTTAAATTCTAGCCAGAGAAACTAAACACTCTCACAACACAATAACTCGAGACTACTTAAACAGATTATGAAAGAAGAGAATGATTGAGCAAAACAAAATATTCATTCAACGACTTAAAATTGCCTTGGCCTTCCAAGGACTTTTTAAACAAGTTTGGGTGCAGAACAAAAATCTGTCCGAATAATTCGGACAACATTACAAAAAAGGTGCCTTGACCTTCCAAGGACTTTGGTTCAAGTAAAAGATAATAAAACAAATTATAAATTAAGGTGGAGCCTTTGAAGATGGCTCACCCTCATCTGTTTTCTTGCTCTTGATATTGCTTTTTTCCTCAATGACCTTCTTGCCTTTGGGGTCAACTTCTTCTTCACCCGGACTCTCTCTGGTTTCCTCTTCGTCACCAGACGAGGATATATCAGTGTACCCTTCATCAACCATGGTCCAGTAGGGGAGATCATCGTCATCCACATAACGCCAAAAGTCCCCTAGTCTCCTCTTCGGGAACTTCTCGTGAAACAGGAGGACCATATCGGACTTCACTTTCTCAACCATTAATTCTTCACTCCGTATCATCTCCCTGGCATAAGCGTTGATTTTGGCCTTGATCATGGCCTTTTGATCCTTCACCAAAGCATCTTTCTCCTCAATAGCCTGAGTCACTGCATTCTCTAAAGCAAGTTTGTCAGTGGTCAGGTTGGTGACAATCTTCTCCTTTGCTGCAGTTTCTCCCCTTGAGGCTGCCAAGTCCTTCTCCAATCCGGACAGCTTAGCCCAGAGATCTTTTACGGTCTCTTCTAAAGAAGCAAATTTTGTGTTGCTTTCATTTTGACTCTTCTTTAGCTGTTCGTTCGACTCCTTAAGCAGGTCAACCTTAGTAGTAGCAGTCCTGAGGTCATCGGACAACTTCTCCTTCTCAGACTTGAGATCTTTAATGGTTTCTGCCTGACTCCGGACTTGCCTTTCCAGGGTGAGTACTGGTTGCACATTGCTAAGGAGGGAGTGGGCTATAACATCCCTCTCACTAGAAACCAAGAAAGTCTTACCATTGAAGTTTACTGTGTTAGAGCTACTGGGGGGAACATATGGCCCTGCGAACTCATCTCTAGACAGGCCAAGGAAGTAGTCACCTAAAGGACCCAGACCGGTGACATCCACTTCATCCATGTTAATCTCTCCCCTATCAACTTCATCAGTGTGGAATTCCATTGGAATCCCTTCATTAAGATTCCCTGGGATCTCCTCGGCTAATGTTGGGTCAGTTGGGAAAGTGGGCTCCGGATCCCGGAGAGCAAGCTCCTCTCCTTGGGAAATCTTTTTCTTTTTGACCTCCCTATCAGCACTATCACTCGCTTGCTTGCGAGTCCGTTTAACAGCCCTTGTGGGTTTTGGGGACTTCACTCTTTGTTTCTCGCTCTCCTGTTCTACCACTTGTAGAAGGTTTGCGTCAACTTGAGCCTGGGCTGGCACCTCTGAGCCTGTTGGGACCTCTTTCTCAGCATCCTCTACTGCTTTCCTGCTCTTCTTCTTCTTGCCCTTCATTTTACTTGGGGCTTTGGCCCGGGCAGGAAGGAAGAGGGTCCCATCCAATTCATGAGACCTTCTCAGCACTACATCTTCATCAGGTGGGGTGGAGAACTCCTCCCAGGTAAGATCCCTTCGACCTGTGGTGTTCCACAGATGGGATCTCGCTAAATTCCCAGGGGTAAAAGCTTTGTGGAACCGGTTCTCCCAGTTCTCTGCGGCCCATGCGTTTATCTTGCCACAGGTGACCTGTCCGGTTTTTAGATAGTCTCCGAACTCCTTTGGCAGCTCTAATAAAACAAGAAAGCGACTGGTTAGCATGAACTAAATGAAAAGAGAAATTCGAACAGAAACTTAAAGTAAAACTTACGATCGCTCCTCCACCTGCTTCGAAGAAGGCTAGGATTCTCCCCGGTCTTGATTTTCTTACCATTCTCCCATGAGCCACTTACAAACAAGAACTCGCTCCTCCACTTGCTCTCCAACTCCAGGAGATCATCCACAGCTTTAAGATCGTTCCCTATGTTAAAGTGATAGAAAGGGAACTGATGGTGTTTGCAAAAACTAGCTACAGCAGCGAACTCTTCCATTGGAAGAGGAATTCCGGACAACCTAGATGCCATAATGCATGACATCAAGGTGTACCATCCGTTAGGGCTTAGCTGTGATGGACATAGCTTGACTAGGTGGAAATAGCGCACTATCTCTGGATCCAGTGGGAACCTAAGTCCTCAGTTGAATAGCTCCGTAAAGAAGACTATTTCGTTCCTTTTACAATCCATCGGGGTCTCCGGATCGATGGGAATTCGGATTTTTACGTTTTCAGGGATCCCCCACTTAGTGCGAAACCGTCCCAAATCTCTAGTATGGATAAACGCATACTTGGTCTTTAACAGAGATAAAAGGTACTTGAACTCTACCTTGTGAAAGCAGGGCCCTACTCTCCCTTCGAGGCTCTCCGGCAGATCCGGACGCCTCAGATACAAGTCCTCTTTGCCCTTCTTGGCAACAACTACAGCAGTTTCAGCTTGTCCGGAAGACTCGGACTCAAACCTAACCTCCTCAGTGGAGTCTTCCATCCTCTCCTCCATTATCGTTGGGGGAGCTTCTGCGAAAACAGCCCGGGGAGGGATGAAGCTTGGCTTAGCTGATCCTCCGGACTGTTGACTCTTTGTATGTTTTTGAGTTCTCACCTCAGTTTGAGTTTCTGAGGTCGAAGTTTCCGTAGGAGGTAGTGGACTGCTAGCCTCCGGACCAACCGGCCTTTCCCGGAGAGTCCTAACAGTTGCCCCGGACCCTGACTCACTGGTATTTTTTTAAAAGAGTCCCTTAACCAATCTGCTTGGTCTTTTTATGATTAGTTTGTCTGGAGAATGATCGGAGTCGGACCCCATAGCAATGAAAGTGGTTTTCTTCCTGACACTTGTAACAGCGACCCCCGGTTCGACAGTGGGGATTGACTCTTGGACTGATGAGCCAGATACTATGGGGGAGAGTGTTGATTGAAAGAGTTTTCTAGATCTCGTACCTTTCGAAGAAGATGAACCTCTATCAGATTCTTCGATTGAAGGGGCTGGTTTCTCGACAGGCGACGCTGGAAGCCCTGCTGCAAGTCTTTTCTCTTTTTCAACCCTTTGAGCTTTCTCCAATTCTGAGAGATTAAGCCACCCACCCTTGATTAGAGCTGTTCTTGCTGTGAACATAAAACAACTAAGGAAATCTTGAAATTTTAGAGAGATGAAGCTTTGAGTAAAATGGCAGAGTGAAAGTAATAGTGAGACTGTGAAAGATGAATAGAATTTATAGTAAATGTAAAAAAGGGTTTGATTCCTAGGAGAATCCGAAAAGGTGGGCAATGATTAAAAAACGGCGCTGACGTCATCAAAAGCATTTAAAGAGGTAACTTGTTCGAGATAGTGGTACAACTTTCGAGGTAAGAAAACGGCTAAAAGAAACCAACCAAAGTGTGACACGTGTCCCACTAACTCTGACACAGAACCGTTTGGAATTCGAAACGATTGCCTTGTCCGGATCTGTCCTCAACTCTCTCCGAATTGGAAGACCACTTCCTTTATCGGACTGTTTTTCAGTTCTTTGACAAAGACACTTGTTCAAAAACCTAAAAAAGGGGCTCCTGATGAGTCCGAATTCGAAGTGCTCCCCGGAAGGGTAGTCCAAAGTAAATCTCCCCGGAAATTCGGACAGGACTTGTTGACCGGACAGATGATTTCGAACACTGAAAACTTAAGGCAGTTCGAACTATGACTAAAGTACTAAAAAACCTAAACACTATCTGACTAAGCTACCTGCACATCTGCTTAAAACTTATGGGTCTTTAAACATGACCCGGGTCCATTAAACTTGACCCGAAAGCCCATAAGGGCCCAAATTTCACACTATAAATGCCCAACCACCAGCATTAACTATGGGTAAGAAAAATTAACTGCTGCCAGGCTGCTTAATTCTCTCTCCACCCTTGAAACACCCTGAAATACTTTGGAACACCTTTAAACACCACCATACTACCGTGAAACACCCTTACACCGCCTTAAAACTCCATTTAAAATTACCAGCCTACCCTCAGGCTACTTTTATCCACACCATAACTTACCAGCAGAATGGTTGGTCGCACCAATAGGAACAATGGGAACGGTTGGACGTGGAACTGGTTTGGACGCCGAAGTCCGTGAAGGAGCACCAGTCCGTACGCCAATATGGGTCCGGCGAGCCAACTGTTTTTCTACCTGGATGGCACGCCGATGGGCTTCGGAAACAGAGCACGAGTCGAACATGTTCAACACATCTTGAAGCTGAAGACGCAACCCACCAATATAGCGGGATACCCGCTGATGCGGCGACTCGTTCACATCCGTACGATCCAGCAGCTGATAGAATTCTTTTGTATACTCGTCCATAGATCGTGGTCCTTGACGAAGATTCTGGAGTCGTTGGAATAGTTCCCGCTCGAAGTTGTAAGGTAGGAAATCCTTGCGGATTTGTTTTTTGAACTTCTGCCAACTGCGGACTTTATCCTTGCCTTCACACTCCCGGTACTTCTTCACTTGCTGCCACCAAGCCTGTGCCCTGCCGTGCAGGTGGATGGTGACCAACGCGACCCTTTTTTCCTCCGGAACTTCCTTGAAGTCCAGTACTTCCTCAATCTGGGATAACCAATCAACAAGCACCTCTGCCTTAAGGCTACCATCAAAGTCCGGGATGTCTACCTTAAATCTAAGCTCCCAGCGGCGGCTGTGATAAGTATTTTATTCGAACCCCTCCCCAAAAGGGTTATCGATAACTTCAACCTCCGTGCCTTGTTGCCTAGCGTTAAGATCAGCCATCTGACGGGTAAGATCAGCCACCTGACGGCGTAGGTCAGCAACTTCACGATCACTGAAATCACTTGTATCTCTAGTCACTGCAGCGCTACTGCGACCGCTGGTTCTTCCTCGCACCATCTCGCAGGACTGCCTGTGTCTGATACCACTATGATTCAGAGTGAAACGCAAGAGAAGCTAAAGAGGGATAAAAACCCTAATTTTATTAATCAAAACAACTCCCTCAACAATGTATAAAAGATATGTTTATATAAGGATTCAAGTGAAACCCTAAAACCAAAAATATGAAAATTACTAAAATATTCTAAAGTATTAAAAACGCAAAATAAGATGATAGATGAGCTCAAATACCCAAAAGGCCCATAGCTCACGAGCAAAGCTCGTGACTTGTGTTCGTGACGTCGTTTCCTTCGAAACAAGGTGCTGTGGGTCAAAATCAGACACTGAAGCTCCAAACTGTCAATTCACCGCATTCTTCGGGTGATCGCCAGTCTTTATAAATTCCAGCGCTAAACTATCTGCATCAATGTTCCAGTCACGAGTAATTGGTAAAGTAGTATAAGTAGTGTTTGCATGGTTTCTAGCATTAGCATAATGCAAATGAGGTTTATGCATATTATTTATACATTTATCTGCAGTTGGTTTCATATATTATATATAATTATTAAATTTACTTTATTTTTGTAAAAGTTATAATATAATTTTATATGTATAAACATATTATATATAATATAATATAATATTTCAAAAAATTTAAATTTGATTTGGGTAATTTTGAAATGAATTATGAAAAAGTTTCAAGATAAAGTGAATATGTAGTTGTATGGTATTTTAAATATAATTATCATGTTTTAAGTCGTCGTTGTTATCCTATTCGGATTTGAGTGAATGCTTTAACGATGAAGCTACGTTAACATCCTGCTAAGTATTGAATCGAATACATATAAGATCATCTTATAGGAGTTTTGGTTTAAAAAGCCTCCAAAATTGAGTTTTATGAGAGTATGGGGTTGTAGAGCAGTTGTAAGGCTCATCGAACCTAAAAAACACTTGGGTAGAAGAAACTTAAAAGGTTAAAATGGATTAGGTGGTACTATTTGTGTACCAGAACCTTCTAAACCGAGAAGAAGCAGTAGAACTAGAAAAACTAAGTCTTTGAGATCTGATTTTCAAATTTATTTGGTTGAAGGGTCAAGAGATAAGATTGACTATCAATGTCAATATTGTTTATTATTGAGGATGATCCAAAGACTTTAGTGAAGTTATGGCAACAATAGATGTTACATTCTCGAAAGAATTTATTCAAGATGAGATAATTCTATCATATATAACAATACACAAAAATTAGTTGATTTACCTCATAGTTGAAAATCATTGGGAAATAGATGGATTGTAAGTTAAAAATCAAAATAGAGGGTACCATGGAAAGGTATAAAGCAAGATTGGTTATTCAATTTTTTAGGCAAAGAAGAAGGATTGACTTTTTTAATACATATGCTCATGTTGCTAGGATTTCCACTATTAGATTGTTTATAGCAATTGCATCGGTATACAAGTTGGTGACTGATCAAATGGATACAAAAACTGCATTCTTGAATGATGATTTGGACGAAAATATTTATATGAAACCACTATAAGGGTTTATTATAGCAGGTTTTGAAAACAAGGTATCCAAATTAAAGAAGTCTTGGTGTGGTATGAAACAAGTATCAAAAGATTGGCATAATTGTTTTTGATAATGTGGTGTTGTCTAATGGTATTAGTATTAATCAAGCAGATAAATTTGTATTTAATAAATTTGATGCTTCTCATAAATGATTTATGATTTGTCTATATGTGGATGACACGTTCATTTTTGGTACCGACCAAAATCAAGTTTATGAAACCAATAAATTTTTATTTTAACTTCATCTTGGAGGGCTGACTCTTGAGGTTGTACGGAAGGTCTGACCTAGGAAGTCGGCACAACAATAGATCTGATGGGTTGAACATCCACAACAACTACATCTTTCTCTAGTTCATCCTCATGTGCATCAACTAGATTCCTTTCTCGTATCTTTGGGATGGATTCGAGGGGTGTATTCCCTACAGATTTCTTCTTATGAATAATATTTTCCTCTGTTGTTGGCTGAGGGACTTCTTGTATAGGTTTTACTGATGGTTTTTGAGAAGTGACTTTGGGAGTCGTCAAAGGAGTATTTTGAGGGGTAGGAACATTAGAGGTAATCTTAATTTTGGTGTACCTTTTGGTTGTGAGCTTAAGATATTTCTTCCACTTCGAACGATCATCCTTGGGTTTTTTAGTGGATTGGTTCATATATTATATATAATTATTAAATTTACTTTATTTTTGTAAAAGTTATAATATAATTTTATATGTATAAACATATTATATATAATATAATATAATATTTCAAAATTTTAAATTTGATTTGGATAACTTTGAAATGAATTATAAAATAGTTTCAAGATAAAGTGAATATGTAGTTGTATGGTATTTTAAATATAATTATCATGTTTTAAGTCGTCGTTGTTATCCTATTCGGATTTGAGTGAATGCTTTAACGATGAAGCTACGTTAACATCCTGCTAAGTATTGAATCGAATACATATAAGATCATCTTATAGGAGTTTTGGTTTAAAAAGCCTCCAAAATTGAGTTTTATGAGAGTATGGGGTTGTAGAGCAGTTGTAAGGCTCATCGAACCTAAAAAACACTTGGGTAGAAGAAACTTAAAAGGTTAAAATGGATTAGGTGGTACTATTTGTGTACCAGAACCTTCTAAACCGAGAAGAAGCAGTAGAACTAGAAAAACTAAGTCTTTGAGATCTGATTTTCAAATTTATTTGGTTGAAGGGTCAAGAGATAAGATTGACTATCAATGTCAATATTGTTTATTATTGAGGATGATCCAAAGACTTTAGTGAAGTTATGGCAACAATAGATGTTACATTCTCGAAAGAATTTATTCAAGATGAGATAATTCTATCATATATAACAATACACAAAAATTAGTTGATTTACCTCATAGTTGAAAATCATTGGGAAATAGATGGATTGTAAGTTAAAAATCAAAATAGAGGGTACCATGGAAAGGTATAAAGCAAGATTGGTTATTCAATTTTTTAGGCAAAGAAGAAGGATTGACTTTTTTAATACATATGCTCATGTTGCTAGGATTTCCACTATTAGATTGTTTATAGCAATTGCATCGGTATACAAGTTGGTGACTGATCAAATGGATACAAAAACTGCATTCTTGAATGATGATTTGGACGAAAATATTTATATGAAACCACTATAAGGGTTTATTATAGCAGGTTTTGAAAACAAGGTATCCAAATTAAAGAAGTCTTGGTGTGGTATGAAACAAGTATCAAAAGATTGGCATAATTGTTTTTGATAATGTGGTGTTGTCTAATGGTATTAGTATTAATCAAGCAGATAAATTTGTATTTAATAAATTTGATGCTTCTCATAAATGATTTATGATTTGTCTATATGTGGATGACACGTTCATTTTTGGTACCGACCAAAATCAAGTTTATGAAACCAATAAATTTTTATTTTAACTTCATCTTGGAGGGCTGACTCTTGAGGTTGTACGGAAGGTCTGACCTAGGAAGTCGGCACAACAATAGATCTGATGGGTTGAACATCCACAACAACTACATCTTTCTCTAGTTCATCCTCATGTGCATCAACTAGATTCCTTTCTCGTATCTTTGGGATGGATTCGAGGGGTGTATTCCCTACAGATTTCTTCTTATGAATAATATTTTCCTCTGTTGTTGGCTGAGGGACTTCTTGTATAGGTTTTACTGATGGTTTTTGAGAAGTGACTTTGGGAGTCGTCAAAGGAGTATTTTGAGGGGTAGGAACATTAGAGGTAATCTTAATTTTGGTGTACCTTTTGGTTGTGAGCTTAAGATATTTCTTCCACTTCGAACGATCATCCTTGGGTTTTTTAGTGGATTGGTTCATATATTATATATAATTATTAAATTTACTTTATTTTTGTAAAAGTTATAATATAATTTTATATGTATAAACATATTATATATAATATAATATAATATTTCAAAATTTTAAATTTGATTTGGATAACTTTGAAATGAATTATAAAATAGTTTTAAGATAAAGTGAATATGTAGTTGTATGGTATTTTAAATATAATTATCATGTTTTAAGTCGTCGTTGTTATCCTATTCGGATTTGAGTGAATGCTTTAACGATGAAGCTACGTTAACATCCTGCTAAGTATTGAATCGAATACATATAAGGTCATCTTATAGGAGTTTTGGTTTAAAAAGCCTCCAAAATTGAGTTTTCTGAGAGTATGGGGTTGTAGAGCAGTTGTAAGGCTCATCGAACCTAAAAAACACTTGGGTAGAAGAAACTTAAAAGGTTAAGATGGATTAGGTGGTACTATTTGTGTACCAGAACCTTCTAAACCGAGATGAAGCAGTATAACTAGAAAAACTAAGTCTTTGAGATCTGATTTTCAAATTTATTTGGTTGAAGGGTCAAGAGATAAGATTGACTATCAATGTCAATATTGTTTATTATTGAGGATGATCCAAAGACTTTAGTGAAGTTATGGCAACAATAGATGTTACATTCTCGAAAGAATTTATTCAAGATGAGATAATTCTATCATATATAACAATACATAAAAATTAGTTGATTTACCTCATAGTTGAAAATCATTGGGAAATAGATGGATTGTAAGTTAAAAATCAAAATAGAGGGTACCATGGAAAGGTATAAAGCAAGATTGGTTATTCAATTTTTTAGGCAAAGAAGAAGGATTGACTTTTTTAATACATATGCTCATGTTGCTAGGATTTCCACTATTAGATTGTTTATAGCAATTGCATCGGTATACAAGTTGGTGACTGATCAAATGGATACAAAAACTGCATTCTTGAATGATGATTTGGACGAAAATATTTATATGAAACCACTATAAGGGTTTATTATAGCAGGTTTTGAAAACAAGGTATCCAAATTAAAGAAGTCTTGGTGTGGTATGAAACAAGTATCAAAAGATTGGCATAATTGTTTTTGATAATGTGGTGTTGTCTAATGGTATTAGTATTAATCAAGCAGATAAATTTGTATTTAATAAATTTGATGCTTCTCATAAATGATTTATGATTTGTCTATATGTGGATGACACGTTCATTTTTGGTACCGACCAAAATCAAGTTTATGAAACCAATAAATTTTTATTTTAACTTCATCTTGGAGGGCTGACTCTTGAGGTTGTACGGAAGGTCTGACCTAGGAAGTCGGCACAACAATAGATCTGATGGGTTGAACATCCACAACAACTACATCTTTCTCTAGTTCATCCTCATGTGCATCAACTAGATTCCTTTCTCGTATCTTTGGGATGGATTCGAGGGGTGTATTCCCTACAGATTTCTTCTTATGAATAATATTTTCCTCTGTTGTTGGCTGAGGGACTTCTTGTATAGGTTTTACTGATGGTTTTTGAGAAGTGACTTTGGGAGTCGTCAAAGGAGTATTTTGAGGGGTAGGAACATTAGAGGTAATCTTAATTTTGGTGTACCTTTTGGTTGTGAGCTTAAGATATTTCTTCCACTTCGAACGATCATCCTTGGGTTTTTTAGTGGATTGGTTCATATATTATATATAATTATTAAATTTACTTTATTTTTGTAAAAGTTATAATATAATTTTATATGTATAAACATATTATATATAATATAATATAATATTTCAAAATTTTAAATTTGATTTGGATAACTTTGAAATGAATTATAAAATAGTTTCAAGATAAAGTGAATATGTAGTTGTATGGTATTTTAAATATAATTATCATGTTTTAAGTCGTCGTTGTTATCCTATTCGGATTTGAGTGAATGCTTTAACGATGAAGCTACGTTAACATCCTGCTAAGTATTGAATCGAATACATATAAGGTCATCTTATAGGAGTTTTGGTTTAAAAAGCCTCCAAAATTGAGTTTTCTGAGAGTATGGGGTTGTAGAGCAGTTGTAAGGCTCATCGAACCTAAAAAACACTTGGGTAGAAGAAACTTAAAAGGTTAAGATGGATTAGGTGGTACTATTTGTGTACCAGAACCTTCTAAACCGAGATGAAGCAGTATAACTAGAAAAACTAAGTCTTTGAGATCTGATTTTCAAATTTATTTGGTTGAAGGGTCAAGAGATAAGATTGACTATCAATGTCAATATTGTTTATTATTGAGGATGATCCAAAGACTTTAGTGAAGCTATGGCAACAATAGATGTTACATTCTCGAAAGAATTTATTCAAGATGAGATAATTCTATCATATATAACAATACACAAAAATTAGTTGATTTACCTCCTAGTTGAAAATCATTGGGAAATAGATGGATTGTAAGTTAAAAATCAAAATAGAGGGTACCATGGAAAGGTATAAATCAAGATTGGTTATTCAATTTTTTAGGCAAAGAAAAAGGATTGACTTTTTTAATACATATGCTCATGTTGCTAGGATTTCCACTATTAGATTGTTTATAGCAATTGCATCGATATACAATCTGGTGACTGATCAAATGGATACAAAAACTGCATTCTTGAATGATGATTTGGACGAAAATATTTATATGAAACCACCATAAGGGTTTATTATAGCAGGTTTTGAAAACAAGGTATCCAAATTAAAGAAGTCTTGGTGTGGTATGAAACAAGTATCAAAAGATTGGCATAATTGTTTTTGATAATGTGGTGTTGTCTAATGGTATTAGTATTAATCAAGCAGATAAATTTGTATATAATAAATTTGATGCTTCTCATAAATGATTTATGATTTGTCTATATGTGGATGACATGTTGATTTTTGGTACCGACCAAAATCAAGTTTATGAAACCAATAAATTTTTATTTTAACTTCATCTTGGAGGGCTGACTCTTGAGGTTGTACGGAAGGTCTGACCTAGGAAGTCGGCACAACAATAGATCTGATGGGTTGAACATCCACAACAACTACATATTTCTCTAGTTCATCCTCATGTGCATCAACTAGATTCCTTTCTCGTATCTTTGGGATGGATTCGAGGGGTGTATTCCCTACAGATTTCTTCTTATGAATAATATTTTCCTCTGTTGTTGGCTGAGGGACTTCTTGTATAGGTTTTACTGATGGTTTTCGAGAAGTGACTTTGAGAGTCGTCAAAGAAGTATCATGTGGAGTATTTTGAGGGGTAGGAACATTAGAGGTAATCTTAATTTTGGTGTACCTTTTGGTTGTGAGCTTAAGATATTTCTTCCACTTCGAACGATCATCCTTGGGTTTTTTAGTGGCTTGGTTCTTATCGCCCATCAAAATAAATGAATTATGATTTGGTTTCTTTGAAAGGCTAAAGTCACCTTTGTAGAACATTGGACAAGTCTGGCCAGGGCGTTGAGTGGTTGGAGGATTATATGAAACGTTGGTGCTCTAAGTCCTGCTGCTTTGAAGTGTTTCTTAATCGGAGGCCACTGACCGTAATAAAAAGCTTTGAGAATCTGCAACGGTCTTGGCTCCTCATCTAAACCAGCAGATTTTTTATACTGGTCTCTTTTACCGATGTTAAACCGCTCCCAAATCTTATATCTCTCAAGATGATAGGACTTTTTAGGCATGAAAGAATGAAGAAAACGTTTAGAGAAACAACAAAACTATTTATCTCTCTAACCAAGGATTTTTATCTTTATCTCTCTAGAAGCTATAAAAATAAATAAATCTGAAATTGTAAATGACTTGAAGTATTTATAAAGGGATGTGTGGGCTTCCAACGGTAGCGAATGCCCAATCAGTTGAAAGGTTTTCCATAGGTATCAAGTGGCTAGGAAAGATGAAGAGTTTTTTGGAAGATGTACGCTCTACCTATGATTTGAGGTGCACGTGTGGTGAGAAGTGTAAGAGTTTTCTGACACACGTCTTCGCTGACAAATCACTTTGCAATGCATGCATGTTTGTGTTATGAAATTATTGACACGTGGATTAGAAGAGTTGCATGCCTTATTAGTGAAAAAAAATTGACACATGGGATGGATGCGATATATAAACGCCACATGTAAGAAACCGCTCTAATATGTTGCTTAAAATACACGATGCACAGAAATGAAGTAATCATAGCCATTACTGAGGTCATGAATCCAATGAGATACATAAAAAAGAATAATATGAAGGGATATAAGGAAGATGAGTCCAAGGGGATATAAGGAAGATTAGTCCGATGAGGCACACACGAAAGAAAAATTCTATTCCATTGATCAGTCCTTGTCTGAATATCTTTACAAGGACTGGGTGGCTACTGCTAAGGGGGAGAATTATTGGGAAGAATATACTAAATTTTATAAGTAAATGAGTTAATTTGATTTAATAAAATATTATGTAAGAAAGCCAACAAGTGTGTAATACTGAGGATGCTTTGTGTGATAACTAACAATTATTTTTAAGATTAGTAAAGTAATAATTGAGAAATATCCATAAGAAGGGAGGTAGACATGTAAATTATGGATCAACCACTTGTACAATATAAAACAACACCCCATTTTGGGAAAAAGGTCAATCATTAATCAATTATTGCTTTATTATTTTATTTGTCATTTTCTCTCTCTATATTTACTGTTTATCTATCTAAAAACTCTCTCACAAATATTGCTTAGACAAACAACCCCTCTAAGAAATCTTTAGAACTATCAAGACTAAAGTACACGAGCAGGTTATACGTACTCTGATCGAGCCTTTTATCGATACTCCTCTCTTTTATGGGTCTTCCCGTATAAATAAATCATTTCACTCTTTTAAACTATGATGGTGTGGAGAGATATAGGGTTGTACATATATATTTCGTGTTAGACATCTCGAGTTGACGTCTATACTTGTTAGGGTGGGAAATATGTTACTTTATCATGGTTGAGGATATTTTTACTGCTAAACACTATCAAGATGGTATAATGTCGATCAACGTGTGACTCATGTTATTCGTTTTTTATATTATTTGGGTTAGGCTGTACGATATTGGCCAACATGACTGGAAATATGGTTTCACATGATAACCTATAGTTTATTCCCTATTACCGTATGATGGGTAAATATAACTATGGTTAGGTGGTCTTGGAACATCTATACCATGCCATTGGACAGATTTCTCTCTACGGTATCGGTGGTATATGCGAGTTTACAAATATGCAAGAGGCTTGGGTTTATAAATATATTCCTCGGTTTACGGCTCCGTTTTACAGTGAGTATGCTATCGTCTTACCGCATATTTATCGTTATCCATCGTTGGGTGCTCTCTTCTCTCAAGATATTCAAGCTAATATACGATACACAATGGTTATGTTTCACCGATTGTTGTAAGTTTCGATTAAAACTTAAAATCTCAACTTGAATTTGTTTATGATTTTAATATACACTAAATTTTAAATTATGTTGTAGATCACCTTTATTTCATATGGTTATCTACTAGATGTATGACCATTTTGTGAAATCCACTAGATAGATCATATGCTGAAGTCGTGGGACGTAGTAGACCGGTATTATCCAGAACGTGTGGCATGCTAGATAGGGAACATTCAGGTAATACTTGGCCATTATGAACTCAATTTCCCAAGAGGTATTGGAAATGTTGGCCTAGGTTTACTTGGGATATGAGGACTCAATGGTTGTCATCACCATCTCATCGCAGATACAAATGATGAATACGAGGGTGGTACGGTTGGTATAAACTTGTTGTATCTTGTTTGGGTTAGGACTAACCTGAGGTGATGCATATTGGGATTTACGGTGGCTAGAAACTGAGATACAAGGGACCTCCTCTCTCCATCTCTAAAATTATTTAGAAGTGAAAAAATGATGAGCGTGGGTGTCATATTTATAGAGGAAATTGTAAAATCCCAATAGAGACTGTTCTTAGGTCCAACGAGTACTAGTGTTGAGGATGGGAAAGGTCTCACATTTGTCTTTTCACACTTCCAACGGATACTTTTATGGGAAATGGAACATTTTCTTCACAAATTCGTTGCACTTCACGACTAAAAGCCTAGTGCATGGGTGTAATAATTCTATAACATATATACAAGAATACAACCACACGTGATATACACGAGACTAGCCATCTCTGAAGCAATGATAACCAAAAGAAATGTTACCCAACCAGAATCGATTAAGATCAAGTGTTATTGGTTACAATCTAGATAAATACTATGGATTAACTTTGAAGTGATGCCAAAATTAGTCCTCACAAAGAATAGTCCTGATGGCCAGGAGGCTACTAATAAGGATAGATTTTTCTAACTCGCACATCAGACGGGTAAAATATTGGACCAGAATTCATTTTGTAGTACCAATCTTATAAGTGTGCAATACTGAGGTATTTTATGTAATTAAGCGTTCACATGTTTAATGTTAGTAAGTTAATAGGATGAAATAGCCAAAAATAGGTTAACCATGTAGGTTCAATGCTCATTATTATTACTATATAAAACCCCTTATCTTTTCTAAGAGAGGAACACAATTATTATTTTTAATCATGTTTTAAGAAATTCTCTCTCTAGAATTCTTAGTTTTGTTACTCTCTAAATATCTGCATAACTCAAAGTTAAATACATTTGATGCTTTAGCCACTCAGATATGTTTGGACTCCTCATCATATATAATGATATTAAACTACTTAAAATCACATGCTAGGTGCGAATTTTGGACAGTTCTTCAAAAATGTCGTGCGATTTCTTGTTTTACAACTAATGTTTTAAAAAAGTTACTTCCATAGCAGTGGATTCGCCTTCATCATAAAAATCTGACAAATAGATTATAGGGGTTTAGATCTAAGTTTTAGTTAAAGAGTTTTAGGATTTGAGAGGATTTTGTTGGGCTTAATAACATTCTTATAATTAGTTAGGATAACTTGATTCGCCATTGAAGCAACAAAGCCCATCAGTGTTGAGCTTAAATCTACTGGTTTTAGGGTTATTCATTTTGAGAGATAAAAGGGTTAATGGTTTTAAAATATGATTAATACAGCCAAGTGAAGATGTCATGTTATAGTCTCTTCCACAGTGAGATCTTCTAAGAATCTTGGCATTGTTGAGACTAGTTAGAATGAAGATTACATGGTTAATCATAGAATTCAGAGTTGAATCCAGGATTTGATGCTTCTTCTTATTCTAGATTTCCATATCGTCCAGGAGATAATTGATGGAAGGATATTTCTCATATAACAAGCTTTTGAGGTTGACCAGTACCAATAGCGAATGAGATGAGGACAGTTCATAATTCTGGAAATAAGGCTACCAAACATAGAGCTGAAGTAGATCCAAACTGCCCAAGAATTTTGACACTGAACAAGCAAATGATTGATACTTTTGACGTTGTTGCAGAACTAACATTTGGAAGCTAGTTGGAAGTGTTTCTTTTGGAGTATCGAGTCAGTTGGAATCCAGTTGAAGATGGCTCTCCGAAGGAAAAAGGAACATTTCGTGGGGGTTATCGAATTCCAAGTCTTTATATAAAGGTTAGGAAAATTTCTCTTTGTTCTAATACCATTCCAGGTCTTTTTAGTGTTAAAGGATCCACCGGGAGATAATGCCCACTTAATAATCATGATTAGTGTTTAGGTTGAAGCTCTGAATATTAGAGATGACCAAATTAGTGACTGAATACTAGAGATGACCAATCCATCGATCTGCCTGTGAACTCACTATAGCCTCTCTATAGCTACTAGGTTGTTGCATCTCAACTTCTTATACAACTGACAGAGCATATGCAATTAAATTTTCATATCTTTTTCAAAGTCTAATATCTCTTCTTTCTCTGCCCAATGGTATGTTATAAGTTTGTTGTTTTGGTTCAGGCGCATCATTATCACTATCATCTGATGTTGATGCTTCACCTCTTGATTCTGGATCCACCTCGGAACCACTCGAATTATTGGACCTGCTAAGAACTGATTCTACTTTAAGATCCACCTGTTGACTCACAACCGATCCTGATTCGACCATTTCTCCTACTGTTTTCTGACTTTCTATCAAAGCAAACTCGTTACAAGTCATGTCCCTACTGATGAGAAAACCTAGAGACTTTGAAGAGGGACACCATAACCTATATCCCTTCACTCCAGTAGCATATCCTAGAAATATGCACTTTTTTAACCTCAGCTCAAGCTTACCATCTCTCACATGAGCATACACAGGACAACCGAACACCCTCAATGTTCGTAATCAGCCGACAATTAAGACAAAATCTCAAAAGGAGTTTTACGATCAATAGTCATTGATGGAGACCATTTCACCAAGTAACACACCGTATTGATAGTTTCAGCCCATAAAAACACTCCCACACCGGAATGCGAGAGCATGCTTAGTGTCTAGTCTCAAAATGTTATGTACATTCTTTCTGCGACCCTAATATGTTGTGGTGTTCTAGAACAAGTGTGATGGCGCACTATTCCCTCAGCTTCACAAAACTTGTTGAACTCACAAGTGCAATATTCTAACCCATTATATGTCCTAAGACGTCCGAGTTTTCTTCTTGTTGTTTCTAAATCATCGTTTTTCATTTGAAAAAGATTGAATATGCCTCATCTTTTGTTTTCAGAAAGTAAACCCACACTATCCTTGAATAATCATCGATCAAACTCATGTAGCATCTGGCTTCGTTCTTTAATGGAATTTTGTTTGGGCCCCAAATATCTGAGTGAATGTAGTGTATTATCCCTTTAGTCTTTCTTACATTCGATTTGTTTAATTTGACTCTATTTTTTTTACCAAATATACGGTGCTCATAAAATCCCAATGTTTCTGCTTTATACGCTTTCAACAAATATCTCTTTCCCTAAACATTTAATCCTCTTTCACTCGTGTGACCAAGACTCTAATGCCAAAACTAATTTTGATCCTGCTTAGTTTGGATATTACTCTCTGATGATGCTACTGGAGCATCACCCATAACAACACTCCCCTGGAGAATGTAAATCCCATTCGACAAACTGCCTTTCATACACATCATTGAGCCTTTTGTCACTTTAATTACACTGTCTTCTACACAGTACTTGTAACCCCGAGACTCTAGTGACCCAAGAGAAATCAGATTTCTCTTCAACCCAGGAACATGCCAGCGCGTCATAATTCTAACCATCCCAACAAACATTCTGGTTTCGGCGTTACCAATACCACCACGGGTAAGGAATGATTGTACCCTACATAGACAAGTCATTGCATTGGCTTGTAAGTATCGAACCACTATTTGAACTGACATATGTGATATGTAGCGCAAGTATTGAGTACTCAAAAGTTTTTCCCACAATCTGAACTCACAGACAATACATCTCATGTACCACTATTTTCACTGTCATCAAAATCGTTCACACCTTCAACAATGTTTGCTGCATTTTCCTTTTGTTTTACCTTCTTACCATTCAGTTTCGGTGAATCTCTCTTATAATTACCCTGCTCACCACATTCATAACAGTTTGAGCTCTTTACCTTTGATTGGACCTCCAGTTTTTCATTCTGAAATAACTCGTTTTGGTTCTAGATCATCCCACAATTATAAGACATTCCCCTTCCCTCTGATTTTCTGGATGCAACTGGCTCAACTTCTTTGATTTCAAATCCTCTTAGACATCTGCTAGCAGATAGCAGTCTTCTCACCACTAATCTCGCGAAGAACATTATCTTTCACACTCATTAAAATCCAACACAAAGCCCTTTCATGAATATTTTTCTTCTCTTTTTCCTTCATCTTTGCTGGTAACTTATTCTCCACCTCTTTCCACAACCCTTGCAGTACCAATGAAGATTTAAATTTAATCTTTTGCAATGAAAAGTTAGATCCGTTATTGAATTTCTCAATCTTGTATTTTGTTGTTGTAGACGCGATTGTGAAACCCAATTTCAGAATCAAAGCTCGGATACCAATTTTGTTATAAATTATTATGCAATTTATTACAAATGACTTAAGCACATAACATAAATAAAGAACTGAACACGGATAAAAAACATACAAGAAAAAAACACATGGTTTAACGTGGTTCGACAATTGTCTACGTTCACGGGCGCCGCCAAGGAAAAGTGTTTCACTATGATAGAAATGGGTTACAGATTTCAGAATGTGTTTTGTGTAGCGATAATAGTCTATTTATGGGGACTAAATAGAACTTACTAGATAATATGCCTAATGAGCTCATATACACAAGACTAAAGTTGACAATATCAATGACACAAAACTGTCAATGACACACAATTGTACCCTCAAACAGGGTACATTGTCAAGGCATTATTCGACTCATTCTCAAAACACAATTTATAAGGAATTGTTTAATATGTATAATATTGAGCTATAATGATTACATAGAAGTGAAAGAAACATGAAAAGTACTCATCACTCTAGGTGTGAAGAAATATCACAATTCTACGATAAAAAAATATCATGTGAAAAGTTATCTTAATATCAGTTAGTATACATATAATCCAAAATAAATTCTCCAGAGATATTGGATCCATGATTTATTAGTTTATATTTTGTATTTATAAATAGTGGCTTAAACTCTTTGCAATAGTTTCTAAATAATAAAAACTTCAACCAACTTTGTTTCTCTATTTCAACATGGTATCAGAGCGGTGTTCGTTCTTTGGATTAATATGATCGGGAAAGTTAGCTCCTATGTTTTGTGGATTGGGGAAGCATTGATTTTTTATTCTCCAAGTATTATGTTCATTTCAAATTGTTGATTTCGAGTGGGATTTGATTTTCGATTTAGAATTGTATTCGTTCTTTATTTTTTTATTTTGATTGGGTATTTGATTTTTTTATTAGAAATTATGTTTGTTTTGGATTTTTTGCTTTAGATTCGGGTTTTTTATTTTCAATTGGAAATCTATTCGTTTTGGATTGTTTTCTCTCGATTGAAAATTTGACTTTTGAATTACGAATTGGTTCTAATTTTGATTTTGATTTTGATTTGATGTTGGATTGTTTGACTCTATTCATTTAACAACTATGAACTATTGTGGCAAAATAATATGAAGATATTACTATTTGCAGTCTATTAGTACCCAACTTAATCGACAAAAAAATTCATATCAGAGATATGTTTTGAAAAAACATTCTTCGTGGCAAGCATATGTGGGCATATGTTTCAGGTACAAAAATTTCACCTACTTATAAAACTAATTTTGAGAACTATGTTATGTTTCTTGATACGTGTAAAATCGATAATGCTAAGGTTATCATTTGGCAAAAATGTATACGCAATCCAACTTTACTAGGAAATACCAATTAGTGTATGATATATGTTTCCTAAAATAAAATGATATGAGTATCTCTGATTTTTATTGTATTAATATGAGATTTTTTGGAACAACTAGATGTTACAAAACATATAGATTTGAAGGAAATTAAACCTTACATTCCTAGAAGGTAAGAGCAAAGATTGGTGTCGTTTTTTATGGCTTTACATTATGAATTTGACATATTTTGTGGAGCAATTATTCATAGATTCCCTCTTCCCACTATGGATTTGGTAGTTTATTAACTTATTACCGATAAGAATCGAATCAAATCTTGGGTTGATTAGGGGCCCAAAATTACTAATATTCCTACCGTGTTTGTTATACCACAACGATCCTCTGCTTTAAATTTGTCTAAACAAACACCAGGTGGAACAAAGTTAGCCTTTGATGAGTGTAATTTATTTTAACTTAAAAACAACATCGGAAGTATCAATGCTCATTGTTGAAAGCAAAATAACAGCATGACATTCCGCAACAGCCTCCTCAATAACGACCCTCTCGGATAAGTCAGTTTCAGATAAAATAGCTTCAACAACAATCGTTTTGTCATCAATAATGGTTTCCTCTATTTTTCCCCCACAGTTTACTGATGTTGCTGAATTATTGACAGATATTGGTATCACCATGCCACACTATGCAGTGGACCCCCAAATTATGGAAGCCTTTAGAAAATTTCTTACTTTTAAGGAGGTGGATAAGATCTTTCGTCTGAGACACATTCAAAAGGTGAAATACTTACTGTGAGTAGCATACAGAGTCCTTGTGAAGAAAAATAGGGGTGATGGATGTGCGTAAAATTTACAAACCTAAATCAAGTATGCTCAAAAGATGTATTCAAGCTTCTTCCGCATCGACCAACTAGTAGACTCGACATGGGTTGCGAACTTTTTGTGTTTATGAGCGCTTATTCGGGCTAAAACCATATCAGAGTACACCCAAGGATGAGGAGCATACGAAGTTTAAAACCAAGAGAGGCCTCTATTACTATACTGTCATACCGTTCAGACTAGAGAATGTGGGATCAACATATCAATTCTTGGTCAACTAAATTTTTTAAAAGTAGCTCGGTAACAACATGGAACCCTAAATTGATGATATGTTAGTAAAAAACAACATAGAACATTGCCAGCTCGAGGTCCTCATTTATGTATTTGTAACCTTACGATAGTTCAAGCTCAAGATGAACCCATTCAAGTGTTTATTTGGTGTGTGAAGCGGTAAATATTTAGTTTATGTAATCAATAAGAATGGAAGTAAGGCTGATTTGGATCATCTTAGGGCCTTGTTGCACATGGAGCCACCCAAGAATATCAAGGAATTATAGTGTCTGACCGAGCGACTAATGACTCTCTCCCGCTTTATCTCCCGGACGTCGGACAAAAGCTACCCCTTCTCCAAAGCTCTTCGGGTGCCATAAAATGCATTTGGAATGCTAAGAGCAATGAAGCATTCAAAGAATTAAAAGACTACTTGACCTTCTTATAGATCCTCTCAGCCCCTACTCTTGGTGAACCGCTTTATTATCTATCTTTCAGTTTAAGAATTTTTTGTTACCATATTTTTAATCTGAGAGTCAGGGGGTATGAAAGTTGGTCTATTATGTTAGTAAGACCCTCCTCGACAAAGAAACTAGATATATCAACCTCGAGAAATCGGCCCTCGGTCTAGTGGTGACACTGCGCAAGATGTGACCGTACTTCCAGGGGCATAATGTTATTTATCGCACTTCATTCCCATTGAAGAGTATGCTGCAGAATCCAGATATTTTCGGGCGGCTGATGTAATGGCCGGTGGAGTTGGTGAGTATGAAATTAACCTAGATCTTTAAAACCTAGGTTATTATTGTTATACAACTAGGATTGGTCAACATTTATACAAAAATCTTTAAAACCTCCACTTTATACATGTTCTCATTCATCTCCTCTCTAATTGTAAGTTTTCCACGGCATTTTCATACTTCGGTTGTTGTAGACGAATATAAATAAGTGTTTGCATTATTTGTTGGAGGATTTCAAATCTACTAGATTCTTCACTCTGGTTAGTTGGAGATTGAAGAAACGTGACCTAACCAATTTTAACACATCTATCATGGCTAGCAGATCAACCAACATCACGGGATTTTGTAACAACCTAGAGCTTAGCAAGATACTAAGTAGTATTCATCATCTATTCGCCACCAGCTGCGTCAATCATATATTTATGTAGCTAAGAAAATCCTGAATTAAAGTACGGAGTGGAAGCCAGAGACCTAATAAAAAAAAGGGTCGTATAGAAACACATGTTGTTGTTCTGAGCCTCGTAAATCTACCCGTCGGGAACTAACACACGAGTTATAACGACATCAGTGATACCGTAAATGTTCATAAATTATAGGTGGTCATCCTCCGTTAGATACCCATACTTGGGGGTTATACGCTCAAAATATTGGTCCAAAAAGAACTTTCCACCACCTTTTTGGGAGGGTTACCAAGAGCTGAAGCCTCCTCTAATTTCTTCTTTCCCATCTTCTTAGGGGCCATATCAGAACATCTAATACTGCAAGGCACTAAAAGTTCTAATAAGCGTAATGGAAATGGCTATGTCAACTATCATCATGAAGAGCTATCAGAAATTTCTCAAATAAGATGCAGTTATCCTTCGTAATCTCTCTCCACACTTTCAACTAGTGGAAAATGAAAAGAAATCTTTAACACCCAAAGAAATAATTTATATTACCGTTTATATGTTAGGCCCACGCATTTTCATCAAGATCAGAAACATCAATTTTTTATTCCAATTTAATCATCAACGACATTATAATCTATGAGAAACGAAGTGTCACCGTCGCCTACCTATACAAGAAACCCTACTTATGTTAGATATATGAATGATGGACAGTTTTTTCACAACATGTGTTATATCTTCCCTGATATTCACAGTTACATAAGCTTAGCAGTGACACCTGGCTAGAAAAGTAAATTTTCACCATCTGGGGCTCATCTATCCACGTCTTACGACCTATCTTGCCTCTCGAACTAGTATTCAACCCCTCGTAGATTCATGTGTTACTAAAATAACTAGGGGGATTCATGATAAGGTCATAACCTTCAAGTAAGATAGGAACAAGAAAAGAAGAACCCCTTAACTCACCTATAATCCTCGATCTCTCGAAAGACCCAGACCGAGAGGAATGAGTATTCTCGAGCTCGGTAAAGGAGATCCAGACTTATCAGAGAAGAAGCAAAGGTTCACCCCTCATGTAGCAATTCAACAAGTTACCCAAGGGACACAATCTCTTTGTCCAGGCCAGTTGTAACCG
The DNA here is from genome assembly GCA_036936605.1 of Limnanthes douglasii subsp. nivea. Taxonomy (NCBI): domain Eukaryota; kingdom Viridiplantae; phylum Streptophyta; class Magnoliopsida; order Brassicales; family Limnanthaceae; genus Limnanthes; species Limnanthes douglasii. The sequence continues at coordinate 93,474,023 of JAUPFV010000005.1, forward strand.
TCACACCCTGTGTTGACCACCATAAATAGACATGTGACTTAACGGGCATGTTAGTGCATTATATACTTCACTCCACTAGTCTACGTTCAAATTTACTAGCACAATATCAATGGTATGGTTACTTATTAATTAAAGAGAGAGAAATCTCATATTGAAATGTATAAGTAGAACTACAAACATAGACATTTGTCGTTTCTTTCCTAATTAATAAAGTTATTATATTGACAGTCATTTGTGAGTATTCTTCCCTAATAGTGGTGTGCAGTCACAAAAATTTCTACCTCGGGATATGTGTTCATTTTTTAGGTAGAGTTATATCATAGAAGAGTGCAAAATAGAATCTTATCAAGACTTCGATAATGGTATCAAAGTATGTGACGTATTTTACTGCATCAACCCACACATCTAGGTGAGGAATTTTGTCACAACATTGCATATAGTGAAAGGAATAGAAAGGCTCTTTCTAATTTATTATGAGAATACTTCGGTTGTCATATACTTCAATGAGAAAAATATCGCTAATATGACAAAATATATATACATTAAGTTCTAATCCGTAAAGGAGAGAATTGAGAATGACTAGCTAAGGGTGGAGCATATTGGTAGACACTCCATAATAGCAAATCCATTTACTAAGGCATTGCCACCATCCGTTTTTCAAGAGCATAAAATTCACATGTGGATACTTAGTATTAATGATATCTAGATTCATTGGGAATGATGTATTTTTTTCAGATTATATGTATATATTTTTAGCTTTTTAATATAACGATTCAGTTTATGCCCTTGTTATTTGAATGGTTTGTTGTATGATCTCATTTAGTAAGACAAGTTGAATAATGAACATTTGTCGATTAAAAACTCGTGTCTTACCTTTATGTTGTACTCCATAAAAATTTGGGGTCCACTAAGGTGGTAGTTAACAATTTCATATATTGTAGAACCATTACGCAACATAAGTCATGGAATGCCTCTATGGTCGGTTGTTAATTTTTTTAGTCATTAAATTTTAACATAATTCAGTTGCGTATTTATTTGCGTTTATGTTCTTTTAGATATAAAATAAATATCTATTTATGTTGAATCAAATTTTTATTCTTATTTAATTATTTTTATATAAATTTATATTTAAATTAAAAAAAATACCACTCGAGTGTGATCAAATGTTTTAAAATAAATTTATAATTACAATTTTCAATATGAAACTAAAAGTGTATGGTTTAATTTATAGTTTTCAAATGTTTTTTTTTAAATATATCATGTCGTCCAGACTTTCTCGTTCAACTAGTGAGGTAGATAGTTATGTGCCCGACTAACAGAGATATAGATTACCTTTGGAGAACTTTTAATGTCATACATGTAAAAAATACTAATTCTTTAATATGAAATGATAAAATGGTGGTGTTTTAATTTTATATTATTCTTATATATGTATTTTCAGTTATTATATTTATGTTTTGATATTGTACAACCATTGGCTCAGAAGTTTATTTAAAGTTATGTATCAAAATAAATATAAAATACAGATATAAATATTTATGAAGGACCATTGTCAAATTTAAGATAAATATATTTATGTTGTTTACGTTTATTATTTTTAATTTAAGTTTATTTCATATTTTTTTATATAATATTTAGTTTTAAATTTGAATATCTACATCCAAATTATTACTCTTTGCGCAATATTTTCAAGATTATGTGAACCTTATACGTCCTGCTATTTATTTACCAACTACAATATCCTGTCAAGTACAATATTCTATGAACTATAATCTCTCGCGAATTATAATATCTTGTTAACTACAATATCACGTTAACTACAATTTCCCTTAACTATAATATCTCGCCAACTACAATATTTGTCTTGTGTAACATAATTCATCATTTACTTATCTATATATACACAATAAAATAAAAATTTCATATATTCTGTTAGATGCGACCAAAGTCCCACACCTCACATCGGTTATACATGGGAAGGAAGATCGGTATATAAGTTAAGAGTATATCTCTATTAGTGTGAGGCCTTTTACAAGTGGATCAAATTCGCGCGGGCTAGTGGGCCCAAAACGGAAAATAACACACTAGTGTGGAGATCGAGTGGGTGTGATTTGGGCGAAATACTCAGATGTTGAACATGTTACCATAAGCCATGATCGATACTCAAGGTGGATGATCTGTTGTATAGATGGACCATTTGATAGCTCATCAAGCAGGAGGCTTGACCAAAGAGCGGCACAGTGACATTTGATAGTGAGAAGACATATCCACCCTAACTCTAGAGGTCAGGCATCTCTCCACCTGACTAGAGTAGGCGGATGGAATTCAATTGAGAGAAGGCTAGAGTGGTACTATACTAATCACATTATTGATATCAATCAACTATATGAATGTATTATTATGTGTAGTATAAGAATAATATGAAAAATAATCGCATATATATATTTATTGTGTGTAGTATAAGAATAATATGAAAAATAATCGTATATATATATATATATATTCTTAAAGGACTGTACTTAAGTGGAGATCTACTTAATGAGCTGGAGAAATTAATAAAATATAAATGAGCATTATATATATGCAATAAACTAAAGTGTATACAACCAAATATCAAATATATCTTAGGACCTAATACAAAAAATCCCATTAAAATCAATAATCCCATAAATCAGCAACACCTATCTTAATTGTATGTTTCTAAAAAACTAAAGGTAGTAGTTCTTTAGTAAGAGGATATGCCACCTTAGAGTTCGTACTGATGTGCTTTATAGTGATTTGACGACTCTATACTCTCTCTTTAACATATAAGAACATAATATTTATATGTTCTTGAACTTAGACTAGCTCATGTAATTGTTGGAATACTGAACTGCAGAATTGGTGTCACAATACAACTTCATGGGTTTTTTTAAACCTTATACATCATTTCAAACGGGAGAATTGTTATCACAATACGACTTCATGGGGAATTTTTTATCCCTTGTACAACATGTTCTCCAATGAAATTAATTTATGGAAATAATACTTGATCGAATTATTTAAAACATGTAAAAAAATATACCTCCATAGTGGCGAAAAAGCTAGTATTTGCTTAACACCTTCCCGTGATATAGCACCCTAACTAATAAGAACATATTGGCTAAATTGCTTCTTACCGTGTCTATAAATTCATTAATTTTTGAGTCAAAATACCAAATGATATCAAGATCATCTGATTTTCTATATTCCAACATATGCTCTTTTGTTTGTTTTAGGTACCAAATAACCATTTTGACTACTCTGTAGTGGCCCACTCTCGGGTTGTTTACATATCATACCCAATAATCCGACAAAAAAATTCCCGATCTTTTAAAAACTTATCCATACATCAAAATGCTAACTATCGTAGTATAACCGATGTTTTGCAATTTGAAAATCTCAATTTTATTTGTGGGCATCGGCTAAGGCATATTTTGTCTTATTTTTCTATGTGGGTTATGTTGAAAAATAAATTTACATAATATACTTTTCGTTCTCATTATTCGATATACAAGATTTTATTCGATTGGAAATATTTTGAGCCACTTTTAGATGGTTAAAACTATTTTTACAGTTTGAATTTTTTTTGTTTGAAATATATGTTATGTTTTCTATTCAGAAACAACAGACAAAAAAGATTCATTCTCAAACTTCAAAAGAAAATTATGATTTAATCTGATTGGTAGCGAAAATATTTCAATCTGAAATTTTATATAACAAGACTTCAAGAATTATCCAAGGATAAAACACTATTCCAAATAAAATATTGAAATGTTATATGCATAAAGATTAGAATGGAGAGATTTGTATATGATTTCCTAATAAATTATAAAAGATACTAATACAATAATCTATAATCAAGTATGAAAGCATCAAGGGAACTATGATATCATCATCCTGTATATTTTCCCCCTTGTTATTGAAATTACTATTACTTATGGGTGTTTATTTTTCATATTATAAAAATGGTGATAATCTCCGAATATTTTTAAATTTCGGTAAACGATACACACATTGGATTAATGGTTGTTTTGATTGTTAGAAGTGTTTATTCTAGGACTGTTTGAATTAATTTGTTATAGGAAAAAGCATATTTTGGTTTTTAGTTCCAAAAAAAGAAATTATGATTTTCGTAACATGATTTCTGGTTAAAGTTTTCATCCACAAAATAAGTGATGTTGATAGTATTTTTTTTGTGTATCACAAACAACCATCGACCATCTAACCGAGCCAGGGATCCAAAAAGAAGATAATTAATTATCATAAGAGGACACCTGCGTCAAAATATATGAACTTTTTACAAAATTAAAGAGACATTTTAATGTTGGTATTCCAAAATGACAGAATCATTACCAATATGGGTATTTCTTTTAACACACTATGGTGTCGCTTTCTCCGGTTCCTTCGTTGCATTATGCATCCCATAATCCATTATTGATTGAAGTATCTTTACAAGAAACACCTAAGGATAATCCCTCTTAGGTAACAACTGACATTATGACCCATCTTTCAAGTACATGAGCCTCCTATGAATGTTAAGAATCAGCACAGCCTTGGCCCTAGCTTCCTAAGTAGACACAGTCTTAAGACAACCTTCCGCATAAGATTATGAAGAAGATACTTTATACTTTTCCAACTTCTTATGGATTGCAGTAAGAGCCTTTGATTCGTCTTCTTTGGATTTAATTTTAACAGCATCTAGTTCTTGAACAACCTTCTCCTTCTTCTCATCAGTTACCTTCACAACAACTTCTAATGCTTATTTTTCTTTAAAGAAAAAGTTAACACACATGTTGTATTTTTTGTCCTGCTCCTGTATAATCTTTCATTATCGGCTAAGTTCTTTTCGATGATTTTTTTCTCGCTTCTCAAGCTCTCTGGAAGCAGCACACGCCCATTTTTTTTGAATGTTGGATTTGTTGGTGATTCTCCTCGACTTGCAGTTCTAACGTTTTGTTAATTTTTTCAATTTGGAAAATCTAAAGCTTTTTGGAGAAAGCATTCTTTGCATTTTTGTTGCTTTTTCTCTCAAACATAGCAATTAGAGCTATCAGATAATGCAGAGAACAAGCATGTAAGTCTGACTGACCGAGCTGAAAGGATCTAGTGGAATCAGAGTTAACTAATAAAGCTTGATCACATCAACCTTCTATATGGGGGGTTAAGAGGATGAGTAGCTTATTATCTGAGATTAGGATAGGTACTCAGGGTCCAATTTCATCTGAGTGCCCTGGTCAATTCTTAAGAAGATCGACAAGGGGAGTCTTAACCTCAACGTCCAACTTTATCTCTTCTAAATACCCATCAACATTAAAATTCGATTGTTTCTCATTGGGGATGCTAGGAGCTTGATGTTTTTTCTCTTCAGGCTCATTGTTAACCTTACTCAACCTACCTCTGAATATATCAAGATATGTTTACAGGGCTCGGAGTTGTTTATCAGTCTTCGTTTTCTTCTAAGTAGGACACTTCGTAAAAAAATTATGTATTAGATGATTGTGCACTCGCTTCCATGTGTGAGGTAAAACCCATGCATGGGGGGGCTCTAGCCTTGTTCTTGTGGTAGCAGGATCATGACAAATTATTAATTAATGCTTATTAAGATCGATTTTGGAGGAACGGCATAGATGGATACAAACCAAGTTCAAAATCGTAAAGCATCTATGGAATTCATTAGCCCAATTCTCCAAAGTCCAAACATTCATAGCCGTGAAAGTATTTTGTGCAGGTTTTTGCAAGCACCACTAACAAACTAAAAACGATGTTCCCAAGTTTTATCAGCTTTCACCTAATCATCAACAATGTTGTAGTCATTCCCAAGGGTGACGCAGAATAAAGGAAGCCACAAAACCTTGGATAGCGTGGTAATAGCTACAAAATTTTCTATCAGCATCATAATCGGGGAAAATCGTGAAGTCGTGATGGAAGACATTATAGTGAACCATGCATTAAGACTAGTCTGACTTTGCCACAATTCCACCGGTTCAAAATAACTTACAACCGAGGGGTCCATAGGCAAGCGAAACCCGAGTTTTACACATCAGGAAATATTATCATCTCCCTATTTATGATGAAAAATGTTGTTTTTCTGATGGCACGAAGATGTATAATAACAGGGTTCGAAATCCTCTAGCGTGCCTTCAGCTCCGAACCTTCGTCCATTGTAGAATACAGGTACTTTCCGATATACAACCCTATGAGATGATCCTTTTCCAGTCCCCAAAGATTATTCCCCAAAAATTTTGATATCTCTAAGGTCGGTGCCTCGTCGGGCTCAATTTTGATCTCCTCTAGTTTTGTAGAAGTTTATTTACCTTCCCTGTGGCTCCCAACATATTTTGCGGATTTTTTAACCCTAAAGTTAGTAGAGACATCGGGAGTAGATTGTCGAGCTTCAAGGATTGCTTGATTTCCTCATTTTGACATCTACGATTCGAACAACCCCTTGGGGTGGCAGAAGTAGTGATATTTATCTTAGCGTCGAGATTGGGTTGTTGAGCTTTAGGGATTGTTCGAGTTTATCCTTTTGAACCTTCAAATTTCACCAATCCATTGGGAGGTGCAGTAGTATTGGTGTTTATCCTGATAACAGTAATAGTGGAGTTTATCTTCGCATATTGTGAATCATCTTTTCTTGAAGATTCAAAACCAGAGTCTCATATTTCCAGTTAATATGTTTTTCGACGAGTTTAGCACGAGCTTCAAGTATAGTTTTGAACACCATAATTAAAGTTCAGGAATATGTTAGAGTCTTTTTACTATTTGATGTATTCGTTTTTTCGGGCTGGTTTTCTGTGTTTTTAGCAAAGCATTGCGTTAGTTTGGAGGCGCATGGAGGAACTGTTTTAAATTTTCGAGCTTTTTTTAATTAAAAATCTTCGTAGGAAAAAACTTGGGTGATTGTTTTTTAACCGTTAATTATTCTCATTGCTTGCAATTCTTTGGTTTATTAGATATTGAAACCTAATTAAGGGCGTTGAACCCACTTTTCGTATAAAGTGGTCACTTCAGGGCGTTCGGGTCGGCAACATACTTTCTCTCTTAAGAAATTAGGGCACTAGAGCTCTTTATCTTTCTCTACAAATGTCTTGAGGATGATTTTTGAGATGAGTAAGGTATTTATAGTGAAATCTCTCACTCCCAATGGTCATATGCATAGGAAAGTGTAAACGATTATACTGTGGCAAGCGTAAGAGTCTCACTTCCAAAATATTTAATAACCTGGTACGTATGTTGAGGTGACACGTGTAAGAGCGACGACCATCACAATACGAGTTGCATGAGACAACTAACTAATATTGTGTACCTTAACCATTGTTCGGTATAATACAAAGCGGCACATTCCTCCGGTCTGAAGCAACGCTGCATAATCCTCACTTAATCTTCTTGGAAGGGCTACTTATAAGAGTATACTTTATTTGAATCGGGTACAAGTTGGTTGAATATTGAATTGGTTTGGTTTAATATAAATCATGTAATATAAAATCCAATAAATGTGTAACATTAATGGTATGTAATGCAATAATAAATGTGTATATGTGAAATTAATAGAATAATAAGATGAAATAACCTTAAATGGGTCAACATATTTGATATATAAAGGATTATTACCGTTTTGAGAAATGTGAACAATCAACAATCCCGTGTTTATCTCTTCCGAAAACTCGTATCAAAGATATTTAAAACTGTATCCAACTATGATATTCCTAGAACCATCAACGTTAAATTTTATAATTGAGATTAAAAGATATTTAAATTAGAAAATATTGTTATAGAAGATTTTGTTTTGAATAACTTCATGTGCAACCTGTGTAAGAAATAATATAACTCAAGAAAAAAATAAACAAAAGTGGGACTTTTGAATCGTATATACTTTCCACGAAGGCCAAATAGTGATACATGCGTGGATAGACTTTAGATGAATTATGCTTCCTTATGTTGAATTTGGTTATGAGAACCTATCCGATTTCAAAAAATTAGAAAATCTGAAATGGCGGGACAAATATTTTTCTAGGACTATAATCTTCATACGATTACCTTGAGCATACATAATTTTGTCCGCTGTGTTGTGTGTAGTTTTTTATAAGCATAGTGAAATTCATGATATGTACATGCGTTTTCTCGTCAAACCCTTAAAATCACAATGTAATTGTTTCTTATGGTTGGAATGGTTCATAAAAATATTGAAATATACCCATCAATTGATATAAGGTGGATACTTACGCTTTTTGATTGGCAACCTATTGACCGTTGTGATTACAAGCGGAACAACATACCTACAAAAATAAAAATTAAAAATTAAAAAGTTGATGACTTCTTTTATCCAAATTTCAATTAATGTTTAGTTGCCGACTATTTGGAAAATTAGTTAACTACTACCACAAGATATTGTCGACCTCTCAAAGTTGTAGAGATTCGGCCAACCAAGTCCAAAACCTATTAGACAAATCATTTTCATATATTAACATCATTTGTCAATATTAACTAGTTATGATTACTTGTAAATGTAATGTTATATAACCACGAAGATAACGAATTTCTTTGTTATGGAGTTGTCCCATTAATCGATAAATATTTTTATCGTCCAACACAATTCACAAGGGTATTGTTAATCTCTTCATCTAAAATATTTGATTTAACATTTATTTTTGTATTCGAATTTTTATTCTAATGATAAGGTAAGCTGAAAAATTGGACTGTAAATTCGGATCATTATCATAAAAACCTCGAAAGATATGGTGTGTGTCTAATAACAATGTTATATTGGGAGATGATCCAAAATCATTATTGACAGATTCAAAAGAGGGAAGGACATCGATGATTATGTAATTTGGGTGTTATTTTGTGATTCTTTTGGCCCAATGGAATGGTTAGTATGTAGGCAAGACGGAGACCAACTAAGATCTCCCTAATGAATTTACATATTCAACTTTGTTATTGGAACGATTGAGAGTGAATTATTGGTCGATAAAGTATACGAGTTAAATACAAACTCCATACTATTGACTATTGACATTATTTGTTTATATTGTCCATTTTGGCTCATCGATATCCGAATTGGATATTTCTGTGATTTGTATTTAATATTAAAATCTTCAAAAACTTTGGATGTCTGTCACGTGAACTGTTGATATAATATTTGAGAATTTTGCAAAAAATGGTTTCGAAGAGAAAGAGGTCTGCATAATGATTAGTACATGTGAGATTACTAATCAAATTCTTTGACTAGTCCTCGCTTAAAACGAATTTTTTTTTATATTTAAATAATGTATTTTCGCATCGAGTAAACACTTTAAAATAAAATATATATTATAGGAGATAAACTTTTACTATAATATTTTGACCACATTTATTGCAAAGTCCGAGAGAGCTAAGTATAGTTAAATAAGCTCTCTAAAGACTGGACGACATAGAATATTGGTAGAACCCAAATTTTACTTGATGTGGTATGAATTGACTAATTAAAAAAGATAAACCTCCTCTAAACAAATATACACAGTTGTCAAAGTAGTGAGAAACGAAATGGTTAAGACCGGTTAATCTATCGTTGAAAATATAGACTAATGTTATAGTTTGCGGAGGTTCGATGAGTGCGAAAATAAAAATTCACACGAGATATTCTTCGACGCCCCTCTAGCTATGTCAAAAATTAGTGAATTCTTCACTCTTATAATTTCATCTATAAGGAGCAGACAAACAAAGGATCCACAAAGGACCCGCGGACAGATCAAAGACCCGCAAACAGATTAAAGACCTTGCAAAAGACCCGCAGAGAAGCAGACAACTCCAAATCAATTCTCAACTAAATGATTTAGTGAAGTAGTGGAAGTTATATTAGGAAGTCTAAAAGTCTCAAATTCTAAGAGACGTTAGTGGGTAGTGTGAATCATATTTTCTATAAATACTGAATTTTTGTGTTTTACTCTTCAACTTATAAAATCAACTCTTGTGTGCTTATTGTTTTAGTTCATGTGTCTGTTCAATTTGTTTCATGGTATCAGAGCAAGGTCTCTGCATATCAAGTGTTTGATTTTATTACCCAGAGAAATCCTGTCAAGTATTACTTTTAAATCAATATGAATGGAAGTAATTCAACATCTCCTATGTCTATAGAGAAGCTTGTTGGAACCAATTACCAATATTGGCAATTGTGTATGGAGGCTTTCCTTCAAGGATAAGATTTGTGGGATCTTGTTTCCGGTAACGAGATACTTCCTAGTGATACTCCAGAAAACGCTGATTTAATGAGGAAATGGAAAGTAAGGTGCGGAAAGGATTTATTCGTGTTGAGAACTTCGATTGGTAAGACATTTATTGATCATCTTCGTGCATTGGATTCTCCAAATGATATATGGGATACTCTTGACAGGTTATTTACCCAGAAAAATACTATGCGGCTTCAATACCTTGAGAATGAGCTTGTTTCATTAACCCAAGATAATATGTCGATCTCTGATTACTTTCTTAAGGTTAAGAATGTATGTTCGAAAATTTCAGGTTTGGATAGTGATGAACCTATCAGTGATGCAAGCTAAGATGTTATTTGATTCATGGATTTCGATCTGACTTTATGTCGTTTATATCATCAATACAAGGATGGGTTGAACAACCATCAATTGTTGAGTTAGAGAACTTACTCTCTAACCAGGAAGCATTGGTTAAACAAATTCTTGGTAAGTATTATGCTGATGTTGAAGAGACACTGTTTACTAAAGAAAGGTCAAGATGGAAAAACACACAAAGTCATTTTCAAAATGGTGGTAAGCAGATAAGAATTAAGGAGGAGTCAGCAAACCACTATAAACTGGCATATTTAGATGTGGAAGAACTGGACACATGAAATCGGATTGTCGTGCAAATATTATTTGCAAGAAGTGTGGAAAACCAAGCCACATTAAACCAAATTGTTATTCAAAAATCGTTAAATCAGATGCAAATGTTGCATATGATGCTGAAGATAGCAATGAGCGATAGTGGGAAAGTTGTTTCTCGATTGAGGTTGTTAATCAACCGAACAACATGATTTCGGTTATTAATCAACCAATTTCCCTTGGTGCCTCAATTGTCTGCAGTGGTCCGTTTCCTGGACTCGGGCCTTGTCTACCTGCACAACCCACACCGAAGAAGGTACAAAATGGTTCCGTTGTGGTTCCTGGTGGTAATAATAAGGTAGAGAAGCCATATAGTGGTATCGTGACTGAAAATGGTCCGCGTAAGAGCAAAAACAAATCATCAAAGGTTATGTTGAATGTTTTGCATGGCTCTTCTAAAAATGGTATTAGTACGGAAACATGCCATGATGGTCAAGTTGAAGTCGGTTTATCTGAGTCGAATGCGGTATTGGTTCATAAGCAGATAGAAGCGAAGGTCGACAAAGATCGTGCTGTTTTGAAACAAGCAGGATATGCTAGAAGTGCCACTGGAAGAGGATCATCATCTACACATAAACAATCTAAGCTACCTCATGTTTGTCTAAGAGTAGATCCCTTGTCGAAAAAGATAAATGGTTCAAGGTCTCTTAGCCCAGGTCATAATAGGCAAAGTTCAGATAAAAACAATGAATTCGAAACAGCAAGAAATAAGCTATCAGATGCAGAGGTAGCTATTATCATTCAGTCTGTGTACCGTGGGTATCAAGTTAGAATATGTGAATCACTAAAGAAGCTGGAACAACCCTGTAGAATTCGTGAGCAGGTGGATGAGATCAAAACTCAGATGCATGTTCTTGGGTCTTTAACTGTTAAACAGGATATGGAAAGGCAGAAAATAGTTATTGGAGAGACAATAATGAGCCTTCTATTACAACTCGACACAATTCAGGGTCTATGTCCATCTTTCCGAGAAATCAGAAAATCCTTGGCAAATGAGCTTGTGAACCTTCAAGAGGCACTTGACTCTTTGAAGGTGTCTGAACCAGTGAATGAGGAGATGGAGATGTCCCCTGCTAAACCTGCAGATGTTAACAGTAAAGATGTTTTTAACTCTCTGGGTACAAAAGACAACATCAATGAAAAATATAATGATTTAACTAAGACAGATAAGAATGAATCTTCAAAACCTTCTTCTGCACATCATCCAAGTTGGAGGGAAGATGTCCAATCACAGAAGCACCTGTGCGACACATGGGGTCTCCAATGGAAGGAGTTACTGAGGTATATGATAATGGAACAGTTAGTAGCTTGGACTTTAAGAGTGTCTGTAACCCTTCTGTTAAAGAAACCACACCCATTGAAACTACATTGCAGATGGAGGAGATGACTTCAGTTCATGAAGAGGTAAAATTGCAGGAGAAATCAATATGTGAAGACGCAGACATTATTATTCGTGAGAATACATTGTTCCAGCAGACTGCTGATTTAGTAAAGCAAGAATCGTTTGGTGAGGGACAGACTGCTCTCGAAAATAATGAACCAGTGGATGGGAATCAGATATTGATTGAGCATAATCAAAGTCTAATAGAGATGATGGAGAAGCTTATGGGATCAGGGAAGGAGCAACTTGACGCAATATCAAGCCTGACCCATCGAGTGAATGAATTTGAGATGAACTGTCGAAAAAGAAGAAACTAAAAATGGAGCTATGTTTAGAAGCACTCAAAAAAACATTACAAGTGAAAAAGCTCAAAGTCTGTTTGATAAAGCCGCTGAAAATTTTCGTTTATGTGGGTTTGTTGATACTGATTGGACCGGCAGTGTGAATGACAGATGGTCCACTTCAGGCTATTTTTTCGATACTGGTTCAACAACTTTCTCGCAGTCTAGATGATCGAAAGAATGCACTGAGGGGGAGTGTCACAAATTAGTGCATTCTTCACTCCTATAATTTCAGTTATAAGAAGCAGACAGACAAAGGACCCGCAAAGGACCCCGGACAGATTATAGACTCGCAAAAGACCCGCAAACAGACTAAAGACCCGCAAACGACCCGCAAAGAAACATACAGCTCCAAATCAATTCTCAACTATTAAATGACTTAGTGAAGTAGTGAGAGTTATATTAGGAAGTCTAAAAGTCTCAAATTATAAGATACGTTAGTGGGTAGTGTAAATCATATTTTCTATAAATACTGAACTTTTGTGTTTCATTCTTCAAGTAATAAAATCATCTTTTATGTGCTTATTGTTTCAGTTCTTGTTTCATAGCTAACTAATTTGCCTAAGAAATTCTCGAAAAATACTATACTTTACATATACATTTATTATAATTTAATTTTAAATGGATAGGCACAGTTTTTGAAAGTTTTTCTTTTAGGTCGCCTAATTTATTGTAGTCATATCTGTTGATAAATAATATAGGTGGATGTAACCCTGTACATTCTGGGTGAGTTGCTGAATGAAATTTTAATAATCGTTCGTAACCAAACGACATTAAATAATAACAGGTAAAACCCTTCTTAGCCACGAACGCGGTATGCTTTTGATTCTCCGCGTGTATATATATCTAGTTGAATCTTGAGTAACAATTAATGAAGCATAGCATATAAATTATTTTAGGAAATATTTATTGAAATATATAAAGTTTACCTATATACACCACATGCTATTCAATTTCTTTGGACATTGGTCAGATTTTTCTTGTAGATATCTAAAAAAACTCGCGAACGTGGACCACTTTTCTAGATGACTTACCGCTAATATGATCATCTTTGTGCGTATTATGTGCGCACCGAAAAAAATATCCAAAATTTTTTAAACAAAAAAAGTTAGTAAATGATAGTATAAAATTATATTTAAATCGAATTTGGCTACAATTTTTCGACCTTCAGCCAGAGTCATCGTTTCAACGAATTTAGTCAGTTTTATCATATTTGGAGCCTTTTGTGGATCAACTAGAAAATGACCGAAGTCCAACTAATTGTTATTATTTTAGCTCCAATAAGGTAGAACACATTTGGGTGATACATTGATTGCTCCAAATCACTCATCGACTTTTTACCACGTATTATATACGTAAATGGACAATGAAGAATACCTCATATATTAGGTTGATCCATGGTCTCATGAAGATTAAACGTATACAAACATAAAAATACTATGTAGTTTCTTACAATGACCGATTGTCTGGGCATCTCTTCCAAACTTTAACTCTCAATTTTTGTGTATATTTGGTCAAAAATCATTGGGACTGACAAAGTGCTGATGTACCACTCATTTTATCATAGCCTTGGGGTAAGCTTTTAAGCGGGTTTTTTTGTTCAGACGAACCTTCTTGTATAATCTTAATAGGATTTTGTTCAGTTACTGCTTGAAATGTATGATGTGGTTGTCATCACCAATATGACTTTACTTTTGATAAATTTATTTTAGAATAGGGTCTAGAGGGTTTCAAAGCTATGAATGAATTCTGGTAAAAGCTGGTTAAACTATGTATGAGCACTACATTGGAAGGGCATAGAGAATGCTCAACACAGTAAGTTATCATCCCTCCCAAAGTTAAGCATTTCATTCGAAAAAATTTCAACGTTATACTTATGGACGCCAGTGTCATCATACTTTCAATTAAGCGGCGATAATGCTAAGTTGTATTCTAGTTCAGCCACTACCGATCTAGGGTAGCAGAAGCTCGACAGACTAAACTATGGGGAAACATTAAAACAAGACAAAAAATGTTGAATTAATACACAATAAAGGTACCCCCGGTGGTTGGGTTATAGATATGAGAGTCTTCTCGTGATATTGAGGCTGACCTCATACCATTGGTTTTCAAGGAAGATATGAATTTTAGTTTGATTGAAATGAGTTTTCAGTTAGTTAATTACTTAGGAATCTGAGGTAGCGTGTGTGGGTGGATTGCCGATCTTGTAGTCCTATATGTGTGAAAGAAGAAGTTCGGCTCTCGCAGATCAAGCGCCTCGAACGAACGTGTCGGTGTTAGGGTAATATTTATCTCATCTAGTTGTTGTTTTTGAAGTATAAACTTCATCACATAGAGGACCCCAGTCCCACATTGGTAAGATCCAAAATAAATGAGTGTATATAATTGTGGCTCAACCTCAACTAGCAAGAGGCCTTTTGGGAATATTATCCAAAGACCAAACCCATGCAGACTGCAATATCTCACTAGTCTGTGAGAGGATTATGCACTCACCAACAGTTGTACGATTCACATTCCGAATTATCCTTTTGCACTTTAGCTTTGGACCGTTTATGCCGCAGGTGGAGGTAACGAACGTGAATTTCTATTGTACAATTCACATTCTGAATTATCTCTTTGTACTTTATCTTTGGATCCTTTAGGCCGCAGGTGGAGGTAATGAACGTGATTTTCTTGTTAGGTAGACAAGATTTTAAAAGATCGATAACGCATTGTCTTTGAAGATTATGTTATTCGTGGTTATTGTCTATTTCAGTAAACCCATTTAGACGAAAAAATAGAGAAAACAATATGTTGATCATTCTCATTTAATCAGTAACTATATTATGGATGGTTAGGAGCTCATTTATGTGGGCTCAATGCAAATTATCAATTTATCAATTTCAAACCCCACATACACAACGTTTAAAATAAAAGAAGTTCATATAAAAT
The DNA here is from genome assembly GCA_036936605.1 of Limnanthes douglasii subsp. nivea. Taxonomy (NCBI): domain Eukaryota; kingdom Viridiplantae; phylum Streptophyta; class Magnoliopsida; order Brassicales; family Limnanthaceae; genus Limnanthes; species Limnanthes douglasii. The sequence continues at coordinate 93,489,568 of JAUPFV010000005.1, forward strand.
GAGTTAGAGAGATTTTGTATGTTTTGAAAGAATATTCATTCGAGCATTTTATGATTCCCTGACTGACATATACTATAGTTAATTTCGTTCACCCGGACAGAACCACAGTTAAACCCCTCTTATTTATGGAATCTATTTTAAATTATAACTTTTTTTATTAATTTTCAAATATTTATATATATAGCGTTACGCTATATTTCATGTTTTTTTATCTCCTACTTAAAGTTTTTAAAGTTTTGTTGATCATTTAGTAAAACCATTTTTATCTCTCAACTCTAAAATTAATATAAAAAATGTTATTGTTAGAGTCCAGGAAAAATTAGGCCCACTTTATAATCTAGGGTTTTCATCTCCCTGCGATTATATATGGGGAAGAGCATGTGAGTTGGAGATAAAAAAAGAAACATAGAGAGTATTTTTTGAAAATGATACCAAAAGAAACATAGTTATATTGGACCTTATCATCATGATTAACTCATCATATATCATGTTGTTATTTGATGTATTGATTAGGATGCTCAGGTACGCAAGAGGAGGGAGGTGTGATTGAAACGAGTGATGTTTTCCAGATGATGTGCTCTTTATTAAGGTATAATTTTGGTTGTATATAATTTATTTTTTCTTTGCTATGGTTGGGAAAATTATAGAGAATATTTACATTTGAAGCAGTGCCATTTGAGAATATCAGAAGGTCATATTCATTGGCTAGAGATGGAATGTCTAGGTAACTTCTGCCTTTGTATCTCAATTATGGCTTCATTGGAAATATTTTTTTTTATTCCTCTGATTAAACACTCTTCGGCAATAATGAAAAAGGTGGGAGATAAAGGATCTTCCTGCCTTAATCCTTTAGTTGATTGAAATAGCCTTGAAATTCACCATTTATAAATATTGAGAAATAAGAAGAGCTTATACTTTTCATGATGAGACTCTGGATCATTTTTGTTAAAACCACACGCATATATGTAACCCCAGATATTCCATACGAGGTCAGAAAAAGATTATCCATGTTAGGACATACAAAGTTGATTCATGCAAAACCAGACAAAGATTATCCACGTGGGACCATTGTAAAAGTATGTAACAAAGCAGGGAATTACATACCTTTATCATTTCATTCACAATCGGTTTTGATAGGTTTGTTTTGACTTTTCTTGTCGTTTTACAAAGATCTTCATTTTTTAGCTTTTCTTTATCTTCAAATTTGTTACCATATGTATCTCCTTCGTTCAAATCAGAAGAACTATTAATTAGATTCCGATTAAGTAGGTAAAATTATAGATTATAACAAGAAAAATCGATACTTAACTCGTTAATAAGAATATAAACATTGGGGACATCATTAAGCACAAAAGGCACCATAATATTATTGTTATCTCTAAATTCATATAGTATCAATATGGAAACAGACGGAACCTCTTAGTATACAATTGGATCTGTCTCATTCTCACTAAGACTACGAGTTTCTTGAATAGGTAATTCTCATATGTTTCACTGGTGAATATTTCGAACAATCATCCAATCGTCACCTAATTTGGAGTATGGTATATAAAAAACATTATTTTCTAGGATATCAATAATAAATCAAATATCTTTACAAATCTGTGTTTCCTGTTAACTGATATGAATCCATGCTCTATTTTTATGTTTTTATAGTAACAGTTATATTCAAATACATTTGATGTTTTAAAATATTTCTAGATAAGACTAATCACACTTTGTAACTGGCCATAAAACTTTATTTCATTCAGTTCGACATCACTAATTACCATAACACACCTAGTTGTTCTTTTATCATCGGCTCTTTGATTAAAAATTTAATATTTTCATTTACAATCCATCCGCTAGTTATTTGAGAAATAATTGGACCTCTAGCAAAGGCACACATATCATCACTATGGTCTACATTATTTTGCAATGAAAGTGACTACAACTACAAATATTAAACCTTTTTTTATTAAAAGTATTCAATTGCACTAATATGGTTTTTCTTTTGAATCATGTGAGAGATATTTATATAAGTAAAAAAACCATGAAATAATTCATAGTGTTTTTTCATCAAATCAGTAGGGTAAAATTCATATAATTTTATCATTATGACTTGATAACAATTCTATGATTTCATCACAACTCTGAAGAACACACGAGTGAGCTTTCATTAATTGAGCCTCATCAAGCATTAAAGTAATTGTATGAATATTGAAGCGCTTTGTAGCATATGAGAATACAAATAGAGAACAAAGATTATCATTTCCAACTATCTCGGCGCTTTCTCATTCTGCAGCATTAATATACATCACACAATATGAAAGAGACTCATTAGAAATATATGATACCGCAATTGATCCTTTTGGTTTTTCTCTATTCGTTACGTATTTTTATATTTTCTAAGTAATCTGCATTTTTGTATGCACGTCATTCATGCAAATCGTATAACCATCGATGATGATCCATATAATTAAGTTTAACTTCATGTTATCTGAAGTAACATCGTTGAGACAAACTGGTAATGCTTAATGTATAACCTTTCATACACCATGATGATAATATTCCATATGCAGGAAAATCGCTTATAGTCCACATGAGACATGCTTTCATGGTTAATAATATGTTCTTAAATCTATCATCAGTTGATACTTCATTCTCTTACAAGTCTTTAAGCTCGTCAATAATAGGTTGAAGATATACTCCAAAGTCTTTACTAGATTATTATGGTCCTGGAATCAATAAAGTTATCATAAAGACTATTTTTTTATACACACCCATGGAGGTAAGTTGTAAGACACCACGACTACTAACCAAGTGATATACAATATTCTTTGATTCCTAAATGGATTAAATCCAATTGTTGCAAGTTTGAGCCTAACATTACGAGATTCTAGTGAAAATCTAGGATAAGTCATATCAAAAGCCTTCCATGCTTCACCTTATATTGGATGTCTTAAAAACCCGTCAGATACATATTTTTCTTGGTGGCGTCTCATTTGTATCTGTATGCCCTAGCATGTATAAACAAATTTAAATATAAAAGGTATTGAAAGAGATATTTTAAATAAGACATCTTAAATACATTATTAAGATTTTTACTTTACTATATATATTATATCGTCCAAAGATACAATATTCCATTCATCTTCAACCGAGTTATTGAACCGAGTAAATCTGAAACTTAAAAAAACTAACAAAGAAACTATACTCCCAAATAAAAAAATATTGCATCAAAATTTCCCACACCTGAAATATGACTCAATGAAAGTGATGTTGATGGTTCACTTGCATGTATCACCCAGTTCCGCCTAAAAGAGCAATATTTCAAGAAAGATATTAAGCATTGCAATGCCTATATGTTTTCCAATTTAAAAAAACAGTTACCCAATTGTTTATTTTCCCTCCATTCTAATGGACATTTAAGTTTAAGTCTATGGCAGAGCTATAAATGAATGTAAGACGACTTATCTTCTCTATAAAAAAAAAGAATCGAAAATGTAATTGTAGAGCTAATATATACGGTTGGTCTAATAAAATAGCACTTATTATCGCGTTGGTTTAATAAAACATACTTATATTAGCACATGAGGAGGTCTCTAAAATCTCATTTAGATTGGAATGGAAAGAATAAACTAATGATACTATATCTATGTTTAGATGGGCCCGTAGTCAAATCAACCACTAAAGTGAAACAACCAAAGAGTGTTTGGTGAATTAACCGGAAATATAAACCTAAATTCTAAAATCTCAAATTTGAAGAATTTTAATCGAGCGAAAAGAACATAGTGAAAAAAGTCAAAATTAGGAGATATCTTCTAGGAATTCAGATTTTTTGATCTCAAATAAGCTTTTAAAAATTTAGGTTTTTGAACCCTGAAAAATACTACCAAACAAACAGATTGTTCACTTAAAAAATTTAAAAGCCAGAAAGTCTATAAACACCAAACAACACCTTAGGTTGATGTTTTCCAGTAAAGGTGACAAAACTTTTATCTGAAAAAATCGAGATTTGGACAAAAAAATATAGTCTAATTAGTATTCAGTTGCACTAATATAGTATTTCTTTTTAATCATGTGAGAGATACTTTTATGAGTAAAAAAAACAAGCAGGAAATTTCATAGTGATTTTTCATGAAATCAGTCGAGTAAATTCATGCATGAATACATATGTTGCACCATCATCCTAAGACTTGTCTTCTATAATTTTTGCCTTATATCATTGAACTCACAATCTTCTCATCATTAATATTTATATTATTACTCTTTATGAATATTATGATCTCTTGCCAAATGACCATTTTTAATATAAAAACAAATTCCTCCACTCTTTTTCAATGAGCATTTTTACAAATGTCAAATGCATATCGAGAGAATTTATGTTTCTTTCTTTTTGGTTTCATATAATTTACACTTCTAAAATTTCTCCTGAATATTATTCTTGACGTGGTTGAACCACTTATTATCCTGAATACACCCAAACCCTTTAAGTGTTTATAAATATTTTATGCAGCCAATTGATTGACATTAAGATGATAAATTGATAATGAGATATACCACATAGTACATTAAAAATATAATATAATATAAGAGATTAAATGAGACAATTTGTGGACACAAAGAATAGCTTGAACTACTGTCATGAAGCCTTTATTTATGTTTTTTGCCAACAAAGACTTCTCACAAACATCCTCATAACTGATGTGATAACTTATCCTTGGTGTTTTGATTTGTCAAGTCGATAAGCATATAAACGAACGATTTATCCTAAGTAAGAGGTGAAATAGAATTAAAACGTATACCACTCGTGGGATATCATTACCATGTCTTCCCACCATCTTGTATTCAATTGACCTATTTTAGGTTGTCTATAAAACCAACACTAATAAGGCTGAAATACTCCAATCTAGATCTTGAACGTGGCTCGAGTAGGAATCATAAAGACCATAAGAGAGGTACCAATATATGGGGAGATGGTAAGCTCTCTAGCTACTACGAAGAGTATACATACAAAAAGTTGACAAAAAATGTGCTTGGGGTTTAAGTAAACGACTTCATCACAAAACCTGGAACTTTGGTAATTGATTTTAAAATTCAAAATCAGATCATTGATGAGAAGGTGGTCAGATTTATTGTAGGATCATAACAAGTAAGAACTAAATGAATAAATAGTAAACTTAAAACTCACCAATAGGACCGAGACACTATGAATTGAATCATCTATGTTTGAGCTCAAAATAGATGAAATCATGACCTTGCATAAATTGAATGACTATTAGATCTGAAGTCTAACAGACACTTCATGACTATTGCATATGTTGATCTCCTTGTTGGTATCACAAATTTGTCATGCAAAAGGCACGTTATAGACCTAGAAACCCATCAGTAGGGATTAACAACATCAAACATTTACCAAAGTATTCATCTTTGTATTAGATTCGATGACGTACGGGGATTGTAAAACCTAATAAAAATATGGTCATAATCATCACTGATATTATGAGGATAGAGGTTTGGGAAGTAATGATCAATATTGGAAGTTCATATAATATTCTGTTCTTACGAAAATATGAGAGTGATGGTCTCGCTTTGAATTTCTAAGCATATGTAAAGTAATTTTACTAAGGGAATATACTCATATTAAAAAATATTACTCGAGGTATAATTAACCATGAATCAAAGGGATAAAAAATAAAGTAAGATGTTTGTTCGTGCTCGTAGATGTTTTTTTCCTCTTATAATGCCATCTTAGGCCGACCTTGGTTATGTCAAATGTATATTATGGCATCACATATCTACCAATATATCCAGTATGTGATCGGCAGTCATATATGAGTCATCTAGAGCAACCAAATAATTGTTAGGGAGTGTTACAATGCCTCCTATCCTTAAATAAAAAGCAACCAACTGGGCATCGATCTTAGTAAATATTAATAACTCGCAAGAGGCCTTCATATTGTCAAACTTGGCGAAAAAATAAAAAATATATATACATGAGGGACAACTGAAAATTGAGGGGCGGTTGAACCTTGGTATGAATGATATGTTCTTATTTACTAAAAATAAAACTATCTAATAATTTGGATGTTTTTCCTTAGATAAGGAAGTATATGATATGAGTGCTAGGTTAAGTAGTATGTCACCGACTCTCCTTTAATTTATGGTCCAACCTATCAAGAAAAAAACTCCAAAAAAAAGAGGAGCACACTCATTTCAGAGACTAATAGGCTTAACAAGGTGGGGTATATTATGGAAACATAATACCTAGTATGGATGGCCAACTTGGTGTTCGTCCGATAAAAATAGGATATTGTCTTATGTGTATTAATTTTTTATCTAAACAAATCATGACCAAATAAAATCTCTTTGTATATAGGATGCAACATTTGGCAATAATTTGTTGTTCTTTATAGGCACCTATTTTGGTTATAACTAGATCGAGATGTATTTATAAGATCATAAGTGTTGGACCATTTTTTTAAATGGAGATTCAATGATTCAAGATAGTGACAATTGGTTTAAAAGATAAAAAGACCACCTACTAGAGATTACTAAAAAAAATAATTTTTTAACATTTTGACTGTAATATGGAGGCCTACATAGATGATGTATTGATGTATGTGTGTGACACCAAAAATTTATCCAATCTTGCATAATTGTTTGATAACTTACGAAAGATAAATTTGAAGTTAAAAAAAATATGTTATCTTGGTTTCTAAGGATAATCTGGGGGTTTCTGTTCATTGAGCGTGTCATATTTTCCAGTCATGAAACTTCATAGATCTGTAAAAGAAGTTTATATGCTTGTCGATCAACTTGTCACCCTTAATTCTTCCATATTCAGATTTTTAGACACATGTTTCCATTTTTTTAACTATTAAAAAAAGTCAGATATGTTATTAAACCTCGAATATGATGTCGCATTCACCAAGACCATTTGGATTTCTCTGAGGTCATATCCAAACCAAACCCTTGATGAGATTCTAATTCTTACCTGACGGGTTTGAATCATGTTACCAATGTCATGTTTGTCTCTAAAAGTTCAAATCACTCAGATAGTTCATTATGTAAGCAAGATTTTTAATGATCCATAAACTCGGTATCTCAAATTGGATAATCTCAATTGTCTATTTAGTTTTTAGTTGAGAACACAAGTTCTCTAGTAAACATTAATATAACTAGTTGAGAAATTATCACGTTCTCAAATAATGTTTTTAGGTTTTCAACTGGTTTCAATGCGGCATAACAATAACGAGTTTATAATTTTATAGTTTTCAACTGATTTTTGTAAGTTCTTTTGTTAATGTCTAATTGAGAAATTCTAAATTTTCAACAGTTTCCAACTGATTCTTAAGTTTTTTTGGGTATAAAAAATTGTATATAAATAAATTAAAATATTTACAAATACTTCCGGACATTCCCTGAGTTTTGATGGTACAACAAGTAGGAAACGGTTGTACAAGTTATACTTTATTGGAGTACGTTACATAGATATCAAATAAAATAGCTCGTTTTCAAATTCTCACTTAAGCTCTTAACTTTTTTTTTAACTTTTTTTAACGTTTTCAACTAGTTCATTCTAAAATATTTAACTAAATATTATAATGTCAACTTGAATATTTTAAAGTTCTCAAATGCATTTCAAGTTTCAATAACTTTAGAATGTGTCGTATTGGTTTTTTTTCTTTAAATGCGATAAAAAATTATAAATAAGAAAAGAATGATGATAATTATATTTTTAAAAATATTAAATAAAAAAGTCGAAGAATTATTCAAGCTTTTGAATGTTTTTTTCTATTTATTCTTTTGAAGCAGCACAGGATTGTCAAATGGGGAAAATGGTGAATGTCAAGGAAAAAGATACGCGGATGCCAAGCTAACTAATTTATTGCAATTTGCAGATAAACAAACTCAATTTGGTTCATCTCACAACAACAGTTGGTTTTGTACAGACTCAAAGGTTACTATAGCAGCAAAACTACAGTGGCAAAACAAGCAACCCAGAGAATAGATACAATCACTTTTACACTGCTGTAAGGTCGAGGTAATACAAAAAGAAAATATACTGACAAAATATCTATTTTTGGATTTGAAAAATCCGAGTCACCGGGTGCGTATTAATTCAAGAGGCAGTGTTTCCATTGCAAGCTGAAATTCAAGAGAAACTTTTAGATCGGGCATATATATTGTTTCCTCTCTGCAGTGACAAATATAGAAAGAAATTTACCCAAAGTCTAGGTGTTGTTGGATCAGATTTAGGGTGCACTTTGGATCGCTCAGACCGAAACGTGATGACTATGCAAACTTTAAACTCAACTGAAAATGGACTGCACAAAGAAACAAATTACTGTCAACAATCACGACCTTACAACAATGCTTCTCCTCTGGCTAGCGGATAACAGAATAAGAGCTTCATCGGTGGATACATACACGGAATTGCTATATAAACGAGTACAAAATGGACATGGATAATTACAAATGAGTTTCACAATGAATATGTGTAGACTAAAGTCAGACAGAAATCAGTACCCAGCAAAAACAGTTGGGCAAGTCAAAAGGCGAGGAAGTATGAAGTAGACTGGAAGCTTCATATTACGGCAGATATCTCCATCTGCAATCTGAAATAAATGATAGGAAGTGAAGACATTGACAACTACTTCTGACAAATAATCTTTTGTTTATCGGATGCAAACTTTTACATGCCTGTGTAGTCTGGACCAAAGAGGTTTCGGTTAAAATTCTCTCGCCTACAAGTATGGACTCTTCACGAAGTAAATGGACATCAATTGAAAGAATGGGAACAGCAGATGCTTCCACTGTCAACTCTCCATTTATAGGGTCTAGCATAGAACAGAGAGTGGACATTTTCCCTGTAACTCGAAAGCCACCTGTTTCGCCATACATTTCATTAGCCCTGAGGTCATTGTATATTACTATTCTCAGGTGTCTGGAACAGAAATATGCGTTCTACTAAAATTCTTATACACACTACAACTCATAACATGTAGTTTATAAGCCAAAGAAAAGGGAAAAAGAGAAACCCTACAAGTCTACAACCAAACAAGATACAAGATTAAAGCCGAGGAAACAAGAAAGGGAGTACGGGGAAGGACAAACCTGACCTCAGCTCTGGAAGTAGTGGATGTTTTTGAGTATCCTGAGTTATGTAAAACTTGACCGCCTCCGGAGAAAGTGGTTCCTCGAAAAGATTAGCTGAAATAAAAAAAAAAACAGTAGGTACTAATTTATTAAACAGCACCCAAGTAGACACAAGAATAATAGAAGAAAAAAACTATCCTGCACCTTTATCACTTTCGACTATGATTTCTGTTGACGCAGATAATGATTTATGCAGGTATCCTCTCATTACATCTACAGTTAGCATATACTATATCAAAGGTTTTGTTAATCATCCTGGGTTAAATAAGAATCCAGAAAAGAAGCATCGCAAGGGAGGAGCAGAGAGAAAATCTTTCAGGAGCTGCAAGACACACCTGAATGGTGATATGTGCTCCATGGAAAGTTTCATAAAATCTTTCTGAATCATCTTCTCCATGCTGCCTTAGGACTACGGAAAATGGTATCTACCCCCGTTAAAAAGAGTCAAGCCGAAAAACAGTAAGAAGAAGGTTGACACATTAGTAATATTATGCTAGAGGACAACCAGATTATAACAGCAGAACAACCAGGGTCAAAGCTACTTATACAGATTAGTCACACACAAAGAGAATAACTCTTTCTCCATAAGAAGAAGCTAAGAATTTTAAAGAATTTCAGAAAGTCGATTTTTTTATTATCAGAAGTACTAGTTGTAAGTAGCAGCTATCCATTCCCTAATTTTCAAGCAGGCTTAGATGATCACTAATACTATTACTTTTACTAGCAAGTGATTAGCTACCTCTGTTGTTCCAGAACCAATCTTCCCAGGAGGCTTAACTTCAACACTCTTATTCCTGTTCCAAAGCCAGAATATAGGAGATAACAATTATATCATTGCTCAAAATAGAAAATAAAAATGGAAAAATCTTCATATAGATCAAATTACATAAGCTAATAGAAAATAAACCCAGTAATAGTTTGCTTTTTTCAATGGAAGATCTATTCTCCAAGTATGAACAGTATAATGGAAGTCTGATATCCTTATTCTTTTGCTAAATTCCAAAGCTTAATTTGGTTTACAGAATTGTACGAGTACTTACACAATTTTGATGGGTTTGACAGCGCTATAAAACGACTCAATAACACCTGCTGATCCACCACGAACCTTCAAAATATCGCCGGCAAAAAGATAAACAATAGAATCAAACTCAATAGGCTAATGTATATCTTCTTATTACTTTAAACTTCGATTTTCCAGGGAACCAAAATAGAATACCCTAGAATTTCATACCTGTAACTTAACCGATCCGTTTATCAGCAAACGAACTCCATAGTGAGAAATCGAAGAGGAAGGAGACTTTATCACGATTGTTCCTTCAAGAGGATCCTGAATTTCCAACGGCACACATTAAATATTACGAAGCTTCAGAGAGGTATAAATGAATATATACATATAGAGAGAAAACTTACAGAGGGACGATATATACGGTTGAATCGTGAAAGCTTCAGATCAACTGTAGCAGCCATTGCAGCACCGATGACGGCAGAGAAAGCAGCCGTTGTTTGTCCTATAGGGTCTCTGTATTCTTCTTTTATTTTGTACACCCCTTATGGTTTCCTATCGTTTACAAATTGACCTTAGAACATTTGTTTTATTGTAATTTGCTTTTCTTTATGTGTTGTTTTACATTCAACTCCGTAGTTAAGCAATTTACTTTCCGGTCGTGTTCTTGTTTGAATTTTAAAGAAAAAATTGGCGTAAATAGTTGTAATATGTAAATTTTTTATTTGTTATCTAGACGGTTAGTATAAGGTTATCTATTAAAAAGATTAAAAAAAATTATTACCTTTTTTTATTAAAAATAATAAATAAAATTTTAATATCATTTTGCAGGATCCTATGATTGTTGAAAGGGAAATTTATGCCTTTATGTTTAACGTTTTTTTTTCTCCGAATTTTATGGGTCATATATCAAATTTGTTATAGCATGTTCTTCCAATATGTTGCTTTGATTGGCCAGAAAATGGATCTCATAAAAGCCGGTGAAATGAAACTATTTATTTTGTAAAATATTTAATATCTCACAATGACGATAATTTTGGTTTGTTGTTTATGATCAATCACGAAATTGATACAACCCCGACTATCTTAATACCACTATGATACTTTCATTCTTTCATATTTGCTCTCATATCTTCTCGAGAAGCGATTGTATTTATGGTCTCTTTCTAAAATGTATCGTCACAACCACAAAAAACACCAATACAATGATTTCTCTCTCCTAAATGTGTTTGTTTGCCCAAAAAGACTTTTTGTCTCTTGCTATTTCAAACCATCATCACCAATAAAAGAACCCACGTATTATATAAACATCTCTCCTCATTTATGCCAAGATATTTAACTTCTGAAATCTAACTGAAGCCCCACATAACATTGATGCAATGATGGCCTACAACATACCCTCCCACTGACTACCCTCCACGCATGCGTATGCCAGAACATTAAGGTCACACTTATACCACCGAGAACTCTCTCACCCTCCACAAACATAGATACCTAGGGATGTTATCGGTCCGGTTTGGCCTAGATAAAACCAGACTAGACCATTAAGCTTGTCGATTCGAACCGAACCAAAACCGATAAGAATCGGTTTGGTTTGGTCCAGTCCAGTTTGGCGGATCAACAAAAACTCAATAAATGTTATATATAAAAAATATTACACTAATTTGAAAAAAAACAAGAAAATTTTTTGTATTCAATTATTCAAATGACTCACCCACCTTTTCTTTATATACTTATTTTTCCTTTCTCTTTTATTTCTCAATTTCAATATGGGATAGTTAAATTTTCAATTAATCAAACCATTTATTTGTATTTTTTTTGTTTTTCTTGATTTGAGATACTTTTTATTTTACAAAGAATTCATTAAACCTACTAATTTACTCCATGTTTACCTCAACTGGTGAATAGTTTTTTAGAGTTGGTTGTCAAGACCGTCTAAAGTGGAGAAGCCTCGTCCATGTTTAATTTTAACTTCTTAGCTTATGTTGGTGATTGTATCTATGAGCTATATGCTCGTAGGCACTTTCTTTTCATACCACTAAATATCAAAGAAAATAACATTCGTGTTACAAGACTTGTAAGATGTGAAGCACAAGATGCCTTGCTCTATAATATTTTAAATAAAAAATCATTACTGTATATAACAGAACATCATCGTTGGAACACTGACTGGTTATCTATACCTGAAAAATGTGAAACGACTAGAGAAAGTTATGATAAAACTAGGATTCCTAAAGGGTTCATTGGCATAAATGATTTTGGAGGGAGCTATTAATGGGAAAAGAGTACAATACTTGAGTATGGAGTTTTCAGTAAACAAGAAAGCTCGAGCCGTTCTCTATATAAACTCATCAACAGTTTTCAGCCATATGACACTATCAGATGTCTGTCATCTACTATTACAGTCCAAACTAGTGTCTTTATGTTCTTCGCCAAAGGAAAGGGAAATGGAAGAACAACTTTATTATTGTTCATATGTGAGGGATTAACTTTTGTTTTTCAAATCAATTTTATAAGGGTAGATATCCTTAGAACTGCAGTCTTATACTTTTAATAGGAACCTTTAATTTGATATCAGCTATTGTAATGCTATTTATAAACCAAAATAGAAGTGTTCTAATGATTCTTAGGCTTCTGTACTCTCGAACGTGATTTTTGAATTCGAGTTCATAAATAAGCTGAAAATTTTAGAGTAAAAAAAACTTATTATTTTCCAACTTAATTCATGTTTGATAGATAACTCGTTTCCAAGATAATAGAAAGTTTAGTAATTCTGAGTTATCAGTCATGAGTATATTTCCGAGTTATTAGTTATCATCATTTGGTTAATTACAAAATAAATTTTGTAAAAAATATTATATTAAAAATATTGTACTTATTTTTCTTATTTTTCAAAAAAACTTATATGTAGAAATTTGTTAATCTATATTGGTTTTTAATTATATATGTAAGATTTATAGTGAGAATAAATAAAATGATGAAACATGCTTTTGAATATAAAATTTATTATTTATTATTATGTTTGACATCATTTAAATCTGGCAAGAAATAAACATATTAATATTTTACTTATTAATATCTCTTAGCAAAAAATTAAAAGAATAAACTTTCTAAGAAAACTATAATATCTATTTATATATAGTTTTAGCAATTTTCTTTTTCTTTTATAATGTGGGATAAGTAACACATGGTGTATATATATATATATACCAAATTCTTATCAGTTTATCGGTTCAGTTCCGAATCGATTTCGAACCAGTTTTATCATTTCGATTCTTTATCGATTTTGGTTTTTAAAATGAAATCGTGAACCGGACTGTTAAGGTTCGGTCCGGTTCTCGGTCTGGTCATTACTGATTCGGTTCTGATCCGATTCTCGGTTCTCAAGAACCATTAACAGCCTTATAAATACCAAATCAGTGCCAACCACACCTCCACATATCACAATCTGTCATAAGATCACCTGCTCTACCCTCACATACTCTTGAACTACCACTCTCAAAAGTTTAAAAATAGTTGACACTCGTACTAATTTTGGACCTAGGAAAAATGAATCTTCTGCATTGAAAATTGGAAAGCTAAGAAAAATAATACCATGTTTAATGAAAAATCCAACTCAGACTTATACTTGATGAACCAGACCCACAGTAGTTTCTCATTCCATATTTCCATCATGATTCATATCGATTAGCACTAGTTCTTAGGGTTCATTACATGTCCTGCCTATCTCGATATATGTATCTCCCCACCTATCACCAGCCCCTTAGAAGGCATTAAATCCTTTCAAAAGCTAACAAGATTGCTCTTAAGGAGATAAGGAATAAAATGGAAGCTACACCATTCTCCATCTATTCTTCTGCCTTAATGGTTGACATGTAACTCGATGAAGATGAAGATCCCTCTAAGATTGAGTCTTACATTCCTACAATCAAACTGGACTATTTCAAGGGCATCTATACAGGCAATGCCAATCTCCTAATGGATTGATATCGTTCAAAAGAGTTGCATATGAGAGAGGAAAGCTTCTTCTCACCAGATTCTGTCAAACATGCCCCATTCATGCATGAAAACGACACTCTGATCATTCCTGGTTTGGGTATCTCCTCCTATACTCAAGCATTCACTCCTCTATCTCATGTTGAACCATTGGAGTTAGATCTCATGCACTCATCCAGTCGAAAAATATGCAACATTGATGCAAACCCAAACCCTAGCCATAACGAAGTAGTTTTTTTGGCATAATACTTTTAACCCTACCATCTCCCCATGCAAGCATTTGATCATAAGCACAAACCCACTAGCACCAGCCCACCCATCTTTAAAGTGTTATGAACAAATATATATTCCAACCCAACCTTATTAAGCCCACTTACCATCCAAACCTAACCCACTATAGAGAATCCTAACTAAAATCCAACTTCTCCAAAACCTTCCAACCAGACCATCATCCTTTTTGTCATACTATCTGCCCCAATAAAGCACCTCCATTATCGTTTACACCTCTGCCACAAACCCTCTATTTACCAACCAGTCCATACTTAGCCTCATTTTATCCCTTGGTGTCTCTCCTCCATCATTCTCTTAATATTTTCCGGGAAGGAAAAACAGAGGGAGATTCATCACTCGTTTTAGATGAGTCATAGGCTACTTAGCAACAGAATCTTTAGCCTCAAGACCAGTTTACACGATCTCTCAGGCTTCAGACACCAGACCAAGAGTACCCTATCATACCTCTTATCTCAACCAGACTACTAACATCACCCTCACCATGCTATAACACACCTATGTTTTCTTATTAATCTTACAATCTTTTTTACTTGTAAACTCTCAAACCATCACCGCCACCATAACAACAACCATTCCAATCCAAACTACCCAAACCTGGGACAATATTGTTGTGCAGACTCAATATATTATATTCACTATGAATGTTGAGAAGATACCATCACTACAAATTGATAAAGGTGTGCTTGTGTTCCCCCATGCTATCATAGTTAGAGATTACTCTGATTGGGAAAAATGTCTCTCTAGTTATTTCCTAACAAAGAAAAAAAAATTATATCATGTCCAATAAATTACAACTAGAACTTAAGACATCCATGGATTTCATGAATGTAAACCCACGCCCATAGGTCATTATTTCTTCATATTTTCCACTATTGATTATGATACGCAGGTTTCAGATATGGCTACGTAGTTCTTCAAAAACATCATATCTTTCTCAAAAGATAGAGTTGATGGACAACTTAGAAAATGACTCCCTCTATGGGTGAAGTTCCATGGACTTCCCCATAAAATATGGTCTGAGTGAGGGCTGAGCATCCTTGGAAGCTTCTTAGGAATACCCATCTATATTGATACTCACATGATAAATTGTGCGAGGCTTACCTTTGCTAGAATTTGCATTATAATGAATGTAATTGACGAATTTCCAGGTACCATCATCATCACTTGTTTGGGCAAGACTCATAGTTTACACGTTGAGTACCAAGACCTTCTCCTGACATACATTAAATGTAATACCTTTGGTCACTCTGCTATAATTTGCATCGACTCAATAGACACTTCCAACACAGTATCCCTGCCAGAAGGCGTGGAAATGAGTCAGTCACTGACAACTTAGAATATATCACTGTGTTTTCCAACGATAGTGACACTCCTTCCTTATCCAACTATGAATCATTGCATATGGGTAGAATGAGATGAGTTGATCACCACCAGGGATGCTCCTTTCATGAGGGAAGTAAAACTGTTGTGGATGTTCACTCAGGAACCTTTGAAAATGATCAAACTACAAATAAAGTCTTGTCATCCATCATGTAGAGTAGTCTACCTTCAACATTACATGCTGTTTCAAGCACACATGGGAACAAATATCCCCAATAAGTGTTAGTTTATCTTGTGTACAATATGTTTTTTTTATAACTTTGCAAAATTTATGCATATTTCTAGTTAGAATGTGAGTGGTCGGAATAGCCTTATTAGACAAAATAAAATTTGTGATTATGTTTTTTCAAATAGTATTATTTTCATTTGCATGCTTAAGACTAAGATCAGTATTGATAATGTTCATATGATCACGAGAACCATGCTACCATTTTGAAATTATAGGTCAAACCATACCTATCATCATTTAGGTTTAATTTGGATTGTCTACAATCCAAGTGGTTTTAGCATCAACATTGGCCTTACAACCCATGAACTCATAGATTGAACCCTTATTGATATTGCAAGAAAACCAAATTTCCATCTTATAAAGTGTATGGGCTCAATGATCCTCTAGATCGTCGACCTTTGTAAAATGATATCACCCATATTGCAACCACAATGCACAACAACCCATGGATATTCATGGGTGATTTTAACGGTATTAGAAACTCTTTTGAATGTACGGGTAACACCAACCTTTGGACTAGCTCAATTAGGAACTTTAATGAGTGTTGTCACTCTAGTGAACTTAGTGATCTAAGGACATTTCAATTTCAATTCACATAAAATGAGCATATTCAAAACATAATCTCTTAACATTAGATAGAACCCTTGTTAATAGTTATTGGGATGAACATTTCTATAACTCATGTACCCATTTTGACCTCTCACATACCTCTGGCCATACTCCAATCACCATATACTTCACCACACCATATCTCTCAAATAATAAACCTTTAAGATATTTTAATATGTGAAAATACCATCATAGTTTTCTTAGCATCATCAATGATAGCTGGAGTGCCCATTTCGAGGGCAAATCGATGGCCATTATTCTCACCAAAATTACTCGACTACAAGATGCCCTCTCTGAGTTAAACAAACGAGAGTTTAGTAATATTAGTGACAAGGTTGACTAGACTCAAAATGCCTTGCTCCATGATTGAGGAATCAAAGAACTATATTTTCTTTAGCTGAGCTGAAGAATCCTTCTTAAAACAAAAATCTCGCAAAACTTGGCTAAAGCTGGAATACCTTAACTCTAAGTATTTCCATAATAGAATTAAATCCATAAGGGCTAGAAACAAAATTTTTGCCATCAATAATATAGATGAGACCCCTTGTTTTACCTCAAAGGTGTATCGAACATCTTTGTGAGTCAGTTCTCGAACCTCCTAGGTATTAGCAGCCTACCAAACTACCCATTTTAGAGAGAATTAGACCCTTAAATACTACCAAGATTATAACTCATGATAAATCTAACAGGGTCCTAATTGTCAATGAGGATGAGATCAAAAAATCCTTATTCGACATTGATAGCAATAAGGCTCTTGCTCTAGATGACTTCAGTGCAAGTTGTTTCAAAACCTTTTTTACCACTATCAGATATGACTTCTACACTGCAGTTAAATACTTTTTCCATTATGGAAATATGGCTCCCAAGTGGAACAAAACACCGATCAGTCTTATTCCAGAAATAGACTCATTTGTATTTTCATCCGATTTTAGACCTAATTCTTATTGCAATGTGATCTATAAGGTCATTTCTAAAATCTTTGCAGCCATAACTAATAAAAGCCTCCCCACCCTGATTGGATCCTCCTAATCAATCTTTATGGCAAGAAAAAACATCTCGGATATCATCCTGCTCACGTAAGATCTTATGCATGATTACCGTACAAACATAAAGGGTCCAAGATTCACCCATAAGATCGATCTCAATTTTTTTTTGACAATATTTGATTATGGGTTTTGCTTGATGTTCTCTTTGTTATGGACTTCCCCACAAAAATGATTGGTTAGATCCTCTAATGTGTCTTCTCACCCTTCTACTTTACTTTGAATTAATGGTTATATTTATGGTTCATTCAAAGGTAAAAAGGTTCTCCTGTAATGGGACTCTCTATCTCCGTATCTTTTTGTTATTGTTATGCAGGTCATTTTTAGCATCTTGCGCGAAAAGAGTCAACACTTTAATTTTTAGTTTTACTAGAAATACAAAACGTTGAAGATCGCAAACTCTATTTCGCGGACGACCTTGTGATTTTATGTAGAGCTAACTTACCTTCCATTGAGTTAATCAAGCAAGGTCCTGAAGAATTTGTAATAATTATAGGGCCAACGAAAACTTGCATCGTGAGATTATCTCTACCTTAGGTTTTCAAGATGGCTTATTCCCCGTTAGATACCTTGGATACCTGCATATTTTATCAAGACTTTCATAGAATTACTGAAAACCACTCTTTATTAAATTCATTAATCCAATTAATTCTTGAACCTTCACGCATCTCTTTGATGCAAGAAGACTCCAGTTTCTAAAATTAATCATTTTTTCCAGTCAGGTCTGATAGGGTCGGATTATATTGAAGGTCAAAATCAGTAAAAAGGATCGAATTTCTCTTAGAGGGGAAGTTCGGGACCACACCAATAAATTAAACGAATGAGTAGTATACTTAATGACTCAACTAGATGCCTAGTTGATTTGCTTATGGGCATGGGAGCTCGTGAGACCAACCTAAATATATGACCCGACCCTAATGGCCCATGGATTCAAAAAAAGCTATAAATATTCCAACAATCAACATTAAAATATGTAGGAATTTTCTCTCTCTCTAATAAATATAAGCATATATATTCTCTCTCCACTAACTACCAAAATTTTAATGCTACACAAAATAAATAACTTCCTAAACTACCTTCGAATTAGTTTTTATCAACACTAAATTAGCGACCATATTGGGAGCATGAGGTTCTTGAATAGTATTATTAAAAACCACACATGGAGATCGTATATCAGATTTATTTGAGGCATGGATCTTGACATGTAAATAGACCCCCCCCCCCCTCCCTTCTTGAGAATGAGGGGATAAGAGGTGATAATGAGCATGGTAACACTTCGCATGTGAATCATAACACATAAGAAATACATATTATGCAAGAGGAGCGTGATCAGCTGAGGGCTGAGATTGAAGCTTTAAAAGCCCAAAGACAAGCAAAAAAAGAGCTAAAGGGAAAGTATCATATTGAATGTCTTGGTTCCGGTGAACCAGATAACACCTCTAAACCAGGTGAAAGTAATCAGTCCCTGAAAGCTCATAAAGGTAAAAAAAAAAAGGAACATTCGGCTAAGCAGTTACTAAACCCATCAGATTCTGTTGGAAATTCAACTACAGAATCTGACTCGGATATTTCTTTTTCCTCATCAAGTAGTGACCGTGAACATAAAAATAAGAAATAAAGGTTAACTAAAAAACATATTAAGAAAATGGATAGAAAGGGCAAAGGAAAAAGTATAAATATCAAGGTAAAATGAAGAGACCCACAATTTATAGTATTGATCATTTGTTCAGTGATCAATTTGTTGTCCAATCCGAACCATGTACCTTTTCCACTTCTGATGAGGATCATATGTTTAGCCAATGATACAATTGAAGACATCCAGATTTTATCTTTAACAATTATTTTGGGGCATCTACCTAGGCAGTTTGATAGCTCTAAAATGAAGAAATATGATGGAAGCGAAGATCCTGATAATCATCTCGAATAGTTTGAAATTTTCACGATGAATTTTGATAATGATGATAAACTATTGTGTTGGGCCTTCTCGCAGAATTTCAAGGGTAGTGCATTGAAGTGTTATAACAGTTTGCCACAAAGATCTATAAAAGAACCTTGATATATTATGGATGGTGTTATGAAGACATTTTGTGAAAAGTAAAGAACTCAAATGGAACGGTGATACTATCATTCATTGCGCACAAGAGACAAAAGAATCTTTAAATATTTACATCAGCCATTTGTGAATACAAATGATGGGTTGGTTGATTGATTTGAGAAGGTAAATATCGCTTCTTCAAGACAAGTCTTAATGTCGGGTAATTTAGCTGATTCAATAACTCGGAAGAAAGGAATGACCTTTGATGGATTATTGAATCATGTCAGAAAGCAAATCATAGTGGATGAAACAAAAAATCTAGAATACCACGCCAGAATAAATATGCTCCCGCAATTTCTATCCCACAAGCTAAAACCCAGTCTCAATCAACAACTGATCAACACGCTTGTGAGCTGACCTCTTACCCTAGTGCCTCTTAAGCTTGTCATGTCTGTCCATTTTCCTTGAATGTTTTTTAGTTAACCTCATATTCTTTTTAGATCTCCCTTCATCACTATTTGAAGATAGTGATTCTTCAAGTTCTGCCTCATTTGATGAGCTGCTGGAGGACTCAGATCTAAAACTCTCAACATGCTTGGATCAGTATGTCTTTTTTGAACTGAGATGAGTTTTCAAAGATTGCTCATTATCTTCAGGATTGTCAGTGTGGTGAAATACTAACGCTTCAGATTTCTCCTTAATTCATTTTCTGCTTGTTTTATTGCTTTCAGCGCCTCTATTTCAGCCCTCAATTGGTCTCGCTCCTCGATGGTATACTCCTTGTTTCCCTTGCATTTTCCACCTCTGGAGGTGGAACATTTTGCTCATTCGGATCCATCAGAACTGCTTTGCTTGCTAGTTTTAAATGTAAAATTCAGGCACCGCCGCCCTCCCATTTTGGTCGCCAATTTAGTGTGGTTTATTTCTACCAGAGGGTAATCTCGTAAAGTGTTTAAAAGGTGTTTTGGGTGTTTTGTGTTTAGTGTGAAGAGTAGAGAGATAGTTAAGTTTTATACAAGTAATAAATTATGAGTACCCTCATTAATGAAAGTGGCTGGGGTATTTATACTTAATTACTGCCCATGGGCTTATTGGGTCGGGTCGTGAAGTCGGGTCAAGTTTAAGGACCCACTAGTAATTTGGTGTGAAGTTATTAGCAACTAGTTTAGTCAAAACTTAATACATTTGTCCTGTTGGGAATTTCATTGTGGTGGTTTGGTCCGAATTTCCCTTTGGATTTAGTCAAGGCATAGTGACTCAAATATCTGAACTCATCAGTAGCCCATTTAGATCTTACAAAGGATCTTTGGAAGAGCTAAAACTCAAAAAAACAATGCCAACACTTTCCGATCTGTTTGTGTTGTTCGAACTGCAAAATAATTCTTCAAGAGTGACCTTGTTTGTGGTTTAGTGGAACTGATTTCTTATCTCAGAATTCTAAGAGTTTTTCTTGAATCGTGGGACACGTGTCAGGCTTTAGTTTTACCTCCCAGCCATTTTTCTCCTAGATTATCGCACTCACTAGGCTAGAAAGTTACCTAGGCTTTAATTTTCACACCTTGCAGCTTTTAATCATTGCTCAAAATCGATTTACCTTCTCCCAGGTAACTGCCATTTTTAGTGTTATATATAAACCTTTCAATTGTTTCATTGTCTTTACAGATCATAAACATCCTTAGAGAGAGAAAGCTTAGTTCATCTTCAACTTTGTTCTTGAATCATATATGTTCACAGCCAGAAACGCCTTAGTAAAATGAGGTTGGTTGAACTTATCTGAGTTAAAGAGAGCAAAAAACGTAGCGAGAGATAAACGAATTGTTGTTAGTCTTCCTGCTTGACCAAACAAAAAAAGTAATCAGCGCAGTTGAATACAGATCAGGGCTCATCTACTTCAAAACCCTCTAAGATTAGGAAATTGCCATTTGTAGCAAACCTTTCACCTCTTCCATCTGAGTCCTCAGTTCAGGAGTCCCAAAATCCTTTGTCTAAGGAAAAAGCTGTCTCTAGCATAAGAAAGCCCTCACCTTTCATAGCGATGGGGTTAGACACAGAAAAATCTCCATACAAATTAACTCATCGTCGGGTCACTCGTAAGTCTAAACCAAAATCCACCCCTGATGTGGTTTATTTTGAACTGCGGGTAATTTTATCGAGTGTTTTACAGAGTTTCAAAGGTACTAAATGTTTGAGTGTGTTGTAGTAAGAGATTTAAGCTGCCTGGTTGTATTAAATGTTCATTACCCTCATTAATGAAAGTGGTTGGGTATTTATACCCTTAATTATGGACCCATGGGATTTATTCAAGTTGTGAAACCGGGTCGAGTTTAAAAACCCATTAGTTCTTAAGTAGATTAGCACTTAGCTTAGTCAAAAGGTGTTTAGTGTTTTAATACTTTTGTCCTGTCCGGATAGTTTAGTGGGCACCTATTGTCTGAATTACCCTTGTCCGATTTTCTCAGTGAGTGGTGGTGAATAAATCCGGACTCATCAGTAGCCTCATGTAAGAGTTTTCTTTAGATCGTGGGACACGTGGTGCATTTTGATTCGTCCTACCAGTCTTTTTCTTCCTAGAACGGTACTCCCACTAAGCCTGAAAAGTAACTCATTCATTTAATGTTTCTTACGTCAACGTCGTTTTCAATCATTACCTAAATCTTTTCGTTTTATTCTAGGTATCAGTAGCTTTTGCCTTACTAATATAAATTAGTTTCTTTCACTGTTTCACCATCTTAACCACTCCACAATTTTTTTTCTCAGAGCTTTTTACCTTTTCTTTCAAAACCTCTCGTGGATAGTTTTATGTACACAGCGAGAAACACTCTTGTGAAAGGCGGTTGGTTAAATCTTTCTGAACTAGAGAAAGCGAAAAAATCCTCTTGACAGACTGAGGAAGCTGCTTCTGACAAAAAAGGAAAGGGCAAGGTGAATGTGGGAATGACTCATCCGGAGCTGCCGGAGAGCTTGGAGGGCAAGGTGGGACCTTGTTTCTATAAGGTCAATGTGAAGTATCTGTTGGCCATGCAAAACATCAATTATGTATATACTCACACCGCTGATCTGGGCCGGATCCGAACCAAGTGAGGGATCCCAGAATCAGTGAAGATGAGAATACCAATCACACCGAAAACTCCGATGGACTACAAGCTCAACGAGATCATCATTTATACTAAGCTATTCAACTGAGGCTCAGATTCCCCTTGGACCCAGAAATCGTCAGGTATTTTCACCTAATTAAACTTTATCCAAACCAGTTGAGTCCAAATGCTTGGTATACTCTCGCCTGCATAATGGCGTCGAGGTTGTCCGACATTCCTCTCCCCATGGAGCAGTTCGCTGCAGTGGCCACCCTGTGCAAAAACCATCACATCCCGTTCTACCACTGCAACATGAGAGACAACTTCAAAGTGGTGGATGACCTGTTGAAGTCAGAGAAAAACTGGAAGATCCAGTTCCTATTCATCATGTGGGAGAATGGGAGAAATATTAAGGCCAATGTCAATCATAGCATGCTCACCAGCAGGTGGAAGAGCACAAGTAAGTATTCAATTTTGTTTGTCTTTCTTATTTTACACAAAATTTATTCCTGAATCACCCATTCTATCATGTCAGTATTGCCAAAGGAGTTCACCGACTATTTGGAGAAGGGGCAGACCACATGCGCCAAACTAAACGCCTGGGCTGCTGATAGTTGGGGGAACGCCTTCCACAATTGTTTTACTTCGGGAAACTTGGTGAGATCCCACCTGTGGAATACTACGGGTTAGAGAGATCTTACCTGGGAGGAGCTGACTATACCACCTCCTCCAGCTGTCATACTTAAGAGAACATAGGAGAAGGATGGCAAACTGGCCTTTCCCTCTAGAGCCAAAACCCCAAGCAAAATAAAAGGGAAGGGCAAGAAAAAGAAGGCTGCAACAGAGGCAGTTCGGGGTGCTGCAGAGGAGACTGCTCTGGAGAATCAAGGAGGGCAGACCCAATGAGGGATTGATGTTACTTTGCTCAAAGTAGTTGAGAATGAGACCATTAAAGAGGCTGGTGAACCTCAAAATTCACCAAGGCCTCCTAAAAAAGACCGAAAAGGGGAGCAAGCAGCGATGAGAGGACTGCTAAGAAGAAGAAGGTCACCTTGGGGGATGAAGTAATCCTTCGCCCTTCAGAGTCTCTACCTCCGACAGACCCAACTGTTTCCACCTTGGCAGAGCAGATCCCCACCGATCTACAATCCGGGAAGGGTACGGAGGGGATATTGATGGAGTAGACATCAATGGCCTCCAAAATATTGGTCTCTATTACAACGATTTTGAGAAAGACGACTTTGCTGGCCCCTACCTTCCCCCAAGCTCTTCCAATATGGTGACTTTCAATGGAAAGTCCTTCACTATCTCAGGGGAACACGATGTGGTAACTCACTCTCTGCTGGGCCATATTCAGCCAGTGCTCAACTTGGAAAGGCAAGTAAAAAATCAGTCTGACCTCATCAACATCATCAACACATACAAGGAGAGTTTGTCAACTGACCTTCTCAATGCCAACCATAGTATTGAGTTATTGGAGAAGGACCTTGAGGAATTGAAGAATGAGAAATAAAATCTAACAACCAAGCTGGTCACTTCGGAGACAGCTAACACAAAGCTCTGAACTAAGTGCTCCCGTTTGGAAAAAGATCTTTCCACCTTGAAGGGAGACATGAAGACTAAGGATGATGCCATCCAAACCTTGTCAGGTGACAAGACTTCCCTTGAAGAGGTTGTATCTAAGGTAACTAAGGAGAAAGAAGACTTGGTGAAAGAGAAGGATCAAAAAATTCAGGCCCGCATCGATGTATACACCAACGGGGTGATAGATTCCCTAGTAAAAAGGTATGCCGAAGTTAAGTCTGATATGGTTTTTCTTTTTCACCAAACGTTTCCGAAAAGAACACTTGGTACCTTGTGGCAATATGTTGAGTATGAAAATATCCCATTTCATACGATAATGGATGGTGATAAGAAGAACTACTTTAGTGGAATTGATGACACTACCGATAAGGAAGAAGGAACCGGAGAGAGTTTCAGTGGTGAACCCAAAGATCCTAAGAAAAAAGACGATGCAGGAACATCCGAAGGGAATAACCCCTGAGGTTTTAACTATCTTTTCTTACTTGTTTTTCTTAATCTTGTGAAATACTTAAATCCTTGGATGGCCAAGGAATTTTTGTAACTATGTCCGGTTCAAGTCTGGTTGACCCTTTCGTTAAACTTAAAGTCCTTGGATGGCCAAGGCATATTTTATGTTTTAATATTATTATTCGGTTTTTAGTTTGACAGGTTTACCTTGCTAAATTTTTGCTCTGTTTCATATTTGCTTAAATTTAATGGCTAATGTTCAAAGAGCCATTATTTGTTTTACAAGTATTTAAAATGAGAGTGTTTAAAATCTCCGATGACATGTGTTTAATGGTCATCATTCAACCAAATTAATCTGATCTGCCAAAGATCCTTAGAAGACTTTAAAGAAATTGGAATCAAACCACTCCGAATATTTTAAGAAGGCATCAAATTTTATTGAAAAACCCAGACACCTCATTAAAACCTCCCACCGTCACTAGGGTAGGAAAGAGTGTGCCCCTAATATTTACATGGACTTTAAACAAGTAAATATTTAAATAACTTTCACTTCAGATATAAGCGAAGGTGTTCAATATTCCAGGGGTGCTTTAACATTCTTCCATCTTTGTCTTGAATCCTGTATATTCCAGGCTTAATTTTTCCGGATACCTCATAAGACCCTTCCCAGTTTGGAGCTAGCTTGCCGAACTGCTTCTTCTTAGTATGCAAGAAAACGTTTCTCAATACTTTGTCCCCTGGTCGAAAATCCCTTCTTTTGATTTTGGAAGCAAATCTGCTCATCATCAAGCCTTGGTAATGGGTGGTTCTAAGATGAGCCTTAACCGTTTTTTTCTTCCATTAAGTCCAACTGACTTCTAATTGCCACCTCATTAGCCTGTTTGGAATAATTGTGGACTCTGTATAATGGAAGAGTTGCCTCTATATGAGAAATTGAATCTATCCCATATACCAAGGCAAAAGGAGATTCTTGTGTAGCAGCTCCAAGAGTAGTCAGGTATGCCCATAATACTTTTTGCTAATAACTTGGCCACTTTCCTGCAGCCCCTTCTAAATTCTTCTTCAGAACGGACAAAGTGGTCCCGTTTGCCACTTCAACTTGACCATTTTCTTGTGGGTGTAAAGGAGAATAAAAAAATGTTGAATGCCACGGGAGGCACATAAATTCTTCATATCCTTGTTATCGAATTGTGGCCCATTATATGTGGTTATCTTTTCTGGAACCCTAAACCTGCAACAAATGTTAGACATAATAAATTTTCTAACAAATTTTGAAGTAGTTCCCGCCAGGGGGCTCCTTCTATCCACTTTGATAAATAATCAATGGCTACGATAATAGTCATGCATCCTCCGGATGCCATTGGTGGAGGCCCTACTAAATCCAGCCCTCAACGAACAAAAGGTACTGGCTCATAAATCGATTCTAGAGGAAGAGCTGGGATATGAATTTCATTGCCATATCTTTGGCATGGGTCACAGTTTTTCACCAAATCCTTGGTATTTGTCATTATGGATGGCCAATAGTATCCGGCCAACAAAACCCTCCGGGTTAAAGCTCTATAGCCACAGTGTGTTGATCCTTCTTCATCATGTAGTTCGGATAGCATAATTTGGGACTCTTCAACCCCCAAATAATGCAGGAGAGGTCTACTAAACGAATTCTTATAAATGACATCTCTTATGATTAAAAAACCACGAGTCCTATGTTTCATTTTCCTTTCCACAGCTTTCTCTGTAGGAAAAATGCCATCAGAGATGTATTGAAGAAGAGGATATCTCCAGTCTTTGGGTTGAACCACTTGTATACTTAAACTTTTCTCCTCTTCCTTGCTCTGATTGAGTTGTATGGATGAACATTCTTGCACATGAACCCATGGATAGGACTCAGAGTATGCTATGGTTTCCAAAGAGTCTGCTAGTGTGTTCTCCGATCTAGGTGTATGCTCATAGCTAACATCTTTGAAGTTAGCTGCCACTTCTTTAAGGATAAACAAGTATTTGATCAACTGCTCCTTTTTTCCTCAGATTGTCCTTTGGCATGATGGATAAGAAGCTGAGAATCACGCATCAACCTGACTCTTTTAGCCCCACACAGAAAGGTTAGCTTCAGACCAGCTATAACAGCCTCATACTCAAACTCATTGTTAGAAGCCCTAAAAGAAAAACATATATCCTGGTACAACTTATCGCCATACAGAGAGATTAAACATATCCCAGCACCACAACCCATGGTACTTGATCCACCATCTGTCAGGACAACCCATACCTTCTTAGTTTTCTCATCTACAGCTTGCTTAGTACTTCTGTCTGAATGGAACTCAACCAGGAAATCAGCAACAGATTGAGCTTTGATTGCAGTTTGGAGGACGAAATCAATATCATAATCACCCAATTATACTAACCATTTGGTCATCCTGATTGATATGTCTGCGTTCTGAAGGACATTTTTCAAAGGAAAAGACATTCAGACGATAATAGAATGAGACTGAAAATACGGTCTCATTTTTCTGGCACCAATCACCAAGGGTAGTGCCAGTTTTTCAAGCTTTAAGTACCTTTTTTCAGCATCCATCAGACTCTTGCTGATGTAGTACACCGGACGAGGATAATTTTCCACCTCTCTTACCATCACCGCACTTATAGCATATTCAGACACAGCTAGGTATATGTACAGTGTTTCTGCGTCAACAGGTTTGTAAAGGGCTTTGCGGGAAAATAAATGTTTTTTTATTTCATTAAACGCTTGGTCGCACTATGGAGACCAGTTAAAGTCTTTAGCACCCTTTAAAGTCTGGAAAAACGGGGCACACCTATCCGAAGACCTTGAAATAAAACGATTTAAAGCAGCTAACCTTCCTGACAACCTTTGTAATTCTTTAACATTCCGAGGAGGATCCATTTTTAATAAGGCATCAAGCTAGTCCGGATCAGGCTGTATCCCTTTCTCACTTATCACATACCCCGAAAATATTTCTGGATTGCACCCCAAAGACACATTTTTCTAGATTCAATTTTGAATTAACCTTTGCCAAGTTGGAAAAAGTTTCTTGAAGATCTGCTAGGTGTAACTCTTCTTCCAAGTTTTTTACCATCATGTCATCAATATATACTAACATATTTCTCCCAATCTGATCAGCAAATGCTTTGTTCACCAACCTCTGATAAGTAGCCCTAACATTTTTCAACCCAAAAGGCATCACCTTGTAACAATGGAGGCCCCTATCTGTAACAAAAGTAGTGTGTTCCTGGTCTTTCGGATCCACCTGTATCTGGTTATAACCGGAGAAGGCATCCATGAAGGACAATAAATTGTTCCTAGATGTGGAGTCTACCAACTGATCTATGCGGGGGACTGGATATAGATCTTTTGGGCAAGCTCTGTTGAGGTCACTAAAGTCGATACACATACATCATTTCCCATTCTTTTTCTTTACTAACACTGGAGTGGCTGTTCATAAAGGATATTGAGACTCCTTTATGTACCCCATCTTGGTAAGTCGGTCAACCTCTTGAACTATGACATCAGCTTTCTCCTTAGAGAAAGCTCTCATTCTTTGCACAACAGGTGCAACATCTCTTCGAATGGATAGTTGGTGTGATATAACATTCGTAGGTACTCCGGTTACATCAACATTACACCAAGAAAAAACATGTTGGTGGTTTGCCAAAAAGGAAAACATTTTTTTCTTCAATTCTGGTGCCAACTTGGAGCCAATTTTAACATTCCTTCCTTCAGCCAGAGAGTGGGTTTCAACTTCTTCGATTGGTATTAAAACACCAGGGGTCTCTCTGGGGTCATCAATTTCACCCTCACCCTCAGAGGGCCCCAACAACTGCTAATCTTCGTTTATCCGGTCTGCCCCAAGAGTTTTAAGGGTAAGTGAAGTTGCATAACATTCTATTGTTATTTTTGGCTACTCCAGACAACTCCCACTTGTCCTTGAACTGCATACTTTAAACATTGGTGAACTGTTGAAGCCACAACATGCATCCTGGAGATCCAGGATCTCCCAAAGGTCGCATTGTAACACGTGGGGAAACCTACCACAACGAAAAGTACCCTGACCATCTTCTTGAAAGGGCCCTTGCCCAACAATACCTCCTCCTCAAACTCACTAATCACATCCGCAGAGCTCCTTGTGAAGCCCACAATTGATCTGTTCGAACGCTGAATCACTGTTGGATTCTACATTTGTTTATAGGAACTTAAAAAGAGAACATTGGCTGAGCTACCAGTGTCAACCAAAATTCGTCTGATGTCATTGCCCCCAATCGATGCTCCTATCACCACATCATCCTCATGAGGACCAGCTATGTCCCTTAGGTCATCTTTATAAAAAACAATGAAGATAAAAGGAATTTGGGACTGATAGGAGGACATGCCTCCCTCTAACTGAGTAGCTAGAATGTGAACATGCCTCTTCCTTGAAGAAGGAGTTGGCACAGTTATAGTGTCCCCTCCAAGTATAGTGAGTGACTCAAAAAGGCTTATGAGTCCAGACACTGTCTTGGTATGTTCTGTTATAACACCCAAATACTATGATTCTACATCAAATCTTTCAATGATTACCATGGCCCCATCCAGAGCAGGTGTCCCCACATTGTTCGTTGGGCCAGTCCGGTGAGCATTGTCAGGCATGTTCCCACTTCTTCTCTTGACATAAGCTCCCAACTTTCCCCTTTCAATCAGATTCTGCACCTCTTGTTTTAAAGCGATGCAATCCTCGATGTTATGGCCAATATCATGATGATATTGACAAAAACAAGTATTACAACTTTCCCTAGGAGATTAAAGTGTTGTCGGCTTCTTGAAATGTAGCTCATCTTTTGTTTTGTCATAGATGGTTGCCACATTTTCTTTCAATTCAGCAAACCACTCCGGTTGGACCCAATGTCCTCGTTTATTTCTAGGCTGCTGGCTCTTAGTTGGAGCTGGGTCAGATTGAGTTTGTTTGACCCTGTTGGGCCCCTGTCCGGCTTCTTTGGCCTTGTATCCAGACTAGTTCTGATTTGGTGCAGCTGGGGCAGACCTCACTTGCCTGTGCACCCTAGTCTTTTTCGTTTCATCTACATTGATTTGCTTCCTCACCTGGTTTAGCAAACCACCCCAACTCATGGCCTTTTTTCTGGTTACCGAATCGGCTAGATTCCTAGGGTTTAATCCTAGCCTCAAAGAAGTTATTGCTACCTGCTCAAAGCAATCAACTAACCCATTTTTTGTGTTCACGAACCGGTTTATATAGTCTTTTAGTGATTCGTTTGGCTCTTGGGCACAATGGATAATAGTATCTTCATTTCCCTTCACCTCCTTACTCCCAACAAACTGCCTCCAGAAGGCCATCCAAAACATGTCAAAGTTTCTAATACAACCCTGTGGTAGGCTATTGTACCATTTCAAAGCACTCCCCATAAAAGATTGAGAGAAGGCTCTACAAAGCAGTTTGTCATCATCATCATCAAAATTCATCATAAATTTTTTAAATTGTTCCAGATGATTGTCCGGATCCTTACTCCCATTATACTTTTCCATCTTAGTACTATCAAACCTCCTAGGAAGGTTTCCGGACAGTATCTTGGATGAAAATAGGGATTGTCTCCAATTCGGGCCACGACTAAAGACGGTGTCTTCATTAGGTGTTGCAAAAATACCTAGCTCATCATGGAAAGCGAAGGGGTCCATCAGGATTTGATCCACATGCCTACGACTATAGCTGTGGTTGTGAGACAACCCTTTTCCCAGATGTCTCTTTAACCTCCCATGCCTATCCCTTTTTCTTAAATATTTTTTAACCAACTTTTTCTTCTTCTTGGATCTGCCCTCTTCACTGCTGGATGACAAGGACTCCTCAAGTCCATCCTTATTCAAGGAGCTACTAGATGACTCAGACTCTGAGCTCTCCACCGGCTTAGACCGGTGATATTTCTTGGAACTGACATGGGTTTTTTTGTACTCAAGTGAGTCTTTGTTGATGGGTCATTCTCCCTTGGGTTGTCAGTATGGTGAATGGCTGACACTTTCGACTTTTCTTTTAAACCCATCTCTGCCTTTTTAGCAGCTCTCAACGCTTCTATTTCAGCTTTCAGGCTGTCTCGTTCTTCGACCGTGTACTCATCGTTCTTACCCACCACTTCTATCAAAGGTGGTGGCACTGCTTGCTCGTCCAGATTCATCCGAATTAGTTTTTCTTGCTGATTTTGAATGCTAGATTCAGGCACCTTCTCCTCCCACTGTGGTTGCCAATTTGATGTGGTTTATTTTGAACTGAGGGTAATTTTGTCCAGTGTTTTACAGAGTTTCAAAGGTATTAAATATTTGATTGTTTTGTAGTGAGAAATTTAAGCTGCATAGTTGTATTAAATGTTCATTACCCTCATTAATGAGAGTGGTTGGGTATTTATACCCTTAGATATGGACCCATGGGCTTTCAGGTCAAGTTGTGAAACCGCGTCGAGTTTAAAGACCCATTAGTTCTTAAGTAGATTAGCACCTAGCTTAGTCAAAATGTGTTTAGTATTTTAATACTTTTGTCCTGTCCGGATAGTTCAGTGGGCACCTATTGTCCGAATTACCCTTGTCCGGTTTTCTCAGTGAGTGGTGGTGAATAAATCCGGACTCATCAACCCCCACATCTTCAAAACCCTCTAGTTTGGAGGAAATAAAATCTGTATCACAGGCTAAATCATCCGGGCAACAACCCTTAGCAGAAACCAGATTAACCGAACTATCATCTGCACAACCCTCTGAACAACCATCTGCAAAACCATCCGATCAGCAATCCTCAAAGCCATCCGAACAACCTTCCACGGTGATGGAAGAAACTATGGAAAACAACATAGAAGAATCCCCTTTTGAGGTTGAGACGTCCGGTCAAACAGGATATACAGCTCCAGATCGGAAGGGGAAGACCAAGGTGGGTATCTCTCGTCTAGATGCTCTTCTTGAGAGCTTAGAGGGCAAAGTGGGGTTGTGCTTCAAGAAGGTCAGCGTAAAATACTTGTTGGCCCTTCAAAACATTGCCTATGTGTATATACACATAGCTGAGCTAGGTTGGATTCGCACTAAGTGGGGGAATCCCAGAGTCTGTAAAAGTGAGGATTTTGATCACCGCACAGACAACAATGGATTGCAAGCTAAATGAAGTGGTGGTTTACACAGAAGTGTTGAACTGGGGACTCCGGTTCCCTTTGGACCCATATATAGTTAGATACTACCATCTGATTAAATTGTGTCCCAACCAACTAAGCCCCAACACTTGGTACTCTTTTGGCCAGCATCATGGCATCCAGGTTGTCTAAGATCCCACTACCGATGGCACAGTTTGCTGTTGTGGCAAGCTTGTGCGAAAACCATCGGATCCCCTTCTATCATTACAACATGAGGAACGATTATAAGGTAGTGGACGATCTATTAGAATCCAAAAAACCCTGGAGGACGCAGTTACTAATTATAAGTGGGGCTTGGGAGAATGGTAAGAAAAACAAGGCTGACTCAAACCCAAGCCTTTTGACCAGTCGTTAAAAGAGCACCGGTGAGTTTCTTTTATTTCTTCTTTTATCTTTCAAGTATTAAGTTTTTAATTTTAACTAACTCATATTTATTTTCAGTGCTTCCGAAGGAGTTCTCGGATCACTTGGAGGTAGGTCAAGATACTTGTGCCACGTTGAACGTTTGGGCCTCGGAGAAGTGGAGCAATGTCTTCCAAAACTGTTTCAAATCGTGAAACTTTGTGAGGTCTCACCTGTGGAACACCGCAGGTAGATGAGATCTCTCATAGGAAGAGTTGATTACCCCTTCCCCCGCAGATGTGATCCTAAGTAGAACAGAGGCCAAAGATGCCAAGTTATACCTGCCTTCCAGGGCCAAAGCCTCCAGTAAGATGAAGAACAAGAAAAAGAAGAAGAAGAAGAAAGCCACAATAGACCCAGCCCAAACGACTACCAAAGGGACCGGTTCGAAGAACTACGGAGGTATTAATGCTTTTACTGAAAGCATTAGAAGTGACTGTAAAAGAAGTTGGTGGGTCAAACAACCCACCGAAGCCTCCGAATAATGACAAAAAGCGTAAGGCCAACAGTGATGAGAAAGCTGTCAAGAAAAAGAAGGTCACTCTGGGAGCAGAGATAATCTTTCACCCTCCAGAAGTCCTCCCCCCGTCTCCTACCGATCCTACTTTGTAGGAGGAAAATCCAACTGACCTTCATTCTAGACAGGTTGTTGGTGATGGTAACGATGAGGTAGATATTGAGGCCTTTCAAAATATCAATATATATTTCAATGAATTAGATAAAGATGACTTTGCGGGGACTTAACATCTTCCCAACTCCTCCAATATGGTGACACGTAATAAGGAGACCTATGTAATATCCGGGGAGCAAGATACTTTGAGCCATGTTCTTCTAAGCTATATCCGACTAGTGCTTGATCTGGAAAGACAGGTAAGGACTCAAACAGGTACCATCAATTCTCTAACCATAGACAAGCAAAACTTGTCGAATGATCTTCTCAGTGCTCATCAAAGCATAGATTTATTGAAGAAGAAGAAATAAGAGCTAGTCGCCCAACTGCTCAAGTCAGAAGTGGCCAGCAAAGAGCTTCAAACAAAATACTCCAACGTGGAGACCTCTTCTTCAAAAGACCTCACAGCTTTGAAGGAGCAATTGAAAACTAAGGATGGTGTTATCTAGACTTTGTTCGATGAGAAGACTAAGTTAGAGAATATTATCTAAGAGAAGACCAAAGAGAAAGAGGTCTTGGAATGCAAACAGGCTTAAGCCATAGCTTCAGGTATAGAGAAGTATGCTAATGGGATAGTGGATTCTCTAGAGAAGAGTGATGATGAGATCAAATCCGATATAGTCATGTTGTTCTATGAGACCTTTCCTAAGAGGACCCTTGGTCCCCTATGGAAATATGTAGACTATGATGACATCCCATTCCAAACCTTAGCAGATGGTGACAAACGCAACTACTCTAGTGGAATCGACTCTACTGATGATTATGAAGGAATGGGTGAGAGTTCAAGTGTTGAACTCAAAAGTCCCAAAAACGATGGTGGTGAAGAAAAATCTGAAAGGAACAAGCCCTAAGGTTTCATTATGTACTTATTTTTTTTTAAAATACTAAAGTCCTTGGATGGCCAAAGCATTTTTTATAATATTGATCGGTTTGAGTCCGATCAGGTTTTAATTATCACATTCCCCTTTTGTTTAAATCCTTTATGGCCAGTGTTTAAATAGCCTATGATATTTCAAAAGTGTTGAACAAAAGTATCCAACATCTCTGATCACATATGTTTAATAATTGTGATCAGGTGTTAAGCATATTTGATCAACTCAAGAAAACTTGAGAGTCAGGGTGTTGAATAAGCATTTAATATCCGAATTAAAACAAAATCAAACCAAACTTTTGAAGAATGCATCATATATTATTGAAAAACCAGGACACCTCATTAAAACCTCCCCACGCCACCAGGGTAGGAAAGAGTATGCCCCCCTAATATTTACATTAGTACTTAAAAAGTAAATATTTACAAAAGAGTTCTATTCTAAATATAACTTGAGATGCTCAACATTCCATGGGTGCTTTACAGCTTTCCCTTCTTTGTCTTGGAGCATATATGTTCCTGGTTTAACCTTTTCACAGACCACATAAGGGCCTTCCCAATTCGGAGCCAGCTTACCGAACTGCTTCTCCTTAGTATGTAAAAATAATTTTCTTAAATATTTGTCCCATATTTGAAAATCCCTTCTTTTAACTTTAAAAGAAAATCTGCTCCTCATCAAGCCTTGGTAGTGTGATGTTCTCATATGTGCTTTAACCCCTTTTTTTCTTCTATCAAGTCCAACTGATTCCTAACTGCTACATCATTAGCCTGTTCAGAATAGTTTTAGACTATGTGTGATGGTAAAGTAGCCTCTATGGGAGTAATTGCATCCATCTCATATACCAAAGCAAAAGGAGACTCTTGTGTGGCAGCCCGAGGAGTAGTTCGATAGGCTCATAACACTTCTTATAAATAACTTGGCCATTTTCCTGCAACTCCCTCTAAAGTTTTCTTTAATCCGGACAAGATGGTCTTATTTGCAACCTCAACCTGACCATTTGCTTGAGGGTGAAAAGGAGAAGAAAAACAATGTTGAATTCCTCTAGATATACAAAAGGCTTCCATGTCTTTGTTATCAAACCGTGGCCCATTGTTTGTAGTAATATTCTGAAGAACCCCAAACCTACAACATATATTAAATAAGATAAATTTAATAACTTCATTCGAAGTTGTTCCAGCCAAAGAGTTTCTTTATCCACTTAGAAATAGTCAATAGAAACTATGATTGTCCTACATCCCCTAGAGGTCATAGGAAGAGGCCTCACTAGATCCATCCCTCACATGGCAAAGGGTATTGGTTCAGATATGGACTCCATAGGTACTGCTGGCACATGAATTTCATTCCCATATTTTTTACAAGGATCACATTTTTTCACCATTTCTTTAGCATCTGCCATTATGGTTGGCCAGTAGTATCCTGCTAACAAGACTCTCCGGGTCAGAGCCCTATAGCCACAATGTGCAGAACCTTCCCTATCATGTAGTTCAGATAATACAACTTGGGATTCTTTAAACCCTAAAGAACATAGGAGAGGCCTGCTGAAAGATTTTTTGTAAAGATCTTCTCTTAGAATCAAGAAACTGTGAGTTTTGTACTTAATCTTTTTGCCACAACTTTATCTGGAGGTAATATCCTATCAAAGATGTATTGGAGAAGAACATATCTCTAATCTTTAGGTTGAATAACGAGTATGTTCATATTTCTTCATCCTCTTTCTTCTGATCTGTCTGTATAGATGGACATTCTTGTACAAGAATCCATGGGTAGGATTCAGAATAGACTATAGTTGCCAAGGAGTCTGCCAAAGTGTTTTCCGAACTAGGGATATGCTCATAGCAAATATTTTTAAAGTTTGTTGTCATTTGTTTCAACATAAGCAAATATTTTACCAATTGTTCCTTTTTTGCTTCAGACCGCCCTTGAGTATGGTGAATGAGTAATTGAGAATCACTCATTAATCAAACTCTCTTAGCCCTACACAGGAGAGCTAACTTAAGACTAGTTATGGTTGCTTCATACTAAGACTCATTGTTAGAAGCTCTGAACCCAAAGCATATAGCCTGGTACATTCTATCACCATATGGAGAGGTTAAGAAAATTCCAGCTCCGCATCCCATAGTACTTGATCCACCATCAGTTCGAACTACCCATTCCTTTTTAGAACAGTTTCATGATTCCTGTCTGGAGTATCTATCAGCATGAAACTCCACCAAGAAGTCAGCCACTGATTGGGCTTTAATTGTTGTTCGAGGGGTAAAGTCAATATCGTAATCACCCGACCACTTGGTCATTCTGCTTGATACATAAGCTTTTTGAAGAACATTTTTCAAAAAGAAAAATGTTCGGACAGCAACGGAATGAGCTTGGAAATATGATCTCATTTTTCTTGCTGCAATTAATAAGCTCAGCGCCAATTTTTTCAATTTCAAGAATCTTCTTTCAGCATCTAGTAGACTCTTACTGATGTAATACATCGGACGACGGTAATTGTCCACCTCCCTTACTAGTATAGCACTTATTGCATATTCTGACACAGCTAGATACACATATAACTTTTTTCCCCGAACAGATTTGAAAAAAGTTTTGGGTGAGAACAAATGTTTCTTTATTTCAATAAAAGCTTGGTCACACTGTGTGGACCAATTGAAGTTTTTAGAATTTCTCAACACTTGGAAGAATGAAGCACACTTGTCTAATGACCTTGAGATAAACCTATTCAATACAGCCAACCTTCTTGTAAGCCTTTGAACTTATTTAATATTCCGAGGATGGTCCATTGCTAGTAAGGCATTAAGCTGATCCGGATCAGGCGGGATTCCCTTTTTATTTATTATGTAGCCCAAAGGTTTTCCAGATTGGACCCACTTATCAGGGTTCAATTTTAAATTCACAGCTTCCAAATTGGAAAATGTCTATTGAAGGTCAGATATATGTGAATCTTCCTCCAAGATTTTAACCATCATATCATCTATGTAGACTTCCATGTTTCCACCAATCTGATTAGCAAAATTTTTATTCACCAGCCTCTCATAAGTGACCCCCAATATTTTTCAACCTGAAGGGCATCACCTTGTAACAATGAAGACCTCTGTCTGTGATGAAAGTATTGTGATCTTGATCTTTCGAATCTACTTGTATCTGGTTCTACCTTGAGAAGGCATCCATGAAGGATAACAACTGATTTCCAGTTGTAGAATCCACTAACTGATCTATCCGGGGAACGGTATAAAGATCCTTAGAGCATTCCCTATTGAGGTCAGTGAAATCAATACACATACACCACTTGCCATTATTTTTCTTGACTAACACAGGGTTGGCAGCCCACAAAGGATACTGAGATTATTTAATGTGACCCATCTTGGTCAACCGGTCAACTTCTTGAACAATCACATCGGCTATTTCCTTAGAAAAAGCTCTCCTCTTTTGTACAACTGGTGCAATATCACTCCGGATTGACAATTTGTGTGAAATAACATCTGCTGGTACTCCGGTAACATCATTGTTTCACCATGCAAATACATGCTGATTATTCATTAAAAAGAACAACAATCAGTGCTTCAATTCTGGTTCCAGCTGGGAACCACTCTTAACATTATTTCCCTCTGCGAGGGAGTGACTTGCAACCTCTTCAATAGGTATTATAACAATGGGAGCCTCCCTGGGATCATCGATCTCATTCTCCTCAGAAGAAGGCTCCAGTAGCCACTAATCCTTGTTAATTCTAACTACCCATAGAGTTTTAGGGGCAAGAGCTGTTGGATAGCACTCCCTGGCTATCTTTTGACTGCTTCGGACAACACCTACTTGTCCTTGAATAACATATTTCAAGAATTGATGGACTGTAGAGGCTACAACATGCATTCTGGAGAGCCAAGATCTCCCAAAAATTGTGTTATACGATGTTGGGAAATCCACCACAACAAACAACACTCTTACCATCTTTTTAAATAGCTCCTTGCCCAATAATACTTCCTCTTCAAACTCTCTCATCACATCTGCAGAGCTTCCTGTGAAGCCTACAATGGTTCTGTTCAAACATTCAATAACTGCTGGATTTCTCAATTGCTTGTAGGAGCCTAAAAATAGGATGTTTGCCGAATTGCCAGTATCAATCGAAATTCGGCGTACATCGTTCCCCCTATTAAAGCCTCTATGACCATCACATCCTCATAAGATCCTGCAATGTCCCTCAGGTCATCCTCATCAAAACCTATGAATGGGAATGGGGTTTGGCACTGATAGGAAAACATTCCACCATCTAACTGGGTGGCCAAATTGTGGACATGCCTCTTTTTTGATGAAGTGGAAGGTGTAGTCACAGTATCTCCTCCAAAAATTGTTAATGATTCGAAGAAGCTGATCAGTCCGGAAACTATCTTAGTTTTCTCTGTTATTATTCCCACCTGATTTGGATCAGGATCAGGATCCAGATACTCAGAGTCTACATCAAATATTTCAAGGATCACCATTGCACCATCTTGTGTAGATGTCCTAGGATTGTTCGAAGAGCCCGTTATTGGTTTGAGCATTATCCGGTCTATTCCCACTTTGCTTTTTAACGTAGGCTCCCAACTTGCCCCTCTCAATAAGGTTTTGGACCTCCTGTTTCAATAATATGCAATCCTGAGTATCATGGCCTATATCATTGTTCTACCTCATTTTTAGTCTTATCATAAAGTGTAACCACACTCTCCCCCAGCTCAGCAAACTATTCAGGCTGAACCCAGGCCCCCCTCATAATTCTTGTTTGTTGGCTATGAGTTTGGTTAGATTATTTCTGTCTCGACCGATTGGACCCTTGTCCTGTCTCTTTTTCCCTATAATCGGATTGGTTAGTGAATGGAGGAGTTGTTGTTGTAGTGGTAGACCTCACTTGACGATGTACCCTTGTTTTATTTGTTTCTTCTACATTGATCTGTTTTCTCACTTGGTTCAATAAACCACCCCAGGTCATAGCCTTCTTCCAATTCATAGAATCGGCTAAATTCCCAAGATTTAAACCTTGCCTAAGGGAAGCAATTGCAACTTGCTCAAAGCAATCTGTCAGCCCATTCTCAGTATTCACGAAGCGACTTATGTACTTCTTCAGGGACTCATTTGGTTCCTGAGCACAATGGATAATGGTGTCCCCATTACCCTTCAGTTCCTTACTTCCAACAAATTGCCTCCGGAAGGCAACCCATAACGTATCAAAATTTCTTATACACCCTTGAGGGAAACTATTATACTATTTAAGGGCACTCCTTATGAAATTTTGGTAGAAATCCCTACATAAAAGCTTGTCATTTTCGTCAAAGTTCATCATGAGTTCTTGATCTGTTCCAGATGGTTGTCCAGATCTCGTCTTCTATCATATTTCTCCATCATATACTGACCCATGGGCTTATTGGGTCGGGTCATGAAGTCGAGTCAAGTTTAAGGACCTATTAGTAATTTTATGTGAAGTGATAGCAACTAGCTTAGTCAACAATTAATACATTTGTCTTGTTTGGAATTTCATTATAGTGGTTTGGTCTGAATCGCCCTTCGGATTTAGTCAAGGCATAGTGACTCAAATATCTGAACTCATCACGGGTGATAACAAAAATAACAAAAATGGTATCCAATCTATGCAAATACTTTAAATCTTTAACCATTTTTTGGGAGATATCGTAACTGCACAATCAAGATGCTCTAGAAAAAGACATGTGAATAGTTTAACAACTCAATTATAAGTGAAAATATCCAAACATCTTTAACAAAACCATGCTCCTTTCATTATCTTTGATGAGGATGACCTAAGGGAAATGACGGGCCCTCGTGAAGATATTGTGGTAATAAAAACATCGATTGAAGGCAATGAAATATGAAGAATCTTGATTGACACATGCAGTTCTGCAAATATTTTATTCTTATCAGCCTATAAACAAATAAAAAATCCTTTGGTTATTCAACGTTCGAATATAAAAATAGTAGGTTTACTGGCAGCTCTGCTGATGTAATTGGAGAGGTCGAATGAGAAGCCTTGCTATGGAAATTACCATTTAAGATAATGGTAAGGTTCTTATTTATAGTGGTTGATAATCTGACATCGTACATTACAATATTTGGTAGGCTTTGGCTGTCCAGGATGGATACAGTAGTATCCATTATTCACCAATGTTTGAAATATGTTGTGGGATGTCAAGTAGGCGTCGTCCAAAGTAGTCAAAATGTGGAAATAGAATGTTATGTCAGTGCTCTCGCTCTAAAATCATTGTAAGCAGTGAAAATTGGAAAAGAATAACAATTAGTAAAGTCTTATGCGAATCCAAATAAAATAGATGATCCAAGAGAGGCTCCTAGTGTTGTGATCCCAATTGAAGAATTTAAAATTTATAAACTGGCAGAAGGAAATAACATCAGGGTCTGATCCAAATTACCTTTAGCTTGAAGAAAAAAAGTATTATTCTTTTTATCTAATAATTTACATGTGTTTTTTTTGGTGCAACGAGGATGTAATGGGAGTTCTAGCAAGTGTTATCAGTCACAAGTTGTCTATTAGATCTGATGGAGGTCCGATGGTCCAGAGAAGAAAGGTTTTTTCTAAGGAAAAATCAAAAGTTATAGTTCAGGAAATCAATCAGTTGACTAAGGTATGGCATATTAAAGAATCTCAATACCATATTTGGACTGCTAATCAAGTCCTTATCAAGAAGAAAAATTGAAAATAACGCATGTGTATCGACTTTACGGATGTTAACAAAGTTTAAACTAAATATCTATTTCTTGTGCCTCAGATCGATCAACTGATGGACTCCACATCGAGAAATAAGTTGTTATCTTTCATGGATGCTTTTTTTGGGTATAATTAGATACAAATGGATTCGAACAATCAAGATCACACTACTTTCATCATTGACAGAGGGCTTCATTGCTAGAAGGTAATGCCTTTTGGGTTGAAATGTTGGAGCCACTAATTAGCGATTAGATAATAAGACATTTTCCAACCAAATTGGAACAAATGTTGAAGTTTATATTGACGATATGATGGTTAAAATCCCTAAAGAGGAGGATCACATCTTGAACCTCGAAGAAAAGTTTATAACTTGGAAGCCATCAACTTGAAGTTAAATCCTGAAAAATATACCTTAGGTGTCTGATCCGATAATTTTTTGGGTTATATCAAAAGTGAAAAAAGGATTCAAGATGACATAGACCAATTGAATGCTTCGTTGGCCACAGATCCCCCTCAAACTACTAAAGAAGTTCATAAATTGACTGGAAGGTTAGCAACACTAATAAAAATTTATTTCAAGGTCATCAGACAATTGTGCTCAGTTTTTCCAAGTCTTAAGAAATGCCATAGACTTCAACTGGTCCCCAAATTATGACCAAGTGTCCCTTGAAATCAAAAGACATCTATCTTTTCGTAAAACATTATTTAAACATGTAGAAGGAGAAATACTTTATATGTATCTAGCAGTATCAGAGTATGCTTTGAGTGCAGTATTGGTACGAGAAGTTAATTATCCATGGCATGTTTATTATATAAGCAAGATCTTGTTGGAGGCTGAGAAAAGATACTTGAAGTTGGAGAAATTAGCCTTGGAATTGGTTATAGCAACCACAATAATGAGTCCATATTTTCAAGCACACTCTATCAAAGTTCAAACTTATTTTCCCTTGAAGAATGTATTACAGAAATCCGATATATCGGGGCAAATGACCAAGTCATCAATTGAGCTTGGGGATTATGATATCGACTTTGCAACCCAAATTTCAATAAAAGCCCAAGTTATGGTTGATTTCTAGTCGAATTTCACTCTAAAAGGCCTTATGAAGAAGCTTGAACTAGTAAGCATAAGAAAGAATGGGTAATATAAACTGGTAGTGGATCTAGTAAAATTTGGTGCTGGTATTTACCTAATCTCCCCCTTTGGGGATTCAATGTACTAAGCAATATGTTTTGATTTCAGAGCATCTTTCAATAAAAAAAGAATATAAAACGACAATAACAGGATTGAGATTGGCTCAGATATCTGGGGCCAAAAGAATCTGATTGTTAAGCGATTCACAATTAGTCATTCATCAAGCACAAGGGCAATCTGAAACCAAAAAATATGACTTGATAAAGTATTTAAATGTATTAAAAGAGATCTCAACCAGTTTTAAACATGTTAAGTACGAGCATGTTCCAATATCGTAAAATTTAATGGCTGATTCCCTAGCTATTATAGCCCACTCCGAAGCGTATACATGGATCCTTATACAAGAATGTCCTTCCATAGTCATAAATTCTGAAATAAAGGATGATGTAGAGAAATTTTGTATGTATTTACCAAAGCTTCTCAAGATTGGAGAAGTGAAATCCAAGAGTTTATCACTAATGTACCTCAAGACAAAGCTTGTGCCAAAAATCTAAAATACAAAACTCATGGATTTGTGAATCTAAAGAGGGTTCTTTATAAAATATCCTTCAGAAATCCCTTGTTGCATTGTCTTGGATCCAACGGATCTCAAAGTGTCCTATCAGAACTGCATGATGGCGAAGGATCGACACATTGTGGCTACAAATATTTGGCTAGAAGAGTCTTGCTTGCATGGTACTAATATCTTTCTATTATGGGAGATGCTGTTATATATTATCCGAAATCGCATCAAATAATATATAACAAATCACGGAAAAATAATAAAACCCTTCGCTAGATTCATCAATAGAAGAAACAGAAAATTAAGAATACTTACGGGTTTGCCTACTGCTATCCATCTAGTATTCTCTAGCGTTCTTTAGCGATTCCACGTTCTCCGGCGATTCCGTTTATGAAACTAAGAGACCTGCAGAATCAGATTAGATAAGAGGGAAAAGTTTCCAGACACTAAGGAAGCGGCCGTATTTCTG
Source organism: Limnanthes douglasii subsp. nivea (assembly GCA_036936605.1). Classification (NCBI taxonomy): domain Eukaryota; kingdom Viridiplantae; phylum Streptophyta; class Magnoliopsida; order Brassicales; family Limnanthaceae; genus Limnanthes; species Limnanthes douglasii. The sequence continues at coordinate 93,532,368 of JAUPFV010000005.1, forward strand.
ATTAGGGTTTAGAGTGATGAAATACCTAAACCTAGCCCCTTATTTATAGATTTTACAATGTGAAGCCCAACATTGTAAAGCCCATCCTTTGTTACTTCCTTGTGTCCGGGACCATAACCCAATAAATTGATAATTCAATTTATATCCCTGATTTATTAATTCAGGCTTAAGTGTTGAGATTTGGGCCCTCTTCATCACAGTGCCCAAATTCAACCCGGTTACCACACTTGAGCCCATAACGCCTTTTTATCCATAAGTCCAATTTAGTTAATTATATAATTAACTCGACTACTTTTAATTTGGACTTCCTTAAGACAATAATCGAATATGTTTATTTAGCATGTCGGTCCAAATTATTGTTAGTCTATAAATATATTAAATAAATATATTCCAACAATCTCCCACTTGGACCGTCATATGCTACTCAAGAATACATATTCAACTTTAATGGGATCCCTATATTCATTGTCAATGGACAAACGGTACAACCCCGTACATGATTGATAACAATAAAGGACTAAAGACCTCTTTCTCGTAATGTGAACAATAGGATGCAACAGTAATCACATTACCATTATCAATCAATTACTTGGGCCAATTATGGAGCGTGGCATAAGAGTAATATGGCTTGTAATCGTACATATCTACTCTTAAATGGTTCCTACTTTTGGAGATCCAATACAGTACAAATATCAATAAATATTTCCAAGCATATATATATATTGCAATAAACTTTAATGTGCACAATACTGCAATATATAACATCAGATCCTATTACAAACTCTCCCACTGAAACTAACAATCCTCTAAATCAACTACACCCATATTGATGGTGTGTCCCTGGAAAACCTTAGGCAAAACCGCCTTTGTTAGGGGATCTGTTATCATGGAGTTTGTACCGATGTGCTCTATACTTATCTGACCCATCTGTACTCTTTCTTTAACAGACAGAAACTTTATGTCTATGTGTTTGGATTTAGACGCGCTCCTGTTGCTGTTAGAGTACTGCACTGCGGAATTGTTATCGCAATATAACCTCATAGGGATTTCTATCCCTTGTACAATGCGTAATCCAGTAACAAAATTCCGCAGCCATAGTGCCTGGTTTGATGCCTCAAAGCATGCAACAAATTCTGCTGCTATGGTGGACGATGCAATAAGTGTTTGCTTTACACTTTTCCAGGATATTGCACCTCCAGCCAATAAGAATATGTTTCCTGGCGTGCTTTTTAATGTGTCTGCGCATCCACCAAAATCCGAGTCGGAATACCCGATGATCTCCAGTTTATCCGACTTCCTATATGTCAACATGTGCCCCTTTGTTCCTTGCAGATATCAGAGTACTCTTTTAACTGCTTTCCAGTGATCCATTCCTGGGTTACTAACATATCTCCCCAACATGTTTACAGCAAAGGCAATGTCTGGCCTAGTACAAACTTGAGCATACATTAAACTCCCAACTGCAGAAGCATAAGGACCGTTTTCATTTCCTCAATCTCAAGTTTTGTCTTAGGACATTGACTCAGACTAAGTCTGTCACCCTTTGCTATAGGGGTACTTAGGGGTTTGCAATCTGCCAGTCCGTAACGTTGTAACACACTTTTAATGTATGCTTTTTGTGATAATCCAAGAATACCACAAGAACGATCTCGATGTATCTGAATTCCTAACACAAAACTGGCATCACCAAGATCCTTCATATCAAAATTGTCTGATAGAAATCTTTTTGTAGTGTGTAACAATTCCTTATTGTTCGAGGCAAGCAATATGTCATCCACATATAATATAAGAAATATGAAATTACTCCCACTGAAATTGTGATAAACACAATCCTCAACCGAGTTGATCTCAAAGTCATAACCGACTATCACCTCAAGGAATTTGTGATACCATTGACGAGAAGCTTGTTTAAGCCCATAAATGGATTTCTTAAGTCTGCAAACCAGATCTTTTGAGTTACTTTCTACAAAGTGTTCTGGTTGCATCATGTAGATCGTTTCCTCAATATTACCATTGAGAAATGCGGTCTTAACATCCATCTGATGAAGCTCAAGGTCAAAATGTGCAACTAATGCCATGATTGTTCTAAAGGAATCCTTCGTCGATACTGGAGCGAAAGTTTCTTTAAAATCAATCCCTTCACGCTGAGTATAACCTTTCGCTACAAGACGTGCTTTATGTCTTTCCACATTACCCAGGGAATCGCGTTTGGTTTTGTAAACCCATTTACAACCAATTGCCTTTTTCCCTTCAGGTAATGGGACAAGATCCCATACCACATTATCCTGCATTGATTTATACTTTTCTTTCATAGCGTCAATCCACTTTTGAGATTCAGAGCTTTCCATGGCCTGTTTGTAGGATGAGGGATCATCTACAGTTCCAGCACATAACTCATCATGCTCACGAAGATATACTATAAATTCTGGACCTATAGTACTCTTCCTTTCTCTAGTGGACCTTCTTAATGGCACTATTTCCTCTTGTTGCACTTCTTGAGGAGGTAGAGTTTGATCATTATGAATGATGTCATTTTGATTCCCTTGTGGAAGATTATCTTGAGGTTCCTCTTGTTCTACCTGAATCTATGTATCCTGGTTAGAACCCTCAAGTGGAGCATCAGTGTTAATCTGAGGATTACCTTGTTCTAATGGGATCGAAATGATTGGCATTACCGCCCAATCTTCAGATATCTCAGTATCCCTATTAAACCTTCATGAATCTTTATGGATTCTTCCTCAAAATCAACATATGTTCTCTTATTCTTCCCCCCAAACTCAACATCCTCTAGAAACTTGGCCATTCCTGTCTCAAATATTGTATCAGTGAGAGAATCATAAAATTTAAATATAGACTAACAATAATTTGGACCGACATGCTAAATAAACATATTCGATTATTGTCTTAAGGAAGTCCAAATTAAAAGTAGTCGAGTTAATTATATAATTAACTAAATTGGACTTATGGATAAAAAGGCGTTATGGGCTCAAGTGTGGTAACCGGGTTGAATTTGGGCACTGTGATGAAGAGGGCCCAAATCTCAACACTTAAGCCTGAATTAATAAATCGGGGATATAAATTGAATTATCAATTTATTGGGTTATGGTCCCGGACACAAGGAAGTAACAAAGGATGGGCTTTACAATGTTGGGCTTCACATTGTAAAATCTATAAATAAGGGGCTAGGTTTAGGTATTTCATCACTCTAAACCCTAATCAGAAATACGGCCGCTTCCTTAGTGTCTGGAAACTTTTCCCTCTTATCTAATCTGATTCTGCAGGTCTCTTAGTTTCATAAACGGAATCGCCGGAGAACGTGGAATCGCTAAAGAACGCTAGAGAATACTAGATGGATAGCAGTAGGCAAACCCGTAAGTATTCTTAATTTTCTGTTTCTTCTATTGATGAATCTAGCGAAGGGTTTTATTATTTTTCTGTGATTTGTTATATATTATTTGATGCGATTTCGGATAATATATAACAATTGGTATCAGAGCCAAATAAACCCTTTTTGGATTCAGTAGAATAATCAAATTGAGTATTGATAGATAAAAACGCATGTTTTTCATAATCGTAAAGAATCCATGTCATTGGGATTATGTGTTAATTGAATTGGTAGGGCATGGATTTAGGGATTGTATGAAAAGCATGTTATGTGATTTATTGTATTGAAACACATGTTTTATTATCAGTAAATTGCAATTTTTATAGTTTGGGATTTTATTTTTATTTTTCGGGTAAAATTAGGGTTTATTGATGTCTGGAATTTTTCTCCCAAAATTAGCATCAAATCAACCCTAAAATAACGAATAAAATCAAAATTATTGGGACAGTGGCTCATCGACAGCTTAACCCCTGATGTTAACGTTGATCGAAGACTGTCCGCTGATTATCACGAGCTGCAAATTGCTGCAACAATTTTTTTTTTTTTAAAAAAAATTTAATTATTATTATTATTATTTTCGAAAGTACATATTTTGTTCGGAAATATAAATATTGTATGTAAATTATTTCACAAGTATGTTGTGTTTGGCATGCAATTTTTTTTTTGTATGTTTATTTGTGAATTAAATTGTGTGTGTGAATGATTAAATGACGATGCATGATTGGGGTTTCGTAGACCGGTAGGTGAAACTAAGAAATTAATTTAATCGGCCCTCCGGAAGGTTAAAATTAATTTTCTTAAGGATCCTAGGCTTCGAAAAGTTCGGGGATTAATTTAAATTCAAATATTATCGGCCCTCCGGAAGGTTCACGTTTGGGTTTAAATTAATCATGAACAGGAGAAAATTATTGAAAATGGTCTTTGTGCTGATTTTAATTTTAATTAGATGAAATCGGCCCTCCGGAAGGTTTCATCGGTACTTAAGGATAAATTAAATTCAGCCTTACGATTTTTTGATTTTAAGTAGGTGAAATCGGCCCTCCGGAAGGTTTCACCGGTACTTAAGAAAATCAAATTATGGTTATTTTAATATATGTAAATGACATCGGCCCTCCGGAAGGTCTCATTGGCAATTAGAAAATTAAAATAATGATCATAGTATTTTTCTCAAACTCATAAAATTTCATGTTAATTTGATTTGCCCTCCGGTATCTATTATCAAGGAATTTTATGTTTTACATGTATTTGTCATGTTTATGCATATGTTTTCAGTTATATGTCAAGATGCTAGATGTGCTTTGTGTTGTTTGTTCTTATTATAGTATCCATGGGTTACAATTTGTTGGGGACTCGTCCACCAACGTTGGATTGTTCGGACTTCCAATTGTGGAAGGAAGAAATGTTGCTGTTTTTATCTGTACATGATTACGACTATGCATTGTTAACTCCCAAACCATCTCCCCTTAGTCCGGAAAGTACACCGGATGAAACTAAGGCTGATGAAAAGTGGAAAGATCAAATAAGTTATGCATGGCGCTATTGTTACAGGGAATAGCAGTAGCATTGCGTGGGGCTGTTCCTAAAGGTGTTACCACTGCCTCGATCTTTCTCACGGAGATTGAGAAAGCCTTTGTCAAAAATGAAAAGGTAGAGATGCAGCGTTTGCTCATCAAGCTAGCTACCAAAAAGTATAATGGCAAAGGTAAAATCCGGGAGCACATTCTGGGAATGTTGATGATTGGCCAAAAGTTAAAGGCAATCGTTTTAGACTTACCCGAGGAATGCATAGTGGGATTCACATTTCATTCGCTGCCAGACCAGTTTAAGTATTTCCAGTCCACCTATAACTGCATGCGAGAAAAGTGGAATATCAATGAATTAATTTCCCACGCTGCACAGGAGGAGGAAAGACTTAAAGGCACAGCGCTTGAGGCTAATGTGATTACATCACCAAATAAGGCAGGACCTAAGCGGAAGGCATATGGCAAAGGACCGGGTCAAGGTTCGGTCAACAAGAAAGGTATAAGGCCCTGGACAAGTTCATAACTTTTAAGACCGAAGTTGAGAAACAACTTGGTAAAAGCATTAAGACCGTTAGATCTGACCGTGGTGGTGAATACTATGGTAGAGATGGCGGATCTGGTGAACAAAGTCCAGGTTCCTTTACACAGTACCTAGAGAAGTGTGAAATAGTCCCTCAATATACTATGCTTGGTTGACCTCGCATGAACGATGTATCTGAGAGACGGAACCGAACACTAAAAGATATGGTTAGAAGCATGATAAGTCACTCATCTCTACCATTATCTCTCTGGGGGGAAGCCATCAAATGTGCCGCTTATATACTCAATCGAGTACCCACAAAGGCTACTGTTAGGACTCCATATGAGATTTGGAACGGGCGTAAACCTAATTTAAAGCATCTGCATGAGTGGGGTTGTCCAGCTGAGGCGAGGCCTTACAAACCTCAAGAAAATAAACTGGACCCAAAAACAGTTAGTTGTTTCTTCATAGGTTATTCCGAACATTCTAGAGGGTTTAAATTTTATGATTCTCTCACTGATACAATATTTGAGACAGGAATGGCCAAGTTTCTAGAGGATGTTGAGTTTGGGGGGAAGAATAAGAGAACATATGTTGATTTAGCATGTCGGTCCAAATTATTGTTAGTCTATAAATATATTAAATAAATATATTCCAACAGATGCTAGATATTTGGTGAGAAAATGCGACCCTTGTTAAAGGTACGGAAATGAAATCCATGTACTAGAATTCCATATAGAATCTGTATCCGAAGCTGTACTATTTGACATATGGGGACTTGATCTAGTTGGATCACTTCCAATGGCTTATGGGGGTTGTCGCACTATCATTTTGGAAATATACTACTTTTAAAATGGGTATAAGCTGCACTATTATCCGGGACAACATCTAAAGCACTGATAAATTTTATTCTTTCTAACATATGTTGTAGATTTACCATTCCTAGGTGTATCACTACTAACAATGGTCCTCAATTTGACAACATATATATGGAAGTGTTTTGTACATCAAGAGAAATCCATCATTGTTTCTCTTCTCTTTTTCATCCCCAAGCCAATGTACAAGTTAGGGTAGCCAACCGAATAATTTTAATAGGTTTGAAAAAGAACTTGGAATTAGCAGTCGGGAAATGGCCAAATTATCTACAAAAGTACTATAGGCCTACCGAACTCATCCCCATACAGTTACTCAAGAGTCTCAATTTGCTTTAGTTGACGAAATAGATGGAATTTCACCTATAAAAGCTACTCTTCCATCTTTCAGAATTCAAAATTATTCCAAAGATAATAATGAGGTGGCATTAAGGGCTCACTTGGATCTGATTGAGGAAAATAGAATAAACGCTCACTTAAGAACCATTTACTAACAAGGCCTTATGAAAAACAGATACGCATCCAAAGGTAAAAAAAATAACCTTTCAAGTAAAAGATAAAATTCTAAGGAAAGTATTTTTACATACTAAGGAAAATAAGTTCGAAAAACTAGCTCCGAACTAGGAAGGACCATACATTATGTATGAAAAGATCAAACATGGAACATACAAGCTCTTAGACAAAGAAGGCAACCTTTTAAAGCATCATTGAAATGTTGAGTATCTAAGGTTATATATACTGTAAACTTATCTTGTAAATATTTACTTTGTTCTAGCTCAATATAAATATCATGGGGCATACTCTTTCCTACCCTGGTGGCACGGGGATGCTTTAATGAGGTGTCCGAATCACAATCAATCTATCATCTTTTGCCTTTAAAAGTGTCTCTGTTATAATTGGCTAGATTTTATTTTGATGTCTTCGAATAGATTACCTTCGAATAGCCTGGGCGGATTGAAGATTAATGCCTTCAAATGGATTACCTTTGAAATGACATGGCTAAATTAAATATTAATTCCTTCAAATGGATTACCTTTGAATGGCCTAGCTGGATTGAAGATTAATGCCTTCGAATGAATAACCTTCGAATGGTTTGCGTAAATTAAATTTTGATGCCTTTGAATGGATCACCTTCAAAATGGATTGGTTGGATTAAGAATTACTACCTTCGAATGGTCGAATGGCTTGGTTGGAGTAAAATTTATTCCAAGTTTATATCATTTTTAAATAAAACATACTTAAACAAGATCGGATTTTAATGGAAGTTAAAATATATTGAAACATTCGAATGATCTAAGGACCAAGTAAAACAAATTCGATGTTAGGTTACAAAATGCCTTTGGCCTAGCCAATGACTTGCATAAAATTATCTGATCCAAATACAACAAAATTCCTTGCATATATCAAGAACTTTAATTTAAAACTACATAACAAATTAAAACATGTTAACCTTATGGCTCGTTCCTTCCGGTTTTCTTTTCTTCTATCTCATCTTTTCTATTTCCTCCTTTTTTTCTAGATGTTCACTATCTGAATCTTCTTCATCCTCACCATCGATGTCATGCTCTTCGGAAAAAAGATTAAATTTTTCACCTATTGACAAATTGTGGTAAGAAATCTGGTCATCTGGCACATATCTCCATAACTCCCTAAGAGACCGGTTGGGGTATGTCTAGTGAAACAACTTCATCATATCCGACTTAATCAAGCAATCCTTCTCTTGCATAGACTCTAATACTTTATCAGCATACGCATCCACAACATTATTTATGTCTTGAGCATTATTCTCTTTAAGAGAGGCAATTTCATCTTCATTCTTCTTAAGAAGATCTTCCAGATTTATCTTCTCTTCGGATAAATGATGAATGGTGGATTTATCCTTAGCCTGATGATCTTTTAAGGAAGTGATTTCCTTGGAATGGGATGACTGCAAGTCAGTATAGTTAGTCTGCATCTGATAACGATCGGATCTATCTTGAACTAGTTCTTCGTTGAGGGTCTTCATCTTTTTACCTAAACTTTTAACTTTGTTTCTCTGTGCCTCGACAGAGTTCTTCAAAATTTGATTTTGGTCTCGAATGGAGACCATATCCTTGACTTGAGATCTAACCTACCTCTCCAAATCAACAATGGGGCTTATGTATCCAAATACTGCATACCTCAGTTCATCATGTTCCTTGAACACTTCAAAAGACTCCCTATCATGTGTCACACCATTGGCAACGGTGGTAGATTGATGAATAACTTTTTCAAAATATTCAAAATTAAAGTTCCCTCTGTCATCGAGCTGGTCATCACCTTCTAAGAATGGACTTTCGTCACCAGAAAGTACTAGGGAAAGAGAATTAATAAACACTTCCTCTTGAAGAGGAACCTCTATAGGGGTGATGGAAGAAAGGACTTTGGTTTGGAGAATGATCTCCGAACCAACTATAGTTTTTTTCTTTTTCACTTATATTTTTCCACTTCCCTCTTTATTCCTCTTTTGCCCCTTTTTCTTTTCAATAATCGGAGAGTCTGATGATTTCTCAGTCTCTCCAAATGTGACTGCAACAGCTTCCAACAGAGTTGTATCGATTTTTTTCGAAGGCACCATACTCCCTAGTTCGAGAATAACTTGAGATGAACCATTTTTTTTTTATTTTTCTTCTTCTTGGTCTTGTCATGGTAACTAGAAACCATATTCGTAGCTAGTAGATAAAATTTTCCATCAACCTCCTCGGTCTTTTTAAAATTACATACAATCGGGGATGAGTGGTGAACTATTCCTATGAAAGCTCATGAATCGGATTTTCCTCCATAAGTGGGCTCTCACCATGTCTCATGGAGTAAATCAATTGTGAAATCCAATTGACAACTTTTCAGTGACCCATTGATTCAACTTTCTGAAATATGCCTTCCCATCTTCCAAATTTTGTGAACAAAGCTTTGAGAACATTGCAAAAGAAATCCAAAGTGAGAGATAATAACATCAAAATATGGAAATAAAAGAAATCCTTGAGAACACTGACTTGAGCATACTCAGATTTCCTTTAGATGTGATTTTTCTACCGTTTTCCCAAGTCCAACTAATAAAGACAAACTGAGTCCTCTAAGGCTTATCAGCTTCTAGCAAGTCATCAACTACTTTATAATCATTCCCCATATTAAAATAATAAAAGGGAATGTTACCATTTCGACATAAACCAACCACAACAGCCAGTCTCTCCATACGCATCAGAATTTTAGATAACCTATAAGTTATGATGCTAGCTAATAGTGTAAACCAGACATTAAGTCTTAGTTGGCTTGGACATAATTTTATCAAATGGAAGTACCTCACCATTTCGGTGTCCGAAGAAAATCGAAGACCCCAGTTGAGTACCTTAATATAAACCACCAACTCTCCTGTCTTGTAGTCCATTAGAGTATCTTCAGGCAGAGGTAGCCGTACTTTGATCGATTTAGAAAATCCCCATTTCTTATGAATCTCATCAAGTTCGGATGGATTAAAATACATATACGATATCATTTGTAAAGCTACTAGATAATTCACACTAACTTTAGAAAAATTGGGCCCAACTCGCCCAACTAGACACTCTGATAGTTTGTATTTGTCTTCACCACTATCATTCATTTTCTCTTTCATCACTTGTGTTCTTTGCTCCAGTAATCCATTAGACTGAGTACTTGGTTTATCTTCATCAACAAGAGGGGGCTCAGTTGACAAACCAATGGGATTTGTTCCCAAAATCTCTCTTGGAGGAATTTTGGTTATGATAGTTTCTTTTGTGAAAAAAATTGTTTTGGGGGATCGCTAGTACAAATAGAAGTTTTAGTTGGCTTTTCCGTTTCTTTGGCTAAGGAAGAAGGTTTATTTTTAGCCTTAGAAAGTCTGGTATCTCTACGAGGAGTGCTTTCCCCCAACATCTGATCCCTTGGAAATAAAGGTTGAATGAGGTTTACAACTGCTAACTTATTTTGTTAAAGGTACTTTAGTTGAACGAACATATTGGTCGGGAGATATAGATGATTGGGCTAGAGGGCTAGGTTTAAAAACAAATGGGGGTTTAGTTAATGAGGAACTTCTATCTTGTTCCGAGATTTAGGTCATAATTACTCCGCCTGGTGAAGCAGGTAACCCGAAAACAGTTCTGGCTTGTCTTTTCTCTTCTTCCAATTCAGATATATTGAGTCAGCCTCCTTTAATTAACGCAATCCTTAATGTAAACATACAAAATTTAGAAAGTACTAAAAGAAACAATTAACGATAAGTAAGATAGAAGAAAATGAAGTTTGAGTTAAAAGATTTCTAAAATTGTAGAATTATTTATCTCTCTAGAAATAGAAACATTGAAAAATTATTACTTTTATAAAGGGGAAGAAGAAACACTTGAGTGTTTTACTAGAGAAGAGGAACCGTCAGTAATAATTAAAGTGGTCTATTAAATGTAGCCACTTTCCTTTTTTAGTATTATATATAATTACCAAGGGTAAAAACGTTTAGGAGGTCTAATAACCATTTGACACGTGATCTAAAAATGAACTAATATTAAAGTTGTGACCTTTCAGTAGAAACAGTCTTGAGATATATCCTTCAGATGTGGTTTGGCAATCCTTTAACATGTTAGCTCTCTAGAAGTGCTTCAAGAAGAGCTAAGGGGGATGATAACAGGGTCAGATTATATTAGAGGTCAAAAGCAGTGAAAAAGATCGGATTTCTCTTAGAGGGGTAGTTTAGACCACACAAATAAATTAAATGAATAAGCAGTATGATTAATGCCTCAGCTAGATGCCTAGTTGATTTGCTTATGGGCCTCGGGGCTCGTGAGGCCAACCTAAATCTATGAACCGACCCGAATGGATCATGGATTTTAAAAACTATAAATATTTTAACAACTAGCATTATATAGATTCGACTTTTTTCTCTTACTAATAAATATAAGAATCTCTATTCTCTGTCCACTTTCTACCGAAATTTTAATACTACACAAACTAAATACCTTCCTAAACTACCTTTTGATTAGTTTTTATCAACACCAAATTGGCGACCACAATGCGAACGAGAACTACTTTTCCAACGTACATATCATTATTGATTTGATCCGTTTATTGTTTCTGCATGCTCACCGCACCAATTTTTTAGGGAAACTAGTACACCGATCGATCACGGTAATGACCGATATACAATTAAATGAACTTACGGAAGAACGATCAAATTACCGTTTACAAGACAAATAAAAAATAAAAGAAAGAATAGTTTAACAAAACAGACAAACAATATTTAACGTGGTTTACATTGTGAAGAAATCCTACTTTCACAGGTTGCATAAAAACTCTCCAAACACTAAATACTTAGTTTCTCTTTGTATCAAAAAAATTGTATGATTCACAGATCCCTCTTTTCATTGTTCATCTCTCGCCTCACCTATCTCTCAAAATACTTAGAGATATTTCACTCTCACATGAAATATCTTATCATGTAATTGTACCACCACTTTGCAATTAAAATATATTCTTCTTTTTATACCTTTAGAGAAAATCCTAATTTTTCATCGGCCGCTCCAGATTAAAGCTCATTAATCAAAGCCTGAAATAAGTCTAAGTAAATAGAATACTCCACTTCGGCCCAGTGGTGTTATATTTCACTGCTCTTCAGATCAAAATGGTGCTTCTGATAAGCTCACTTAGGGCCTCCCATTTGCTTCAACTCAACACATATTTCTTTTGATCCAATTGTCACGAGTCTTCTATAGCTTGTCTCAACCCTTATGATCATATATCTTTTCAACTTAGTCACAGTTCAAGCTTCAAAGAGCTTCAACAACTCTTTCCTATACATGTAACGAAATATTCAACACTCATGTAGTTATACAAAAATACTTCTTTTGACGAATTATTTCTAGCCTACACCTAGTAGTTTCCTTTAATGAGCTCATAGTAAATAAGATCAAATTTCCAAAATGATAAATTAATCCATCCAGTCATATAAAAATAATTTTGTTGACAAACTACTTCTAGCTTACACCTAAAAAGTTTTCGTTAACCCACTCGTAGATATAAGACCAGATTCTATCAATTCAAATTTATCCTTAAATAAAAAATTGATTGTCCAAAAAATCGAGATTAAAATTATTCATAATTATTTTGGTCAATTTTTCTATGTTTAAAAAACTTTTGGGTTGTATTAGTAATGAAACTAGTGATAGATGTTAAATAACATAAACTCTTAATAATATGTTATTCGGAAAAATGCATACTAAAATTTTGATAACTATTAAAAATAAAAAATGAGAATTATAAAAGATAGTAAATAATAAAATTATAGATTTTTAAATATTTCATCGAATGAGGGATTTCAATATTTAATTTTCAATTTTTTAAAATAAATTTTTATGCAATTGTTTCTTTTCGTATTTTCAAAATCTTGCAATTTTAATAAGAATATTTTTTTTACAAAATTTATATTTATTTAAAATATAAAACATAAATACCAATTACTATCTATGAGATATAAACTTTAAAATTAATACATAATAAAGGTTTGCAACCTTAAAATGTTCAAGTTACTTATTTTTATGAACAAGATACATTTTATAAAAATTCTCAGTAGTCTGTTTCCACTCTAAGCTAACAGACAAGTAACAAACCTAAGTTTACTTGTGTAATTATATAATATCTCACAGACACGTGTTTATAAGTAGCTTGATTTATTTCATAAGGTGTTCGAACTTCTATTTGGACAACAACAAATGATACACCATTTGTCTTACTCTTTGGCATTGACGTGGTTGGTCTAACAAAAATACTTATTCTCTTTCAGATTACAAAGTATTTAAAAGATGGGAACCCCAAAGAAAGAAGAGGCATACTAAACATAATAGAAGAGAAGTTGACGAAGGCCTACATGCAATATTCAACAAAATTATTCTTTAATGAGAACTTGGTATACCTCAAAAGTATATCATCGTAATTTTTAAGTTATACCAAGTATTAAGGAAGGTCTTCTAACTTATTAAAGATCCAAAGGAGAGCAAGCTCGACCCTATTGTGATGGGACTTTTCAAAAGTCAAGGTTGTAATATACAAATTAATCCACAATGAAGGCCGACCATTTCAACATCCATGAAACAACTAGTATTTGAAGGTTTACTTAGTTTAAAGTAATTAAGTACGAATTATTTGTATGTATATATAACTCTTTATAATTAACCAAACTTCACGATGGTGTATTCTTTCTTATCCCTGATGAGTCTGGAACTTATTGCCACTCTTTATGAGAACCGGACATGGGTAATTCGGACAACATCCACCCACTGAACCATCAGAACTGAACTAAAGTACTAAATACTTAATCACTTCATGACTAAACTGATTATCTACCTGCTTAAAACTAATGGGTCTTTGAACTCGACCTGAATCCATAAGTCAACCCGAAAGCCCATGTGGCCTACAATTAAGGGTATAAAAACCCAACTACTTTCATTGAATGAGGGTAATAAAAATTAAATACAACCAGGCAGCTCAATTCTCCCACTACACTCTATCCAAACATTAAATACCTTTGAAATACCACAAAACTCTGGACAAAATTACCCTCAACCGAAAATAAACCACACCAAATTGGCAAACACAGTGGGAGCACGACGGTGCCTGAATCTAGCATTCAAAACCATCGAGAAAAGTCGGTTCGGATGAATCCGGACGAGCAAGAAGTACCACCAGCTTTGGCCGAAGTGGTGGGAAAAATGATGAATATACAATTGAGGAGCGACAAAGGTTAAAAGTTGAAATAGAAGCTCTGAAGGCTGCCAAGAGGGCAGATATAGTCACAAAAGAGAAGTCTAAGGCGTCAGTAGCTCATCATACTGACAATCCAAGGGAACATGGGCCCTAAAAAACCCATGTGAGCACGAAAAAGACTCATGCTAGCTCAAAAAAGTCTCACCGGTCTAAACCGGTGGAGAGCTCTGATTCAGACTCAGAATCTTCCAGTAGCTCCTCAGGTGAAGATGGAGTCGAAGAATCCTTGTCATCCAGAAGTGATGAAGGTCGTTCTAAAAAGAAACAAAAGTTAGTCAAAAAGTACTCAAGAAAAGGGGATAGTCATGGAAGGTTAAAGAGGCATATAGGCAAATGATCGTCTCATAGCCGGAGACACGTAGATCAGATGGTGATGGGTCCTTTTGCCTTCCATGATGAACCAGGTATCTTTGCAACTCCTAATGAGGATACCGTTTTCAGCCGTGGCCGAAATTGGAGACAATCTCCATTGTCCTCCAAGATCCTCTCCGGAAACCTTCCTAAGATGTTTGACTGTACAAAAATGGAAACATACCATGGCAATAAAGACCCGGATAACCACTTGGAATAGTTCAAAAATTTCATGATGAATTTTGATGACGACGACAAGTTGCTTTGTAGAGCATTCTCCCAATCATTTACGGGGAGTGCTCTGAAGTGGTACAACAGTTTGCCACAAGGCTGCATCAGAAATTTTGACACTTTTTGGGTGGCTTTTCGAAGACAGTTTGTTGGAAGTAAGGAGGTAAAGGGCAATGGAGACATAATTATCCATTGTACCCAAGAACCAAACGAATCTCTAAAAGAATACATAAGTCGCTTTGTAAATACCAAAAATGGGTTGACTAATTGCTTTGAACAACTAGCAATAGCTTCTCTGAGGCAGGGCTCAAACCCTGGAAATTTGGCCTATTCAGTAACCAGGAAAAAACCCATGACGTGGGGAGGCTTGCTGAATCAGGTCGGAAACCAGATTAATGTGGATGAAACAAAAAAAACTAGGGTGCACAGGCAGGTGAGGTCTGCTTCAGCTGCACCAAATCCAAACCAAAACCAGTCCGGGAACAAGGCTAGGGAGGTCGGGCAGAGTCATAACAGAGCCAAAGCTCAGTCTCAGCCAGCTGCACCAGCCCATAGTCAGCAATCTAGAAATAAGCGAGGGCCTCGGGTTCAACCGGAGTGGTTTGTAGAATTGAAAGAAAACGTAGCCACCATTTATGACAAAACAAAAGACGAAGTACATTATAGAAGGCCGGCTGCGTTACAGTCTCCTAGGGAGAGCCACAACAATTGTTTCTGCCAGTATCACAATGATACTGGCCATACCACTAAGGATTGTATTGCTTTGAAGCAAGAAGTCCAGAATTTGATTGAAAGAGGAAAGTTGGGAGTGTATGTTAAAAGAAGAGGTAAAAATATGCCTGATAACGCTCATCGGGCTGGTCCGAACAATGCAGGCACATCGGCTCCGGATGGGGCTATGGTCATAACCGAAAGGTTCGATGTAGAGTCAGAATACTTGGACCCTGATCCAACCCGGAATAAAGTGGGTGTTATTGTAGAACATTTCAAGTCGGTGTCCGGACTTATCAACTTTTATGAGTCACTCACAATTTTCGGAGGAGACACCATGACGGCACCAACTGCTTCTTCGAGAAAAAGGCACGTTCATACTTTAGCTACCCAACTGGAAGGAGGCATGACTTCCTATCAATCGCAGATTCCATTTCCCATCATTGTTTTCGACGAGGATGACTTGAGGGATATTGCTGGTCCTCATGAAGATGCTGTTGTCATAGGAGCATCCATCGGGGGCAATGACATAAGACAAATTATGGTGGACACCAGAAGTTCTGCCAATATTCTCTTTTTAACTTACTATAAAAAGATGAAAAATCCGGCGGTAATTCAACGTTCGAACAAGTCGATTATGGGTTTCACAGGAAGCTCAGCAGGCGTGATTAGAGAATTCGATGAGGAGTTTTTATTGGGCAAAGACCCTTTTAAAAAGATGGTTAGAATATTGTTCGTTGTGGTGGATTGTCCCACTTGTTATAATGCTATTTTGGGGAGATCTTGGCTCTCTAGGATGCATGCCGTGGCCTCAACAGTCCACCAATGCTTGAAATATGCTGTGCAAGGACAAGTGGGAGTTGTTCGGAGCAGCCAAAAGGTAGCAAGAGAGTGTTATGCAACAACACTGGCTCCTCGAACGTTGGGGGCAGTTCGGATCAATGAGGAATAACAGTTTGAGGGGCCCTCTAGGGGAGAGGGTGAAATTAATGACCCCAGAGAGACCCATGGAGTTTTAATACCAATTGAAGAAGTTGAAACACACTCTCTGGGTGAAGGAAAAAGTGTCAAGATAGGATCCAAGATGACATCGGAATTAAAGGGTAAAATGTTAAAATTCTTGAAAGACCATCAACATGTTTTTGCTTGGTGCAATGCTGATGTTACCGGAGTACCAGCAGATATTATATCACATCAACTGTCCATCCGAAGGGACATAGCACCTGTGATACAAAAGAGAAGAGCTTTTTCTAAAGAAAAGGCTGATGTCATAGTTTGAGAAGTCGACCGGCTTACTAAAATGGGGCACATAAAGGAATCTCAATACCCTTTATGGACAGCCAATCCGGTGTTGGTGAAAAAGAAAAATGGCAAATGGCGTATGTGCATCGATTTTACAGATCTCAACAGAGCTTGCCCAAAGGATTTATACCCGGTCCCTCGGATTGATCAGTTGGTGGACTCCACATCTAGAAACAAGCTGCTATCTTTTATGGATGCCTTCTCCGGGTATAATCAGATTCAAGTGCATCCAAAGGATTATGAACATACTATATTTGTTACTGATAGGGGCCTTCATTTTTACAAGGTGATGCCATTTGGGTTAAAAAATGCTGGGGCTAGTTATCAGAGGTTGGTAAACAAAGCTTTTGCTGATCAAATTGGAAGAAACATGGAAGTTTATATCGACGACATGATGGTGAAAAGTGTGGACAAAGAGCTACACTTGGCAGATCTCCAAGAAACTTTTGCTAACTTAGTGAAAGTAAACTTGAAATTAAACCCAAAAAAGTGTGTGTTTGGAGTGCAGTCCGGGAAATTCTTGGGGTATATGATAAGTGAGCAAGGGATACAGCCTAATCCTGACCAACTTACTGCTTTACTGCAAATGGAGCCTCCTCAGAATATTAAAGAGGTATAACAATTGACTGGGAGCCTGGCTGCTTTAAATCGATTCATTTCAAGGTCTTCGGACAGGTGTGCCCCGTTTTTTCAAACTTTGAAAGGTGCAAAAGATTTCAACTGGTCCTCAAAGTGTGACGAGGCCTTCGATGAAATTAAGAAGCATTTGTCTTCCCCTAAAACTTTATTTAAACCTGTTGATGGAGTAACACTTTATGTCTATTTAGCCGTTTCTGATTGCGCAATAAGTGCAGTATTGGTAAGAGAGGTGGACAGTTATCCTCATCCGGTGTACTATATCAGCAAAAGCTTGATAGATGCAGAAAAACGATAATTGAAGCTTGAGAAATTGCTGCAAGGAAAATAAGGCCCTATTTCAGGCTCATTCCATCATCATCTGGACTTCTTTACCTTTGAAAAATGTTCTCTAAAAAGCTGACGTTTCAAGTAGAATGACCAAATGGTTAGTAGAGCTGAGAGACTACGATATTGATTTTGCTCCTCGAACAGCAGTCAGAGCCCAAGCTGTGGCTGATTTCTTAGTTGAATTCCATTTAGATAGGGATACTAAGCAAGCAACTGGTGTGAAAGACAAAAAAGTCTGGGTTGTCCGGACTGATGGTGGATCAAGTACCATGGGATGTGGTGCTGGAGTATGTTTAACATCTCCGTACGGTGACAGAATGTACAAAGCTATATGTTTTGCTTTCAGGGCTTCTAATAATGAGTCCGAATATGAAGCTGCTATAGCTAGTTTGAAATTAGCTCTTATCTGTGGAGCCAAAATGGTCAAGTTAATGAGCGATTCTCAGCTTCTTATCCATCATGCACAAGGTCAATCCGACGTAAAAAAGGAGCAGCTGGTTAAATACTTACTTCTTCTCAAAGAAGTGGCACTTAATTTCAAAAACATCACCTATGAACACATACCCCAAACAGAAAATATACTAGCAGACTCTTTGGCAACCATGGCCTATACTGAGTCCTACCCTTGGATTCATGTGCTGGAGTGCCCATCCATTCGAATCAATCTGGATAAGGAAGAATAAAGTTTTAATATACAGATAAAACAACTTCAAGATTGGAGATTTCCTCTCCTTCAATATCTATAAGATGGCATCTTGCCTTTGGAAAAAGCAGTAGCAAGGAAAGTAAAGTACAGGGCTCGTGGTTTTGTCATTTTAAGAGATATCCTTTATAAGAAATCTTATAGTAAACCTCTTTTACGATGTTTGGGGGTCGATGAGTCTCAAATAGTACTCTCTGAATTAAATGATGGTGAGGGATCAGCACATTATGGATTCAGGGCTCTAACCAGAAAAGTTTGATTAGTTGGGTACTATTGGCCCTCTATAATGCAAGATGCCAAAGAGTTGGTAAAAAAGTGTGATACTTGCCAGCGATATGGTAATGAAATCCATACCCCAATTTTCCCTTTGGAATCAATTTCCGAGCTAATACCTTTTGCTCGATGGGGGTTGGATTTAGTAGGACCTCTACTCATGGCGTCCGGGGGGTGCAGAACTATAATCGTCGCTATTGATTACTTTTCGAAGTGGATCGAAGCAGCTCCACTAGCAGGTACAACATCAAAAGCTGTTATAAATTCATCTTATCCAATATCTGTTGCAGATTTGAAATTCCACAAAAAATAACCACAGACAATGGGCCACAGTTCGACACCCCTGGAACATTGAACACCTCCGGTTGTACTTGGAATAGAAACTATGTAAATATTTACTTGTTTAAAAGCTCATATAAATATTTGGGGGCATACTCTTTCCTACCCTGGTGGCGCGGGAAGGTTTTAATGAGGTGTCCGGGCTTTTTTATAAAATTTGATGCCTTCCTAAAAGATCCGGAGTGTTTCAAATAAAAGTTTTCTTTAAAATTCTTTATCAATAGCAGACCGGATTAAATTGGTGGAGTGATGACTACTTAAACATTGGTCATCGGAGAATTTAAACACTCTCACTTTAAAATACTTGTGAAATAACTAAGGGCTGTTTAAACATTATCCACCAAAATTGAAAAAAATCATAAAACGATGCAGGAGTTATGCAAAATAAAACTGCCCATTAAAACATATGAAATGCCTTGGCCATCCAAAGACTTTAAATTGTCAAAACAAGAAAGGTTTATCCGGACAAGGACCGGACACAGTTACAAAAAATGCCTTGGCTATCCAAGGACTTTGGTTCAATCACAACAAAATTAAAAAGATAATTGATATTCTAAGACTGAGCCTTTGAAGATGGCTCAACCTCACTTGGCTTCTTCTTCTTTAAGTCGTCATCTGGGCTCTCCCAGTCTCTTCTTCTTCATCACTGGTGTCCTCACTGGAGTATTTGTACTTATCACCAACATACATGGTATGATGAGGAATGTCTTCGTACTCCACGAATCGCCATAAATCTCCCAAGGTCTTCTTCGGAAACTTTTCATGAAAGAGCAGAACCATATCTGACCTGACCTCAGCATATCTTGCCTCCTCAGAATCTATCACCTCATTGGTATAAGCATTTATCCTAGCCTGGATTATTTTCTCCTGCTCCCTTAACAAGTCAGACTTTTCTTGCTCAGCCTTGGACACACTATTCTCAAGAGAGATATTGTCATTAGTTAAGGCCTGAATGGTGCTATCTTTGGCCTTCACCTCCTCTTTTGAAGAAAATAGGTCTTTTACCAGATCGGATTGCTTTGACTGGAGTTCTTTGACAACTTCTTCCGAAGTGGCCAACCTCTTCGCCAAGTCCTCCTGACGTTTCTTCAACTCCTTATTCTCTTTCCTCAATGCCTCAGTATTTTGGTTGGCACTAAGAAGATCGCTAGACAGTTTCTCTTTGTCAGAATTGAGGGTGTTGATGATGGCTGTCTAATTGCGTACTTGCTTCTCCAAAATAAGTACTGGCTGGACATTGCTTAGACTGGAGTGAGCAATGACATCTCTTTCGCTTGAGACAGAAAAAGACTTACTGTTGAATGTGACGGTGTTCGAAGAACTTTGGGGGAGGTAGGGCCCAGCAAAATCATCCTTGGGGAGGTTTTCAAAATAAAGACCAATCCCCTCAAGCCTAGTGATGTCGACACCATCAATACTGATATCCCCTCCTCCAACCTCTCCGGTTTGAAAGTCACCAGGGATCTCTTCTACTCTCGTAGGATCAGTAGGGTCAACTAGAGACAGTGGCTCCGGATCCCGGAGAGAAACCTCATCTCCCTTGGAAGTTTTCTTTCTCTTGGCGTCCCGGCCTCCACCTTATGCTCCCCGTTTTCTGTCCTTAATGGGGAACTTTCGAGGTTTTGGAGACCCAACAACTTCCTTGGTGCTCTCGTGTTCCACCACTTGTAGTAAGGCATCATCGATTTGCCCTTGATCTTGTCCCTCTGGGTTTGTTGGGAAAGTTTCCTCCACCTCGGTAGGATTGGCCTCTACCACACCTTGCTTGGCCTTAACATTTTTACCTTTCATCTTGCTTGGGGCTTTAGCTCTACCCAGCAAGATCAATTTTCCATCTTTTCCATCTCTCTTCCGGAGAATCACTCCCGGAGGGGGTGGAGTGGTTAATTCCTCCCAAGACAGATCCCTCCGGTCTGTTGTATTCCAAAGATAGGATCTGGTTAAATTGCCTCCGGTAAAGCAGTTGTGGAAGCGGTTTGCCCATTTTTCAGTTGTCCAAGCATTCAGCTTGGCACAAGTGGTCTGCCCGGCCTCTAAGTAATCGTTGAAATCCTTGGGCAGCACTATCAAAAAGCAAAAGAAAAAGAATTAGATAAAAAAAGTTTTTATAAGTAAAAGTAGAAGTATCTGGTGAGATTGTTACCATCACTTTACCATCTGCTGGTGAGCATACTTGGGTTGACACCAGCTTTAATTTTCTTCCCATTCTCCCAAGCACCACTGATGAACAGAAATTGAGTCTTCCAGCCTTTCTTCGACTCGAGTAAGTGATCCACTACCTTGTAGTTGTCACCCATGTTGAAGTGATATAAAGGGATGATATGATTTCTGCAGAGGTTTGCCACAACAGCAAATTGCTCCATCGGCAGAGGAATTCCGGAGAGCCTTGAAGCCATGATACATGCCATGAGGGTGAATCATGCATTAGGGCTTAGCTGGCTTGGGCAAAACTTAATCAGATGGAAATATCTGACTATTTCTGGGTTCAAGGGAAACCTAAGTCCCTATTTGAACAACTCAGTGTAGAAGACAATCTCGTTGAGCTCACAGTCCATGGGCGTCTCCGGATCGATTGGAATTCTTACTTTAACATTCTCTGGAATACCACACTTTGCCCTTATCCGGCCAAGTTCAGCTGTGTGAATGAAAGCATAGTTGATCTTTTGCAAGGCCAGCAGATATTTAACACTCACTTTGTAGAAACAAGGCCCCACTTTTCCCGCAAGGCACTCCAGCAGATCTGGATGCTTTAGACACACTTTTTCCTTGCCTTTGCTCTTCCTAGCGATGACAGGCTCACTTGTTTTCCCGGAGACGTCAGTCTCAAAAGGGGCTTCCTCAACGCTGTACTCCATCACATCTTCCATTACCATGGAGGGGTTGTCAGCTGTTTTAGGAAGAGAAGGGCTGGTGGTTGGCTCAGTAGGCCCTCCGGATTATTAAGCATCCTTTCCCTCTTGTGGTCTAGAGTCTGGTTGGGGCTCGGACCCGGAGGTCTCTTTTCGAAGACTTGAGCTAGTTGCCTCCGGACCGGACAACTTGTCCTTGGGAATTTTGATGGGTGCTTCTGACCCTGTGGTTTTACTTTTTGCCCCGGATTTCGAAAGCGTGGTTTTTTATTTAGGCTGTGTGCCAGCGGCCTGCACTTTTACCAGACGACCCCTTCGTCTATCTACCAGTTTCTTCGGGGAGATATCAGCATCTGACCCCATAACAATAAATGGGGAAGGTTTCTTAAAACTTGTGACTGCGTGCCCTGGTTCAACAACAGGCTTTAACTCCTGGACCGATGAGCCCAAAACGATTGGTGAAAGGTTGGACTGGAACAACCTCCTAGGTTTACCACTCTTAGTTGAAGAAGAGCCTCGGTCAGGCTCTGAGCTTGGAGTTTTCGGTTTATCAACAGGGGAAACAGGGAGGCCTGCAGGGATGCGCCTTTCTTGTTCAACTTTTTGAGCTTTTTCCAACTCTGAAAAATTGAGCCACCCACCTTTTACTAAAGCGTTTCTTGCTCTGAACATAAACTCACAAAAAAAGAAGATTTTTTGAGAGATAAAAACTTTGAAGATTAACAGAGTAGAGATAAATGAGATGATAAAACAGTGAAAAGTGAACTGATTTATAATAAAAGAACAAAAGATGCTTCGATACCTAGGAGGATTCGAAAGGGTAGATACAATGATTAATGACGGCGCTGATGTCACCCGCATTAAATGAAGAAGTTGCTTTTTCAAGCAAGTGGGAGCGCCATTCTAGGAGAAAAACGGCCGGTGTGGCGAATCAGAGAAGGACACGTGTCCCACGATCTCTGGTGAAATTGCTCAGCTTCTGAGGGTTTCAGTCTGTCCGGATAAAGTCGTTACACATTTTCAAAATGTCCGGACAAAGCTATGATTACACTTGAGCTATTTTTTAGGTCTTACCAAAGGCCTTCGAACACAACCTAAAAAAAAGGCTACTGATGAGTCCGGAATTTATTGCCACTCTTCATGAGAACCGGACAGGGGAAATTCGGAAAACATCCACCCACTGAACCATCCGAACTGAACTAAAGTACTAAATACTTAATCACTTCATGACTAAGCTGATTATCTACCTGCTTAAAACTAATGGGTCTTTGAACTTGACCCGAATCCATAAGTCAACCCGAAAGCCCATGTGGCCCACAATTAAGGGTATAAAAACCCAACCACTTTCATTTAATGAGGGTAATGAAAATTAAATACAACCAGGCAGCTCAATTCTCCCACTACACTCTAACCAAACATTAAATACCTTTGAAATACCACAAAAATCTGGACAAAATTACCCTCAACCGAAAATAAACCACACCAATCCCGATGTCGCATGGAGGTTTTAACGAGTCATTCCATATGGCGGACCTTTTAAAAACTTTTGAAATATAATATATATGTTAAGTAACCGAGGAAATAAAAATTGTTGAAAAGATCGACAATATGCCACTCTTAAAATATTTCATGCTATCAAATATAAATTATTTTATTCTCATGATATTCTAAGTTATCAAATATGATGAAGACTGTAGAATATGTCAATAATATGCCACTCTTAGAATATATCAAGTTATAGAAGATAGAGAATTCAGCCAACCGACTTTAACTACCAAAGATAAAAGAGTTGACAAAAAAACTCATCTTAATAAAGACAAAAACAAAGGTACCACCACCATTAGACATAAATAAGTTGGCAACCGGGTTTCTAGTATCCAAGAGAAGTCACAAAGACGAGTCTTATAATTAAGATCTGAGAGATATGCAAGCCAACATCTTTAGTTAATACATGAAATATTCCAATGAACATAATGAATCAATATGTAAGGGTTGACCTCCCTAGTCAAGACTGATCACCTATTTGAGAGCCTAGACCATGCATGTGAAACAATGATTATAAAAAGATAACAATATTATAAAGAATATGATGATAACAACTTTAACATTTAAAGGAACATACGATAGATCTCGGAAAGTCGAGAGTCCAATACTTAAGGTTAAAATTATATGTAAATGAATGGGCTAGGGATATTTAACTTTGTCTTATTCATCATCAAAGTAGTATTATTTGGCTAATTTGAGACAATCTTTTCAAGCATATTAAGCCATATAATTTGAGACAATCTCGTGGAAGTCGATGGCCATCTCGATTCATATAAATCTATCTGATCCAGAAGACACATAATGCCTATTCTACGGTATCATCGATATGATTCTCATTGACTTTCTCTATATATTTTAACTTCCTAATCAAAATCTGATTTCATCCTCAAGATCCTTCTTACATATTTTCTATCCAAGCTCAACTTCCCCATTTTCCTTTTGCAACTTCGCTATCATTTTCTTGCTTTGACTCTAAATGATTCTTGGACGTTAGATAATAGTCCTTAGCCTTATGAGCTCGGGCTCGACCTTGTCATGTCTCTGTTTTTTAGAAATTTTTTAAGCAAGTTAAAAAATCATTTATGACCTCATTGTTATACTTGGCCAAACCTCACATAATGCCAAATATGTTACTTATGATATATTTATATGGATGAAGTTAGAACGAGCACTTGTCAAACTTATTAGTAAAAAACGTCTAAGTAAAACCATAATACTTAACTCCATACGATGAACACCTGCCATCCACAGAAATCGGCCACGCCTTAATCCGTTTGAGTAATATGAATCGTTTTAATTTATTTTCTATATTTGGCTACAATATTCCCCAAATCTTGCACCCTTAGGCTTTCTAAAGTGCCCTGACTAGTGGTCGAGCATGTATAAGGTCCACTATGAGAAGACCCTTCGATCTCTGAAAAGATCCTAAGATTATAAGCTTCTGTCGAGTGAGACGAGCATCCAACAATGTTAGACAATTGGTAGAATTCTCGACACCAGCGATTATTTTTGTTTCTTTCATTTCCTCTTTCTCCCTTTCAATCTCAGATATTTCCACCTTAATACCCTTCTTTGAAAGGGTGAACCCATTCTATTTCAGGAATTTTCTCGCACAACTTTCCCTTGATGGTAAAATTAACTTTACTAGAGGGTTTTTTTTTCCATGACCACTATAACATAAATATGAGCTTTCTCTTTGAATTCTCTATCGACCAAAAAACAAAACTGAATTAATTATATTCCCCAAAGTGAAAATGAGATGAAAATTATTAGACTATTTTTGAGCTGCCAACTTCTCCCTTGGTAGAGGCTTCGTTTCTCAGACATTTATCAATAATAGATAACTTGTCAAACTCTATAACATAGAGGACACATAGCTTAAAGATACTTGTTAAAGTTTCAGTTAAATAAATACTAAAAAAACAACAGAGAAACTTAAATAGAAGATATAAGATAATATGTTTCTTTCTATTAAATAAGCTACTGTCATATTGCCAACTACTTTTGGTTTTGGGAAGATCTAATCGGTGGCCATACTCCCATTCCTTGTTTAATAAAAATAAAGTTTTTTTTCTATTTTTTATCCGCCTCTAGTACATAATCTACTACTTTATGTTGGTTATAAAGGATAATAATATAATAAAAAAATGAATTTTGTGTGTATGGTGACTTAAGAGATTACATAAGATATTTTCTCTTGAATATGATACCAACCAAGGTTAAGGTTAAGGTCTTGGAGATCATTTTTTTACAAGCTCAGGATGAAAAGACAACTAAATTTCCTGACTGCAAACGTCAGGTGAATCATTAACTCTTCAGATATTGTCAAGGTAGGATTATATACAAAAATGGGAAGTAAAACTTTACAAGTCAGATATTGTCAAGGTAGGATTATATACAAAAATGGGAAGTAAAACTTTACAAGTCAAAGTCCCAGTAGAGAGCTGAGATCATGGTACGTGTAATGAACCTCCATCAATTTTTCCATTAGAGCTCAGTTTATGTTCATTGTGATGGTTTTAAAGTTGATAACTTGGCTTTACTAGTCCTAACTCTCGATAATAGGTTTTTTTTTACCTTATGACATCAGTTGTTCTCACCACTAGTATGATATTGTCCGCTTTGGCACCCGAAGGTTCTCACGGCTTTGCATTTGGTCTACTACCAAAAGGCCTCATACTAGTTGAGGTATGCTCTTACTTATATACCACTGATCCTTCCCATGTTTAACCGATGTGGGATGTGGGACTTTGGTCGTCACCCTAACAAATCTTCCTCTCGAATAAAGTACCACTTAGCCTTCTCTCAATTGACTTTCATCTGCTCACTCTAATCAGAAGTTGCTCCACCTGAGCAATAGAAATCAAAAGTTGCTCCACCTGAGCAATAGATCTTTTACGACGGATCTATCTACTCACTCGACCATCCTGCGCCTATTCCTTAGCTCTACTATCCACTCCAATCAAGTACCACTGCTTGATGAGTCATGGACGCTCCGAACTAGGATGTATAGAGTAGATCATTCACCTTGAGCATGACTACTGGTTCATCATGTTCGACTTCCAAGAATATTACCACCATCGTGTTCTATCTGGGCCTGGCGCTCTGATACCATGTCTTGGGAATATGGGGGTCCGGTCCGCATATTCCGCCTCCGTATATAAGTACGGACAACACGATCTCAACACTAGTATGATATTATCCGCTTTGGCACCCGAAGGCCCTCACGGCTTTGCATTTGATCCACTACCAAAATGCCTCATACTAGTTGAGGTATGTTCTTACTTATATACCACTGATCCTTCCCATGTTTAACTGATGTGGGATGTATGACTTTGGTCGCCACCCTAACAATATCATAAATTATTCTTAATCAATAGTAAAATATAATATTCAAAAAGGGCTCAAAGATAAACATTTGATAACTAACTTGAAAAAATAATACTTCGACAAACTTTCGATAGTTCTCCGTCAGCTTGGAAAAATATCGACGGTGGAGCAAAGTATGTTGACGGCAACCAGAAAAGTTTTCACGGTAGTTATAACTACCCAAGAAATTAAATATCTCTTGCTATTATTTATACGGTGATGTGTGACGCTTTGATTTTCTTCTTCTTTATTAACGCAAGGTGCAAGAAGGGACAGAATTAGAGCTTAATCATTTGCTCGCGTAAGAATAATAACAACGACAATCATAAGCTATAGCAAGCCTAAGATAAGGTCAACACTGATAGTTCTAGAAACATCCGGACCCTAATTTTGGTACTAGATTAAGTCGTGACCAAATAGAGAGAGAGAGAGAGAGAGAGAGAGAGAGAGAGAGAGAGAGAGAGAGAGAGAGAGAGAGAGAGAGAGAGAGAGAGAGAGAGAATGGTAAAAATTAGTTATAATAATAGTTGTTCACCTATCTATATAAACGAAATCTTCCCTTATAAAGTGGTGGTAGTTGGTCTTATCCCACATGAGTGACCCACTTTATTCTATTCTTATCTTTCTCTATTATAACTCAACCCATTCTTTTGTTATTTACAAGATAGGTCCGTATTCTTTCTCAGAATATTATTCTTATTACAAACTATTATGTCAACACTTGAACACCATTTATGTTATGCCAACGCGACATGGTTCGACAAATTTACACCCTTATCAGATACGTACCACAATATGAGCGACCTGAGTTACAAAGTAGTTAAGAATGAAGAGTACCTGGCTAATACATGTCAATCAAAATAATAAACCGATGGTCGAGCTTATACAATCCAGACCCATAAAACATTCTCAAGCTTGGGCCTTCCAGACACACCAATATTTTTATCTAGATTTTGGAACCCTTGGACAAACATCTATCATTAAACATATCTAGATTTGAATATATGACCCAACTAATGCCGCTGTACTTTTGGGCGAACTCATTTGAACTTAACTACTTTTCAAATACAATCGACATAACTACAACTTGCACATAAAAGTTTACCTACTTGTACTTTTTTTCACTCAATAATTTTTTTTCTCAACGATAGTTTTGGATGATGAGGGTTTTATGAAGTAAGCTACGTGCAATATCTTACGACAAACTACACATGCTAATCGGCATCCAAACATGTACAATGTTAAATATATTCATCAGATGGTAGGACAATCATCTAGGCCTTTCTCGATTAGCTCACAAGTACTGGGAATCATCATTTAATCATATATAAATAGAATGTCTAAATGTTAACCCAAAATTAACACTATATACTATTACGTATTGAGTTTTTCTCGATAATAGTTTTGGATGGTTTTATGAAGCAAGCTAGGAGTAATATCTTGTGGCAAACTACACGGGTTAATCGAACATGCACAACGTTAAATCTATTGATCGGATGACAGGAGAATCATCTAGGTCTTTCACAGTTAGCTCACAATTACTGGGAATTAGCGGTTAACCATATATAAATAGAATATCTAAACGTTAACCCATTATAAATACTATATACTATTGGGTTTTACGTATTGCAAATCTATTTATGTCACTATAATAAACTTATCATTATTTTTATGATGGTAAATAAATATTATTATCTTTAATAAAATAATATATATATATTTTTTACTTTAAAACATTTAATATTTAAACTAAAGAAGGCTCTATTGATATTAACAAAATTATATATTTTCCATATCTACTATAGGTAAATCATATTTTAATTTATTTATTTTTATACATTGTTATGTTCGGGCAAAGCTTAAAAATTTTAGTCTGAAAATACGATTTTGTTAGGATAGCTATATAAAGCACAAAAAAAGCAATTAAAAAAAAACATTGGACTTAGATATAATTTTGTTACATTTTTTAATATTCAAATTAAAAAATTCAAAATATCTTATCGAAATAAGATATGAGATGTAAAAAAAGATCCAAGATCTATTAATTTCTTTTTATATATAATAACAAAATTTTCAGTAGTAAAAATCTTATGAGGCACGATTATTGATAATAATTAATATGAGTTTAAAACTAGGTTAACCAAAAAACTTTAACCGGAACTTGAAGAAGGAAAACAGTGATGGTGTGTCTATGCTAACATGGCTAATATTGATTGGACAAACTAAAGAAATCGACGTGGCCAACCCAAACATAAATCAGCTAATACGATTTTAACGAAATTACCCCTCACCATAACTTATAATATCTTCGATTATCATCTGTCGTCTTCCTGAAGAACAACTGAAGAATTCTGGAAGACAAACAAACAGAAGCATGTGTGGTCGATCGACACACCAACTTTCACTCTTTCTCTTCATTTTTACTCTCCTCTTTATCCATCTACAAGCCCGTCCCTTCGTCCTCGTCTTAACGCAGGACGATCTCAGAGACGGCCCTATCTCCGCAGACGACGACGCCGTCGACACAGTATCGGAGGAAGAATGGGATGAGTTTGGAGACACCGACACAAAATCAGAGGAAGACCTCGATCCGGGTTCCTGGCGGAGGATCTTTGAGCCGGACTCATCGTCGAACACCGACCAGGATGCGGATACGGCGTATCACTCGGCTCTGTATAAGATCGTCACGGCGTTAAGCGGTGGAGACGTGAGAGTGATGGAGGAGGCGGTGACAGAGATGGAGGCCGCGGCGGCGGGAGGGGATCCGCACGCGCAGTCGGTGATGGCGTTGGTGTATGAGACGGGGATGTTGCGGGAGAAGAATAAAGCCAAGGCGTTTTTGCATCATTACTTTGCCACCGAGGGAGGGAATATGCAGTCCAAGATGGCTCTCGCGTACACTTATTTGCGGCAAGATGTAAGTTTTAGCTCTTGACCTATACCTATGGTGCTGTATATAGATTCTTCACAACATTTCTCCTCTAGCTATCTTCAATGTAAACATGGCCTTTCCTAGATCAGCAAGTTTCTAGCTTTCTATATATTGATTGTTCATCGTGTTTGACTAATTTTGATTTTACGGTTTTATGGGCAGATGTTTGAGAAAGCAGTAAAGCTATACGCCGAGTTAGCAGAAACTGCTGTGAATAGTTTTCTGATATCCAAGGATTCACCAGTGGTCGAACCAGTTAGGATTCACACTGCATCCGAAGAGAACAAGGAGGCGTTAAGGAAATCACGTGGAGAGGAAGATGAGGACTTCCAGATTTTAGAGTATCAGGCACAGAAAGGTAATGCTGGAGCTATGTACAAAGTCGGACTCTTTTACTACTTTGGCTTGAGAGGACTGCGGCGTGACCATGGTAAGGCAGTGCACTGGTTCTCAAAGGCGGCGGAGAAAGGGGAGGCCAGGTCAATGGAACTTCTTGGGGAGATATATGCAAGAGGAGCTGGTGTGGAGAGGAATTACACTAAAGCACTTGAATGGCTTACACTTGCGTCCAAGCTAGACCTCTATTCAGCATTCAATGGGATGGGATACTTGTATGTTAAAGGCTATGGAGTGGAAAAGAAGAACTTCACTAAAGTGAGTATTTAATCGCATAAATATAACTGTTTTCACTTATTAGGATTTGTATGTTTTCATTTAGGATTAGGCTACAAATTGTACAATTTCAAACGTCAACCCGAACTGGCAGAAAAATGAACCATTAAGTTGCAGTTGTAATCTAGAATTAAAACAAAACACAACAGAAGTTAGTGAAATTAGCTTGGAGCCTTACTTGATTATGAGCTGTTATCACTAGTAACTTCTCAATCGTTACTTTCTTATGTAATTCAATTTAAGGGGATCTAATGGTTGACTTTTTCTCAGCCAGTTTGGGTTGATATTTGAAATCGTACAAGTTGTTGTTTGCGAGGGTAATCCAGAGTTAGCAGCAAGTGAAGATAAATGTTTTTGCCTTCTGATGTTTGATCCACTTTTATATGAGTCAATCATATTTGTAGTTGGCAATGCCTGGGTTGTTAGAGATTCATATCTGGCATTAACAGTTCCTGAGGTTTACTTGTCACTGAGGACTAACTTGGACATTGAATTGTAAAACTGGAGAAAATAAAATATGTTTATTCTTTGAATTCCTTTTCAAAACTTATTATATTTTACTTGCAGGCGAAAGAATATTTTGAAAAGGCTGCAGATAATGAAGACGCTAGCGGGCACTATAACTTGGGAGTCATGCATCTAAAAGGAATTGGAGTTAAAAGGGATGTGAAGCTTGCCGGAAAATATTTTATTGTTGCTGCTAATGCTGGTCAACCAAAGGCATTCTTTCAATTGGCAAAGATGTTCCATACTGGAGTTGGGCTCAAAAAGAATTTAGCCATGGTAAAAATTTCAGGACTATAGATCTTCTGCTCTTCCTCTTTGTATGCTTAAACATATTAGGATCAGGGATTGAGTTGGCTTGATGGCAAAATATAAATGCAATTATATTAGACAATTAATGATTATGCAGAATTCAGGGCTTAAACTATGGATAGAAAAGCTTGTAAGATGGAGACAGCAGGATAGCTAATGCCCATCTGCTGCAGGCTTAACATATTGGGATCAGGGATTGAGTTGGCTTGGTAGCAAAATATAAATGCAATTATATTGTACAATTAAAGATCATGCAGAACTAATGGCTTAAACTATGGATAGAAAAGCTTGTAAGATGGAGACAGCAGGATAGCTAATGCCCATCTGCTGCTATATGATTTGAACATTACTCTATTTTCAAGAGTTATTCTCCAGCCTGCTATATGTTGTAATGAATCTAAAATAATACTGTTTCGAGGATCCCTTGTTATATTGATTCTTAGACAATTGATGGTAACCTTCTATATCCCATCTGAGGATCCTCTGCATGATTCTATTTGAAATTGTGTTACAAGCATTAAATACTCTAGCAAGTTAGACACGATTTGCTATCTGATGATACTACAGATGCTGGTGTACTTTCCAAGTTAGTTTATGGTATATGTTTGCTTTTTGTTCTCTAATAGACAGGGTTTATGGAATAATATAAGTGAAGTTAGTACCTGCCTTATTGTTTTCATCTTCTTTGCTAATCAGAAATCAATCCCTGATATTCAGGAGACCGAGACCCTATCACTGGCTAATTTTGTATTTAATCAATTAGAAGAAGCTTAAAATTCAAAACTTTGTGTCATGGTGATGCCGTTAGATTTTCCCATCTGCTGAGCTGTATAGATTATAACTTGTCAGTTGACGATTATCAATCCTTTGATTGCAGGCTACCACATTATACAAGTTAGTTTCAGAGAGGGGGCCATGGAGTTCTTTGTCTAGGTGGGCACTGGAGTCCTACTTGAAAGGTGATGTAGGACGAGCATTCATCTTGTATTCGAGGATGGCAGAGCTTGGCTACGAGGTAGCACAAAGTAATGCTGCTTGGATCCTTGATAAGTATGGGGAACGTAGTATGTGCATGGGAGAATCTGGGTTTTGTACGGATACAGAAAGACATCAGCTTGCACATTCTTTGTGGTGGCAAGCTTCTGAGCAGGGTAACGAACATGCTGCTTTGCTTATTGGCGATGCATATTACTACGGCCGAGTACGTCCCCTCTATACCTAGGCCAAGCAACAGTTCTGCTATGTAGCCTTTCTGACTTCTAATTTGTATTGATATTGGTTTTTTCTTTTGTTCTCAGGGTACTGAGAGAGATTATCTACGCGCTTCAGAGGCTTACAAGCATGCCAAATCACAGTCCAATGCGCAAGCCATGTTCAACCTTGGATACATGCATGAGCATGGCCATGGACTTCCGCTTGATCTCCACTTAGCTAAACGTTACTATGATCAAGCTCTAGAGATCGATCCTTCAGCAAAGCTGCCTGTCACACTTGCTCTCGGAAGCTTGTGGATACGCAAAAATTACGCTGATACTTTCTTGGTAAGTATCAGTATATACACATCTCAGTTCACAGTAGGTAGACTTAAAACCCTACAAACGTATTTGTTACTAACTTGTTTTATAACAAAGGTACTGCTCCCAGTATTATGGTCTGAGCCTTTTAGACATTGCTGGTTGTTTGTGTCTGTACAAAACTCTGAAACTCTAAACCAGCTAAATTCGCACTTGTTCTTAGTATATGATTTATTTCTTCCTAGAAGTTCCTATTGTTCTAAGATCCAGATTGCCTAAGGCTTGTCAGGGGAAGCAGCTTGATGTTTATCATTTGGTGTGAATTTTAAATATGAGATGTCCTATGATTTTTATGGTATTAAGTTACCTGGTCAGGTGTGTTCCAAAAATATGCAGAAGAAAAAAGAAAAAAGAAAAAAGATCAGCCCTTTAGCTTTCAGAATTATTGGCCGCATTCTTGGTGCCTGCTTTATTTTAGATTATCAAGATTAAGAAAAGAAAAAGTGGTAAAAAAGAGTTAATTGTTTGCATTCTATGTCGATAGATCCTAGGGTTGTCTGAGTGGACTTCTTGGTTTTAATTGTTGTAGGTTCACATGATTGATTCCTTGCCTGAAGTCTATCCAAAAGTGGAAGCATGGGTAGAGAATGTCCTTTTGGAGGAAGGAAATGCGGCAATATTTACCGTCTTTATATGTCTCGTGACGGTTCTATATCTTAAAGATCGACGACATCGCAGAAATGCTGCAGCTCCTGCTGGTATTGTGCCACAGCATCAACAGCCTAATATGCATGCTGGGGCACCAATACTTATTTAAAAGTCTGTCAGGGAAAAGATAATACTTTGCTCTGGAGTTCAGCCACTTCCTCTGTAATAGGTAAAGTTTCATATTCCAGTATGGTGTACAGGTGATTAATTTTCGATTAGGGCTTTCAAGCAGAAAGAAGTCTTTATATGTTCTAATTTTGGACAGAAAGAAGTAAGGAATTGTACAATTGAGAAACTCCAATATCAAGAAAAAGAAGAGATGAATGCTCTCTTTCATAATTATAACATTTTCTTCAATGTAGATAATGAGCATGGCTTTCTCTCAGATAATAAGACTGCACCCTGCTGTATGAATTTTTTTAATTGTGATCGACTGACACCATGTCTTACATAAAAGGTATTACTCTTTGTAGACAAGGTCATTGTCTATCTAGTCAGGGCCTGGCGTTCAACTATGTATTCCTTCATGCCAGTTTCAGACAGAAATACAAACAGAGTTATGTTCCATTATATAACCAAAACAAGGAGTATTGCATATAAATGACTAGCGGACTCTCCTGTCATATTATTTACATCCGACCCGAAACACCAACAAGACCAAAAGCTCAAACTTTCGTGAAGCTAGAATAGATCAGTCTCATGCCATATATTATAGGCCTACTAATTAATATCTACACACTGATGGATCTTCACTCAAGACATAAAAATGTAATTTTTGGGTATGATATTTTTTTTTCTTTTTTTTTTAAATTTTGTTACCTAGATCACGGTTAGGTATGTTATCGGCCTGGGTTTCGATGGAATTGGTAATGTCGAAGACCGATCCGATAGGATTTCGTTTCTGGTTTTCGGAACGTTTGGTTTGTTTTTGTTTTTTCTATCCAGATTGGTTCGATATAAAATATAAAATTAAACCGAATTTTATTCTAATTTTTAAATTAATTTGAACAAGTGATATAGAAATTTAAATTTATAATTAAATTTTGATTTTTCTAATGGTTCTTTATCTGCTTTTTACAATATGATGTACGAAAAATGAATAAACTAGAAAGTTAATCGGTTTTATTGGTGAGAATACTATCCGAAAATATCTTTTCAAATATCTTATTACGTTTTAGTACCTAAATATTGGTAGTATCCAATTGGTATCGAGTTAAAGAGTTAAATTTCTGCACAAAAGTAATTCTGATGATATATAAAGGGGGAGTTAGGTTTTGGTAACTTTTTGAGACATTTCATCCACATTTTCCCTTACAAAGCTCAGAATACCAAAAGCTCAGTGGTTACAAAATTAAAATCTCTTAATTTACTTCGTACGTGCTTTTGGCGTTCGTACTCCGACGAGCGAAGCAAGTCGACGGCGGTGCCTCATTTCGTTATGAGCGGTGAAGCCGGAACAGGTTAACGACGAAAATCCACTTATCGGTAAAAACTCCATTGAAGGTACGCGGAAACTAATTTTCGCGTTTTCAGTCAATTTCTGCTCCGAGTTAGTCCCTTTGTGAGTAAGGTCTGCAATTTTGGTTAAATTGAACCTTATGTTAGCCTATTTACTGGTTGAAGCCAAATCTTCGATAACCGTTTTGTTGTTTGTTTCAGCTAAATCGGGCAATGTATAAGCTGTTATAATGTATATCACATATTTCTGGTTATAATGCTGTCAAAATCGCGTAGTGTAAATAGAGTTTAAAGGTAGCTCGCATCTTGCTATATTAAATCCATGAAAAATTGTGCAGTTTAAACAATTTTGATTAAAGAACCGTAAGATTTATTCAAATAGAATATAAGGAGTTTGGATTTAAAGGGATAGTTCTTATGTGTTCTTTAGATCTGTTTAAAATCTATATAATAAGCTAACCAATATTTAAGTATAAAGATCTTATTTTTGTTTGTTATTAAGAAAGGAAACTAAAAGAGTGTAGAACTTTAATATATCAAATGTCAAGTTTTGTTTTTGCTCTTAGGCTTTTATGATTGAGTTGTATGTTGTTTTGTGGATTTGATGATATACACTGTCTGTTTTTGGGAAACTTGAACCACATTTGTTCACTAACTAAGCAGTATAGCTACCAAAGTGAAACGTGGAGGTTTAAAAGACACAACATCAGGATTCAGAAAAGCTGTGTACAATAAGTACGAGCCAACAACGGAACGAAATGCGAGGTTCCATTGTGATTTCTAATAGAAGTGCAATGTAGTTCGGAACCATGCAATTTTAGTGGCAATGCGAATTGTATGGAAAACAATTGTATCATACTTTGCGATATTAGGCTTTTTTGAACTTGAGCTTTACATTACTTTAACATATATATAGTCATTAACAAAATATTATACGATTTGTTTAGTTTATTGCGATTGCAATTGGTTATAATTGGTGAGGTTTATTTTTGTCTGAGGGTAAGTTTATAATTTTTCCTTAGAGTTTTGTGGAAGTTTGTAAGTATTTAATGTTTGAGTAGAAAGTAGAGGGAGAATTAAGCAGCCTGGTTGTATTTAATTTTCATTACCCTCATTTAATGTTGGTGGTTGGGTACTTATACCCTTACATTTGGGCCTTATGGGCTTTCGGGTCATGTTTAATGGACCCAGGTCAAGTTTAAGAACCCATGAGCTCTTAGTAGGAGAGCAGGCAGCTTAGTCAAGAAGTAATTAGGTTCTTAAGTACTTTAGTTCTTGTTCGAACAGTCCAATGGATGTGGTGTTCGAACTGCCCTGTCCGGTTATGTGGTCTCTGTCCGAACTGTCCATGTCCGAAGAGGTAATAAAATCCGGACTCATCAATAATATCAACGCGTTTTGATTTATGCATTTTAAACATTCGTTTTACTTGATAAGTAGTTTATGCGATTTACAGTGAGTAATATAGGTCATGCTATATTGGTCTTGCGATTCGTGAGTAAAATAGGTCATGCTAGATTGATCTTCAGATTTATGTGTAAAATAGGTCATGAAATTTATGTGTAAAATAGATCATGCGATTTGTGAGTAAAACACGTCATGCTAGATTTGAGTAAAATAGGTCATGCTAGATTGGTTATGTCATTTTGCGATTTGTGGGTAAAATAGGACATGCTAGCTTGGTCTGTGAGTAGAATAGGTCATGCGATTTACAAGTAAAATAGATTATGAGATTTGTGAGTAAAATAGGTAATGCTAGATTTATCTTGCGACTTGTGAGTAAAATAGGTCATGATATTTATGTGTAAAATAGGTCATGAGATTTATGTGTAAAATAGATCATGAGATTTATGTGTAAAATAAATGATGCGATTTGTGAGTAAAACAGGTCATGCTAGATTTGAGTAAAATAGGTGATGCAAGATTGGTTTTGTCATTTTGCGATTTGTGGGTAAACTAAGACATGCTAGCTTGTTCTGTGCGTAGAATAGGTCATGCGATTTACGAGTAAAATACGCGATTTGCGAGTAAAATGGATTATGAGATTTGTGAATAAAATAGGTCATGCTAGATTGATCTTGCGATTTGTGAGTAAAATAGGTCATGATATTTATGTGTAAAATAGGTCATGAGATTTATGTGTAAAATAGATCATGAGATTTATGTGTAAAATAAATGATGTGATTTGTGAGTAAAACAAGTCATGCTAGATTTGAGTAAAATAGGTGATGCAAGATTGGTTTTGTCATTTTGCGATTTATGGGTAAAATAGGACATGCTAGCTTGGTCTGTGAGTAGAATAGGTCATGCGATTTATGAGTAAAATAGGCCATGCTAAATGTGAGTAAAATAGGTCACGCGATTTCCGAATAAAATAGATTATAAGATTTGTGAGTAAAACAGGTCATGCTAGAATAGTTTTGTCATTTATATTTGGAGCCCGATTTACGTACATGTTTCTAATCATGTGAGATTATGAGTAAAAACAATAGATTGCGCTTCATTTAACTATCCAACTTTTCAAATAGATTATCACCAACTAGCTTTCTTATAAGTTTATGGTTGCGATTGTAGTGACTGTAATAATGCTACGATTCCTTTATTGGAAAAATTAACCACCCACTTTGCAAGTAAACCAGAGCTAATATCACAAACTTTTAAAATTAGATAACAACATACATAGCTCTACAATTGTCTAGGAACTCGACCCGAACAAAAAATACAAAATATTTTAGGGTTGGTAGGTTTAAATAAAAAAAAACACACATCGACCACCATAATCATCAATCATCATAAGACTCTTCCGAGTGAGACTCCTCAACCTCCTCTTCATCCTCAACTACTTGGAATTCATCCAACTAGGTGCCATTGTAGCACTGGTTGTCTTAGTCAGCCTGAATGCAAAAAAAGAAGAAGTCAGGTCCGTTGAAGGCAGAAGGTAGAGGTCATGCGTTTTTAGAACTATTCAACAAGAGTAATCAGTTTATGTTTATGCGTGATAAGTTTATATTTAAAACGATGAACATAAGATTTATGTGTATTATAAGTCATGAGATTTATGTGTAAATAGGTCGTGAGATTTATGTGTAAAATAGGTCATGAGATTTATGTGTAAAATAGATCATACAATTTATGTGTAAAACATGTCATACTAGATTTGAGTAAAATTGGTCATGCTAGATTGGTTTTGTCATTTTGCGATTTTTGGGTAAAATAGGACACGCTAGCTTGTTTGTGAGTAAAATAGGTCATACGATTTTAGAATTATTCACCAGGAGTAATCAGTCTACATCTATGCGTGATTAGTGTAGATTAAAAACGGTGAACATGATATTTATGTGCAAAATAGGTCATGAGATTTATGTGTAAAATAGATCATGCGCTTTATGTGTAAAATAGATCATGAAATTTATGTATAAGACATATTATGAGATTTATGTGTAAAAATAGGACAACAAAATTCCAAGGAGTAAATTAAGTGTTTTTTACCTGTTGAAAAAGGATTATAGGATTTGAAACAGCCTTTCTTTATGACCTCCAAATTATCCGAAATTACTACTGATCTTTCAGCTGCTATTCCCCTGTAGAGCTTAACACCTCTATTAGAATTTCCAACCTAAAAATCGCATCTTCTTCAACAGAAAACGATGCTCAAGATTAAATACGATAACATAAAAAATAGCTTAACACAAAGCTCACTTTTAATGCAGTAACTATTAAATTGGATAAAAACTTAGTTATAACCTATATTTAATGAAGAATCAGCTTACGAACATGAAATCTACTTATGCTAAGAAATTGGTATAAGAAACAGCAAAGATCGTAACACTTCATAAGGTACTTAGAAATTTAGAAATATAAATCAATGACAAAACCTTTTGCAATCGTCGATAAAAATAACTTAAAAACAACTTGGGGAAAATGAAAAAAAGAAAAGCAGATAAAAAAATTACCTCAACTCGATAATAAACTGGTTGATGGCCTAAAACTTGAATATAGGTACTTCTCACTTGACGGTAGGCTAAAAGGTGAAAGTGAATATCTCAAAAGCATGAAAATATGCGTTAATGGCAGTTAGAAAGCAACCTCGAACTTGTTTGTAGTCTCCTGGAAATCGTTTTATGAATACATTTTTTTTTGCAAAATCCACCTCTGTTAGGGTATTAGGAGTTTGTAGCCAAATATTAGGTCTCCGTGAGTTACTCAGACGAATTCAATTTTTGAATTTTTGTTGAAAAAGAAGGTGACCAAAATATGAGGGTAGTTAAGGGATAAAATAAAAATTGGATATTGGAGATGAGTTACTTTGGTGAGAAGATGTTTAGTACGCATAGAAATTAGTTGGAGTACTAGATGATAATAACATTGGTGAATGGATACTTAGTGTGACGTTTCCCTTTATTGATTCGGTAGATCTCATTTTTAAAATAAAATCGAACCAATATATTAAAATTCTTTCAGGTTTTATCAATCCGATTCTCAATTTTCAAAATGTAGAAAACAATGTTTTGATTCCGAATAATCTCTAAAGTCTTGTAAACAATTTCTTATTGAAATATTTTTGGGGTTCTCCAAAAATTTCAATTGGATAAAATCAGAGAGTATGAATTGATGTAAAATGTCCTTTTTCAGCACAACCCATCTTTTATCAATTCAACCAATTTGGCAGTTAGGGTAGTTAAGGTATTTAAACGGGATTTGTAATAAAACGGCTTCAAATTTGAAATTTGAATAAAACAGTCGAATTTCCAATTTCCAATTTCGAAATTTTGTTTACTTGCAACAATAGCCGATTTAAGAAATATAAAAGTAACCCCGCAAGGGGCTCTGCCATTTAAACCCCACAAGAAGCTACACCCCTTCACCATGTTAATCATAATATAATCTAACAAGCGTGCACTCCGCACTCTACAACTTGTTTGATAATTTATCATGATTAAATTGGTCGACTAGTCGATCCAATTACACTAAAATATCTAACAATCTTCCCCCATTTAAGTGTAATTCATGATCAACTAAACACAATCACAACAATTAACAAATTTATGCATAAATGAAATATCGTAACGATTGAATTTTACATTAGTATATTTCACATTCCAAATATTCGAATATCAAGGTATCACTAAGGATTGAACCTTTACTATTCACAATAAATACTTGAAAATAATATACACATAAATTTACATACTCACTTGTTCTTACTTGACACTATTTTTACTAGCCCTGTGTCCTTATCCTTCTTAAGCATATCAAAGGCAAGTCCTAGCTTCTTGAAGCGGCCAAACTTCATGCTCAAATAGGTAGTTCTTTTCTTCTTGCACCTGCATATGCAATTTTCCAAAAGAACTATTAAGAAGATAATCTTCAACCTTCACAACTTGCAGGCCTAAACACATACCTTGGGATGATATACAAATGTGTTCCAGTCTCTAGATGTTAAGCTCTCCACATTGAATTCAGCACCTAATGTCATATTAGATGGGAATTGAGTATCTCAACATGAGAGATTTTAGATGGACTTTAATCCCATCCCTATAGCCGATTTGTGCACAAGATTTCTACTTAACCCTTTGGTTAAATGATCGGCTAAATTATATTGAGTTCTCACAAACTCTACTGAAATAACATCATGAGTGATGCGCTCACGAATCATACTGTGTCGAACACCTAAGTGTCTAGACCCGCCTTTGTAAACTTGTCTATAGACATTAGCCAAGGCAGCCTCACTATCACATCTGATAGATATAAGTGATATCGGTTTGGGACACAACGGAATTTCATACATTAAATTTCTTAGCCACTCAGCTTTTTTACTCGCTACTGCTAATGCCACAAATTCTGATTCCATTGTTGAATCAGTAATACAAGTTTGTTTCTTAGACGCCCAAGAGATAGCACCTCCCTCAAATAGAAAAATACCCATCCACTTGTGGAAGAAAGATCTTCCATATTGGAAATGTAACTCGCGTCTGAATATCCTTCACGTGTAGAAGGAAATCCGGTATAAGTTAAACCATAATTCATGGTTCCCTTCAAATACTTAAATACTCGATTTAAAGCTTGCCAATGATGCGAACTAGGATTGCTAGTATACCTATTAAGTTTTCCAACAACAAAGGAAATATCCGGCCTAGTGCTAGTCATGGCATACATAAGACACCCGATGGCTCTCGAGTATTCAAGTTGAGATATAGCAATACCTTTATTAAGTAGAAGCTTAAGAGGTGTGCTTACCGATGAACAATCTTTAAAATGAAATTTATTTAATATCTTCTCAATATAATGAGATTGAGAAATCGATATACTATTATTCTTTCGCTTGATTCTTATACCAAGAATCATTTCAGCTTCCCCAAATCCTTCATCTCAAAATTCGATGATAAGAATTTCTTCGTTTCATCAACCTGATTTTGGCCAGTACCAAAAATCAACATATCATCCACATATAGACAAATCAAAACTCCTTTACCAGAATTATCAAATTTTTACTATATACACACACACACACATTTGTCTGCTTGATTAAGAATAAATCCATTAGACAATATCACATTATCAAATTTTTTATGCCAATCTTTTGGTGCTTGTTTCAAACTATACAAAGATTTTTTCAACTTGCATACCTTGTTTTCACAACCAGATATGACAAACCCTTCCGGTTATTTCATATAAATCTTCTCATCCAAATCACCATTCAAGAATGCAGTTTTAACATCCATTTGATGAATTACAAGATTGTATACAGATGCAAGTGCAGTCAACAATCTAATGGTGGAAATCATAGCAACCAGAGCATAAGTATCAAAGAAGTCAATTCATTCTCTTTGTCTAAATCCCTGTATAACAAATCTAGATTTATACCTTTCAATAGTACCATGTACTTTCATTTTCATTTAAAGATCCATCGATCTTCCAATGATTTGCACCCAGGAGGTAAATCAGCCAATTCCCATGTATTGTTATGCATGATAGACTTTATCTCATCTGGGATAGCTTATTTTTAAAATGCAACATCCCTTGATGCCATAACATCACTAAAAGTGTTTGGATCATCTTCCATAACAAAAAAATATTGATATTGATAGTCAATCTTATCTATTGACCCTTCAACTAAATAAAGCTGAAAATCAGATCCGAACGACTTAACTTTTCTGGCTATAGTACTTCTCCTTAGTTCAGAAGGTTCAGGTACACAATTGGTACCACTTGATATATTTTTAATTTCACTTGAGTTCCTATTCAAAGAGTTTTGAATCAAATCTCTAGGTCTAGGTATAGAAGTAAATCTCTCTTCATCAAATATTGCATCTCTTGACTCGATAATTGTGTTCACCGACACATAAAACCTATATACAATGGAATGCTCAGCATACCCGATGAAGATACAATCTATACCTCTTTCACCCTATTTTTTCATTTTAGGTTCAGTGAGTCTTACAACTGCTCTACAACCCGGTTTTCTAGTTATCTTAGTTAACATGTAATTTTTACATTTTTCATTGTTTGCATCAACATGAGGAATAAGGCTCATTTTCGACATGCCTTTTATTCTTCCATAATGAACATGTCCTAATCTAGCATGCCATAATTCTATTTTATTCAAATTTCTACACATACTAGTAGAAGTCATACAAACAGAATTATTTTGGAACGAAACATTAATATTTAACACAAACATACCATTACACAAATATCTGAATCCTATAAAACACCATGTTTTGACAATACATATTTGCCACTTTCGTACACTTGTTTGAAACCAAAATTATTTAAAATAACACCAGATAAAAGATTCTTTCGAATACCAGAAACATACAATACATTGTTTAATAATATGTATTTTCCAGAAGTAAATAATAATTTAACATTTCCTAGTCCTTTAATTGGTTCGGTTGCAACATTTCCTAATCTTAAGTGAAGATCCATCTTCAATTGATTGAAAGTTATTGAACCATCGAAGATCCTTACATACATGACTTGTTGCTCCCGGATCAATACACCAAGCAACATCGTCATCCTGCACATAAAATGCCTCAGATATTAGAGATATATAATTCTGACCATAATTAAAATTCTGAATTAAATTCTGACCTTGTTGCTTTTCAGGATCCTTAAATCCACTTGAACCAATAATGTTTCCATTTGAACCAGCATTGTTCCCACTTGGACCAACATTATTTTTTCCTTTTCCAACTCGACAATCCCTTCTAAAGTGACCAGGTTTGCCACATGCATAGCTTTTTTGCTGGAAAAATTGTTGTTTTTATTGTTGCTTTTAAACTTTTGTTTATTCCCCTTATATGTATTTCCATTCTTAAAGAATCCGCTGCTTTCAAGCATATTTATAGATAAGTTTCCCACTTGGTTTTTACCCTTACGATTAATTATTTCATCTTGAGCCTTTAGAGACTCTTCAATCTTAAAATGACTACCAAGTTCGACTAAAGTCATTTCTTCTTTGGTGTGTTTCAGTGTGTGTTTAAAATCTTTCCATGAATGAGGCAATTTGTCAATAACAAAAGACACCGAAATACATTCGTCTATTTTCATATTGTGTTGAACGAATTGACCTAGAATTCTTAGTAGTTCATTATACTGTTCCATTACAAGTCTAGATTCAACCATTTTGTAATTTATAAAATTACTAACTAGGAACTTCCTACTAGGAGCATCTTCTGCCATGAATTTCAATTCAATAGAGTCCCATAACTCTTTTACAAATTCGACATTTTGGTATACATCAAACAAAGTATCAGACATACCGTTTAATATATGACCACGACAAATGTAGTCATCATTCTCCAACTTGTTGCGCCTCTTTGTTTGTTCCAGTGTTTCATTCTCCATGATCTCAGGACAAGGGGTACTCAGGACATACACAACCTTGAGGGTAGTCAATAAAAAATGCATTTTTTTCTGCCAACGTCTGAAATCATGTCCTTCAAACTTGTCAAGTTTAGCGAATTTGCTTGTCATCTCCTTCGTTGATTCTCCTCCGTTCGTTATCTCTATCTTCATCAACAAGACCAGAATATTTCAATAATTTGTAGAAAACAGTGTTTTGATTCCGGATAATCTCTACAGTCTTGTAAACAATTTCTTATTGAAATATTTTTGGGGTTCTCCAAAAATTTCAATTGGATAAAATCAGAGATATTCTATTTGAACAGAGAGTATGAATTGATGTAAAATGTCCTTTTTTAACCGAACCCATCTTTTATCAATTCAACCAATTTGGTAGTTAGGGTAGTTAAGGTCTTTAAAGAGGATTTGTAATAAAACGGCTTCAAATTTGAAATTTGAATAAAACA
Source organism: Limnanthes douglasii subsp. nivea (assembly GCA_036936605.1). Taxonomy (NCBI): domain Eukaryota; kingdom Viridiplantae; phylum Streptophyta; class Magnoliopsida; order Brassicales; family Limnanthaceae; genus Limnanthes; species Limnanthes douglasii. The sequence continues at coordinate 93,576,503 of JAUPFV010000005.1, forward strand.
GTCAAATTTCCAATTTCCAATTTCCAATTTCGAGATTTTGTTTACTTGCAACAATAGCCGATTTAAGCAAAATAAAAGTAACCCCGGGTCTCTGCCATTTAAACCCCGCAAGGGCCAAACCCCTTCACCCTGTTAATCATGATATAATCTAATAAGCGTGCATTCCTCACTCTACAATTTTTTTGATAATTTATCATGATTAAATTGGTCGACTAATCGATCCAATTACACTAAAATATCTAATAAAAAACCATTAACCGTTTTAGTTACGTGACATTATTTAAAGTCATAATGGTAAAAAGCAATATCGAACAACGTAGAGGGGATCAGAGATACTTGGTAAGGCCAGAGTAATGGAAGTCACCTAGAAAATACTTGGTAAAGCTGGAGATGGTATAAGTACTGAGAGTAATTTTAGATAGGCTAAACTTTTCTCTTATAAAATTATATCGAAAGTTTGAGAGTAGACGATGAATCACTGTCGAAACAAACGAGATGTGAGTCTCAAAAGCCCTTACATTTCTCTCTTTGACCGCAACACAAAAACATACACGTAATAAGGGACCAATATCGTGTCCAGTGGGTTTCTACGAGTTCGCAATAAAAAGATAAAAAGGAATAGAAAATAAAGAAAAGAAGATAAAAGCGCAATAAAGAAAAGTTAAGGAAACTGAATTGTTGACCGATGGCAGTCTAAACATATTTTGGTGAATTTACAACCCGTTGCAGAATTTGCAAATCGAAATGGGGTATAAGTTCCCAACTTAAACTTTGTCCCAAGTACATAGTTTGAAGTATTGCCATTGAGGAGATGAATCTGTTAGACCAGTGCTAAGAAAACAGTAAAACTTTTAGGTGAAATCTTGTTTTTCAATATTTACAAAATTATTATTTAACAAAAAAATTAAATTATATTTATTTATATTTTATGTCATTATTTACTTTACAAAATTGTAAAACAGAAAATCTAAGTAAAAAACTAATATCGCATTTTAAAAAAAACTACCAAAATTTTACAATCTCGAAACCTAAAATTTATCATAAACTTTTTTTTTTCTTCAGATCTTTTAAAATCTTAAAATTATGATCGAAATAGAGACAAAACCGGTTGTTCTATATACCAGAATGGATGCCGAAGAGATACTTTACATTCTATCTTTATGTTATTTTGAAAATGTAAATTTTTTTAAAACCTAGATTTTGATCGATTCTGCCATGGAATGACATCCATGTACTGTTCGTCATTATTCCAAAAGGCGTAATCGATGCATCCCATGCCAATTAGATGACGTAATGGTTCATCATTCCGCCTTATGCATGACGGAATGAACATAACTAATCCAAAATTTCGGTTATATTGATTTGATCACTTTATATGCATTGCAGGAAGTTACCCAATGCGAAATATCATTTATTACTCCCTCCGTCCCAAAATATTAGTCGTTTTAGGAAATCAATCTTGTCCCACAATAAATGTCCTTCTCACATACCAGTGCATAACCTTAAAACGACTAATATTTTGGGACGGAGGGAGTACAGACTACACTCATAATTTTGTGACTCACGAGGAGTATAGCCTAGATTCGATGACCGAGTGGGTCAAAAGTACATGCAAGTCGCTAAGATTCTCACTAAATATAGCATATAGGAAACCGAGAAATAGAGAGAAAAATATCTAAAGTAGATTATAAATGCGAACGATCCATTATATTTAAATCTACCGGTAGAGAGTGCGACCGTATGTGTAAGTTTAGCGGTATCAAAAACTGAATTGCCCTTTTCATTTGGTAGGTAATCTGGTGAAATGTTATGATAAGTGGGCTTTAAGTGTCCTTGCCAGCAAGCAACCATTCTGGTTGTTTACGTACAAAGAAATTTGCAATAGTCGAAGTTAAAACCGAAGGAAAAAGAGCTCGTGCTTTGACGGTGAACGGAACAACTCCACGTCAAGTATTTAGTGCGTTAAAGAAATTCGATCCGAATGTGTCCAATATCCGTCATGTATAGAATCACAGTCAAAGAACAAGTTTGGTTGAAAATGGCAGTCGTTCACAAATGCAATGCTTGTTAGCAAAATTACAAATGCACAAGTACATGTATTGGGAACGGACGCGAATGATGCCTCAAATGTGATAACAAATTTATTTTTTGCACACCCACATAGTATCAATTTACTACGGACCTTCCCACGATTGTTAATCATGAATAACATGTACAAACTTATTAGATACGGGATGTCTTTGTTCAAAGTAGTTAGGGTAACATCGACCAACAAAATATTTTGCATTGGCTTCACATTCATGGCGAAAGAAAAAGAAGACAACTACAAATGGTCATTGTGATTTTTGAAAACGGTAATGAAGGAAAACTATTATGAGTTTCTTGTGTTATAATCACAAACTATGAACTTTCTTCGATGAATAACATAAATAAACTATATATTAGCGCAAGTCACATGCTATGCGAATGTCATATAATAAGAATGTTAGTGGGAAAACTAAAAAAACGTTTAAAGATGGAATTGATTTTAACACAATTTTGGCCGTTTGGAATGACATCGTTTCATCCACCACCGTTGACCGGTTGAACGAGAAGTTGGCTAAGATGGAGACTATGTTCAAAGAACACGATAAAGCGGTTGATTATGTCATAGACTAGTTTATTACACCATATAAATAGAGCTTAGTTCATGCCCACACTAGCACAATCATGCATTTTAACAATCACACCTCCAATAAGGCGGAAGGCTCGCATGCTACTATAAAAAATTATACCGGCTCAAGCCAATTGAATTTCGAAGTATTAGGGAGAAAGTTCATGGTTTGTTAGCAAGCACCATTCGATCATAAAAGAATTATTGGAGCTAAGCAAGTGTTGCCTTATTCATAAATTTCAAGATTTTAAACCTTTCAAATTACTATGGGGGTACATATCACGTATTACTTTAACGATAGTATACGAAAAATATCTTGATAAAACTAGAGGTGACAAATCTTCATGCACTTGCATTGATTCTACGTTACAAGGTTTACCATGCACCCAAGCCAATCCGAAGAGCAGACATGTATGTACCGCCCCAATTATAGACGAGCATTAGAGGAGACTAGATATTGCTTCTCGAGTTAAACTAAGCGGCGAAGACGAGGTGAAACATAATTTTGCAAATTCAAATGCAAAACTCAGAGAGTTTGATGTATATCCAAGGAACATATGAATACTTTAAAGTGAATCATACAATATATCCAAGGAACTTTACATCTTGGACTACATCTCTCTTCTTATTCCATTGAATCTCTTGTCTCGTATACTGATGAGGATTGGGGAAGGTGTCTGAATACTCGACGTTCCACCTTCAGATACTGTTTCATCTTGGCTGACAACTTGATCTTGTGGTCATCAAAACGTCAACCTACTCTTTCTCGATTTAGTGCATAAGATGAATATAGAGGGGTAGTAAATGTTCTTGCTGAGTCCTGTTGGCTGCGTAATATTCTTCTAGAACTCTATCGTCTCATCCGTAAAGTTGCACTGGTGTATTGTGCTAATGTGAGTGCTATTTATCTTTCTAGGAATCCCGTCCAACACCAGCGCACGAAGCATATTGAAATGAATATCCATTTTTTTGGGTGAAAAAGTGGTGCAAAGTGCAGTTCGGGTTCGTCAAGTGCCTTCTAGGTATCAGGTTGTCGATATTTTCACAAAAGAACTGCCTATTGTCTTATTCGATAATTTTCGGACCAGTCTCAATGTTTGTGAACCTCCAGTTTTGACTGACTGCGAAAGAGTGATATAATACAAAATGAGTATATCTTATAGGATAATTAGTACATACCTAAATTATAGCCTAACTAGTAATTGCCTAAATTATGGCCTAATTAGTAGCTAATGACTTGGTATATATATTACCTTTTTTTGATGAGTAAGACCCATAATTATATTCTTTTAGAAATTAGATATCAGATATCATACACGCGATGCCACAAGTGATGAACAATACACGAACTTGGAACCGCATGAACGATGTCCAATCATATGGGTATTGAACTCAACAAGTTATAACCAATGCAATTGTTACTGTACAGTTTCAGCAACCTCATTTGCTCTTAAGTGAACCAATAAACTTCATCAATTTTCTTCAAAAAATGAGACGTCAACATCAAAAGTAAAATTCTACACGTATTGAAAGCAATCAAACAATACTAGCATGGAAAATACTTTAAAAGTAGGTAGATCGTTACCTAGCTTTCGAAAGAAGGATGAGAAATAGTATATTTCGTGCATGATTACAGTCGAGCCATCTATAGCATGTTATACTGATTTGAAATCACATTTATTACCCGTAGAAAAAAATGTGAAAAAAACATTAAACTTTTTAAATGATTCACCTATTTTAAATAAGTGAAAAAGAACACTTACAAGTTTTCTTGTTGCTTTCCATTTCCCGTTCTCCTGTTATTTCTACTGCTGATTTCTGTTTCGTGTTCTCTTATTATTTTTACTATTGCTTTAATGTCCTCCAACGATCCTTGAAAAATCTTTGAAGAATGTATTAGAAAAAGAAAGAAAAAATATCTTCCCATCACTAGAGAAAGTGACTGCTAAGTTTACGATTAATCAATTTCTAAACCTAAGCCTCTTATTTATGGACTTTGCAAGTCGAGACCCAAAGTTGTAAAACCCAACCTATCTTACAACCTCGTGGTCGGGAACCATAACCCAGTAAATTGATATATCAATTTAAACCATGAATTATCAGTTCAGGCTTAAGTGTTGAGATTTGTGCCATCTTCTTCATAGTACCCAAATTCAACCCGATTACCACACTAGGTCCATAAACTTTTAACCACCGATATGTCCAATTGTAGTTAATTATTTAATTTACTCGATTACTTTTAATTTGTACTATCTTAAGACAATGATCGAATATGTTGATATAACATGTCCGTCCAAATAATTGTCGGTACATAAATAAATATATTCCAGAAATTTCGCACTTAGACCGCCATATGCTACTAAAAAAAATACATATTCAACTTTAATGAGATCCATGTATCCATTATCAATGGGAAAACAGTACAACCCCGCACATGAGTGATAATAATAGATGACTAAGATCATTTTCTCATAATGTGAATAATATGATGCAATAGTAATCACATTACCATTATCAATCAATTACTTGAGCAAATTATTGAGTGTAGCATAAGAGTAATATGGCTTGTAATCGTACATATCTACTATTAAATGATTCATGCATTTGGAGATCTAATACAGTACATATATCAATAAATATTTTCAAGCACATATATATATATATATACACTGGAATAAATTTTAATGTGCATAATAGTGCAAAATATAACATTATATCCTATTACAAACTCTCCCACTGAAAATGACAGTCCTCTAAATCAATTATACCCATAACAATTCACTTTTGAGATTTAAATATTCCCATGGAATGTTCGCAGGATGAGGGATCATCCATAGTTGTAATTTAAAACAGCAAACAAAATATAGGGTAATTTTGTATTTTTTTTACTTTAAAATAAAATAAATCATATATATTTTTTACTGCTTCATTAGAAAATAAACAATTACCAATATACAAGCATATCATCAATAATGTTTTTTTAGTAGATAAGTTTAAGATACAGTCAAGATCATCTGGCTACATAATATCTTGAACTTTTGCATCACTGTAGTATTACAGGTTAACATTTTTTTTTTCTCTCTCAGACAATCAGAAAGAACTTCCGGAATCCGGACCTAGTAAGGAGACAACAAAACTCATTTGTTTCCATTGATCTAGTCAGAAGACTACACTTCATTACAATCACAAACTCAACTTATGAGTTCTATTACAAACTTCAACTAGAAAAATAACATGAATCCCTCAAAACCCAGTAGATAATCCAACCTGACTTACATATCCGGTGAAATCAACATTTCATAATATTTCTCAAATATAAAAAGAAAAAACGAAATATTTTTTTCAAACAACTTAAAAACATACTCAAAGACAGCTCGAAGTTCTAAACGACGACTAACAGCAAAAGAAGACATACCTAACACAAAGATATATCTATTTCAAGATACATAATCGTCAAGAATAGACAAGGATCAACGAGATATTAGATGCAAATGTCGCAAAATCAGCAAATAAAATCAAAGAACGGAGTCGAAATCGAAAACCCTAGAATTTACACCATTTATGAAAGAATTACTAGCAAGAATAATTATTACAGGAACCAAGAAACAAAGAGCTTGTGTTAAATTAGTGAAGTTCATTTACGAAAACAATAAACACATCATCAATAATGTGTGCCCGATCATTTACGAAAATAATTTCATCTTATGATTGTAACACAGTGCACCAATCATATTTGTGCAACTAATCCGTGTAGTGGTTAATATTGTCCAAGATGAAATTGGACGATATTCTTCATCGTCGTAGTGTAGTGAGTAATCTGAGGGTTCGATAGGGAACATAAGTAGTTGTCAAGCAAAGAAACCATTAAAATGTATCTAGTTAGAATAAGTTTTTATTATTGATATTTTTTACTTGAAAAGATAATGTGTTAGAATAGATGTTAAAATTGGACCTACAACAATTAAAAGAAAAATTAGATTACCAATTATTTTAGGGAACCATTAAAATATTTATAGTTACTTTTTTTTAAAATTTATAAAGATATTGCATGGTAGCGAGATATATCAATATATTGATGCTTAATGTAGAACATAGGGTTCAGAGTAAACCAGATTTATGAAATAATAATCTATTAAAATTTTATGAAATATAATCTTACATATTTCATACTTGGAATGATATAATCAACCGTAGATTTATAAACTATATTGGGTTTCGTATTACTTTATACGATCAATTTCAAATTTTGCCTAATACCCTATAGGAAATAGCATTAAGACAATTTAAAGACAAGAAATTACTATACAGATCTAAATTATTTTATGTAAATTTAAAATATTTTCTTATGCTAATATATATTAAAATGTCGCACCCATCAATAATTTTAAGGGTTTTTTTTCCGACTAAAACGTCGAATCTTTTGAAACTCTTATTTGGTGGGTATAACTAGGCCTAATTCCTATTAAATACATTAGAAAATTTATGAAAACCGAGTCCGATTCAAATTGAAATTAGATAGTTTATTACTTTTTAAAGACTAAAAAGACCAAAATATCGCTGATGGTTGATTAATCCAAATAAGTCCCTTCTTCAAAATGATAATTTTTTCTGTCCGGGGGGTCTCGGATAATGTAAATTTTTTGTTGTTGATTATTGAATTTGAATTCGAATTTGGATTTCATAGCTTGGAATACCAACGGAAACCAAACCAATGCAAAAGTAAATGATGATGTGTTCATTATTACATAATTGTTTAAATTTATATTTTTTATTTTTCATAGTTTCTCTTTTTTCCTCATTATATTATATTTTAGATGTTATTGCAGTCTTTTTTTAAGAATTATGTCGATTCTTTTTTTAATTTGTTCAAAACTTTGTTCTATATATTCAGTATTTGAAGTTCAAGCTAATTTGAAATTTGATAATTTTAACCTTTTGTTTACATTTTTAGTTTTTTTTCTCCTCACTCTTTTTAAAGTCGAAATCTTTTAATTCTATTTATAAGTTTTCGAGAAAACCATCAATCTTTTAATTCTATATATAAGTTTTGGAGAACACTATCATTAATGAATTTTTGAATATGTTTTAGAACCGTTTATGTAAAAAATAAAGGTCAAATATGATACTAAAATAACCATTCAGACAAAAATAATTGTTGGAAGAATCATAGAAAATTTACGTAAGAATAACATGAAAATCCAAAAAAACAATTTAAAAAGAATCTAAGACAACAGATTTTACTAAGCAAGATCAGTTAAAAGTAGATGGATAATTTACATGCAGTAATATGCATAAGTCATTCACGCAAAACATTGAATTATATTAACGGCTGCAATTTGTTTTAGAAGGATTTGCTCTTTCTAGATGCTGAGATGATTCATTGAAGGAAAAATATTGCATTTACTAGTTTTTTAATCGTATATAACTATTTGTATTACTCTTTTTGGCCCAAATTAGCTATATGTTTTGAAAACCTTTATTGTTCCATTTTAGGGTTGGTTTTTATATTTATGTAAAATTTGATCATATATATTATTTTATTTTATTACCGTTTAAAAAAGATTATTATACAAGTTATGTTTAACAAACCAAATAAAAGGTTATAAATAAAAAAACAATCTAATCTAACTAATAAGTATAGATTAGTGAATCGATAATTATTATACAAAATATTGTCCATTGACTATCAATTATTACGTAAATATGATGAAATTATATACATGATAGATGTTTGAAAGAGAAAATCTATACCATGTCACCATCTTCACTCACCAAATAACAAGTTTTTGTTATTTTAGAACACTACCATGAACTGAATTATATTTGTTTTGTTTTTTTAATGCATGGTACCGAAATATATCAATATATTTATTAACAGTGGGCGACTGCATGCTTGATGTAGAACATAGGGTTCCTTGTCTCTTTAAAAATAAAGAATAAACCAGATTTATGGAATAATAATTTTTTTTGTTTTTTTTTCATGGTTTTCATAGCCTTCTTGTCTTTTATCCTTTTATCCCAGAAGGTGAAAACTCTTCGCAGACTTACCATCTAACCCAAGTCATAATGATATGATTAAGTTTATTACCCTCTTGAATTAATAGTACTAGAGTAGAAAATCGAATAAAACGGACTTCTAGATGTGTTGTCTATGGATTAAGAAGAACGATGATTCAAGTAGAGATCTTCTCTTCATCTTGTTCTCCATTCTCTCTTATGTAATCATTGGATGAGTAAAGCCTAATCTTGTTGCATGGTGTGTCATGGATATTTTTTACTTGAAAAGAAAATGTATCTTAGTTAGAATAAGTTTTTTGATGTTACTTATAAAAACTGGACCTAGTAAAATACAACAATTAAAAAACAATTACCAATTATTTTATGTAACAATTATAATGTTTTTAGTTATTTTTATTATATTATTTTATTTTTCATTTTATAAAATTTTAAGAAATATTTGGTGACTTAGAACAGAACTAAGTTTTTATAATTATAATGTGAGTTAAAATCATGTCTTTCAATCTTGATCTTAAATAGAGTAGAGAATTGACCTCTATATGTGCCATGAATAACCACAAGACACAAATAATTATAAAATATATGGAAGATTTTAAATAGGATTTTGAAATAAAACCAATTCGGATTTAAAGTTTAGATTTTCAGCATTGATAAAAGAAATTATAATTAATATAAATAATAAAATTATTTATATTAATTAATTCATTTAAAATTTAAAAATAACGTTAAACCGCTGCATGCCCAGAGTAAACCATGTTTATTAAATTTTATAGTTTTGCGGATTGAAAACTCATAGAATAATAATCTATTATAATTTTATAAAACAAATTTTATGAAATACTATAATCTTTTATGAAATCAATTTCGATTTGTGTGCAACACTTATAGAAAATAATATTATAAAAACAAGAAATTAGTATGCAAATGTAAATTATTTTATGTAAAGCTAATTAAAATCTTCATCCATCAATAATTTTTATAGTTTTTTTCTAACGAGATACTTCAAATCTATTAAAGTTTTTTATTTGGTGGTATGACTAGAACTAATTTCTATTAAATATTATAAAATTTATAAAAATTGAATTTGATTCAAATTTAAATTAGATATTTTATTATATTTTAAATACTAAAATATCCTTATAGTTGAGTAGTCTCCCATATTATAAACGAAATTTTATTATTTAATTTGGATTTGTATTTAAATTTAGATTTCATAATTTAAATTGAATTGTTGTTTCCTCACTAATACTAGTATAGTGTCGTTTCCAATCATATTTTACTAGATATATTAGTTTGAAGATTTTGTGATACAACTATTGTATCTTATATGCAATTCATGTTTTGTGTGACAAATCGAACATAACAAATAACATTGTCTCTTCTCTTTCGACTATCACATGCTCATCTTGTTTCAAACTTCTAATCCAAGATTTCGGACCGCACCCAAAATTATACATGCTCCTGACCTGTCATGAATATGATTATTATTCATTTTCATCTTTGGAATTATAGTGAAAAGATGAATAAAGCTTATGGATGTTTAATTCTTACAAAATTAAGGCGAATTTTGAATGCTTCGGTTTAAATCTTCAGAATTTATAAAAAATGGTTCGAACTTTAATGGTATAGTTTGCGATTTTATTTTAAGGATTGAAATTGAAAACCAACGGAAATGATAGAATCGGGTTGGAATAGGACCGAATAAAATTTGATAAATTGGTTTTTGAATAAATTGCCGAAAAGATAAACTGTTACGGAATCGAACCGGTAAAACCGATAAACATGTGGAACCGATACGAGATCGAATAGATAAAACCAGATTCTTTTATATATAAATTATATTATAAAAGATATTCGTTAATAATCAATTAAAAAATTAAATTTTAAAATTTGAAATTTTATATCAATTATTAAAGTTAAAAAAATTAAAAATTAAATTATAATTAGATTTATATATTTTTAATAAAAACCTGAATCGCACTAATAACTAACCGAACCGAAACAGAATCAAAAAAAATCGAAAGAAATCGAAATCGAATCGAACCAGATTAGACCGAACCGAAAATTTAACATTTCGGTGCATTTCAAAAACTAAAACCGAAAAATTAATCGTTTGATTCAAATGGATAAGCTTAACAAACTATACGCGGTAATAAGTTTTTAAATGATTAACAAAAATAGAGTTAAGAAGTAAATTTAAAAAATGCATGTAAATACACATAAAAAATGTCAGAAAGATTATAAAAATAAACCCTAAAAGCTAATCATTCTTTAACCAAATTTAATGTTATAAGCTTAATAAACCAGCTTTGATTTCGACTTATAAACTCAAAAAAAATCTTTCCTTCTTCTAAGCCAAACAGGTGGAATCATTTCATTTATAGGTCTAAAACAAGAAGAGTATACATCAAATCAAAAGGCTATTTGTATCTAAAAATGAGAAATTTATTAAGAAAAATCCAATATATATTGGTAAACTCAAGTTCGCAGATCTTTTTGGGTTGTAGAGTACTTAATAAGGATACGTAAACCAAAGCCCATTCAAATTACAACATTTATATATAAATGAAATTAAATATACATTGCAAATATATAAACATTTACGCCATCAATTTTTTAAAACAAGAAAATACCCTGACATAAAAAAAAACTGAAGTAATAGTGTATAGTTTTGGACATAAAATTTCAATTTCTAACTACTTTGAAAGGAATGATGTTAAGCAGGTAATGATCTTAAATATTGGATTTCGAAAAAAGAAGAAGTTTATAAATCCAAAAAATAACAAAGATATACAAATCTATACTAATATTGATTTTATTTTATCCAAAGAGAATAGAGCTCATTATATAGTCTAGACATGTCGAAATCAATTTAAAGCTATAGTTTAAATTTTAAAATATGTTTAAACCTAAAACAAACCATCCATACATAATTTTAAAATATAGTTAAACCTAAAACAAACCATACATACATTTTGGAGTTTGAGCAAAGCACTATATGTCATCCACATATAATATAATAAATATGAAATTACTCATACGGAACATGTGATATACACAATCTTCAACTTAGTTGATCTCAAAGTCATAACTGACTATCATCCCAAAAAATTGTGGTACCATTAACGGAAAGCTTGTTTGAGCCCATAAATGGAATTCCTAAGCCTGCAAACCAGATATTTGGAGTTGCTTTCTGCAAAGTATTCTGGTTGCAACATATAATATAGACTGTTTCCTCAATATCACCATTGAGAAAATAGATCTTAACATCCATATGATGGAATTAAGGTCAAAATGTGAAATTAATGCCATGATTGTTCTAAAGAAATCTTTTGTGGATACTAGAGCGAAGGTTTCTTTAAAATAAATCTATTCATACTAAGTATAATCTTTCACTATAAAACGTGCTTTATATCTTTCCACATTACCTAGGGAATCATGTTTGGTTTTGTAAACCCACTTACAACCAATTGTCTTTTTTTCCCTTCAGGTAACGGGAGAAGATCCCAACCTGCATTGTCCTGTATCAATTTATACTCTTTGTTCACAGTTGCAGTTCACTTCTGAGATTTAAATATTCCCATGGAATGTTCGCAGGATGAGGGATCATCCATAGTTTTACCACATGATTCATCATGCTCCTGAAGATATACTATAAATTCTGGACTTATAGTACTTTTTTTTTCTCTCGTGAAACTTCTTAAAGAAAGTATTTCCTTTTGTTGCACTTCTGGAGAAGACAAAGTTTGATCATTATGAACGATGTAATTTTGATCTTCTTGTGGAAGACTACTTTGATGTTCTTCTTGCTTTACTTGGACCATATCGTATCGTGGTTAGAATCCTCAAGTGGAATAATAATATTAATTTGAGGATTACCATGTGCTCACGGGGTCAAAATAATTGAAATTAAAGCCCAAAGTACCATACATGAGTATCCCCGTTAAAACCTTCATGAATCTCTAGAGATTCTTCCTCGAAATCAATATAAGTTCCCTTATTCTTCCTCTAAACTCAACATCCTTGATAAATTTTACCGTTCTTGTTTCAAATATTGTACCAGTGAGAGAATCATAAAATTTAAACCCCCTTGAATGTTCAGAATAACCTATGAAGGAGTACTTGAATGTTTTTGGGTCCACTTTCTTTTCCTGAGGTTTGTAAGGCCTCGTTCCAGCTGGATAACCCCACATGTTCATATGCTTTAAATTGGGTCTACTCCCGTTCCAAACCTCATATGGGGTCCTAACAGTAGCCTTAGTGGGTATTCGGTTGAGTATATACGCGACACATTTGATGGCTTCGCCATAGAGATAATGCTAGAGATGAGTTAATTATCATACTCCTAACCATATCTTTTAGTTTCCGGTTCCGTCTCTCATATATACCATTCATATGGGGTGAAAACGACATTTTGTATCAATGGACTATGCTATATTTCTCTAGGTACTGTGCAAAATGTCCTAGATATTATTCACCCAATCCGTCATACCTGTTATAGTATTCAGTACCAGAGTCAGATACGAAGGTCTTAATGCTCTTACCGAGTTGTTTATCAACTTATGTCCTAAAAACTATAAAAATTTCCACGGCCTCATACTTTTGATGAAAAAGATAAAGGTAACCAAAACGAGAGTAGTTGTCTACGAATGATATAAAGTACCATTGCCCGTTCTAAAATTTCTGTGGAAACAGCCCACATATGTTGGTATGTATCAGCTCTAGGACTTCACTCCCTCTATATGCCTCTACCCTTTTCATTTTGGTTTGTTTTTGATACAATCGACATATATACCGAACTTAGAGTAAACAATGAGATCTAATAAACCTTTAGTAAAGTTGTTTGTTATACGTTGCGCAGTCATAACAATATGGTGTTACCAACACTATGAAATAAATACAAATTGTCATCTTTCATTAAACTTCCATTCCCAACAACAATATTATTAAAAGAGAATGTAAAACAATTGTTTTCCATTAGACATGAATAACCTTGCAAGTCCAAAACTCAAAAGAAAACTAAGTTCCTCGAGAAACTGGGAATTTACATTACATTATCAAGATATAAAACATGTCTAGTGGAAAGTTTTAAATCTAAATTGAATAAAACTAAAATGTGACAAGAGGTCCCATCTCTAGTGAAAATGGATTTTCATCCTCATTTAGTATCCTGTTCATTGACGTATCCAGAAAATAAATGCTTATTTTCACATTCAATTGACACTTATTTTCACAAAACATGTTGTATTTTGTTTTTTCACACAATCAGATTTATTTCGCAACCAAAAGTCCTATCTACACAACTATTTTTTTCTTATTTTTGCAACATATTTGCACGTAGTTGCGTAACTGGGACTACAATTTATTTTTTGCAACAAAATTACACGTATTATCTAAGTCCAAAAAATAATTTTTAAAAAAATTCAACAAAAAATGCACATATTTTCGCAACTACAAAATATTAGTTGTTTTACACCCAATTAGAACTTATTTTCACAAAAATAAGTTGTATTTTGTTTTTTTTTCTTCACACAATTAGACTTATCTCGCAACCATAAGTCATATTTACGCAACCATTACTTCATATTTTTGCAATACATTTGCGCGTAATTACACAACCGGACCGCATTAGCTCTTTTAAAGTCAATTACACGTATTTTTGCAACCGAAATAATGTCTATTTTCTTAAAACAAATTTTTCAACACAAAAAATGCTCATTGTTTTGCAACTACAAAATACTAGTTGTTTCACACCTTATTAACACTTATTTCCACATAAACAAGTTGTGTTTTATATTTTCCACACATTTAGACTTATTTCGCAACCAAAAATCTCATTTATACAACCATTTTCGTCTTATATTCGCAACACATTTGCACGTAATTACGCAACTGAACATAGTTGCTTTTTTTAGATTTATTTTCCATCCCAATAACACGTAGTTACGCAATGAAAATAATTAAAAAAAAATCTTTAATGGATCTAGTTTTGTTCGTCTAAACAAAACAAAATCAATGATATTTTCGAAATTTTTTTAGCTATGTTTTGAAAGATATGATATTTAAAAAAAAACAAAAAAAGAAAAAATGATTAACGACTATATTGATATTAACAGAAAATTCAAATGGTGATACATACTTTAATTTTAAAACCAAATAATTGTCCGTATTTTATAAAAGAATCTAGATTGTTATTAGTGAATAATTAATGGTAAATAATTTTGATGTTGTATAATTATCGGTAAAATACTCTAATTTGATTATCGCCTAATACCGCTGTCATCCATCTATCACCACCGTTCGTATCTAAATAAAAGATGAGGACATGTTATCATTCTAATAAAAACAACCGGACCTAGGGTACCTTAAACTAACTATTAATACAACAGGTTTTGAGGACTCACTTTCACCATCAGCACAAATTGCGAAAGCAGCATAATCCTCGAGCACAAGTTCAGGTTGTCATGGTATAAACAACTAAAATGGTATAAAAGAAAAAATGAAAAAGCAAAATCGGAAAACGTAGAGACAAACAACAAGCTCCTATGAGCACCCTCAGCTTCAGGAAGATCATTACTTACAACAAGCTCCTCTGAGCACCCTCAGCTTTAGGAAGATCATTACTCACTGTCTCACGAACTTTATAGATAACGTTATATCTATATAATCACGGTTTGACATGTATTATATCTTATCATATGTTTCAAGTATGTAATCGATCCAATGTATTAAGGTGTTCCCTCAAACATAACATGTTTCAAAACTAAAACCGAAACACTGATTATTAACATGACTAAACTTGCGAAACTCGTGCGATATTATCTACATCCCGTCCGAGATATCAACAAGATTTCATACAAAATGCATGTCATCTTCATAAATTACTCGGATTAGGGGTTGTGTCCCTGCTTTCCCATTTTGCAGTAACCGAAACAGGAGATTGTTCAAATGGGAAAGTCTTTAACGATATAACATCATCGTCAGGAAAATCCATCTCATATACTCGATCTTCACTGTATGCGTCATTCTGTATCCGCTGCAATGAATCCAAGCACTCTGACATAGACGGCCTCAAGTCCTTCTCGCCTTGCAAACACTGAAACGCCAATTCAGCCACAGATGTCATAGTTGCCTTAACTTTGGAGTCTGTATCAAACCCAAGCGACAGGTCTACAAGCTCGTGCAACTCCTGGTGCTGGATTTTACTAATTGCCATATTTGATAGATTGATCTCATGCCTATGCCTCGTGATATCAACGGCTGGCATGGAAGATATCAGCTCAACTAACACCACCCCGAAACTGTACACATCGCTCTTGTCAGTCAGCTGATAGCACTGGTGGTAGTCTGGGTCGACGTAACCTGGAGTTCCTTGTGGAGCTGTTGAAACGTGTGAGACATTAGTTGGAAATGAACGCGAAAGGCCAAAATCTGCGACTTTTACATAAAAGTTGTCGTCGAGGAGTATGTTGTTGGTTTTGACATCACGATGAATGATATCTGAGGCGTGGAGATATGACAAAGCGTTTGCCGTCTGAACAGCAATTTTCAGTCTTATTGGCCATGGAAGTGAATTGGGTTTGGCTCGTTGTCCATGGATATGATCAGCAAGGGTGCCATTGGAGACGAACTCATAGACTAGCAAGAGTTCTCGACTATGACTAGAGGTGCACCCATAAAGGTTAACCAGGTTTTTGTGACGTAGTCGCGTGATGATCTCTACTTCGTTCAGAAATTGGTCGACTCTCTTGAAATTGCTTTCGTATAAGCGTTTGACAGCAACTGAGCGTCCATCTCGAAGTTTTCCTACATAAAATGTACACCAATATATTCAATACCATTATTTCTTTGAACAATAGCGGCCTTGACAAAATCATATCCTTTTTGATCACCAGAGTTTGTTATCTAGAAAATCGGGTGTTGAAGTTGAAGTTTACATCCGAAATAGTGATTTAGACATAAGAATGTCATATATGAAAGTCAAGTCGAATTCGAGTTTGAACATTCAGACAAACTGGTTAGGTCCGGGTATGAAAAAAGATCAACGAGGTTGGATGCAAACAAAACGAAAGCATTCTAACAGATTCAAAATTTGTAAGAAAAAAACAGGTAAACCGGTCAGTTCTAGATTGTATATAATTTAATCCGACCCGACACACTAGTATCTACTACAAAATCTAATCCGACCTGACTTTGATCAAGAATCAGATTTTTGCCACCCTAGCTATATGCATTCTCTCTTACCCAAATATACAGTGCAGAATCCCCCATCCCCAAGTTCTTGAGAAGAATCAAAATAGTTTGTTGCCTCTTCGAGCTCCGCATAAGTGAAGAGATGAACTCCAGGTACACCTCCCTTCTCTATATCTTCTGCGACCGAAGAGGGATCGGATGAGATCTTTCGAGAAAGCAACAACGAGGAAGCAGCTAATCGTTTCTTTTTTCGTTTTTGATAGAGCCAACAAACACCAAAGGCAAATAGTATTCCTACGAATCCCGCAACAACAGCTGCATCAAAGAACACAACAAATAAATGACAGTTTGGTTGCAAGGGGAACAGAAAGTAACAGATGATTAGTAGTTGTATTATTTACCTACAATGACTTTAATCTTCATGTCGATACCTGCTACGTGACGAAAAAGAACATTAGTTTAGACAAACCTCCAATCAGTTGTGACATTAAAATTCATCAGAAAATTTTCATTAAGTACTTATCTTTAAGAAGAGCAACAGAATCAAAACCTGTCAGGTTTGAACATACAGATAACAATTATGTCGGAGTATATGGAGTTTGTCATTTTTTATGCTTTACTTTACTAAATTAAATCTATTAACACCTACCCAACACTGTGAGAAACAGGACACTAAACAGAGAAGATCGCTTCGCTCGAACGAAACATCCATTGAAAACTAATAAATTTTCATTACACACACAAAAATCTTAGGAGAATAACTGCAAAACATTAAGAGAAGAGAAATCTAACCTTTCTTTTTATAAATTGCAATTTCTCCGAGATGAAAATATACAATGAACAAGACTTTTTCGTAGAGAGAGAAAGGAATGTTAATTTACAGAAGTCGAGAGTTTGTCTCAAGCTCCTTTGTTCATTGTTCAGTGTTCATTGTTCGTTGTTGACTATTGACTGTTGACAATTCCATATAAAAATATAAATAGAAATCATGAGCCAACACTCTTTCTGGGTCCTACTACAAAACCCAGAATTGTCTAGCTGTTTATTATTAGTTTCTGGATAGACAAATCTATCCGTATCAACTTTTAACACTACTTTATTATGTATACCAAAAATTCAAACTTTTGGTGATGCTAGAATAGAAAAGTCTCAAGCTATATTTTCTACGTTTAGGAACTAATATTGTATACACATTGACTTGAGACTTTGATTAACTCATATGATTAGAATCTAATCCCTGATTAACCAGTAATATCTACCTTCTTATATCCTCTGTTTTTGAATGTCCTCTGTTTTTGAAAAGAATCTATGCTATACAAACATGAACTCTAAGTTTTCGAATCAACTACCTAATGATTCAAGCAATGAGAACCTTCAACCAAAAAATGGTGTTATATAGTCCGGTTTTGGTACCTGTTACTGATGCTATTTATAGCTATTAAGTTCGTGGATTAGAACAATATTAGAAGGCATAATACGAATAGCTAGCTGCTCTAATATATATGACACACATATATTATCTTTCCATATAACTATGGACGGACCTCATATCTATACCACAAGATATTTTCGGCCGCAAAAGGATTTTGTTCTAATCATATGTTCATATTTTTATATTGTTGATATATCTCCTATTTAAGGCGATGTGCAGCTTTGGTTGAACTCTAATTCTATCTAAACATCGAAGCAACCAGACGGGGCTATTCAATATAGTTAGTGTCCCTAAAAAGAGCAGTTTTGGAAAAATAAATGAAAAGGAACGAGATTCAAGAGCAAGTATACCGGTTTTGCACACTAAAGAGTCATGTCTGTATTTATTTGCAGGGCAAAAGCACCGAAACTCTTCCCTTACATTCTCATTTGATCCGCACACACCGCCTGAATTTTTGCAATCTGTGCAATACTGATTATATGCAATGTACTGCACGTCAAAACCTCGAAGCAAAGCATCATTCAATTGCATAGTTCTGTTAAGAACCTCACCGAGAACGTCCTTGTCCACTTGAACTTGAGCTTTTACACACCCCTCCACATCAATTCCCTCATAGAAAACACTACTTGAATTTCCATCTGTGGTCTGACACCAGGACATAGCCGCAGGTCGACTATGTCGACTATGTCGACTGTTGGGGCAATCATATGACAAGGTAAGATTCTCGACTGTTTTTGGATACTTGAAAAAAACACTAGGCATAAACGTAGTGTTTTCCGGGCATTGGTGTGGTTGGTAGTATCTATCGACAAGCCTTATGGTATTCTCTTTTACTTCTAAGATCTTAAAATCTAGGCCGGAGATATGTATAATAGGGGGATCATCAGCTTCTTCTTCACAAGAAAGATTGAACTTATCGAATCCGCAATATATAGGCCGATTAGAAGTTGATGACCAGAAAGGATAAGAAAAGTTTAAGGTTCCACAGCTGAAATTACGACCGCATTCTTTGAATTTACTGTTGCTGTCTTGTTTGTCAGAGAGGGAGAGATCGGCAAAAAGAAACAAAAGAGAAATGGAGAGAAAATGGAAAACCATTTGATTTGAAAAGAAGATATTCGAGTTTGTGTTGTGTGGAGACTATTGCCGGGCTTCATTTTGTAGAAGTAATTTCGTTATTGAAAAGTAAAGAAGAAAGTGGGAGAAAAAGTTAGTAGGGAGGGACCATATAGCTAATAGACTACAATACTTTTCAACAAAGAAAGATGAAATAGTAGCACCCGAGACAAAACTTGACTTGCTTATGGCCACATACAAAAAATGTAAGCCTTTTTGTTTTGGCGGGTATTAGACGGCATGGCCAAAAAACTCGCTTTCACTCCTTAACATTGCTTTGTTATTCAGTTTTGATCAAAACTGAATGCCCGGAACAAACTGTAGTAAATAGTGTTTCGTTTTCCGGATAATCTCTGAAGTCTTGTAAACAATTTCTTATTGAAATATTTTTGGGGTTCTCCAAAAATTTCAATTGGATAAAATCAGAGATATGTACTTTGAACAGAGAGGATGAAAATGATATGATTTCCTTTTCAACAGAACCCATATTTATAATTTCGACCAACCAAAATACAGTTTGGAAGTTAGGGCAGTTAGGGTCTCTCAACCGGTTTTGTGTTAAAACGGTCAAATTTTCAAATTTGAATAAAACGGTCAAATTTTCAATTTCGAAATTCTGTTGACTTGCAACAGGTCAGCTCGACCCCAGCCAGGGGCTCCGCCCCTTGGACCCCGCAAAGGGCTCCGCCCCTTGACCCCGCTAATCGTGATATAATCTAATAAGCGTGCACTCCGCACTCTACGACTTGTTTGATAATATATCATGATTAAATTGGTCGACTAGTCGATCCAATTACACTAAAATAAATAACACAAACAACTAATAAAACTCAGTTTTGATTGTCAAGTCGGTGGTGCGTTCGAGATCTTCCATTCTATTAGATGCTCGAAATGGCCTAATGTGCCAGGGACCCATAGTTTTAGGGTAAAAAACACCAGTCATCCTCCACGTTTGCCGATTGTAACAAGTTAGTCCCTGTCCTTTGAGGTCGTAATAAAGGGGTCCTTGTCGTTGTATAGGGTAGAACAAAACCATCCTTTTCGAGTCCAGCCCAACATTTCTCCCCATTATACCCTTTGACCAGCCACATCAGCTATCCACGTAGGACGCTGATGTGGCAACAGTAAAATATAGTAAAAGCAGTTTTTACTTTAACCCAACCCTTTAACCCTACTTCCAACCCTAAAACCCGACCCGTTAGCCCTAAACCCATCTAAAACCCAGCCCAACCCATCTAAAACCCAGCCCAACCCATCTAAATCATCATGATTTACTACTTTTTCTTTTTAATTCGTCTTCCTCGTTGCTTCCTCGTTGCTTCCTCTCTCTCATCTTTTCTCCCTTTTCACCATTTTCCCCTCTCTTTACTATTCTCTTCCGACAACAATAGTAACAGTTCAACAAATACCCTCTGAGATTCAACCAAAAAAAAAATGGGAGTCTCTCTCTAACCAATTTCCTTTATACTTAAAACACATCACTTTCCTTACTTTCTCTGACTAAATTCTTCAAACTTTCTTCACTAATTTAACTTCAAAAATTAAATTTTGATAAATAAAGTTGGCTCTTTTATTTTATAAATCACTCTTATTGCATTCGTCTCTCTCTTTCTACTCGTTCTATATGCATCAGAGTCTACTTCCAGATCAATATTTGTGACTGTTCATACAACTTGTTAGCATACACTTTAAAAAAAGTTCTTTTTTTAATTACATAAACAATTCCTTTCTGTGTTTCTTCTGTTTCTTCTGTTGAGTAAGTTTCAATGGTTTTCCAGATTTTAATTTGATAGATTTGTTATCATATATAAGTTGATTTTGTTTGGCATTTGATTTGATTACACCTGTTTCTTTTCTGATCACTATGTGTTTTATTTACTTGATTTGTAGAGACACAGTTGGTGATCAAGGTTAAACTTTTAGGATTAGGGTTTTGCTGCACTATAGCATTTTGATGTTGACAAATGAGGAATAGATTTATTAAATGGGGTGTGTTACGTGTGTACTGGGAAAAGAAGGTGCTCCGAAGTTCAATCGATGAAGAAAAACAACAATCAAATAATTCGATTTCAAAACCCTATCGAATTGACAAAAGTAGTAACAGAAACATATTACCACAGGAAAACAAACATGATATCGCTAAAAAAAGTATATAAGCGAGAATAGAATGAAACGAATGACCAACCGATCGACGAACGAACTGCAAAATCTTGAAAAATGGTGAAAAGGGAGAAAAGATGAGAGAGAGAGGAAGCAGCGAAAAGATGAGAGAGAGAGGAAGCAGCGAAAATGGGTTGGGCTGGGTTTTAGATGGGTTTAGGGCTAACGGGTCGGGTTTTAGGGTTGGAAATAGGGTTAAAGGGTTGGGTTAAAGTAAAAACTGCTTTTACTATTTTTACTGTTGCCACATCAGCGTCCTACGTGGATAGCTGATGTGGCTGGTCAAAGGGTATAATGGGGAGAAATGTTGGGCTGGACTCAAAAAGGATGGTTTTGTTCTACCCTATCCAACGACAAGGACCCCTTTATTACGGCCTTAAAAGACAGGGACTAACTTGTTACAATCGGCAAACGTGGAGGATGACTGGTGTTTTTTACCCCATAGTTTTATTATGAGTTAACAAACAAACAACTAGTTGACGAATCAATTGTTGTACGTTGGAACAAGCGCGATTAGCAAACAAACAAGTAGTTGGATTTAGATTTGGAAAAGAGACCCAATTACTTAATTCCTAAACTCGTTTTTGATACTAAATTTCTATATATACTTTTGCATATATCTTACGTAGGGCTGTTATCGGTCCGGTTCGGTCCGGGTTTTGAAGGAACCGGACCGGATCGCTAAGCTTATCGGTTCGGACCGGACCGGACCGCTAAGTTTTCGGTTCTAATTTTTGGAACCGGACCGAACCGTTAAGCTTTCAGTTTGGTTCGGTTCGGTCCGGTTCCGGTTTCGGTTCGGTCCGAGTTCGGTACGGTCCCGTTTCAGTCCGGTTCGGTCCATTTAAAAAATTAAAATCAATTAAAAATTGATTTTTAATTATTTTTTAGAAAAAATAAATGATATAAAAACTAAAGTTTATAAATTGGTCTTTCATTTTCTAAAAAAATGGGTAATTAACTATTAATTTTGGTACTATAATTTATAAATAAATATATAATAATAATACATAATCGGTTTTAACGGTTTTATTTGTCCGATTTCTTATCGGTTCTACCGGTTTATCGGTTTCATCGGTTTGATTCTGTATCGGTTCCTTTAGTCCTATCGGTTTTATCGGTTCGATTCCTTATCAGTTCTATCGTTTCGGTTCCTAACCGGTTTTTTGTTTCGGTTCCTTATCGGTTTTCGGTTTTTAGAATAGAACCGCGAACCGGACCGTTAAAGTTCGGTCCGGTTCTCGGTCCGGTCCTTATCGGTTCGGTCCCGATCCGGTTCTCGAGAACCGTTGACAGTCCTAATCTTACGTAGTAAAACGTCTTTGACTTCTTGAATAACTATTGAAAATCTTGTATGAAATAATTTCGGATTAAAATTATTTTTGGCGACTTTTTAAAAATTATAAAATCAGAGCTTTCATGGAAAAATGAGTATGACGTTGTATATCTTTCAACCAAGAAAACGTTTTCAACTATACAAAGTTTTTATCCAAAATCGGTCAGAATTCAAAGTTTAATAAAAAACAAATTAAATTTCAAATATAATTTCAGAATAGTCACGCCAGCATTTCAAACGTATAACAAATGTAATTTTTAAAATTTCATCAACCCAACAACGGGTTTTGTATTTGGGACTATTGGGGGACGGTAGCTTTTGCACATAACAAAAAAACTACAGTCTTTGGAGATGCTAATCACACTATTATCTATCAAATATGCATTTCGCACTTTTTCAACTTGCTCAATAAAATGTTAAAAGAACAAACATAGATGTGATAAGCTGTCCCAAAAAGATTTTGATTTCTAAAACTAGTCTCCGTATCTAAAATCGAGTTTTGAATATTTAAAATTCGACTAAGATAAGATTTTGCTATCATATAATATATTTCTTAAAAAAAAAAACTACATAGCTTAGATCAAACAACAAACAATCGTAATCAACTAATCTATAACATCATGTTAAACCTAACACGTCTCAAACATATTAAAGGACAAATCTAACGTTTTTGTAAACATATGTTATTAAAAAAATTGTTCATATTCTTTATATATCAAGATGGATCAGGAATCAAGTATCACAAAGAACTCCTAAAAAAGTTCCAAATTGAGGTATTTATTTTGGAGTGATTAAATATCAGGCTTCGAACCCAACTTTCGAAATAACGAGCTAAAAGGTTGACAAGTCAAAAATTGAGTACTTGGCGTCAAATGAAAATGAGATATGGGTGACCATGCTCCCAACCAAATAAGTTAGATGAACCAAAACTCTAGTAATGATTATAGGTCCTTAAACTATTACTAGTACTTATTTTGGACTACAATAATCTTAATATCGTCCACTCAAGTTAATAGGGAAGGACCAAATCCAACAAATCACAAGTTTTTCCTATTTAGATCATATATAAGTCAGTTGTTTTCTACAATCTAAAATGTCCCGACACTAATCTAACGCATATTACAAAATTCCTGCAACAACAATGTTTTATCCAAACGAATCAAAATCAGATAATATAGAGAAAAAGATAATGATATGCTCTCAATTTTATTTTAAAAATGCTGTTGATATCTGCCAACCAATTAGATAATTGAACATAACTCTTCTTCTTTTCAATTTTAGGCCACGAATGATTTTCTCAAAGAGAGGACATATAGTATTTCATTTAAAAAAAATATAGAATTGATACAATATCTTACAATTATAAATTAGCTTTATATTGTGATTTATTTCCGCCCTGTTCCCAAGAGAGCCGAAGAATTGGGAAGAGTTTAAACGAATTTTAAAGGTTCATTAGGAACAAAATCGTCCAAATTTATCGATAAATCCAATTTTAGAATCAAATCGATATAACTGGTAAACCGATAGAATCGATACAAAATCGAATCAATAAATTGATAAACGGGTATAACCCATAAAAAATCGAACGGATACCAAATCCAGTTATAATTTAATTATTTTTCAAAGTGATCTGAAAACTGAAACTGGACCAAATCAAATCAAGAGGCTAACGTTTTTTTGTTCCAAAAATAGAACGAACAACTTAACGATCCGACGATAAACTTAGCATCTTGGTTTCGTTAAAACCAGAACCAAATCGTACCGATTACCGTCCTAGCAGTTATTAAGTATAACACCAAAGTCAGAGATTTCTAATATCCACAGAAGTACTAAGTAAGACCAAGAAGACATGAATTACGAAACTAGAGGAGAATGTCAGAATCTTCTTACCATGTTTATGTTTGTGACACACGGCATCATAAGGCTTATCTTTGCAAAAACATCTAAATCTATGCGAATCGGAATCGGAACCACAGATCCCACCGGAAGACTCACACATCGGACAAGGCCGGTCTTTTGTCTCATACTCCAATTCAAACCCTCTAATCAAGCCATCTTGAAGGTCAATTTTTCTTTCTTTAATCTCTCGACTATCATTCAAACGAACCGGAACGTCAACAAAACTAGTACAAGCTTTCCAATCAATAAAAGAGTCGGCGATAGTATAATAACTAACGGTTTCATCGTATAAAGTACAATTAAAAGCAAAATCCAGCCCCCGTGTACTTTCGTAGTAATCACAATGAGCAGCTAACTTGAGTGTTGTAACATATGGTGCGAGTTTGAAAGGAGCCAGGTTGGTCAAATTCAACTTCTCAAAATCAGGACAATGATGGGTTAGTAGCTCACTAGGGCGGACCGATATTTGTTTTCCAGTTATATTTATGCCTACTACACCAAAAAGTTGACCTCCAATATCTATTGCAAGGTACCTATTATCATGGCATATGAGTTCAAATCCGCTTTGACCACAGTAGTCGTTCTTGTTGGCACCCCAGAACGGATAGCTATTGTTGTACTTTTGGTCTCCGCATTCTAATGGTTTGTTGCAGGCCAAATATCTCTCGTCATCTTCACAACGACACGAGACGACAATAAAGACGAGGATGATGCAGAAATATCGGATCATTGTTAAGAGGAAGGAGATAAGATCCGGAAAAATGAGAATGGTGTTTGTTTGATTTTAATTTGTGTTTGGTTAATATTATGTGATGTTTTGGTTTTACTTGTCAAATGTGTTTGTGTTTGGTTGGTGTTTGAAAGTGATGTGTGTTGACTTGAGCTAGTCGTTTTAATATATAAGGAAATTAGACCCTATCAAGAAGCTACGAGGAACCAACTCAAGAATAAATAAATGATGGTATGTAATTGGAAGAGTGAATTGTAAATTTAGACGCACAAGTTATTAATATTGTATAAAAGTATGGGTACGGTGTTTAAATATAAAGTTGTTACGCTATCAAACACATGATGTCCCTCCGGCCATAACTAAACGACCGAAACTAAAAAGCATTAGATAGAGAATCGTGTTTGATAACTATCGAAACCTTATTAAACAAGGTTGTTAAATTGAAATTGTTTTGATGGTCTTTTAAAAAAATTAATCGGATAAGATCAAAGTATGATTTAAATGAACATGAGAATGAAATTCGTGAATGAATTTTCAAGACATAGCTACATTTATTTGGACCAAACAACGCCAACTAAAAAAACAAATTTTCTAGTTACAAACAGTTAGAATTTCAAATTGATACTAAGTGGAAATTTTAAAAATTTCAAATTGATACTAAGTGGAAATTTTAAAAATTTCAATTCTAAATGAAATTTCAATATTGGAATATTATTAAAAATAAGTTTTTTCAAGTTCACTTATCCTTTCAATTTAGGATTTAGGGTGTCGGTTTCCGACAAAATTGGATCAGACAACTACGTTTATTGGTTAGGACTGAGCTGGAGTGCTAAACTTCGTTTTTATTTTTTATACTACACCGGATCGGTCTCGTTCGGTCCGATCCATTTAGGTTTGGTTAGATACTTAGATTTTGGTTTGGTTTATTTTTTAATTGTTTTTAATCATAACTTGTTTTATAAATTTTTACATTTTAAATAAATGATATAAAAAATTAACATTTAAAATTTATTTTTTATATTTTTTTAATTGCTCCTTACCAAATAATTTTAACAATAATGTAAAGTATAAAAAATAAATTAAAAAAATAAACTAATAGAATTTAATGATTATATTGGTTCGATGGCATATTTTTTTACCGGTTTATCGGTTCGGTTTCGTATCGATTTTATCGATTAACTAGCTAGTTTATCGGATCGGTTCCAAATCGTAACTATCGGTTTATCGGTTTTATTAGTGTTGGTTTCGAACCAGTTTTATTGTTTCGATTTGGTATCAATTTTGATTTTGAAAATAAAATCCCAAATCGAACGGTTAAAGTTCAACAAATTCGATCCGATCCTTATTGATTCGGTTCTGCTCAGAGTCATGAAAAGTTTGGTTCCGGTTAGACTCAATCTCTCAATTCTCACAAACATTAACCGCCCTCTCTCAATCCAACCGGAAGCTCTGACCCTTGACCCACTCGTTCGGTCTCTTGATATTGCTCACTAATCATTTGTCTTTTTGGAGATGTGTATTCCACATTTTCCGACTTATTCCATAAAATATTGCGTCTACATTATTTCGTTAACCAATCCCTTACACTAAAACATCGACCCCATCAAATTCAAAATCTGATTCCCAATACACTCATTTAAAAGGTAGGCCAACTATAAAACCTCTCTTCGCAACCACGGGTATAAATTTAAAAGCACTTCCTATTTCTATTGAATTCGTATGCATATGGATCCGAGAGCTCACTCGTTCTAATTTAAGGCTAAAGTTTTCTTCATCATACTCAGACATATTTAAGTACTTCCAAATTTATCATATTAAGTTCTGTTAGACCTATATTTAAATAATTCATGACTAATTTTTAGGAACACTTAGAAACATCTAATCATATAAAAAAAATGCTTGAAAATAAGACAATGTATACATACTGTTTTTCGCCGGGGCATTTCTCAGACTGGCCGGTGGATGAGCTGGTAATGAAATGGGATCAGGACAGTTCTCGTCGTAAACTTCACCTCCACAGAAACAATCGCATTCGTTAGCAGTCGTCCGATTGTATCGGCATTCACCACCCGAACTAAGACAAACATGGCGTTTATCGGATGTTTTCGATAACCAATGAAGCTCGAAACCTTCTTTTAGTGTCTCACTAAGATTCAAACTCCCAGTCAAGTGCTCGGATAAAGGGAGTACGGACACCGGGATTAATATATTCCATTTACAAATCTTTGCAATTTCTTTTTTCAATTCTGCATTTACAACAAAGTAAGCATCGCGCGGGCTTTGGTTGACCGGACATTGAAAATTATCAATTGCATAGAAGGGATCACAATCATAAAACAGAGTTGAATCGTTATTGTCATTAGCAGTAAACGAGAATAAATTAGAATCAAAACTGGAATTTATGAAGTCAATGAGACAGATATCGTTGGATAAATCTCTTCTGGCAAGTTTCATGATCTGTGGAACTGGATCGATTTCAATAACATTGTATGTTACAGATTCAAAGTTGATTGTGATGTTATCGCCTTGGCAATCGAGCTTGAATTCAGGATGGCCACAGTAATCAGGCTGGTCGTTTCTGGAGAAAGGATAAGTGATTTGGTTGATTGTTCCGCAAGAAAACTCAGGTTCGCAGTTTCCATGGACTCGCTGAATTAAGAAAAAAGTGAAAGAGAAGAAGAGAATGTAACATGGTGGAGAGATTGAGCTATTATACTTCATTTAGAGAGATTAGAGAAAATGGTCTAAACAATTTATTCTTCTTGACATAAATTAACTTCATTGAGACATGTTAGATGTGTTCTTCTACCAACTAAACATATAAAATATTCATTGTTGACCTGAGATTTAATACAAAGTCTACAGAAAGTTTCATATAAATTGCAGCCATACAAAAAATATACAATTAGGAGTGGCTATTTTTATAATGATTAAAAATATCGGAATTTAAGAATGAAAAACTGACAAATTTAGGTAAGTAATATGTCATGCCTGTTTCCGATGAACCACCAAGAATATAATATATGGGGAACAAAAATTGAATTGGTGAAGGAGACACTTAAGTAAGTCTTTCAAAAAAATATCTGTCGTAGATTAAACATTTAAGTAATGATTCATATGTTTTCTTGCTTATACAGGGAACAAAAATCGGTGTATAGAAACAAGTCTCTTATTGGACTTGACATATGCCTACATTGAACAAGATTAAACACACTTCACCAGAAAATATTATTCTCGGGATTCTAACAATGTGATGGTAAGATTGCGAGTCCAAGATATCACTTTTATGCTAAAACCCTGGCTCATTGGACTGAGCCAAATCTATTTTGCTTGTTGACATTTGAACCACGGATGACATGTCTGGTCTATCTTCTTGTTTATGTTGGACACCTAACAAATCCACGCAGCTAGGTGTGGCAATTCGGGTGGTGTCCGATCCGATCCGGCCCGACCCGACACGACTCGACCGGGTTTTGTCCGGCCCGAACTTGGAACGGGTCGGGTTCGGGTTCAGAAAATGTAATCCGGGCCGGGCCGGGTTCGGGTTTTAAATTTATCCGGTCCGTTCCGGTCTGAAAATCATAAAATATATATAAAAATAATATTTCTATATATGAAAAAATTAATATTTTTAAAAAATAAATTAAAAAATATTTAAAAAATATTAAAATTAATGTCCGCGGGTCGGGCCGGGTTGACCGGCGGACATTAACGGACGGGCTCGGGTTTGAAAATATGAGCCCGTGAACGGGTCGGACCGGGTTCAGATTCAAGTCTAAAAAAATCGGGCTCAAGCGGGCCGACCCGCGGACGGCCTATTGCCATCCCTACACGCAGCTTTAACATTTCTCTCCATTTTTCATAACAGTGTGTCATCTTTCGCAAGAGCCTTTTGTTAGTAGGCTAAAAACCATGTCAAGTCACTAGACTATGACACCTGTTGCGTTCGTGCCACTACCTTTCAAGTGTCCCCAAAACGAGTCATCTGTGTTTCAAAAAGTTGCATTCTTGCCACGGGCGCGTGCAAAAGAACAGAATGCTGACACGTGGCACCCCCAAAGTACACCAATCTGTTGCATATACGGTCACTGGTATTTCTCTTCCAGAAATACCCCCATTCAGTTATACCCTTATCATTTAACTTTTTCACTTTTTTATTTCAACCATTTACTGTCCCCTTTTAATTTTTACTGCCTCTTTAACTTTTTACCCTTACTAATATATTTACTCACTGTGAAACCCATTTGCCCACGGTTAAACCTTCGATTTCATCAACCCGACCCGTTTTGTTTTAACCCATTCCTTTCATGACCCAATTATAAATTTCCCCCAATTTTCGAACCTTAACATTTTCCCTCCTCAATTCTATTCCCTGGAAGTTGAAAGAACTCACAACCTCTCTCCCTCTCTCCATTCACTCTCTGTTACTCACAATCTCTCTCCCTCTCTCCATTCACTCCTGATTACTCACAATCTCTCTCCCTCTCCCTCTCAATCCCTTAATCGCGATTTTTTATCATCAACCCTAGATCCTTCTCACTCACTCACTGTCTGTGAAACCCTAATTATCACAAGATTTAAATACACAAAAATCAATAGACATATTATTTAAACTACAAGCTTTACTATCACAATTTGATTCAATACACAAAAATCAATTCAAATTTCAAACATCATAATTGAAATAAAATTTCATAATCCAGGAAACATACAACATATATTACCTACACCTGATACAAGATTCTTTAAATACGTAGACTAAAAACAGACAATTACCAAAAAACAAAAAACTAGACATACACATAGAAGCCTAATTATCCAGTTCTTCCTTTCAATTTCAGTTTCCATCTTCTTACGTTGCTTCAATAGACCGCTAATCACGGTCTGTGACCTATTGTTAACCACTGGATCGATCCGTCTAAAGTATTTGCAGTACTGACTTTTCTGATAAACACAAATCGATTAAGAGGAGAAGAAATAGAGTAATCATTGAAGCCAAAACAATCTGTTTCACTGAAAAATAAAACTTACCCCGAAATTACAATATCCATTGAATCTTCTGCCAGGATTTGGGATTGTCCAAGCCGTTTTTGTTATGCTTGGTAGCCCACATTCGCAAAACCCTAAATTAGATGGTTGTTTTGATGTACAGGAGGAGGACGATATTGTAATGGGTTTGTAAGAGATGGCTGGGTGAAGAAGGAGATTAGGGTATTACAGAATTGTTGAAGGAGGCTATGGCGAAGCTTCGAAATTAGGGTTTCAAAGCAAAGTGAAGAAGATATATTGGGTAAATGAAGGGCAAATGGGTTTAACAGAGGGTATATGGGTTTAACAGTGGGCAAATGGGTTTCACAGTGAGTAAATATATTACTAAGGGTAAAACGTTAAAGAGGGAGTAAAAAATTAAAAGGGGCCAGTAAATGGTTGGAGTAAAAAAGTGAAAAAGTTAAATGGGAGGGGGTGAAACTGAATGGGGGTATTTCTGGAAGAGAAATACCAGTGACCGTATATGCAACAGATTGGTGTACTTTGGGGGTGCCACGTGTCAGCATTCTGTGCTTTTGCACCCGCCCGTGGCAAGAATGCAACTTTCTGAAACACAGATGACTCGTTTTGGGGATACTTGAAAGGTAGCGGCACGAGTGCAACAGGTGTCGTAGTCCAGTGACTTGACAGGGTTTTTAGCCTTTGTTAGTATGATATTGTCCGCTACGACGTCCTAAGGACGATCATCTATCTTCTTTTTCTTTTTTATGTTGGACACATAACAAACCCACATTATATGGGTGCAGTTTTTAGTACCACATATTACATTTCCACATACAACCAATCTCAATGCTAGTACGGTATTGTCCACTATGACGTCTAAAGGCTCGCACGAATTTTTTTTTCGTCCACTTTCAAAAGACTTTGTATTAGTTGAGATATGTTTTTACTTATATACCACTTATCCTTTTTATATTTAACCGATGTGGGATGTGAGACTTGATACCCTAACAGTTTCGAAGCCTTAAAGTTTACACTATCACATGTATTTTAAGAGTGAGTCCTTAGAGTCTAATCATAAATTTATATCTCCCCTAAAGTTGACAGTATCTCAAGTTACTAAAGGATGGGTGACACTTTATATTTGGCCATCCTTCCTATTATGTTCTTTCTCAAGCTTTAAAGAGTTGTAATTGAATTTAATAAAATAAAAGGTGTTGATTTCTATAAAGCATGTAAACTGGGGGAATACATTCTTTGCTCTTTCATACTTCCTATTCCCATGCTTGAAATGTGTTATACTGAATTCATACTCACCCAACCATATTGAGTCTCTGTCTAGGTTCAAGTATTACACTATCTTCATTTATGGTTATAGTAGATATACATATTATTATATAAAAGATAAGAGCGAAACCCTTAATATTTTTGGTCAATTTAAAGCTTAAGTGGAAACACAATCTTATGAAAATATTAAAATGGTTCAAACGGATAACATTTTCGAGTACACATAAAACAACCGACCATAAGTTATACTGAGCCTACTTCATTAAGGAAAATAAGCTAATTTCCTGTCAAATCAATTCTAAATTGGTTTGAGATAAAAACGGGTTTTGAGAAAATACACAATTTTCATGCAATCAGATCAAAAGAAAAGAAAAAAAAAACAAAACAAAAGTGAAATCAAACACACAATTGTTAACAGAGTTCAGCAAATTATGCTTACGTCTCCGGACCTGTTGCAGATCAATTTTATTAGAAAGACACAGTGACCCTGTACAGTTTCGATGTATACACAAAAAACCATAGCTTTTTGGTTTTTGTGGAGACTAACAAATGAAGAATAAAAAACGTTTACAGTCTTTAATGTGTAATTTATGACTCTCTAAATTACACTGTCTTTTCAAATTCACTCCAGTTCTCTTTAATGAGTCTAACACTTGCATCAACTTCAGACCAACTGAAGTTGAACACAACTTCAGTTTTTCAACGGCTACTATCTTTGTCAATCATATCAGCTAGATTCTTGCTTCCTTGGATATTTTCCAGTATTAACACCTCATCTTCCAATAAAGATCTAATGAAATGATAACGAAGACTGATATGCTTGGTTCTCGAATGAAATGTTGAATTTTTGCCAATTGAATTGCATTCTGACTATCACTCTGCAGAAAGTTATTCTTCTGTTTGAATCCCAACTCGGTTAACAAACCTTGAAGCCATATCATCTCTTTACTGGCTTCGGTGACTGATACATACTCAGCCTCTGTAGTTGATAGAGTGACAATGTTTAGTAACTTTGACATCCAACTAACAACTGTAGTTCCGCCAATAAATATATAACCGGTGGTGTTTTTTCGGTGATCAACTTCACCTCCAAAATCTGCATCTACGTAGCCTTGTACCTTTAACTCACCCTTACCAAAGTATAAACACTTTTCTGTGGTACCTAGTAGGTACCTCAAAATCCATTTGACAACTTCCCAATAAATTACCCCGGGGTTGACATAAACCTACTCACAACTCCCACTGCATAACTAATGTCTAGTCTCGTACAAATCATTGCATACATCAAACTTTTAATAGTTGAGGCGTAAGGAACCTTAGCCATGAAGTATTTTTCTTCTTCCGTCTTAGGGGATTGATCCTTGGATAAACGAAAGTAAACTGCCAATGGTGTACTAACTAGCTTGCCATCACCCATGTTAAATCTCTTCAAAACGTGATTGATGTACTTTGACTGAGATAACTGCAAAACTTTTATATGCTTATCTTTTGTGATTTGCATTCAAAGAATCTTCTTCGCCGGACCCAAGTCCTTCATGTCAAATTCTTTTGACAATTGTTGCTTCAATCTTCTAATATCATCTATATCTGAACCTGCTACTAACATATCATCAACAAAAAGTAGCAAAATGATATAACTGGATTTACACATTTTAAAATAGCAACAGTGGTCCGCATTACACTTATGAAAACTCTTTTTGTGCATAAAACCATCAAATTTCTTGTACCACTGTCATGGAGCTTGCTTTAGACCATACAAACTTTTCTTGAGTATGCATACCATGTTTTCTTTCCCTTCGTTTAAGAAACCTTCTGGTTGATGCATGTATATCTCCTCATCTAAGTCCCCGTGAAGAAATGCAGTCTTCACATCTAACTGTTCAAGATAAAGGTCTTCAATGGCAACAATACTCAACACTGATGTAATAGTATTGAGCTTCACAATTGGAAAAAATATCAGTGTAATCAATTTCTTCCTTTTGGTGGAACCCTTTGAAATCTAGTTGGGCTTTATATATCTTAAAGCCATCATGCTCATCTTTCACCCGATACACCCATTTGTTATGAAGTACCTTCTTACCCATTGGTAACTCAGCTAGTTCCCATGTATCATTTGAGATTAAAGACTTTATCTCATTTTTCATGGCAAGCTCCCACTTGCTAGCATCACTGGTGTGACAAACTTCATCATAAAATTCATGTTCCCTTCCATCGGTAAATAACAGATAGTTCAAGTATCTCCTGTTGGGAACATGGGTTGGGAAGATCTTCCCAAAACAGGAACTGCCTCGATTGGCTGTAAGGTGTAGGACTGCTGTCGATCGGTCTGTCAAACTGATTCTCTTTGCTGAGAGGTTAATCAGATCGACTCTATTTCTTGACTATCTGGGACTCCCTCTATATCTGCAAATACTGATACGTACGAATTTGAGTCATTTGCTTCAGTTTTATATCTCTCATTGTACATCACTGTTTCATTGAAGATCACATCTCTGCTTTGTATTATTTTCCTGTTTTCCTCATCCCAAACATGATAACCGAACTTATCTTGCCATAGCCGATCAAGAAACATTTTTTCAATTTCGGATTAAGCTTGTTCCTGCCTTGATCACTTATATGAACATATATTGTACAACCAAAAACTCTTAGATGCGATACTTTTATATCGTTACTACTCCATACCTCATCCGATATTCTTTATTCTAAGGGAACTGATGGGCCTCGGTTAACCAGGTAAGCTGATGTGTTGATTGCTTCTGCCCAAAACTGCTTCGGTAATTAGACTGTATACGAATGCTTCTGGCTCTTTCTGTCAATGTTTCGTTCATACGTTCGACAATACCATTGTGTTGAGGGGTACCTGGCACGGTTCTTTCCATCCTGATCCCATACTCATACCAAAAATTCTTGAATTTGATGTCCTCATATTCACCACCATTATTGGTTCTCAACTTTTTAATCTTCAGACCTGTCTCATTCTCAACCATAGATTTCCAACTCCTAAAAGAATCAAACACTTCATATTTATGTTTTAATAAATAAACCCATACCTTCCGAGAATGATTATCGATAAAGGTCACGAAATAGTGTTTCCCTCCTATAGATGAAAGAGTTGTTCGCCCCCAAGCGTCAGAGTGAATAAGCTCCAACCTTTCTTTCTTTGGAGTTCTGCCACTCGTCCAAAAACTAACTCTTTTCTGTTTTCCAAGTATGCAATCTTCGCACATGTCTATGTCGATTGACTTAAGACCTTGAAGCTTCCCTTTTGAGTACATAATTTTCTTATCTTTTTCACTTATATGGCCAAGCCTCTAGTGCCATACATTTGGATTTTCGTTTCCTGCTGCTATTGCAATTGAACAGCTCGTTTCTGCTGTCTTGTAAATAGTACCACTATTCTTTCGACGAGCACCCGTCATTGCTCCCTTTGAAATCTTCCAATTTTCACCATGGAAGATCGTATTATAGCTTTCTCTAGCCAACTGTCGTACTGAGATTAAGCTCTTTCTTAGATCGGGAATATGTCTGACATCTTTCAGTTCCCGTAGAGACCCATTCAACTTAATCTTCACAACACCTTTACTATTAATATCCAAAGGTTGATCATCACCAATATATACTTTTTCAAGGTTATAAGGGACATACCTCTCAAATAATTCTTTCTTCGAAGTAGTGTGAAACGATGCTCCAGAGTCTAACACCCAAGACTCTTCCCTGCTTTCCAAGGAGCATATTAACGCATCGTTTCCTTTTGAAGTGATATTTGCCTCTGTTTTCTTCTCATGGTCATTTGGTTCTCTCTTGCACTTAAATATATAGTGCCCGGTCTTCCCATAATTTTAACACTCGATGTATTTTAACCCCTGTTAATTTATAGGATTCCTAGACTTAGACCTATAGTATCTTGATTTTCCTCGGTAGTTTGATTTACCGCGTCCATATACTCTGGTTAAATTTCTTCCTCTCGACTCAATATGTAAGACTGAGGAGATTGATGACTCACCTGATTCTCTCATTCGAATCTCTTCACTGAGAACTAGGTCACGAACATCATCAAATTTTAACTTATTGCTTCCTGAAAAGCTACTCACTATCGTGATAGTAGCATTCCAACTATCCGGTAGTGAAGACAACAATATAAGTGCTCGTATTTCTTCACGAAAATTAATTTCAACTGAAATCAATTGGGTTCTGATTGTATTGAGTTCATTAAGGTGTTGAGCTACCGACGCGCCTTCTATCATTCGCAACTTGAATAAACGCCTCATCAAGTGAACTTTGTTAGACGCTGATGACTTCTCATACATATTGGAGACAAACTTGATAAGACCCACCGTGGTTGTTTCCTTTATAATGTTAAAAGCAACATTGCGGGATAACGTCTATCGGATGACTCCAAGAGCTTGTCTCTCAAGAAAGGTCGATTCTTCATCCTTCATACCCTCTGGTTTCTTTTCCGAGAGGGGTTGATAAATTTTTTTCTAATATAGATAATCTACAATCTGCATCTTCCAGAACCCAAAATCTACACCATCAAATTTTTCGACTCTCACCTTTCCTTCTTCTGTAGCCATTGCTCCCGCTCAAATGTGACATCCTTTGGATCGCCACCAGCCTGGCTCTGATACCAGTTGTAAGGGAAATAAGCTAATTTCTTGGCAAATCACTTCTAAATTGGCTTGATGTAAAAAGGGGTTTGGGGAAAATACATAAATTCCTTGCAATCAGATCAAAAGAAAAAAAAGGAACACAAAACAAAAGTGAAAGCAAATACACAATTGTTACCGAAGTTCAGCAAATTATGCCTACGTCGCTGAACCTGCTGCAAATTGATTTAATTAGAAAGACACAGTGAATCTGCCCATTTTCGATGCATACACAAAAAACCCTAGCTTTTTGGTTTTTGTAGAGACTGAAACACAAAAAATAAAAAAAGTTTACAGTCCTTAATGTGTAATTTATGACTCCATAAATTACAATGTCTTTTCAAATTCACTCCAGATCTCTTTAATGAGTCTAACACTTGCATCATCTTCAGTATCCTATCATCATCAGCAACTTCACTGGCTTTTCATCTAACATGAGGAAGGTAACATGTTTAAATAAAATAAACTACATACAATCTTAGTTATATTATCTGACTTAACACACACAACACACAAAATATCATCTTAATGATCAATAACATGCTAAAGCCATCATCAAACACTGCATCACATCCAACAAAGCCTTATTTAGCTACCACAAATCATTTTTCTCATGGTCCTGATCAAACAAACAATACCACAACAAACACGGAATCACATCACCACCAGACCCAACAACAAATCAATCTTAGAACTATCTTACCACATAGTATTTTTATGAAAACCAAGTGCAAAATTAGTATTGTCAAGCCCAAATCCATCTACACATGTATTGCTAATATTAATTTGACATTTCCTACTGAACCTACAATTTTTTTCTATTGTTGTTACTCACTCAAATTGGTTACAAGCAATAAATATCGAATGTAAAGCTTTGCAAAGCAATAAAACAATAAGTTTGGTACTATGGTGTCATGCCATGAATGTGATTGGGTGTAAGTGGGTCTATCGTTTAATTTTAATTAAGATGCTTCAATTCAATTATATAAGGCGAGGTTAGTGGCTAAATGCCTTCACCAAAATCATAGAGTTGATTGCTCTGAAACCCTTAGCTCTATTGTGAAAGCTTTTATTATTAAGGTAGTGATAACAATTTTTATCTCTAAAGGTTGGCCATCGAGAAAATTATTCATAAAAAATGCCTCCTTGAATGACACTCTATCATAAAATCTAAACATGTTCCAACGTAAGGGTATTGAACATCCACTCTATACATGGTTCAACCTAAGGGTATTGAGTATATTTAGAAACCTGGTTTTGTGTGCAAGTTTCATAAAGCTTTATATGGCTTGAAGAAATCTCGTGAAGCTTGGTATACTAAGCTTAAAAAACTCTTTTGAAATTAAATTTTTAAAACTCTAGATTTGATTTCTCAATGTTCATTCTCAAGCAGGTGCGCGATTAAAATTCCAAGGTATGTGTTCAGGGTTGCAAGTTGTGGAGGCTGGAGTTTATCTTCTTAATAGTTCTTTTGAAAAATCGTATATGCATGTGCACGAGTAAAATAACTACTATTTAAGCATGTAGTTTAGCTGTTTCAAGAAGCTAAGGCCTAACTTTGATATGCTTAAGAAGGATGATGGTACAAGGTTAGTAAAAGATAGTATAAATTAAGAACATTTGAGAATGTAAATTTATCTGTATATTATCTTCATTAGATTGACTAGTCGACCAATGTAGTCATGATATTTTATTAAACAAGTTGAAGGGTTTGAAGTTTACACTTTCTTGATGATATTGTGATTAGTAAAGTCCGAAGGCAGATCCCATGGCTATGGTTAATTTAAATTTAAAATGAGTCATTTTTCAATTGAATTCTAAATTTTTCAAATTAGCCGTTTTAATTCAAATTTAAAAATAAACTATTTTTGGACAATTAAAAGTGTCTTCTACCGTTTGAAAAATGTTGGTTAAAATATAAGCTTGGTAATTGTTCAGAAAATCATGTACGAAATATCATTCTTTTGTTCAATAAATTTTGATTTTATCTCATTAAATTTTTTAAAAATACTACAAAAAATATTTCAATCTAAAATTGTTTATCACAAGGCTTTAAAATTATCTAATATCTCAAATTGGTTTTACTACATTAACGTCTAACAAACTCAAATTTTTTAACATTCGAAGCGAATTTAGCGGTAGCCGAATTTAAACGGAAGCAAATTTAACGATTTATGATTTTCAGGTTTGTAAACCAATAATATTAACCACTAATATTTGTGCAGAGACATTTATATTTACTAAGCGAGAAATTTCAAATCTGATTTAAAAATAACTACAAATCTCTCATGTATACGAGTGTCTCATGCTCACTTTTATATTAAAATCATTCATAATGTTTCAACAATATATCATTTTAGTCTCATATGTTTGTCTAATGTCACCAAATAGTCTTTCATGTATTTCCAATGTAACCAAATAATCCTCATATTTAAAAAAAATCAATTTTAATCATTGTTAATTACACGAAAAGGACTAAAATACAACATCGTTAAAACGTAAAAGATAACTTTCAACATAGAATATTTTACGCGTTCAAATCCCTTATAACCAAAAGAGATATACTTGTTAGCTACCCTCTAACAGATAGCTTATCACGCGCTCGTACTTCCAGTCTCCTCATTCTAATGGTTTGTTGTAGGCCAAATATTTATCGTTATCTTTATGATGAGATTATGATAAAGGTGAAATGATAGATCCTTGTAAAATGAAGGAGATAATTTTTTTTGGAATATAAGAGAATGATTTAATGCAATCAAAGAGAATTTATTTTATGTTTGTTTAATATTATTTTATGTTTACTTTTTGAATTTTAAAATGTATGAGCGCCTAGTGGTCGAAGGAGATCGTGTGTCGATTTATACAACTGATCATTTATATTTCTAACCAATTTGAGATTTCGGTCATACCCAACACACCCTCTTTTCGAACAAAGTATTAATTTTAGTATCCTATAAATTGACTTCATCCGCTTACTCTAATAAGGTTTTGTCAATGTCCAAAACATGAGCCATAAACATTTATGGCGGATCTACCTGCTCGCTATTATTAGCCCATACCGTATGTTTTTAGGGACACTCTAATCAAATCACACCGCTTAATGAGCCATGGTCACTTCAAACTAGTTCATACTAATCATCTATAAAGTATATCATTCACCTTAAGCATGTATGTTGGTTTATCATGCTCGACCTCCGAGAATTTCACCCACATCACGATTTCGTCTGAGCCTCAAGCT
Source organism: Limnanthes douglasii subsp. nivea (assembly GCA_036936605.1). Taxonomy (NCBI): domain Eukaryota; kingdom Viridiplantae; phylum Streptophyta; class Magnoliopsida; order Brassicales; family Limnanthaceae; genus Limnanthes; species Limnanthes douglasii. The sequence goes on from JAUPFV010000005.1 coordinate 93,616,200, forward strand.
CTGATACCAATTTTGGTATAATTTAAGATGTAATATTTTCACTAATGACTCATAAAAAAAATTTAAAGAACATAAAAAAAAAGAACACATGATTTAACGCGGTTTGATAATAATGTCCACGGACGCCACCACAAAAAGGTACTCCCTTTGTCTCATAATATGTGTCTTTCTAGAAGAGATTTTTTGTCTCATAATATATGTCATTTTCGTTTTCCAATGCAGCATTATTACATGTATTTCACTTTCAACCAATAAAATAGTTAGCTTTCTGCATAAGTTATTAACTCCACCAATCAATTTTTTTTTTTATTCTTTCAATATCATTATTACTTTTCTTAATATTGGGGAAGAAACCTATAACGACTAATATTATGAGACAAAAGGAATATTTCACTATGATAGAAGAGGGTTACAAATTTCAGTGTCTCTTTTGTATAATATTAATAGTCCAATTATATGGAATAAATAGAGCTTTCTTAGATAATTTTCTTAAGAGACTCATATGGTCACACACTATTAACAACTGTAGACAATATCCAATGACACAAGAAACGACACAGTGAATACAAGGTACACTATAAACATATGGTTCAACGAAGAAAATGTTTACATTTATTACAGGATATTGATTGATATCCTAAGTACGATAGAATGTAACAACATAACACATATATTCACTAGTGCTTAATACCATCATAGCGTAGCCTTTTTAATCAACAAAAGCTAGTTGATTTGATTGCTATATCTAGAACGAAGTGATGGTGTGGTTTCTTAATTCGGAGGATACACCGCTCAATTTAAAGGGTGATGAGGTCGCCTTTTTAATGTACAATCTTGACTATAGGGTGTGATTTACAATGTGCCCAGAACTGTTGTAATTTTTTAAGGCCACGTGGCTTTGTCCGGCGCAGATGGTTCCAAGGGCATGGAGAGTAACGAATGGCCATCACTAATTTAGGGCATGATCAGTTTCATCAATGTGATATCAATGATATTTTTTGTTGCGTACCAAAACTTGTTAGAAAAAATGAGAATCATTATTTCTTTTTTCAATTGAAGTCATGTGCAAGACTAAGACCGACCGTCTCGATTTCAAAAAAACTTAGAGAGACGACTTTGTTTACATATCCAACCCTTTTTAGGGATGGGTTAAGTAGATAAGGTTTTTGCAGACGGATATGACATACAAAAGGTAAATGCATTTTTATTTAATGATTTTTTTGAGCATGTTGTACTTGTATATGTAGAGCCCGAGTTGGATTATTGAAAGCATAAAGATGAGGTGAATCAAAATTACATCCTGATATTGGGGAGGGCCGATGATTTTGACATAAGCTGCAAGAATCTTCTAGTGCCCAAGTTGTTTATTAACAATGGGTTGTGGTCGCATGATGGTTATTATGGCAACTTTCCTCTGCAAGAAGAATGTGAGATTGATTTAACATAAAAAAGAGTAGAGGAGAAAGAGATACCTTTCAATGTTGTGAGGGTGAAGCCTTCCTGTATAGTAGCGGAGAAGATAAGGCGTTCACCACAGAAAAGGCTATCTTCAAGATTTTAGGAGAGAAATTCTCAGTGGTCCTGAGAAATGACGAAACCAAGAGAGGTATCTTGAGAGAAGTATTGAGGCTACATCAGGGGTTATTCCGATAAGAGGAGTGATAATAGGAATGATCATGCTAGCAACTCAGCCAGACTCGCGAAGAAGTCTAAAGTGGAATAGTTTAGCCAAATAATGAGGAGGAACATAATGCTACAAGCACTTTTAAAAATATATGAAACCGCTACTCTTGTGCTAACTCAAACCTCACATGATACAATATATGATATTTTCAATAGTTACACCGGGGTCAAGAGCCCAAAAAAAGCAAAGGAGATTGTTCGTACACTTGGTGCGAAGTTAGTAAGATAACCAAAAGCGGTTGCGAGTATTATCTTTCAGGTGCATGATGAAGGAACTTAAAGTATCCAATGCGGCCCTGCAAGACTATCCGAAGCCACCGAGGAGAATTATGAAGACTTATTTGAACAAGTTTTTGTAAGTTGGGCATGATGTTAAGAATAAACAATCCGCTACTAGGATGTCGGACGAGCGTCCCGAATCAAAAAAAAGAAAAAGGTTGATACTGCGGCTATCCTTGGAGACCGCTTCTCTAGTTTAACAAATATTGCGACAACATTTCTTACAATAACAATCCATCGATCGAGGTTATAAAATAATCCGACATGTACCATATGAAGTAAAAATCTGCGGAGGAGCTTACTTTGGTTGAGGGCGGGATGAATGATCATGATATGATTATTTTGGATGAACCACATTTTGAGGAGAAGAACCGACGTTTGGGCCGTAAAAGAGACCTTAAATTGAACACTTGTTGAATGGATTTTGGAAAACTATTACAAGCAGGGATGTTTCAATTAATACTTTTATCTTATTTGTTAAGGATGCATTTGTGTCTGATTGTGCAACATGTTTCTTGTTGTAACGAATGATGTTGAATGCCTTTACACTTCTTAACCTTAGCCTTAATGAGCATATTATCCCCATTTGGAGTTTAAAAAGATTGGTATGTAGAGTTGCTTTTGTATATAAAGGTGGCTCAGCATGGACAAGATGCACCAAATGAGGAAGGTTGGGTGGAATTTGGGTGAAATTTTAATGGACATGACTGTCATTGAGGCCAAGCCCCAAAGGTTTTTCAGGACCGAAGAGTTTCTGAAGAAGTGTATAGAAGAAATGCTCAAAGCGGAGCGAGAAGCATATCAATTATTAAAAGAACAGTTATTTGGGTATGCCAAGAGCTTTTGGGTCCAACTAAGCGAGTGTGACGCTAATTTAAAGATGGTTGAGGAATTTTTGGTTGTAGAGAAGGTACCTCGGAGTACCGATGTGATGGAACTGGAAAGCAAGTTAGACAGTCATGATAGTGAGCAAGTCTCAATAAGGAAGAATAATATGGATGGCACTCGTTGAACGATGAGCTTGCTGCTCATATGGACAACTTTGATGGCAAAAGGTTTGTTTGGAGTGTGACCACTGCTTAGATTTTGTTGATGCTGACATTGTGAAACAATATACATTTTAAACCAGGAAAATTGTGAAACTATTGAATATTATGCTGTTCCCCATTCAGATTGTCATAGCACATGACAACCTGTAGTTTTTAGATTACTGGGTTCATCAACAAAAAAAAATCTTCATTAGGTTTAACTTAAATAATATATAACATTATATTTGTATACGATTTGTGGATACAAAACCAAAATAGATTCTACTAATATTTTCCTTGTCAATGGTGTAGCGCCAAACTGAAAATTTTGGTTACAAAGATAATGTAAAATATTCACAACTTCGTATCAAGGGTAGAAAGTCTTGAACTGCTGTTTTTCGTTTGATAGGTAGAGTTTAAACTACTATAGGTTCCGTAAGAAGACTCTTGCGCTGATCTAGCAGGAGAATACAAAAAAGGCTTAGGAGGAATCTGTAATGCCTCCAAATTTCCCTCCAACATTTCAACAACCTTGCTCATGGAGGGGCGATCTAGCGGATCAGTCTGAATACACCACAGACTCACTACTATCATCTTTCTCACTGTTTCTTGCTCTTCTCCGATACTATCATCAATGAGAATTTTTAAATTATTCTCTCGTTCAAGATCCTTATATATCCAATCTGGAAAATACATTGTGCTACCGGTGTTGGACGCAAAAACTTCGGCTTTATAATCATTCCTCCTTGCTCCTAACATTTCAAGTACCAACATCCCGTAACTATACACATCAGATTTATACGAGGCTCCTCCATAGTTTCTGTTGAATACTTCTGGTGCTACGTATCCTACTGTTCCTCTTGCATCAACCATGGACAGCATACTTTCTCTCTTTTTCATGAGTTTAGCAAGTCCAAAATCTGAAATTTTTGGACAAAGATCTTCATCTAAAAGTATGTTTTGTGGTTTTATGTCGAAATGAATAATTCTTGTGTTGCAGCCACGGTGTAAGTACTCTAGCCCTCGGGCAATTCCAACCGCAATATCGTAAAAGGCTTTGTATTGGAGGTTCATCAAGTCTTGTGTAGATACAAAATCAGCCAGCGAACCATTAGAGACGTATTCAAAGATAATGCATCTCTTGGTATTTTCATAGCAGAATCCTACTAGTTTAACTACATTAACATGAGAAGTTCTACTCATGCTAACTACTTCGTTGATGAAATCTTGGCCGTCGCTGTTGGATTCCTTTAACACCTTTACTGCCACCAGATCACCATTGGGCAATTTTCCTTTGTAGACTGTGCCAAAGCCTCCTCTCCCGACCATATCACTAAACGAGTTTGTCATTTTCTTGAGTTGCGCATAAGTATAACGGTGTGGGGTTAGAAATTCTTCAATGTTCTTATTGTTTCGAGATAATATTGCTTGTTTGCGTATGTATTTGCGTATGTAGATAAATAGATAAATAAACACCAGTATCAATCCTCCCAAGCCTGTCAATCCACCTGCATTTTGGACATTGGGTTAATTTGATAAAAATAGTAAAAAAACAATCAAATCTGAGACTCCTGAAGAAATTTATGTACAAGAAGGTAACCTATCAGTACTTTAATTCCCGCTTGAAGGACTCCTGAAACATCATTAAACAAGTGAGCAAAAAAAAACGCATATATAATCCTTAAGAAGTTAGCTTCAAATAGAATGTTTAAGACTGAAGAGTATCTTGCTTGTGACATGAAATTTGATGCAATTTGTGGTCTCGAGTGGTTGCGTCTGAGATCAAAACCAGGGCATCCACAGTGATTGGGTAGGTAAAAAAGAAAAATTGAAAAAATTAAACTAAATAAGGCATGGTCGGGCTAGTCCTCCAAATTTGCTGATTTGTTTCATTTCTAATATTCCACGTTCATTTTTTAACAAAGAAAGTCAAATATGTCTAGTACTTCGACATTTGAAAAGTCTAATTTCCTCAATCAAATATGTTATCTAAGGATATATAATTATTAGTACTTTGCAATTGCAACTAAGCATTTATGATACGTATGCACAACAAGTTGACAATGCTATATAGGAATGACTAAAGGTACTGACTACATACGGTTTCGGGTTTACTAATGTCATATCTAAGATTGACAAAATTGGTCCGGATGCTACTCAACTAATATCAATTGAGTCGACATAATAAGATGTAAAAAATAGTGTTTTGATTCCGGATAAACTCTAAAGTCTTGTAAATAATTTTTTATTGAAATATTTTTAGAGTTCTACAAAAATTTTAATTGGATAAAATCAGAGATATTCTATTAAACAAAGTGGATGAAAAATGATATGATTTCCTTTTTCAACAGAATCCATTTTTAATCAATTCGACCAACCAAAAAATAGTTTGGAAGTTAGAGTAGTTAAGGTCTCTAAACTGGTTTTGTAATAAAACGGCTGAAATTTTGAATAAAACGTTCAAATTTTCAATTTCGATATTCTGTTGACTTGCAACAATAGCCGATTTAACCAAGGACCTTGGACCTCACCAGGGGCTCCGCCCCTTGACCCCGTTGATCATGATCTAATCTAACAAGCGTGCACTCCGCACTCTACGACTTGTTTGATAATGTATCATGATTAAATTGGTCGACTAGTCGATCCAATTAGACTAAAATAAATAACAATCTCCCCCATTTTAGTGTAATTCATGATCTACTAAACACAATCATATCAAATATCAAATTTATGCATAAATGAAATATCGTAACGATTGAATTTCACATTAGTATATTACACATTCCAAATATTCGAATATCAAGGTATCACTAAGGATTGAACCTTTACTATTCACATTGAATACATGAAGGTAATATACACATAAATTTACATTCTCGCTTGTTTTTTCTTGACACTATATTTTACTAGCCTTGTGTCCTTATCCTTTTTAAGCATATCAAAACCAAGTCCTAACTTCTTGAAACGGCTAAACTTCATGCTCAAATAGGTAGTTCTTTTCATCTTGCACCTGCATATGCAATTTTTCAAAAGAGCTATTAAGAAGATAATCTTCAACCTTCACAACTTGCAGGTCTGAACACATACCTCGGGATAATATACAAATACGTTCCAATCTCTTGATGTTAAGCTTTTCACATTGAATTCAACACTTAATGTCATATTAGATGGGAATTCGGTATCTCAACATGAGAGATTTCAAATGGACTTTAATCGCATCTCAATAGCTGATTTGTGCACAAGATCTCTATTTAACCATTTGGTTAAATGATCGGCTAAGTTAGATTGAGTTCTCACAAAATCTACTGAAATAACATCATGCATGATACACTCACGAATCATACTGTGTCTAACACCTAAGTGTCTAGACATGCCTTTGTAAACTTGTCTATAAACATTAGCAAGGCAGCCTCACTATCACATCTGATAGATATAGGTGATATCGGTTTGGGCCACAATGGAATTTCGTACATTAAATTTCTTAGCCACTCAGCTTCTTCACTCGCTGCTTCTAATGCCACAAACTCTGATTCCATTGTTGAATCAGTAATACAAGTTTGTTTCTTAGATGCCCAAGAGATAGCACCTCCCTTAAGTAGAAATACCAATCCACTTGTGGAAGAATGTTCTTCCATATTGGAAATGTAACTTGCGTCTGAATATCCTTCAAGTACAGAAGGAAATCCAGTATAAGTTAAACCATAATTCATGGTTCCTTTCAAATACTTAAATACTCTATTTAAAGCTTGACAATGATGTGAACTAGGATGCTAGTATACCTAATAAGTTTTCCAACAGCAAAAGCAATATTCGGCCTAGTGCTAGTCATGGCATACATAAGACATCCAATGGCCCTCGAGTATTCAAGTTGAAATACAGCAGCACCTTTATTAGGTAGAACCTTTAGACTAGGATCTATAGGAGAGCTTACCGGAGAACAATCTTTAAAATTAAATTTATTCAATATCTTCTCAATATAGTGAGATTGAGAAATCGATATATTATTATTCTTTTGATTGATTCTTATACCAAGAATCATTTCAGCTTCCCCAAAATCCTTCATCTCAAAATTAGATGATAAAAATTTCTTCGTTTCATTAACTTGATTTTGGTCAGTACCAAAAATCAACATATCATCCACATATAGACAAATCATAACTTCTTTACCAGAATTATCAAATTTTCTATATACACACTTGTCTGCTTGGTTAAGAATAAATCCATTAGACAATATCACATTATCAAATTTTTTATGCCAATCTTTTGGTGCTTGTTTCAAACCATTCAAAGATTTTTTCAACTTGCATACTTTGTTTCACAACCACGCATGACAAACCCTTCTGGTTGTTTCATATAAATCTCCTCATCCAAATCACCATTCAAGAATTTAGTTTTAACATCCATTTGATGAATTACAAGATTGTATACAGATGTAAGTGCAATCAACAATCTAATAGTGGAAATCCTAGCAACCAGAGCATAAGCATCAAAGAAGTCAATTCCTTCTCTTTGTCTAAATCCTTAGATAACCAATCTAGCTTTATACCTTTCAATAGTACCATCTACTTTCATTTTTGTTTAAATATCCATATATTTCCCAATGATTTGCACCCAGGAGGTAAATCAGCCAACTCCCATGTATTATTATGCATGATAGACTCTATTTCATCCTAGATAGCTTCTTTCCAGAATGCAGCATCCCTTGATGCCACAACATCACTAAAATTCCTTGGATCATCTTCAATAACAAAACAATATTAAGATTGATAGTCAATCTTATCTCTTGACCCATCAACTAAATATAGTTGTTTGATGTGATACCAAAATGTCTGACTTCCTACTAGAAGCATCATCTGCTACGTATTTTGATTCTATAGAATCCCATAACTCTTTTGCAGATTCGACATTTTGGTATACATCAAACAAAGTATCAGACATACCGTTTACTATGTGGCCTCGATAAATGTAGTCATCATTCTCCCACTAGTTGCGCCTCCTTGTTTGTTCCAATATTTCATTCTCAGTGATCTCTAGCCAGGGGGTACTCAGGACATACACAACCTTGAGGGTAGTCAACAGAAAATGTATCTTTTTCTGCCATCGTCTGAAATCATGTCCTTCGAACTTGTCCAACTTAGCGAATTTACTTGTCATCTCCTTCGCAGATTCTCCTCCGTTCGTCATCTCTATCTTCATCAACAAAACCATAATATTTCAATAAAATGTAGAAAATAGTGTTTTGATTCCGGATAATCTCTAAAGTCTTGTAAACAATTTCTTATTGAAATATTTTTGGGGTTCTCCAAAAATTTCAATTGGATAAAATCAGAGATATTCTATTAAACTGAGAGGATGAAAAATGATATGATTTCATTTTTCAACATAACCCATTTTTAATCAATTCGACCAACCAAAAAATCGTTTGGAAGTTAGGGTAGTTAAGGTCTTTAAACTGTTTGGTAATAAAACGGCTCAAATTTAAAATTTGAATAAAACGTTCAAATTTTCAATTTCGAAATTCTGTTGACTTGCAACAATAGCCGATTTAACCAAGGACCTTGGACCTCGCCAGAGGCTCCGCCCCTTGATCCCGTTAATCATGATCTAATCTAACAAGCGTGCACTCTGCACTCTACGACTTGTTTGATAATGTATCATGATTAAATTGGTCGACTAGTCGATCCAATTACACTAAAATAAATAACATAAGATGTGATGTGGTCGTATTTAGTAGACCCGAACCAATGTCGGGTATAACTAATGCCGATCAAATGTATCGACTGACATACGGTCACTTACGCGTGGACATCAAATTACTCTATATATATATGTATATATATATATATATATATATATATATATATATATATATATATATTATTTTTATTATTTTTAAGTTTATTTTTTTAAGTTTTCAAAAATGTATTTCATATAAGAAATATGATTATCATCTTTAATGTTCTTCACCAACATGCCATCGATATAAATTTTAACATTTTTTATGATTTAACTAGCAAAATATTTGTTTATAAGTGTCTATATTTGTTTATAAGTGTCTCATAAGTTGCTTCCGCATTTTTATATCAAAAGGCATTACTTTGTAGTAATGTAACAATGTGTCTGTGATAAATGTATACATATCTTATTATACCGAAAATATACATCCACAAACGATAAAAAGCTTATTACCCGAGGTATAATCTACTAGTTGGTCGATTCTTGTAATGAGAAATGGGTCTTTCAAGCTGTGTTTAGATTAAATACACATCCTCCATTTGTCAATCTTCTTTTTCACTAGCAGCGGATTCGTTGTCCATAGTGGATACTAGATTCTTTGATATGCCCTACATTCGATAACCGGTCTACTGCAACGACAATCGCTTCAGAATTTTTAACAGAGATGTTGTATATTTCTTAATTATCGAGCGTGCATTAAACCGACAACACGTTTATGCCAGATAATATTTGTAGGTACTCGAGTGACATCTTTTGAACACTAAGCAGAGATGTATAGATTCACCGATAAAAAGGATATCAACCTATGTTTCACATTTGGGGATAGTAGAGGGATAATCTGTAAACTTTTATTGTCAAGAAATAGATAAGTTTCAACATTTTCATTAGGTGACCGAGTTCAAGGTCTCCTTCAGATCGTCGATAACGGCTAGCTTTGAAGTCGACCCTTATATTTATTTATGTTTCTGAACTAAAGAATCAATATAGCATTCCATTTCCACTTTATGGTTACTTCACACAACTCCAATTGATTTTTGATTAAATACTCCAAACATCGGTGTATGTTAGAGACGATAACATAAATTCTTAGCAGCCAAACCTACCAAATGTCACATTGTATGCAGTAGGCCCATCGACCACCATAAAAAGTACTTTTACTCTTTTTTAGAAAGGCTCTCATCCTAGATGTGGATGATAATGTGGATCTTGTTCGAGCCGATATGGTTGGGCTTTGTCCAGCCCGAACATAGAATGTGCTAAATATGGATTTAAATATTATAACATGCATGCGGAACTGGTCGGGTTCAAATTTTTAATTCGTCCGACCTCGTCCGAGATTGGGCTAAAGTATCCAAGAAGTGGGCAAAAGCGGGATTGCCCACAAACCCAACCTCGAGCGACCCGTCATCATTCTAATACCAAAAATACTTCCGCTTCGAACTCTCCAACGATTGTAGAGGGATTTTAAATCAATTATAGGAGGATTTTCCAACAGTTTAGAAGTGGACATAAACAAAATGTTTGCCAAAGCCTTAGTCACTCATCATTTACAAAAAAACAAAATGGGAAATAAAATTCTGTAAAGATGGGTTGAAGTTCCTCCACCTAGTTGTGTAAAAAATATCGTGATAGGAAATAGTTAACGATTCAAATAAGTTATACAGGATTTTGACCTTGCTTTAAACCCTAATTTCATCAATCATCATCACAATTCTTTAGTTAGAATCCTGATCTAAATATTTTGAAGACAAATCAAACTCGTTGAAATTATCTATTATTACCACTGTATTTTTATGTTTTGGGGGCATTCTCAATTACTTCTCTATGTGTTATTGATTGGTTGCCCACCGGAGCCTCTGTTGGTTCCTTCTTTGTATTTTAAGAAATTTGTTAGTTTATAATTGTAAATTAAAGTTTGGATATCTTGCTTGAGAGTTATGCGGTCCCTCTATCGCGACTGATGTCATTGTGATACTTGGAAAACCTTTTACCCATTTTATTTTCTAGCCTTTTTAATCGGAAAAAATTTCATGAACTCGATAGAATTACGAGTCTTATTGAAAATAACAGCAACACTATCTCTTATTCTAAAAAATTATCATGTTAAACCCACTAGTCATATAGAACACTCGCCTAGTTCTATACTCGAATGATAAATATGGCCCATTTATGTTTGTCCAATACAAATACATAGTGTGGATCTTCTGACCTACATCATCCTCTATCAGTTGGAAATAATTCGCCCTCATTTCCCAATGACATAGTTATTACATCTTAATTTTGCTTGTCTATATTTTTCTTGTGGTAGATGTAGTTAGGTATAGTAAACAACTGGTTCTTCTACGATGATATGTGGCAAAGGTATGTCAAACTATTCCTCATCTTAATCCTTCAATCGCACATTTGGTATCACAATACCCTCAAAAATATTTTATATCACTCCATTACCTTGAAAAACTCCTCGAGGTCCTGTTGCAAAACCTAACATTTTATCCATTAAAACCATATTTTTTTTTTCTTCTATCAATCTCTTCATAATCTCAAACACAAAAATATCACATTTTCTTTTTATAACACGATAACATGCCTCCACACAAAAATGAAACAAGGGTTCAATTTTAGGATAACATGAAATACTTGGAAGTCACATCTCCACGATAAAAAATTATTGTTTCGCATCCCTTCTTCAATAAAATCTTTGCATTTCTCGTGTATTAAAGTCTGACACAACATGTCGATCCAGAAGTTTCTCCTCAATATTATATAGATATTCATCATCAAACGCACCATTAATTGGTTTCTCAAATATCGATCCAAATGCAGCTTTAAAGACATCCTCATCAACATACTCATTGTATGAGGGCTTGTCAAAAATTGGTCCAAATACAACTTCAAATATATCCTCATTATCATACTCATCGTAGGAGGACTTGTCAAACACGAATGGATCCTCCACACGACCAATTTATTTGTTCATCATCTGAATCCTATTCCCATCGTCTTATTAAACTTCCATCGAATTTTTTTGAGATGGCACCAATGTGATCAAACTGTTATTCCACATAATACTATAGCCATTTATTCTACAATCATGTGTAAAACTCCTATCAAATTTCCAAAAACGTCCTAACAGTAGATTAGAGTCATCCGTACTAACAACATTGCAGCATTCCGTATCTTTATAAGAACTCATAGAAAAATACAGTAGAAAACGCTTAAAAACCGTTACCTCATTCTTCATATTTAACCCGACCAATTTGTAAGGGCTTCGAAGAACTTCAGTCTTCAATTCTAATTTTTGAACAACCTCTTCAAACAAATCAGATTTTCACAACTACTCGGATCGATTACGAACTTGGTAATCTTTCCCTGAATTTTGCAAGAAGAATGAAATATGTCGTTCTCTCCATTACACCTTGAACCGGAACAGTTAGGGTTTAGAATAATGCTTCCACATAGCATGAACCCAGGCTCTATTACCAACTGATACAGCGGGAATTAGAAGAGGAACAAAGGGATAAACGAAACCTTTTGGTTTCTGGAACACACCGGTTCTTTAGGACTTAAAGTCTGAAATATTATTTCAATAAAATAACAACTGTCTTAACATTAGGATATCATATGCTTTATATAGGAGACATCCAAAACCCTAATCAAATATTCTAAAAAATAAAATAAATATATGAAAAATATAAATCGAATCAAATATCAATGCAATTAAATATTTTTCTAAAATAAATATAAATAAAAATATGAATAGGTTTTTCGGACCCTAAACAGTAGAACTTAAGGTCCGAATTTGGTAACAAATACTCTGTCACGTTTTTTTTATACTTGTTGGGTTCGTCGAGACGATCGATTTGAATACCAATTTCGTCCGATCCTATACCAAAGTGACCAATAAAGACCATTTACGTCCATCCAAAACCACCACATAATTGTGTGCCGTCACGCCTACGTCAATTTCCAAATTTCCAAATTAGATTTCCAAATTGGTTTTATAATGAAACCGCGAAGCGGATGGTTAAAATTTGGTCGGATTCTCGACCCAACTCTTACCGGTTATGTTATGATCCGGTTTCGATTCTCACGAAATATTAACCGCCTAATCTCTAGGCATTGACTTGAGATTTTGATTAACTAATATGATTAGAATGTACTCCCCCGTTGACCAGCAATATCTACCTTCATATATTCTCAGTTTTTGAGCAGCCTCTGTTTCTTAAACAAATTTATGTTATACAAACATGGACTCTAGTTTCTAAAAGCAACTACATAACGTTGTGACTCAAGCAATGATAACCTTCAAAAGCATAATCTTGTAAAATAGTCCGTACTACTAGTGACTAAAGCTATTTATAGCTATTCTTAGAATAATATTACTGAGGCATGAATAAAAATTGGCTAGCATGTGGAAATAATATAGATCACAGGCATATTTTATTTTTCCATATAACTACGGAGCGAACTCATATCTATACTACCAAGATAGTGGATCTTGTTCTAATCATATGTTCATATTTATATATCTACTATTTAAGCGGATGTGAAATTTTGGTCTAACTCTAATATTATCTAAATTCCCTAAGATCAAACAGCTACGCGACAATTCTATATAGTTAGTGTCTCTAGTGAGAGTACTTTCGGCAAAATATAATGAAAAGGAACTAGATTCAAGAGTTTAAATTATACCCGTGGTGCTGCACACTAAAAAGTCATGTCTGTATATATTTGCAGGGCAAAAGCACCGAAACCCTTCCCTTACATTCTCATCTGATCCGCACACACCGCCTGAATTTTCGCAATCTGTGCAATACTGATTATACGCGATGTACTGCACGTCAAAACCTCGAAGCAAAGCATCATTCAATTGCATAGTTCTGTTAAGAACCTCACCGAGAACGTCCTTGTCAACTTGAACTTGAGCTTTTACACACCCCTCCACATCATCACCCTCATGGAAAACACTACTTGAATGTCCATTTATGGTCTGACACCAGGACATAGCCGCAGGGCGCCTATGTCGACTGCTGGGGCAATCATATAACAAGGTAAGATTCTTGACTGTTTTTGGATACTTGAAAAAAACACTAGGCATAAACGTAGTGTTTTCCGGGCATTGGTGTGGTTGGTAGTATCTATGGACAAGCCTTATGATATTCTCTTCCACTTCTAAGATTTTAAATTCTCGGCCGGAGATATGTATAATAGGGAGATCATCAACTTCTTCTTCTACACAAGAAAGATTGAACTTATCGAATCCGCAATACATAGGTCGATTAGAAGTTGATGACCAGAAAGGATAAGAAAAGTTTAAGGTTCCACAGCTGAAATTACGACCGCATTCTTCGAATTTATTATTGCTGTCTTGTTTGTCAGAGAAAGAAAGATCGGCAAAAAGAAGCAAAAGAGAAATGGAAAGAAAATGGAAAACCATTTGAATTGAAAAGAAGATATTCGAGTTTGTGTTGTGTGGAGACTATTGCCGGGCTTCATTTTGTAGAAGTAATTTCGTTATTGAAAAGTAAAGAAGAAAGTGGGAGAAAAAGTTAGTAGGGAGGGACCATATAGCTAATAGACTACAATACTTTTCAACAAAGAAAGATGAAATAGTAGCACCCGAGACAAACCTTGACTTGCTTATGGCCACATACAAAAAATGTAAGCCTTTTTGTTTTGGCGGGTATTAGACGGCATGGCCAAAAAACTCGCTTTCACTCCTTAACATTGCTTTGTTATTCAGTTTTGATCGGGTAGATTGTCAAGTCGGTGGTGCGTTCGAGATCTTCAATTCTATTAGATGCTCGAAATGGCCTAATGTGCCAGGGACCCATAGTTTTATTATGAGTTAACAAACAAACAACTAGTTGACGAATCAATTGTTGTACGTTGGAACAAGCGCGATTAGCAAACAAACAAGTAGTTGGAATTAGATTTGGAAAAGAGACCCAATTACTTAATTCCTAAACTCGTTTTTGATACTAAATTTCTATATATACTTTTGCATATATCTTACGTAGGGCTGTTATCGGTCCGGTTCGGTCCGGGTTTTGAAGGAACCAGACCGGATCGCTAAGCTTATCGGTTCGGACCGGACCGGACCGCTAAGTTTTCGGTTCTAATTTTTGGAACCGGACCGAACCGTTAAGCTTTCAGTTTGGTTCGGTTCGGTCCGGTTCCGGTTTCGGTTCGGTCCGAGTTCGGTACGGTCCCGTTTCAGTCCGGTTCGGTCCATTTAAAAAATTAAAATCAATTAAAAATTGATTTTTAATTATTTTTTAGAAAAAATAAATGATATAAAAACTAAAGTTTATAAATTGGTCTTTCATTTTCTAAAAAAATGGGTAATTAACTATTAATTTTGGTACTATAATTTATAAATAAATATATAATAATAATACATAATCGGTTTTAACGGTTTTATTTGTCCGATTTCTTATCGGTTCTACCGGTTTATCGGTTTCATCGGTTTGATTCTGTATCGGTTCCTTTAGTCCTATCGGTTTTATCGGTTCGATTCCTTATCAGTTCTATCGTTTCGGTTCCTAACCGGTTTTTTGTTTCGGTTCCTTATCGGTTTTCGGTTTTTAGAATAGAACCGCGAACCGGACCGTTAAAGTTCGGTCCGGTTCTCGGTCCGGTCCTTATCGGTTCGGTCCCGATCCGGTTCTCGAGAACCGTTGACAGTCCTAATCTTACGTAGTAAAACGTCTTTGACTTCTTGAATAACTATTGAAAATCTTGTATGAAATAATTTCGGATTAAAATTATTTTTGGCGACTTTTTAAAAATTATAAAATCAGAGCTTTCATGGAAAAATGAGTATGACGTTGTATATCTTTCAACCAAGAAAACGTTTTCAACTATACAAAGTTTTTATCCAAAATCGGTCAGAATTCAAAGTTTAATAAAAAACAAATTAAATTTCAAATATAATTTCAGAATAGTCACGCCAGCATTTCAAACGTATAACAAATGTAATTTTTAAAATTTCATCAACCCAACAACGGGTTTTGTATTTGGGACTATTGGGGGACGGTAGCTTTTGCACATAACAAAAAAACTACAGTCTTTGGAGATGCTAATCACACTATTATCTATCAAATATGCATTTCGCACTTTTTCAACTTGCTCAATAAAATGTTAAAAGAACAAACATAGATGTGATAAGCTGTCCCAAAAAGATTTTGATTTCTAAAACTAGTCTCCGTATCTAAAATCGAGTTTTGAATATTTAAAATTCGACTAAGATAAGATTTTGCTATCATATAATATATTTCTTAAAAAAAAAAACTACATAGCTTAGATCAAACAACAAACAATCGTAATCAACTAATCTATAACATCATGTTAAACCTAACACGTCTCAAACATATTAAAGGACAAATCTAACGTTTTTGTAAACATATGTTATTAAAAAAATTGTTCATATTCTTTATATATCAAGATGGATCAGGAATCAAGTATCACAAAGAACTCCTAAAAAAGTTCCAAATTGAGGTATTTATTTTGGAGTGATTAAATATCAGGCTTCGAACCCAACTTTCGAAATAACGAGCTAAAAGGTTGACAAGTCAAAAATTGAGTACTTGGCGTCAAATGAAAATGAGATATGGGTGACCATGCTCCCAACCAAATAAGTTAGATGAACCAAAACTCTAGTAATGATTATAGGTCCTTAAACTATTACTAGTACTTATTTTGGACTACAATAATCTTAATATCGTCCACTCAAGTTAATAGGGAAGGACCAAATCCAACAAATCACAAGTTTTTCCTATTTAGATCATATATAAGTCAGTTGTTTTCTACAATCTAAAATGTCCCGACACTAATCTAACGCATATTACAAAATTCCTGCAACAACAATGTTTTATCCAAACGAATCAAAATCAGATAATATAGAGAAAAAGATAATGATATGCTCTCAATTTTATTTTAAAAATGCTGTTGATATCTGCCAACCAATTAGATAATTGAACATAACTCTTCTTCTTTTCAATTTTAGGCCACGAATGATTTTCTCAAAGAGAGGACATATAGTATTTCATTTAAAAAAAATATAGAATTGATACAATATCTTACAATTATAAATTAGCTTTATATTGTGATTTATTTCCGCCCTGTTCCCAAGAGAGCCGAAGAATTGGGAAGAGTTTAAACGAATTTTAAAGGTTCATTAGGAACAAAATCGTCCAAATTTATCGATAAATCCAATTTTAGAATCAAATCGATATAACTGGTAAACCGATAGAATCGATACAAAATCGAATCAATAAATTGATAAACGGGTATAACCCATAAAAAATCGAACGGATACCAAATCCAGTTATAATTTAATTATTTTTCAAAGTGATCTGAAAACTGAAACTGGACCAAATCAAATCAAGAGGCTAACGTTTTTTTGTTCCAAAAATAGAACGAACAACTTAACGATCCGACGATAAACTTAGCATCTTGGTTTCGTTAAAACCAGAACCAAATCGTACCGATTACCGTCCTAGCAGTTATTAAGTATAACACCAAAGTCAGAGATTTCTAATATCCACAGAAGTACTAAGTAAGACCAAGAAGACATGAATTACGAAACTAGAGGAGAATGTCAGAATCTTCTTACCATGTTTATGTTTGTGACACACGGCATCATAAGGCTTATCTTTGCAAAAACATCTAAATCTATGCGAATCGGAATCGGAACCACAGATCCCACCGGAAGACTCACACATCGGACAAGGCCGGTCTTTTGTCTCATACTCCAATTCAAACCCTCTAATCAAGCCATCTTGAAGGTCAATTTTTCTTTCTTTAATCTCTCGACTATCATTCAAACGAACCGGAACGTCAACAAAACTAGTACAAGCTTTCCAATCAATAAAAGAGTCGGCGATAGTATAATAACTAACGGTTTCATCGTATAAAGTACAATTAAAAGCAAAATCCAGCCCCCGTGTACTTTCGTAGTAATCACAATGAGCAGCTAACTTGAGTGTTGTAACATATGGTGCGAGTTTGAAAGGAGCCAGGTTGGTCAAATTCAACTTCTCAAAATCAGGACAATGATGGGTTAGTAGCTCACTAGGGCGGACCGATATTTGTTTTCCAGTTATATTTATGCCTACTACACCAAAAAGTTGACCTCCAATATCTATTGCAAGGTACCTATTATCATGGCATATGAGTTCAAATCCGCTTTGACCACAGTAGTCGTTCTTGTTGGCACCCCAGAACGGATAGCTATTGTTGTACTTTTGGTCTCCGCATTCTAATGGTTTGTTGCAGGCCAAATATCTCTCGTCATCTTCACAACGACACGAGACGACAATAAAGACGAGGATGATGCAGAAATATCGGATCATTGTTAAGAGGAAGGAGATAAGATCCGGAAAAATGAGAATGGTGTTTGTTTGATTTTAATTTGTGTTTGGTTAATATTATGTGATGTTTTGGTTTTACTTGTCAAATGTGTTTGTGTTTGGTTGGTGTTTGAAAGTGATGTGTGTTGACTTGAGCTAGTCGTTTTAATATATAAGGAAATTAGACCCTATCAAGAAGCTACGAGGAACCAACTCAAGAATAAATAAATGATGGTATGTAATTGGAAGAGTGAATTGTAAATTTAGACGCACAAGTTATTAATATTGTATAAAAGTATGGGTACGGTGTTTAAATATAAAGTTGTTACGCTATCAAACACATGATGTCCCTCCGGCCATAACTAAACGACCGAAACTAAAAAGCATTAGATAGAGAATCGTGTTTGATAACTATCGAAACCTTATTAAACAAGGTTGTTAAATTGAAATTGTTTTGATGGTCTTTTAAAAAAATTAATCGGATAAGATCAAAGTATGATTTAAATGAACATGAGAATGAAATTCGTGAATGAATTTTCAAGACATAGCTACATTTATTTGGACCAAACAACGCCAACTAAAAAAACAAATTTTCTAGTTACAAACAGTTAGAATTTCAAATTGATACTAAGTGGAAATTTTAAAAATTTCAAATTGATACTAAGTGGAAATTTTAAAAATTTCAATTCTAAATGAAATTTCAATATTGGAATATTATTAAAAATAAGTTTTTTCAAGTTCACTTATCCTTTCAATTTAGGATTTAGGGTGTCGGTTTCCGACAAAATTGGATCAGACAACTACGTTTATTGGTTAGGACTGAGCTGGAGTGCTAAACTTCGTTTTTATTTTTTATACTACACCGGATCGGTCTCGTTCGGTCCGATCCATTTAGGTTTGGTTAGATACTTAGATTTTGGTTTGGTTTATTTTTTAATTGTTTTTAATCATAACTTGTTTTATAAATTTTTACATTTTAAATAAATGATATAAAAAATTAACATTTAAAATTTATTTTTTATATTTTTTTAATTGCTCCTTACCAAATAATTTTAACAATAATGTAAAGTATAAAAAATAAATTAAAAAAATAAACTAATAGAATTTAATGATTATATTGGTTCGATGGCATATTTTTTTACCGGTTTATCGGTTCGGTTTCGTATCGATTTTATCGATTAACTAGCTAGTTTATCGGATCGGTTCCAAATCGTAACTATCGGTTTATCGGTTTTATTAGTGTTGGTTTCGAACCAGTTTTATTGTTTCGATTTGGTATCAATTTTGATTTTGAAAATAAAATCCCAAATCGAACGGTTAAAGTTCAACAAATTCGATCCGATCCTTATTGATTCGGTTCTGCTCAGAGTCATGAAAAGTTTGGTTCCGGTTAGACTCAATCTCTCAATTCTCACAAACATTAACCGCCCTCTCTCAATCCAACCGGAAGCTCTGACCCTTGACCCACTCGTTCGGTCTCTTGATATTGCTCACTAATCATTTGTCTTTTTGGAGATGTGTATTCCACATTTTCCGACTTATTCCATAAAATATTGCGTCTACATTATTTCGTTAACCAATCCCTTACACTAAAACATCGACCCCATCAAATTCAAAATCTGATTCCCAATACACTCATTTAAAAGGTAGGCCAACTATAAAACCTCTCTTCGCAACCACGGGTATAAATTTAAAAGCACTTCCTATTTCTATTGAATTCGTATGCATATGGATCCGAGAGCTCACTCGTTCTAATTTAAGGCTAAAGTTTTCTTCATCATACTCAGACATATTTAAGTACTTCCAAATTTATCATATTAAGTTCTGTTAGACCTATATTTAAATAATTCATGACTAATTTTTAGGAACACTTAGAAACATCTAATCATATAAAAAAAATGCTTGAAAATAAGACAATGTATACATACTGTTTTTCGCCGGGGCATTTCTCAGACTGGCCGGTGGATGAGCTGGTAATGAAATGGGATCAGGACAGTTCTCGTCGTAAACTTCACCTCCACAGAAACAATCGCATTCGTTAGCAGTCGTCCGATTGTATCGGCATTCACCACCCGAACTAAGACAAACATGGCGTTTATCGGATGTTTTCGATAACCAATGAAGCTCGAAACCTTCTTTTAGTGTCTCACTAAGATTCAAACTCCCAGTCAAGTGCTCGGATAAAGGGAGTACGGACACCGGGATTAATATATTCCATTTACAAATCTTTGCAATTTCTTTTTTCAATTCTGCATTTACAACAAAGTAAGCATCGCGCGGGCTTTGGTTGACCGGACATTGAAAATTATCAATTGCATAGAAGGGATCACAATCATAAAACAGAGTTGAATCGTTATTGTCATTAGCAGTAAACGAGAATAAATTAGAATCAAAACTGGAATTTATGAAGTCAATGAGACAGATATCGTTGGATAAATCTCTTCTGGCAAGTTTCATGATCTGTGGAACTGGATCGATTTCAATAACATTGTATGTTACAGATTCAAAGTTGATTGTGATGTTATCGCCTTGGCAATCGAGCTTGAATTCAGGATGGCCACAGTAATCAGGCTGGTCGTTTCTGGAGAAAGGATAAGTGATTTGGTTGATTGTTCCGCAAGAAAACTCAGGTTCGCAGTTTCCATGGACTCGCTGAATTAAGAAAAAAGTGAAAGAGAAGAAGAGAATGTAACATGGTGGAGAGATTGAGCTATTATACTTCATTTAGAGAGATTAGAGAAAATGGTCTAAACAATTTATTCTTCTTGACATAAATTAACTTCATTGAGACATGTTAGATGTGTTCTTCTACCAACTAAACATATAAAATATTCATTGTTGACCTGAGATTTAATACAAAGTCTACAGAAAGTTTCATATAAATTGCAGCCATACAAAAAAGATACAATTAGGAGTGGCTATTTTTATAATGATTAAAAATATCGGAATTTAAGAATGAAAAACTGACAAATTTAGGTAAGTAATATGTCATGCCTGTTTCCGATGAACCACCAAGAATATAATATATGGGGAACAAAAATTGAATTGGTGAAGGAGACACTTAAGTAAGTCTTTCAAATAAATATCTGTCGCAGATTAAACACTTAAGTAAATGATTCATATGTTTTCTTGCTTATACAGGGAACAAAAATCGGTGTATAGAAACAAGTCTCTTATTGGACTTGACATATGCCTACATTGAACAAGATTAAACACACTTCACCAGAAAATACTATTCTCGGGATTCTAACAATGTGATGGTAAGATTGCGAGTCCAAGATATCACTTTTATGCTAAAACCCTGGCTCATTGGACTGAGCCAAATCTATTTTGCTTGTTGACATTTGAACCACGGATGACATGTCTGGTCTATCTTCTTGTTTATGTTGGACACCTAACAAATCCACGCAGCTAGGTGTGGCAATTCGGGTGGTGTCCGATCCGATCCGGCCCGACCCGACACGACTCGACCGGGTTTTGTCCGGCCCGAACTTGGAACGGGTCGGGTTCGGGTTCAGAAAATGTAATCCGGGCCGGGCCGGGTTCGGGTTTTAAATTTATCCGGTCCGTTCCGGTCTGAAAATCATAAAATATATATAAAAATAATATTTCTATATATGAAAAAATTAATATTTTTAAAAAATAAATTAAAAAATATTTAAAAAATATTAAAATTAATGTCCGCGGGTCGGGCCGGGTTGACCGGCGGACATTAACGGACGGGCTCGGGTTTGAAAATATGAGCCCGTGAACGAGTCGGACCGGGTTCAGATTCAAGTCTAAAAAAATCGGGCTCAAGCGGGCCGACCCGCGGACGGCCTATTGCCATCCCTACACGCAGCTTTAACATTTCTCTCCATTTTTCATAACAGTGTGTCATCTTTCGCAAGAGCCTTTTGTTAGTAGGCTAAAAACCATGTCAAGTCACTAGACTATGACACCTGTTGCGTTCGTGCCACTACCTTTCAAGTGTCCCCAAAACGAGTCATCTGTGTTTCAAAAAGTTGCATTCTTGCCACGGGCGCGTGCAAAAGAACAGAATGCTGACACGTGGCACCCCCAAAGTACACCAATCTGTTGCATATACGGTCACTGGTATTTCTCTTCCAGAAATACCCCCATTCAGTTATACCCTTATCATTTAACTTTTTCACTTTTTTATTTCAACCATTTACTGTCCCCTTTTAATTTTTACTGCCTCTTTAACTTTTTACCCTTACTAATATATTTACTCACTGTGAAACCCATTTGCCCACGGTTAAACCTTCGATTTCATCAACCCGACCCGTTTTGTTTTAACCCATTCCTTTCATGACCCAATTATAAATTTCCCCCAATTTTCGAACCTTAACATTTTCCCTCCTCAATTCTATTCCCTGGAAGTTGAAAGAACTCACAACCTCTCTCCCTCTCTCCATTCACTCTCTGTTACTCACAATCTCTCTCCCTCTCTCCATTCACTCCTGGTTACTCACAATCTCTCTCCCTCTCCCTCTCAATCCCTTAATCGCGATTTTTTATCATCAACCCTAGATCCTTCTCACTCACTCACTGTCTGTGAAACCCTAATTATCACAAGATTTAAATACACAAAAATCAATAGACATATTATTTAAACTACAAGCTTTACTATCACAATTTGATTCAATACACAAAAATCAATTCAAATTTCAAACATCATAATTGAAATAAAATTTCATAATCCAGGAAACATACAACATATATTACCTACACCTGATACAAGATTCTTTAAATACGTAGACTAAAAACAGACAATTACCAAAAAACAAAAAACTAGACATACACATAGAAGCCTAATTATCCAGTTCTTCCTTTCAATTTCAGCTTCCATCTTCTTACGTTGCTTCAATAGACCGCTAATCACGGTCTGTGACCTATTGTTAACCACTGGATCGATCCGTCTAAAGTATTTGCAGTACTGACTTTTCTGATAAACACAAATCGATTAAGAGGAGAAGAAATAGAGTAATCATTGAAGCCAAAACAATCTGTTTCACTGAAAAATAAAACTTACCCCGAAATTACAATATCCATTGAATCTTCTGCCAGGATTTGGGATTGTCCAAGCCGTTTTTGTTATGCTTGGTAGCCCACATTCGCAAAACCCTAAATTAGATGGTTGTTTTGATGTACAGGAGGAGGACGATATTGTAATGGGTTTGTAAGAGATGGCTGGGTGAAGAAGGAGATTAGGGTATTACAGAATTGTTGAAGGAGGCTATGGCGAAGCTTCGAAATTAGGGTTTCAAAGCAAAGTGAAGAAGATATATTGGGTAAATGAAGGGCAAATGGGTTTAACAGAGGGTATATGGGTTTAACAGTGGGCAAATGGGTTTCACAGTGAGTAAATATATTACTAAGGGTAAAACGTTAAAGAGGGAGTAAAAAATTAAAAGGGGCCAGTAAATGGTTGGAGTAAAAAAGTGAAAAAGTTAAATGGGAGGGGGTGAAACTGAATGGGGGTATTTCTGGAAGAGAAATACCAGTGACCGTATATGCAACAGATTGGTGTACTTTGGGGGTGCCACGTGTCAGCATTCTGTGCTTTTGCACCCGCCCGTGGCAAGAATGCAACTTTCTGAAACACAGATGACTCGTTTTGGGGATACTTGAAAGGTAGCGGCACGAGTGCAACAGGTGTCGTAGTCCAGTGACTTGACAGGGTTTTTAGCCTTTGTTAGTATGATATTGTCCGCTACGACGTCCTAAGGACGATCATCTATCTTCTTTTTCTTTTTTATGTTGGACACATAACAAACCCACATTATATGGGTGCAGTTTTTAGTACCACATATTACATTTCCACATACAACCAATCTCAATACTAGTACGGTATTGTCCACTATGACGTCTAAAGGCTCGCACGAATTTTTTTTTGGTCCACTTTCAAAAGACTTTGTATTAGTTGAGATATGTTTTTACTTATATACCACTTATCCTTTTTATATTTAACCGATGTGGGATGTGAGACTTGATACCCTAACAGTTTCGAAGCCTTAAAGTTTACACTATCACATGTATTTTAAGAGTGAGTCCTTAGAGTCTAATCATAAATTTATATCTCCCCTAAAGTTGACAGTATCTCAAGTTACTAAAGGATGGGTGACACTTTATATTTGGCCATCCTTCCTATTATGTTCTTTCTCAAGCTTTAAAGAGTTGTAATTGAATTTAATAAAATAAAAGGTGTTGATTTCTATAAAGCATGTAAACTGGGGGAATACATTCTTTGCTCTTTCATACTTCCTATTCCCATGCTTGAAATGTGTTATACTGAATTCATACTCACCCAACCATATTGAGTCTCTGTCTAGGTTCAAGTATTACACTATCTTCATTTATGGTTATAGTAGATATACATATTATTATATAAAAGATAAGAGCGAAACCCTTAATATTTTTGGTCAATTTAAAGCTTAAGTGGAAACACAATCTTATGAAAATATTAAAATGGTTCAAACGGATAACATTTTCGAGTACACATAAAACAACCGACCATAAGTTATACTGAGCCTACTTCTTTAAGGAAAATAAGCTAATTTCCTGTCAAATCAATTCTAAATTGGTTTGAGATAAAAACGGGTTTTGAGAAAATACACAATTTTCATGCAATCAGATCAAAAGAAAAGAAAAAAAAACAAAACAAAAGTGAAATCAAACACACAATTGTTAACAGAGTTCAGCAAATTATGCTTACGTCTCCGGACCTGTTGTAGATCAATTTTATTAGAAAGACACAGTGACCCTGTACAGTTTCGATGTATACACAAAAAACCATAGCTTTTTGGTTTTTGTGGAGACTAACAAATGAAGAATAAAAAACGTTTACAGTCTTTAATGTGTAATTTATGACTCTCTAAATTACACTGTCTTTTCAAATTCACTCCAGTTCTCTTTAATGAGTCTAACACTTGCATCAACTTCAGACCAACTGAAGTTGAACACAACTTCAGACCAACTGAAGTTGAACACAACTTCAGTTTTTCAACGGCTACTATCTTTGTCAATCATATCAGCTAGATTCTTGCTTCCTTGGATATTTTCCAGTATTAACACCTCATCTTCCAATAAAGATCTAATGAAATGATAACGAAGACTGATATGCTTGGTTCTCGAATGAAATGTTGAATTTTTGCCAATTGAATTGCATTCTGACTATCACTCTGCAGAAAGTTATTCTTCTGTTTGAATCCCAACTCGGTTAACAAACCTTGAAGCCATATCATCTCTTTACTGGCTTCGGTGACTGATACATACTCAGCATCTGTAGTTGATAGAGTGACAATGTTTAGTAACTTTGACATCCAACTAACAACTGTAGTTCCGCCAATAAATATATAACCGGTGGTGTTTTTTCGGTGATCAACTTCACCTCCAAAATCTGCATCTACGTAGCCTTGTACCTTTAACTCACCCTTACCAAAGTATAAACACTTTTCTGTGGTACCTAGTAGGTACCTCAAAATCCATTTGACAACTTCCCAATAAATTACCCCGGGGTTGACATAAACCTACTCACAACTCCCACTGCATAACTAATGTCTAGTCTCGTACAAATCATTGCATACATCAAACTTTTAATAGTTGAGGCGTAAGGAACCTTAGCCATGAAGTATTTTTCTTCTTCCGTCTTAGGGGATTGATCCTTGGATAAACGAAAGTAAACTGCCAATGGTGTACTAACTAGCTTGCCATCACCCATGTTAAATCTCTTCAAAACGTGATTGATGTACTTTGACTGAGATAACTGCAAAACTTTTATATGCTTATCTTTTGTGATTTGCATTCAAAGAATCTTCTTCGCCGGACCCAAGTCCTTCATGTCAAATTCTTTTGACAATTGTTGCTTCAATCTTCTAATATCATCTATATCTGAACCTGCTACTAACATATCATCAACAAAAAGTAGCAAAATGATATAACTGGATTTACACCTTTTAAAATAGCAACAGTGGTCCGCATTACACTTACGAAAACTCTTTTTGTGCATAAAACCATCAAATTTCTTGTACCACTGTCATGGAGCTTGCTTTAGACCATACAAACTTTTCTTGAGTATGCATACCATGTTTTCTTTCCCTTCGTTTAAGAAACCTTCTGGTTGATACATGTATATCTCCTCATCTAAGTCCCCGTGAAGAAATGCAGTCTTCACATCTAACTGTTCAAGATAAAGGTCTTCAATGGCAACAATACTCAACACTGATGTAATAGTATTGAGCTTCACAATTGGAAAAAATATCAGTGTAATCAATTTCTTCCTTTTGGTGGAACCCTTTGAAATCTAGTTGGGCTTTATATATCTTAAAGCCATCATGCTCATCTTTCACCCGATACACCCATTTGTTATGAAGTACCTTCTTACCCATTGGTAACTCAGCTAGTTCCCATGTATCATTTGAGATTAAAGACTTTATCTCATTTTTCATGGCAAGCTCCCACTTGCTAGCATCACTGGTGTGACAAACTTCATCATAAAATTCATGTTCCCTTCCATCGGTAAATAACAGATAGTTCAAGTATCTCCTGTTGGGAACATGGGTTGGGAAGATCTTCCCAAAACAGGAACTGCCTCGATTGGCTGTAAGGTGTAGGACTGCTGTCGATCGGTATGTCAAACTGATTCTCTTTGCTGAGAGGTTAATCAGATCGACTCTATTTCTTGACTATCTGGGACTCCCTCTATATCTGCAAATACTGATACGTACGAATTTGAGTCATTTGCTTCAGTTTTATATCTCTCATTGTACATCACTGTTTCATTGAAGATCACATCTCTGCTTTGTATTATTTTCCTGTTTTCCTCATCCCAAACATGATAACCGAACTTATCTTGCCATAGCCGATCAAGAAACATTTTTTCAATTTCGGATTAAGCTTGTTCCTGCCTTGATCACTTATATGAACATATATTGTACAACCAAAAACTCTTAGATGCAATACTTTTATATCGTTACTACTCCATACCTCATCCGATATTCTTTATTCTAAGGGAACTGATGGGCCTCGGTTAACCAGGTAAGCTGATGTGTTGATTGCTTCTGCCCAAAACTGCTTCGGTAATTAGACTGTATACGAATGCTTCTGGCTCTTTCTGTCAATGTTTCGTTCATACGTTCGACAATACCATTGTGTTGAGGGGTACCTGGCACGGTTCTTTCCATCCTGATCCCATACTCATACCAAAAATTCTTGAATTTGATGTCCTCATATTCACCACCATTATTGGTTCTCAACTTTTTAATCTTCAGACCTGTCTCATTCTCAACCATAGATTTCCAACTCCTAAAAGAATCAAACACTTCATATTTATGTTTTAATAAATAAACCCATACCTTCCGAGAATGATTATCGATAAAGGTCACGAAATAGTGTTTCCCTCCTATAGATGAAAGAGTTGTTCGCCCCCAAGCGTCAGAGTGAATAAGCTCCAACCTTTCTTTCTTTGGAGTTCTGCCACTCGTCCAAAAACTAACTCTTTTCTGTTTTCCAAGTATGCAATCTTCGCACATGTCTATGTCGATTGACTTAAGACCTTGAAGCTTCCCTTTTGAGTACATAATTTTCTTATCTTTTTCACTTATATGGCCAAGCCTCTAGTGCCATACATTTGGATTTTCGTTTCCTGCTGCTATTGCAATTGAACAGCTCGTTTCTGCTGTCTTGTAAATAGTACCACTATTTTTTCGACGAGCACCCGTCATTGCTCCCTTTGAAATCTTCCAATTTTCACCATGGAAGATCGTATTATAGCTTTCTCTAGCCAACTGTCGTACTGAGATTAAGCTCTTTCTTAGATCGGGAATATGTCTGACATCTTTCAGTTCCCGTAGAGACCCATTCAACTTAATCTTCACAACACCTTTACTATTAATATCCAAAGGTTGATCATCACCAATATATACTTTTTCAAGGTTATAAGGGACATACCTCTCAAATAATTCTTTCTTCGAAGTAGTGTGAAACGATGCTCCAGAGTCTAACACCCAAGACTCTTCCCTGCTTTCCAAGGAGCATATTAACGCATCGTTTCCTTTTGAAGTGATATTTGCCTCTGTTTTCTTCTCATGGTCATTTGGTTCTCTCTTGCACTTAAATATATAGTGCCCGGTCTTCCCATAATTTTAACACTCGATGTATTTTAACCCCTGTTAATTTATAGGATTCCTAGACTTAGACCTATAGTATCTTGATTTTCCTCGGTAGTTTGATTTACCGCGTCCATATACTCTGGTTAAATTTCTTCCTCTCGACTCTATATGTAAGACTGAGGAGATTGATGACTCACCTGATTCTCTCATTCGAATCTCTTCACTGAGAACTAGGTCACGAACATCATCAAATTTCAACTTATTGCTTCCTGAAAAGCTACTCACTATCGTGATAGTAGCATTCCAACTATCCGGTAGTGAAGACAACAATATAAGTGCTCGTATTTCTTCACGAAAATTAATTTCAACTGAAATCAATTGGGTTCTGATTGTATTGAGTTCATTAAGGTGTTGAGCTACCGACGCGCCTTCTATCATTCGCAACTTGAATAAACGCCTCATCAAGTGAACTTTGTTAGACGCTGATGACTTCTCATACATATTGGAGACAAACTTGATAAGACCCACCGTGGTTGTTTCCTTTATAATGTTAAAAGCAACATTGCGGGATAACGTCTATCGGATGACTCCAAGAGCTTGTCTCTCAAGAAAGGTCGATTCTTCATCCTTCATACCCTCTGGTTTCTTTTCCGAGAGGGGTTGATAAATTTTTTTCTAATATAGATAATCTACAATCTGCATCTTCCAGAACCCAAAATCTACACCATCAAATTTTTCGACTCTCACCTTTCCTTCTTCTGTAGCCATTGCTCCCGCTCAAATGTGACATCCTTTGGATCGCCACCAGCCTGGCTCTGATACCAGTTGTAAGGGAAATAAGCTAATTTCTTGGCAAATCACTTCTAAATTGGCTTGATGTAAAAAGGGGTTTTGGGAAAATACATAAATTCCTTGCAATCAGATCAAAAGAAAAAAAAGGAACACAAAACAAAAGTGAAAGCAAATACACAATTGTTACCGAAGTTCAGCAAATTATGCCTACGTCGCTGAACCTGCTGCAAATTGATTTAATTAGAAAGACACAGTGAATCTGCCCATTTTCGATGCATACACAAAAAACCCTAGCTTTTTGGTTTTTGTAGAGACTGAAACACAAAAAATAAAAAAAGTTTACAGTCCTTAATGTGTAATTTATGACTCCATAAATTACAATGTCTTTTCAAATTCACTCCAGATCTCTTTAATGAGTCTAACACTTGCATCATCTTCAGTATCCTATCATCATCAGCAACCTCACTGGCTTTTCATCTAACATGAGGAAGGTAACATGTTTAAATAAAATAAACTACATACAATCTTAGTTATATTATCTCACTTAACACACACAACACACAAAATATCATCTTAATGATCAATAACATGCTAAAGCCATCATCAAACACTGCATCACATCCAACAAAGCCTTATTTAGCTACCACAAATCATTTTTCTCATGGTCCTGATCAAACAAACAATACCACAACAAACACGGAATCACATCACCACCAGACCCAACAACAAATCAATCTTAGAACTATCTTACCACATAGTATTTTTATGAAAACCAAGTGCAAAATTAGTATTGTCAAGCCCAAATCCATCTACACATGTATTGCTAATATTAATTTGACATTTCCTACTGAACCTACAATTTTTTTCTATTGTTGTTACTCACTCAAATTGGTTACAAGCAATAAATATCGAATGTAAAGCTTTGCAAAGCAATAAAACAATAAGTTTGGTACTATGGTGTCATGCCATGAATGTGATTGGGTGTAAGTGGGTCTATCGTTTAATTTTAATTAAGATGCTTCAATTCAATTATATAAGGCGAGGTTAGTGGCTAAATGCCTTCACCAAAATCATAGAGTTGATTGCTCTGAAACCCTTAGCTCTATTGTGAAAGCTTTTATTATTAAGGTAGTGCTAACAATTTTTATCTCTAAAGGTTGGCCATCGAGAAAATTATTCATAAAAAATGCCTCCTTGAATGACACTCTATCATAAAATCTAAACATGTTCCAACGTAAGGGTATTGAACATCCACTCTATACATGGTTCAACCTAAGGGTATTGAGTATATTTAGAAACCTGGTTTTGTGTGCAAGTTTCATAAAGCTTTATATGGCTTGAAGAAATCTCGTGAAGCTTGGTATACTAAGCTTAAAAAACTCTTTTGAAATTAAATTTTTAAAACTCTAGATTTGATTTCTCAATGTTCATTCTCAAGCAGGTGCGCGATTAAAATTCCAAGGTATGTGTTCAGGGTTGCAAGTTGTGGAGGCTGGAGTTTATCTTCTTAATAGTTCTTTTGAAAAATCGTATATGCATGTGCACGAGTAAAATAACTACTATTTAAGCATGTAGTTTAGCTGTTTCAAGAAGCTAAGGCCTAACTTTGATATGCTTAAGAAGGATGATGGTACAAGGTTAGTAAAAGATAGTATAAATTAAGAACATTTGAGAATGTAAATTTATCTGTATATTATCTTCATTAGATTGACTAGTCGACCAATGTAGTCATGATATTTTATTAAACAAGTTGAAGGGTTTGAAGTTTACACTTTCTTGATGATATTGTGATTAGTAAAGTCCGAAGGCAGATCCCATGGCTATGGTTAATTTAAATTTAAAATGAGTCATTTTTCAATTGAATTCTAAATTTTTCAAATTAGCCGTTTTAATTCAAATTTAAAAATAAACTATTTTTGGACAATTAAAAGTGTCTTCTACCGTTTGAAAAATGTTGGTTAAAATATAAGCTTGGTAATTGTTCAGAAAATCATGTACGAAATATCATTCTTTTGTTCAATAAATTTTGATTTTATCTCATTAAATTTTTAAAAAATACTACAAAAAATATTTCAATCTAAAATTGTTTATCACAAGGCTTTAAAATTATCTAATATCTCAAATTGGTTTTACTACATTAACGTCTAACAAACTCAAATTTTTTAACATTCGAAGCGAATTTAGCGGTAGCCGAATTTAAACGGAAGCAAATTTAACGATTTATGATTTTCAGGTTTGTAAACCAATAATATTAACCACTAATATTTGTGCAGAGACATTTATATTTACTAAGCGAGAAATTTCAAATCCGATTTAAAAATAACTACAAATCTCTCATGTATACGAGTGTCTCATGCTCACTTTTATATTAAAATCATTCCTAATGTTTCAACAATATATCATTTTAGTCTCATATGTTTGTCTAATGTCACCAAATAGTCTTTCATGTATTTCCAATGTAACCAAATAATCCTCATATTTAAAAAAAATCAAATTTAATCATTGTTAATTACACGAAAAGGACTAAAATACAACATCGTTAAAACGTAAAAGATAACTTTCAACATAGAATATTTTACGCGTTCAAATCCCTTATAACCAAAAGAGATATACTTGTTAGCTACCCTCTAACAGATAGCTTATCACGCGCTCGTACTTCCAGTCTCCTCATTCTAATGGTTTGTTGTATGCCAAATATTTATCGTTATCTTTATGATGAGATTATGATAAAGGTGAAATGATAGATCCTTGTAAAATGAAGGAGATAATTTTTTTTGGAATATAAGAGAATGATTTAATGCAATCAAAGAGAATTTATTTTATGTTTGTTTAATATTATTTTATGTTTACTTTTTGAATTTTAAAATGTATGAGCGCCTAGTGGTCGAAGGAGATCGTGTGTCGATTTATACAACTGATCATTTATATTTCTAACCAATTTGAGATTTCGGTCATACCCAACACACCCTCTTTTCGAACAAAGTATTAATTTTAGTATCCTATAAATTGACTTCATCCGCTTACTCTAATAAGGTTTTGTCAATGTCCAAAACATGAGCCATAAACATTTATGGCGGATCTACCTGCTCGCTATTATTAGCCCATACCGTATGTTTTTAGGGACACTCTAATCAAATCACACCGCTTAATGAGCCATGGTCACTTCAAACTAGTTCATACTAATCATCTATAAAGTATATCATTCACCTTAAGCATGTATGTTGGTTTATCATGCTCGACCTCCGAGAATTTCACCCACATCACGATTTCGTCTGAGCCTCAAGCTCTGATACCAATTTTGGTATAATTTAAGATGTAATATTTTCACTAATGACTCATAAAAAAAATTTAAAGAACATAAAAAAAAGAACACATGATTTAACGCGGTTTGATAATAATGTCCACGGACGCCACCACAAAAAGGTACTCCCTTTGTCTCATAATATGTGTCTTTCTAGAAGAGATTTTTTGTCTCATAATATATGTCATTTTCGTTTTCCAATGCAGCATTATTACATGTATTTCACTTTCAACCAATAAAATAGTTAGCTTTCTGCATAAGTTATTAACTCCACCAATCAATTTTTTTTTTATTCTTTCAAAATCATTATTACTTTTCTTAATATTGGGGAAGAAACCTTAAACGACTAATATTATGAGACAAAAAGAATATTTCACTATGATAGAAGAGGATTACAAATTTCAGTGTCTCTTTTGTATAATATTAATAGTCCAATTATATGGAATAAATAGAGCTTTCTTAGATAATTTTCTTAAGAGACTCATATGGTCACACACTATTAACAACTGTAGACAATATCCAATGACACAAGAAACGACACAGTGAATACAAGGTACACTATAAACATATGGTTCAACGAAGAAAATGTTTACATTTATTACAGGATATTGATTGATATCCTAAGTACGATAGAATGTAACAACATAACACATATATTCACTAGTGCTTAATACCATCATAGCGTAGCCTTTTTAATCAACAAAAGCTAGTTGATTTGATTGCTATATCTAGAACGAAGTGATGGTGTGGTTTCTTAATTCGGAGGATACACCGCTCAATTTAAAGGGTGATGAGGTCGCCTTTTTAATGTACAATCTTGACTAGAGGTGTCTAATGGTTCAGGAACCATGGTTTAAAGCTGACAACCTGCTTAAGAACTGGCGGTCTACCTGCGAAACTGGCCCATTAGGACTGCAACCCGCCGAGACCGCAACCCGCCGAGACCGCAACCCGCCGAGACCGCAACCCGCCGAGACCGCATAAGGAGCAACCCGCCGAGACCGCAACCCGCCGAGACCGCAACCCGCCGAGACCGCAACCCGCCGAGACCGCAACCCGCCGAGACTGCGAAACCACGGTTTATTTGTAAAAAACCGGTGGTTTATTGGTAAATATTATGCTGATTTTATTTATTTTATATCCAAAATGTTATATTTAAAAAATATTGAGATTGAATATTATTATAGAATTATTATTACATTTTTGTTAATATTAATTTGTTTTGGTTATTAATATTTTAAGTGTTGTAATTATTATATAGTCTAAAATTTTAAATATTACTTATGTTATTATCATATTTTGAATATTATTATTATTATGTTTTTATATCTAATACAAAGCAAAACTATATCTTATCATGTTAAAATATTACAAATTCTACGGTTATAATTTTAATATTACATTTTGATTACTATTGTGATTTGGTTTTAAATTTTACAAGTGTTTGATATTATTTTTTAAACCAAAATTAGATCTTATGAAGTTATAAGTATTTCATAATACATTTGTTGTTGTTATAATAAAAGGTAAAGTCATTTTTGGATAATACATTTGTTGTTGTTATAATAAAATATAAGTCATTTTATGCAATAAAATACTAATAATAAAATCACAATTTAGACTAATAACAAGATATAACAACTAAATTTAGACTAATAACAAGATAGAACAACTAAATTTAGACTAATAACAACTAAGAAACAATTTGCGGAAAAACAAAAATCAAACAATTTCGAAAGTAGGAGTAGAATAAGTAAAATAACTAATTGTAGTTTTCTAGAACTTATCGAACAAATAGATAGATTTAGAGAGAAGTAGAGAGTTGTTTGAGAGGTGTGAGTATTGGTGTTGGGGTCTCCTCTACTTATAGGGGAGACCCAAAAAAAAAAAAACCGAAAAAACAAAAAAAAAAAAATCGCCCGGACCATCCGGATGGGCGTCCGGATGGTCCGGACACATGATCCGGGGCATCCGGACAGTTTCGCCCGGACGCCCGGACAGACAATTCGGACCATCCGGACGCCCATCCGGATGGTCCGATTGGAACCGGGGCATCCGGACGATCGTCCGGATGCCCCGGTTCAACCAACGGCTAGTTGGTTTGAACTAGCCGTTGGATAAACCGGGGCATCCGGACGATCATCCGGATGCCCCGGTTCAACCAACGGCTAGTTCAAACGAACTAGCCGTTGGCAACAGCCAAAAGCGGACCATCCGCACGCGTGGCCGGATGGTCCGCTTGATGACGTCATGCTGACGTCATCAAACGGCTAGTAGAAAAAAAAAAAAAAAAAAACACAAAATTACCCTATAAATACACCCTACATCCTCCTATATTTTTCACTACAAATCTCTCCCTCTCCACTACAAATCTATCCCCTCTCTCTACTACACTTCTCTAAATTTTTTTTATATTTTTCAAACTCTATTTAAATTACAAGTAATTTATGTTTATGCATATAAACTTCTAATATTGAATAGTTCGAAAATACAATAAACTATATAATTCATCTAACCATAAACACTTCAAGCTTGAAAGAATCTAAAGAATCACCTAATAATTTAAAATTTTAATACAATTATATTATTTAATAGTAATATATTATTTAATAGTAATATATTATTCAAACGTATCAAAATCAAATTACAATTATTTTTTTAAAATATAATTGATGATTATAAAATTTCGATTAAAATGATAACATATTTAAATTAAAATACATGAAATAGAATAATTAACTCAATTATTGAAATTAGATTCAATTAACACTTACAAATTAATTTTAAATAACATTATAATATATTCTGATAAACGGTTCTTAAATGGTTAAATGGTTTGGCTGATGGTTTGAACTGGTAAACGGCTCTTAAATGGTTCGTCTGGTGGTTTGAACTGGCGGTTTAACTGTGAAACTGGCCCATTACGACTGCAACCCGCCGAGACCGCAACCCGCCGAGACCGCATAAGGAGCAACCCGCCGAGACCGCAACCCGCCGAGACCGCAACCCGCCGAGACCGCAACCCGCCGAGACCGCAACCCGCCGAGACCGCAACCCGCCGAGACTGCAACCCGTGGTTCAGACTTAAACGGTGCGGGTTGGTGCTGGTTCAAACCGTTTGACACCTCTAATCTTGACTATAGGGTGTGATTTACAATGTGCCCAGAACTGTTGTAATTTTTTAAGGCCACGTGGCTTTGTCCGGCGCAGATGGTTCCAAGGGCATGGAGAGTAACGAATGGCCATCACTAATTTAGGGCATGATCAGTTTCATCAATGTGATATCAATGATATTTTTTGTTGCGTACCAAAACTTGTTAGAAAAAATGAGAATCATTATTTCTTTTTTCAATTGAAGTCATGTGCAAGACTAAGACCGACCGTCTCGATTTCAAAAAAACTTAGAGAGACGACTTTGTTTACATATCCAACCCTTTTTAGGGATGGGTTAAGTAGATAAGGTTTTTGCAGACGGATATGACATACAAAAGGTAAATGCATTTTTATTTAATGATTTTTTTGAGCATGTTGTACTTGTATATGTAGAGCCCGAGTTGGATTATTGAAAGCATAAAGATGAGGTGAATCAAAATTACATCCTGATATTGGGGAGGGCCGATGATTTTGACATAAGCTGCAAGAATCTTCTAGTGCCCAAGTTGTTTATTAACAATGGGTTGTGGTCGCATGATGGTTATTATGGCAACTTTCCTCTGCAAGAAGAATGTGAGATTGATTTAACATAAAAAAGAGTAGAGGAGAAAGAGATACCTTTCAATGTTGTGAGGGTGAAGCCTTCCTGTATAGTAGCGGAGAAGATAAGGCGTTCACCACAGAAAAGGCTATCTTCAAGATTTTAGGAGAGAAATTCTCAGTGGTCCTGAGAAATGACGAAACCAAGAGAGGTATCTTGAGAGAAGTATTGAGGCTACATCAGGGGTTATTCCGATAAGAGGAGTGATAATAGGAATGATCATGCTAGCAACTCAGCCAGACTCGCGAAGAAGTCTAAAGTGGAATAGTTTAGCCAAATAATGAGGAGGAACATAATGCTACAAGCACTTTTAAAAATATATGAAACCGCTACTCTTGTGCTAACTCAAACCTCACATGATACAATATATGATATTTTCAATAGTTACACCTGGGTCAAGAGCCCAAAAAAAGCAAAGGAGATTGTTCGTACACTTGGTGCGAAGTTAGTAAGATAACCAAAAGCGGTTGCGAGTACTATCTCTCAGGGGCATTCTTCGCCATTGAACAGGATGAAGGAACTTAAAGTATCCAATATGGCCCTGCAAGACTATCCGAAACCACCAAGGAGAATTATGAAGACTTATTTAAACAAGTTTTTGTAAGTTGGGTATGATGTTAAGAATAAACAATCCGCTACTAGGACGTCGGACGAGCGTCCCGAATCAAAAAATGAAAAGGTTGATACTGCGGCTATCATTGGAGACCGCTTCTCTAGTTTAACAACTATTGCGACAACATTTCTTACAATAACAATCCATCGATCGAGGTTATAAAATAATCCGACATGTACCATATGAAGGAAAAATCTGCGGAGGAGCTTACTTTGGTTGAGGGCGGGATGAATGATCATGATATGATTATTTTGGATGAACCACATTTTGAGGAGAAGAACCGACGTTTGGGCCGTAAAAGAGACCTTAAATTGAACACTTGTTGAATGGATTTTGGAAAACTATTACAAGCAGGGATGTTTCAATTAATACTTTTATCTTATTTGTTAAGGATGGATTTGTGTCTGATTGTGCAACATGTTTCTTGTTGTAACGAATGATGTTGAATGCCTTTACACTTCTTAACCTTAGCCTTAATGAGCATATTATCCCCATTTGGAGTTTAAAAAGATTGGTATGTAGAGTTGCTTTTGTATATAAAGGTGGCTCAGCATGGACAAGATGCACCAAATGAGGAAGGTTGGGTGGAATTTGGGTGGAATTTGGGTGAAATTTTAATGGACATGACTGTCATTGAGGCCAAGCCCCAAAGGTTTTTCAGGACCGAAGAGTTTCTGAAGAAGTGTATAGAAGAAATGCTCAAAGCGGAGCGAGAAGCATATCAATTATTAAAAGAACAGTTATTTGGGTATGCCAAGAGCTTTTGGGTCCAACTAAGCGAGTGTGACGCTAATTTAAAGATGGTTGAGGAATTTTTGGTTGTAGAGAAGGTACCTCGGAGTACCGATGTGATGGAACTGGAAAGCAAGTTAGACAGTCATGATAGTGAGCAAGTCTCAATAAGGAAGAATAATATGGATGGCACTCGTTGAACGATGAGCTTGCTGCTCATATGGACAACTTTGATGGCAAAAGGTTTGTTTGGAGTGTGACCACTACTTAGATTTTGTTGATGCTGACATTGTGAAACAATATACATTTTAAACCAGGAAAATTGTGAAACTATTGAATATTATGCTGTTCCCCATTCAGATTGTCATAGAACATGACAACCTGTAGTTTTTAGATTACTGGGTTCATCAACAAAAAAAAATCTTCATTAGGTTTAACTTAAATAATATATAACATTATATTTGTGTACGATTTGTGGATACAAAACCAAAATAGATTCTACTAATATTTTCCTTGTCAATGGTGTAGCGCCAAACTGAAAATTTTGGTTACAAAGATAATGTAAAATATTCACAACTTCGTATCAAGGGTAGAAAGTCTTGAACTGCTGTTTTTCGTTTGATAGGTAGAGTTTAAACTACTATAGGTTCCGTAAGAAGACTCTTGCGCTGATCTAGCAGGAGAATACAAAAAAGGCTTAGGAGGAATCTGTAATGCCTCCAAATTTCCCTCCAACATTTCAACAACCTTGCTCATGGAGGGGCGATCTAGCGGATCAGTCTGAATACACCACAGACTCACTACTATCATCTTTCTCGCTGTTTCTTGCTCTTCTCCAATACTATCATCAGTGAGAATTCTTAAATTATTCTCTCGTTCAAGATCCTTATATATCCAATCTGGAAAATACAT
Source organism: Limnanthes douglasii subsp. nivea (assembly GCA_036936605.1). Taxonomy (NCBI): domain Eukaryota; kingdom Viridiplantae; phylum Streptophyta; class Magnoliopsida; order Brassicales; family Limnanthaceae; genus Limnanthes; species Limnanthes douglasii. The sequence goes on from JAUPFV010000005.1 coordinate 93,654,495, forward strand.
TGTGCTACCGGTGTTGGACGCAAAAACTTCGGCTTTATAATCATTCCTCCTTGCTCCTAACATTTCAAGTACCAACATCCCGTAACTATACACATCAGATTTATACGAGGCTCCTCCATAGTTTCTGTTGAATACTTCTGGTGCTACGTATCCTACTGTTCCTCTTGCATCAACCATGGACAGCATACTTTCTCTCTTTTTCATGAGTTTAGCAAGTCCAAAATCTGAAATTTTTGGACAAAGATCTTCATCTAAAAGTATGTTTTGTGGTTTTATGTCGAAATGAATAATTCTTGTGTTGCAGCCACGGTGTAAGTATTCTAGCCCTCGGGCAATTCCAACCGCAATATCGTAAAAGGCTTTGTATTGGAGGTTCATCAAGTCTTGTGTAGATACAAAATCAGCCAGCGAACCATTAGAGACGTATTCAAAGATAATGCATCTCTTGGTATTTTCATAGCAGAATCCTACTAGTTTAACTACATTAACATGAGAAGTTCTACTCATGCTAACTACTTCGTTGATGAAATCTTGGCCGTCGCTGTTGGATTCCTTTAACATCTTTACTGCCACCAGATCACCATTGGGCAATTTTCCTTTGTAGACTGTGCCAAAGCCTCCTCTCCCGACCATATCACTAAACGAGTTTGTCATTTTCTTGAGTTGCGCATAAGTATAACGGTGTGGGGTTAGAAATTCTTCAATGTTCTTATTGTTTCGAGATAATATTGCTTGTTTGCGTATGTATTTGCGTATGTAGATAAATAGATAAATAAACACCAGTATCAATCCTCCCAAGCCTGTCAATCCACCTGCATTTTGGACATTGGGTTAATTTGATAAAAATAGTAAAAAAACAATCAAATCTGAGACTCCTGAAGAAATTTATGAACAAGAAGGTAACCTATCAGTACTTTAATTCCCGCTTGAAGGACTCCTGAAACATCATTAAACAAGTGAGCAAAAAAAGCATACATAATCCTTAAGAAGTTAGCTTCAAATAGAATGTTTAAGACTGAAGAGTATCTTGGTTGTGACATCAAATTTGATGCAATTTGTGGTCTCGAGTGGTTGCATTTGAGATCAAAACCAGGGCATCCACAGTGATTGGGTAGGTAAATAGAAAAATTGAAAAAATTAAACTAAATAAGCCATGGTCGGGCTAGTCCTCCAAATTTGCTGACTTGTTTCATTTCTAATATTCCACGTTCATTTTTTAACAAAGAAACTCAAATATGTCTAGTACTTCGACATTTGAAAAGTCTAATTTCCTCAATCAAATATGTTATCTAAGGATATATGATTATTAGTACTTTGCAATTGCAACTAAGCATTTATGATAAGTATGCACAACAAGTTGACAATCCTCATATAGGAATGATTAAAGGTAATGACTACATACGGTTTCGGGTTTACTAGTGTGATATCTAAAATGGACACAATTGGTCCGGTTGCTACGCAACTAATATCAATTGAGTCGAGGTTTTGAACAGTAACTCGTCCCTCGACTATCGTATTTGGTGGCAGATAGTCTCTAGACTTTCAAAAGTCCGTTCGTAGTCCCTAGACTATCCAGTTTGGATAAAGTTAATCATCTTGCATGTGTTGACTATCAATTTTTTTGACAGATAGTCCCTCAACTATTCATTTTCAATAAATTTATTCCTTTGACTTTCTATTTTTTTATAAAGTTAGTCCCTTTAATAAACATGCTCATGGGACTAACTTTATCCAAACTGGATAGTCCAGGGACTACCAACGGACTTTTGAAAGTCTAGGGACTATATGTCACCAAATTGGATAGTCCAGGGACTACGAATGGACTTTTGAAAGTCCATGGACTATATGTCACCAAAGTCGATAGTCCAGGGACGAGTTACTGTTCAAAGCCATTGAGTCGACATAATAAGATGTGATGTGGTCGTATTTAGTAGACCCGAACCAATGTCGCGTATAACTAATGTCGATCAAATGTATCGACTGACATACGGTCAATTATGCGTGGACATCAAATTACCCGATATTTTTTTTTATTAAATTTAAGTTTATTTTTTTTAAGTTTTCAAAAATTTATTTCGTATAAGAAATATGATCATCATCTTTGATGAGTCCGAATACTGCTTCCTCTCCGGACAGGGACAGATCAAACCAAGGCCACCAGGCCGGACAGACCACTTCGAACAATTAGCCCATTGTACTGTTCGAACTATGACAAAAGTATTAAAGAACCTAAACATTTCTTGACTAAGCTACTTGCTCCCCTACTAAGAGCTCATGGGTCTTTAAACATGACCCGGGTCCATTAAACATGACCCGAAAACCCATAAAGCCCATATATAAGGGTATAAATACCCAACCACCTGCATTAAATATGGGTAATGAAAATTAACTGCAACCAGGCTGCTCAATTCTCCCTCTATTCTCTACTCAAAATATTAAACAGGGTTAAAAACACCAGAGGTCCTCCATGTTTATCACTTGTAGCACATCAGTTTCTATTCTTTGTCTCTGTAATAAACCGGTCCCCTATGTTTTAAATATGTAACAAACAGATCATTTTCTGAAAATTTAAGAGACCTGTTTATTACAAATTGAAAACGTGAGAGACCTGTTTATTATAGACATGAAGGACCTATTTATTATAAAAAAGGATCTATTTGTTACATTTTTAAAATATAGAGGACCGATTTATTACAAAGACAAAGAATAGGGACTAATGTGTTACAAGTGACAAACATGGAGGACCTCTGGTGTTTTTTACCCTATTAAACACCTATAAACCTCCACAAAACTCTGAACAGATTACAAATTTACCCTCAGACGAAAATTAACCATACCAATCTTTAATGTTCTTCACCAACATGCCATTGATATAAATTTAACATTTCTTCCAATTTGACTAGCAAAATATTTGTTTATAAGTGTCTCATAAATTGCCTCCGCATTTTTATATCAAAGGGCATTACTTTGTAGTAATGTAACAATGTGTCTGTGATGAATGTAATATTGTATTGATCCCTTGGATCCATACGTATCTTATTATACCAAACATATGTATCCACAAACGATAAAAAGCTTATTACCCGAGGTATAATCTACTAGCTGGTCGATTCTTGTAATGAGAAATAGGTCTTTCAAGTTGTGTTTAGATCTGCAAAATAAATACACATCCTCCATTTGTCATTCTTCTTTTTCACTAGCACCGGATTCGTTGTCCACAATGGATACTAGATTCTTCGATATGCCCTACATTCGAAAACCGATCTACTTTAGCCACAATCGCTTCAGATTTTTTAACAGAGATGTTGTATATTTCTTAATTATCGAGTGTGCATTAAACTGACAACACGTTTATGCCAGATAATATTTGTAGGTACTCGAGTGACATTTTTTGAACAATAAGCAGACATATATAGATTCACCGATAAAAAAGGTATCAACCCATGTTTCACATTTTGGGATAGTAGAGGGCTAATCTGTAAATTTTTATCGTTAAGAAATAGATTAGTTTCAACATTTTCATTAGGTGTGGCCGAGTTCAAGGTCTCATTCGGATCGTTGAGAACGTCTAACTTCGAAATCGACCCTTATATTTATTTATGTTTCTGAACTAACGAATCAACATAGCATTCCATTTCCACTTTCTGGTTACTTCACACAACTCCACTTGATTTCTGATTACATACTCCAAACATCAGTGTATGCTAGAGACGATAACATGCATTATTGGCAGCCAAACCTACCAAACCTCACATTGTATACTGTAGGCCCATCGACCACCATAAAAAGTACTTTTACTATTTTCTAGAAAGGCTCTCATCCTAGATATGGATGATAATGTGGATCTTGTTCGACCCGATCTGGTTGGGCTTTGTCCAGCCCAAACATAGAATGTGCCAAATATGGATTTAAAAATTATAACATGCATGCGGAAATGGTCGGGTTCAAATTTTTAATTCGTCCGACCTCATCTGAGATTGGGCTAAAGTATCCAAGAAGTGGGAAAAAGCGGGATTTCCCCCAAACCCGGCCTCTAGAGACCCGTTATCATTCTAGTCCCAAAACTACTCCCCCTTCGAACTCTCCAACGATTGTAGAGGGATTTTCAATCGATTGTAGGAGGATTTTCCAACAGTTTAAATTGGACATAAACAAAATGTTTGCCAAAGCCTTTGTATTTATTGGAATCAGCCGTATTTTGTTTTTTCATGGGGCCCATCAACCCTCATTCACTCATCATTTACAAAAAAATGGGAAGTAAACTTCTGCAAAGATGGGTTGAAGTTCCTCCAACTAGTTGTGTAAAAAATATCCCCATAGGAAATAGTTAACGATCCCCATAGAAAATAGTTAACGATTTAAACAAGTTGTACATGATTTTGACCTTGCCTTAAACCCTAATTTCATCAATCATCATCACAATTCTTTAGTTAGAATCCTGATCTAAATATTTTGAAGACAAATCAAACTCGTTGAAAGTATCTATTATTACCACTGTATTTTTATGTTTTGGGGCATTGGCAATTACGTCTTTATGTGTTATTGATTGGTTGCCCACCGGAGCCTCTGTTGGTCCCTTCATTGTATTTTAAGAAATTTGTTAGTTTATAATTGTAAATTAAAGTTTGGATCTCTTGCGTGAGAGTTATGCGGTCCCTCTATCGCGACTGATGTAATTGTGATACTTGGAAAACCTTTTACCCATTTTCTTTTCTAGCCTTTTTAATTGGAAAAAAATTCATGAACTCGATAGAATTACGAGTCTTATTGAAAATAATAGCAACACTATCTCTTATTCTAAAAAATTATCATGTTAAACCCACTGGTCATATAGAACACTTGCCTAGTTCTATACTCGAATGATAAATATGGCCCATTTGCGTTTGTCCAAAACAAATACATAGTGTGGACTGTCTGACCCACATCATCCTCTCTCGGTTGGAAAAAATTCGCCATCAAATTCTCAATGACATAGTTATTACATCTTAATTTTTTTTCTCTATATTTTTCTTGTAGTAGACGTAGTTAGGCATAGTAAACAACTGGTTCTTCTACGATGATATACGGCAAAGGTATGTCAAACTGTTCCTCATCTTAATCCTTCAATCGCACATTTGGTATCACAATACCCTCAAAAATAGTTTAAATCACTCCATTACCTTGAAAAACTCATCCAGGTCATATTGCAAAACCTAACCTTTTATCCATTAAAAAAATACTTTTTTCTTCTATCAATCTCTTCATAATCTCAAACAAAAAAATATCATATTTTCTTTTTTTTAACACGATAACATGCCTCTACACAAAAATGAAACAAGGGTTCAATTTTAGGATAACATGAAATACTTGGAAGTCACATATCCACGATAAAAAATTACTGTTTCGCATCCCTTCTTCAATAAAATCTTTGCATTTCTCGTGTATTAAAGTTTGACACAACATGTCGATCTAGAAGTTTCTCCTCAATATTATATAGATCTTCATCATCAGACACACCATTAATTGGTTTCTCAAATATTGGTCCCAACGGAGCTTTAAAGACATCATCATCATCATACTCATTGTATGAGGGCTTGTAAAAAATTGGTCCAAATACAACTTCAAATATATCCTCATCGTCATACTCATCGTAGGAGGACTTGTCAAACACGAATGGATCCTCTACACGACCAATTTATTTGTTCATCATCTGAATCTTATTCCCATTGTCTTATTAAACTTCCATCGAAACAATTTTTGAGATGGCACCAATGTGATCAAACTGTTATTCCACATAATACTATAGCCATTTATTCTACAATCATGTGTAAAACTCCAATCAAATTTCCAAAAATATCATAACAATAGATGACAATCATCCATACTAACAACATTGCATCATTCCTTATCTTGAGAAGAACTCATAGAAAAAGACACCAGAAAACGCTTAAAACCCGTTACCTCATTCTTCGTATTTAACCCGACTAATTTGTAAGGGCTTCGAAGAACTTAGTCTTCAATTCTAATTTTTGAACAATCTCTTCAAACAAATCAGATTTTCACAACTACCCGGATCAATTACGAATTTGGTAATCTTTCCCTGAATTGTGCAAGAAGAATGAAATATGTCGCTCTCTCCATTACACCTTGAACCAAAATAAAAATCGAATCAAATATCAATGCAATCAACACATAAAATCCATTTACGTCTATCATCAAAAAATTAACCGCCTATTCTCCCAACAATATATAGCTAGTCCGCACTAGTGACTAAAGCTATTTATAGCTATTAAGTTCATCCATGATCACTTCCAAAAAGCACCATACTAGTTGAGATATGTTTTTACTTATATACCACTGATCCTTCTCATGTTTAACCCATGTGGGATGTGGGATTTTGGTGACCAAACAATATATCTACTATTTAAGCGGATGTGAAATTTTGGTCTAACTCCAATATTATCTAAATCTCTAAGATCAAACAGCTTCGCGACAATTCTATATAGTTAGTGTCTCTAATAAGAGTACTTTCGGCAAAATATAATCAAGAGGAACTAGATTCAAGAGTTTAAATTATACCGGTGGTGCTGCACACTAAAGAGTCATGTCTGTATTTATTTGCAGAGCAAAAGCACCGAAACGCTTCCATTACACTCTCATTTGATCCGCACACACCGCCTGATTTTTTGCAATCCGTGCAATACTGTTTATACGCAATGTACTGCACATCAAAACCTCGAAGCAAAGCATCATTCAAACCCATAGTTCTCTTAAGAACCTCACCAAGAACGTCTTTATCAACTTGAACTTGAGTTTTACACACCATTCCACATCATCTCCCTCATAGAAAACACTACTTGAATTTCCATTTATGGTCTGACACCAGGACATAGCCGCAGGGCGACTATGTCGACTGTTGGGGCAATCATATAACAAGGTAAGATTCTCGACTGGTTTTGGATACTTGAAAAAATCACTAGGCATAAACGTCGTGTTTTCCGGGCATTGGTCTGGTCGGTAATGTCTATCGACAAGCCTTATGATATTCTCTTTCACTTCTAAGATCTTAAATTCTAGGCCGGAGATATGTATAATAGGGGGATCATCAACTTCTTCTTCACAAGAAAGATTAAACTTATCGAATCCGCAATATACAGGCCGATTAGAAGTTGATGACCAGAAAGGATAAGAAAAGCTTAAGGCTCCACAGCTGAAATTACGGCCGCATTCTTCGAATTTATTGTTGCTGTCTTGTTTGTCAGAGAAAGAGAGATCGGCAAAAAGAAACAAAAGAGAAACAGAGAGAAAATGGAAAACCATTTGATTTGAAAAGAAGATATTCGACATTGAGTTTGTGTTGTGTAGAGAGTAATTACTATTTGCTGGGCGTCATTTAGTAAAACAGAGATTAATTTTGCTATTAATAAAGTAAAAAAAAAGTGGAAGAAAAATTTAACAAGGAGGGACCATATAGCTAATAAACTACCATACTTATCAACACCAGAGGCAGGGAGAGAGAGAGACCTTGACTTGCTTATGGCCACATACAAATAACAAATAATTGCAAGTTGTTTTCAGTCCTTAATGTTTCGTTGTTATTTAGTTTTGTTTGGGTAGACTCTCAAGTCGGTGCGTTCGAGATCTTCCTTGTTTTAAGGGGCAAAAAATGACCTAAGGTAAGTAGAGAATCAATAATTTGTTTATGAGTTAACAAGCCGGTCTAGTCTAGACTACATACGTAGACAGTCGCTGTTATTTATTTTAGTGTAATTGGATCGATTAGTCGACCAATTTAATCATGATACATTATCAAACAAGTCGTAGAGTGCGGAGTGCACGCTTGTTAGATTAGATCATGATTAGCGGGGTCAAGGGGCGGAGCCCTGGCTGGGGTCGAGCTATTGTTGCAAGTCAGCAGAATTTCGAAATTGAAAATTTGAACGTTTTATTCAAATTTTAAATTTCAGCCGTTTTATTACAAAACCAGTTTAGAGACCTTAACTGCCCTAACTTCCAAACTGCTTTTTGGTTGGTCGAATTGATTAAAAATGGGTTCTGCTGAAAAAAGAGATCATATCATTTTTCATCCTCTCTGTTCAATAGAATATCTCTAATTTTATCCAATTGAAATTTTTGGAGAACCCCAAAAATATTTCAATAAGAAATTGTTTACAAGACTTCAGAGATTATGCGGAATTGAAACACTGTTTTCTACATTTTATTGAAATATTATGCTCTTGTTGATGAAGATAGAGATGACGAATGAAGGTGAAATTACGAAGGAGATGACAAGTAAATTCGCTAAGTTGGACAAGTTCGAAGGACATGATTTCAGACGATGGCAGAAAAAAATGCATTTTCTGTTGACTACCCTCAAGGTTGTGTATGTCCTGAGTATCCCCTGGCCAGAGATCACTAAGAATGAAACGTTTGAACAAACAAGGAGGCGCAACAAGTGGGAGAATGATGACTACATTTGCCAAGGCCATATATTAAACGGTATGTCTGATACTTTGTTTGATGTATACCAAAATGTCGAATCTGCAAAAGAGTTATGGGATTCTATAGAATCAAAATACATGGCAGAAGATGCTTCTAGTAGAAAGTTCCTGGTTAGTAATTTCATAAATTACAAAAAGGTTGCCTCTAGACCTATAATGGAACAGTATAATGAACTACTAAGAATTCTGGGTCAATTCGTTCAACACAATATGAAAATGGACGAATGTATTTCGGTTTCTTCTGTTATTGACAAATTGCCTCCTTCATGGAAGGATTTTAAACACACACTGAAACACAACAAGGAAGAAATGGCTCTAGTTGAACTTGGTAGTCATTTTAAGATTGTAGAGTCTCTAAGGGCTCAAGATGAAATAAGTAATCCCAAGGGTAAAAACCAAGTGGGAAACTCATCTGTAAATATGGCTGAAAGCAGCAGATTCTTTAAGAATGGAAATACAGATAAGGGGAATAAACGAAAGTTTAAAGGAAACAATAAAAACAATAATTTTAACAGCAAAAAGCCTAAAATGACATGCTGGAAATGTGGCAAACTTGGTCACTTTAGAAGGGATTTTCGAGTTGGAAAAGGCAAAAATAATGTTGGTCCAAGTGGGAACAATGCTGGTTCAAGTGGAAACATTGCTGGTTCAAGTGGATCTAAGGATCCTAAAAAGCAACAAGGTCAGATTTTATTTCAGAATTCTAATTCTGGTCAAAATTATATATCTCTAATATCTGAAGCATTTTATGTGCATGATGATGATGTTTCTTGGCGGGTTGATTCGGGAGCAACAAGTTATGTATGTAAAGATCTTCGATAGTTAGTAATTTTCAACCGATTGAAGATGGACCTTCACTTAAGATGGGAAATGTTGCTACCGAACCAATTAAAGGACTAGGAAATGTTAAATTACTATTTACTTCTGGAAAGTAAATATTATTGAACAATGTATTGTATGTTCCTGGGATTCGAAAAAATCTTTTGTCTGGTGTTGTTTTAAACAATTGTGGTTTCAAACAAGTGTACGAAAGTGGCAAATATGTATTGTCAAAACATGGTGTATTTATGGGATTCAGATATTTATGTAATGGTATGTTTATGTTAAATATTAATGTTTCATTCGAAAATGATTCTCTTTGCATGACTTCTACTAGTGTGTGTAGAAATATGAATAAAACAAAATTATGGCATGCTAGATTAGGACATGTTCATTATGGAAGAATAAAAGACATGTCCAAAATGAGCTTTATTCCTCATGTTGATGCAAATAATGAAAAATGTAAAACTTGCATGTTATCTAAGATAACTAGAAAACCTTTCAATAATGTTAACCGAGTTTCCAAAATATTGGAACTAGTACATAATGATTTATGTGATTTCCATGCTACATCTTCGTTAGGAAATAAAAAGTATGTTATTACTTTTATTGATGATGCATCTAGATATTGCTACATTTATTTGTTGCATGCTAAAAATGAAGCTCTTGATAAGTTTAAAATCTATAAGGAAGAAGTTGAGCTACATAAGAATGATTTGATTAAAAATCTAGGTACAAATAGAGGAGGTGAATATTATGATCCTATATATTTTCAGTCTACGGGAATAATTCATCAAACCACGGCTCCTTATACACCACAACAAAATGGTATAGGTGAAAGGAAGAATAGGACTTTGAAAGAAATGGTCAATTCCATGTTGTCCTATTCGGGTTTGAGTGAAAGATTCTGGGGTGAGGCTATGTTAACAGCCTGTTATTTATTGAATCGAGTTCCTACTAAAAGGAATAAGATGACCCCGTATGAGCTTTTGTTTAAGAAGCCTCCAACACTGAATTATCTGAGAGTTTGGGGTTGTAGAGCAGTTGTAAGACTCACTGAACCTAAAAAGAAAAATTTGGGTGAAAGAGGTATACATTGTATCTTTATTGGGTATGCTGAGTATTCCATTGCATATAGGTTCTATGTGTTAGAATCCAATGACTATGTGTCTGTGAGCACAGTTATCGAGTCAAGAGACGCAATATTTGATGAAGAGAGATTTACTTCTATACCTAGAACTAGAAATTTGATTCAAAACTCTTTGAATAGGAACTCAAGTGAAATTGAAAATATATCAAGTGGTACCAATTGTGTACCTGAACCTTCTGAACCAAGGAGAAGTACTAGAGCCAGAAAAGCTAACTCGTACGGATCTCATTTTCAACTATATTTAGTTGAAGGGTCAAGAGATAAGATTAATCATCAATATCAATACTGTTTTGTTATTGAAGATGATCCAAGGACTTTTAGTGATGCTATGGCATCAAGGGATGCTGCATTCTGGAAAGAAGCTATCCAGGATGAAATAGAGTCTATCATGCATAATAATACATGAGAGTTGGCTGATTTACCTCCTGGGTGCAAATCATTGGGAAATAGATGGATATTTAAACGAAAAATGAAAGTAGATGGTACTATTGAAAGGTATAAAGCAAGATTGGTTATCCAGGGATTTAGATAAAGAGAAGGAATTGACTTCTTTGATACTTATGCTCCGGTTGCTAGGATTTCCACTATTAGATTGTTGATTGCACTTGCATCTGTATACAATCTTGTAATTCATCAAATGGATGTTAAAACTGCATTCTTGAATAGTGATTTGGATGAGGAGATTTATATGAAACAACCAGAAGGGTTTGTGATGTCTGGTTGTGAAAACAAGGTATGCAAGTTGAAAAAGTCTTTGTATGGTTTGAAACAAGCACCAAAAGATTGGCATAAAAAATTTGATAATGTGATATTGTCTAATGGATTTATTCTTAACCAAGCAGATTAGTGTGTATATAGCAAATTTGATAATTCTGGTAAATGAGTTATGATTTGTCTATATGTGGATGATATGTTGATTTTTTGTACTGACCAAAATCAGGTTAATGAAACGAAGAAATTTTTATCATCTAATTTTGAGATGAAGGATTTGAGGGAAGCTGAAATGATTCTTGGTATAAGAATCAAGCGAAAGAACAATAGTATATCGATTTCTCAATCTTACTATATTGAGAAGATATTAAATAAATTTAATTTTAAAGATTGTTCTCCGGTAAGCACACCTATAGATCCTAGTCTTAAGCTTCTACCTAATAAAGGTATTGCTATATCTCAACTTGAATACTCGAGAGCCATCAGGTGTCTTATGTATGCCATGACTAGCACTAGGTCGGATATTGCCTTTGCTGTTGGAAAACTTAGTAGGTATACTAGCAATCCTAGTTCGCATCATTGGCAAGCTTTAAATCGAGTATTCAAGTATTTGAAAAGAACAATTAATTATGGTTTAACTTATACCAGGTTTCCTTCTGTACTTGAAGGATATTCAGACGCGAGTTACATTTCCAATATGGAAGATCATTCTTCCACAAGTGGATGGGTATTTCTACTTGGGGGAGGTGCTATCTCTTGGGCGTCTAAGAAACAAACTTGTATTACTGATTCAACAATGGAATCAGAGTTTGTGGCATTAGAAGCAGCGAGTAAAGAAGCTGAGTGGCTAAGAAATTTAATGTACGAAATTCCTTTGTGGCCCAAACCGATATCACCTATATCTATCAGATGTGATAGTGAGGCTGCCTTGGCCAATGTTTATAGACAAGTTTACAAAGGCAGGTCTAGACACTTAGGTGTTAGACACGGTATGATTCGTGAGCGTATCACGCATGATGTTATTTCAGTAGAGTTTGTGAGAACTCAATATAACTTAGCCGATCATTTAACCAAAGGGTTAAATAGAGATCTTGTGCATAAATCGGCTATTGGGATGAGATTAATGTCCATCTGAAATCTCTCATGTTGAGATACCCAATTCCCATCTAATATGACATTAGGTGTTGAATTCAATGTGTAAAGCTTAACATCAAGAGATTGGAACACATCTATATATCATCCCGAGGTATATGTTCAAACCTGCAAGTTGTGAAGGTTGAAGATTATCTTCTTAATAGCTCTTTTGAAAAATTGCATATGCAGGTGCAAGATGAAAAGAACTACCTATTTGAGCATGAAGTTTAGCCGCTTCAAGAATCTAGGACTTGGCTTTGATATGCTTAAGAAGGATAAGGACACCATGTTAGTAAAATATAGTGTCAAGTAAGAACAAGTGAGAATGTAAATTTATGTGTATATTATCTTCATGTATTCATTGTGAATAGTAAAGGTTCAATCCTTAGTGATACCTTGATATTCGAATATTTGGAATGTGTAATATACTAATGTGAAATTCAATCGTTACGATATTTCATTTACGCATAAATTTGATATTTGATATGATTGTGTTTAGTAGATCATGAATTACACTAAAATGAGGGAAAATTGTTATTTATTTTAGTGTAATTGGATCGACTAGTCGACCAATTTAATCATGATACATTGTCAAACAAGTCGTAGAGTGCGGAGTGCACGCTTGTTAGATTAGATCATGATTAGCGGGGTCAAGGGGCGGAGCCCCTGGCTGGGGTCGAGCTATTGTTGCAAGTCAGCAGAATTTCGAAATGGAAAATTTGAACGTTTTATTCAAATTTTAAATTTCAGCCGTTTTATTACAAAACCAGTTTAGAGACCTTAACTGCTCTAACTTCCAAACTGTTTTTTGGTTGGTCGAATTGATTAAAAATGGGTTATGTTGAAAAAGGAGATCATATCATTTTTCACCCTCTCTGTTCAATAGAATATCTCTGATTTTATCCAATTGAATTTTTTAGAGAACCCTAAAATATTTTAATAAGAAATTGTTTACAAGACTTCAGAGATTATCCGGAATTGAAACACTGTTTTCTACGGTCGCGATTACCACTAAAAAAACAAATTAGATTTGGAAAAAAGACGATTTATATTTCTAAAAATCAAGTTGGATATTAAATTTCTATATAAATTCATTAATATTATAGAAGCAACATAAGTCGTCACCTGCTTTACAAACCTTTCGAAATATAAAATTAAACATAAAACTCGACTAAAATTTGATACTAGATAATATTATTGTATATTGTAAATGTCCAAAGTTTCAAGTATATTTGAATACTATGACAGCTTAATAGAAGGGAAACGATGAAAATGAAGGAATAAGGTAAATGTTTTTGTTTGTTCAACAAAAAGATTATTGGACACCTCCAAAACCTAATACCTATTATCAACGGTTCAATGCTACATAAATAATAATCATCCATAATCAAATTTATTTATTTATAATAATTTAGGTTTTAAAAAAATAACGACAATTATGACGTTTTAATTTTAATTATCGATAACTATTTTCATTTTTTAATTAGTATTATAACATTTTTTTACACTTTTTTCGATATTATATCTGTCGAACCATAGTTCCAAAAACAATCCAACAATCCTATTATTTCTATTTTGTTTAAGTCGAAAACATTTATTCATATTGACCATTATGTGTCTGGATTTTGAGTTTGTATAGTCGTTGTTGGATATTTGGTTGATGTGATTGGAAGTTGTAAGGTTTTTCTAATTTTGGTAAATGGTGGAAAATTTAATATATGGAAACCAATTCAAATTTGGTCTTGATTCATTTAGAGTTTTAGCAAATTCATGGTTCATGATATAACATGCATTGATCAGTGCACATAAAAGTTAATATATTGTGTAATTGACCATGAACAATATATTATCCTTTTTATATTGATCATTAAGAAATTGAACTAATATAATTAACCTAACTGAAGTTTTTTTAAGTACAAGTTTATATATGTACAAGTTAATATGTTTGCTCAAAGGTATCTTATTAAAGTGGTAAAGGGATGTTTTATGTATGTTAAGTCCATTTAAAAAATATAGTTTTAGTTTATATGGAAAAATTATGGTGCTTATGTGTTGTTTATTGTATGTGCCTTATGCAATTCAGGGGATGTTGATATATATGATCCAATGAGCAAAAGACCTCATAATATTATGGGTTCAATTTTCTTGAATGAAAAAAGGATATGGAGTTGTATTTAATGTGCTTTTGTTGTCAATGAATCGGATAGTGCATTGACAGTGTATTGTGTCTGGCAGTACAGTTTTGTGTCTGTGATAGTGATATTCTGACTTGACAGTGTACTGTGTTCGGCAGTACAAATAAGTGTTATGACATTATCATTGTTAGTCTTGTGGTATGAGCTCATTAGGCCCATTATCTAATAAGTTCTATTTAATCCTTATAAATAGACTACTAGGGCTACACAAAACATAATTTGAAATATGTAACCTTATTCAATCACAGTGAAACACTTTTCTCTGGTGGCGCCCGTGGACGTAGATAATTGTCGAACCATATTAAATCCTGCATTCTTTTCTTTTCTATTATTTATCTCGTTTTTTATTTTATTTGTGTTCTGTGGTTGAGCCATTATTGATAATTTGCATAGTGATTTATAACAAAATTGATATGAGAGCCACGTGGTGAAATTGGGTTTTTTGCAATTAAGATTTCACAATGGCATCTACAGCAACAAAATACATGATTGAAAAATTTGACGGGGGATCCAACTTTGCATTGTGGAAGATTAAACTGAAATCTTCATTGATACTGCAAGGGTTGTGGAAGGCTGTGGAGAATAAGTTACCAGAAGAGATGAAAGAAGAGGAGAAGCAAGATCTTTAAGAAAGGGTTTTATGCTAGATTTTAATGAGTGTGAAAGACAATGTGCTTCGCGAGATTAGTGGGGAGAAGACTGATGCTTGCGCATGGAAGAAGCGAGGAAATCTTTACTCAGAGAAATCAGTAGTAAACTGATTATACTTGAAGAAACGTTTGTAAGATTTCAGACTGAAAGAAGGTATGTCCATAACTGAGCACTAGATAATTTTAAATCAATTATAATGGACTTGGAGAACATAAACATCAATATTGAGGATAATAGTCAAGATTTGTTTGTATTGAGATTATTACCAGCTCCCTATGAAAATTTTTTGAATACCATAATGTATGGTAATAATAAGTTATCACTAGAGATGTCAAAGGGGCACTGAAATCAAATGAGTTGAGACAGTTGCAACCAGATAATCTGGCTGAAGAGGAAGGTCTTATGACTAGGGGAAGATTTAGAATTAAAGCGAGTTCTTTAAGAAGGAAGAATTGGAGGTCCAAATCAAAGGTAAAGAACTCAAATTGTTATGAATGCGATGAGCATGGTCATTATAGGAGAGATTGTCCGAAATTGAATGGTAAGAAGGCAAATCAAAAGGAAAATACAGCAAACATTGTTGACGGTGTGAACGATTCCGACGATAGTGAAAACAGGGGTATAGGAGATATATTGTCCGTGAGTTCAGACTGTGGGAAAAACTCATGGGGTACTCGATACTGGTTCTATATATCGTATGTGTCAGTTCAAGAAGTGGTTTGATACTTACAAGCCAATGCAGGGAACTGTCTATTTAGGGAACAATCATTCGTTGACTTTTGGTGGTATCGATAATGTCAGAATCAGAATATTTGACGGGGTTGTTAGAATCTTGACGTGCTGGCATGTTCCTGGGTTAAAAAGAAATCTGATTTCTCTTAGGACACTAGACTCTCGGGGTTACAAGTATCGTGCAGAAGACGGTGTAACTAAAGTGACAAAAGGCTCAGTGGTGTGTATGAAAAGCTGTTTGCAGAAGGGTCTTCACATTCTCCAAACGAGTGTTGTTATGGGCGATGATGCAGTATCATCATCAAGAAGTAATATCCAAGGTAGGCAGGATCAGAATCAGTTGTGGTATTAGCGTATTGGTCACATGAGCGACAGAGGATTAGCTGTTTTGGGAAAGAAAGATTTGTTGAAAGGGTATAAAGCAGAATCATTAGGATTTTGTGAGCACTGTGTGTTTGCTAAACAAACTATAATCAAATTCACCAAATCGACGATAGTCCAGGGACTGTCAGCGGACATTTGAAAGTCAAGGGACTATCTGCCACCAAACACGATAGTCGAGGGATGATGTACAGTTCAAAGCCTAAATTTCTATATAAACTCATTAATATCATAGAACCAACATATGTCGTGAGCTTTTTTACAAACATCTCGAAATCTAAAATAGAAAATGAAACTCCGACTAAAATTTGATTCAAGATAATATTATTGAAGAATAAAAACTAAGATCGAGTCTTTAGTCACGTTTGATGTTTGTTTTTCATTGGTCAAGTGGTGGATTGAGTCTTTCTATTTCGTAGAGATCGTTTACTTTAGTTGCTAATTTTTAGGAGTTCAGTTACTCAAATTTGTTAGAGTTTTTATTAAAACTATGTATTGTCACTTTCAGCTTTAATAAGGTTAAAAATTGTTCAACAATAATATATTTTTTTGTTTATGAAACATACAAGGGGTATCGGAGCTTGATTTCTCAGAGAGTTTTTGTCTGAAGAATAAAAATGAACGGTAGAGAAGGATTGTGTTAGAATACGAACGAAACGCATTCTGCGGATCAAGTTTAAGTAAGAGTGTTAAGAGTAAACTTGGTCATCTATCCCACATCGCTTAGATTGAATAGAATATCTCAACTAATGTGAGGTCTTTTCGGAGTGAACCAAAAAGCAAAGCCGTGAGCGTCTGCAGACCCATATCACATTAGTTGGTGAGACATATAAATTCTAACAGGTTGTTCATACCAAAATTCGATGGAGATTATGAGCATTGAGAATGATGGGAGCTTATAGAAACAGGATTCACACAACCAAAAGACAACGTGCTGTTAGTGGAGGTTCAAAAGAACGAGTTGGTGGTGATGAAACTTAAAGATCTGAAGGTGAAAATTACTTGTTTGCATCGTTGGATAAGACAATACTCAAAACGATTGCAAAGAAAGAGACATCAAAGAAAATATGGATGTCGATGAAGACAAAATTTAAGGGAAATAAAAGAGTTCAAAGCGGTCAACTTCAGAGGCTGAGAAGACACTTCAAAATGCTTCAGATGAAGGAATGAGACACGATCATGAAGTACTTCTAAAAAGTTATGGTGGTAGCTAATGATTTAAGGAACATTGGATAAGACATGTCTGACGCTAAAGTGGTAGAGAAGATACTTCGAACGCTTATTGAGAATTCATCTATATTATATGCGCAATAAAAGAGTCTAACGATATTAATGAATTATCGGTTGATGAATTACAGAGCTCGTTGCTGGTTCATGAGCAGAATATTTCAAAGAATTATAGAGAAGAACATGCTTTGAATATAGAAGCATGAGTAGGATGTGGAAGCGATGTAAAAAACCGATGAAGAGGTGCGAATTGAGGTGGAAGAGGAGGTCGAGGAAGATGATACACCACGTTTAGTAAATAAAATGTTGAATGCTACAAATATTATAAGTTAGGTCACTTTAAGAATGAGTGTCCTAGTTGGGGAAAACAGTAAATTATGCATAGATGGAGGAAGATGTGCTACTTACGACACAAGTAAAACTTTCCAAAAAAGAAGATGAGCAGGTATGGTACTTTCACTCCGGTTGCAGCAACCATATGTGTGGAACAAAATCGTGGTTCAGTGAGTTTGATGAGAATTTTAGGAAACATGTTAAGCTGGGAGATGATAGAAGAGTGAAAGCAGAGGGATAGGGAATTCCGATGCTAGAAATTTATGGTATAACACAAGTGATTTCATCTGTCTACTATGTTTCGAAACTAAAAAAAAATTTGTTCAATGTTGGTCAACTTCAACAAAAGGGATTGAAAATTATCATTGAAGATGATTTCTGTGAAGTGTGGCATAAAAAACAACAAAATGTGATCATGCAATCAACAATGTCCACAAACAGAATGCTTATGATTCTCGCAAAGGTGAAGGAAGCTAAAAACAAGATGGAGTTAAATCATTCACTAAGTTTGGCTGACAATGAAGATGAAATTTGGGTAAAAGGTTCAAACATTTAAATAACAGAAAATGCGATGATACATGGGTTTCTAAGAATAAAACAAATGGAGCAGTGTGTGAGATTTGTATATATAGAAAACAAGGCCGACAAAACATACCTAAAAGAAGTGCGTCGAGGTCAAGCAATGATCTAGAGCTGGTGCATAGCAACATATACAGACCGATTTCGCCAATTTCAGAGAGTGGAAATAGGTATTTAATCAAATTTATAGATGATTATAGCAAAAAATGTTGGACATTATTTCTTATAGAAAAATCAAAAGCTCTGAAGATGTTTACTGAGTTTAAGGTGTATTCCGAAAGAGAGATCGGAAAACTGTTGATGTGTTTAAGAACTGACATAAGAGGAGAGTATAAATTTAAGGACTTTCAAAAAATTTGAGTAGAAAAATGTATAAGACGATAGCTTACGAAAACATACACTCTGCAACCAAATGGTGTTGCAGGAAGAAAGATTAGAAGCATGATGAATATAGTAAGGTGTACAATATTTGGAATGAATGTGCCAATGAGTTTTTGGTCGGAAGCGACACCGTATGCGGTGCATATATTTATTAGAAGTCCGAAAAAAATCTTAGAAGATGAGATACCAGGTGAGAAGGGGGGTAAAGGTAAGCCTTCGGTGTAGCATTTGCGAGATTTCGGCTGTGTAGCTTTTTCTCTTGTTCCATATGAAAAACGAGTCAAATTGGATAAGAAAAACATCAAATGTGTGATGTTTGGATTTATTAAGGAGTCTAAATCATATCAGCTTTATGATCAAATTGTTAAGAGGATCATAATCAGTAAAGGCGTTAAATTTGATGAAGAAAAGACAAGAGACTAGAATGGAGAGATTGTTGGTGAAAAATTCATATATGTTTCTGGTGATGAAGACCATGTATATACCAATGAAAACTCGCAAGAAGAGCTAGAGACCAATCAAGTAAATTCAGAAGAAGAAGGAAACAATCGAGATAAAGGAGAAATAATTGAAAATAAAAGTTCACAAACATGAAAACCGGAGTCAAATGAGTTTGTAGTCCTGAACAAAGAATTAGGGGAATCTAGTGCTGATACAAAACAAAACAAAACTGGGCGAGTTATTTAAAATCCAATATGTATGAAGGATTATGAATGCAATAAGATGTGTTTATTTACAATAGAAGACAAAATAAATAATAATAATAATCTTTGTTGCTCGAGATGATCCTGAAACATTTGAAGAAGCTGTGAGACACGAAAAATGGAAGAATGCAACAGGAGCAGAGATGAGATCGATAGAAGAAAATATTACTTGGTATTTGGTGGATCTTCCTGAAGGTGTTAAGGTGTTAAGAGTTACATGGGTCTATAAAACCAAACTTAATAAAAAAGGAGAAGTAGACAGGTTTAAAGAAAGATTAGTGGTAAAAGGTTTTCTTCAAACACGTGGAGTTGATTTCTATGAAGTGTTTGCGCCTGTTGTTATACGGGATACAATTAGATTGATCTTGGCATTAGCAACGTAAATGGATTTCATATAAACTTTATGTGAAAATCAAATTCTGACATAAAGAACTCAATGAGAATTTATATATGGAGCAGCCTAGAGGCTTTGAGCTGAGAGGAGAAGATAGTAAAAAGGTTTTTAAATTAAAAAAAGGCTCTTTATGAACTAAGGCAGGTGCATAGGGCGTGGTAAAGCAAGATTGAAGAGTGTTTCATACGAGAGGAGTTCAAGAAATGTTATTGTGAGCATACACTTTTGGTCAAAATAGAGGGAGAAAATATGTTAATAATAAGTTTCTATGTAGATGATTTAATTTACACATTAATTCGGAGGAGATACTCAAGGAATTTAAGGAATCAATGAACAATGAGATTTTTATGACATATTTTGGACGAATGAGGTACTTTTTAGGGGTTAAAGTGATTCAAAATGAGCAATGAGTATTCATTAGACAAATGAAATATGCCAATGAAGTCTTAAAAATGTTCAGAATGGCATAATGTAACTCTGTGAGGAATCCAACAATTTTGGGAATCAAACTGACAAAAGAAGGAGCTGGTCTGAGAATAGATTCAACCGAATTTAAGAAATCAGTGAGATGTCTGAGGTATGTAACTGCCACCAGATCTGACTTAATATATTCGTTTAATCTTTTGAGTTGATACATGTAAAAGCCAATGAACAATACATGCTAGCAACAAAAATAATTTTGAGATACATCCAAGGAACAACTGAATTTGGAATACAATATCGCCGCGAGTTTGGTTAAGAAGAGAATCTTGTGGGGTTTGTGGATAATGACTACGCAGGTAATGAAAATGATAAGAAAAGCACCTCGGGTTACCCCTTTGTGTTTGGGAAAAGTAGTCTTGTATACAACAGACGCTGAGTTTGTAGCAGCTGCGAATGGAGCTTATCAAGCTGTATGGTTGAGAAATGTTCTTGCATATATTGTTTTTAATCAAGAGAAGAGGACAGTTCTGTTTTGTGATGATAGGTCAAGAATCAAGTTGTCCAAAAATCTTTTTTAACATGGAAGAAGCAAGCATATACATGTCCAATTTCTACTTGAACTTTTCAATGATGATATTATTGATTTTGATTTTTGTAGTACACAAGACAAGTTATGTGACATAATGACCAAGGTAGTAAAGTTGGAGGTGTTCAAAAGAATAAGAAACAGATTGGGAGTTCAGCGGAAAAAAGAGTAAACTGGAGCCGAGTATATCCAGTTTAAGAGAAGAATTGAAGAATAAAAGCTAATACCGAGTCTTTAACCATGTTTGATGTTTGTTTTGCACGAGTCAAGTAGTGGATTGAGTTTTTAAGATTTCGCAAGGATCGTTTAGCTTAGTTGCTAATTTTAGGATTTTATTTACTCAAATTTGTTGGAGTATTTATTTAAACTTTGTATCGTCATTTTCAGTTTTAATAAGATTAAATATTATGCAATAATACTCTGTTTTTTATTTCTGAAACCTACAATTATTGTATGACATGTTGGAAATGTCCAAAGTATCAAGTATACTTGAATCCTATCACAATCTGATAGAAGAGAAATGATGAAAATGAAAGAACACGATAAGTTTTTTTTATTTGTTCAAGAGAAAGATTGTTGGACACATCCAAAATCTCATATTTATTAGCAATAGAAATATTGATACGTAAATAATAAACATTTATAGTCAAAACTATATATCCATAATAATTTAGGTTTTGAGAAAGTAATGACAACTACAACGTTTTGGAATCTAATTACCGATAATTATTTGTATTTTTTATTAGTATTATATATTTTAATAGTTATTTTTTGTTTTTTTAAATATCATATTTTTCAAACAATAGTTCCAAAAAAATCCAACAATACTATTAGTTCTTTTTTTAAGATGATCATTGTGTGTCAGGATTTTGAGTTTATTTTGTGGTTGTTGGATATTTATTTTATGTGATTGGAAGTTTTAAGGTTTTTCTAACTTTGGTAAATGGTGGAAAATCTAATATATGCGAAACCAATCCTTATTTGGCCTTGATTCATTTTGAGTTTTAGCAAGTTCATGGTTGGTGATATAACGTTCATTGATCATCACAAATAAAGGTTAATATTTTATATAATCGATCATTGAATTGATCATTAGGAAACTGAACTAAAATAATTAACCTAAATGAAGTTTTTTTAATTAAGTCAATTGAGCACGATTTATGCTGATTTTCTCAAATTTATATATGTACAAGTTACTATGTTTTCTCAAAGGTATCTTATTAGAGTTGTAAGGAAATATTTTATGTATGTTAAATACTTAAAAAAAAATAGTTTATATGGCAAAATTGTGGTGGTTATGTGTTATTCATTATATATGGCTTATACAATTGAGTGAATGTTGATATATATATATGATCCAATGAGCTAGAGACTTCCTACTATTATGGGTTCAATTTTCTTGAATGTAAAAAGGGTATGGAGTTGTATTTGATGTGTTTTTATATCTATAGATTTGGAACTTAAATAGAAAATCACTAAAAAGAGATATATAACGGAGAAAAAGTTGAAGCATAAAAAATCAAATATGTCATATCTAGTAATTATAAATGGGTTTCATGGCGTAATCTAATTAGAGATCACCAATGTTGCTCAGTTTCTTCAAGACGTTGAGAAAATTGTTGCAAAAAATGATAAGATGGAAACTAAAATAATGTTGATACAACTATCCTCCATGAATTTTTGTTGTAAATAGACAATTAGAGAATATATCCTTGTGATGTCAATGGTTGTTTTTAAGTTAAAATCTCTTAAGATTGGTTTTATCATAAATTTAGCGTTTTACTCTTTTCTTTCGTAGTTTAAAATTTTTGAGACATTTTCTAATATTCAGCATAATAAGTGGACCGTTTATGAACTAGTTACTCATGTTGCTCAAAAGGAGGAAAATTTGAAATGTGAACATCTCGAAGCACGCATAGTGTATTATCGATCCTAAGAGCTTTTCTATTGAAAAGTATTTTTTTTGTATAAAGGAGGGATATCTCAAGAATGATTGTGATAAGTATCATGTATATGAAAGCAAAAGGTAGTCTCATGACTTTGTTCTATTCATAAATCAAATTGGTTTAAGTGTCTAGAAACACACGATGGTTGTTACAACTGAAGCCACTAACATTTATATTTCTTTATAAGGTATGATCAAATTACCAAGCCTAAGTTATGGGATATTTTGTGCTTTTTTGACGAATTAATATTTTTCATTGATTAATTTCCGGTGGATACTTTTTATACTTGAAATATGTATTATTTATATCTAATTTTTTAAAATAATTTCATATATTTTCCTATAATATACATCTTTGGTTATTCACGCCTATTAAGCAATGATGACATGTGTTTTATTTTTTTGTATGGTAATTTTGTAGGAGTGGAAAATTGATAATGAATGATGATTTTTAGTTTTTAAACAATTTTGAGGATTAAGAAAAATAAACATAATAAGTATCTAATAAACCTTATTATAAAGCTAAATATTTAGCAAAGACTTAGGTAATTTCCCATAAGATATATTTAAGCCTTTTTGAAGGTTTATTCAATTGTATTGATCATTCAGACTTTGATGTTTGCGTTAAATTCTAGAAAATAAACAATGATGAAAATATTACATGTGTATAAAGCGAATAAAGTTTTAAAGTTAATACATACGCATATTCGTGGACTGTTGCGTGCGACATCATGAAACATTCAAAAGTATTTTATATAATTTATAGATGACTTCTCGTGGTATAGGTATTTATATCTTATTTACAAGAAAACTGAGGCTATAGACATGTTTATTGCTTGTAAGAATGAAGTTGAAAATTGTTTGACAAAAGCAATAAGTATGTGAGATATGAAAATGGTGGTGAATATTATGGTAGATATTATAGTTCATGTAAATAACATATGAACTACTTACTAAGTACTTAAAATAGTGTAGAATAATTCCCTATAATCTAGTATCATATTTTCCTTACGTGAATAAAGTATACGAGAGCATAAATTGCACGCTTAAAGATACGAAGATAAGGATGATTACTTATTCGATTTTATCAATATCAGCCTAGGGTGAAACCATTAAGTGTCATGCATATATTCTTAATAAAGTTCCAATAAAATCCACATATAAGACCTCATATGAGCTTTGGACTGTGCGCAAGTCAGGTTTGAAGCATTTGCATATTTGGGGATGTGCATCTAAAACAAAGCCTTATAGGTAAAATGAAAATGAATTGGATTCTAAACCTTTTAGTAGTTATTTCGTTTTATATTTAGAGCATTCAACGGATTTTAAGTTCTATCACCCTTCTAATAAATATATTTTGGAATAGGAACAACAAAGTTTTTTGGGGATACTGAGTTTTGGATGGGAGGGATATAATTCGGAAACAAACATTCATTTTGAGAAACAATCAATACAATCATGAAGTTTCTAACATAATTACTCCAATATGAGATGATTTGGTATTATTTCCAATGATTTTGGAAGGTTAGAAAATGCAAATACTCAAGAAGATGATTGTCTTCCATTTGTGGATATTGTCCAAAATGAACAAGTTGAAGTGGTTTAAATTGATAAAAATGATAATATTAACTTTGATTATTGGATCAATCAAAATGTTCAAATAAAATAATGTATGTTATATAATATCAAGGAGAAGAATACACATCCCCAAGGGGGTAGCCGAGTTGGTTGAGTATGACATGCTTGTGACCAAAGGTCATAAGTTCGAGATCAATCATAGAAGCCAGAGGACTGCCTGAACATGTTATGCAGTCTTAGTGGAACCGAGAAAACCTCCCTAATAGTAATTAACGGGCGGGGGATGGGTGAAAATGAAGGCCGAGCACCATCACCGCACTATCCTATCAATGATCCTAGGGAGGCAGAACAGCCTGAGGTAGACCAAAAAGATTCGATTGAAAAAACGTTGGCAAAAAGATTCTACTGTACGATTGAGTAACAATTTAAATTCCATTTTTAAACAATTATTAATTAACTTGTTTGGGAGAAACTTGTATTTCTTCGCATGGGATTCTTATGATGTATCAAGGGTAGACCCCTCTATTATTCGTCATGAATTAGATGTAGATCCATATGCTAAACCCGTGCGGCAAAAGCGACGATCATTTTCTCTTGAGAAAGAGGATGCTATAAGTGGAGAGGTGGATAAATTTTCACAGCTCGGGCGGATCCGACAAGCTCGATGTCTAGTTTGAGTGGCAAACCTAGTGTTGGTTAAAAAGAAGAACGACCCATAGATAATGTGCATTGGTTTCATCAATCTATATAAAGCTTGCCCCAAAGACGTGTTTCTTGTGCCTCGTATCGATCAGTTGGCGGACTCGGCTACAGGTTGGGAGTATATTTCCTTTATGGATACATACTCAAGATAAAATTAAATTCACCTTAGCCTGTCTAATGAGGAGCACACGATATTTCAAACTCAGCAGCGGGCTGTATTGTTACACTTGTGATGTCATTCGATTTAAAAATGCAGGATCTACATACCAACATTTGGTAAATCACATCTTCAAAGATCATTGAGGTAAATACATGGAGGCATACATAGATGACATGATCATTAAAACATATATACTCGAAAAACAGCTCGAGGTACTTCAAACTGTGTTCGATATTCTACATTAATATAATTTGAAGCTTAATCTAGTAAAGTGTTCTTTCGGCATACAAAGTGGAAACTTCCTCAGTTATGTGGTGATTTGGACTTCCTATATTCAATATTATAAGAACTATTCTGACATTCTTTTCTCTAGAAAATAAAATGAAAATATTTTCTCTAAAAAATGAAAACTATTTTGATTCATATAAAAATGAAAAAATGACACAAATTTGATGAGACAAAAACTTCAAAGTTTTCAAAGAAGAGATAATAAGAAAGATAAAAAAGAAAAGAATATTTTTTAGTGTAATAGTATTTCATAATATAAAAAATGGTATGATACAATAAGAGTTACTTTCAATTTTCGTATTTTTCTTCATCCGTTACATATTTGAACTAATAAATGTAGAATAATAACTTTTAGTAACTTATAAAATATTAATTGTAATTAAATATAAATACATTTTATGTGCTTTATTATTATCCATGTATGGAATATAGCTTTTTCAAAATTCAATCCTCTAAATACTAAATAAATATATGGGCTTAAATAAACTTCTCAATATAGATGCTATAAATTTGTTTTAAGTTATTATTTCATTTGGTTTTGAGATAAATTCAGTTAAAATTATATATTAATATTTTAGTGCGAGAAAGTTTTTATTTTTTATCTATAACATACTATCAGTCACAAATGATATGAAATTGTTACATGTTAAAAAAAAAGTTCGAACAAACTTGATATGAAAATCTTTTATAATATAATTTTATTAGAAATCTACATCTATCTATGGAGATAACTATCTACAAGTCTTTCATGATATGACTTTTGTTATAAAATAATAAACAATAAATCCAAATATATCAATATTGCAAACGAAGACAAATCATATTGTTTTCATGCGCATTTAAATTTTCAAAAATAAAACTATATCCGAATTTATGAGTGTTCCCTTGTTCGTTGGTAGGGCTGTAACGGTTCTCCAGAACCGAGAACCGGACCGGGACCGAACCTTAACGGTCTGGTTCGCGGTTCCATTCTAAAAACTGAAAACCGATAAGGAACCGAAAAAAATCGATTTGGAACCGAACCGATAGAACTGATAAACCGATAGAACCGATAAGTGATCGAACCGATAAAATCGATAGGACCGAAGGAATCGATACGGAATTGAACCGATAAACCGATAAACCGGTAGAACCGATAAGAAATCGGACCAATAAAACCGTTAAAACCGATTATTTATTATTATTATATATTCTTTTATAAATTATAGTACCAAAATTAATAGTTATTTACCAATTTTTTAAGAAAATGGAAGATCAACTTACAAACTTTAGTTTTTATATCATTTATTTTAATAAAAAAGATTAAAAATCAATTTTTAATTGACTTTATTTTTTTTAAGTGGATCGAAACGGGACCGGACCGAACCGAAACCGGAACCGAACCGGACCGGACCGGACCGAACCGAAAGCTTAGCGGTTCGGTCCGGTTCCAAAAATTAGAACCGAAAGCTTAGCGGTCCGATCCGGTCCGAACCGATAAGCTTAGCGGTCCGGTCCGGTTCCTTCAAAACCCGGACCGAACCGGACCGATAACAGCCCTATTCGTTGGTGATGAAAGATTGACAAAAAAAACCCAAAAAAATCAAAATTTAAAAAAATTGGAAAAAGGATATTATATTTGGGCTGTGTAAAGACTAAAGAGTATCGCTAGGCTTCATTGAGTAGAAGTAAATTAATTATAAACTGTAAACAAGTGAAAGAAAAATTAATAGGTAGGGACCATGTAGTTCCGGCAATTCCGAGCACCTAATAGAACGGAACTACAAAACTGTCTATATTGTCATATTAGATTTTGGAAAAAGATATCATATGTTAACAAATTCGGTCTAGAACTTTAGACCTTGTGCGCACTCATTGCGCTCTGAGTATATCATGTTATAGTATCGTAATATCTAAACGATTAGTTTCGAAATTAGGTTTATGTATTTACTCAGACTATATTCGAAAATTATATGTAAAGATTCCTACACCCAGAAGTCTCTAAGCCTTAAGACAAAGACAGATAAATTACGAAACTAGAGGAAAATGTTAGAATGTTCGTACCTGGTTTGTTACACACGGCATCATAAGGTTTATCTTTGCAAAAGCATCTGAATCTATGCGAATCGGAACCACAGATCCCACCGGAAGACTCACACTTCGGACATGGCCTGTCGTTGGTCTCGTACTCCAACTCAAACCCTCTACTCAAACCATCTCGAACCGTAACTTTGTTTTCTTTGATCTCTTGACTATCATTCAAACGAACCGGAACGTCAACAAAACTATTACAAGCTCCCAAACTACTAAAATCATTGAGGATTGTATAATAACTAATGGTTTCATCGTGTAAAGTACAATTAAAAGCAAACTCCACAACCCCCGGTGTACTTGCATAGGGATGGCAATTAGCAGATAACTTGAGAGTTGTAACATATGGTGCGAGCCTGAAAGGAGCCAGGTTGGTCAAATTCAACTTCTCAAAATCAGGACAATGATTGATTAGTAGCTCACTAGCGTCGACCGATATTTGTTTTGCAGTTACATTTATGGGTAGTACACCAAAACGCTGACCTCCAATATCTATTCCTAGGTACCCATTATAATGGCATATGAGTTCAAATCCGCTTTGACCACAATAGTGGTTCTTGTTGGCACCCCAGAACGGATAGCTTATGTTGTACTTTTGGTCTCCGCATTCTAATGGTTTGTTGCAGACCAAATATCTCTCGTCATCTTCACAACGATACGAGACGACAATAAAGACGACGATGAAGAAGAAATATCGGATCATTGGTAAGAGGAAGGAGATAATGGAAAAGCGAGAATGGTGTTTGTTTGATTTTAATTTGTGTTTGGAAAATGTCAGATATTCGAGTTTGTGTTGTGTGGAGAGTATTGCCGGGCTTCATTTAGTAGAAGTAATTTCGTTATTAAAAAGTAAAGAAAAAAGTGGGAGAAAAAGCTAATAGGAAGGGACCATATAGATAATAGACTACAATACTTTTCAACAAAGAAAGATAATACAGAAACCTTGACTTGCTTATGGCCACATACAGAAAATGTAAGCCTTTCGGTTTTGGCGGGTAATAGACGGTATGACGAAAAAACTCTTTCAGTCCTTACTGTTCCATTCTTATTCAGATTTGTTGGATAGATTGTCAAGTCGGAGATGCGTTTGTGATTTTTTTTATTAGGAGCGGTACGGAAAGCATCGAAAGCGTGCTCTCACCTAGAGGTGTCAAACGGTTTGAACCAGCACCAACCCGCACCGTTTAAGTCTGAACCACGGGTTGCAGTCTCGGCGGGTTGCGGTCTCGGCGGGTTGCGGTTTCGGCGGGTTGCGGTCTCGGCGGGTTGCTCTTATGCGGTCCTGACGGTCTGGCGGTCCTGCCAGGTTGCAGTCGTAATAGGCCAGTTTCACAGTTAAACCGCCAGTTCAAACCACCAGACGAACCATTTAAGAGCCGTTTACCAGTTCAAACCATCGGCCAAACCATTTAACCATTTAAGAACCGTTTATCAGAATATATTATAATGTTATTTAAAATTAATTTGTAAGTGTTAATTGAATCTAATTTCAATAATTGAGTTAATTATTCTATTTCATGTATTTTAATTTAAATATGTTATCATTTTAATCGAAATTTTATAATCATCAATTATATTTTAAAAAAATAATTGTAATTTGATTTTGATACGTTTGAATAATATATTACTATTAAATAATATATACCTATTAGACATATAATTGTATTAAAATTTTAAATTATTAGGTGATTCTTTAGATTCTTTCAAGCTTGAAGTGTTTATGGTTAGATGAATTATATAGTTTATTGTATTTTCGAACTATTCAATATTAGAAGTTTATATGCATAAACATAAATTACTTGTAAGTTGTAAAGAACAAAATAAAAATTGAAAGCTAGGTAAGTGATTTAAATAACATTTAATAAAAAATAGAAGCAAAACAAACAATTCATTAAAAATAAAAACCAAACAAGTAACATAGTTGTTCAATCAAATAAAAAAGATAAACATTACAACGATAATGAAAATCAATTGCGAAAAACTAAGGAGCTTCATCGTTGTTGTTGTTAGGTGGTTGACCTTGCAAATGCATGTTCTCCATCATCTGTCGCATATACTCCGACTGTTGGGCTTGAGAGTTTGCAAATCGCTCATTCCATTGATCTTGTCCATGATGCCACTGCTCGTATTGACCATGCCACTGCTCGTATTGACCATGCCACTGCTGGAGGTGACCAAGTTGATCATTCACCCCTACTTGCCACTGCTGTATCTGGCTAAGCTGGTCATTTACCCCCCCCCCCCCCTGCCAATTTTGAAATTCACCTTGCCATTTTGTAAAATCATCATGCCAAACCTTTTGTTGAGTATGCGCAAATTGCATATGATTCATTTGTTGAGTATGCGCAAACTCAGCAAATTCGCGATCGGTTCGTCTTTGTTGTGGCGGTACTCGCGAAGAACCACTAGCATTTGGATCGAAAGACACTTCAGCCTCAACTCGATACTGAGTAGGTGGATTTGGCGGTTTTGTAAGACCGTTCGCAATATATATCTGATTCAAGTCTTCTCTATGGTGGTTCCATGCCTCTAATTTCGAAATCAACTCTCCATCCCAAGAGTATATTTCCTGCAAACGCAAAGAGTTTCTACCTATAGCACTAGTCGGCCTCACCTTCACCGGAGTGTACATACTCACATCAGCTCCTTTCGAAACAAGCAATTTACTCAATATCATCCCATAAGGTAGTTTATCCGTACCACACCTTGCAGCCATATTTCGAATCATCAAGCTGGGTAAATTAATTATTCCCTGATTTCGAATCATAAAAGCAGTAACAAATGTTTGAATATATGAAAGCTGCGAATCATTGTTACTAGGTGGAAGAAATATACTATTTACCAATTTCAAAGCTAATTTCCCAATACCATCCAAATTACCCCGCATGGCTCGAAATTTACCGCTAATTTCCGGAGCTTCCGCACCAGGACAAGTAAGAATCTCTACCGCTTCTTCGTAAGACAAAGGCAAATCAGCACTCCATATCGTAGGGCGATAACTAATGGGAGGTAATTTATTACCGGTATAGATATCATGGGTTGGAACGGAAAAAAGATCGTAGAAATCAGTTTCAAAAAAACTAATGTCTTTACCATCAATCAAACAATTCATTCCTAAACCTCTTGGATCATTTTCGATTAATCTAGCCGTGGAATAAAACTTTCGCACTAGTTCTATATACCAATCACATTTGAATCTAGCTAGATTCATCCAACCTTGGCCATTAGTAGGCTCAATAAGTTTGAAATTTTTTTGCATACCCTCTATTTGGATCAGTTCCTCGTAGTTCAGAAACATACCAGACCAAATTTTTGTTACACCTCGACCTCCTTGCTGATTACTACGGATGCGAATCTCCCCCTCGGGGCGATGTTCGATAGTCTCGCTCTCCGTTACCTCCTGCTCCATGGTTTGAAACAACATTTCTTCCACCTCTCTCAATTCGGAAGTGGTTGGTTCACTACGTCCACCTTTACGAGCATTCTTTTTTGTTTTCGAAGACATTTGCGAAACCTGAAATTTAAATAGAGTTTGAAAAATATAAAAAAAATTTAGAGAAGTGTAGTAGAGAGAGGGGATAGATTTGTAGTGGAGAGGGAGAGATTTGTAGTGAAAAATATATGAGGATGTAGGGTGTATTTATAGGGTAATTTTGTGTTTTTTTTTTATTTATTTTCTACTAGCCGTTTGATGACGTCAGCATGACGTCATCAAGCGGACCATCCGGCCACGCGTGCGGATGGTCCGCTTTTGGCCGTTGCCAACGGCTAGTTCGTTTGAACTAGCCGTTGGTTGAACCGGGGCATCCGGACGATCGTCCGGATGCCCCGGTTCCAATCGGACCATCCGGATCGATATCCGGATGGTCCGAATTGTCTGTCCGGGCGTCCGGGCGAAACTGTCCGGATGCCCCGGATGGTCCGGGCGATTTTTTTTTTTTTTTTTTTTCGGTTTTTTTTTGGGTCTCCCCTATAAGTAGAGGAGACCCCAACACCAATACTCACACCTCTCAAACAACTCTCTACTTCTCTCTAAATCTATCTATTTGTTCGATAAGTTCTAGAAAACTACAATTAGTTATTTTACTTATTCTACTCCTACTTTCGAAATTGTTTGATTTTTGTTTTTCCGCAAATTGTTTCTTAGTTGTTATTAGTCTAAATTTAGTTGTTCTATCTTGTTATTAGTCTAAATTTAGTTGTTACATCTTGTTATTAGTCTAAATTGTGATTTTATTATTAGTATTTTATTGCATATTTGAAAAAAAAAACTGTTATTAGTTTTAAAATGAATTCAAAACGTAGAAATACTGGGATAAACCCACCATCTAATGTGGATCTCAATACCATGGATGATTTTTCTACAGAATTCCCTCACGTTGACACACTCTCCTCCCGCGAAAGTGGTGGTGGAAGTACTAGTGGGGGGAGATCTCGTAAGAAAACATCTTGGATTTGGAATCACTATACTCTATCAGAAGATGGTTTGTTTTGTATTTGTAAAGAGTGCAATAAACGTTATCTTCACGTAAGTGGATCTAGAAATATGGGCACTAGCACTATGGTAAAACATTTAACGAAACATGAAATATATGATCCTACAAAACCTAACCCAACTAATGTTTGCACGAACCCTCAAACAGGTCTTCCTTTTGAGTTTAACCACGATACGTATAGGGAAGAAACAATGATTTATGCAGTCGGTAGTTTACAACCATTTAGTTTTGGGGATTCTTGGAGATACGAAAATTGGATGCAAGTTGGGGTAAACCCACAGGCAACACGCATTCCACGTACCTCTTTGCGATCGCTAGCCTTTAAATATTATTTACAAAGAAAAAAAGAGATTATTCAAACTATGCAGACTTTGCCATGGAATGTTTCGATTACTAGTGACATAGCTACTTTTACTGATTTAGATATGATATGTGTTACCCTCCATTGGATGGACGCCCAATGGGTCCTCCAAAGGAGAATTATATGGTTTGAATCAATTGGGAAGCATACCGCACAAATAATTAGGGAGAGTATGACTGAATGCATGAATGTTTATGGCATTAAAAACAAGATTATGTCTATTTCGTTGGATAATGCATCTTCTAATATTAGTGCTATAACATTTCTTATAGCAGATTGCAATCCCCCTTTTCCAAAATTGTTTCACACCAAATGTTTATGCCACGTACTTCAATTAATTGCGAAAGAAGGAATACGTAAGGTTCAGGGTGATTATATTACCCCTATAAAAAATGGGATCCTATTTTGCTCGACATCCGCTGCTAAAAAAAGAGCTTTTAAAACACTTGTTCTTTCAAATGGGAAAAAATATAAGAAACTTTTATTAGATGTCGAAACTAGATGGAATTCTACTTACACAATGCTTGCACGTGCGCATGTTTTTAAAGAAGAGATATCGACGCTTTATAATACATATCGTGAAACACCAATTGAACCAGATCATTGGAAATTTTGTGCACACATGTTAAGATTTTTAAGACTTTTTAAAGAAAACACCCTAACCTTTTCTTCACAAAATCAACCTAATGCTCATTTGGCCCTTTTCACGATTGCTAATCTTGCCATGCATATGGATGAATTTAGATCACATTATGCATGCGTAGACATGGTGCCTGGAATGGAATATAAGTTCACAAAGTATTTTCATCCAATCCCTGATAGTTATTCATTTGCTTGCCTTTTAGATCCTTTTTCACGAAAAGAAAAATTTGAATTGCTAGTTGATTGCTTTTATAAATCTGTACGGTTTCCTACAGATATACCACCGACCGAACCAATTGACCCTCAAGGGTATATTAGCGGTATATATGATAGTTTGTATAATATCTATGATAAGTATGCTGCAAGATATAGATCAAATACATCTACAAATGTAAGCAGTAGTAACAATAGGGGTAGAGGGAGAAATACTAACTATATTCGATTGGCAATGTTACGAAACAACAATGTTACAGAAACCCCTCAATCTGATAATGAGTTGTATAGATATTGGACCACTAGGTTTGACTTTACGAATTATCAAGACCAAGGTATTGAAGATATCATACGATGGTGGGGTACCAAAACTGAAGAGTTTCCTATTCTTTGCAGGATTGTTAAAGAGATTTATGCTATACCTATGTCTACAGTTGCAAGTGAGTGTGCTTTCAGCCAAGCGAGGTTGCAATACACGACTAAGAGAACAAGATTGACGGGCAAAGCACTTGGAGTGCTTGTGGCAGTTAAGGATTGGACAACGGTGGATAAAAGGATGCAAGACATAGAGTTCAGAGACGAAGTGAACGTAGACGACATCTTCGAAGATTATCCGGATGATTACGAAGATATACTTGAACAAGAAATTGCGGAAGAAAACGAAAATGACGACGAAGATTTTACTTACGAAGAAGACGAAGCTGGAGATGAATGATGTTTGTAATAGTTTTTTGCTATTTTGTATTGTAATTTGAAAATATTTGTACAACTCCTGGCCCGCACGAGTATAAACTGTGAACGGCTAAATTATCCAAAAATGACTTTACCTTTTATTATAACAACAACAAATGTATTATGAAATACTTATAACTTCATAAGATCTAATTTTGGTTTAAAAAATAATAACAAACACTTGTAAAATTTAAAACCAAATCACAATAGTAATCAAAATGTAATATTAAAATTATAACCGTAGAATTTGTAATATTTTAACATGATAAGATATAGTTTTGGTTTGTATTAGATCTAAAAACATAATAATAATATTCAAAATGTGATAATAACATAAGTAATATTTAAAATTTTGGACTATATAATAATTACAACACTAAAAAACTTAATAACCAAAACAAATTAATATTAACAAAAATGTAATAATAATTCTATAATAATATGCAATATCTCAATATTTTTTAAATATAACATTTTGGATATAAAATAAATAAAATCAGCATAATATTTACCAATAAACCACCGGTTTTTTACAAATAAACCGTGGTTTCGCAGTCCTGCCGGGTTGCGGTCTCGGCGGGTTGCGGTCTCGGCGGGTTGCGGTCCTGGCGGGTTGCTCCTTATGCGGTCCTGGCGGGTTGCGGTCCTGACGGGTTGCGGTCTCGGCGGGTTGCGGTCCTGCCAGGTTGCAGTCCTAATGGGCCAGTTTCGCAGGTAGACCGCCAGTTCTTAAGCAGGTTGTCAGCTTTGAACCATGGTTCCTGAACCATTAGACACCTCTACTCTCACCTACCCTAAAAGTTTAAAAGTTGTAAGAGGTAATACGAGTTTTGACTCTCATTTTATTTTAAAAACAAAGTTAACAACAAAAGAGCAGAAAAATAATTTAATCACATAACAAGAGATTTAACGTGGTTCTGATCGTAGAGAAATCCTACATCTACGGACAATGAACACTCATTTTTTCTCTCTAAAAAATATACAACTCACATCGCGTCACGGCAGACATTGCGCAGTTACTTTTTCTATTTATAGACTTGCTCTAATAGATCTTGATCCATTAATAGAAAATCTAATCAATATAGAATATCTAATTAATATAGAAAATCTAATCAATGTAAATATCTAATCAATATTGAATATCTAATTAATATATAACTCATTAAAATAGAAAATTATGATTTAAGTTAGTTGTAGCTTACACTTAACAATATGCTCGAAATGGCCTAATCTACTAGGGACTCAATAGTTTGATCATGAATTAACAAGTCGGTCTAGTCTAATACGTTGAACATAGAAAAGTCGTGATTAATAAACAAACAAATAGTCTGGATCAGATCTATAAAAGAGACTCCATTTATTAATTACTAATACCGTGTTTGAGTATTTTCTATATAGGCTCACAAATATTACGGGTAGTAAAACGTGTTTGATTTTCTAGATAAATTGAAGTTTTGTATGAAACAATTTCATATTGAAAGTCTTTTGTTGATATTTCAATATCAATCGGATAAAACTAAACTTTTCTTCAAACAAAAGAATAAAAATTATGCTTCGAGTTACTTCTAGTATACACTTAACAATGTTCTCAAAATGTACTAAAGACCCAACAATTTTATTATAAGTTAAAAATTCGGTCTAGTCTAATACGTGGTATGTGAGAAAAGTCACGATTAATAAACAAACAAGTAGTTTGAATTAGATCTAGAAAACAAACTCGATTTATTAATTGCTAATATCAGCAAGATACTAGTTTCTATATAGACTCACAATGTAGTAAAAAGCATGTTTGATTTTCTAAATAACTCTTGAAGTTTTGTATGAAACAATTTCACATTGAAAGTAATTTGGTAATTTTTGAAAATATCAATCGGATAAAATTAAGTTTTCTTTGAACAAAAGAATGAATATTTTGTTGTAATCTAGTTTTGAATCAAAATTATGACCAACAAAACGTTTTCAACTATAACAAAAAGTTTTTGTCAAAAATTGGTTGAATTAAAAACAATTATTAAAAAAGATTGAATTTCAAATATACTTTTAGAATATCCACACGTGCATATCCATTGTATTTTTAAAATTTCAAACCCAATCAGGAGTATTTCCCTTGGACCATGGTGGACCCCTGCACCACGACCAAAAGATCGACGAAGGTTGTCGTCTCCGTACCACGACCAAAATGATGTTGTCCATTGACTCCGTTAATTACAATGTTATATAAAAAATTATGCACTTCACCCTCTTTAACTTGTTCGATATATTATTAGGACTATCAATTCAATTACACACATTATCGAAAAACTTAAACTTTGAGTTGTCCCAAAAATATATCGATATCTAAAATCAAGTTTTTAATTCCTAAAATTCAACAAACATTCGATCCAATAATATAATCATACAACAAATTTATAAGAAAACTTATGTACATTTAATGTTTGGGTAAAAAAAAAATTCATAAACAACTATTCAGAATATAGGTATCACATATTCTGCTTATGTATATAAGTAAGAAGAATTCAATCTCCACACTAATATGTTGTTATCAGTTTTGGATCCGAAGGCCTGCATAATATTTAGCAAATCGTGTTTACCTTACCAAAAATAATTGTGTTAATAGTTTGAAAAAAAATAGAAGAAAGATACATGAATATGAATGAGAAAAAACATAGGTTTAGTAAAACAAAATTAAGGTTTTATACTCAATAGGATATTTGGGTTACTAGAAAATATTAGGTAGTTGATAATAGAAATAAAAAATATCTAGATCTTAAAAAACAATAGATGATAACTAGAACAATAAGTAGAGAATGTATTTATTTTTAGATAGTTATTGATAAATTATCTTATATTTTCTAATAAACGTATCTTTAGCAACCCTCTATAAAATTTAGATAGATCTTAAAACTAAACTATACAATTTAAACTTAATTTCTGAATTTATATTATGTTAATGAAATTTATTAAATTTCGAATTTAAAATTTAGATATAAATTTAATTTTTTATATTATATAAGAATTTTTATATCTAAAACAAAGATATTTAATAAATTATTTTAGGCTTTAAATTTAATTTATTTTGATGAAAAAAATAATTTATAGTTTTTAATTAAAATTTTATATTCGTATTTTATATAAAATAAATTGTTGATCCTAATCCGCGGAGAGTGATATATCTAGGTAGATTTGAGTATTTACAAATCTCTTATGAAACGAATGTAGAAAATTATATAAAAGTGAATAAAACCAATAAAAACACACAACATGTTTTGTACAGGTTTGGGTTTTTTAAACTCTACATAATCTCTATGATATTATATCTTGTACATATTGTAGGGTTTGTAAACCTTAAACAATCCTTTTTGTGTTATAAAAAACAACGAATAAACGCGAAAGCTTACTGGTTTGCGTCTTGTAATTGATTATCGATTGATACATCTACAACGGAAGGCTATGTTCGATTCTAATAATCTTGTGAAGAAGAGGTTGTGGAGCTTTATGAAGACATTCGGGATATTATTTTTGAATAATATGAGAGATAAACCTCTAATGGGTGAACGACTAAGAATTATTAAAGAACGAGGTAAAGAAGATGAAGATAGAGAGAAAAAAGTCAGATTCATGGCATACAGATATTTAGAATATCTTGAATAGTGAAAGTTAGGTTATGTGTAAATTTTTTATATTTAGTGAATATAATTTTGTAAAATAATTTTTAGTCCATGTAATAATCAAATTTGTTAAATTCAACCAATAATCTCTCATCTTTTATTAAATTTATTTTTACTTGAATTCTTAAATCATTATAGTCCAATGTAGTAGCCACTGCATGCGACTATAATCATTATTGGTCTTCTAAAACTCAATACTAAAGTGATAGATTAATATATCCTATGTAGTAGCCACTGCATGCGACTATAATATATCCTCTAACAAGCTCACAATTAACATAGTCGGTATCTGCATTGTATATCTCCATTATGTTTATTATTATATGTAGGTCTAATTCAAATTTTAAACAATTATTTTTATTTTATTTTAATTGGACAAATAACAACATGTTTGGATACTTTGAGTTTTCGTGTGATAAGACAAATCCAAATCAATAATATCTTTACAATCTCGTAGTTGGATCATTTACATGTACTGAAGTGTATCCATATGAATGTGAATTTATGAAAAAATAGTGTTTACATATATATAACCCATTATATGTCTTATTAAGAGAGATAATAGCTTAGAATGAACAAAAGAGTAATAACCACGACTTATCTTTGTGCAACCGATCCTACAAGAAATTCACTGTCAACTACAACCCTAATGACTCCCAGCATCTCATAGAGTGGAACATGAGATTGAAATAACCTTGTAATCAATACATGTCACCTTCCAATTGGTCCTCCTAACTGAACTGAGATCACTTAATTAGGAAAAATAGTATGAAAAAAGGAAAACTGAAAAATATATTATTTGAATAAATGTATGCATACAATTTAGAGTAATAATATAATATGGACTAATAATATATATATATATATATATCTAAAAAACTCAAAATGGAAAAATAACCAAACATCACTCTTACTTAATATAAATACTCTTTAAACTAAGGACACTCATACATACAACATATCTAAGAAAAACTAACGATGATAACACCTTAGTGAAAGGATTTGCCTCATTAGAGTATGTGTGTGTGCCGATGTGCTCAACCTTGATCTGACTATACTAGATTCGTTCATTAACAAATAAGAACTTAGTGTCTATATGATGAGACTTAATAGATCTGGTGTTTATGTTCGAGAACATGATTATTCAATTGTTGTTACAATAGAGTTGTAGAGGTTTTTTTATTCCTTCCATTGTACACAATTTCATAGCAAAATTATTTAATTTAAATTCATGCAAAGATGATGTATAACATACCACATACTCAACTGTCATAATAGACTCTATTATGAGAGTTTGTATCTTACTCTTCCATGATGTAGGATCGTCTGCCAAGAATGAATACATATTCAATAATTGAATTACTAGTGTCTACACAGCTAACAAAATCTACATCAGAATAGCCTACAATCTCCTTGTCATCTAATCTACTATAAGTCCAACCGTATTATTTGGTATTCTTAAAGTAATAGATTACCCTCTTCACATTATCTCAATGAGAAACTCTTGAATATCTCAAATGTGTTCCCAACATTCCAACTATGAATGATATTGCTTGTATCGTATAAACTTAAGCATACATGAGACTTCGGATAACCGAAGCATATGAATGTTTCTTCATAATCTGAATTTTTTATTCTTTCTTAAGGCATTAATAGATGAGAACTTATCAATTTTTTCAACAGAGGTATCCATGAGTTTGATATTTTCCAAACTATAACGACGTAACATGCTTTTAAAGTATACCTTTTTTTAGAGACCTAGGATTCCACGATGATCATCCTTGACTATTCAGTTATCTAACATATAAGGCACCTCACCAAGGTCATTCGTGTTAAACGTCTTTGATAGGATACTCTTGGTAGCATATAATCAATCTAAGTCATTTGTGGCAAAGAGTATGTCATCGACATACAAAACTAGATAGATCATTTTAATTCCACTGAACTTGTCATATATACAATCTTTCACGGGGTTTATCTCCAAACTGAATGAGATGAAAGTATAATGAAACTTACAGTACTACTGACGAGTTATTTGTTTGAGTCAATAGATGGATTTCTGTAGTTTACACACAATTGACTTAAGGTCTGCAGTAAATTGTTTAACTTGTTGCATATAAATTGTTTCTTTACTGTCTCCATTGAGAAATGTCATTTTGGCATCCAACTGATGAAGCTTCAAATCAAAATGAGCAACTATAGCCATGAGTGTCCTAAATAATTCATTTGATGAAACTGGAGAAAACGTCTCAAAATAATCAATCTATTTACGTTAGTCTTACCTTTTCGCTCCAACATACGCTTTGTATGTTTGTACTTTCCATAAAGCATAACGTTAGGTTTAAAATACGACTTCCAACTAAGTCATTTTCCCTTTAGGTAAGGTGGTAAGATCTGATACTGAATTTCCTTACATTAATTTGTACTCTTCATTAAATTCTTTAATTCATTTCTTGGAGTTTGAACTCTTCATAACATCCTAAACGGTAACTGAATTCTCTTCCAAAATGTACAAAAGTCTTATAATATTCATTAAAGAATAACACATAATCTGAAGCTAAAGCACTCATTCTCTCTACATTGGAGTTACGCAATATATAATCAATGTGAGGTTTCTAAATTTGACCATCATGAATAACATCAACATTTGTTTGATGATCTAGATTGCATGTAATCTTGTTGATGATTGGTATAATAAATTTAGTCAAAGCATCAATGCTACTGACTAAATGAACAAGTTCTAATATTTTCTCAAAATAGATGTTGTTATCTGAATTATTCCTCAAAAAAATTATATCCTCAAAAGATACGGCATTTCTAGTTTAAACAATTAGTGGGAGAGTAAAAAATGTAAGCCTATAGTGGTCAAGATAACCTATAAAGTGATAGCTAACTTTTTTGGATTAATAACTTTTGTCCACTCATGCCGTACATTTTTTCTTCAGTTGGATATCCCCATACATGAAAAAGTTCATGTGGTATTTTAGTTATTATTGATGTAGGTACTCTGTTAAGGATATATGTTGGACATTTAAGATCTCCCTCCACATTCCAGAGTGATGTGGGTAGTGATGTATGAGCAATCATACTCCTTCCCATTTCCATTAATGTATGGTTTCATTGTTCAGGCACACCATTCATAGTGGGTAAACCCAATATGGTATATTCGGGAACTATCACAGACTCTTGAAGGTACAGAGCAAAAGATCCATGAGTTTTTCCCTTGAACCATCATACCTTCCATAGTATTCACCACCACGCTATCATCTGATGACTTTAATAGGTTTTCCATATTC
This sequence comes from Limnanthes douglasii subsp. nivea, assembly GCA_036936605.1. NCBI lineage: Eukaryota > Viridiplantae > Streptophyta > Magnoliopsida > Brassicales > Limnanthaceae > Limnanthes > Limnanthes douglasii. The sequence goes on from JAUPFV010000005.1 coordinate 93,695,526, forward strand.
TAATTCAATATCGACCTTAAATAATTAAACATGCAATATCGTTATATTTATCATGAAGCAAGTAAAGATATTTGTATCGGGGAAATTCGTTTATTAAGGATATGAAATATCTTTCATCATTTCATGATATCGTAGATAATAGACCGCATATATTTGTATATATTAACTCCAAAACACATTAGACAGCTCTTTACCTGACCAACATTTTCTTTTAATCTGCAGGTCTAAGAAGAAACAATACACAGACAAACAATGGGGAAGAAGCAGACAACATCATAAAGACGAAGATGGATTGCCATATGAGGCTGGGCTTGAGGAATCTTTGTCATCAAGCAGTGATGAAGGGAGATCTAGAAAAAAAATGAAGTTAATCAAAAAGTATTCAAGAAAGAGGGATAGGCATGGTAGGCTTAAAAGGCATATGGGCAGAGATTCATCCCACATGCATGTTGATCAGTTTCTAATAGATCCTTTTGCTTTTCAGACTGAACCAGGTATTTTTACAACAGCTAATGAAGATACAGTCTTTAGTCGTAATAAGAACTGGAGATAGTCACATTTGTCTGCCAGAATACTGTCCGGAAACCTGCCCAAAAGATATGACAACTCCAAAATGGAGAAGTATGATGGAAGTCGAGATCCGGACAACCATCTAGAGAAATTCAAGAACTTCATGATGTGTTTTGATGATGATGACAAACATTTGTGCAGAGCCTTCTCTCAAACTTTTACGGGAAGCGCTCTTAAGTGGTATAATAGCTTACCCCAGGGGTGTATTAGAAACTTTGATACATTTGGGGTTGCCTTCCGAAGGCAATTTGTTGGAAGTATAGAGGTGAAAGGTAATAGAGATAATATTATCCATTGTGCCCAAGAACCAAACAAGTCTTTAAAGGACTACATAAGTCAATTCGTGAATACAAAGAACAAATTAGCAGATTGCTTCGAGCGGGTGCAATTGCTTCTCTAAGACAAGGGTTGAATCTTAGGACCTGACTGATTCAGTGACCAGGAAGAAAGCTATGACCTGGGGTGGCCTGTTGAATCAAGTGGTAAAACATATTAATATGGAAGAAACCAAGAAAACCATGGTGCACCGTCAAATAAGGTCCACCACAACAGCTCATTCGGCTGCTAACCAGTCCGGATACAAGGCTAAGGAGCCCGGACAAGGGTCCAATCAGATGAAACAAACTCAATCCACCCAGAATCAATCTCAAAGCCAGCAGTCAAGAGGTAAAAGAGGTCCTTGGGTTCAGCCGGAGTGGTTTGCAAAACTAAGGGAAAATATGGCCACGATTTATGATAAGACCAAGGATGAGGTCCATTTCCGGAAGCCGACGACACTACAGTCTTCGAGAGAAAAACAAAATACTTGTTATTGCCAATATCGCATAATATAGGCTACAACACTAAAGACTACATAGCATTAAAAAAAGAAGTGCAGAACTTTATTGAAAGAGGAAAACTGGGAGCTTGTGTCAAAAGAAGAAGTGAAAGCAGGCCTGATTGTGCTCCTCGGGCGGGCCCTACCAACAATGCTGGAATATCTGCTCAAGGAGAAGAAATGGTGATTCTTGAAAGATTCGATGTTGATTCTGAGAACCTGGATCCTGATCCAACTCGGAATAAGGTGGGGGTCATAACAGACCAAACCAGGACGGTGTCCGGACTTATCAGTTTCTTTGAGTCACTCACCAGCTTTGGAGGAGATATTGTGACAGCACCCACCCCTTCATCAAGAAAAAGGCATGTACACAGTTTGGCCACTCAATTGGAGGGTGGAATATCTTCCCATCAGTGCCAAACCCCTTTCCCATTCATAGTTTTTGATGAGGATGATTTGAGAAATATTGTTGGGCCTCATGAGGATGCGGTGGTTATAGGAGCATTTATTAGGGGCAATGATATACGCCGGATGTTGATAGACACAAGCAGTTCGGCAAATATCCTATTCTTAAGATCCTACAAGTAGATGAGGAATCCAGATGTTATTCAACACTCAAACAAAACCATTGTGGGCTTCACAGGGAGCTTTGCGGATATAATTGAGGAATTTGAAGAAGAAGTGCTGTTGGGCAAGGGGCCTTTTGAAACGGTGGTGAGGGTACTATTTGTTGTGGTGGATTGACCCACATCCTACAATGCGATTTTTTGGAGGTCTTGCCTTTCCAGAATGCATTTTGTGGCCTCAACAGTCCATCAGTGTTTGAAGTATGCAGTTCAAGGGCAAGTAGGTGTTGTCCGAAGTAGTCAGAGATAGCCAGGAAGTGTTATACAACTACTCTTACTTCTAAGACTTTGGGGGCAGTTCGGATTAATAAAGATTAGCAGTTATCGGAGCCTTCTGAGGGAGAGAGTGAGATTGATGACCCCAAAAGAGGCTTTTATTGTTATAATGCCAGTTGAAGAAATTGAAACCCACTCCCTTGCAGAGGGTAAAAATATCAAGATTGGTTCCAAGATGGCACCGGAATTAAAAAAATAAATTGTTGTCTTTTTTGTTAAACAATCAGCATGTCTTCGCTTGGTGTAATAATGACGTAACCGGAGTACCTGCAAGTGTTATCTCGTACAATTTGTCCATCCAGAGTGATGTTGTACCCGTTGTACAATAAAGAAGAGATTTTTATAAGGAAAAAGCAGATGTAATAGTTCAAGAGGTTGATCGTCTTACCAAGATGGGACACATAAAGGAATCTCAATATTCTTTATGGACTTCCAATCCAGTGTTAATCAAGAAGAAGAATGGGAAATGGCGTATGTGCATTAATTTCACTGACCTTAATAGAGCTTACCCAAAAGATCTTTATCTTGTCCCCCGGATAGATCAATTGGTGGACTCTATGTCTGGAAACAAATTCTTGTCCTTCATGGATGCATTTTCTGGGTACAATCAGATACAGGTGGATCTGAAGGATCAAGATCACACCACCTTTATAACAGACAAAGGTCTCTATTACTACAAGGTGATGCCCTTTGGGTTAAAGATTGTTGGGGCTACTTATCAGAGGTTGGTGAACAAAACATTCACTAATCAGATTGGCAGAAATATGAAGGTATACATAGATGCCATGATAGTTAAAAGCCTGGAGGAGAATTTACATATAATTGATCTTCAAGAAACATTTGCTAATTTGATAGATATGAATTTGAAATTAAATCCAGAAAAATGTGTGTTTGGGGTCCGATCTGGAAAGTTTCTGGGTTATATGATAAGTGAGAAAGGTATACAGCCCGATCCGGATCAACTTAATGCCCTATTAGAAATGGATCCTCCTTGGAATAAGGAAGTCCAGAGGCTCACTGGAAGGTTGGCTACCCTAAACCGTTTTATTTCAAGGTCTTGGGACAAATGTGCTACGTTTTTCCAAACTTTGAAGAATGCTAAAGATTTTAATTGGTCTCCACAATGCAACCAAGCTTTTATTGAAAGAAACACTTATCCTCACCAAAGACTCTTTTCAAACCCTTTCAAGGAGAAACACTCTATGTATACTTGGTTGTGTCAGAATGTGCTATAAGTGCAGTACTAGTAAGAGAAGTGGACAATTACCCTCTTCCGGTATACTACATTAGCAAAAGTTTAATAGATGCTCAGAAGAAGTACTTAAATCTTGAAAAGTTGGCACTAGCCTTAGTGATTGCAGCAAGAAAGATGAGGCCGTATTTTCAATCTTATTCCATCATTGTCCGGACATCTTTCCCAATAAAGAATGTTCCTCAAAAGGCAGACATATCAATCAGGATGGCCAAGTGGTCAGTAGAATTGGGCGACTACGACATTGATTTCCCCCCCCCGAACAGCTATCAAAGCTCAATCAGTGGTTGATTTTCTGGTAGAATTCCATACAGATAGGAACTCCAAACAATCTTCATGAGATAAAACCAAGAAATAGTGGTTGGTCCAAACTGATGGTGGTTTAAGAAAAATGGGCTGTGGAGCTAGAATTTGCCTAACCTCCCCATATGGTGATAAGATGTACAAAGCTATATGATTTGGGTTCAGGGCCTCCAACAATGAGTCTGCATATGAAGCAGCTATAGCTGGTCTTAAATTGGCTTTCCTGTGTTGGGCTATTGAGTTTTCGGTTGATGAGTGATTCCCAGCTACTCATCCATCACGCTCAAGGTCAGTCTGATTCCAAGAAGGAGAAATTGATCAAGTACTTACTCGTCTTGAAAGAAGTGGCAGCCAACTTTAAAAGTGTTTGTTATGAGCATATTCCCAGATCGAAGATGGGATAGTATGAGCATACAGGTGATTCAACCTAAATACTGGAGGTATTCCCTCCTTCAACATATTTCTGATGGGGTTTTGCCTTCGGATAAAGCTATGACGAGAAACATTAAACACAAGGCACGTGGTTTTTTTATGATAAGGGGAGTTCTCTATAAAAACATATTTCAGTAGACCTCTCATGTATTGTTTGGGGGTTGAAGAAAACTTTTATTAGGGGTTTAAATATGTTATTCTCTAATAACAAAGCAATCCAATATAAAACAAGAAGTAATATGTGCATTCATACTTTAGCATTTGCAGATGATCTCTTAATTTTTCACTAATGACTCTAGTTATTCTATTCATATGCTTAGTAAATTCCTACAGGACTACCAAGAAGCTTATGGTCAAATGATTAACAAGGAGAAAAGTGTTGTTATCACTTCTATTAGGCTTCCCTTCTCCAAAATTTCTGATATTTCTGCAGCTACTGGTTACACCTATGGTCACCTTCCTATCACCTACTTTGGTATCAGTCTTAATAAGAATAACTAGGCCAGGAACTACGATCTTCTTCTTAATAGAATAAGATTTAAAATTACTGAATGGGAGGGTAAAAAACTATCTTACGGTGGAAGACTCACCTTTATTGAAAATGTCATAATGGCTTTTCCTTGTTACTGGATTCAAAGTAACAATCTTCCTCAGGGCATAATCGACAGAATTGAGAAGATGCTATATAGTTTCCTTTGGGGTTCTAACCATGATGCCTCTAGAATCCACCGGTTTAGTTGGAAGAACGTCTGTAAAACCTATCTCGAAGGTGGTTTGAATGTTAGAAAGTTACAGGATATCCAGGTATCTATCTCATGTCATCTGTGGATCAGATTCAGAAAAAATAGCTCTTTGTGGGCCACATATATCCATAATATCTATTGTAAATCCATTCAACCCTCTCCAAGCTAATTATATAGCTAAGAATTTTTCTAAAATCTGGAAAAGGCTACCTTCTATCACGGATTTAGCTGAGCCTAAGATCATGTGGACTATTGGGAGAGGGAATAAAAACTTATAGATTGACTCTTGGATGAGAAATGTTCCTATTATTAAGCCTAATGACCTCTCTAACGACCATAAGTACTTTCAAGACAAGGTCAATAACTATTGGGACCATAGTTACTGGAATGAAAATAAAGTTAGCATTATCCTATCCCCTGGATATATTATCAACATTTGAAATTGTAAGGATGGTTTGGATATTATCAACATTATCCTATCCCTTGACTCTATTGTTTGGAAGGATTCTAAGGATGGTATCCACAACTTGAAGACACTTGAAATTGTATAAGAACTACGCATAATCAGTCTGAATTGTTTGGCAAGCTATGGAATAGTATTACGCCTAGAAGGTGTTCTTACCTTACTTGAAAACTTCTCCACAACTCGCTCCCCACTGATGATACCCTGCAAAAGAGACATTAAATTTTAGATTCGAAATGAAATTTTTTCTATAATATTGAGACTACTAATAATATATTTATTAATACAGTCTTTCTTGGAGTATTTGGTGTCAGTACTTAACTATGTTCAAGGTAAAAATTGGGAGACATATGAATCTTCCTCATATGTTGAGGAATTGGTTTTGGAACACCAACAAAGAGGTCTATATTTGCACTATTATATCTCGTATCATATGATGGATCATTTGGAACTTAAGAAAAAAGCCTAAGATGAAGGGTATCAAAATTGATAGTAAGAATGTCATTAGTTACATAAACTACATTGTTTCTGGAATTGATCATGCTAAGCTATTTTTGTTAAAGCATTGTTTCTCTTTCAACAAAGCAAGAGTTGATCTTGGTTGTGTTAAGTATACCAAAAAAATAAGACCCCTTCTTATTTATGTTGGATTCCTCCTAAGTTTAACAGACTTAATGTCAATTCAGACGGTTCCTCTCTAGCTAATGGTGATGCTAGTGGTTCAATTATTATAAGAGATATCAATGGTATCTTAATTTATGGGCTCGGTAATCTCTATGGGAAACTTAATCTTCTTCAGGTTGGAGCCATTGAATTACTATATAGTTTTATCTTCTATTCTCTAATGTTGACTTGGAAAGTGATTTAGAAATCATGGTCAAGTCTCTTGGTTCTGGTAAATTCCCTAAGCCCCTGGAGAAGGCGTTGACATGTTGTAGAAATTCCATTCATCCTTCTATGACTATAAAATACATCAGTAGAGTCCAAAATAGTGCAACTGCCTGGTTGGCTAGATGGAGCCATAGATGCAAGAAGAAAATATAATACAACAATCGAAACGCTCCCTCTTACCTATCTGCAATAATCTTCCTCGAGAGCCTTGGTCTGGGCTACATCAGAGATTCTTCTCAATAATTGTTATCCCAAATCATGCTGTTTGTTTCTCCTGATCTATCGATTTATTAAATTTATCATTTCTCCTATATTGAACTATTCCAGTAGCTATTTCATATATGAAACATTTATCTAATTTATGCTTCAACTTTTATCTTTTACAACTCGCGTTCCTGATGCTTACCAATTCTCGAGCCAATGGTTTGGTAAATGGATATGTCATGTTATCCATAGAACACACGTATAACACTGATATGATTTCACTTTAGATCAGTTATCTAATGTACTCATATTTAGACTTATATGTCCAAACGTGTCATTGTAGATGTCATTGTAGTCTCTACCTAAAGCTGATTACTATTATAATATTTAGATTGACATGTTTCCCTTTGAAGTGAATGGTATTTCTAACAATAAGTGTATCAACTATCCATCTTACTTTTCATTTTGGAAATTATTTGAACACATACACCATAGTTGAATGTCATATTCACTTATATTTCTTTAATCTTCAAGAAACATATTACTTAAAAAGTGAACATTCATTCTATAGTCAATTTGTTATGAATTAAAGTAATAATCTAGCTTGTGTATGTATATCTTTCGAGTACCCTATAAAAAGTAGAATATTAAAGACATGCTATTTTTATAATATTAAAATACACATGAACCATTCCAATTATATTCCGATGTTATGTACTTACATTAGTACTATATTGACTTAATTTACTAACCTCAAATAAAGTTTTTATCATAATACATAAAAGTGCATACATGAATATATATAGTACTAACATATTCTAACTGCACCGTTTATCCCTTAATATTTTCCAAGTATTAAACTATGATCGATCAACAACTTATCTTTTTTTTTTAATTTCACATGTTTATATCTATCGGGTGTCTTGTTCAAGTATAACTATTAACCTATGTAAAATATTAGGAATTTCTGTAATTCTATATCCATCATGTTGGTTATTTTTACCATAAACATAGTATGTAAGTGAGAACCTTTACCAAAAATACAAAAATTCAAACTATAATTCGGAAAATATTTGTAGATGAGCATTCTCTCCTTTTGTTGAATACAACATCTAATGAGCTTCACTAGGTCCCGATGCTGAGGTTTGGCAATCAGTTTGACTTCATTTTTGAACTCGAGAAGTCCTTGGTCTGAAGTTTCTGAAAGTCTCTTCACAACTATTTCTCCACCATCTACCAAAACTCCCTAAATGTACAATTATCTCAAATTAGATACCAATTTTATTACATTCGGTATGCATTGAAATCATAGTTATTAAAAGCTCATATAGCGCACGCAATAGCGCATAGTGATGTGAGGCGCACCCTTTGTGCCTCGCAGCACAATAAGGCGCTCTCTTCAAATAACCTACGCTATGTTTTTAACAGAGGGCATGTGATTCCGAGTGGCCATCTCGGAATCACATGCTTTTTTTTAAACTGAAAAACAGGTGATCCCGCGATGGCCACTCGGAATCACCTGTTTTTCGGTTTAAAAAAAACATGTGATTCCAAGATGGCCACTCGGAATCACATGCTCTCTGTTAAAAAAAACAGCATAACAACCAAGTCGAAACCAAGTCAAAACAGCAGAAATTGAAACCCTGATCGAATCTAACAGCAAAATCGAACCCTAATCTAATCTAACAGCAAAAAAACATTAGAACAGCCAAGTCGAACCCTAATCTAATCTAATAGCAAAATCGAACCCCAATAGATAGCCTAATCTAATCTAACAGCAATACCACCCTAATCGAAAAATGAAGAAAAACAAAAACTAAATAACCCTAATCAAACAACAGAAGGTAGAAGAAAACTAAAGAACCCTAGCTGAAAATTGAAAAAACAAAGAAACTGAAGAAATCTTACCTTCACCAAGGGCTTCTCTCTCTCTTCGTTAGGGTTTTGAAAGGTACCGAAAAACAAAAGGTAGAAACCGAAGGTAATGGGATAACTATTTTTTTTTCTTTTAATTTGTTAATGGATAGGATAATAGAATAAATGGGTAGAATAATGGCGTTTTTAAAAAATGAAAGAGGTAGAATAAATAGGTAAAAGGACAAATGTGTAATTTCCTTTATAGAAGAAATAACAACATGGGTTTTTTTCAAATTATAGAAGAAATAAAAATTCTCATGGGGAAATAGCTTTGGCCCACAAAAAAACATAGAACTTCTGGGTATTATTTCTCACCTCAAGCAAGACACTCATATAAAGGATGATGAGTTGGACACTAAAAAGGAATTTCTGGTTATTGTTTGAAATATTTGGGCATGACATCCAGGCACTATGCCTGTCAATTCACTTGATGATGAAGAGATTCTTGTCATTGGAGTATTTCACGACGGGTACACACATATTGGGAACTCCAACCTATTTTGTATTTGCGGTATTGTGTGTGTTCCTGCTGAAATTGTTAAAGTCGGGGCATATCGTTGTATGCTGCATCTGCAGTCTCCTGGAACAGTAAACCTTTATCTGACCTTTGATGGCCATAAACCTAGCAGTTAAGTTTTTAGTTTTGACTATTGTGCTAAGGTGTTGCCTGATGACCGGTTCAAGTGAGAAGAATTTCAAATTCAGATGAGGCTTACGCATTTGTTGTTCTCTACATCTAAAAGCCTAAACATTCTAGCTAGCAAAGTTCTACGAGCTGCTTTACAGGAAGCTAAAACATTTTCTCATAAAGCATTGAACCTTATCAGTAGTTGGTTCTTCCTCCCTCACGGCACCCATATCTATAATAAGTTGGTGGGTTTCAAACAGAGGCTATGCAGAGGCATTGGCACCTGTTGCAGTGATTGATGAATTGGATCTCAAATAGGTATGGATACTTAAAAAACTTGGATATTGCAGATACTGAGCGCTTGTGATGGTAACACTTCCTGCTCTACTATTGTCTCAGTATTTTGTGAAGTTTTGAGTGTGATTGCTCTACTATTGTCTCAGTATTTTGTTATGGGCGATGCTGCAGTAGCATCATCAGGGAGTAATAGCCAAAGTAGGCAGGATAAAAATAATTTGTGGCATTGGCGTCTTGGTCACATGAGTGACAGAGGATTAGCTGTTTTGGGAAATAGAGATTTGTTGAAAGGGTATAAAGCAGAATCATTGGGATTTTGTGAGCACTGTGTGTTTGGTAAACAAACTAGAGTCAAATTCAGCAAATCGGCTGTAAGAAAGAGTAAAGGCACCGTGGACTACATTCACTCAGATCTTTGGGGTCCAAACAGAATTCCATCCAAGAGCGGAGCCAAATACTACATGAGTTTGATTGATGATTATTCAAGGATGGTGTGGGTTTACTTTCTGAAAACGAAAGATGAGGCATATTCAACCTTTTTCAAATGGAAGACGATGACTGAGAAGCAAACAGGAAGAAAAATCAAACGTCTTAGGACAGATAATGGGTTAGAATATTGTAGTCGTGAGTTCAACGAGTTCTGCGAAGCTGAGGGAATAGTGTGTCATCGCACTTGTTCTAGAACACCACAACAGAATGAAGTCACAGAAAGAATGAACAGAACGCTTTGTGACAAGGCACGAAGTATGCTCTCACATTCCGGTGTGGGAAAGGATTTTTGGGCTGAAGCTATCAATACAACGTGTTACTTGGTGAATCGGTCTCCATCAACGGCTATTGATTGTAAAACTCCTTTTGAGATTTGGTCTGGATCGTCGGCTGATTATGAACATTTGAGGGTGTTCGGTTGTCCTGCATATGCTCATGTGAGAGATGGTAAGCTTGAGCCGAGGGCAAAGAGATGCATATTTCTAGGATATGCTACTGAGTGAAGGGATATAGGTTATGGTGTACCTCTCCAAAGTCTCCAGGTTTTCTCATCAGTAGGGACGTTACTTTTAATGAGTTTGCTTCGATAGACAGTCAGAAGGAAGTAGGAGAAATAGTCGAATCAGGATCGGTTGTGAGTAAACAGGTGGAGCTTGAAGTAGAATCAGTTCCTAGCAGGTCCAATAATTCAAGTGGTTCTGAGGTGGATCCAGAATCAGGAGGTGAAGCGTCAGCATCAGATGATAGTGACGATGATGCGCCTGAACCAGAACAACAACCTTATAGCATAGCATTGGGCAGAGAAAGAAGAGATATTAGACTTCTAAAAAGGTATGTGAATCTAGTTGCATATGCTCTGTCAGTTGCAGAAGAAGTTGCGATGCAGGAACCTAGTAGCTACAAAGAAGCTATAGCGAGTTCAGAGGCAGATCGATGGATTGGTGCTATAAGGGAAGAGATTGAATCTCTTCAAAAGAATACTATGAACGTTGGCTTAACTTTTAACAAAACCGGTATTGGTGAATCGCTGAATGATGTTGCAGGATCATTGGTTGGTTTTGTTGATTCTGATTTTGCATGTGATATGGATAAAAGAAGATCTCTGACAGGATATGTATTTACTCTAGCTGGGAGTGCGATCAGTTTGAAACCACAGTTGCAAGTTATTGTAGCTTTGTCTACAACAGAGGCAGAGTACATGGCGGTAACAGAAGCAGTTAAAGAGGCAATATGGTTGCAAGGTTTGGTGGCAGAATTGGGCTAGGATAGGACTACTACAAAAGTGTTTTGTGACAGTCAAAGCGTCATACACCTTACAGGGAACCAGATGTACCATGAGCGTACAAAGCACATAGATGCCAAGTATCATTTTATTCGTGATATAATATCAAAGGGAATTGTTGATGTGAAGAAAGTGTCTACACACACGATAATCCAGCAGATCTAATGACCAAGGCAGTATGAGTTCGAAAGTTTAGGGAATTCCTAAACTGGATCGGTGTTCGCAGCATAGAGTGAATGCCTTAAGGGCATTTGGTGAGTCAGAAGAAGAGAAGATTCTTTTTTGATAGTGAAGAAAGGATATTCGCCTCAAGGGGAAGATTTGTTGTGAATGAGTCGAATAGTGCCTTGACAGTGTACTGTGTCCGGCAGGACAGTTTTGTGTTGTGATAATGATATTGTCCAATCACTTCAAAAGAGTTAGTCTTGTGGTATGAGCCCATTAGGCCTATAGTCTAGTAAGTCTATTAATTCCCTATAAATAGATTACTAGGGTGACACAAAACACAAATCTGAAATCTGTAACCTTTTCTATCATAGTGAAACTCTTTTCTCTGGCGGCGCCCGTGGACGTAGACAATTGTCGAACCACGTTAAATCCTGTGTTTCATTTAAATCTTTCATTCGCATATATTATGTGCTTGAGCCATTTAGTGATAATTGCATAGTATTTTATAACAAAATTGGTATCAGAGCCACGTGGTGAAATTAGGGCTTTTGCAATTAGGGTTTCACAATGGCGTCTACAGCAACAAAATACATGATTGAAAAATTTGATGGGGGATCCAGCTTTGCATTGTGGAAGATTAAACTGAAATCTTCATTGGTACTGCAAGGGCTGTGGAAGGCTGTGGAGAATAAGTTACCAGAAGAGATGAAAGAAGAGGAGAAACAAGATCTTCAAGAAAGGGCTTTATGCTGGATTTTAATGAGTGTGAAAGACAATGTGCTTCGCGAGATTAGTGGTGAGAAGACTGCTGCCTGCGCATGGAGAAAGCTAGGAGATCTTTACTCAGAGAAATCAGTAGTAAACCGATTATATTTGAAGAAACGTTTGTATGATTTCAAATTGAAAGAAGGTATGTCCATAACAGAGCACCTAGATAATTTTAAATCAATTATAATGGACTTGGAGAACATAGATATCAATATTGAGGATGAGGATCAAGCTTTGTTTGTATTGAGATCGTTACCAGCTCCCTATGAAAACTTCGTAGATACCATTATGTATGGTAAGGATAAGTTATCGCTAGCAGATGTCAAAGGGGCACTGAAATCAAAAGAGATGAGACAGTTGCAGCCAGACAATCAAGCTGAAGGGGAAGGTCTTATGACTATGGGAAGAACTTGAGAAGGAAGAACTTGAGGTCCAAGTCAAGGGTGAAGCACTCAAACTGTTATGAATGCGGTGAGCAGGGTCATTATAGGAGAGATTGTCCAAAACTGAATGGTAAGAAGGGAAATCAAAAGGAAAATGCAGCAAACATTGTTGAAGGTGTGAACGATTCTGACGATAGTGAAAACAGTGGTAAAGGAGATGTATTGTCCGTGAGCTCTGATACCACTCTGTCACGGGCTCAGCGGTACGCCCGTGCGGCGCCTATGCCGAGCGCACCTTACGGCACAGGCCGACTTTCCCTGTGGACAAGCTAGCATCTACCTCAACGTTCCAGTCTTCATGTGCTCTTACAGCCTGCCAATACTAATGGACGTCTTTTATGAAGTTTTGAGTGTGATTCAAGTTAGTGTTGGACTAGTAGGAGAACTGTTCGTACAAGTCTGAAATGATATCCGTACCTTTTATAAGGGTATTTTGAGTTCACCTCCTCCTTCTCAGTTGTTTAGAGGAATTCCAAATCCCTGAAATGAGGTTAGTCATTGGGTGCCAAAAAGAGTAAATGGGCCTTTGGAAGGCATACATGTCTCCTCCGTCTCTTGTGGACCTTACTATACAGTAGGTAACCTTTGCTGGGCATTTATTTACTTCTGGTGATGAGACGTTTGGTGTTCTGGGCCATGGAAACCGTAGAAGTATTTCAATTCCAAGAGAGGTAGAAGTATTTCAATTCCAAGAGAGGTAGAATCTCTAAAGGGTCTTCGCACTGTCTGTGCCACTTGCGGTGTGTGGCACACTACTACAGTTGTAGAACTCATGGTCGGAAGTTCCAGTTCCAGCAACTGCTATTCAGGGAAGCTATTTACTTCGGTTGACGAGGACAAGGGTCGACTTGGGCATGGTGACAAAGAAAGTAAACTGGTCCATACTTGTGTTGCTACTCTTGTTGAGCCCAACTTTTATCAATTTGCATATGGTTATCGCCTAATTGTTGCTCTTACAACATCAAGCCATATTTATACTGTTGGAAATCCCCAAGCAGAAGGAAAACTTCATGCCCGTGTTGAAGGTAAGCTTTCTAAGATTTTTGTGGAGAAGATTTCTTGCGGTGCATATCATATTGCAGTTTTAACTTCAAGAACTAAAGTTTACACTTTGGGTAAGGGATCAAATGGTAGGTTAGGCCACGGAGACACAGATGACAAAAATTCCCAACTATAATAGAAGCTTTGAAGGACAAGCAAGTCAAAAGTATTGCTTGTGGTACTAAATTTATTGCAGTTATTTGTCTTGATAAGTGGGTTTCAAGAGTTGACCAGTCAATGTATTCTGGTTGCCGCCTACCAAACAACTTTAATAGAAAGCATCACAATTGTTATAATTGTAGACTAGTTTTTTGTCAATCATGCAGTTTTAAGAAATGCCTTAAAGCTTTTATGGCATTGAACCCCAACAAAGCATATCGGGTGTGTGATAACTGTTTTAATAAACTAAGAAAAGCCATTGTTGAGTATCTTTATAGTATGGAAACGGGTGACTACTATTTCTTAGAGCTCTACAGGTGGAGCACCCAGTTGCACTTAACAATACAGCCACAAGATTTGTGACATACATAAAAGAAGGGGCTTATTTTGTGAATGTTGAGGTGGCAAGGAAAAATCCAATGCTATGCTAATGTTTGTCGGAGACGGAATCGGAAAGACGATAATAACGTTGCCGATGGTAATTAGTGAAATTTATTAATTTTCCACTTGTAAACATTCACTCGATCTTACACGTCTTTTTATTTTTTATCGGTTGGTGTTGATCGTATGTATCTTACGTGCATCATCACTTTTTTTTAATTGATTTGAATAACGTTCTATAAGGAAAACGTGTCCTAATGGACATGTCTCATACCACAAACTAGAAAATTAGCTTCTCGCAATATTAACTTCAATCACCATTGTCAAAAAAAAATTTGTGTTTATGTTCTCAAAATTATTTTGAAGATTTCAATCTCTTACAAAATAACATGGTCATAGAAATAATATATAATTGGAAACTTTTTTTATTTTTTGTTTCAAACATTATTTTTTTATTATTTTTTATTCAACCACATTGATGGTTTTGAAATTTGAACTCTTATAATATTCATCGGTTTTTGCACACACGAGATTTAAAAACTATGTTTTTTAACTCATAATTATTTGGAAAAATAACTTTTTCTTTCGAAAACATTATATTTTTCACATACGGATATAAAACATTTAGTGGAACTTATATTTCTATTTTAACATGTTGGAGATCTTAGTGTCAAAATAGATTACATCACAATATCCTTCCACCTTGCATAGTATGCTCTTTTAAACTGATCTAATCGGCCTAATTTTGATTATTGTCTTCGATGTTAGTCATCGTCATCTTCGTATCCACTACAGGTGATAAGGTAATTAATTTTTAGGCTCTAGGCCTTAATTTGGGCCACGTTTAGTTGTATTAATTCATTCTTATCAACAAGTCCAATATGATACCATTGATATATAAAGACCAATAGAGTTCTTAAACCCACATTGGTCACTATAAATATTAATTGTCACTCCAGTTGGGAGAGGTGAACAATCATAATTTTATTTCTCTCTCTAACAAATTTCTCTATATATATTATCTGAACCAACCCCAGACTCATCAGTGTTGATCATAGTGGGAATGACATTCGACCTCATACCCAAAATCTTCTTTAAAATGATACTTTTGAGCTAGTTGTCACTCTCTCTTACTCCCAAAGCAATATTAGTATGGCTTCCTAGGAAATATCAGGTATATCTCTTACCCCGGGAAGCGAGGTTGTACGAGAAAGGTCGGGAAACCCTTTGGACTTGACTCTTTATCAAAAGGAGCTAGAGGAGCATATAAAATAGTTGATGGATGAAGTTACAGCACTTCGGTACAAAAGGGAAAATTTGGTCGAGGTGGCCATCTTCCGAGCTGAGAGAGACACGTTAACTAATAACTACGTAGGTTGGTGGTTTGATATCAATGTCAAGACAGTGGGAAGTTGGTGCAGTACATAAGAAACAACAGTGGGGCTCAAATAAGCGTTGGTAATGATTAGAGGTCTGTCGGGGCAATAGGATCAGAAACCCAAGTGGTTATTCCAAAGCAATGAAATAATAACATGGTAACTGTTGGCTAATAGTCTATATTGTATGGTTTAAAAAATTACTATCTCGGCCTAGACCCTGACCTTCATGTGGTATGAGCTATCTCAAGGGTGAATATATTGATTTGGACACTGATCGCATTGACGTTCGAACCATTCCGGGTGGAGATGATTTGAGTATGGATTAGAAGATTCTTACTATTATTGGAGGAGATTCATCGTTAGGATCACCAATTTATCTAGGAATAGACATGTTGAGATCCTAGAACCATAGTATTAAGAAATAACATTATCTCACCTTACCTGAGCTCATTACCCCTCTTATTATCATCGACGATGATGACCTTCATTGTGTCGAAGTCCCTTACGAGGATGTCATGTTGATAAATTCATATATGGGAGGGAAGGATATCTGGAGGATCCTAATAGATACTAGTAGTTCTGCTAACATATTGTCTAAGGGAACCTAGACCTAAACGAGGAATCCATCTGTTATATGTCATTCCAACATAATGATTATAGACTTAACCAAAGAAAGTGCTACAATCATCGAGCAGTTTGAGTAAGATGTGATTCTTGGTAAAATATAGCTCAAAACAATATTTTGGGTACTCTTTATGGTGGTAGATCACTCAACTTATTGTAACGTGATATTTGGTGAGCCTTGGTTTGACGAGATGCATGTTATTGACTTAACTATCCATCAATACTTAAACTATAGAGTAGGGTACAAAGTAGGAGTTTTCTAAAGCAACTAAAAAGTGGCTATTGAGTATTATATATCGTCCTTAGGGCTAAAGAAATTTGAGAAGCTAGAAGTCAAAAAAAGAATATATAAATGGAAACATATCGATGGATGAATCATATTTTTCTGGGCCTTTGGGGGAGGGGGGGGGGGGGGTGAAGTGGTTGATGATCCCAGTGAGGCCCCTATTTTTTTTGTTACAGGTGAAGATGAGGAGGTGCATTGCTTCGAATAAGAGAATGATCTAAACATTGGTACTAGGCTCGCGAGGGTTTTATGAAGAGAGCTGATTAGAATTATATCAAAGAAATTAGATGTTTTTTTATTGTCTAACAAAGATGTTACACAAGTTCAGGTTGACACAAACTATCACAAAATTTCAGTGGACCGAAACGTGAAGTCGTTGTGGTAGAAGAAGAGATTTTTATTCGTAGTTAAATCTACATATATTGTGACAAAAGTGGATAAGTTATCCAATGTAGGTCTTATCAGAGAATCTTAGTATGATACGTGGACGACAAACCCAGTCTTGGAAAATAATAAGAAGAATGAGAGTATAAGGCTGTGCATCAACTTCATGGACCTAAACAGATCTTGTTCTAATGATATGTTCCGAATTCTAAGGGTAGACCAGTTGGTATATTTCACCTCGAGTAATAAATTTTTGTCGTTAATGGAATCTTAGTCTAGGTATTACTAAATTTAAATGCATCTTTCATATTAAATCAAAATAATTTTTGCAACAAATTGGAGTCTGTATTACTACAGGCTAATGCCTTTTAATTTGAAAAACATCACGGAAACATATTACAGGCTAATGAAAATGATTTTGCTTCTTATATTTAAAAGAATATTAAGTTCTACATTGATGACATGCTCCTTAAAAGTGGGGAAGATTCGAGGCACATCTCCAACCTTATGGAATCAGAACTTAAGGTCCATAAATCTAAAACTCAACCCAGAGAAGTGCACATTCATAATTTAAAATGGGACGTTTCCTAGCTACTTGGTTAGTGAGAAAGGCGTTAAGGTTGATCTATCATAGTTAGAGGAATTTCCTTCATGAAATAATCTTAAACCTTTAAAGAAGGTCATATTATAACCGATATATTGACGTAACTCAACAGGTTTATCCCTGATCATTAGAAAAGTGTGCTTCTTTATTTCAGGTGCTTCAAAAATTTAACAATCTCCAATGAGCTTATTAATACGATAAATTATTTAGTAAGATAAAGAAAAACCTCGCCTCTCTATGGATTTTGTCCTTATCCCATAAAAGGAAGTATATATTTATGCGCTTATATCTGAACATGTTCAGTACGATTCTAATAAGGGGGAAGGGAAGTTGTCTAAAGTTAGTCTCTTATGTGAGCAAAAGTTGGTTGCTAATGGATACATGATACCTATAATGTAAAACTTTAGCCTTAGCAATAACTGTCGTATAAAAAAATATAAGACTTTAGTTTGAGCGACACTCCAACATGGTCTAAACATCATTTCCGCTCTGAATGTTTTCTTTAAATCAAAATATCTCCGGAAGGCTAACCTCTATGATCAATAGAGTTTTGAGATTTTGATATTACCTATAAAACCAATTACCAATATCAAACCTGAGGCCTTAGCTGATTTTCTTACGAAATTCTATCGAGGAAAGTCCAAACTGTCGCTCGAGAATGCGGGCCCGGAGTGATTAGTTTGAACTAATGGAAGGTCGAATATCTCAAGTTGCGGAGATGATGCCGAGCTTGTGGATCCTTCCGGACATGCACTAAATTAGTTCATACAATTTTGGTTTTCAAGCGTCGAATAATGAAGCTGAGTAAAGAGCAACGATTTCCAGGATTCGTTTAGCCCATATTTGTGAGGTAAAGAAGGGTAAGCTAGGTAAATGATTCTCAGCTTCTGATAAATCATGATTCGGGACAGCCTGAGACACACAATGACCATTTGATCAAAATTCTTATAAAGCATAATACTCAAGCACGACAATTTGAAAGTATCAATTACGAACAAAGGCCAATGACAAAAAATGTTTAGGTGGATTCTTTGGTTTCGATAGCTTGCTCTGAGACCGAACTGTTGGTCACTATACAATAAAATCCCTCGATTGATAAAGAGAAAAATCCAAGTCATGATAAAACTTTCAATTTCAATGATATTGAGACCATGGAGTAGAGGATTAAAATCCTAAACGTATTTCGCCCTGAAGACAAAGCTGCAGCTCAAAGGCTACATTTTAAAATGATTTTTTTTATTGATATGCGGGACACTATATAATAAAGATTTAGGATTATCTCTTCTTTGATGTTCGGGCTTCGAAGATTCATCAACGGTTTTAAAGGAACTCCAATGTGGTTCTTGTTTGGCACAATGAAGTTTTAAAAAGTTAACATGAAGAGTCTTGTTAACGGAGTTTTATTGGTCAAAAGTATTGTACAAAGGTAATAACTTAGTTAGAAAGTGTAACTCATCCCAATGTTTCATCAATACGATTCATTGTCCAGCCATTCTGCTTGAGTCAATATCTAAAGCTTTATTTTTCATGTATAAAGCATTGACATGGTCAAAACACTACCCAATGCTTCAAGAGGCTTCTCTCCAAGATAACTTCAAAGCATCTGATCAATTTAATTCTGGCTAACATATTCCATAAGTTTGGACTCATAAGATTGATTACTACAGACAACGGTCTTCAGTTCTATAATAATGAGATAACACATTTATGCCAAACCATATGAATAGAAAAAATACCTTACCATTTTCCACCCTCAAGATAACGGACAGGTAGAGGTCAATAATCGAAGCATCCTAAAAAGTTTAAAAATAATTTGATAGATGTTGTGGTAAAATAGCTAAATTATCGTCAAAGGATATATGGGCTTACATGACGACTCATCGGATGAAGACATGCCAAAATATTTTTGATTTTCTATATGGTATGGACGTTGTGGTCCCAAACAAAAATTATATACCATCTTTTAGGGTCTCTAGTTAATCTCAAAAGGTAAATAAAGAAGGAATAAGGGCTGAACCGAATGTAATTGAAAAGAAAATAACAATCTCATTTGAGGATCCATCACTACCAAAACCTTATGAGGAATCAATATGCTTTGAAGGTAAAAAGGTGTGAGTTTCTGTTGGGAGATAAGTTATTGAGCAAATATTTCGTACATACGAAATACCAGAGGGTTGGAAAGCTTAGACCAAATTGGGAAGACCCTTGTAGTGTGATTGAAAACATTAAATTAATGAATGAAGAATGAAAGAAAAATCAGCATCGCGGAACATTGAACACGTCAAGCTATACCTTATGTAACCTTATAATTATTATTTACAATTTATTTCAAACTAAATAATTTGTGAATTGTGAAGGGACGTTTTCCTACCCCGTGGCGTAAGAAATTTTTGATGAGGTGCCTACATAGTCGATATGTTGATGAAATTTTTCTTTAATTACATTTTCTCTTCATGATGTGAATTGATATTTTTAATGTACATGTGATGTTTTAAAAACCTTTCCAACTGCTAAAAATATTTCCAACCTTTATTGGTCAATGTTGAGTCGAAAGCTCAAAGTGAATAACCAGACTTAGTAGCTTGTAAAATTTTCCAATTTATGTTGGTCGAGGCACGACCTAGTGCTCGAAACGAATAATAGAGTTCGTACCAATCTTATTGTAAGAGTTTATAATGTATGTTGGTCAATCAGACCCTAGTGCTCGAAATACATAATTAAGTTTGAATGAATCTCATTATAAAAGTTTTCAATTTATGATTAGTCAATGCAGAGCCCAATGTCCATAATGAGTGATAATATTGAGACCAAACACCTTATATAAAGTTTTTAGATAGTATTTGGTCAAGGAAAGGTTTGATACCCGCAGCGAAAGCCACGAGCCTTTCCTGGATATTTGTTTAGTCCACGGCTAATCACATTCAGACTAACATAAGTCACAAAAAGGTATAAACAATTATTCTATAAAACATCATATCACCGCGATAAGATAGATCACCGACAAGTCTGTTTAAATACATTACAAAATACCCCAGACATCTGGGGACTTTACTGGTTCAAAAGAGATTAAAAATACAAGTGCTTAAAACATCTAACAAGTTTATGTTCAAAAGAGAAAATAATTTAAAGATAAGAGTTCACTTATGTGTTGGTTCAAGAGTCTAAAACTGAGTAATTTCACGGTTAACTTGGACAGTTAAAAACTTTTTATGGGTTTTTGGATGAGTAACTTGGGATGCAAAGAGTCTGGATTTAATAACATGAACCAAATATTTCAGACCCATGGAATTCTTCGGTTCGAGACTCTTGTTGCACTTCTCATTATCGTCGATCTCCTCTTCCTCTTCCTTTTCAAACTATTCCTCGGATACCAGGTCTAACCCTATGAACACTCCCATTTCACGCTTCACCTCGCAGACTTGCTCTCATAATAGACGAAGACCAAGTTCAATATTTAAAGCTCAAGATCATAGTCTCCTCGATCAGATCTTCTTCTTCCGAGGAAGTCTTGTAAAAGTCCTTTAGATCTTGGGTGTGCCCTTTTTTGGACTCCGTAACTTATAACTCGATGTTAGAAATTGAAATTTTCTGACTCGCCACCTGAGCCGGAATATTAGCACTAGTCTTGTCAAGAAGCTCACGGTTATGGAGTTCGACTCATCTGTACTCTAACATAGTAACTCTAAGTGTTGTTTAGCCACCTCGTCATTTTCGTCTTCGATCACAATCTTGATGGGTTTCTTCATCATGCTAGACAGTTTGGGGCATTTGACCTCATTATTTTGGAATAAACTTTACATCATAGGCCAGGTTTTGTTAAAAGTTTACAAACGAATCAGGAAATTTAGGATGAGCGAAAAAGCATGAATCGTCTAGAAATAAATAATGATAGAAGGTTACCTCGTTATGCAAGGAAGTATGCCAGAAAACAGTGTCGAACATGTACCGATGACTAACTGTAAGGGTAAGTCTTCCAACATTGGCATAGTAAGGTACTACCCTCATGAGATTTTGAGGCTTTGACGTCTTTTCTTTTCGACCCGAATTACTTTTCTTTCTCAGTTTTATCAACACGAGAACCTTCCAGCATCACCACATTGGTTTCATTACTTGGGTCTATCGATTTTTATAGGTTGCTTAAAATCCTGATAGTATCAACAACTCATGTACCATCGCCCTGATTCGTTTTTTTTTTTCTAAGGAACTTTAAGATTTCTCTTTCTTGATAATGTTTTTGCTAGGAGTCTAGTCCCTATCTGGAATCTTGATGGATTTTTTCATTGCGGCTCAAAAAATGTCAACATCGACCTCATGAGTCTCCTTATGACCCTCCGGGTTCATCCATTTATTTATAATCTAAATATTTGACTTGATAAGGCTGTTAGTGGTGAAGTGACCCACCGACTCAGATTCTTGAGATGCTCTTTACCTAGCTCAGCGTCCGCATGGAACAATTTCTTATACTCTGTAAAATAAAAAATTGAATGGGTTAGTAAGCACAACTATATTCGAAGGGAATAGTATAAAGGCAAGCTCTATTGTAGGAAAGGTTTCAAAATGCGACCTGAATTACTTCTGACCGTTATTGTTGCACCACCACAAATTCCTAATTCGGCTCAAGTTTCTCTCTCTGATGGGAACTTTATTCTCACATACTTCTCAAATGAATATGAACTTATTTTTTTATTTGTCTTCCACTACTACTTTAAAGTCGTTCCATACGAAAGGGTGGTAATCAAGATACTTGTTGTTGGCATACATGTTATATGATAAATTAATTGTTCCATCGCGAGTCTGATCTTTGACACTTCTGAAGAAATGATGAGGGACATCACAGTTCTCCAAGTGTTCATACTGGTTTTATTAAGTTAGAGATCAAGAAGAATGAAAATTATCCGCAAGCTTGGGTGAAAGAGAAGTCTGAAACCCTACTTGAACTTGTAAACATTACAAGTTCACCGAAGTGTGTCGGGGTAGGGGCCTCCCCCTAACGAGAAGCCTCATTTTGACAAAATCTAGGATTGTCCATTTCATCCGGACTTTTCAAGCTTGTCGAACTTTGGGTTTTTATAAGGAATCTTTTAAAAAATAGGAATATGGGCGGGGGGCCTACTAATAATGTAATTATATATTGAGATCTAAACCTTAATTTCGGTCACGTTTAGTTATATTAATTAAATGTTATCAACAAGCCCAATAGACGTGGGGCAATAGACTTCTAAAATCACATTTGTATATATATATATATAGTTTGTCACTCTACATTGAAAGGATAAACAATTATTATTATATTCTAAGCCTTTAATATTCTCTGATATTTTTTTATTTCTATATTAACTCTTCAAATTATTTTGGTGAGCCGAATTTAGACACATCAATACATTTTTATATCGTCAGAAAACTTAGTATATTAGAAAGCACTGTACCTAAATATTGTGCGTTATGATACATATTAAGTGATATTTTCAAAAAGAATTACTTTTGTATATAGAGGCTTATTTGGATATTTATTTCAAGATACAACATATACTTAGGAGTTTGTTAAAAGTAACTAAATATTAAACTTCGATTTATAGATATTGGTAACTAATAACAAATTTATTTTTCTAACATACTTATTCGATGTAATTGTTGCGAAGAACACGACTCACTACAGTGAGACAATGATAAGTTTGTTACCAACTTTAACAAGTTTCACAGTGGCGAGTTCCCAAGTTGTCACGGCAAGATACCCGTTGTTTTACAGTAGCGAGTTTCCAAATTGTCACGCCCAATTGCCGCGATGCTCTGTTTAGCCGCTATCTATCAAATGTGAATAAAGTTTAATTCTATCAGTGGCCCTGATGACCCACAATGATTAACATATAATTTTATCGATTACGGACCGTCTCATTTTTTTCTGATTTTTTTTCAATTTATTTTTGTTATTTCGTTTTTAGATTTGGATTTCAAACTTATTTTTAAATCAATTAGGATTCGTCCAAGCGTTTCGTATAAAATTTGGAATAATGAGAAAAATATTTGTTTGACGTATACAAATGATTTAATAAGATCAAAGAGATTTTATTTTTTTGTTAAATATTTTTTAATGTTTGGGTTTGAAATTTTCAAATGTATGAGCAGAGAGACACGTCTTGATTTTAAGATGGATAAAATATCATATAATATCGAAAACCAATATTATTTTTCTATTACTATTTTGAAATGAGATTAATATCCTTACCATTCATTTAAGTTTTTCGATCAGCATTTAATATTTATAATGTAAATACCGTATAAGGTTTTATTAATTTACGAATCACCAATTTTTTCACTTTTTTCAGAATTATTTCCCTCTCAATTGTTTGGAATTTAAAAAAATACGCGAAACAAAACCAAAAGTGCAGATTCATGATTCATTTTTCCACATAAATAAAATACAACAAATTATTTTCACGCCCCCAAGGAGGTAGCCGAGTTGGTTGAGTATGACATTCTTATGACCAAAAGGTCATGAGTTCGAGTCCTTTTACATACGTTGTGTGGTTTACCTTCTGGCGTTGGTTTGCAGGCTATCGCGTCAGACTGAGGGTTTACCCTGTGCGCATTCATTGCACTCTGAGTAGCGGCTGCGGGTTCCTTCCAGAAAAAAAAAACAAATTATTTTCACTCAAGATTATGCTTCTTGTATCTTGTTTAACCAGAGGATTTGAATATTTTATTTTCCATAATCTTAGAGCTAATTTTCTCCTTTTATATGTTTCTTCTGTGATCTTGTTTCGGTGCGTATATCTGAATTATGTATTAGTACTTTATATTTAAATTTGTATTTAAATTTTTTTCTCTAATAATGAATTTTGGACGGAAAAAATGATAGTCTCGTAAATTTTGAACCAGATTTGAATTGCGAGTAAGAGTAAATAAGATTCGTGAATAGTAAAGTATTAAGTGTGAGTCACCACCCGTGAATCATTTTACTTTTAGTTCGTGATTCGCGCTTAGTAAATACCGTGGTTCCTAAACCGATGTGCAAAATTGTTTTACCTTCTCAATTTTTTTTTGTTTATTTTTAGTTTTGTATATTGTTCAAATTTTGTAAGCAGAATTTACTTTGGATATAATTGTTTGTTTTTTGTTCTCGTGTGGGCAAAAAAAAATTGCACTTAATTCTCAAAATCAAATTTTCTTTAACAATTGAATCACAGTTCACATTTAATTTGATTCCCAATTTATACTTAAATGAAAAGGTTAAAATTATCTTTATTCCACAAATCGTATTTTTTTAAATTTTGTTTCAGAATTCATATATCGCAGTTGCAATTAGATTTAAATTAAAACCTTAAAATGCAAATCATACCTAAGAAGACCATGAATGAAATATTACTTCATATACTTGTATATGGTTTTCGATTGTACTCCTGGTTAGAAGATCTAAAGCGCAAAAAATATCTTATATCTAAGTAGTCTCAAAAACATAAAATTTCAATACTAAAAACAAATATATATTAGTGATATTAACTTCTATGAGTGGCTTACAAAATCTCTCAAAAGCATACTTCCAATCATTCATGTTTCCTTGTTATTTTGTTTTGTTTGGCTAGATTGTCAAAGTCGATTCGTTCTAAATCTTATTTTCTATTGGATGCTCGAAATGGCCTAGTTTAAGTAGAGAAACAATAGTTTGATTACAGGGTACCGAATCATGGTGCCATCATTTCACAACCTACAAAGAAATTCAACATAAAAATCCAGTCCGACTTCAAACCCCTACAACAACAAGAGATAAAGGCTGACTCACATTTTCCAACATTGAATCAAGTTTACCGAACTAAGAACTCAAACCATACAAACCTAAAAAAAATTCCAACTGTGAGAAACAACCCCACTTTCGAACAGAGAATTCCAATCAACGACTACTACAACAATCATTTAGATCTTGACAAATCTTTCATTGAAGCAGTTCGTCGAAATAATAGTTCTTATGAAGAAATTAAATTTTCTACCAACGAAGATCATCTAGCAATTGAATTCTCTACCAAAGACTTAAAACAACTTGAATCTCAAGACAATAATACTCTAATAGGACAATTTGCCATGGGATGTCCTAAAATGGCTGATATACAAAAGTTCTTTGACAACTTATGATTCCAAGGAAAAGTTAGTCTAGATTTTTGGGACAATAGACATCTATTGCAACAAAACATTAAAAAGCTATGGAGGAGAAATGTGTGGCTTGTGGTTCAGTTCACCATGGAAATCTTCAAATGGACCCAAACTTTAATCCCAAAAGAGAATCTCCAGTCACCCCGATCACCTTTCCTTGAATTCCAACTTACATATACCAAGAAGACACAATCAAAGCTATAGCTAAATCAATTGAGAACCCTCTTCAAATTTGGGTTCCAAAAAAGAACAAAGATGTGTACAATTATGCATGGCTTGGATTAAACTAGACTTATTTAAGGAGCTTATTCCTAAAATCATGATTAATTTCGGAAATGATCAAGGCTTCTGGCAACCTATTATGTATGCTGCTAGGCCAACTTACTACTCAAAATATTGGCACATAAGACACAGGTCCACTATTATAGAAGACTAAACAAATCAAAGCCAAGCCAACCATTAGATGAACACGAGCCTAACTTTGCTCCTAAACTGAAATCCATCATAGTCCAGGACTCAAACAGCACAAAGAAAGACCCCAACTTCTCAAACCTAACTGAAACAATCAAAACCACAGTTGACTCAACAACACAAGCCCCAAAAAGACCATGAAAAACTTACAAACACTCACAATCCACCCTATGACCAACCTCAATGTACCAACCCCACATACCCCTCGTACCTCAAATAACACCCAGAATTAAGTAATACTTTACTTACTTGAGATTTCAGAATCTGCTATCAATGGATCCATCAAGCCTCATCCCTTTCAAACGCCGAGTTTATCGGATGTCCTTGATAACCAATGAATCTCGAAACCTTCTTTTAGTGTCTCACTAAGATTCAAACTCCCGGTCAAGTACTTGGATAAAGGGACTACGGACACCGGAATTGATATATTCCATTTACAAATCTTTGCAATTTCTTTTTTCGATTCTGCATCGCGTGGCCTTTGGTTGACTGGACATTGAAAGTTATCAGACTCATTCGAATTGAAGGGATCACAATCATAGAATAGTGCAGAGTCGTTATTATCATTAGGTGTAAATGAGAATATACTTGAATCAAAACTGGAATCTAGAAAGTCAATGAGACAGATATTGTTGGATAAATCTCTTCTGGCAAGTTTCATGATCTGAGCCACTGAATTGATTTGGATAACATTGTATGTTACAGATTCAATGTTGATTGTAATGTTATCGCCTTGGCAATTGAGATTCAAATCTGGATGGCTGCAGTAATTAGGCCGGTCGTTTCTGGAGAAGGGATAAGTGATTTGGTTGATTGTTCTGCAAGAAAACTCAGGTTCACAGTTTCCATGGACTTGCTGAATCAACAAAAAAGTGAAAGAGAAGAAGAGAATACAACATGGTGGAGAGATTGAGCTGTTATTCTCCTTCACATAAACTAACTTCATTAAGACATGTTAGATGTGTTCTTCTAAAAATAAACATATAAATTATTCATGTTGACCTCAGATATATTAAAAATTCTACTGAAAGTTTCTACCGATTAGGAATGGGTATTTTTATTATGATTAAAAATATGGGAATTTAAGAATGAAATACCGAAAAGTTCAGGTAAGTTGAATATTGGTTATGCCTGTTTTGATGAACCACCAGGAATATAATAAATGCGGAACAAAAATTGTATTGGTGAAGGAAACACTGAAGTAAGTCTTTAACGGATATCTGTCGCAGATTGTCCATATACTATTAAGCAATAATTTATAGAAACAAGTCCCTTACTGGACTTCACATATGCATTGTTGAACATGATTAGATATACTTCACCAGAATGACCTATTCTCGGGACTCTAACGATGTGATGGTAAGTTCATTTATCGTATAAATTTCATGCACTCTTGAGGACGATTCGAAGTCCAAGAGATCTCTTTTGATGTAAAAACCTGGCTCATTCGGCTGAGGCAAATCCATTTTGCTTGTCAACATTTGAACCACGGTTGACATGTTTGGTCTATCTTCTTGTTTATGTTGGACACATAACAAACCCACATGGATCGACCTCAAAACTTCACTAAGCGTGCAAGTCTCTTTGATCGATTCATCGATTAAATCAAAAGGCCTTTCTTCTTTGTAAAGTTTCCATGCCTAAAAACATTTCAAAAGCCGATTATTATGGTGATGTAAACAAATGCAACTTATTGAAGTATAATCGGATAAGCCTGCTCTATACCCTAGCGAAAACCTTACATGGCCAAGAAGGTTGAGCTCATGTTCTGGACTACAGAATCCTCTGTTCCTCTTTGAACTCACTATTTCCAGCACCGAAACACCAAAGCTAAACACATCGGACTTTATGGAGAAACGACCATCAAGTTGATATTCCGGGGACATATAACCACTGCAATACATAATTAGATTGTGTTATTTTTTTAAAAATTTTATAGTTAAAAATACAAATCTAATAAAATTACGTGATCTAATGATCAACCAACAAAACTTTCTATGATTTTGCGGTAAAACGGTCTCACTCGGTCTATGTATATGTTCCTATAGCAAAAGATTATTGAGAGTCATACTATGTTCCAACAACTCTATTCGTGTTTATTTCACCGTTGCCTCCTCCAAAACTTCTAGCCATGCCAAAGTCTGAGATTTTTGGATTTAATTCGTGATCGAGCAATACATTGCTAGCTTTGAGATCTCTATGAATTATTCGCAGTCTTGAGTCTCGATGGAGATAAAGAAGACCACGAGCAATCCCATTGATAATGTCAAATCGCTTAGACCAATTAAGTAACATTCGTCGCTCTTTATCTGCAAAATTAACTCTAGTCTCAATATCGTCATAAATGTGAAAGTTTACTAATAACCATTTTGGATATATGAAGATCCTGAATAAAATTTCATTTTCTAAGTAGGATGACGTACCATTGTGTAATAAAACTTTGAGAGATATGGTTCAACCTTTTGAATCTAGCTAAGTAAATATTAAGCATTTTTATATATTTTTCTTCATCTTGATGTTATCTTTACGGTGAACATATATACACCTAAAATACGAGAAGCTTACCAAAAATGAAGAAATTCAAACTTTTATTTGGCAAATACTCGTATATGAGCATTCTCTCTTTTTGTTGAATACAACATCCAATGAGCTTCACTAGGTTACGGTGCTGAAGTTTGGCGATTAGTTTGACTTCATTTTTGAACTCGTTAAGTCCTTGGTCTGAAGTTTCTGAAAGCCTCTTCACGGCTATTTCTCCACCATCTACCAGAACTCCCTAAATGTACAATGGTCTGAATAAGATACCAATTTTATTACATGAGGTATATATTGAAATCATTGTCGGTATACCTTGTACACCGGTCCATATCCACCCTGACCAAGTTTATTTGCGTAGGAGAAGTTATCCGTGGCAAGAACAA
Organism: Limnanthes douglasii subsp. nivea; assembly: GCA_036936605.1. Classification (NCBI taxonomy): domain Eukaryota; kingdom Viridiplantae; phylum Streptophyta; class Magnoliopsida; order Brassicales; family Limnanthaceae; genus Limnanthes; species Limnanthes douglasii. Next base: position 93,724,487 of record JAUPFV010000005.1, read on the forward strand.
TTGTATTCAAGTCGAATAAGGGTAACTCTAAATCAATAGCTTCCTCGTTTCTTCCTTCGCTGTAATCTAGGTGCATTTGTCATAGCATAGTTTTTTAGGTAAGAAGCTACTAAACGAACAAACAGAACTATTTCGGAAAGTGCTTCACAGAATTACTATTTACCTGTTTCTTTTACTTTTTTTCTTTTATTCATAAAAACAAGCGAAACCGCCAAGACAAGGAGGACCCATCCAGTGAATGATACAGCAAAGATTATCTCCAGGTTCCTCTGTACACCTGTTCTAGCCAAATGATTTTGTGCAAGCCTTTATCAGTCACCTTCTTGACATTAAATGAATCAATTTATAATGAAACTCAATCACGGAATAAAATTAGAACCTGTAACCAAAAGATAGAAAAAAAGAGAAAAAGAAATGGCTGTGACAAACAAATTATGTTAGAGTTTGTACCAGACAGACTTTTGACACACGGCATAGAAGGCTTACCCTTGCAACAACGTATAAATCTCTGTGAATCGGAACCACAAATCGTACCAAAAACTCAGGACTAGTCCTTTGTTCGGTCTCATACTGCACCTCAATCCCTCTAACCAAACCATCTAGAACTGAAACTTTGACAGAACGAGTACATATTTCCCAGTCGATAGAAAAAATGGTGACAACATATTAACTAACCTATTCATAGTGTTAAATTGCATTTAAGAAAAGATTTATGAGGGATGGTTTTCTATCGTAAGAACATCGTACGGAGTGCATTGATTGGTTTGTAGACCATTAAAGTTGGCCACTAATATTCGAGCCGAGACATTTATGTCTAGTATTATGATTAAAAGAGTTGTGCTGGTTGGCCTCTCTGACAAATAGCTTATGTGTTCGTACATTCGGTCTTCGAATTTTAATTGGTTGGCCCCTCTGACAAGAATGAATATTTTGGATTCGGGGGGAAAAGAAGCCTGGCACCCAACATGATGGAAATGACATACTTGAGATTGATGTGGATTCATCTACCATAAAATATTCTATTGGATCAAGGAGAAATGAGCCAACTTATACACCGGGACAAAATGAGTGTATTGAATAAACAAACATGTCATCAAAGCTCCTCAAAGGTTTGAATATGCTAAATTTATAGCTTTTGGATTTTGCATCATCTAAGTTTATTCATTATGAGCCTGAGAACTTTCGATAAGCAATGCAAAGTGAGGATAAAATCAAATGACTTGTAACTATTAAAGAGAAAACTAATTCTCTTCATTAGAATAAGAGTTTGGATCTTGTAGACAAAATTGAAGATAAGAAATTGGTTAAGTATCAAAAGGTTTTAAGTTATATGAAATTTCTACTAAAAGCACATTTAGAATGGAACAATAAAGTTCTTTTGGGATATTGAGTTTGGGATATGGGAGAGTGAATTTAGGAACAAACATTCATTTTGAGAATATATTTATAGAGATTCATGAAGGTTCTAACAGAACTAATCTGGTATCAGATGATTTGGTATTATTTCCAATTATTTTAGGAGGTTAGAAAATGCATATACTCAAGATAATGATTGTTTTTCATTTGTGGACATTGTCTAAAATGAATAAACTGAAGTGGTTTAAATGGATAAAAATAAAATTGTTCAAGAAAAGCAAACTTTACATTCTAAACAAAAACAAACCAAAGCAATAATACATTTGAGTATACACTATGGAAACGAATAATGTGATATCTTTGAATAATATAATATAATTTAAAGAACATGAAGATTCATGTGATGTAAAAAAATGATCATTTAAGCTCTCATGAAGCCATGAAAATTCTGCTAAAGAAAAATGATCATTTATGTTCTTATGAAGCCATGGAAAGTTCTACTTCTCGGTTTTAGATTAATGTTATGAAACAAATGTATAAATCAATACAAGATAACACCGTTTGAGAGATTTTCTTATTATTTGAACGAAAAAAATCGACTCTTTGTAAATGGATTTTCAAAACCAAACAAGGTTATAAGGTTAAAATAAAAATGTATAAAGCACAATTTGCGCCAATAAATTATACCCAATGTGAAGAATTGACTTTAAAAATAATATAGGAGAAAACAATCTATATTACAACCTTAGAAGTTTATATTCGGTGATTCAAAGTCAATGTTATACAACCTAAATAAATTAATATATGGGCTATAATAGGCTTCTCCATATTGATGTTATAAATTTATGTATGTAATTATCTCATTTGGTTTTAACTTTTGAGATAAATATATTTAAAAGTTATGTGTAGTAATTTAGTGGAAGAAAGTTTATATTTTTAATGATGTATATCGATGACATATTATTGGGCACAAATGATATGGAATTTTCACATGACACGAAAATAAAAGTTCAAACAAACTTGATATGAAAGTTTTTCGTGATATGATTTCTTTTAAATCCACATTCATTGAGATAACTCTCTTTAAGTCTTGGGAATGTCACAAGAGGCATGTATAGAAAAATATGTTATAATGTTATAATAATATCAAACAATAAACCTAAATATACTAATATTGCAAAAGAAGACAAATCGTGTTTAATTCAATGTCTCAAGATAATATTGGAGGTTGAAAAAATAATAAATTATTTCATATGTTCAATAGTTGAGAGTCTAATGAATGCTAAAGTTTTACAAGACCGGATATCTATTTTACCATTATAAGGTTCATAACTAATTCGGGGATGGAACATTATAAAACAATTAAAAAAAATTCTTCAGTATTAGCAACGAAAGCACCATCATATATGGATGTGTAACAAGTCGGAGAATCTAAAGATCATAAAATACTATGACTCGGATTTTTGGATGTATGAACACTTGTCGCAACACTTTGGGTATTATATTTCTTTTAGTTGCATCATTGACTATGATATCAATAATATTTAATACTTTGAGATATCCAACCATGCCCTTTAGTTGCAAAATATTTTCACGTGAATATGCATTGGTAAAAGGATTGAGAAATCTCTTCTAGTTATATTATGAAAAATGTAGGTCAATATTTAAATAAAAATATGATCTTAGTTAAATCTAAGTATATATATCAAGTTCCTATATGTTAAAAGGAGAGTTTAGAGTCAAATAATCATAAAACATATTAGAACAACTTAATGTAGATCCTCTTACGAATGCCTTAGTGTCCAAACTCTTTCAGAATCACGTCATTATGATGTCTCTTATTTGTTCAGTGGTCATTAAATTTATTAGGAATTTGTATTGAGTCCCCAAGATATGTTTTCTTACCATAATTATATATACATTTGAGTTAATTGATAAAAAAGAAAAATATATTATTTTTAAGTTACATTTTATACTCATGATGTAGAACTTTATTTGAGTATGACCACTTAATAATAGATATGTATATTCCATATTAATCTTATGTTATACATCAGATCTATGTTTTTTTATTGTTATAATATTATGATTACTGATGCGTCCATTTATGATTTTCTAAGTTTCCTTGTGTTAGTGATGGTCATGTACGAGATTGTTTAGTTTATCTATATAACGATATTAATTAAGAACGTTCATTTTAAGGATTTCTTCTATAAGAAGTATATGACGATCAAAGTGAAAGATTTTATAATTTATCCATTATGCTCGATCATTTCATGCTTAACAATATATTTGACTATCGTCAATAATAATTTGAATAAAAATTAATCAAACATAAGTAATAGAGTAATAGATGGAAACCTTATCATCGGGATATAAACAACTTAACCAAACTAAAATATTTGAGGTTGTTATATAAAGTACAAAATAGTATGAGCTATGGTCCATGAACAAATTAATTTGACATTAAATTGGTTTCTGAAAACCATGTATTAAGTTTGGTAGGAAAAAAACACCCGAACCTAAAGAACTATAGTGGTTTGAACAAATAAAGATCTGTAGTGAAAAAATGCAAGAACTTGAAACTACTAAATGAATAACAGTTGTATATTGTTGATAATATGGGTTACAATGAAACATATTTTGTTGTTGTTACTGTTTTCTCTCTAACTTTGACCTACTTGTTAGTGTTACATTTACTCCATATATACTATTCCTGACTTGGTGAAGTCTTAGGTTGGTGGCTCATTATTGGCGCAACCTTTTCTAACACTTCGAACACATTTTTAGATGAAGGTACGTCCTTCAAGAAATCATTTTGATGTGATGTCAGACAATGCTTTCGTACGTTGTAAGACACGATTTCTGTACATTTCAACGCCAATCGGATGAGAAAGGAATGATAAAGACTAAATGTTTGCAGATTAATGATCGCACGAGTATCAAGTATGAGTTCATTGCGAACTCTATGCAGAACACGGAGATGATTCATCTTTGTGTGAAAGATTTTTGCAAGTTTGGCCTCAAGCGACCAAGTAATCACTTAAAGCCGACCTTGGTCATTGCTAGCCTTATGAGACCAGGTGGTCACTTAAAGCCTGTTGGCCAAGTTGTCCAAATTTGGTATTAAGCGACCACCTGATTTCCTAAGCCCATTAGGCCGATGTGTTTCATCTTGTTTCGCTCCCAAATCAAATTTGTTAGATTCAGCCTCGGTTAACTAATCTCCTACTCTTTAAAAAAATTGAGAGGTACGTGGGCCTACTCAAAAAAATTATTATATAGTTTAAGCCTTAAGAGTTATTAGAGAGTAAAGACACAAAAAGACGTGCTTAACATAAAATTACAGAATAATTTTTAGGTAAGTTTGAGTCATAACAATAACGTATTGTGTTGATATTTGTTGAGAAAATTGATAAGTAATCACATGAGAATTAGGGTTTGAAAAAAATTCTCTAATAAAATTAGTCTTTAGACTATCTAGCGAGATGATAACGTTCAGTTGATTAGGAATTTGATCTACATATTAAGCAATTTTATATTTTCATTTGTTGGTCCATCGAGCTGACCAGTCAGCAATAGAGTTTTGTTCTCTGTTGATATGCGATATGGACATGGTAAAGTTAAGTAGAAGCCTGCAAAATTGAAGCATTAGATTTAAGAACTAAGGGGCTTTGTTAGTACTTAACATAGTTAAAAGTATTAGAGAGTCATTTTTTATCTCAAGAATATAGATTTTCATTTTGTTACAAAGTAATAGGCCATCAAGTAAAGCTTGAGTCTCTGCAAGAATAGGACTTAGCTTTTCGTAGGTTCTTCCAATAGCACTCTTTAGGTCCCATTTGTGGTCTCTTATAATGGCACTGCTTGAGGCTTCTCCAGATTGCAAACATAATGTGTCTGTATTGAGTTTAATACTATGAGCAGTAGGTGGAATCCAGTGAATTTCTTTTAATTTTCTTATCTGGTTTAAGTGATGAAAGCAATCAAATTCATAAGCCTTGCTAGAGTCATTTGTCTGGAAACATCTGCTGAGAAGTTTAGCCATGTTTAAATTGATAATATCCTGGTTGATATGAGTTATGACTACTTTAGAAGTTGAATCTTGTATCTTGAAAAACAATTGTTTATGTGTCGCCAAATAGTCCAATAGATTACAGAGGGTAGAGTAGATATAATATGAATTTGATTTGGGGCAGACGATATCCATGGCCTAACAATATGAGAGAGGGTCATACGACTTTCGATCCTGAATTTAAACATAGTACTCTAATGAAGCCATACAGTCCAGGCTGGGTAGTATTGAACAAAAGTATGCCAAATAGTTTCAATGTTTCTTAACACTTAGAAACTAAAGTGATGTTTCTGGTCTGGAGGATAGATTCAACAGAGACCCAATTGTGAAGAAGTCTCCATAAGAAAAAAAAATAGTATTTAACATGGGTGACTTTGTTCCATATACTTGAGTATAAGGATGATAAGGTTCATTTGACTCTTAGGGACTTCCATGTATCTATCTAGGAAAATTATCATGATTCACTAGCATTCCATTGAGCTTATCTGGAAGGTGAGGCTTGATAGTTGAGTTATAGATTATGTTGATTTCAATTGAGGTAACAAGAGAAATCAACATGTTTAGGTTTTATTCATTGTTGATCCAATAGGCATTTACTTTGGTTTGATTGTGCCAAGATGTGTCATTTGTAGTTATGAGGTCCATTAAAGGTCTGGTATGACACCAAAGATCAAGCCAAAACTCACAATTCCCTTGACCAAGAGACCAGAAGATGAAGTCTTTAGCAGTGCTTCTGGTATCATGAAATCTCTTCCAAACTTAATATCTCTTATAGGATTGAATTACTTGCATTGGATGAGCTGTGGATAAATTTATGTTATGCATGACCTTAGACCATAAACATGTATTTTCACTGATTTTATTCCAAAGTATGCAGGACTAAGTGAGCTAAGTATATTCTAGTTTTCTAATGTTTAGTCATCATTCTTTGCAAATGAGACAGAGTTTGTTACAGCTAGTCCATGAGATGGATCTATGGTTCTCAGTTGTAACCCACAAGTATTTACTGCAGATGGCTTGTATTCTCTTGATAGTCAATTTCTGGTATAAGAGTGTGTTGCATATAATAATTGGAGATAGTCATCATGATTGATTGGATAAAAGTGAGCTTGTCACCAAATGAAAGTAAGGTTTGATCACAGTCATGAACTTTCCTCTTTATGTTTGAAATTAGTCCTTCATAATGGATAACTGAGGTTTTATTATGGATGATTGCTCCCAAATAGGCCATAGGAAAGTTTTTTTGCTTATATCCAATGAGTTGATGAATATAAATTTCTCTACTTCCTGGAGATGAGTTAGGAAGGATGAAGATTGAATTTTCCTTATTGATTAGTTGTCCAGTTTGTTCCTGAAACTTAGTTAGAAATCTGATGATAAGATAAACACTATATTTAAGACCATTATAAAAAATGATAGTAACATCAGCAAATGATAAACAAGGGATATTACGATTATTAAGAATTTTATACCTTAAGCTATGATGATTTTGAAATAGATTTTTGAGGCCTGTTAATAGAAATTATTGAGCTAGAATAAATAGATTAGGGATAGTGGATCCCATTGTCTAATTCTATTATAATCTTTAAATAATCCCTTAGCTTCACCATTGAGGATGATTGAAAATCTAACATTATTAATAGATTTCAGGATTAGGTTAATGAATCTGAAATTAAATTCAAATGCAGTTAGAATTTACTTAATAAATGAATAAGAGACTCTATCAAGTCTAGATTAAGAATTAAATTTCCTCATATATTCTTCTTGTTTATATTAAATGCTAGTTCTTTAGTGAGTAATATGTTTTCTTAAATACATATGCCCTTGACAAAACCACTCTGCTCAACAGAGATGAGCTTGGCTAAGAGGATAGAAATTCTATCATTTATGATTCTAGATATAATCTTGTTAAACCCATTGCATAGACTTATATATCTATAATCATTCCAAGCTTTGTGGTCCTCTTTTTTAAGGATTATATAAATTTTAGAGCAAAGATGAGTAGATATGGTAGGCCAACATTTGTGATAGAATTTGATTTTGTATCAATCTACACCTGCAATGCTATTAGGATTTAAGAAAGTGATAGAATTATATATATCTTGATCAGTAGGTAAGCTCAGTAATAATAAGTTGTCTTCACTTGTAAGAATGCTAGGAATAATCAGATTGAATACTAGTTAAGTAAGAAGAGCAATTATTATTAGTTAATAGAGATTTAAAGAATGATATAACTGATGTTTCTATTCTCTTAGGGTCTTGAGTCCATTTATTGTTAACTTATATTCTATTGATATGATTTCTCTTACATTTCTTCTTGACATATGAATGAAAAGTTGTGATCCTGTCTCCATTCATTATCTAGTGACTGTTACTTTTTTATTGCCAAAACATTTTTTCTCATGCAAGTAATTGAAAGCGATGGGCATTTGTAATGGTCAGGTTGGTCTTGTTCTCTACATAGGGAGAGTCTTGATAGTAGAATTCCTGAAATTTAACATTATCCTTTGATTGAGCTATAGAGTTAATGATATTACCATTCTCTGTTCCAAACTTTGAGTGTAGATTTGAGTCTCTTGAGTTTGAACCAAAATATTTGAATATGGTATCTTGATATATCTTGATCCTAGTTGGTCTTGATTGTTGAGTTAAAATCTGGATGATCAAGCCACATATTCTGGAATTTGAAGCTAGATTTGACCTGTATATTGTTGTTAGATAGTCTGATGCAAATTGATGAATAGTCTGATCTTGTCATTGCCATGTGAGTGATTGTTGTTGTTATGAAGTTGTTCATCCATGAATTATTGATTAGAAATTTGTCCAGCCGCTTCCATTTATAGGAGTTAGTCCAAGTAAATTTGGAGCCTATATACCCTGCATCAATTAAGTTACAATAAGAAATTATATTGTTAAAGTCGTCAATACTTTTCAAGCATGTTGATAAGCACGAAAGTTGTTCAGCGTGATCAATAATTGAGTTGAAATCACTCATATGAAGGCGTTCTTTATTTGAGTCTGCTACATCTCTTATTTTGTCCCAAATGATGGTTATAAAATAATGAGTGTATTTAGCATAGATAACTAAGACCATAAAATATTTCTCAAAAGTAGTATGTTTCACATTTAAGTGAATAATTGGATCATAATCAAGAAAAAATTGTATTGAGTAGTTGGAATTCCAGAAGATCCATTTTTTTTGGAGCTGTTGTGCATTGAATTTTGGTAATCCAAGAATTGAGCAGTTCGATTTAGGAAGCCTTTGTCAATCATGGTTCTTAGATGGATATGAATTCAACGTGCTCAAATTATATGATACATTTAATTCTTTTCCTTATGGCTTTGTTTCCAATTCCACGAGAATTCTAACATAAAATTGATAAAGTTATTTGAGAGAGTCAGAATGAGGTCTCGTAGACCTTATAGTTTTCATTTTTTGGGTGTGGCTACAGTTGATCTGGTAGATTTATAAGCTTTGCTATAAATCTTCAAAAGACTTTTAAGTTGAGTTTCATCTTTCTTTAAAATGTTGTTGATAAAGTCTTATTCATCTGATGCAAGGCTGTTGGAGAAGATGGAAGGCTACCAATGAGATGAGGTTTCAGAGAGAAGTTAATGCTTTGATCAAAATCAAGATGAGATGATGATGTTAACTTGACGCCCAATTCGAGAGAGTGCATTTGATTTGTGTTTCATGGAGTACATGTATGATATGGTGAGATGATGATATGATAGGACTTGCTCTATAGTTAGGTTCTAATTATGGACTAAGGAAAGGTTTGAGTATTGGAATAGGTAAAACAATTAGAGGGACATTGAGATGGTGAGGCTGATCATAAAGATCTTTGGAAGGGATATTTTGGAAGTCTGGTAGAACTTGAGGTTTTGGTATATGGTTAAGCTTTGGGATCCATGTTTCTTTAGGATTGAGGCGATTGGTATTGAGGGAAGGTTGAACTGTTTCAGGAGGCTTGATGGGATCTTGGTTGAGTTTTATGCACGCTTTTGAGCTATGACCCATATGATGGCACTCAGAACAATATTGAGGTCTATCTCCATAAGAGATCTTGATCCATAATCCATCTTCATCGCCAAAGTTAACCCAAATCTTTTCTTGAAGAGGTTTAGAAATATCAATTTTTATCTAGGCCTTGCAACAATTGTACATGGTCTGGTTTTCGGAATGCACTCAAATATCAATTGGATTACCTATAGTTTTGGTTAGTTGCTTGATTGTGTCAGGATTTTATAGGAAGGGATGAAGATTATTTATGGTGATCAAGATAAGAGCAATAAATTATTCTCTTCTAAGGTGGAAGTTTGGAGTCCATTTAAGAAACGCATTGTGTGTTTACCAATAAACCAAACAGATCTTCTCTAAATGCATCTTATGTCTTCTTGTAGCTCTAATCCAATTATAAGATGCATTGGATCCCATATAGCTAGACTGACATGGCCTTTAAACTTGAGAGAGACAAAAAATTTTGAATCTTAGGCATCTGAGGTCTTCTAGATAAAAAATTTCCAATTAGAGTTATCTTGGCCTTAGATTCTACGATGGCCTTGTCAGACTTTTTAAAATCTATAGGCTTGTAGTCCTCTTGTGGTTTAATGTCAACAATTTCATAGATAAACTTCTTGGAACTTGGCTTAGTGATTTTAGAATAACTTTTCAGTTGATTTGTGATTTGTTTGCAGGTTTGAAGTTCACACATTGGGTTATTTCGAAAAGTAAGAGGAGGTGAGGTTGGCTTGCTGATGGTTTGAGGCGAGGGATAAACTTCTTGAAGAGATGGAAAGACATGAATTTGAGTATCCATGGAAGACATATTGCTATGTTGAAGGTTTGATGGCTTGAATTTCATTGCAGATCGATGTAACTGGTGTCATTTTGGTTTTGTCATGGATTGCATAGAATGCAACTAATTCTGGTAACCATCATGGATAGATTTGGGGGATTGGATAGAAGAATCAACATCGAAATGATGTTGTTGCTCGGTCTCCATTGCTAATCTTCGACAAAACCATCCAAAAATTGGTTTCTTAAGAGAGAAGCAACCTCATACTTCTAGTTATCTACCTCATCTCATACTTACTTCTATTGTATCAAAGTTAAACCTAATAAAAAAAATGTATAATATTCTTATTCAATTTAAAAATATGTTATCATTTTCATCTAAAAATTTGGTTATCAACCAATATAAAAAGTAATTTAGTAAAAGATTTAAATTACCCATATTTCGAAAAACATATTCTAAAATTGAACGTTGAAATCATTGTCAAAACAATTTAAAAGAAATCAATCAGAATCGAACAAAATAATAATTTTCAATACACTGTTTAATTCCGCATTAGAAAACTCGCAAAAAATCTATAAATTCTATAATCGGTAGCGGGTGATCGCAACCGTTTAGTTACTATTGAAGTTGTTTATATATAACTTTATGTTGATTTCATATTTTTGTCAAAACTCAAATTTCCGCGCCTGAAAGTTAATAGAGGGGCCATATAGACAATGTACTACTTTCCAGAAAAGATAATATAGCACTAGAGAGAATTTGACTTGCTGGTCAAAAAAAAAATTGGTCTTTCGGTTTCGTCGGTAATAAACGGCCTCGCTTAAAAATTGCTTTGGTCCTTAAATGTGTCATTGTTATTCTGTTTTGGAGGGCTAGATTGTCACGCCGGTGATCCTGGTCTTCCGTTCTATTAGGTGCTCGAAATGGGCGAATGTAAGGAGGCAGTTAATAGTTTGATTATAAGTAAACAAATCGGTCTAGATTGTCAAATTAAACTTGGAAAAGAGATGTGATACGTCAAAAAATTCGGTCTAGATTGTCCATGTACAGAAGGACCTATATCATATTTCATTTTAGAAAATATATAATGCTATAACATCTTAATATCTTAAGGATTAAGTTTTATATATTTATTTCGGTGTTCATCTGTTCGGTTTAGGTTTTGACGGAGTTGGATCAACTATTAATGAATTTTTTAATTTTTTTTTTTAGTTTTTTTAATCGGATTAGAGTGTTAAATTTTTTATTGGGTTAATTTAAATAGTATGTAAGTAAGTACAATCGATTTTCACGTTAGGATGATGTAGTCCGTTTTGAATCCGAAGACCTTTACGGTTTTGTTTTTGGTCCATTTTCAAAAGGCGTCAAACTAGTTGACATATATACTTACTTAGGCACTGAGGTATTTGGTCCATTTTCAAAAGGCGTCAAACTAGTTGACATATATACTTACTTAGGCATTGAGGTATTAAACAGTACATCATCTTTCGATTACCGTGTTTGGTGGCCGATAGTCCCTTGACTTTTAAATGTCCGTTGACAGTCCCTGTACTATCGCGTTTGGATAAAGTTAGTCCACCAGATCATTTTATCCATGAGAGGCTGCCACCTGTCACCATAGTCTCTGGATTTTTGTATCACAACTAGTCCCTTGAGTTTAGGTCAAACCCAAAATGTAGAATATTACGAATAACTAAACTCAAGGGACTAGTGGTGATATAAAAATCTGGAGAATATGGTGACAGTTGCAGCCTCTCATGGATCAAAGGATCTGGTGGACTAACTTTTTCCAAATGCGATAGTTCAATGACCGTCAACGGACATTTAAAAGTCAAAGGATTATCTACCACCAAACAAGATAATCGAAGACGATGTACTGTTCAAAGCCTACTTATTATGTACACTTATCTTTTTCATGTATAACCGACGTGGGATGCGAAACTTTGATCGTCGCCCTAACAAAATCGGTGTTATATCAATTTTATTTGTTTACCGATTTTATCCGAACCGTTTCTAGTCGTAAGTTATATAAATTCGGTTTCAGTTTACCCATTTTATCGGTTTCTAGTCGTATGTGTATACCTATTAACTTATTTTCCAAACTATTTTGTAGTCTATGTATAAATTTAATCGACTTAAATTTACACCTTAAATTTATTATATTATAATATATATGTAATTATATTAGGATATAATTCTTAATATATATTATAATATAATACTTATTTATATATATATATAATACTTATTTATATATATATATATATAATACTTATTTATATATATACTATAATATATCTGTAACTATATTAATATATATATATATATATATATATAATTCTTATTTATACCAATCAATTTTATATATATATATATATATATATATATATATATATATTAATTCTTATTTATACCAGTCAATTTTATAAGCAGGTAGTTGCCTACCTTAATACAAAATTGCACTCATTGCACTAACATCTGTTATTAAAGCATAATTAGTGCAACTAATTCGCAACTAACGCGCACAATTAGTGCAAGTGCAATCAATGCAAGTACCGCACAACTAACGTCGCAATTAATGCGCCACTACTAATGCACCTACTTTTTATGCTTAGAGTTATTTTAGGCTAACAATTAGATAACAGTTAATTTCTTCAATTTTGTAATTATATTAAACTTAATTAGTTTAATACTGCACGTTTCATAAACGGTTATAATTAATTAATATATATATATATATATATATATATATATATATATATATATATATATATATATATATATATATATATATCAATTAACAATCGAAAACCGAAAACAACAATTATAGTATTGTCATTTGACTTAACAGTGATACAATAAATTCAATCTAACACGTAATTTCTTTTTAATATGAAAATTGGTTAACAAGATTGCTTCTACTGTTATTTAATATACAGATATATGATTTGCCGATTTTCTCTATCTTATTTTTAAGATGCTTTTAATTGACTATCAAATTAATTCAAATACTCATAAATACGTATTTTTAACCGACAAATAACCAAATATCAAATATCATGAACTAAGAATCTAAAAATTTAAGAAGTTAACTTCATGGTGGCTCTGATACCACTTGTAAGAAATACTCTACAGATTTCTTACTTAACTTATTGAACCATGAAATTAAATCATCCTGTAATAATGCGGAATAAATACTTACAGGATGTAGACATTCTTTGATCTTCAGATTCCTGACTTGAAGCGGATGATCCGTGATCCTTTGCTAGGTTATCGATTCTTCTAAGAGATGGCAACCAAAACACACTTTTGTAATTGATTCGAAGGAAAAATCAATTTGTTTTTCTTAAATGATTTTTCTCTCTGTATTTGATCTCGTGTCTTTTAAGAATGAGAAACTCATTCTTATATAGAACTGAAGTGAGAAAATGGTTCTTCTCTTTTAACCGTTTGTAACTTCCAGACGGTTACTTAATGAAGACCAGTCCTTATCAAATTGCCACCCTTACCAGATATTATTTTGTTTTACAAAATAACCCCAAAACTTTATGTTTTGCTTAAGTTGTTTATTTCCGAATCTAATCCTTCACAGTATTCAGAATTAAACTTGGTATCTATACAATTACCTCCATGATACATATTTTATCTACTAGTCCATTCTTTTTTTTATGATTACTTTTATTGGACTAATATTAACGATAGTTCGATACATCGATAAAACATGTGACGTTCCAACTTAATAGAGAAATTCCAACAAATCAACCATAAGTTATACTGAACCTACTTCTTTAAGGAAAATAAGCTAATTTCCTGTCAAATCAATTTCTAAATTGGTTTGAGGTAAAAACGGGTTTTGGGAAAATACACAATTTTCCTGCAATCAGACCAAAAGAAAAGAAAAGAAACACAAAACAAAAGTGAAATCAAACACACAATTGTTAACGGAGTTCATCAAATTATGCTTACGTCTCCGGACCTATTGCAGATCAATTTTATTACAGTGACTCTATCCAGTTTCGATGTATACACAAAAAACCATAGCTTTTTGGTTTTTGTAGAAACTAACAAATGAAGAATAAAAAACGTTTACAGTCTTTAATGTGTAATTTATAACTCCCTAAATTACACTGTCTTTTCAAATTCACTCCAGTTCTCTTTAATGAGTCTAACACTTGCATCAACTTCAGACCAACTGAAGTTGAACACAACTTCAGTTTTTCAACGGCTACTATCTTTGTCAATCATATCAGCTGGATTCTTGCTTCCTTGGATATTTTCTAGTATTAAAACCTCATCTTCCAATAAAGATCTAATGAAATGATAACGAAGACTGATGTGCTTGGTTCTCGAATGAAATGTTGAATATTTTGCCAATTGAATTGCATTCTGACTATCACTCTGCAGAACGTTGTTCTTCTGTTTGAATCCCAACTCGGTTAACAAACCTTGAAGCCATATCATCTCTTTACTGGCTTCGGTGACTGATACATACTCAGCCTCTGTAGTTGATAGAGTGACAATGTTTAGTAACTTTGACATCCAACTAACAGCTGTAGTTCCGCCAATAAATATATAACCGGTGGTGTTTTTTCTGTGATCAACTTCACCTCCAAAATATGCATCTACGTAGCCTTGTTCCTTTAACTCACCCTTACCAAAGTACAAACACTTTTCTGTGTTACATAGTAGGTACCTCAAAATCCATTTGACAGCTTTCCAATAAATTACCCTGGGGTTGACATAAACCTACTCACAACTCTCACTGCATAACTAATGTCTAGTCTCGTACAAATCATTGCATACATCAAACTTTTGATAGCTAGGGCGTAAGGAACCTTAGCCATGAAGTATTTTTCTTCTTCCGTCTTAGGGGATTGATCCTTGGATAAAAGAAAGTAACCTGCCAATGGTGTACTAACTAGCTTGCCATCACCCATGTTAGATCTCTTCAAAACGTGATCGATGTACTTTGACTGAGATAACTCCAAAAAATTTATATGCTTATCTTTTGTGATTTGCATTCAAAAACTCTTCTTTGCCGGACCCAGGTCCTTCATGTCAAATTCTTTTGACAATTGTTGCTTCAATCTTCTAATATCATCCATATCTGAACCTGTTACTAACATATCATCAAAAAAAAGTAGCAAAATGATATAACTGGATTTACACCTTTTAAAATAGCAACAGTGGTCCGCATTACACTTATGAAAACTCTTTTTGTGCATAAAACTGTCAAATTTCTTGTACGACTGTCATGAAGCTTGTTTTAGACCATAAAAACTTTTCTTGAGTATGCATACCTGTTACAAAAAATAAATTAGATATTAATCTAATTTATTTTTTGTAACACCCTCCCTCAAATTGATGCTGGTAAGTCAACCAGTAACAATTTGCCAATAAGAAATTGATGCCGCTGACGAGTTATAGCTTTGGTGAAAGTATCAGCCACTTGGAGATCAGAAGAGATGTGAGGAAGAGATATCACCCGTTTCTCCAAAGTATCTCGAATGGAATGACAATCAACTTCAATGTTTTTGGTGCGCTCATGAAAAATAGGATTGGTGGCAATCTGAATGGCACTAGTGTTATCAGCATGAAGAGGGGTAGAAGTTGTTTGAGGAAATCCAACCTCCTCAAGAAGACCGCGTAGCCATACAATTTCGGAACAAGCACTAGACATGGTTGAAGAGGGTTACAAATTTCAGTGTCTCTTTTGTATAATATTAGTAGTCCAATTATATGGAATAAATAGAGCTTTCTAGATAATTTTCCTAATAGACTCGTAGGGTCACACACTATTAACAACTGTAGACAATATCCACTGACAAGAAACTACACAGTGAATACAAGGTACACTATAAACACAAGGTACAACGAAGAAAATGTTTACATTTATTATGAAATTGTCACCCTTTATATAGGGAAAAACATAATGAGTTACATTTATTACACGATATTGATTGATATCCTAAGTATGATAGAATGTAACAACATAATACATTTATTCACAAGTGCTTAATGCCATCATAGCGTAGCTGTTAGAGTTTATTGATGATGTTTTGACTGACTTGATGTTATAGGACATTGAATAGTATATCGTCCCTCGACTATCACGTTTGGTGGCAGATAGTCCTTTGACTTTCAAATGTTCGTTAACAATCCTTGGACTATCGCGTTTGGACAAAGTTAGTCCACCGGATCCTTTGATCCATGAGAGGCTGCCACTTGTCACCATAGTCCCCAGATTTTTGTATCACCACTAGTCCCTTGAGTTTAGGTCAAACCCAAAATGTAGAATATTACGGATAACTAAACTCAAGGGACTAGTGGTGATACAAAAATCTGGGGACTATGGTGACAAGTGGTAGCCTCTCATGGATCAGAAGATCTGGTGGACTAACTTTATCCAAACGCAATAGTCCAGAGACTGTCAACGGACATTTGAAAGTCAAAGGACTATCTGCCACCAAACATGATAGTTGAGAGACGGTTTACTGTTCAAAGCCATGTTATAGTCAAGGGGTGACATCGGCAACAGGGCATCGAGCAGAGAGAAATCAGATAAATGACCATCAACCAAGGTGATCGGTCTGGTCTAACGGTCCACCCTTATCAGTAGCCCCATAGTCTTTGTGAAAGAATTGAAGAATGAATACCTGAGTGGAGTTAAATTTTCTTGAGCCCTTGTGGTTTATATATATGTTTAGAGAAACTTGTTGAGTTTATTTAATCATCTTCTTTGTCAATAACAAATGCTCATTCTTAAAATATACCAAACAGTATAACAACCTTGTTTGATCTGACTCTTAAGAATCTTGGAAAACCTTGGTAGATTGGGTTTTCACTCTAGACAAGCTAACATTAGATACATCTCTACGTTGTCTTGTATTTTCCATATTGCAACCCATGTAAAAATCCAATGCTGGCTGAAAACCTCAATTAAGAACAAAGTCTCTATTTTTCCAAAATGAAAAGAGTACAATTACATGTACAATACTGCTAGAATTTTGAACATTACCTTGGTGTTATATAATTTTTTTATTTAGCTTCGAAATTTCTTCTGAATTTATTGTTTCCTACCACTTGTGGATATGATGCAGGTACCTCTAGCTTATGTCTGAAGAATGAATATTTAGCCTTGATATGGATAAACGTGCATATTGATATGCTACAACTTGAATAACCCCATATTCATTGTTAAAGAATGAATATGGATGTAAGATTGTAAAATATTAACAATGAATATGAACATAAGATTGTAAAATATTGAGACTTGAAGTAATCCTTTCTTAAAGTATGTGGGAAGGATTAAAGGAATCAAATCAAAATAATGAGACTATGCGATAGATGCACATATTTGCGTGTTTGTTTTGTTGCGTTATGGAAATTGTTGTTCAGTATGCTTTTTAATCGAAAGTGAAATAAAACTAAAGGGTACGTGGGAGATGTACGAGAAATTAGAAGGATCATAGTGCAACTTTAGAGCGTACGTAAGAAATTATAGCATCCACGTGGCATAAAATTTGGTAATGTCTTCGTAGATACGAATCATTGTCACTAGGTCTCCCTTAGTTAGGTGTTTGATTTTGCAAAGAAATACATCGTTAGATGAAATAAAATCTAGGTTTAGATGTTGTTTACATTTATTATATAGTTTTGTGCTGTCTCCTTATTTTTCAAATGCACATTGCTTGAATAGAAAGAGTTTTACTATTTTTAAGCTTCCACTCTTCTCATAAACGCTCTCAAGTCTCAGCTTTAAGGCGTATGATTCTAGGAATAAGTGGGATATTTATTTCTCGTTGATGGATCCGCGTTAGAGCAAGGAGGTTGCTCAAATTAATAAGGTTACTCCTTTGAGGTAAATGTAGATCCCAATTCCCCAGTCTTTATTGACGATGTTATTGAGGTAATCCAAATTAAGGCGGTGCATGAATACCTATATGATTATATTTAAGAGTCGAGATATGCTCAAAAGCTACTTGTTTGATTGCTATATCTTGAACGAAGTGATGGTGTGGTTTCTTAATTTAAAGGTTGATGAGGTCGCCTTTTTAATGTACAATCTTGACTATAGGGTGTGATTTACAATGTGCCCAGAACTGTTGTAATTTTTTAAGGCCACATGGCTTTGTCCGGCGCAGATGGTTCCAAGGGCATGGAGAGTAACGAATGGCCATCATTAATTTAGGGCATGATCAGTTTCATCAATGATATTTTTTGTTGCTTAACAAAACTTGTTAGAAAAAATGAGAATCTTTATTTCTTTTTTCAATTGAAGTCATGTGCAAGACTAAGACCGACCGTCTCGATTTCAAAAAAACTTAGAGAGACGACTTTGTTTACATATCCAACCCTTTTTAGGGATGGGTTAAGTAGATAAGGTTTTTGCAGATGGATATGACATACAAAAGGTAAATGCATTTTTATTTAATGATTTTTTTTAGCATGTTGTACTTGTATATGTAGAGCCCGAGTTGGATTATTGAAAGCATAAAGATGAGGTGAATCTAAATTACATCCTGATATTGGGGAGGGCCGATGATTTTGACATAAGCTACAAGAATCTTCTAATGTGGCATGATGGTTATTATGGTAACTTTCCTCTGCAAGAAGAATGTGAGATTGATTTTACATAAAAAAGAGTAGAGGAGAAAGAGATACCTTTCAATGTTGTGAGGGTGAAGCCTTCCCGTATAGTAGCGGAGAAGATAAGGCGTTCACCACAGAAAAAGGTATCTTCAAGATTTTAGGAGAGAAATTCTCAGTGGTCCTGAGAAATGACGAGACCAAGAGAGGTATCTTGAGAGAAGTATTGAGGCTACATCAGGGGTTATTCCGATAAGAGGAGTGATAATAGGAATGATCATGCTAGCAACTCAGCCAGACTCACGAAGAAGTCTAAAGTGGAATAGTTTAGCCAAATAGTAAGGAGGAACATAATGCTACAACCACTTTTAAAAAGATATGAAACCGCTACTCTTGTGCTAACTCAAACCTCACATGATACAATATATGATATTTTCAATAGTTACACCGGGGTCAAGAGCCCAAAAAAAGCAAAGGAGATTGTTCGAACACTTGGTGCGAAGTTAGTAAGATAACCAAAAGCGGTTGCGAGTATTATCTTTCAGGTGCATTCTTCGCCATTGAACATGATGAAGGAACTTAAAGTATCCAATGCGGCCCTGCAAGACTATCCGAAGCCACCGAGGAGAATTATGAAGACTTATTTGAACAAGTTTTTGTAAGTTGGGCATGATGTTAAGAATAAACAATCCGCTACTAGGATGTCGGACGAGCGTCCCGAATCAAAAAAAAGAAAAAGGTTGATACTGCGGCTATCCTTGGAGACCGCTTCTCTAGTTTAACAAATATTGCGACAACATTTCTTACAATAACAATCCATCGATCGAGGTTATAAAATAATCCGACATGTACCATATGAAGGAAAAATCTGCGGAGGAGCTTACTTTGGTTGAGGGCGGGATGAATGATCATGAGATGATTATTTTGGATGAACCACATTTTGAGGAGAAGAACCGACGTTTGGGCCATAAAAGAGACCTTAAATTGAACATTTGTTGAATGGATTTTGGAAGACTACTACAAGCAGGGATGTTTCAATTAATACTTTTATCTTATTTGTTAAGGATGCATTTGTGTCTGATAGTGCAGCATGTTTCTTGTTGTAACGAATGATGTTGAATGCCATTACACTTCTTAACCTTAGCCTTAATGAGCATATTATCCCCATTTGGAGTTTAAAAAGATTGTATGTAGAGTTGCTTTTGTATATAAAGGTGGCTCAGAATGGACAAGATGCACCAAATGAGGAAGGTTGGGTGGAATTTGGGTGAAATTTTAATGGACATGACTGTCGTTGAGGCCAAGCCCCAAAGGTTTTTCAGGACCGAAGAGTTTCTGAAGAAGTGTATAGAAGAAATGCTCGAAGCGGAGCGAGAAGCATATCAATTATTAAAAGAACAGTTATTTGGGTATGCCAAGAGCTTTTGGGTCCAACTAAGCGAGTGTGACGCTAATTTAAAGATGGTTGAGGAATTTTTGGTTGTAGAGAAGGTACCTCGGAGTATCGATGTGATGGAACTGGAAAGCAAGTTAGACAGTCATGATAGTGAGCAAGTCTCAATAAGGAAGAATAATATGGATGGCACTCGTTGAAGGATGAGCTTGCTGCTCATATGGACAACTTTGATGGCAAAAGGTTTGTTTGGAGTGTGACCACTACTTAGATTTTGTTGATGCTGACATTGTGAAACAATATACATTTTAAACCAGGAAAATTGTGAAACTATTGAATATTATGCTGTTCCCCATTCAGATTGTCATAGCACATGACAACCTGTAGTTTTTAGATTACTGGGTTCATCAACAAAAACAAATCTTCATTAGGTTTAACTTAAATAATATATAACATTATATTTGTATACGATTTGTGGATACAAAACCAAAATAGATTCTACTAATATTTTCCTTGTCAATGGTGTAGCGCCAAACTGAAAATTTTGGTTACAAAGATAATGTAAAATATTCACAACTTCGTATCAAGGGTAGAAAGTCTTGAACTGCTGTTTTTCGTTTGATGGGTAGAGTTTAAACTACTATAGGTTCCGTAAGAAGACTCTTGCGCTGATCTAGCAGGAGAATACAAAAAAGGCTTAGGAGGAATCTCTAATGCCTCCAAATTTCCCTCCAACATTTCCACAACCTTGCTCATGGAGGGGCGATCTAGCGGATCAGTCTGAATACACCACAGACTCACTACTATCATCTTTCTCACTGTTTCTTGCTCTTCTCCGATACTATCATCAATGAGAATTTTTAAATTATTCTCTCGTTCAAGATCCTTATATATCCAATCTGGAAAATACATTGTGCTACCGGTGTTGGACGCAAAAACTTCGGCTTTATAATCATTCCTCCTTGCTCCTAACATTTCAAGTACCAACATCCCGTAACTATACACATCAGATTTATACGAGGCTCCTCCATAGTTTCTGTTGAATACTTCTGGTGCTACATATCCTACTGTTCCTCTCGCATCAACCATGGACAGCATACTTTCTCTCTTTTTCATGAGTTTAGCAAGTCCAAAATCTGAAATTTTTGGACAAAGATCTTCATCTAAAAGTATGTTTTGTGGTTTTATGTCGAAATGAATAATTCTTGTGTTGCAGCCACGGTGTAAGTACTCTAGCCCTCGGGCAATTCCAACCGCAATATCGTAAAAGGCTTTGTATTGGAGGTTCATCAAGTCTTGTGTAGATACAAAATCAGCCAGCGAACCATTAGAGACGTATTCAAAGATAATGCATCTCTTGGTATTTTCATAGCAGAATCCTACTAGTTTAACTACATTAACATGAGAAGTTCTACTCATGCTAACTACTTCGTTGATGAAATCTTGGCCGTCGCTGTTGGATTCCTTTAACACCTTTACTGCCACCAGATCACCATCGGGCAATTTTCCTTTGTAGACTGTGCCAAAGCCTCCTCTCCCGACCATATCGCTAAACGAGTTTGTCATTTTCTTGAGTTGCGCATAAGTATAACGGTGTGGGGTTAGAAATTCTTCAATGTTCTTATTGTTTCGAGATAATATTGCTTGTTTGCGTCCGTAGATAAATAGATAAATAAAAACCAGTATCAATCCTCCCAAGCCTGTCAATCCACCTGCATTTTGGACATTGGGTTAATTTGATAAAAATAGTAAAAAAGCAATCAAATCTGAGACTCCTGAAGAAATTTATGTACAAGAAGGTAACCTATCAGTACTTTAATTCTCGCTTGAAGGACTCCTGAAACATCATTAAACAAGTGAGCAAAAAAAAGCATATATAATCCTTAAGAGGTTAGCTTCAAATAGAATGTTTAAGACTGAAGAGTATCTTGCTTGTGACATGAAATTTGATGCAATTTGTGGTCTCGAGTGGTTGCATCTGAGATCAAAACCAGGGCATCCACAGTGATTGGGTAGGTAAAAAAGAAAAATTGAAAAAATTAAACTAAATAAGGCATGGTCGGGCTAGTCCTCCAAATTTGCTGACTTGTTTCATTTCTAATATTCCACGTTCATTTTTTAACAAAGAAAGTCAAATATGCCTAGTACTTCGACATTTGAAAAGTCTAATTTCCTCTGTCAAATATGTCATCTAAGGATATATGATTATTAGTACTTTGCAATTGCAACTAAGCATTTATGATACGTATGCACAACAAGTTGACAATGCTGATATAGGAATGACTAAAGGTACTGACTACATACGGTTTCGGGTTTACTAGTGGGATATCTAAGATAGACACAATTGGTCCGGTTGCTACACAGGAATGATTAAAGGTGGAATGATTAAAGGTGGAATGACTACATACGGTTTCGGGTTTACTAGTGTGATATCTAAGATAGTCACAATTGGTCCGGTTGCTACACAACTAATATCAATTGAGTCGACATAATAAGAGTAGAAAATAGTGTTTTGATTCCGGATAATCTCTGAAGTCTTGTAAACAATTTCTCATTGAAATATTTTTAGAGTTCTACAAAAAATTTAATTGGATAAAATCAGAGATATTCTATTAAACAGAGAGGATGAAAAATGATATGATTTCCTTTTTCAACATAATCCATTTTTAATCAATTCGTCCAGCCAAAAAATAGTTTGGAAGTTAGAGTAGTTAAGGTCTCTAAACTGGTTTTGTAATAAAACGGCTGAAATTTTGAATAAAACGTTCAAATTTTCAATTTCGAAATTCTGTTGAGTTGCAACAATAGCCGATTTAACCAAGGACCTTGGACCTCACCAGGGGCTCCATCCCTTGACCTCGTTGATCATGATCTAATCTAACAAGCGTGCACTCCGCACTCTACGACTTGTTTGATAATGTATCATGATTAAATTGGTCGACTAGTCGATCCAATTAGACTAAAATAAATAACATAAGATGTGATGTGGTCGTATTTAGTAGACCCGAACCAATGTCGGGTATAACTAATGTCGATCAAATGTATTGATTGACATACGGTCAGTTACGCGTGGACATCAAATTACTCAATATATATATTATTATATTTAAGTTTATTTTTTTAAGTTTTCAAAAATTTATTTCGTATAAAAAATATGATTATCATCTTTAATGTTCTTCACCAACATGCCATTGATATAAATTTTAACATTTTTTCTCATTTAACTAGCAAAATATTTGTTTATAACTGTCTATATTTGTTTATAAGTGTCTCATAAGTTGCTTCCGCATTTTTATATCAAAAGGCATTATTTTGTAGTAATGTAACAATGTGTCTGTGATGAATGTATACGTATCTTATTATACCGAAAATATACATCCACAAACGATAAAAAGCTTATTACCCGAGGTATAGTCTACTAGCTTGTCGATTCTTGTAATGAGAAATGGGTCTTTCAAGCTGTGTTTAGATCTGTAAAATAAATACACATCCTCCATTTGTCATTCTTCTTTTTCACTAGCACCGGATTCGACAACCGATCTACTGCAACGACAACCGAATGCCCTACATTCGACAACCGATCTACTGCAACGACAATCACTTCATATTTTTTAACAGAGATGTTGTATATTTCTTAATTATCGAGCGTGTATTAAACCGACAACACGTTTATGCTAGATAATATTTGTAGGTACTCGAGTGACATCTTTTGAACACTAAGCAGACATGTATAGATTCATCGATAAAAATGATATCAACCTATGTTTCACATTTGGGGATAGTAAAGGGCTAATCTGTAAACTTTTATCGTCAAGAAATAGATAAGTTTCAACATTTTCATTAGGTGACCGAGTTCAAGGTCTCCTTCAGATCGTCGATAATGTCTAGCTTCGAAGTCGACCCTTATATTTATTTATGTTTCTGAACTAAAGAATCAACATAGCATTCCATTTCCACTTTCTGGTTACTTCACACAACTCCAATTGATTTTCGATTACATAATCCAAACATCGGTGTATGTAAGAGACGATAACATAAATTCTTGGCAGCCAAACCTACCAAACGTCACATTGTATGTAGTAGGCCCATCGACCACCATAAAAAGTACTTTTACTCTTTCCTAGAAAGGCTCTCATCCTAGATAGGGATGATAATGTGGATCTTGTTCGAACCGATCTGGTTGGGCTTTGTCCAGCCCGAACATAGAATGTGCTAAATATGGATTTAAAAATTATAACATGCATGAAGAACTCGTCGGGTTCAAATTTTTAATTCGTCCGACCTCGTCCGAGATTGGGCTAAAGTATCCAAGAAGTGGGCAAAAGCGGGATTTCCCACAAACCCAACCTCGAGCGACCTGTTATCATTCTAGTCCCAAAAATACTTCCGCTTCGAACTCTCCAACGATTGTAGAGGGATTTTCAATCAATTGTAAAAGGATTTTCCAACAATTTAGAAGTGGACATAAACAAAATGTTTGCCAAAGCCTCATTCACTCATCATTTACAAAAAAAACAAAATGAGAAATATAATTCTGCAAAGATGGGTTGAAGTTCCTCCACCTAGTTGTGTAAAAAATATCCTGATAGGAAATAGTTAACGATTCAAATAAGTTGTACATGATTTTGACCTTGCTTTAAACCCTAATTTCATCAATCATCATCACAATTCTTTAGTTAGAATCCTGATCTAAATATTTTGAAGACAAATCAAACTCGTTGAAATTATCTATTATAACCACTGTATTTTTATCTTTTGGGGTCATTCTCAATTACTTCTCTATGTGTTATTAATTGGTTGCCCACCGGAGCCTCTGTTGGTCCCTTCATTGTATTTTAAGAAATTTGTTAGTTTATAATTGTAAATTAAAGTTTGGATATCTTGCTTGAGAGTTATGTGGTCCCTCTATCGCGACTGATGTCATTGTGATACTTGGAAAACCTTTTACCCATTTTATTTTCTAGCCTTTTTAATCGGAAAAAATTTCATGAATTCGATAGAATTACGAGTCTTATTGAAAATAATAGCAACGCTATCTCTTATTCTAAAAAATTATCATGTTAAACCCACTAGTCATATAGAACACTCGCCTAGTTCTATACTCGAATGATAAATATGGCCCATTTATGTTTGTCCAAAACAAATACATAGTGTGGATCGTCTGGCCCACATCATCCTCTCTCAGTTGGAAATAATTCGCACTCATTTCCCAATGACATAGTTATTACATCTTAATTTTGCTTGTCTATATTTTTCTTGTGGTAGATGTAGTTAGGCATAATCTTAATTTTGCTTGTCTATATTTTTCTTGTGGTAGATGTAGTTAGGCATAGTAAACAACTGGTTCTTCTACGATGATATGTGGCAAAGGTATGTCAAACTGTTCCTCATCTTAATCCTTCAATCGCACATTTGGTATCACAATACCCTCAAAAATATTTTATATCACTCTATTACCTTGAAAAACTCCTCGAGGTCCTATTGCAAAACCTAACATTTTATCCATTAAAACAATTTTTTTTCTTCTATCAATCTCTTCATAATCTCAAACACAAAAATATCATATTTTCTTTTTATAACACGATAACATGCCTCCACACAAAAATAAAACAAGGGTTCAATTTTAGGATAACATGAAATACTTGGAAGTCACATCTCCGCGATAAAAAATTACTGTTTCGCATCCCTTCTTCAATAAAATCTTTGCATTTCTCGTGTATTAAAGTCTGACACAACATGTCGATCCAGAAGTTTCTCCTCAATATTATATTGATATTCATCATCAGACGCACCATTAATTGGTTTCTCAAATATCGATCCAAATGCAGCTTTAAAGACATCCTCATCAACATACTCATTGTATAAGGGCTTGTCAAAAATTGGTCCAAATACAACTTCAAATATATCATCATCATCATACTCATTGTAGGAGGACTTGTCAAACACGAATGGATCCTCCACATGACTAATTTATTTGTTCATCATCTGAATCCTATTCCCATCGTCTTATTAAAATTCCATCGAAACAATTTTTGAGATGACATCAATGTGATCAAACTGTTATTCGACATAATACTATAGCCATTTATTCTACAATCATGTGTAAAACTCCTATCAAATTTCCAAAAACCTCCTAACAGTAGATGAGAGTCATCCATACTAACAACATTGCAGCATTCCGTATCTTGATAAGAACTCATAGAAAAAGACACTAGAAAACGCTTAAAACCCGTTACCTCATTCTTCATATTTAACCCGACCAATTGTAAGGGCTTCGAAGAACTTCAGTCTTCAATTCTATTTTTTGAACAACCTCTTCAAACAAATCAGATTTTCACAACTACCTGGATCGATTACGAACTTGGTAATCTTTCCCTGAGTTTTGCAAGAAGAATGAAATATGTCGTTCTCTCCATTACACCTTGAACCGGAACAGTTAGGGTTTAGAATAATGCTTCCACATAGCATGAACCGAGGCTCTATTACAAACTGATACAACGGGAATTAGAAGAGGAACAAATGGATAAGCGAAACCTTTTGGTTTCTGGAACACACCGGTTCTTTAGACTCAAAGTCTGAAATTTTACTTCCATAATATAACAACTGTCTTAACATTAGGATATCATATGCTTTATATAGGAGACATCCAAAACCCTAATCAAATATTCTAAAAAATAAAATATATATATGAAAAATATAAATCGAATCAAATATCAATGCAATCAAATATTTTTTTAAAATAAAAGTAAATCAAAATATGAATAGGTTTTTCGGACCGTAAACAGTAGAACTTAAGGTCCGAATTTGGTAACAAATACTGTCACGTTTTTTATACTTGTTGGGGTCGAGACGATCGATTTGAATACCAATTTCGTCCGATCCTATACCAAAGTGACAAATAAAGCCCATTTACGTCCATCCAAAACCACCACATAATTATGGACCGTCACGCCTACATCAATTTCCAAATTATATTTCCAAATTGGTTTTATAACGAAACCGCGAAGCGGATTGTTAAAATTTGGTCGGATTCTCGACCCAACTCTTACCGGTTATGTTATGATCCGGTTTCGATTCTCACGAAATATTAACCGCCTAATCTCTAGGCATTGACTTGAGATTTTGATTAACTTATATGATTAGAATGTACTCCCCCGTTGACCAGCAATATCTACCTTCATATATTCTCAGTTTTTGAGCAGCCTCTGTTTCTTAAACAAATTTATGTTATACAAACACGGACTCTAGTTTCTAAAAGCAACTACATAACGTTGTGACTCAAGCAATGATAACCTTCAAAAGCATAATCTTGTAAAATAGTCCGTACTAGTGACTAAAGCTATTTATAGCTATTCTTAGAATAATATTACTGAGGCATGAATAAAAATTGGCTAGCATGTGGAAAGAATATAGATCACAGGCATATTTTATCTTTCCATATAACTACGGAGCGAACTCATATCTATACTACCAAGATAGTTTCTGCCTCAAAGGATCTTGTTCTAATCATATGTTCATATTTATATATTTACTATTTAAGCGGATGTGAAATTTTGGTCTAACTCTAATATTATCTAAATTCCCTAAGATCAAACAGCTACGCGACAATTCTATATAGTTAGTGTCTCTAATAAGAGTACTTTCGGCAAAATATAATGAAAAGGAACTAGATTCAAGAGTTTAAATTATACCGGTGGTGCTGCACACTAAAAAGTCATGTCTGTATTTATTTGCAGGGCAAAAGCACCGAAACTTTTCCCTTACATTCTCGTCTGATCCGCACACACCGCCTGAATTTTTGCAATCTGTGCAATACTGATTATACGCAATGTACTGCACGTCAAAACCTCGAAGCAAAGCATCATTCAATTGCATAGTTCTGTTAAGAACCTCACCGAGAACGTCCTTGTCAACTTGAACTTGAGCTTTTACACACCCCTCCACATCATCTCCCTCATGGAAAACACTACTTGAATGTCCATTTATGGTCTGACACCAGGACATAGCCGCAGGTCGACTATGTCGACTGTTGGGGCAATCATATGACAAGGTAAGATTCTCGACTGTTTTTGGATACTTGAAAAAAACACTAGGCATAAACGTAGTGTTTTCCGGGCATTGGTGTGGTTGGTAGTATCTATGGACAAGCCTTATGATATTCTCTTCCACTTCTAAGATTTTAAATTCTAGGCCGGAGATATGTATAATAGGGAGATCATCAACTTCTTCTTCTACACAAGAAAGATTGAACTTATCGAATCCGCAATACATAGGCCGATTAGAAGTTGATGACCAGAAAGGATAAGAGAAGTTTAAGGTTCCACAGCTGAAATTACGACCGCATTCTTCGAATTTATTGTTGCTGTCTTGTTTGTCAGAGAGGGAGAGATCGGCAAAAAGAAACAAAAGAGAAATGGAAAGAAAATGGAAAACCATTTGAATTGAAAAGAAGATATTCGAGTTTGTGTTGTGTGGAGAGTAATTGCTATTTGCTGGGCATCATTTAGTAGGGAGTGATTTCGCAATTAAAGAAGTAAAAAAGAAAATGGAAGAAAAATTTAATAAGGAGGGACCATATAGGTAAGAAACTGCAATACTTATCAATAAAGTTAATATAACACCAGAGGCAGGGACAGAGAGACCTTGACTTGCTTATGACCACATACAAATAACAAATAATTTCAGTCCCTAATGTTTCGAGATCTTCCTTTCTATCAGGTGCAATTGAAAATAGTTTTTGTTTGTTCAAGAGAAAGATTATTGACACGTCCAAAATCTCATATTTATTAGCAATAAAAAGATTGATACATAAATAATAAACAATCGTTTTTGAATTGAGCATTACAAAATTAGACTAAAATTATTAATATCTATTTTTAATTAAGTCAATTAAACAGGATAATGTTGATTTTGTCAAATATACAAGTTAATACTTTTGCTTAAAGTATTTTATTATAAAAGTAAGGGAATGTGTTATGTATGATAAATATTTTTTAAAATATTGTTTTCGTTTATATGGCTAAATTGTAGTGTTTATGTGTTGTTTATTGTATGTGTCTTATGCAATTCAATGAATGTTGATATATGTATGATCCAATGAGTAGTATACCTCCTACTACTATGGAGTTGCGTATCGAGGTGGAAAAGGAGGTTAAGGAAGAGGATAAGAAAATGTTGAGTATTACGAATGCCATAAGTTAGGACACTTCAAGAATGAGTGTCCTAGTTTGGAGAAAATAGTAAATTATGCACAACTCGAGGAAGATGTGCTACTTACGACATAAGTAATATTTGCTGAAAAAGAAGATGAACATGTATGGTACTTTGACTCCGGTTGCAGCAACCATATGTGTGGAATAAATGAGTGGTTTGGTGAGTTTCATGACAAGTTTAGGCAACATGTTAAGCTACGAAATGACAGAAGAATGCAAGCAAAGGGGCCGAGGCTAGAAATTAATAGTATAATACAAGTGATTTTATCCGTCTACTATGTTCCAGAATTAAAAAACTATATGTTCAGTGTTGGTCAACATCAACAAAAGGGATTGAAAATCAATATTGAAGATGATTTGTGTGGGGTGTGACACAAAGAACAACAAAAGGTGATCATGCAATCAACAATGTCCACAAACAGAATGTTTGTCATTCTCGTAAAGGTGAAGGAAGCTAGAAGCGAGATGGAGCTAAATCATTCACAAATTTCGGCTGACAGTCAAGATGAAATTCGACATAGAAGGTTCACGCATTTAAATCATGAAATCTTGGTGATACTAGCAGAAAAGAATATGGTACATAGGTTGCCGAGAATCAACAAAAATGGAGCAGTTTGTGAGATTTGTATGAAGGGAAAACAAGCCTCACAAAAAATACCTAAAAGGAGTGCATAGAGGTCAAGCAAGGATCTAGAGTGGTACATAGCGACATATACGAACCGATTTTGCCAATTTCATAAAGTGTAAAGAGGTATGTAATCAAATTTATAGATGATTATAGCAAAAAACATTGGACATTCTTTCTTATAGAAATATCAGAAGCTCTGAAAATGTTTAAGGAGTCTAATGTCTATGCCGAAAGAGATATTGGAGAGCTATTGATGTGTTTAAGAAATGATGTAGAATGATAGTAAGATGTATAATGTTTGGAATGAATGTGCCAATGAGTTTTTGGTCGGAAGCCACACCAGTATGCGGTGCATATATTGATTAGTGTGAGGTGTGACACAAAGAACAACAAAGGTTGATCATGCAATCAACAATTTCCACAAATAGAATGTTTATGATTCTCGCAAATGTGAAGGAATCTAGAAGCGATATAGAGCTAAATCATTCACAAAGTTTGGCTGACAGTGAAGATGAAATTCGGCGAAGAAGGTTCAGGTATTTAAATCATGAAATCGTGGTGATACTAGCAGAAAAGAAGATGGTACACAGGTTTCCGAGAATCAACAAAAATGGAGCAGTGTGTGAGAATTGTATGAAGGGAAAACAATCCTGACAAAAAATACCTAAAAGGAGTGCGTGAAAGTCAAGCAAGGATCTAGAGTTGGTGCATAGCAACATATACGAACCGATTTTTCTAATTTCAGAGAGTGTAAAGAGGTATGAAATCAAATTTATAGATGATTATAGCAAAAACAGTTGGAAATTCTTTCTTATAGAAAAATCAGAAGCTCTGAAAATGTTTAAGAAGTTTAATGTTTATGCCGAAAGAGATATTGGAGAGCTATTGATGTGTTTAAGAACTGATATAGGAGAGTATAAATTTAAGGACTTTCAATATTTTGAGCAAATAAATGTATAATAAGATAACTTACGACAGGATACACTCCGCAACAAAATGTAATTGTGGAAGGAAAAATTAGAAGCGTGATGAATATAGTAAGATGTATGATGTTTGAAATGAATGTGCTAATGAGGTTTTGGTCGGAAGCGACACAGTATACGGTGCATATATTGATTAGGAGTCCGAAAAAAATCTTTGAAGATGAGACACCAACTGAGAAGTGGGGTAAAGGTAAGCCTTCATTTGGAGCATTTGCGATTTTTCGGCTTTGTAGCCTTTTCTCTTATTCCATATGAAAGGCGAGTCAAACTAGATGAGAAAAGCATCAAATGTGTGATATTTGGAGTTAGAAATGAGTCTAAATCATATCGATTTTATGATAAATCGCTAAGAGGATCATAATCGGTAAAGATGTTAAATTTGATGAAGAAAAGACATGAGACTTGGATGGAGAAATTGTTGGTGAAAAATTCATACATGATTCTGATGATGAATATCATGTATATACCAGTGAAAACGCACAAATATAGATATCGATCAAGTAAATCCAGAAGAAGAAAGAAAAAATCGAGATCAATGAGAAGGAATAAAAAATAAGAGTTCACAAACATGCGAAGCGGAGTCAGATGAGGTTGCAGTCGTGAACGGAGAATTAGGAGAATCTAGTGCTGGTACAAAACAAAGCATAACTGAGAGAGTTATTCCAAAGACAATTTGTATGAAGGATTATGAATGCAATTAGATGGGTTTATTTACAGTAGAAGACAAAAGATATAATAGCAATATTCGTTGGTCGAGATGATCTAGAAATATTTGAAGAAGCTGTGAGACACGAAAAATGAAAGAATGCAATGGGAGTAGAGATGGGATCGATAGAAGAAAATCCTACTTGGGATTTGGTAGAGCTTCCTGAAGGTGTTAAGACGTTAGGAGTTAAGTGGTTCTATAAAACCAAACTTAATGAAAAAGGAGAAGTAGACAAGTTTAAAGCAAGGTTAGTGGTGAAAGGTTTTCTTTAAACATATGGAGTTGATTTCTATGAAGTGTTTCCACCTGTTGCTAGACGGGACACAATTAAATTGATATTGGCATTGGAAACGCAAAAAAGGATGAATTGTATATCAACTTGATGTGAAAAGCGCATTCTAACATGGAGAACTCGGTGAAGATGTATATGTGGAGCACCTTACAGGATTTGATATGATAGGAGAAGATAGTAAAAAGGTTTACAAATTAAAAAAGGTTGTTTATAGAATAAAGAAGGTGCCTAGGGCGTGGTAAAGCAAGATTGAAGGGTACTTCATACTAGAGGGGTTCAAGAAATGATATTGTGAGAATACATTTTTGGTTATATTAGAGGGATAAAATGTGCTAATAATAAGTTTGTATGTAGATGATCTTATTTACACCATCAATTCGGAGGAGATGCTCGAGGAATTTTAGGAATTAATAAAGAATTAGTTTTCTATGATAGATTTTGGATGAATGGGGTACTTTTTAGGGGTTGAAGTGATTCAAGATGAGCAATAGGTCTTCATTAGACAAATAAAATATGAAAATTAAGTATAAAAAAGGTTCGAAATAGAAGAATGTAACTCTGTGAGTAATCCAATAGTTTTGAGAATCAAACTGACAAAAGATGGAGCTGGTCCGAGACTAGATAAAACCGAATTCAACAAAATACTGAGAAGTATAAGGTATCTAACTGCCACCAATCTATTCGGTTAATCTTGTGAGTTGATACATGGAAAAACCAAATGAACAATACATGTTAGCAGCAAAAAGGATTTTAAGATACATCCAAGAAACAACCGAGTTTGGAATACATTATCGGCGTGAGTTTCGTGAAGAAGAGAAGCTTGTGGGGTTTGTGGATAATGATGATGCAGGTGATGAAAATGATAGGAAAATCACATCGTGTTACCCCTTTATGTTTGGAAAATGAGTTGTTTTATGGTCTTTGAAAAAATAGACGATAGTAACCTTGTCTACAACAGAATCTTTATGTTTGGAAAATGAGTTGTTTTATGGTCTTTTAAATACATTAAAAAATACCCCAGACATCTGGGGACTTTACTGGTTCGAAAAGAGATTAAAAACACAAGTGTTCTAGACGTCTAACAAGTTTATGTTCAAAAGAGAAAATAATTTAAAGATAAGAGTTCACTTATTTGTTGGTTCAAGAGTCTAAAACTGAGTAATTTCACGGTTAACTTGGAAAGTTAAAAACTTTTTATGGGTTTTTGGATGAGTGACTTGGGATGCAAAGAGTCTGGATTTAACAACATCAACCAAATATTTCAGACCCATGGAATTCTTCGGTTCGAGACTCTTGTTGCACTTCTCATTATCGTCGATCTCCTCTTCCTCTTCCTTTTCAAACTGTTCCTCGGATACTAGGTCTAACCCTATGAACACTCCCATTTCACGCTTCACCTCGCAGACTTGCTCTCACGATAGACCAAGACCAAGTTCAATATTTAAAGCTCAAGATCATAGTCTCCTCGATCAGATCTTCTTCTTCCGAGGAAGTCTTGTAAAAGTCCTTTAGATCTTGGGTGTGCTCTTTTTTGGACTCCGTAACTTATAACTCGATGCTAGAAATGGAAATTTTATGACTCGCCACCTGAGCCGGAATATTAGTACTAGTCTTGTCGAGAAGCTCACGGTTATGGAGTTTGACTTATCTGCACTCTAACATAGTAACTCCAAGTGTTGTTTAGCCACCTCGTCCTTTTCATCTTCGATCACAATCTTGATGGGTTTCTTCATCATGCTAGACAGTTTGGGGCATTTGACCTCATTCTTTTGGAATAAACTTTACATCATAGGCCAGGTTTTGTTAAAAGTTTACAAACGAATCAGGAAATTTAGGATGATCGAAAAAGCATGAATTGTCTAGAAATAAATAATGATAGAAGGTTACCTCGTTATGCAAGGAAGTATGCCAGAAAACAGTGTCGAACATGTACCGATGACTAACTGTAAGGATGAGTCTTCCAACATTGGCATAGTAAGGTACTACCCTCATGAGATTTTGAGGCTTTGACATCTTTTCTTTTCGACCCGAATTGCTTTTCTTTCTCAGTTTTATCAACACGAGAACCTTCCAGCATCACAACATTGGTTTCCCATTGTCGCGATCATGATAAATAATTTTTAATGTTTAGGTTTGAAATTTTCAAATGTATTGAGTTTGTGATTGAGAGAGAGACCCGTGTTGATTTTAAGATGGATTAAATATCATATAATATCCAAAACCAATATTATTTTTCTATTACTATTTTAAAATGAGATTAATATCCCTACCATTCGTTTAAGTTTTTCGATCAGCATTTAATATTTATAATGTAAAGACCGTATAAGGTTTTATTAATTTACCGATCACCAATTTTTTACTTTTTTCAGAATTATTTCCCTCTCAATTGTTTGGAATCTAAACAAAATAGGGAAACAAAACCAAAAGTGCAAATTCATGATTCATTTTCACGAAAAGAGACGTATACTATGCGGACACAGTGAAATACTTGCTATCGCTTTTGGATCTTTAAATACAGAAGCAGGAACTCGACTGCAGGTAATGAAGAACCTTCGTGTTTGTTCTGATTTTTTTTAACACTCAGCATATGATTCCGAGTAGGCCACTCGAAATCACATGCTGAGTGGGCAAAAAAAAATTCAGAACAGTACGATATCCCAAGGCGAACCCAAGATCAAACCCTAATCGATTCTAACAATGAAATCAAACCCCCAAATGAAACAAAGAAGATGATTTCGTTATCTTACCCCAAATCAAACCCCAAATCGAAGAACAAAATCTAACTACAAACCCTAATCGAAAAATGAAGAAGCAAAGAAGATGATTTCGTTATCTTCCATTCGGCTACTCTCTCTCAGAATTTGTTTTGTAATGGGGAAGAACCTAAAATTTCTTTCTCCAAGCTTTCTCTATCTTCGAATCAGCTGTTGTAAGGTAGTGATAAGTGAAAAATAGGATTTCTTCTTTGTAGGGTAGTTCTCTAGGGTGAATAATGGGTTTTGTTGTACTGAATAGAATGGGTATGTTAGGGTAATGGTTTTGTGAAGAGAAAAATGGATAAAAGGGTAATTTTGTAACTTCCTTTATGGAGGAAATAACATCATGGAGGATTTTTCAAAAGATGGAAGAAATAAAAAATAACATGGAGGAAATAGCTTTGGCCATCTTGTTTAACTATAGGATTTGAATATCGTATTTTCTATAATCTTAGAGCTAATTTTCTCTTTTTATATGTTTCTTCTGTGATCCTGTTTTGGTGCGTATATCTGAATTATGTATTAGTACTTTATATTTAAATTTGTATTTAAATTTTTTTCTTTAATAATGATTTTTGGACAGAAAAACTGATAGTCTCGTTAATTTCGAAACAAATATTTGAACCAGATTTGAATTACGAGTAAGAGTAAATAAAATCCGTGAATCGTAGAGTATTAAATTTGAGTCACCACTCGTGAATGGGGTACTTTTTAGGGGTTGAAGTGATTCAAGATGAGCAATAGGTCTTCATTAGACAAATAAAATATGAAAATTAAGTATAAAAAAGGTTCGAAATAGAAGAATGTAACTCTGTGAGTAATCCAATAGTTTTGAGAATCAAACTGACAAAAGATGGAGCTGGTCCGAGACTAGATAGAACCGAATTCAACAAAATACTGAGAAGTATAAGGTATCTAACTGCCACCAATCTATTCAATTAATCTTGTGAGTTGATACATGGAAAAACCAAATGAACAATGCATCTTAGCAACAAAAAGGATTTTAAGATACATCCAAGAAACAACCGAGTTTGAAATACATTATCGGCGTGAGTTTCGTGAAGAAGAGAAGCTTGTGGGGTTTGTGGATAATGATGATGCAGGTGATGAAAATGATAGGAAATCACATCGTGTTACCCCTTTATGTTTGGAAAATGAGTTGTTTTATGGTCTTTGAAAAAATAGACGATAGTGACCTTGTCTACAACAGAATCTTTATGTTTGGAAAATGAGTTGTTTTATGGTCTTTTAAATACATTAAAAAATACCCCAGACATCTGGGGACTTTACTGGTTCGAAAAGAGATTAAAAACACAAGTGTTCTAGACGTCTAACAAGTTTATGTTCAAAAGAGAAAATAATTTAAAGATAAGAGTTCACTTATTTGTTGGTTCAAGAGTCTAAAACTCAGTAATTTCACGGTTAACTTGGAAAGTTAAAAACTTTTTATGGGTTTTTGGATGAGTGACTTGGGATGCAAAGAGTCTGGATTTAACAACATCAACCAAATATTTCAGACCAATGGAATTCTTCGGTTCGAGACTCTTGTTGCACTTCTCATTATCGTCGATCTCCTCTTCCTCTTCCTTTTCAAACTGTTCCTCGGATACCAGGTCTAACCCTATGAACACTCCCATTTCACGCTTCACCTCGTAGACTTGCTCTCACAATAGACCAAGACCAAGTTCAATATTTAAAGCTCAAGATCATAGTCTCCTCGATCAGATCTTCTTCTTCCGAGGAAGTCTTGTAAAAGTCCTTTAGATCTTGGGAGTGCTCTTTTTTGGACTCCGTAACTTATAACTCGATGCTAGAAATGGAAATTTTCTGACTCGCCACCTGAGCCGCAATATTAGTACTAGTCTTGTCGAGAAGCTCACGGTTATGGAGTTTGACTTATCTGCACTCTAACATAGTAACTCCAAGTGTTGTTTAGCCACCTCGTCCTTTTCATCTTCGATCACAATCTTGATGGGTTTCTTCATCATGCTAGACAGTTTGGGGAATTTGACCTCATTCTTTTGGAATAAACTTTACATCATAGGCCAGGTTTTTTAAAAGTTTACAAACGAATCAGGAAATTTAGGATGAGCGAAAAAGCATGAATTGTTTAGAAATAAATAATGATAGAAGGTTACCTCGTTATGCAAGGAAGTATGCCAGAAAACAGTGTCGAACATGTACCGATGACTAACTGTAAGGGTGAGTCTTCCAACATTGGCATAGTAAGGTACTACCCTCATGAGATTTTGAGGCTTTGACATCTTTTATTTTCGACCCGAATTGCTTTTCTTTCTCAGTTTTATCAACACGAGAACCTTCCAGCATCACCACATTGGTTTCCTTACTTGGGTCTATCGATTTTGATAGACTGCTTACAATCCTGATAGTATCAACAACTCATGTACCATCGCCCTGATTCGTTTTTTTTTTCTGAGGAACTTTAAGATTTCTCTTTCTTGATAATGTTTTTGCTATGAGTCTAGTCCCTATCTGGAATCTTGATGGATTTTTCCATTGCGGCTCAAAAAATGTCAACATCGACCTCATGAGTCTCCTTATGACCCTCCGGGTTCATCCATTTATTTATGTTCTAAATATTTGATTTGATAAGGCTGTTAGTGGTGAAGTGACCCACCGACTCAGATTCTTGAGATGCTCTTTACCTAGCTCAGTGCCCGCATGGAACAATTTCTCATACTCTGGAAAATAAAAAATTGAATGGGTTAGTAAGAACAACTATATTCAAAGGGAATAATATAAAGGCAAGCTCTATTGTAGGAAAGGTTTCAAAATGCGACCTGAATTACTTCTAACCGTTATTGTTGCACCACCACAAATTCCTAATTTGGCTCAAGTTGCTCTCTCTGATGGGAACTTTATTCTCACATACTTCTCAAATGAATATGAACTTATTTTTTCATTTGTCTTCGACTACTACTTTAAAGTCGTTCCATACGAAAGGGTGGTAATCAAGATACTTGTTGTTGGCATACATGTTATATGATAAATGAATTGTTCCATCGTGAGTCTGAACTTTGACACTTATGAGGAAATGATGAGGGACACCAGAGTTTTCCAAGTGTTCAAATTGGTTTTATTTAGTTAGAGATCAAGAAGAGTGAAAATTATTCGCAAGCTTGGGTGAAAGGGAAGTCTAAAACCCTACTTGAACATGTTTGTAAACATTACAAGTTCATCGAAGTGTGTCGGGGTAGGGGTCTCCCCCCTAACGAGAAGCCTCATTTTGACAAAATCTAAAATTATCCATTTCATCCGGACTTTTGAAGCTTGTTGAACTTTGGATATTTATAAGGAATCTTTTATAGAATAGGGACATACGCGGGAACCTACTAATAATGTAATTATATGTTGAGATCTAAACCTTAATTTCGGTCACGTCTAGTTGTATTAATTAAATATTATCAACAAGTCCAATAAACGTGGAGCAATAAACTTCTAAAGCCCACGTTTATCAATAAATATATATATCACTCCACTTAGAAGGATAAACAATTATTATTATATTCTAAACCTTTAATATTCTGTAATAAATTTTTATTTATTAACTTTTCAAATTATTTTGGTGAGCAGAATTTGGACACATCAATACATTTTTATATTGTTAGAAAACTTAGTATATTAGAAAGCACTATACCTAAATATTGTGAGTTATGATACATATTAAGTGATATTTCCAAAAAAGAATTACTTTTGTATATAGAGGTTTATTTGGATATTTATTTCAAGATACAACATATATTTTGGAGTTTGTTAAAAGTAACTAAATATTAAACTTCGATTTATAGATATTGGTAACTAATAACAAATTAATTTTTCTAACATACTTATTCGATGTAATTGTTGCGAAGAACACGACTCGCTACAGTGAGACAATGATAAATTTGTTTCCAACTTTAACAAGTTTCACAGTGGTGAGTTCCCAAGTTGTTTTACAGTAGCGAGTTTCCAAATTGTCACGCTAGCGAGTTTCCATTGCCGCGATCATGATAAATATTTTCTAATGTTTAGGTTTGAAATTTTCAAATGTATTGAGTTTGTGATTGAGAGAGAGACCCGTGTTGATTTTAAGATGGATTAAATATCATATAATATCCAAAACCAATATTATTTTTCTATTACTATTTTAAAATGAGATTAATATCCCTACCATTTATTTAAGTTTTTTATCAGCATTTAATATTTATAATGTAAAAACGGTATAAAGTTTTATTAATTTACCGATCACCAATTTTTTATTTTTTTCAGAATTATTTCCCTCTCAATTGTTTGGAATCTAAAAAAATAGGGAAACAAAACCAAAAGTGCAAATTCATGATTCATTTTCACGAAAAGAGACGTATACTATGCGGACATAGTGAAAGACTTGCTATCGCTTTTGGATTGTTAAATACAGAAGCAGGAACTCGACTGCAGGTAATGAAGAACCTTCGTGTTTGTTATGATTATTTTTTGAACACTCAGCATGTGATTCCGAGTAGGCCACTCGAAATCACATGCTGGGTGGGCAAAAAAAAATTCAGAACCGTACGATATCCCAAGGCGAACCCAAGATCAAACCCTAATCGATTCTAACAATGAAATCAAACCCCCAAATGAAACAAAGAAGATGATTTCGTTATCTTACCCCAAATCGAAGAACAAAATCTAACTACAAACCCTAATCGAAAAATGAAGAAGCAAAGAAGATGATTTCGTTATCTTCCATTCGGCTACTCTCTCTCGGAATTTGTTTTGTAATGGGGAAGAACCTAAAATTTCTTTCTCCAAGCTTTCTCTATCTTCGAATCAGCTGTTGTAAGGTAGTGATAAGTGAAAAATGGGATTTCTTCTTTGTAAGGTAGTTCTCTAGGGTGAAGAATGGGTTTTGTTGTACTGAATAGAATGGGTATGTTAGGGTAATGGTTTTGTGAAGAGAAAAATGGATAAAAGGGTAATTTTGTAACTTCCTTTATGGAGGAAATAACATCATGTAGGATTTTTCAAAAGATGGAAGAAATAAAAAATAACATGGAGGAAATAGCTTTGGCCATCTTGTTTAACTATAGGATTTGAATATCGTATTTTCTATAATCTTAGAGCTAATTTTCTCTTTTTATATGTTTCTTCTGTGATCCTGTTTTGGTGCGTATATCTGAATTATGTATTAGTACTTTATATTTAAATTTGTATTTAAATTTTTTTTCTTTAATAATGATTTTTGGACAGAGAAACTGATAGTCTCGTTAATTTCGAAACAAATATTTGAACCAGATTTGAATTGCGAGTAAGAGTAAATAAAATCCGTGAATCGTAGAGTATTAAATTTGAGTCACCACTCGTGAATCATTTTACTTTTAGTTCGTGTCGTGGTTCCTGAAACCTACATTCTCAATTATTTTTGGTTTATTTTTAGTTTTGTATATTGTTCAAATTTTGTAAGCAGAATTTACTTTGTATATAATTGTTTGTTTTTTGTTCCGGTGTGGGCAAAACTATTGCACTTAATTCTCAAAATCAAATTTTCTTTAACAATTGATTCAATTCACATTTAATTTGATTCCCAATTTATACTTAAATGAAAAGGTTAAAATTATCTTTATTCTACAAATCGTATTTTTTAAAATTTTGTTTCAGAATTCACATATTGGTCCCAACAATATGTAGTTGCAATGAGATTTAAATTAAAACCTTAAAATGCAAATCATACATAATAAGACCATGAATGAAATATTACTTCATATATTTGTATATGGTTTTCGATTGTACTCCTGGTTAGAAGATATAAAGCGCAAAAAATATCTTATATCCAAGTAGTCCATCAAAAACATAAAATTTCAATACTAAAAAGAAATATATATATTAGTGATATTAAGTTTTCTGCAATATAAACTTCTATGAGTGGCTTACAAAATCTCTCAAAAGCATACTTCCAATCATTCATGTTTCCTTGTTATTTTGTTTTGTTTGGCTAGATTGTCAAGTCGATTCGTTCTAAATCTTATTTTCTATTGGATGCTCGAAATGGCCTAGTTTAAGTAGAGAAACAATAGTTTGATAACAAGGTAATAAATTGGTTTAATCTAATACATAGTAGTTAAAATTTTGATTTGAATGAAGCTTCTCTTCCGATAATAGCCTTCTTATCTTCAAAAAAGAGTCTTAGGCTATCATCAATGTTTAGTATTGGTCGCCATCTTAACTCTCTTCAATTAAAGAGATCATTTAGTTTCAACATTAGATATGGCTGCTTGGCAGCCTTCACTGGAAGTAGCCATGGAGGATGCTCCACCAATTCACGCCATCAGTCATGCACCATAGTCACCAAATCATCGTGCCATTATTTCACAACCTACAAAGAAATTCAACACAAAAATCCAGTCCGACTTCAAACCTCTACAACAACAAGAGATAAAGGTTGACTCACATTTTCCACCATTGAATCAAGTTTACTGAACTAAGAACTCAAACCATACAAACCTAAAAAAAATCCAACTGTGAGAAACAACCCCACTTTCGAAGAGAGAATTCCAATCAACAACTACTAAAACAATCATTTAGATCTTGACAAATCTTTTATGGAAGCAGTTCGTCGAAATAATAGTTCTTATGAAGAAATTAAATTTTCTACCAACGAAGATCATCTAGCAATTGAATTCTCTACCAAAGACTTAAAACAACTTGAATCTCAAGACAATAATACTCTAATAGGAAAAGTTTCCATGGGATGTCCTAAAATGGCTGATATACAAAAGTTCTTTGACAACTTATGATTCCAAGGAAAAGTTAGTCTAGAATTTTGGAACAATAGACATCTATTGCAACAAAACATTAAAAAGCTATGGAGGAGAAATGTGTGGCTTGTGGTTCAGTTCATCATGGAAATCTTCAAATGGACCCAAACTTTAATCCCAAAAAAGAATCTCCAGTCACCCCAACCTAGATCACCTTTCCTTGAATTCCAACTTACATATACCAAGAAGACACAATCAAAGCTATAGCTAAATCAATTGAGAACCCTCTTCAAATTTGGGTTCCAAAAAAGAACAAAGATGTGTACAATTATGCATGGCTTGGATTAAACTAGACGTATTTAAGGAGCTTATTCCTAAAATCATGATTAATTTCGGAAATGATCAAGGCTTCTGGCGGAACCATGAATCCAAGTCAGGAGGGGCTGAAGTATTACATAAATTAGACATGTTTTAATTTTTTTTTCATTCACCTCGTATTTTTAATTGACTTTTTAATAATTTGTTTGGAAATACTAAAAAAAATAATTCTACATTTTTATTGATTAAGAAAATCATGAATATTTATTGAAATTAAATATATAAAAAAATTATACATTTGATTTATAGGGCATATGTCTAAGTAATCTTAAGTTTATATATGAGTTAGTACCCGTTATAACATTTATGTATAAAATCAAAAGACTTCATACTAGTCTTTTGATTTGTCATTGATCTTTCTCATACCTATCCGACGTGGAAATTTGGTCGCACGTAACAAATTCTACCACTTTTACCTCCCCTCAGTTGACTTACCTAATGCTCCCTCTAATTAGGTTGTTTCATGATTCATATCTAAGTCAAAAAGTTGTACAATGGATATATTTGTTCACTCTTATTAGAGAATCTTAGAAGTTCCTTAGCGTCACTTCAGTCAATCAAGTCACAATATCTTTATACACTCTAATAAAGTCACTCTGTTTGATGAGCATGACTGATGGTTCATCATCTTCGACATCCAAGAATTTCATCCATATCACGTTTTTGTATGGGTATGGAGCTCTAATACCAACTATTAGACCCAAATAATAGTATATCAACCACACGCGAGATTAACTTCGAAACAACCAACCAAATAATAAAATAACCGATTTATTAACAAAATAAAACCACAAACCTAATCACTGAAAAATAATCAACGGTAAAATAAATCAACAACCAAAACATTTATATGAAAAGACCATTTCGTTGTGAAGAGTAAAAGACCATGAGACTTATGAAGATTCCACCAAAAAAACTTCTACTATTATGATAAGTTGAAGGTAAAAGTATATCCAATTCAATATAATAAATATCTACAACCCACCAACAATTTTAAACATAATAAACTAAAAAAAAACAAAAATGAATAATATTACAAAAACTACTCCACTATTCCAAAAGTGATTTCTTCCGAACCGTAGCATCAAATAACAATCCAACTAGACATATTGAAGCTTTATATGTCCCAAACATGCTGTCCAAATTTCAGCCAAAACTGACACCGTTTGACCATTGATCAAACATTTTAAACATAACTTCTTTAAAAATTCCAAAAAAAAAAATTCTCCAATACTAATCTTCCTTCAGGCTAGGGGGGGCTCGCGCCCCCTAGCCCCGTAGTAAATCCGCCCCTTGTGGCAACCTATTATGTATAGTGCTAGGCCAACTTACTACTCAAAATATTGGTACATAGGACACAGGTCCACTATTATAGAAGACTAACCAAATCAAAGCGAAGCCAACCATTAGATGAACACGAGCCTAACTTTACTCCTAAACTGAAATCCATCATAGTCCAGGACTTAAACAGCACAAAGAAAGACCTCAACTTCTCGAACCTAACTGAAACAATCAAAACCACAGTTGACTCAACAACACAAGCCCCAAAAAGACCATGAAAAACTTACAAACACTCACAATCCACCCTATGACCAACCTCAATGTACCAACCCCACATATCCCTCGTACCTCAAATAACACCCAGAATTAAACAAGTAATACTTTACTTACTTGAGATTTCGGAATCTGCTATCAATGGATCCATCAAGCCTCATCCCTTTCAAACGTTCGCGTTTATCGGATGTCCTTGATAACCAATGAATCTCGAAACCTTCTTTTAGTGTCTCACTA
Source organism: Limnanthes douglasii subsp. nivea (assembly GCA_036936605.1). Classification (NCBI taxonomy): domain Eukaryota; kingdom Viridiplantae; phylum Streptophyta; class Magnoliopsida; order Brassicales; family Limnanthaceae; genus Limnanthes; species Limnanthes douglasii. The sequence continues at coordinate 93,768,179 of JAUPFV010000005.1, forward strand.
AGATTCAAACTCCCGGTCAAGTACTTGGATAAAGGGACTACGGACACCGGAATTGATATATTCCATTTACAAATCTTTGCAATTTCTTTTTCGATTCTGCATCGCGTGGCCTTTGGTTGACTGGACATTGAAAGTTATCAGACTCATTCGAATTGAAGGGATCACAATCATAGAATAGTGCAGAGTCGTTATTATCATTAGGTGTAAATGAGAATATACTTGAATCAAAACTGGAATCTAGAAAGTCAATGAGACAGATATTGTTGGATAAATCTCTTCTGGCAAGTTTCATGATCTGAGCCACTAGATTGATTTGGATAACATTGTATGTTACAGATTCAACGTTGATTGTAATGTTATCGCCTTGGCAATTGAGATTCAAATCTGGATGGCTGCAGTAATTAGGCTGGTCGTTTCTGGAGAAGGGATAAGTGATTTGGTTGATTGTTCCGCAAGAAAACTCAGGTTCACAGTTTCCATGGACTTGCTGAATCAAGAAAAAAGTGAAAGAGAAGAAGAGAATACAACATGGGGGAGAGATTGAGCTGTTATTCTCCTTCACATAAACTAACTTCATTAAGACATGTTAGATGTGTTCTTCTACAAATAAACATATAAATTATTCATGTTGACCTCAGATATATTAAAAATTCTACTGAAAGTTTCTATCGATTAGGAATGGGTATTTTTATTATGATTAAAAATATGGGAATTTAAGAACGAAATACCGAAAAGTTCAGGTAAGTTGAATATTGGTTATGCCTGTTTTGATGAACCACCAGGAATATAATAAATGCGGAACAAAAATTGTATTGGTGAAGGAAACACTGAAGTAAGTCTTTAACGGATATCTGTCGCAGATTGTCCATATACTATTAAGCAATAATTTATAGAAACAAGTCCCTTACTGGACTTCACATATGCATTGTTGAACATGATTAGATATACTTCACCAGAATGACCTATTCTCGGGACTCTAACGATGTGATGGTAAGTTCATTTATCGTATAAATTTAATGCACTCTTGAGGACGATTCGAAGTCCAAGAGATCTCTTTTGATGTAAAAACCTGGCTCATTCGGCTGAGGCAAATCCATTTTGCTTGTCAACATTTGAACCACGGTTGACATGTTTGGTCTATCTTCTTGTTTATGTTGGACGCATAACAAACCCACATGGATCGACCTCAAAACTTCACTTATGGTGCAAGTCTCTTTGATGGATTCATCGATTAAATCAAAAGGCCTTTCTTCTTTGTAAAGTTTCCATGCCTAAAAACATTTCAAAAGCCAATTATTATGGTGATGTAAACAAATGCAACTTATTGAAGTATAATCGGATAAGCCTGCTCTATACCCTAGCGAAAACCTTACATGGCCAAGAAGGTTGAGCTCATGTTCTGGACTACAGAATCCTCTGTTCCTCTTTGAACTCACTATTTCCAGCACCGAAACACCAAAGCTAAACACATCGGACTTTATGGAGAAACGACCATCAAGTTGATATTCCGGGGACATATAACCACTGCAAGACATAATTAGATTGTGTTATTTTTAAAAAAAAATTATAGTTAAAAATACAAATCTAATAAAATTACGTGATCTAATGATCAACCAACAAAACTTTCTATGATTTTGCGGTAAAACGGTCTCACTCGGTCTATGTATATGTTCGTATAGCAAAAGATTATTGAGAGTCATACTATGTTCCAACAACTCTATTCGTGTTTATTTCACCGTTGCCTCCTCCAAAACTTCTAGCCATGCCAAAGTCTGAGATTTTTGGATTTAATTCGTGATCGAGCAATACATTGCTAGCTTTGAGATCTCTATGAATTATTCGCAGTCTTGAGTCTCGATGGAGATAAAGAAGACCACGAGCAATCCCATTGATAATGTCAAATCGCTTAGACCAATTAAGTAACATTCGTCGCTCTTTATCTGCAAAATTAACTTTAGTCTCAATATCGTCATAAATGTGAAAGTTTCTTAGTAACCATTTTGGATATATGAAGATCCTGAATAAAATTTCATTTTCTAAGTAGGATGATGTACCATTGTGTAACAAAACTTTGAGAATTATATGTTCAACCTTTTGAATCTAGCTAAGTAAATATTAAGCATTTCTATATACTCTTCTTCATCTTGTTTGTTATTTTTACGGTGAACATATACGGGTAAAATAGGAGAAGCGTACCAAAAATGAAGAAATTCAAACTTTTATTTGGCAAATACTCGTAGATGAGCATTCTCTCTTTTTGTTGAATACAACATCCAATGAGCTTCACTAGGTTACGGTGCTGAAGTTTGGCGATTAGTTTGACTTCATTTTTGAACTCGTTAAGTCCTTGGTCTGAAGTTTCAGAAAGCCTCTTCACGGCTATTTCTCCACCATCTACCAGAACTCCCTAAATGTACAATGGTCTGAATTAGCTACGAATATTATTACATGAGGTATATATTGAAATCGTTGTCGGTATACCTTGTACACCGGTCCATATCCACCCTGACCAAGTTTATTTGCGTAGGAGAAGTTATCCGTGGCAAGAACAATTGTATTCAAGTCGAATAAGGGTAACTCTAAATCAATAGCTTCCTCGTTTCTTCCTTCGCTGTAATCTAGGTGCATTTGTCATAGCATAGTTTTTTAGGTAAGAAGCTACTAAACGAACAAACAGAACTATTTCGGAAAGTACTTCACAGAATTACTATTTACCTGTTTCTTTTACTTTTTTTCTTTTATTCATAAAAACAAGCGAAACCGCCAAGACAAGGAGGACCCATCCAGTAAATGATACAGCAAAGATTATCTTCAGGTTCCTCTGTACACCTGTTCTAGCCAAATGATTTTGTGCAAGCCTTTATCAGTCACCTTCTTGACATTAAATGAATCAATTTATAATGAAACTCAATCACGGAATAAAATTAGAACCTGTAACCAAAAGATAGAAAAAAAGAGAAAAAGAAATGGCTGTGACAAACAAATTATGTTAGAGTTTGTACCGGACAGACTTTTGACACACGGCATAGAAGGCTTACCCTTGCAACAACGTATAAATCTCTGTGAATCGGAACCACAAATCGTACCAAAAACTCAGGACTAGTCCTTTGTTCGGTCTCATACTGCACCTCAATCCCTCTAACCAAACCATCTAGAACTGAAACTTTGACAGAACGAGTACATATTTCCCAGTCGATAGAAAAATTGGTGACAACATATTAACTAACCTATTCATAGTGTTAAATTGCATTTAAGAAAAGATTTATGAGGGATGGTTTTCTATCGTAAGAACATCGTACGGAGTGCATTGATCGGTTTGTAGACCATTAAAGTTGGCCACTACTATTCGAGCCGAGACATTTATGTCTAGTATTATGATTAAAAGAGTTGTGCTGGTTGGCCTCTCTGACAAATAGCTTATGTGTTCGTACATTCGGTCTTCGAATTTTAATTGGTTGGCCCATCTGACAAGAATGAATATTTTGGATTCGGAGGGAAAAGAAGCCTGGCACCCAACATGATGGAAATGACATACTTGAGATTGATGTGGATTCATCTACCATAAAATATTCTATTGGATCAAGGAGAAATGAGCCAACTTATACACCGGGACAAAATGAGTGTATTGAATAAACAAACATGTCATCAAAGCTCCTCAAAGGTTTGAATATGCTAAATTTATAGCTTTTGGATTTTGCATCATCTAAGTTTATTCATTATGAGCCTGAGAACTTTCGATAAGCAATGCAAAGTGAGGATAAAATCAAATGACTTGTAACTATTAAAGAGAACATTAATTCTCTTCATTAGAATAAGAGTTTGGATCTTGTAGACAAAATTGAAGATAAGAAATTGGTTAAGTATCAAAAGGTTTTAAGTTATATGAAATTTCTACTAAAAACCCATTTAGAATGGAACAATAAAGTTCTTTTGGGATATTGAGTTTGGGATATGGGAGAGTGAATTTAGGAACAAACATTCATTTTGAGAAAATATTTATAGAGATTCATGAAGGTTCTAACAGAACTAATCTGGTATCAGATGATTTGGTATTATTTCCAATTATTTTAGGAGGTTAGAAAATGAATATACTCAAGATAATGATTGTTTTTCATTTGTGGACATTGTCTAAAATGAATAAACTGAAGTGGTCTAAATGGATAAAAATAAAATTGTCCAAGAAAATCAAACTTTACATTCTAAACAAAAACAAACCAAAGCAATAATACATTTGAGTATACATTATGGAAACGAGTAATGTGATATCTTTGAATAATATAATATAATTTAAAGAATATGAAGATTCATGTGATGTAAAAAAATGATCCTTTAAGCTCTCATGAAGCCATGAAAATTCTGCTGAAGAAAAATGATCATTTATGTTCTTATGAAGCCATGGAAAGTTCTACTTATCGGTTTTAGATTAATGTTATGAAACAAATGTATAAATCAATGCAAGATAACACCGTTTGAGATATTTTCTTATTATTTGAACAAAAAAAATCGACTCTTAGTAAATGGATTTTCAAAACCGAACAAGGTTATAAGGTTAAAATAAAATGGATAAAGCATGATTTGCGCCAATAAATTATACCCAATGTGAAGAATTGACTTTAAAAATAATATAGGAGAAAACAATCTATATTACAACCGTAGAAGTTTATATTCGGTGATTCAAAGTCAATGTTATACAAACTAAATAAATTAATATATGGGCTATAATAGGCTTCTCCATATTGATGTTATAAATTTATGTATGTAATTATCTCATTTGGTTTTAACTTTTGAGATAAATCTATTTAAAAGTTATGTGTAGTAATTTAGTGGAAGAAAGTTTATATTGTTAATGATTGTATATCGATGACATATTATTGGGCACAAATGATATGGAATTTTCACATGACACAAAAATAAAAGTTCAAACAAACTTGATATGAAAGTTTTTCGTGATATGATTTTTTTGAAATCCACATTCATTGAGATAACTCTCTTTAAGTCTTGGGAATGTCACAAGAGGCATGTATAGAAAAATATGTTATAATTTTATAATAATATCAAACAATAAACCTAAATATACTAATATTGCAAAAGAAGACAAATCATATTTAATTCAATGTCTCAAGATAATATTGGAGGTTGAAAAAATAATAAATCATTTCATATGTTCAATAGTTGAGAGTCTAATGAATGCTAAAGTTTTACAAGACCGGATATCTCTTTTACCATTATAAGGTTCATAACTAGTTCGGGGATGGAACATTATAAAACAATTAAAAAAAATCTTCAGTATTAGCAACGAAAACACCATCATATATGGATGTGTAACAAGTCGGAGAATCTAAAGATCATAAAATACTCTGACTCAGATTTTTGGATGTATGAACACTTGTCGCAACACTTTGGGTATTATATTTCTTTTAGTTTCATCATTGACTATGATATCAATAATATTTAATACTTTGAGATATCCAACCATGCCCTTTGGTTGCAAAATATTTTCACGTGAATATGCATTGCTAAAAGGATGGAGAAATCTCTTCTAGTTATATTATGAAAAATTTAGGTCAATATTTAAATAAAAATATGATCTTAGTTAAATCTAAGTATATATATCAAGTTCCTATATGTTAAAAGGAGAGTTTAGACTCAAATAATCATAAAACATATTAGAACAACTTAATGTAGATCCTCTTACGAATGCCTTAGTGTCCAAACTCTTTCAGAATCACGTCATTAGGATGTCTCTTATTTGTTCAGTGGTCATTAAATTTATTAGGAATTTGTATTGAGTCCCAAGATATGTTTTCTTACCATAATTATATATCATTTGAGTTAATTGATAAAAAAGAAAAATATATTCTTTTTAAGTGACATTTTATACTCATGATGTAGAACTTTATTTGAGTATGAACACTTAAGAATAGATATGTATATTCCATATTAATCTTATGTTATACATCAGATCTATGTTCTCTTATTGTTATAATATTGTGATTACTGATGCGTCCATTTATAATTTTCTAAGTTTTCTTGTGTTAGTGATTGTCATATACGAGATTGTTTAGTTTATCTATATAACGATATTAATTAAGAACGTTCATTTTACGGATTTCTTCTATAAGAAGTATATGACGATCAAAGTGAAAGATTTTATAATTTATCCATTATGCTCGATCATTTCATGCTTAACAATATATTTGAATATCGTCCATAATAATTTGAATAAAAATTAATCAAACATAAGTAATAGAATAATAGATGGAAACCTTATCATCGGGATATAAACAACTTAACTAAACTAAAATATTTGAGGTTGTTATATAAAGTATAAAATAGTATGAGCTATGGTCCATGAACAAATTAATTTGCCATTAAATTGGTTTCTGAAAACCATGTATTAAGTTTGGTAGGAAAAAAACACCTGAACCTAAAGAACTATAGTGGTTTGAACAAATAAAGATCTGTAGCGAAAAAATGCAAGAACTTGAAACTACTAAATGAATAACAGTTGTATATTGTTGATAATATGGGTTACAATTAAACATATTTTGTTGTTGTTACTGTTTTCTCTCTAACTTTGACCTACTTGTTAGTGTTACATTTACTCCATATATACTATTCCTGACTTGGTGAAGTCTTAGGTTGGTGGCTCATTATTGGCGCAACTTTTTCTAACACTTCCAACACATTTTTAGATGAAGGTACGTCCTTTAAGAAATCATTTTGATATGATGTCAGACAATGCTTTCGCACGTTGTAAGACACGATTTCCGTACATTTCAACGGTAATCGGATGAGAAAGGAATGATAAAGACTAAGTGTTTGCAGATTAATGATCGCACGAGTATCAAGTATGAGTTCATTGCAAACTCTATGCAGAACACGGAGATTATTCATCTTTGTGTGAAAGATTTTGGCAAGCTTGGCCTCGAGCGACCAAGTGGTCACTTAAAGCCGACCTTGGTCATTGCTAGCCTTATGAGACCAGGTGGTCATTTAAAGCCTGTTGGCCAAGTTGTCCAAATTTGGTATTAAGCGACCACCTGATTTCCTAAGGCCATTAGGCCGATGTGTTTCATCTTGTTTCGCTCCTAAATCAAATTTGTTAGATTCAGCCTCGGTTAACTAATCTTCTACTCTTTAAAACAATTGAGAGGTACGTGGGCCTACTCAAAAAAATTATTATATAGTTTAAGCCTTAAGAGTTATTAGAGAGTGAAGACACAAAAAAGACGTGCTTAACATAAAATTACAGAATAGTTGAACTTTTGGGAAGAAGAGATGTATTCCAGAAACTTGAACACATCAAGACTAAATATGGTCAAAAGACTTTACGATAAAGGACCCTTTAAAAGAGTGAGAGATAGTTGCATCAATCCTTGAGGGCTAGAAAGTTGATAAAGTTATACAGATTGAGAGAGAGAGAAAGAGAGATTGAGCTTAAGAATTATGTGACTCTGAGCAAACCTTGAGCAGATTTTGATGAGTTTATCAGAAGTGAGAGGAACGTCTGCACCAGGTCTTCTGCAAAGTAGGAATTTTCAGGTAAGTTTGAGTTATAACAATAACGTATTGTGTTGATATTTGTTGAGAAAATTGATAAGTAATCACATTAGAATTAGGTTTTGAAAAAAATTCTCTGATAAAATTAGTCTTTAGACTATCTAGCGAGATGATAACGTTCAGCTGATTAGGAATTTGATCTACATATTAAGCAATTTTATATTTTTATTTATTGGTCCATCGAGCTGACCAGTCAACAATAGAGTTTTGTTCTCTGTTGATATGCGATATGGACATGGTAAAGTTAAGTAGAAGCCTGCAAAATTGAAGCATTAGAGTTAAGAACTAAGGGGCTTTGTTAGTAGTTAACATAGTTAAAAGTATTAGAGAGTCATTTTTTATCTCAAGAATATAGATTTTCATTTTGTTACAAAGTAGTAGGCCATCAAGTAAAGCTTGAGTCTCTGCAAGAATAGGACTTAGCTTTTTGTAGGTTCTTCCAATAGCACTCTTTAGGTCCCATTTGTGGTCTCTTATAATGGCACTTCTTGAGGCTTCTCCAGATTGCAAACATAATGTGTCTGTATTGAGTTTAATACTATGAGCAGTAGGTGGAATCCATTGAATTTCTTTTAATTTTCTTGTCTAGTTTAAGTGATGAAAGCAATCAAATTCATAAGCCTTGCTAGAGTCATTTGTCTGGAAACATCTGCTAAGAAGTTTAGCCATGTTTAAATTGATAATATCCTGGTTGATATGAGTTATGACTACTTTAGAAGTTGAATCTTGTATCTTGAAAAAAAATTGTTTATGTGTTGCCAAATAGTCCAATAGATTACAGAGGGTAGAGTAGATATAATATGAATTTGATTTGGGGCAGACGATATCCATAGCCTAACAATATGAGAGAGGGTCATACGCCTTTCGATCCTGAATTTAAATATAGTACTCTAATGAAGCCATACAGTCCATGTTGGGTAGTATTAAACAAAAGTATGCCAAATAGTTTCAATGTTTCTTAACACTTAGAAACTAAAGTGATGTTTCCGGTCTAGAGGATAGATTCAACAGAGACCCGATTGTGAAGAAGTCTCCACAAGAAAAAAAGAGTATTTAACATGGGTGACTTTGTTCCAGATACTTGAGTATAAGGATGATAAGGTTCATTTGACTCTTAGGGACTTCCATGTATCTATCTAGGAAAATTATCCTGATTCACTAGCATTCCATTGAGCTTATCTGGAAGGTGAGGCTTGATAGTTGAGTTATAGATTATGTTGATTTCAATTGAGGTAACAGGAGAAATCAACATGTTTAGGTTCCATTCATTGTTGATCCAATAGGCATTTACTTTGGTTTGATTGTGCCAAGATGTGTCATTTGAGGTTATGAGGTCCATTAAAGGTCTGGTATTACACCAAAGATCAAGCCAAAACTCACAATGCTCTTGACCAAAAGACCAGAAGATGAAGTCTTTAGCAGTGCTTCTGGTATCATGAAGTCTCTTCCAAACTTAATATCTCTTATAGGATTGAATTACTTGCATTTGATGAGTAGTGGAGAAATTTATGTTATGCATGACCTTAGAAGATAAACATGTATTTTCACTGATTTTATTCCAAAGTATGCGGGAGTAAGTGAGCTAAGTATATTCTAGTTTTCTAATGTTTAGTCATCATTCTTTGCAGAGGAGACAGAGTTTGTTACAGCTAGCCCATGAGATGGATCTATGGTTCTCAGTTGTAACCCACAAGTATCTACTGCAGATGGCTTGTATTCTCTTGATAGTCAATTCTGGTAAAAGAGCGTGTTGCATATAATAATTGGAGATAGTCATCATGATTGATCGGATAAAAGTGAGCATGCCACCAAATGAAAGTAAGGTTTGAGCACAGTCATGAACTTTCCTCTTTATGTTTGAAATTAGTCCTTCATAATGGATAACTGAGGTTTTATTATGGATGATTGCTCCAAAATAGGCCATAGTAAATTTTTTTTGCTTATATCCAATGAGTTGATGAATATAAATTTCTCTACTTCCTGGAGATGAGTTAGGAAGGATGAAGATTGACTTTTCCTTATTGATTAGTTGTCCAGTTTATTCCTGAAACTTAGTTAGAAATCTTATGATAAGACAAACACTATATTTAAGACCATTATTAAAAATTATAATAACATCAGCAAATGATAAACAAGGGATATTACGATTATTAAGAATTTTATACCTTAAGCTATGATGATTTTGAAATAGCTTTTTGAGGCCTCTTAATAGAAATTATTGAGCTAGAATGAATAGATTAGGGATAGTAGATCCCATTGTCTAATTCTATTATAATCTTTAAATAATCCCTTAGCTTCACCATTGAGGATGATTGAAAATCTAACATTATTAATAGATTTCAGAATTAGGTTAATGAATCTGAAATTAAATTCAAATGCAGTTAGAATTTACTTAATAAATGAATAATAGACTCTATCAAGTCTAGATTAAGAATTAAATTTCCTTATATATTCTTCTTGTTTATATTAAATGATAGTTCTTTAGTGAGTAAGATGTTTTCTTGTCATTGCCATGTGAGTGATTGTTGTTGTTATGAAGTAGTTCATCCATGAATTATTGATTAGAAATTTGTCCAGCCGCTTCCATTTATAGGAGTTAGTCCAAGTAAAATTGGAGCCTATATACCCTGCATCAATTAAGTTACAATAAGAAATTATATTGTTAAAGTCGTCAATACTTTTCAAGCATGTTGATAAGCACGAAAGTTGTTCAGCGTGATCAATAATTGAGTTGAAATCACTCATATGAAGGTGTTCTTTATTTGAGTCTACTATATCTCTTATTTTGTCCCAAATGATGGTTATAAAATAATGAGTGTATTTTACATAGATAACTAAGACCATAAAATATTTCTCAAAAGTATGTTTCACATTTAAGTGAATAATTTGATCATAATCAAGAAAAATCTGTATTGAGTAGTTGGAATTCCAGAAGATCCAATTTTTTTGGAGCTGTTGTACATTGAATTTTGGTAATCTAAGAATTGAGCAGTTTGATTTAGGAAGCCTTTGTCAATCATGGTTCTTAGATGGATATGAATTCAACGTGCTCAAATTATATGATACATTTAATTCTTTTCCTTATGGCTTTGTTTCCAATTCCACGAGAATTCTAACATAAAATTGATAAAGTTATTTGAGGGAGTCAGAATGAGGTCTGGTAGACCTTATAGTTTTCATTGTTTTGGGTGTGGCTATAGTTGATCTGGTAGATTTATAAGCTTTGCTATAAATCTTCAAAAGACTTTTAAGTTGAGTTTCATCTTTCTTTAAAGTGTTGTTCATAAAGTCTTATTCATCCAGTGCAAGGCTGTTGGAGAAGATGGAAGGCTACCAATGAGATGAGGTTTCGGAGTGAAGTTAATGTTTTGATCAAAATCAAGATGAGATGATGATGTTAACTTGACGCCTAATTTCGAGAGAGTGCATTTGATTTGTGTTTCATGGAGTACATGTATGATATGGTGAGATGATGATAGGATAGGACTTTCTCTATAGTTAGGTTCTAATTATGGACTAAGGAAAGGTTTGAGGATTGGAATAGGTAAAACAATTAGAGGGACATTGAGATGGTGAGGCTGATCATAAAGATCTTTGGAAGGGATATTTTGGCAGTCTGGTAGAACTTGAGGTTTTGGTATATGGTTAAGCTTTGGGATCCAGGTTTCTTTAGGATTGAGGCGATTGGTATTGAGGGAAGGTTGAACTGTTTCAAGAGGCTTGATGGGATCTTGGTTGAGTTTTATGCACGCTTTTGAGCTATGACCCATATGATGGCACTCAGAACAATATTGAGGTCTATCTCCATAAGAGATCTTGATCCATAAGCCATCTTCATTGCCAAAGTTAACCCAAATCGTTTCTTGAAGAGGTTTAGAAATATCAATTTTCATCTAGGCCTTGCAACAATTGTACATGGTCTGGTTTTCGGAATGCACTCAAATATCAATTGGATTACCTATAGTTTTGGTTAGTTGCTTGATTGTGTCAGGATTTTATAGGAAGGGATGAATATTATTTATGGTGATAAAGATAAGAGCAATAAATTTTTTACTTCTAGGGTGGAAGTTTAGAGTCCATTTAAGAAACACATTGTGTGTTTACCAATAAACCAAACAGATCTTATCTAAATGCATCTTATGTCTTCTTGTAGCTCTAATCCAATTATAAGATGTAATGGATCCCATATAGCTAGACTGACATGGCCTTTAAACTTGAGAGAGACGAATTTTTTTGAATCTTAGGCATCTGAGGTCTTCCAGATAAAAAAAATTCCAATTAGAGTTATCTTGGCCTTAGATTCTACGATGGCCTTGTTAGACTTTTGAAAATCTATAGACTTGTAGTCCTCTTGTGGTTTAATGTGAAAAAATCCATAGAAAAACTTCTTGGAACTTGGCTTAGTGATTTTAGAATAACTTTTCAGTTGATTTTGTATTTGTTTTGTGATTTGTTTGCAGGTTTGAAGTTCAAACATTGGGTTATTTCGAAAAGCAAGGGGAGGTGAGGTTGGTTTGTTGATGGTCTGAGGCGAGGGATAAACTTCTTGAAGAGATAGAAATACATGAATTTGAGTATCCATGGAAGACATATTGCTGGGTTGAAGGTTTGATGGCTTGGATTTCATTGCAGATCGATGTAACTGGTGTCATTCTGGTTTTGTGAAGGATTGCATAGAATGCAACTAATTCTGATAACCATCATGGATAGATTTGGGGGATTGGATAGAAGAATCAACATCGAAATGATGTTGTTGTTCGGTCTCCGACAAAACCATTCAAGAATTGGTTTCTTAAGAGAGAAGCAACCTCGTACTTCTAGTTATCTACCTCATCTCATACTTATTTCTATTGTATCAAAGTTAAACCTAATAAAAAATGTATAATATTTTTATTCAATTTAAGAATATGTTATCATTTTCATCTAAAAATTTGGTTATTAACCAATATAAAAAGTAATTTAATAAAAGATTTAAATTATCCATATTTCAAAAAACATATTCTAAAATTGAACGTCGAAACCATCGTCAAAACAATTTAAAAGAAATCAATCAGAATCGAACAAAATAATAATTTGTTTAGTTACTATTGAAGTTGTATATATATAACTTTATGTTGATTTCATATTTTTGTCAAAACTCAAATTTCCACGCCTGGAGTTAATAGAGGGGCCATATAGACAATGTACTACTTTCCAGAAAAGATAATATAGCACTAGAGAGAATTTGACTTGCTGGTCAAAAAAAAAATTGGTCTTTCCGTTTCGTCGGTAATAAACGGCCTCGCTTAAAAATTGCTATTGCTTTGGTCCTTAAATGTGTCATTGTTATTCTGTTTTGGAGGGCTAGATTGTCACGCCGGTGTTCCAGGTCTTCCGTTCTATTAGGTGCTCGAAATGGGCGAATGTAAGGAGGCAGTTAATAGTTTGATTATAAGTAAACAAATCGGTCTAGATTGTCAAATTAAACTTGGAAAAGGGATGTGATACGTCAACAAATTCGGTCTAGATTGTCCATGTACTGAAGGACCTATATCATATTTCATTTTAGAAAATATATAATGCTATAACATCTTAATATTTTAAGGATTAAGTTTTCCAATTAGGTTCATATATTTATTTCGGTGTTCATATGTTCGGTTTAGGTTTTGACGGAGTTGGATCAACTATTAATGAATTTTTAATTTTTCTTTTAGTTTTTTTAATCGGATTAGAGTGTTAAATTTTTTATTGGGTTAATTTAAATAGTATGTAAGTAAGTACAATCGATTTTCACGTTAGGATGATATAGTCCGTTTTGGATCCGAAGACTTTTACGACTTTGTTTTTGGTCCACTTTCAAAAGGCGTCAAACTAGTTGACATATATACTTACTTAGGCATTGAGGTATTAACAGCACATCATCCCTCGACTACCGCGTTTGGTGGCAGATAGTCCCTTAACTTTTAAATGTCCGTTGACAGTTTCTGTATTATCGCGTTTGGATAAAGTTAGTCCACCAAATCATCTTATCCATGTGAGACTACCACCTGTCACCATAGTTTCTGGATTTTTGTATCACAACTAGTCCCTTGAGTTTAGGTCAAACCCAAAATGTAGAATAGTACGAATAACTAAACTCAAGGGACTAGTGGTGATATAAAAATCTGGGGACTATGGTGACAGGTGCAGCCTCTCATGGATCAGAGGATCTGGTGGACTAACTTTTTCCAAACGCGATAGTTCAGTGATCGTCAACGGACATTTAAAAGTCAAAGATTATCTCCCACCAAACAAGATAATCGAAGACGATGTACTGTTCAAGACCTACTTACTTATGTACACTTATCTTTTTCATGTATAACCGACGTGGGACGCGGAACTTTGATCGTCACCCTAACAAAATCGGTGTTATATCAATTTTATTTGTTTACCGATTTTATCCGAACCGTTTCTGGTGGTAAGTTATATAAATTCGGTTTCAGTTTACCTATTTTATCAGTTTCTTATCGATATTACTAGTTTGACTATTATTAGTCCATTAATTGAATTTATCGGATTCTTTACCAATTTTGGTTTTTAGAATTGAACAGTAAACTCTACCGTTAAAATTCGATCCAATTTTTGGTTTGGGATAGTCGACTATTTTCAGGAACATTAAGAGCCCTAATTCTGATTATATTCGAAAAAGGCACGTAAAGATACCTATACGGCTATACCCACAAAAGCACTAAGGTGTAAGACAATGTAGACATATAAATGAGGAAACTAGAGGAAAATGTCAGAATTTTCGTACCAGGTTGGAGACACTCGTCACCATAAGAACCATCGCAAAAACATGCAAATCCCTGCAAATTGGAACCACAAATCCCACCAGAAGAAACACACTGCGGACAAGTTCTGTTATCGGTCTCATACAACAAATCGAACCCTCTAATCAAACCATCTCGAGCAGTAACTTTCTTTCCCCCAATCTCTAGACTAACATTCGAGCGAATCGGAACTTCAACAAAACTAGTACAAGCTCCCCAACTAATAGACGAATTGACGATGGTATAATAACTAAGGGTTTCATCGTGTAAAGTACAATTGAAAGCAAGCTCCGCAAACCCTGATGTACTTGTATTGTAATCACAGTTAACAGCTAGCGTGAGAGTTGTAACATCTGATGCGAGTCTGAAAGGAGCCAGCTCGGCCAAATTTAACTTCTTAAAATCAGGACAGCGATCGGTTAGTAGATCGTTAAGGTTGACCGATATTATATTAGCGGATACATGTGTGTCTATTATACCAAAACGCTGACCTCCAATATCTATCGCAAGGTCCCCATTAGCAATGCATGTGAGTTCAAATCCACTTTGACCACAATAGCTGTTCTTGTTGGCTCCCCAGAACGGATAGCTTATGTTGTACTTTTGATCTCCGCATTCTAATGGTTTGTTGCAGGCCAAATATTTGTTATCATCCGTAGATGAGAAGAAAATAAAGATGAGGATGTAGATGATATATTGGATCATTGCTAAGAGGAAGGGGATAGGGTTTGGAATAAGTGAGAATGGTGTTGGATTGATTTTAATTTGAGAGCAATTTAGTGAAAATCAAAGAGAGTTTTGGTTAATATTACGTGGATGTTTTGGTTTTACTGGTCAAATTCAAATGTATGTGCTACTGCTAGCTAGTCATTCAACCAAAAAAAGAATTTTAGGTGCTTAGCCTTGGAAAGTGACGTGTGTGGACTTGAACTAGACCCTATCAAGAAGTTACCAACTTTAAAGAATAAGTAACGATATTTTATGAATACTACTACCGCAATTAGGCAGATATTTTCACGAGAATTACCCAAAAGAATGGATAAATTTTTTTTTGGATTTTTTAATATTTACAAAATTATTATTTCGTTAAAAATATTTAAAATTAATAAAACTCAATATAAAATTAATATTTATTAAAAAAAATTAAAATTTTAAATTTTTATTTATTTACGTTTTATGCTGAACTTATATATGATATAAGTATTAGTTGTTCTTTAGATTCTATAATTTTATTTATTTATTTTATATGTTATTAAAGTGTGAATGGTAAATATCAAATCCAACATCCACTTGAGGTTGTTTTTCTCCTCCATAGAAATGAGGATACATAACATGAAAACAATATTAATAATCAAGGGATCAAAATAAAGAAACACAAGAAGGAGAATTCTCACTATTACCTCACAAATAGAAGGATCATCTCCATCTTCAAATACAGGAGACTATGATCAATTTGATGATTGTAGATAGCCTCATCTGGTTCTCAATGTAGAAACGAAGTTGTAACATCTATTTAATCTAATTCAATATCAAATCTAGAAATAGTTGACAGCAAAACTTGTATTTAGGTTTGTTTCATAACCGGTGAGAAAGGAATACTGAAATTAACACCCTCATTTTGTGTGAATCTCTTAGCCACCAACCTCGTTTAATAAATAGATAACTAAACTTCTACATCCCTTTGTTTCTTTTTTAATATCCATTTACTCCCAAAAATATTTTGACCCTTCAACTACTTCACAAGAATCCACGTACCCATCTTCCTAGGAGAACTTAGCTCTCTATGATGGCTTACAACCACTTCGACTAATCACTATTATTTATATAATCATGATAGCTCTCGAGATCAAGAACATCTCATTGCATTCCAATCGGCACATCATAACCTATAATATTAGCAACTTAATATTTCTATGTACGATTTATTGGTCTTTGTGCTCTATCTTTCACCAACTGATAGTTTTTGAGATCATCATATTACGCATCCATCTAAATATTTGGAGGCTCCTGAACATAAAACTCTCAACTATTTTCAATCTCGTGTAATAGGTAAAATTCATTTCGTGAGGCATATCAGTAGCAAGTCTGAAAGAATATTTAGTAGAATCATCATCAACTTTACTATATTGCTCAAACTCATCATCAACTTCACATTGCTTCTCGTCATACTAAGCTTGGTAGTTACGACCTTAACCAGTGGCATCACCTCCTAGTTGAATATCATGTCTAGACTAATCAAATATTTCTGACTCTCAGGTTTTATGAACCACAACCTATACCGTGTAATTTTTTTTTATAGCTGGAGAACAAACATTTTAATGCTCTTGGCTAAAGTTTATCTTGCTTCACATGTGTGTATGTAGCACATCTGAACACTTTCATATGTTCTTACACATTCCAGTATTTACTTCTCATTTACATTTAAGCTTTAATATCGTAGATGGACTTCTATTGATGATATATATAGTTGTCATTGCAATTTCTCCCTATAAATTTCGGCTCATTCCAGCTATCAAAAGCATACACCTAACCCTTTTCCAGCAAGGTTTGGTTCATCCTCTCAGCAAGCTTATATTTTTAAGGAGTTCCTATTATGATTTTATATCTAGTAATGGAAAGTTTAGAAAAATAGCTAGTGAATGCCTTTTTCATACATTCCAACCCGTTGTCGGGGTTCAACTTCTTCATTATTTTTCCAGTTTGATTCTCCACCAGCCTTTTCTAGTTTCTAAAATCATCAAATACTACATCTTTGGTCTTTAAAAGTATAATTCATACTTTTTGGAGTAGCCATCAATCAAAGACATGAAGTAATTTGTACCATTCGTGGGTGTTGTCATGCTGAATTTTGAAGATCTAAATAAACCTATTCAAGCACATTATTTGTTGTATGGATCCTAAGAAATAACTTAACACTTTTAATTTTACGTAACACATAACTTTCACATAAACTCAAATTTTGAACTGCGTTACCATCCTACAATCCTTGTTTAGTAAATCAACTAGTCATTTCTCACTCACATGTCATAACCTCAGATTCCACAACTTGGTTGCATCTCTCTTTATGCTAGACACACATTTAACCACAACAGACTCTTCAAGAATTAACACACCATTAGTCATATATGCTTTCATACCAACTAGTGATCCTTGTAGAACCTTAAGTATGTATATTCATCCTTTTATGTAAAATCTTTATCATCTAACATGATTATCAAAAGAATTTATTTATTTAAAATCAGTTGCATACCTCATTTTTCTATCACTCTCTCGAGTCGTGTAAACAACTTAATTCGAACATTCCCCCATTCATTTAGATCACAAGGTTCGTCATTTTTTTATATAGCATTGCCACCATTAAACAATCTCAATTTTTCAAACCAATGTTTGTTGGTAGTCATATGGTATGGAGCATCTAAATCTAACGCCAACTTGTCAGTGTACCTACAAGTTTAGACATTAAAACATCAACAGAAACAGAGTTATTTGAGACCATTGATGCATCTACAACATCATGCTTTAGATAAGTACCATCCTTCTTTTTATCTAAGAATTTACTAATATGACATTCATTCTTGCACAATAAGAAATATCTTATTTTAGAACTAGTCACAAATTTCTTTGATTTGGATCGAGAGTTTACTTTTTCCTTTATTTAATTTATCATTCCACGTATGCCCCTTATACTCAGTCTGATACCTTGAGAATCATTTGGAATCAGGTTCGATCCTCTTTTGTCATCTTGTTTCGGTTAATTTCACCAAAAATGTGTATGTTGGATGTGAAATACCAGCGTTGAATCTCTCTCATATTTTTTCTCTATCTAGATTTCTCTCTCAAATCTAATTTTCTCGTTATAGAGAAGGATTTCTTGCGGCCGATTGGGTTCCAAGAAAACAAATCCCATGTGTTAATAATGCTAGCTAAGTGGCTTGTGAGTACTGTTTGGTATTGGATCTGTTGAGTTTAGTTTTGGCGGTTAATTAGAAGATATAATCGTTCATCGTGAGCTATCGTTTTTTATGGTAATCAAATTATTGGTCTTGTTTGATTGTTGATTGTTAATTTTATGTTTAGTTTGAGATCAAACTGAAAAGATGAATCCCTTGTGTTTTGTTAAAGAAATGTTTTTTTTATACGGGATTTGTATACTTTATTGGTGGATTATGGCGAAGAAGCAAAATGTGGACCTGTTTTACGATAAACTACTTGCAGCGATTAAAAAATCTTATAGTAATCCTTTGTTTATATTTATGTCTTCTTCGAAGGTGGACTATTTATGTTCTCTCAAGATTATAACACATCTTCTTGAATCAGATCTGATCCAGTATTTATGGTTTTCTGTATCTTTCTTCACGGAGATTCATAAGTATCTTCCATCCTCTGATAGTCTTGTTATTATATTAATGGTCAATTGGAGATGTTATGGGGACTTAGTGAAGGTTCTTAACTTAGGTAGTTTTGAAATTATTTTCATTGTTGATAGTCAAAGATGTATCCATTTATATAATTTGAGTGACGAAAACAGTCAGGTGATTATTCTTCGTACTAATAACGATGAACGTTAGGTTGATCTGGCTTATGATTGTGATGTTTTGGCTTTGGTTAATGAGAGTCTTAAACAACATAATGAGCGTGGGTTAGATGATTCAAATAGTGATATTGGAAACAAGAGCGACACCTAGGAGGAAGATGGGAGTGACAGAGCAATTTAATTAGAAAATCAATCTAATGATAGAGAAATTTCAAAAATCAATCTAAGGAAAACGATGTAGCGACTTCGTGAAATTCAAGAACCGGTCCAACGATGAAGTAGTTGATAAAGTGGTTAGTTCAGATTCAAAGTATTGTTCTCTTTATCTATGAAATAGTTTAAGAATGAGTCAAGAATCAAGCAACTTGGTGTGACGAGTCCAGATTTGAAGAACCATTCATTCCATAAGAACTTCTCATAAATTCACATCACAAACTAAGATTCAACATTTTCTTGAACAAATTTTGGAATTTATCCAAATTTCCATCAATCAGAAAGCGAGATATGGAGTTGAAGCATCGAATGGCTTAATTTCTCCAAAATCTACATCAAAAGCCACGATCGAGTAAAGAAAAGCAATAATCATAGCAAGATATAGGCAAGTCAGTAATTTCTAGCTGCATTTACAAAATTGAGTTGTCAAATTAAAAAAACCAATCTAAAACGATGAAAATATCATCGATATCGTGAGCCTAGTTTTAGCATCTTCTCCAATCCATTGAATATTTTCTCCAAGTATATATTAAGGATTCATCAATATGTGGAATTCATTCAAAACCTTGAATCGTATCAAGGAAATGGTGATTCAAGTTATGTGATGTTTGAAGTTCAATATCAAATCAAGTAAATCAGGTGTTTTCTTTTCCTTTCTGGAGTCAGATTAAAAAAAATTCTAATTGTAATGGTATTTGTATTTATTACCCTAATGAGTGTGTGGTAATATTTTTTCTTATGCCCGTGTGCGGCGATATTTATCCAAGTGCCCATGTGCGGTCATATTTCTCCAAGTGCCCGTGTGTGGTGATATTTTTTCTTACGCCCGTGTGCGACCATATTTTTCTGTGTGCGTGTGTGCGGCGATATTTTTCCAAGTGCTCGTGTGCGGCAATATTTTTCCAAGTGTTCGTGTGTGGCAATAATTTTTCAAGTGCCCATGTGTGGTGATGTTTTTTCAAGTGCATATGTGTGGTGATATCTTTTCATATTCCCATGTGCGGTGATATTTTTTCATGTGCCCGTGTGC
This sequence comes from Limnanthes douglasii subsp. nivea, assembly GCA_036936605.1. NCBI lineage: Eukaryota > Viridiplantae > Streptophyta > Magnoliopsida > Brassicales > Limnanthaceae > Limnanthes > Limnanthes douglasii. Next base: position 93,788,307 of record JAUPFV010000005.1, read on the forward strand.
GGCGATATATTTCCATGTGATCGTGTGCGGTGATATTTTTCCAGGTGTCCGTGTGTGGCAAAATTATCTGAAGTATTAATTTGTGTGGTGATATTTTTTGAATTAATATTTTACAAGGTTACTGTTAATTGGAGATGACTATTTTTAGGCAATTATTATTCAAGGCTAGTCCTCCCTCATAATTCTTTGCAAGGACTATGAGGCTACTAAGGTCTGTATTTTTTTCATTTTATATCATGGTATTTGGTGTGGTTTATTTCTGAAGGTAATCTCGTAAAATGTTTAAAATGTGTTTTGGATGTTTTGTGGAATTTATTGTTTAGAGTGGTGAGTAGAGAGATAATTAAAGTGTCTACTAGTAATAAATTCTAATTACCCTCATTAGTGAAAGTGGTTGAGATATTTATACTTAATTACTTACCTATGGGCTTAATGGTCAGGTTGTGAAGTTGGGTCAAGTTTAAGAACCCATTAGTAATCTGGATTGAAGTGACTAGCAGCTAGCTTAGTCGACATATAATACATTAGTCCTGTTCGGATTTTTATATAGTGGTTTGGTCTGAATTGCCCATCGGATTCACTCAAGGCACAGTAGCTCAAATATCTGAACTCATCAGTATTAATTTTACATGTAAAGTCAGGTACAAGTAAAATCCGAAGCGACTTCAAAACTAGTCCTACCTCAAAATTCTTCGCAAGGACTATGGGAGCTACTAATAAGGGTAAGATTTATCTGATTCCTAGTCAAAACTTTGAAATATTAGATCGATATTTACTTCGTATTATAAACCCAACAAATGTGTAACATTGATGGTATTTGTGTACTAATGCGTAAACGTACTTTTACTTCGTAAAATAAATATGATAGATTAGCCTTGAATGGACTAATTATGTAGGTCCTAATAAGGATAAAAGGCCCAAAGACCCACCAAGATTTCTATAAAATGTATGGTATGTCTTTATGAGGAGGAGGATAAACATTTTTTACTAGATTATATTATAAATTAATTATCTTTTTTCCATTTCTTCACGACTCTTTTCTTGATTTTAGAAAGATAATTCGTGTTCTCAATTTCATAATTCGACTCATCAAATTTAAATTAATAAAACTCTATGTCAACAAATTTGGTCTCCTGCGGTAATAAATCTCTACTCTTTACTTATCTTTGATTTATTTATTAAATCATTATTTAATAAAGAAAAGGACACAATGGATTCGAAATATCAAGGTAAAGGGTTGAAAAGTCAATATCTAATATAAAATTTTAATATTAAAATCGTATTTATAATCCGATTAAAGCTTATATTCGATATGGATATGAAAATAATCAATAAAATGGGTATGGAGTGCATCTCAAACCCAAAATAGTTTTCAGAAGATAATATGTGATTTTCTTCAGCACTATCAAGACATATTAGGTCAGTGTATTAATAAAGAAAATACAAATTTTATAATAGCTGATAAGATGTTAATCGCAAAAATTAAATTTATAGAAAATACAATTGGTATTAAGGATAGTCTATTACCTATTAAGTATCTTGGAATAAATGTCCACTCAAAAATAGAATTTGAAATTATGATGACTTGGTTACAAAAATTAGAAGCAAAATTACATAGTGGATGGTAAGTTGCTTTCTTTTGGAGGCAGGTTAACTCTAATACGTTATCTATAAAGTTGTTATCTCCCTTAAACTGTGATTCAAAGAATATAAGTCTTGTGTAATAAATATCTTTGAGATCCAACTAAAGACAAAACGGTCATTGATTAAGCGAAATGGCATAACTTGTACTCTTGTAAGTTACAGTTTAAATTTTTAGCTTAATAGTCACTTTACGCAAGATATATGAAGTCAATTTACTGCCAAAACAACTATTCTATTCTAGTCCAAGCCAACACAAGAGGTTATAACATATGTAAGAGACTACTGAGAGTTAGAAACATAGCATAGAATTTTATCAACCGGATAGTAAGGAACGAAAATATAGACTTCTTGCTCGAGAGATGGTTTGATACTAATCCTTTAATCCATCTAGGTTCTGGAGAAGACAACACATGTATAACTTTGACAATGTAAAAAATTATTGGATTGATAGGGACTGGAACTTGAACAAGTTAAAGGATTCAGTTACAACCTCATATATTTCTAAAATCAGGCAATTAAAGTTGGACAATACAACACAAAATACCATTAAGTAGCCTATTTCTACTATTGGCACCTACGACACAAAAGACACATAGAATAATACTAGACTTAAATAAAACAAGTCTAATCTTTTAAAAAATATTTGGAACTCAATAACTCCATAAAAAGTGTTCAGTTTTACTCTGGAGGATTCTATACAAATGGTTACATATTGATTATGTCATTTAGTCTAAAAACTTCTTTATGGCTTCAAAATACCAGTTCTGTGAGAATCGGGAATCAATCCAACATCTATTTCTTTAGTGTAATTATTTTTAGGGAGTATGGACTGTGGAGTCACTATGCTGGTATGTTTGGGATTTTGATAAGAAATCATATGTCATTGCCTCATATGATCTAAGCATGGTTATAGTCTTCCAAAGAAAATGTGCACATTAGAAATATTCTCCCTCCAATTATTTGTTGGGTAATATGGTATCTTAGGAACAAATTTAAGCATCAAAGACAGCAGATCAACACCAAATTTATGATTAAACATATCAAATTTATATTAACTAGTTTAGATATTGCTGACCTTTCTAAAAGAATGCGATGGAATCTTGACTCAAAATCTTCCATAACTTTGGGTTGTATACATCATTGAAACAATCCTAGGCAGACATTAGCTGTTAAATGGAAGCTACCAAAGGAGAACTGGTTAACACTCAATACAGACAGTGTTTGTTGGTCCAACGGGGATGCTAGTGGCGGAGGTCTCATCAGGGATTAATGGAAACATCATTAAGGCTTTCGGAAGACTATATGGGAAAAATATTCCTATATATGGAGTCACTATGCTGGTATGTTTGGGATTTTGATAAGGAATCATATGTCCTTGCCTCATATGATCAAAACATGGTTCTGGTCTTCCAAAGAAAAGGTGCACATTAAAAATAGTCTCCCTCCAATTATTTGTTGGGTAATATGGTATGTTAGGAACAATGTTAAGCATCAAAGACAACAGATCAACACCAAATTTATGATTGAAAATATCAACTTTATACTAACTAGTTTAGATATTGCTAACATTTTTAAAATAAGGCGATGGAATCTTGACTCAAAAGCTTCCATAACTTTGGGTTGTATACATCATCTAAACAATCCTAGGCAGACATTAGCTGTTAAATAGAAGCTACCAAAGGAGAATTGGTTAAAGCTCAATACAGACAGTGTTTGTTGGTCCAACGGGGATGCTAGTGGCGGAGGCGTCATCAGGGATTAATGGAAACACCATGAAGGCTTTTGGAAGACTATATAGGAAAAATATTCCTATTATTGCAGGGTGTATGGAACTTATAGATGGGATAATTATGAGCAAGAAAGAAGGCATCCAACTACTGGATATGGAAATTAATTATAGATTATTAATTGAAATACTTTTATAAGGAAATTATTAATGGTATCTACTTCCTTTAATTTAGTGTTACAAGAATTCTAATCTCTCATCAAATGACAATAGCTCATATTTATCGTGAGCAAAACTTAACTGCATATTGGATAACAAAAAAGACATTAGAATAAATAAAAAAATAATGATTTCAACCAAGCACAAGCATCTGCATCTTTAAGACCTATTACTCTCCTACAAAGTTTGGAAATAGGGTACTTGAGACTCGACGACAATGACTAACAATCATAATTCAAAATTGATGTCCAAGCTAAATGTAAAAAGTAGCTTACATTATATTTTCTATACTTTATTAGCTCTGATGCTTTTTATAAAAAAAATGACAAAATAATTTATATTTAAGACTACTAACTATCGATGGAAAATTTCAAGCTTGACTTTACCAATATTTATAATTTGTATCGGGCGTTTAGAATTTCAACTTTCTCCAGTTACAGACGGGGAAGATAAACAAAAATGAAAAATTGACATAGATAGCTTCACAAAGCAAAAGGAGAAATTTAAATCAATCGGAAATAAAAGAAATTATTCATAGTTCGTTGAAAATTATAATTCGATAAATTCTAGTTAAAAGAATCAAAAGAATCTATCAATAAGGATTGATTCTTCTTCAACAATTTCTAGAATGTGCGTAACACAAAAATCAGAGCTCAGAGCTCCGTGATCGAGAGTTTGGTTTGAGAAAAAAAATCAATGACATAATAGAATAAGAATCAACTACGAAAAGTAAAAGGTTTGTATCGATTGTCTAACTTCATCCAAACATATAAGTAAAAAGAGGAAAAAATGAGTTGCCACCTTTTTCGTATAAGATTTAAAACATTTAAAACTCCCTACAAATTTTAGAGTAGACATTCTAACCTGTATTTTATGGGCTTCCAGCCCTAAAAATTTTAGGATAGTCTTTTAAACATAATTCACGAGTTGTGGTTTGTAACAAATTTATTTGGTAATAAAATCAACTAACTCAAAAAACAATAACTGAAAACCCGTGTAGAATTTTTAGATATAATAATTTTTTAAATTTTGTTTTGTTTTTTATTAAATTTACCTGATTCATTTTACTAATTTGTTGAATTTTATATGTAAAATATATAATAAAAACAATATTATAAATGGGGTATCGCGTACACTTATAAATATTGAAGACTTTGAATAAAAGTAAAACTCACATTTCCGTTGTAGTTTATTTTAATTTCATAATTCTCTAAATATAAAGTTTCAAGAAAATAATATATAGGTTCTAAAACTTTTAACAATAATATTTTGTTCAGATGAGATTATTTAAGTTTAATTTTGTAGTACTTTTGAAAACAAATTGACCAAATATTAATATACATCAATTTCTATTTAATTAGAATTGTATTATTTAGTGATTATCTTGATACCGACGATAAAGATAATCTCTAAAGATGACTTCAAACATTATTTGGACTTGATTTAGGACATAAGAAACCAAATTATTTATGACATAAAGACCGGTTCGCAGATTGAGATTGAAATTGAAAAAGAAAAACAAAACCAAAACCAAAACGAAGCAGGAGATAGGCTAAAAATATTTATAGAAGAGAGAAAAATATAGGTATGCGAAATAAAGAAAATATCAAACTTGACAATGAATTAAAAGAAAAAAATATGAATATGCACAACTATAATTGTTTTGGATAAATAAATAAATAACAAATATTTAAAAAAATATTTAAAAAACATCTAAAAATTGTATATTTTTATTTTTATATTTTTATTAAAAACAAAATTTATTGACATGTTTTTGGAACGATAATGAATGTTATTTTTATATTCTGAAATAATATTGACATATTTTTTGTGATGAAATTTGATTATAATAATTTGAAAAATAAACAAAAAATTTGATAGAGATATCTTCACTATTTTAGTTATTATTTATTGTAAATATTAACACCTACACTAATATGTCAAAATAAAAATAAAAGGGTTAAGTACCATTTAAGATCCAGAAGCAATACTATAATCTACTTAAGATTAGAGGTGTCTAATGGTTCAGGAACCACGGTTCAAAGCTGACAACCTGCTTAAGAACTGGCGGTTTACCTGCGAAACTGGCCCATTAGGACTGCAACCTGGCAGGACCGCAACCCGCCAGGACCGCATAAGGAGCAACCCGCCAGGACCGCAACCTGGCAGGACTGCAACCCGGCAGGACTGCAACCCGACAGGACTACAACCTGGCAGGACTGCGAAACCACGGTTTATTTGTAAAAAACCGGCGGTTTATTGGTAAATATTATGCTGATTTTATTTATTTTATAACCAAAATGTTATATTTAAAAAATATTGAGATTAAAATATTTTAAGTGTTGGTTATTAATATTTTAAGTGTTGCAATTATTATATAGTCCAAAATTTTTAATATTACTTATGTTATTATCACATTTTCAATATTATTATTATGTTTTTAGATTTAATATTAGTAGTGTTGATTTTAATATTACAAACCAAAACTATATCTTATCATGTTAAAAAATTACAAAATTTATGGTTATAATTTTAATATTACATTTTGAATTTTATTACTATGATTTGTTTTTAAATATTAAAGTGTTATTTATTATTTTTAAGTTATATGGTTGTAATTATAATATTACATTTTGAATTTTATTATTGTGATTTGGTTTTAAATATTACAAGTGTTATTTATTATTTTTAAGTTATATTGTTATAATTTTAATATTACATTTTGAATTTTATTATTGTGATTTGGTTTTAAATATTACAAATGTTATTTATTATTTTTAAGTTATATTGTTGTAATTTTAATATTACATTTTGAATTTTATTATTGTGATTTGGTTTTAAATATAACAAGTGTTATTTATTATTTTTTAAACCAAAATCATATTTTATCATGCTAAAATATTACAAGTTATATTAAAATATTTAATATTACAAATGCTAAAATATTACAAGTCATATTAAAATATTTAATATTACAAATGCTAAAATATTACAAATGCTAAAATATTACAAATGCTAAAATATTACAAGTTATATTAAAATATTTAATATTACAATTGCTAAAATACATTTTTTAGTCTCTTGTCGCTAACCACTTTTTTAAGTCGCAAAACTTTCTCAACAGTAGCTGCAATTTGTAATGGATCTCCCAAAACTTGTCCTCGAGTCTCACGATTAACCTTACTTAACGCAGCAGCAATCAAATCGACCATCTTCGTCTTCGTACTAAGACTTTGTTTAGGAACAACGGTCTTACTCTTAGTCTTGGTCAGTGGCGGATCTAGGAATTGAAGTAAGGGGGGGCTAAACAAAATGTCGCATCCTTATGCACACTGTATTCCAACCATTGATATTTTTCGAACCATGTAACTTGAAAACTCCGGTTATTTTTCCCAAATTGTGTTTTGGGGAAAATATGATTTTTTGATCGGCAAGGTCCTTTTGATATGAATTCTCGTCGAATTTTATCTCTAACAGTACTATCAGGATTTTCAATAAGTTGGCGTAGTCCCGGATCACTCACTATATCTTCATTCAAATGAAATTCTACACTATCATCATTACGTCTTGATATAGAGGCAATCAGATTAGGATGAATCATATTATTATTATTACTCGAGCTACTTGAAGAACCAACACTATTCCTTGGGTTTTTAGCAAAATAACCCTCCATTATAAGTCTACAAATAAAAATAGGGTAAAGCTATTTCTTCCATAAGATTTTTTATTTCCCCCGTATTTCAAAAAAGACTCCACTTTGTTATTTCCTCCATAAAGGAAATTATTAATTTACCCTTATTTTAATTTTACTTCAGATACTCATATTCACCTTCTTCTCCAACAACCATCCAAACACCATATCTACTTTAATTTTTTCCACTTTAATTTTTTCCAGCAACCTGCTACCCATAATATTTACTTCCACCCATAAACTCTAATCCTATTAATATAAATATACAGCCATTAGCTCTTCTAACCGAAAAAAACTTAGCCACCACTTTCGATTGAAGCAATCTATCAAAGGTAAATATTTCTCCTAAATCTTTTTTAATCTATCCGTTGGTAAGAGTTTCAAGAAGTCGGTTGTACTCTGTATAGCGAGTTCTACAAACTCGATATGCAGAAAAAAAATTATAGTTCCCGAAACTCTTTTGCTATGAATTTGTTTTCCCGCATATTGAGTTCCAAGAACAAATTTTTGGTTTTTTAGTAACTAATTACTTTTATAAAACTTTGGACATCTGTTTTTGACTTATTTACTAAAAAAACTTTAACTTGAATTTTATTCATGACTCTTTGATTTTTGTTCGTTGCCATTTTTACAATATTAAATTATCTTGTCGGTTGATTGGGTGGTGTTTTTAGGTGTTGAATCTTTGGTTTAGGTTTTTTTCTTTTCCATGATTAATTTTTAAGCTATTTAAGTTTTTTTGGTATTTAGAGTTTAATTTTAGAAGTTAAATGATATATGTTGGCTGTAATTTGACTTAATTATGTGTTTATTAGAATAAGGGTTGATAGTGCATAAGGGTTGGATAGTGCAGAGTGGCATCAAAATATAAATTAAAAACTAAATTAAGGACAAAAATGTAAAAGCAAATGTTAATTGTTTTTTTAGAAATTTAAGATGGAGGAAATAATAAATCTAATGGACAAAAATGTAAAAGCAAATGTTAATTGTTTTTTTAGAAATTTAAGATGGAGGAAATAATAAATCTAATGGAGGAAATAGCTTCACCCATAAAAATATCTTATTAGAATATGTTATTATTACATCAATAAATCTTAATGTATCTTAATATATATTATTTTTAAAAGATATATAAAATAAAATAAAATATAACAAAACCAAATTTAATATTTTAAAAAGATATTTTAAAATTTACATAAAAGTAAATAAAATTTGTTATAAAAAATATATTTTTGAAAAATAGATGAAAATAAATAAAATTTGGTTATATAAAAGATATTTATAATATAAATATATAATTTTATTTTAAAAAATAACAAATATTTCCATATATATTGTCTTTAAACAGATTAAAAATTAAAATCAATTACTTTATAAAAAATAATTTCAGTAAATAAAACTTTGCTATCTAAAACTATGTAAATCTATTTTTACTTTCCTAAGTGACCACAAATCAGATCAGAAAAAAATATTGATTATCAAGTGTTTTAAGATCAAAATAATAATAAAATTTCAAAAGAAAACAAAAAAACATACATACCTTGAAAAAATAAATTGGGACGTATCGTGTTCTTCCTTCGGATCGTGTTCTTCCTTTTTCCCCTTTTCTTTGATTTAAATATCGTCTCTCTCGTTCATAAGCAGCAATTCATTATCTTTTTCTAAATCAAAGTAAGAGATAAAACATAATTAATTAGAAATAGAAAGATTGAACGAATATAAAATCAAAACATATTATCGCAAAAAAGAATGAGAATACTTACAAAATCAATCAAGAGTTCTAATATTCTAGAGATTGAGATGCCCGAGACTACATCCAACCATTTATAAATACCAACTTAAAATTTTCTTTTAAAATTCAAGATTTTTTACTTTAATGTTTCCTTAAAAATAGCCATAATCCAAGATTTTTTAAATTAAAATTTTTAACCCCTGAGACTTTTAATCTAAAAAGTTTATTAAAAATAGTCAACATAATAATTTTTAAATTAAAATTTTACTTTAAATTTATAACATTCCTAAAAAACAATTATTTTCTTAAATTTTTACTTTAATATTATTTATATAAAATATATATTTTAGGTAGGAGGGCGTATAATTTAGGTAAGGGGGCGTATAATTTTTATTTTAATATTATATTATTACCTTAAAAAAAATATAAAAGATATATTTTAGGTAAGGGGGGGCCTACGCCCCCGGGCCCACGTAGATCCGCCACTGGTCTTGGTTATAGTTGGGTGTTTGACACTTCGTGTCACCTTGTCGACCATTTTAGAACTAAAATTTGGTTTGGCGGTCTTACTAACAGTCGTACGTGTAGTACTAACAAGTTTGAAGTTTCGCCTCTCCTTATCAGAAATTTTCAAACTAAAATTTTGTTTGAGAGTCTTACTCATATCCGTAGGTTCAGTGGCACATTTGATGCGTCGTGTGATCGGATCCCTCTCGGGTGGAGGAGACATCATAAAAGAAGAAAATTCCGAAAAATCAGTTTTCGGAGTTGCTTGTCCTAACCTGTTGTTGAAGCCACAAGACGGCATTGGAAATAGGAAATAAGCACAAATAATAACTAATACAAACTAATAACAAAAAAAATTCGAAAAAAAAATCTAACTATTTCGAAAACAGAAGTACGATATGTAAAATACAAAAGTTAAGCTTAATAACAAAATCTAGAACAAGTTGAGAGATTTAGAGAGTTTATAGTAGATTTAGAGAGTGTGTGAGGTTGGAGTTGAGGTCTCCTCTATTTATAGGGGAGACCCATATTTTTTTTTTGAAAAAACCGATTTTTTTTTCGTCCGGACCATCCGGATGGGCGTCCGGATGGTCCGGGCACACGGTCCGGGGCATCCGGACGGTTTCGCCCGGACAGGCAAATCGGACCATCCAAATATCGATCCGGATGGTCCGGTTGTAACCGGGGCATCCGGACGGTTCGCCCGGATGACCAACGGCTAGTTCAAACGAACTAGCCGTTGGCTATGGACCTATGGTTACTGATTAATAAATATTAATCGTTTATTCTTCTAAATCGTTTCAGTATTCAGATGTGTTTTATGTTTTGTCAAATTTTAGTAGCTTAGAGATGCGGAAGACGGTCAATTTTCTTAATAAATAATGTCGAATCAACAAATTAATATTTTTAATCATATAATACTTTTTAAGTCAGTATTAATTTTTCTAAATAAAAAGTTTTGTTCATGTTCAGAATATAATTAAATTTATATTTTTTTTTTTTTTTTTCTTTTTTTTTTTCGGAGGGAACCCGCAGCCGCTACTCAGAGTGCAATGAGTGCGCACAGGGTAAACCCTCAGTCTGACGCGATAGCCTGCAAACCAACGCCAGAAGGTAAACCACACAAGGTGACAGGCTCAGCCGAGAAAGCGTATGTAGAGGGACTCGAACTCATGATCTTTTGGTCATAAGAATGCCTTACTCAACCAACTCGGCTACCCCCTTGGGGGCATAATTAAATTTATATGAATGCATATGCAATGGGTTTTTATTAGAATATGTAGTGCTAACTTACTATAAATATTCGCTACAAATATTATTAAATAATCGTCTAATCATTTAAAATACTTAAAGAAAATTAAATAATAATCAAAAGGGGTTTTTGAGTGTTTTCTCTTTTTTTATTTGTGTTCTATTATTTTTCTATTTCGTCGTTTATAAATATTTATTTTTGTTTTTTCACAACAGGAGATAATTGTAGGTGGTTTTTTGTTTTTTTTTTAAATATGCAATATGAATAACTATCAGGGATTGATGAAAACACTTCAAGTTTGAAAGAATCTGAAGAATCACCTAATAATTTAAAATTTTAATACAATTATATGTCTAATAGGTATATATTATTTAATAGTAATATATTATTCAAACGTATCAAAATCAAATTACAATTATTTTTTTAAAATGTAATTGATGATTATAAAATTTTGATTAAAATGATAACATATTTAAATTAAAATACATGAAATAAAATAATTAACTCAATTATTGAAATTAGATTCAATTAACACTTACAAATTAATTTTAAATAACATTATAAAATATTATGATAAACGGTTCTTAAATGGTTAAATGGTTTGGCTGATGGTTTGAACTGGTAAACGGCTCTTAAATGGTTCGTCTGGTGGTTTGAACTGGCGGTTTAACTGTGAAACTGGCCCATTAGGACTGCAACCTGGCAGGACCGCCAGACCGTCAGGACCGCATAAGAGCAACCCGCCAGGACCGCAACCTGGCAGGACCGCAACCCGCCAGGACTGCAACCCGCCAGGACGGCAACCCGTGGTTCTGATTTAAACGGTGCGGGTTGGTGCTGGTTCAACCCGTTTGACACCTCTACTTAAGATCTATATTTTCATGTATTTTTCACAAAGATCCATTTTACTCAAATATTTATAATCTAAAACTCAATGATATCCTAAATACCCTTACTTAATTATATAAAAGCTTTTATGTTTTTATTTCACTATTTTTAACCAAATTTTGTCTCTCTCTCTATTCTATTACGTGAATAGAATGGTACCCTAATATTATAGGTGAATATTCAATTTTGTACTCGATTGCGTGTTTTTCTTCTGTTTTCGTAAGATTTTGATTATGTTTTTACTTGGATTTTGAAGTTTGATCTTGTGACATCTGTTTAGATAAGTCAATTTGTGTGTTTAGATAACTCGATTTTTTTTTTCGAAATAGGTAACTCGAGAGATGTTGTCTTTGTGATTTTTGGTATTCTTCTGCTATTACGTTGCTAATGTAGTATACTTTTTTTTTCGGAGGGAACCCGCAGCCGCTACTCAGAGTGCAATGAGTGCGCACAGGGTAAACCCTCAGTCTGACGCGATAGCCTGAAAACCAACGCCAGAAGGTAAACCACACAAGGTGACAGGCTCAGCCGAGAAAGCGTATGTAGAGGGACTCGAACTCATGACCTTTTGGTTATAAGAATGCCATACTCAACCAACTCGGCTACCCCCTTTGGGGCGCTAATGTAGTATACTTATTGTATTTCAGTGAGGTTTTTGATGATTTTAGTGTGTTTGTGTGTTTCTGGAAATTTATTTTCGAGTAAATGGTTCACGGTTTAAAACGAAAAAAAATGCAGTAAGAAGATGCGAAATATGTTTAACTTTACGTACTAATAGTTGTGAAACATGTTTATTCCCTTGGACTGCTAGATGCAAAACCTGTTTTTTGATAGATGCGAAACGTTGGTATAAAATATAATGTTTTTTAAACAAAATCAAAACATATCATGAATGGTACTAGTTTTGTCCGTCTTAAAAAAATAAAAACAATGGTATTTTCGTTTTTTAATGAGTTACGGTTCAAAACAATGGTATCTATCAAAAAACTTGTTTTTTGATAGATGCGAAACGTTGGTATAAAATATAATATTTATAAACAAAATCAAAACATATCATGAATGGTACTAGTTTTGTCCATCTTAAAAAAATAAAAACAATGGTATTTTCGTTTTTTAATGAGTTACGGTTTAAAAAAGACGACCGAAGAAGATGTGAAACCTTATTTTTGATGGAAGTAAAATCTTTCTAAGATTGTACTAGTAGATGCGAAATCATGCAATTATGATAGATGCGAAATTAGACCAACTTTGTAAGATGCTAAACCAGACGAACTATGATAGATGTGAAACCATGTATATGATAGATCCGAAACCATATAATGAGAAAAAAAATGTAAAATATAAATTTAAAAAAAATTAAAACATATCACGAGTGGTACTAGTTTTATTCGTCTTAAAATAACAAAACTATTGGTATTTTTGGATTTGTTTTCCGAATTATGATTTAAAAGATATGGACTTTTAACAATTTAATTTATAGTATAAACAAAGAATATGTGAAACATTTTTTGTTTTGTTGGATGCGAAATCTTATTTGTTTGCTAGATGCAAAACCTATTTGAATTTTGTACTGCTAGATGCAAATACAAGCCACTATAATAGATGCTAGATGCGATGGCCCACTATAATAGCCGACCCACTATGATAGATGCGAAACCATATAATTAGAAACCGGTATAAAAAATATATTTTTAAAAACAAAATTCAAAACATATCATGAGTGGTACTAGTTTTGTTCATTTTTTAAAAATAAAACAAATTATATTTTTGAGTTTTTTTTCAGTTACGGTTTAAAAGATATGAACGTTTAAAATTTGAAGTTAAAAAAAGTAAAAGAAACAGAATTGGTCCATTTGTTTGCTTGATTTTATTATATTTTATCGATAATAGGTTTGTTAGATAGGTTTTAAATGGTAAGTCTCCCAAAATAAAATAACTAAATATAAAACTCAAATGTATATATAAAATAATGATATATAAAAATAAAAAAGAAGGTAGAGTAAAAATATATTATTATACGTTGAATTATGTGTTGCTGTTAGATTATAGTATAATATTGGGTCAGACTATACTATACTGTTAGAACTTATTTGAGTTTTGTTTGACTTTTGTTTTGGATGAAATTACCCTCCAACTTCCATTTAATTACAGAACTGTGATTAAGTAAAAAAAAATACTAAGTATATCCTAAATAGACTTAAATCCAAAAATAACATATTTGACTAACTTGAAAAAAAACACTTTGATTTAGTAATAAAACATTATAGTGCTACCCCCAAGGGGTAGCCGAGTTGGTTGAGCATGGCATTCTTATAACCAAAAGGTCATGAGTTCGAGTCCCTCTGCATACGCTTTCTCGGCTGAGCCTGTCACCTTGTGTGGTTTACCTTCTGGCGTTGGTTTGCAGGCTATCGCGTCAGACTGAGGGTTTACCCTGTGCGCACTCATTGCACTCTGAGTAGCGGCTGCGGGTTCCCTCCGAAAAAAAAAAAAAAAAAAAAAAAAAACATTATAGTGCTACAATTTTGTAAAGTTTTTCAAAATCTTTTTTAACATTAAAAGTTGTCTCTAGAACATTCAAAGTCTCTTCAAATATTTTTAAACTTCTTCTAACAAGAATACAAAATCAAAAATGAGTCAACCAGAATTAAGGATTAGCATGGAATAAAGGTGGCACATGAGCTTATTTCATTGAAAAAAGAGTTTCAATCACTGGAAAAGGTCGAAGTTATTTTTTATTTTTATTTTTTCTATTATGGTGTACCTTTGCACCATCGGTTCTAGCCCTTAGAACCGATGATGCGAAGGTGCACTAGAACCGATTCGGGGCCATACGCACCACTGGTGCACATGCACAAGAACTAGTTGTGTTGTTGTTGTATGACCACCGATTTTGTCGCTCTAAACCGGTGGTGCATGGCCACAATTTTTTTATTATCTCTGAACTCCTATTTTAACGTGTTTAAGTCAAAAAAATATCCTTACTTAGTTTGATATGCTGAAGATTTCAGTACGGACTAGGCTCAAATATTCTTCATGCGATAGATAAAAGATTAATTTAATTCAAATTATTACTTTACAAATAAATCAAAATCAATTGAAATTTATGAGATTTTAATAAATTAAAGTTCATATTTAAAAAAATGATTGTAACTTACACTATTAAATAAAATGCATATATAATTATTATTTACCTGTATAAAAAATGGTTTCTAATTATATATATTTATAAAAATATTGTAAGATTTTCTTAGTTAAGTTACAATTTTAATTTTTTTTCCCAAGAAATAAGTTTTATTGATGTTAATGAAAAATATTACATTATGTTTATTATTTTCTGATATAACAATACATTTTTGGCTTTTATGTTAAGGCTTCCTTAACAATTTTGTGACTATCTTTTCTTGTATAGCACTTCTCTTGGCTCCCTTCAATTTCCTGGTATGGCTCTTCTCGTGATGCTCCATATCTCCTCTCTCTTTAATGCTCTTCTTTGTGTCTTTCCATCTTTGTACTCCATCCAACACTCTAGTTAGTTCTTTCTCACCTGCAAAATAGAAACCATCAAGGAAGTCACTAAAATTTAAGTTACAATTTTAATTCATATATTGTGTTTATTAAAATTTAGATTTTAAAATAATTGTGACTAATATTAAAAAAATTATTAATAAATTTTAAATATAATAATTATTTTATATTTTAATAAATTTTATTATAATTCACCTGAGAAAAGTTTATAATTGTTACTTTAATGAGTTTTGTTAATTAAATTTTAAATTTGTAACTGTCCTATTTGTTTATTATTTATTCATTATTATGAGATTTTAAGAAATAAAATTTAAATTTTAAAAAAATTATAATACATTTATAACTTATAATTGGAATAAATGGAATAAAAGAACCATTAAAAGTCACTAAAAATAATTTACATTAAATAAATTTCAAATACATAAATGGTTAGTAAATAAATACATTAGTATTAAAAAATTTGAAAAAACAATTTTTTTTGTAATGAATGCTAAAAATAATAAATGCTAATATTGTGGAAAAAATTAAAGAAGATCAATTAATACCTAAAAGTAAGTTATTAACATCTTAAAAAGATTATATAATTTTTTGAAAATGTTATTTTAAAAAAAATATTTTGTTAAAAAAATTAAAGAAAAATTGGTTGCATGTATTATGCATTGATGGTTTCCTGGACATATCAAAATTGGTAAACTTAGACTCGATTTGGGTACGTATAATCTGACTATATAATATTGTGATGATGAAGAGAGTTAGATAGTCTAAAAATAAAACGACGGAAATGAATAGTAATTATTTGAATTGAATGAAATTAAGAGTAAGAAGTTGGGTAGCATCTTTTTAAACAAACATAAGTCTTTGAATTTATATCGGGTCTCTTAAAATACTTATGGTTAGAAAAATCCTAAGCTTTGTTATTGTTATTAAAAAGATATTAAACTATATTTTTGAAAAAATTATTAAATGTTGTTCTTTGAAAAAATATTAAATATTGTCCATCACCATTTTATACGAAACTACTTTTTTCTCTAAAAACATACATTAACTTGCGACTACTAAATCTAAATATAACTTAAAACAAAAAATAGATAAATTTAATATAAACAATATATGGAGACTGCACCACGGTTGTAGAGCATCTGCACCAGCGGTGTAGAGGTGATCAACCCCGAAAACTATAACTCTGAAACTTCTGATTGTGTCCAAAAAATAAGATTTTTTCCACAACTCGACCTTCAACAACACTTCTAAACTAGATACCAAATATATATATATATATATATATATATATATATATATATATATATATATATGTTAATCTTGTAAGAAAATCATAAATTACAATGTCTCATCATCTGTAATTTATGGTATTCATGCATACTGTGGTGTAGTCCAAATTGGACCAACAAATAATAATTATAATAATATCATTTTTAAGTATTATTATTTAGTTGTGTAGTCTTATAAATAAAGTGTGGATACCTGTTGGGCTAAAGTGTACCTAAAATGAGGGTTTTTTAATCCAAAATTCGGTAATGGATGTTATAATCTCAATAAGGGTTAGGGTCCCTGATAAAAATGGATCTGCCAGGACTTAATTCGAGAGTTAAATAATAACATAGTGAATAGAAAAAACAATATAAGTGAATAATAAAAAAAGGACTAAGAGCTTCTAAGTAATTAATTTAAATAGTTTTACTTAATATAAAATGATATATCTAACCTTAACTTCAGTATGATGAAAGGTAATAGCTCCAAGAAGCTCGTCGGGTTTCCAAGAAAGCCTAAGAAGCAGTAACCCACTTGACAGACCTTTCTCTGAGCTCGCTTCCTCATCTTGAGCAAAGATCGATCTCAAACTTATCTCTCAGACCTTCTCTCCTCTACTTGTCACAAATTCAAAAACCCTACCTTCAAAATCAACAAATCGTCGGTAAAAAAGGGTATTGAAGATCGATCTTCTTGTGGAATTGATCTTCAATTGAGCAAATTAAACCACATGCAGATCAAGAAACCCAAGCAGTTCGTAGAAATCAAGTCAGCATTAGACGCTTATTCTCTATGGAGCCAAACAAAGAACATACAGAGCGAGATTATATCCACAGAGACGATGAGTTTCCATCCCTCAAGGAGACCACCTCAACAATGGAGAATGAGCTACATCATATGTTTTCAAACCCAGTGTTCGAAAGTTTCTTACCTAATAAAGAAGGTGAGCCAAAAAAAAGATCGTACGTAGACATGGTAGGAGGAGGAGTACCAAGAAAAGAGTTTTTTCACAAAGAAGTCGTTCATGAGGAGAACGAAGACTACACTTCAGTGCATTTCCAGCTTGCAGATAAGTACTCTCTAACCACTATTGTTAAAAATACTCTGATTGCCAAGTTCTCATTTGGGAGTCCTACTCTCCGTGAGTTCAAGGCATACATTTCATCACTTAGATTCTCATGAGCATGTAACACATATAAATGGGATTATAGGAATTTGTTCGTAGAATTAGACCTGATAGAAGATATAAAAATATTTTGGGGTAAAACTGTTAGAACTATAGGCAAACTTTCTTTTAGAATACTTAAGTGAACACCTGAATTTCACCCCAAAAAGGAGTCTTCGTGAATCCTTTTTGGATTTCCCTGCCCAAAATTCCTGAAATTTTATATAACCCTGATTATCTTGCTCATATTACTAACGCAATTAGATTTTCCTTAGCAGTATGGGTACCTAAAAACAACATTTCAAGCTACAACAAATGTTAAGCATGGATACTAGCTGATATTTTTAATCCTCTTCCCCAAAGAATCTGGGTATGCTTTGGGGAAAATGATGGTTACTGGCAAGACATTTTATACTTAAACAAGTCTTTTTACTGTAAAAAATGTAGACACGTAGGACACCAAGAAAGACAATGTAAAAAGGAGGAATTTAAGAAAATAATGATCACAAACAGAACCACCAAATACAATGTTAAAAACAACCAGTCCAAACTTCCCCTAAAAGAAGTTTGGATTCCAAAAACAAATAATGAAATTAACAAAAAACCACAAGTAGAACCACAAGTAGAACCACTGTTAACTAAGAACTATGAATTAGATATTATAACATCTGAGAATGTTATAGAATCTAACAAACAAACGAAACAAATGGAAAAGACATTGATAATGAAAAAACTGATAAAACAGAAAAGACCAACTTAACATCATAACCTGATAAATCACGTGAACTAATAACCAATAATGAAAAGAATAAAGACTTAATAGTAACAAATAATGTAGAGAAAAATGAAGGAATTCTAATCTTTAATCAACTTAATGAACCACCTGAAGTTACTTAAAATCACATAACTGAAGCCATGCATACCATTCAACTAAGTAACTCTTATAAAACACTCAATGTTAAAGAATTAGATGAATTATCAGAACCAGAACAAGACTTTTCAATGGATAGGATTAGTTTGAGCCTACCTCAATCACCTGAACTTAAACAACTTAAAAAAGCTCTGTTAAAACTCCTACAAGAAGATATTCAAGAGGCAATATATTGAAAAAACCCATAACCTCTACAGGATCATTAAGATCCTCAAAATAATCTTAAAATGAATAGAGCCATACTTAACTGGAATGTTAGAGGACTAGGGAATCAAAAAAACATTGAAAGGAATTTAAAATATTGTCAGAAAATACTCAGCTGATATCATAGCTCTACAAGAACCTATTATAACAGTTGATAACTTGCAATCTACATGTAATAAACTAGGATTTGAATCACATTTTGCAAATATTAATAATAAAATTTGGATTTTCTGGAAAAATAACTATAATATCAATATCCTAGAGAATTTAAACAACATGTTAGCTCTATGGTAAGTCATTCTACTACTAACAAAGTAGTTCTGCTTACCATAGTTTATGCAAAATGTACCAAATCCCATAGAGTGCCTCTATGGGATCATTTAAGATCCAATTCTGATACTGATTTTCCTTGGCTTGCTGTTGGAGATTTTAACACAATCTCCAACACAAGTGAACAATTACATTGTTCCATACTTCTTTCCAAAAGTATGGATGATTTTAATAATATGATTTTAGATTACAAATTAGAAGACCCTGGTTACATAGCCACAAATTTTACATGGACAAACAAACACAAATGGAAACACTTAGACAAATCCTTACATAATGATAAATGGTGAGAAACGTTTCAAATTATAAGAGTAAATCACCTGGCCAGAACATGTGCTGACCATTCACCCTTGATAATATCAACCAAATAAAAATTTTACAAACCATAAACCTTCATTTAGATTCCAAAACATGTAGTTGAAGTATGAGGATTTTCTTATAACTCTAGAAAACAACTGGTCTAAAAATCTGACTGATACTTCTCACATTTATATATTTTGGTCCCGATTGAAAAGACTTAGAAACATCTAAAAAGCTGGAACAAAGATGTATATGGTAACATTTTTTATTTTCTAAGCAAAACTGAAGAGGAAATAAAAATTGCATAAACTAAGCTAGAAGAAATAAAAAGTATTAAGAACCAATCTAATTTATATAACCTTAATGCTAAACTTATAACATTACTTGAAAAAGAGGAATAAAATTTCCAACAAAAAAGTTATGTAAAGTGGTTAAAATATGGTGACAATAATTCAGCAACATTTCACAACTATGTTTGGTGTGGATAATAATTGCCTAAGGGTAGGCTGGTAATTTCAGTTGGTGTTTTATGGTGGTATGTGGGTGTTAAGTGTTTAGAGTAGAGAGTAGAGAGATAATTAAGTAGCTTGGTAGCAGTTAATTCTCATTACCCATAGTTAATGCAGGTGGTTGGGTATTTATACCCTGATGTTTGGGCCCTTATGGGCTTTCGGGTCATGTTTAATGGACCCGGGTCATGTTCAAAGACCCATGAGCTCTAATTAGGAGAGCAAGTAGCTTAGTCAAGAAGTGTTTAGGTTTTTTAGTACTTTTGTCATAGTTCGAACAGTCCTATGGTCATAGTGCTCAAAATGATCTGTCCGGTCCGTGTGATCTGTCCGGTCCGGAGGCCTTGGACCGATCTGTCCTCGTCCGGGGAGAGTGCAGAGTTCGGACTCATCAGGAGCCCCTTTTTTAGGTGTTTGTGAAAATACTCTTGCCAAAGACTTGAAAAACAGTCCGACGTCAAGGGTAGTTTTAATCCGGACAGGTCTACGGGTTTATCCGGACAGATTTAGCTTCACGAATTCAAAACGGTTTTTGCCAGAGTTCGTGGGACACGTGTCACTCTCTGATTGGTTGCTTCAGCCGTTTTCTCACCTTGAATTTCGAACCCACCTTCTTCGAAAAGCAACCTCTTTAATTACAGGTGGTGACATCATCGCCGTCTTTTAATCATTGCCAAACTTTTCGAATTCTCCTAGGAATCAACTGCTTTTTCAGATTTACTATAAATACAAATTCATTTCCACTGTTTTACCATCTCCTTCAAACTTACTTCTGTAAAAACTCTCAAAGCTTTCTTTCTCTAAAGAAAAAGTTTAGTTCAATAGTTTATGTTTACAGCGAGGAACGCTCTTGTCAAAGGCGGGTGGCTCAACCTTTCTGAGTTGGAGAAGGCTCAAAAAGTCGAAAGAGAGAGACGGATCGCAGAAGGGTTACCCACCTCACCTGTTGACAGGCCTATCACTTCTGCATCTGAGTCAGATCGTGGCTCGTCCTCTTCCAAAGGTACCAAGCCTAGAAAACTATTTCAAACCACTCTCTCCCCCATAATTTCTGGTTCCTCAGTTCAGGAATCAGTGCCTAACGTCGAGCCAGGATTCACAGCCACTAGCTTTAGAAAACCTTCTCCCTTTCTTGCAATGGGATCAGACACGGAGCGCTCTCCTGAGAAGCTGGTTGATAAGAGGAAAGGCTGGCTGGTTAAAGGCCAAGGAACCAGAAACACCCCCTCAAGATCGGGGGCAAAAGATAGCAGCACCGGATCAGAGGTGCCAATTAGAGCTCCTAAGGACAGGCTGTCCGGACCGGAGGGGTCTAATCCAAACCTTCTACCAGATACATCTGCTCCGAACAATCTACCGGAGAGCAGAAATCAAAGAGGCTCTGAGGCCCATCCGTCCGGAGATAAGGCTGAATCAAGTTTGAATCCTCCCCCCACCACAGCTGCTGAAATCCCTTCAACGATCATGGAGGAAGTGATGGAGGACTCTGTTGAAGAGGCCCCGTTCGAGTCTGAGCCCTCCGGTCAGACTAGCAAAGAAATAGTTTCCAAGAAGGACAAGGGCAAAGAAAAGTTGTACTTGAGTCATCCGGATCTGCCGAAGAGCCTAGAAGGAAAAGTAGGGCCTTGTTTTCACAAGGTCAGCGTCAACTATCTTCTCTCCCTACAGCAAATCAACTATGCATTCATCCACACTGCCGAGTTGGGCAGGATGCGTTCAAAATGGGGTATTCTAGAAAATATAAAGATCAGGATCCCTATTCATCCGGAGACCCTCATGGATTGCAAGTTAAGTGAGGTGGTTATGTTTACGGAGTTGTTCAACTGGGGGCTCAGGTTCCCACTAGACCCAGAGATTGTCAGATATTTCCATCTGATCAAACTCTATCCGAGCCAACTGAGCCCCAACGCTTGGTATACCCTTATGTCATGCATCATGACATCAAGGCTGTCCGGGATCCCTCTGCCCATGGAGGAGTTTGCTGCAGTGGCCAACCTGTGTAAAAACCATCACATCCCCTTCTACCACTTTAACATGGGGGATGGCTTCAAAGCAGTGGATGATTTGTTGGAGGCAGAGAGAAATTGGAGGACTCAGTTCCTCTTTGTGAGTGGTGCCTGGGAAAATGGCAGGAAGATAAAATCCGGAGAGAACCCAAGCCTCCTCAGAAGCAGATGGAGGAGTGACCGTAAGCATCTTGCATTTGTCTCTCTTCTCTTTTCTTTTCAAACTTAATTTATACTTATTTGTCTTACTTTTGTCTTAGCAGAACTGCCCAAGGAGTTTAGTGATCACCAGAAAGCCGGGCAGATAACTTGTGGCAAGATTAATGCCTGGGCCGCTGAGAATTGGGGGAACAAATTCCATGATGCCTTCACCAGTGGAAATTTGGCAAGGTCTCACCTGTGGAACACCACAGGTCGGAGAGACTTGACCTGGGAGGAGCTCACCACCCAGCCTTCTCCTGACATTGTGCTCAAGAGGACCCATGAACCAGATGGGACATTCTTCCTGCCAGGCCGGGCCAAAGCCCCGAGCAAAATGAAAGGCAAGAAGAAGAAGGGAAAAAAGGTGGTGGGTGATGCCAACCCTACTGATGCTGAGAAAGATGCTCCAACAGACCCGGAGGGGCAAGTGCAGAGCCAAATTGATGCTGCCCTCTTGCAAGTTGTGGAGCAAGAGACTGAAAGGCAGGAGACGAATCTCCCAAAACGCCCAAGGGCTTCCAAGAGAAATCGTAAACAGGGAAGCGAAGGTGCTGACCGGGAAGCAAAGAAGAAAAAAACTTCCAAGGGAAACGAGCTTTCTCTCCGGGCTCCGGAGCCTTCCTTCCATGCTGAGCCTTTAGACCCAACACAGGCCGAAGAGATTCCGGGGGACTTTCACACTGATGAGGTTGAGGGAGGAGATCTCAACATTGATGAAGTGGACATCACCGGTCTTGGTGAGCTTGGTGAATACTTCCTCAACCTCCCCAGAGATGACTTTGCAGGGCCTTACATTCCTCCGAGCAGCTCCAACACGGTCAACTTTAACGGTAAGACTTTTATTGTCTCTAGTGAAAAGGATACCATAGCGCACTCCTTATTAAGCAATGTGCAGCCGGTACTTACGTTGGAGAGACAAGTCCGGGGTCAGGCAGACATCATTAAAGACCTTAAGTCTGAGAAGGAAAAGCTGTCCGAAGACCTTCGCACTGCCACCTCTAATGCTGCCATGTTGAAAGAAGAAAACGAGGAGTTGAAGAGAAGCCAAGAGACAAGTACCACCAAAGTCACCACTTTAGAGGAAACCATCAAAGATCTTCAGGAGAAACTGTCCGGTCTGGAGAAAGACCTTGCTACCTCAAAGGGAGAAACCAAGGCAAAGGACAAAGTCATCACCAACCTAACTACTGATAAGATTGCCCTTGAGAATGCAGTGTCCAAGGCTGCCGAAGAGAAAAATACATTGCTACAGGAGCAGGAGGCCAAGATCCAAGCCAAGATCAATGCTTATGCCAACCAGATGATCAAGAGCGAAGAGCTACTGCTTGAGAAGGTGAGGTCTGACATGGTTTTACTCTTCCATGAAAAGTTTCCGAAGAGGAACCTAGGGGATTTATGGCTTTATGTTGAGCCTGAAGACCTCCCATATCACACGATGGCCGAAGGCGACGCGTATGGCTACTCCAGTGACTCCTCGGGTGATGAAGAACATAGTGGGGAGAGCCCAGATGAGGAGAAAGACGATCCTAAAGGCAAGAGGGTGGATGAAGGGAGAGATGACCCTAAAGGCAAGAAGGTAGATGAAGGTGAGACATCTTCAAAGGCTCAACCTTAACTTATGATTCACTTTGTTTATTTTCTATCCAGACTAGAGTCCTTGGAAGGCCAAGGCATTATTTTTGTAATGGTGTCCGGTATTTGACCGGACAGATTTTTTGTTATTCGACTTTGATCATTTAAAAGTCCTTGGAAGGCCAAGGCAATTTCAAGTTATTAATTTCAATGAATATTTCTGTTCTGCACAACTATCATCTTCTTTCATTGTTTGTTCTGATTTTGAAAGCCAGAGTTTAAGTAGCCTTTAGTTGTTTCATAGTGAGAGTGTTTAAGTTCTCCGGCTAGAGTTTAAATAGCCCTTAGTTATTTCAATCCGGATAGTATGACAAGGGACAAAACTTTAAAAACACTTAGAAAATTTTTAAGAAGGCATCAAATTTTATTTAACAGCCCGAACACCTCATTAAAAACTCTCTGTGCCACCAGGGAGGGAAGAACTCTGCCATCTTTGTCTTCCAAGTACATCCGGAGATGCTCAATATTCCAAGGATGAGTTAGAACTCTGCCATCTTTGTCTTCCAACCAGTAAGTTCCAGGCTTAATTCTTTCAACAACCATATACGGACCCTCCAAAGTTGGGGCCAACTTTCCGAACAGCTTTTCTTTAGTGTGTAAGAAGACCTTCCTTAATACTTTGTCCCCTGGCTGGAAGTCTCTTCTTTTAACTTTGGAAGCAAACCTGCTTCTCATCAAGCCTTGATAGTGTGCAACTCGAAGGTGAGCTTTAACCCGTCTTTCTTCTATCAAATCAAGTTGACCTCTGATTGCCACCTCTTTAGAGTGTTTGGAGAAGTTTTGAACACGAAAAGAGGGGAGAGTTGCCTCTATGGGAGCTACTGCATCCATCCCATAGACCAAAGCAAAGGGTGATTCTTGTGTTGCAGCCCCAGGTGTTGTCCGGTAGGCCCATAAGACCTCTTGTAGATAACTAGGCCACTTCCCAGCAGCCCCTTCCTAATTCTTCTTTAAACCGGACAGTATAGTTCTATTAGCCACTTCAACTTGCCCATTTTCTTGTGGGTGGAAAGGTGAAGAAAAACAACGCTGTATACCCCTTGAGGCACATAAGCTCTCCATTTCTCTATTGTCGAACTGTGGCCCATTGTCTGCTGTTATTTTCTGTAGGACACCAAATCTGCAGCATATGTTGGATATAATGAATTTTATAACAGCTTTTGATGTTGTCCCTGCTAGAGGGGCTGCTTCTATCCACTTCGAGAAGTAGTCTATGGCCACAATTATAGTTTTGCATCATCCGGACGCCACAGAGAGAGGCCCTACTAAATCCAATCCCCATCGAGCAAAAGGAATATGCTCAAAAATTGATTCTAAAGGAATGGCTGACACATGAATTTCATTGTTGTACCTCTGGCATGGGTCACACCTTCTTACCAATTCCTTAGCATCTTTCATAATTGATGGCCAATAGTAACCGGAGAGTAAAACCCTTCTTGTTAAAGCTCTAAACCCACAATGGGTTGATCCCTCACCATCATGCAATTCGGAGAGGACCACCTATGATTCTTCATCCCCCAAACAGCGCAGGAGAGGTTTACTATAGGATTTTTTGTACAACACTTCTCTCAATATGATGAAACCACGAGCCTTGTGTTTCAATGTTCTGGCTTGTGACTTATCCGGAGGCACAACACCATCAGAGAGATACTGCATGAGAGGAAATCTCCAGTCTTGAGGTTGTTTTGCTTGTATTTCAAAATTCTCCTCTTCTTTACCTTTACAAAGTTGAATGGAGGGGCTTTCAAGCACATGGATCCATGGATATGACTCCGTATATGCTATGGTTGCCAGTGAGTCTGCTAGCTCATTTTCTGTTCGGGGAATATGTTCATAGACAACACCTTTAAACTTAAGTGCTTCATTTTTTAGGAGGAGTAAATATTTCACATGCTGCTCCTTCTTAGCCTCAGACTAGCCTTGGGCATGGTGGATAAGTAGTTGGGAGTTGCTTAGTAGCTTGACCCTCTTAGCCCCACAAATGTAGGCTAACTTTAAACCAGCTATAGCTGCTTCGTATTCGGACTCGTTATTAGATGCCCTGAAAGCAAAACAAATAGCCTGGTACATTTTGTCTCCATACGGGGAAGTCAAACACACCCCGGCACCACATCCCATAGTGCTAGATCCACCATCTGTTCGGATGACCCATACCTTTTTATCTTTTATGTCAGTAGTTTGCTCTGAATCCCTGTCGGAGTGGAATTCAACCAAAAAGTCTGCTACAGCTTGGGCCTTGACTGCTGTTCGGGGAGCAAAATCTATGTCGAAGTCTCCCAATTCTACTGACCACTTAGTCATCCTGCTTGAAATGTCTGCTTTTTGGAGAACATTCTTCAGGGGAAAAGAAGTCCGGACGATGATGGGATGAGCCTGGAAATAAGGCCTCATCTTCCTGGCTGCTATCACCAAGGCCAATGCTAACTTTTCGAGTTTCAAGTAACGCCTTTCTGCATCTATCAAACTTTTGCTGATGTAGTATACTGGATGGGGATGACCACCAACCTCTCTTACCAACACAGCACTGATGGCATAACTTGAAACTGCCAA
The DNA here is from genome assembly GCA_036936605.1 of Limnanthes douglasii subsp. nivea. Taxonomy (NCBI): domain Eukaryota; kingdom Viridiplantae; phylum Streptophyta; class Magnoliopsida; order Brassicales; family Limnanthaceae; genus Limnanthes; species Limnanthes douglasii. The sequence goes on from JAUPFV010000005.1 coordinate 93,814,591, forward strand.
ATATACGAAGAGGGTTTCCCCATCGACTGGTTTAAACAAAGTCTTGGGAGAGGACAGGTGCCTCTTGATCTCATTGAAAGCCTCATCACACTGTGGGGTCCAATCGAATCCTTTTGCACCCTTCAAAGTTTGGAAGAAAGGTGCACACCTATCCGAAGACCTTGAGATAAATCTGTTTAAGGCAGCTAATCTCCCCGTTAACCGCTGTACTTCTTTAATGTTTCGAGGAGGCTCTATTTGGAAAAGAGCATTTAGGTGGTCCGGATCGGGCTGTATTCCATGCTCACTTATGATATAGCCTAGAAACTTCCCGGACTGCACTCCGAACACACACTTTTCTGGGTTTAATTTCAAATTCACTTTTACCAAGTTGGCAAAAGTTTCTTGGAGATCGGACAAGTGCAACTGCTCATCTACACTCTTCACCATCATGTCATCAATGTACACTTCCATATTTCTTCCAATTTGGTCAGCAAATTCCTTGTTGACTAACCTCTGATAAGTAGCCCCAGCATTTTTCAAACCAAATGGCATTACTTTGTAGCAATGAAGACCTCTGTCAGTGAAAAATGTGGTATGCTCTTGATCCTTTGGATCTACTTGAATCTGATTGTATCCGGAGAAAGCATCCATAAAGGAAAGCAGCTTGTTCCCAGAGGTGGAGTCTACTAACTGATCAATCCGGGGAACTGGATACAAATCTTTTGGGCAAACTCTATTGAGATCTGTGAAGTCAATGCACATGCGCCATTTGCCATTCTTCTTTTTCACCAAGACAGGATTGGCATTCCACAAAGGGTATTGAGACTCCTTGATGTGCCCCATCTTCGTGAGCCTGCCAACCTCTTGTACAATGACATCAGCCTTTTCTTTGGAAAAAGCTCTTCTTTTTTGAACCACTGGAGCTACGTCTCTCCGGACGGATAGGTGATGTGATATCACTTCTGATGGGACCCCAGTAACATCAACATTGCACCAAGCAAAAACGTGCTGATGGTTCTTCAAAAACTTTAACATTTGATCTTTCAAAACAGGTGGCATTTTAGACCCTATCTTGACACTTTTCCCATCTTCTAAATAGTGTGTTTTTACCTCTTCAACTGGTATCAACACTCCGGGGGTCTCTTTGGGGTCGTCAATTTCACCCTCACCCCCAGAAAGGCCCTCAAACTGCTATTGTTCATTAATACGGACTTCCCCCAGCGTTCGAGGAGCCAGGGCAGTGGCATAACATTCTCTTGCAATCTTTTGACTGCTCCGGACGACTCCAACCTGTCCCTGAACAGCATACTTCAAGCACTGGTGGACTGTTGAAGCCACTGCATGCATCCTAGAGAGCCAAGACCTCCCTAGAATAGCATTATAGCAAGTGGGACAATCCACCACAATAAAGAGTATTCTAACCATTTTCTTGAAAGGGCCCTTGCCCAATAACACTTCTTCTTCGAACTCTCCGATCACATCTGCTGAGCTGCCTGTGAAGCCCACGATTGATCTGTCCGAATTCTGAATTACAGTTGGATTTTTCATTTTCTTGTACGTGGTTAGGAAAAGGATATTGGCTGAGCTTCCAGTATCCACCAGGATGCGTCTTATGTCATTGCCCCCTATAGATGCTCCTATGACAACAGCATCCTCATGAGGGCCAGCAATGTTTCTTAAATCATCTTCATCAAACACAATGAAGGGGAATGAGTTTGGTGACTGATAGGATGTCATGCCTCCTTCTAGCTGGGAGGCTAAAGTATGAACATGCCTCTTCCTCGAAGAAGCATTAGGAGCTGTCATAGTGTCCCCCCCCCCCCCCCCCCCGAAAATTGTGAGTGACTCGAAAAATTTAATGAGACCGGAGACCGACCTGGAACATTCCTCAATTGTACCCACTCTGTTTCGAGTTGGATCAGGATCCAAGTACTCAGATTCTATGTCAAACCTTTCAACTATTACCATGGCTCCCTCCGGAGCAGCATTACTTGGACCAACCCGGTGAGTGTTATCAGGCCTGTTACCCCCTCTTCTTTTCACGTAGGCCCCCAGCTTTCCCCTTTCAATCAAGTTTTGAACTTCTTGTTTCAATGCTATGCAGTCATCAGTGGTATGACCAATATCATTGTGATATTGGCAAAAAGAGTTATTGCGATGCTCTCTGGGAGACTGTAGTGTTGCCGGTCTCCGGTAATGCACCTCATCTTTTGTTTTATCAAAGATAGTGGCCACACTTTCTTTTAACTCTGTGAACCACTCCGGTTGGACCCACGGCCCTCTCTTGTTTCTGGATTGTTGACTTTGAGCAGGAGCAGCTGGCTGAGACTGAGCTTTTTCCCTACCATGCCCCTGTCCGGTTTCTCTTGCTTTGTTCCCGGACTGATTCTGATTGGGATTTGGTGCCACTGGGGTAGACCTCACCTGCCTGTGCACCCTGGTTTTCTTGTTTCATCGACATTTATTTGTTTGCCAACCTGATTCAGCAACCCTCCCCAAGTCATGGCCTTCTTTCTGGTCACTGAATCAGCTAGATTGCCTGGGTTCAAACCCTGTCTCAGGGATGCTATTGCTACCTGTTCGAAGTAATCAGCCAACCCATTCTTGGTGTTCACAAAACGACTTATATATTCTTTCAAGGACTCATTTGGCTCCTGGGCACAATGGATTATTGTGTCTCTATTGCCCTTTAGCTCTTTACTCCCTACGAACTACCTTCGAAAGGCCACCCAAAAAGTGTCGAAGTCTTTAATACAACCCTGAGGCAGGCTGTTGTACCACTTTAGAGCACTCCCCGTGAATGACTGGGAGAATGCCCTACAGAGCAGTTTGTCATCATCATCAAAGTTCATCATGAAATTTTTAAATTGTTCCAGATGGTTGTCTGGATCAGTGTCATCGTACTTCTCTATTTTGGTGCTGTCAAACCTCTTGGGGAGGTTTCCGGACAGAATTTTAGAAGACAACGGAGATTGCCTCCAATTCCTTCCACGACTGAACACAGTACCTTAATTGGGAGTTGCAAAGATACCTGGTTCATCGTGGAAAGCGAAGGGATCCATCAGCATCTTGTCCACATGCTTCCGACTATGAGATGATCCCTTACCAATATGTCTTTTCATCTTTCCTTGTCTATCCCTTTTTCTTGAGTATTTTTTAATCTGCCTTTGATTCTTTCTAGTTCAACCCTCATCGCTGCTAGAGGATAAGGATTTTTCAACTCCATCACTGTCCGAAGAGCTATCAGAAGACTCTGAGCTTGAGTCAGAACTCTCCACTGGCTTAGACCGGTAAGACTTTTTAGAACTGGCATGAGTCTTTTTGGTGCTCACATGAGTCTTCGAAGACTCATGCTCTCTGGGGTTATCGGTGTGATGAGCAACCGATGCTTTGGAATTTTCTTTCACGCCCATCTTGGCCTTTTCTGCCCTCAGAGCTTCTATTTCACCCTTGAGCCTATCACGCTCTTCGATAGTGTACTCATCGTTCTCTCCCACCACTTCGAGCAGAGCTGGTGGTACTTCTGGATTGTACGGATTCATACGGACAGATTTTTTTAGCTGGTTTTGAATGCTTGATTCAGGCACCTTCGTGCTCCCACTGTGGTCGCCAATTTGGTGTGGATAATAATTGCCTAAGGGTAGGCTGGTAATTTCAGTTGGTGTTTTATGGTGGTTTGTGGGTGTTAAGTGTTTAGAGTAGGGAGTAGAGAGATAATTAAGCAGCTTGGTAGCAGTTAATTCTCATTACCCATAGTTAATGCAGGTGGTTGGGTATTTATACCCTGATGTTTGGGCCCTTATGGGCTTTCGGGTCATGTTTAATGGACCCGGGTCATGTTCAAAGACCCATGAGCTCTAAGTAGGAGAGCAAGTAGCTTAGTCAAGAAGTGTTTATATTTTTTAGTACTTTTGTCATAGTTCGAACAGTCCTATGGTCATAGTGCTCAAAATGATCTGTCCGGTCCGTGTGATCTGTCCGGTCCGGAGGCCTTGGACCGATCTGTCCTCGTCCGGGGAGAGTGCAGAGTTCAGACTCATCAATGTTAAAAAAAGAAGATCTAAAAATAGAATCAATCACATTTAATTGAAGATAATTGGATTGAAGATGAGGACAGAAATGGTTTATCTGCTGTAGAATACTTCAACACACTTTTAAACAAGCCACATACACTGAATAACCTATCTATGATAAAGGACATTATTCCTAATGTTATTTCAGATCAAAACAATGAATACATAATGAAAATTCTATCAATGGATGAATTATATAATGTAATAAAAAACTTGAATCTTAATAGTGCTCTTGAGTTGATGGATTCAACTCCAGATTCTACTTATCATGCTGATTTAATAGATAAGATAAGAAACAAAATTAGTGAATGGAATTCTAAAAACATCTCTTTCGGTGGTAGAATAACATTGATTAGTCTGTCCTATTATCTTATCCAAACTATTACTTACAGTCAATTAACTTACCTTTGAAAATAATATCTAGAATTAACAAATTGTTAAATAAATTTGTATGGGGTTATAGTGAAAACAATAAAACTATATTATGGTGCAAATGGAACAAAATATGTAAACCTCACAATGAAAATGGACTCTCAATATAAGAAATCTAAAGGATATTCAAAAATCATATTCATTTAGGATTTGGTTTAACTTTAGAAACAACAAAACCCTATGGTCCAAGTTAATGCATTATAAATACTATCAAAACGTTTATCATTTACAATCCTTTAAGATCAACAGATTCTAAAACTTGGAAAATAATTTTTGAGATTAAAGAAAAAGCTGAGAAATATATAAACTGGAGATTAGAAAAGGGAGAACTGGACTTCTGGTTAGATAGTTGGCACCATCATTAACCTTTAATAACCTTAACAGAAATTAATTCACAACATTACTCTTTAACAAAGGTAACTGAGTTTTGGAACAATGACAACTAGGATTTACCTAATTACATTCATACCTACCATCTGCTTACATCAACATAATTACAAAAACACATGTTTACTTAAACATAGAAGACTCCATCATTTGGAAGCTCTCCACTGATGGAACCTTTAAATTAAAAGACATAGTCAACGCAATTAGACAAAAAGATATAATCTCACTAATCAAACGGAAAATATGGAATAATATCTCTCCAAAGAAGTGTTCTTTCACCCTTTGGAGAGTATTAAACAATCTCATTAGTGTAGATACAATATTGCAGAAAAAAAGGATTTAAACTTGCTTCAAAATGTCTAAAATACCAGAACATTGAATCACTTAATCATGCTTTTAGTACTTGTGAATCTTCGTGGGCTGTTTGGTCTCATTTTTCTGAAAACTTCAAAGTTAAAATAGGTAAATATATGACAATAAATCATATCATTACCCTATGGTTATTATCTACTCCTAAAGCAACTCATACATACCATTTTACCTGCATTGATAACCTGGAACATATGGAGTGCTAGAAACAAGTGTAAGTATCAGAGCATTGGCATTTCACATAAAATGATTATTAATCAGATATCCTTTATGCTCATCTCTTTAGATTCTGCATCAGCATTCAATAGAAAACATTGGAGAGATGATTCACATATAGAAAAAGACCTTAGTTGTTTTAATCACACTAAAAACTCAAAATCTTTCATATATATCAAATGGAACCTTCCATTACACAATCGATATAAGTTAAACTGTGATAGTTCAACTTCAATGATGGAGATTCTAGCTATGGTTTTATCTTGAGAGATGAACTAGGTAACCTAATCTTAGCTAGAGGAAATGTAATAGGCAAATGTTCCCCAATGATTGCTGAAATTTATGTTCTGTTAAATGATCTATTAAGTTGCAAAGAGAAAAAACTTAACATGATAGATATAGAGATAGATTCTCTAGGATTTTTTAATATGTTAGCTTTAGGTAAATACCCATGGCACTTAGAACAGATTAACCTTTGCTGTAGGAACTTAATTATCTTCTAAATGACTCTGAAACACACACACACACATATATATATATATATATATATATAGCAAAACATTGCTGCAGATTGGTTAGCTAAGCATGCACTTAAAAACAGACATAATTCGAAATCTCAGCTAACCACTCTCTCAATGAACTACCTACTATCATATTACTTGATTCATTGAACTTGGGAAATTTTAGGTTCTTTGATTAATCTAACAGTTTGGCAGGTTTGTAAAAACTTGACCACTTGTTTCTTTGCTTGTAGGACACAAAAAAGGCTAGAGACATTAGAAAATATGGCATAATACGAGAAGAAAGAGATGCTGAACAAGAAGAAGGAAAATAGAAGAAGAAGAAGAAATGTAACACCAAAACAATTAAAATACTCAGAGCTATCAAACCTCACAAATCGTAACACCAAAACATATGTAACATTCTATTTCAACATCAATAAATAAATGTTTTCTTGGAAAAAAACCATAACTTTAGTATCACAATATAATTTTGCATTTTTAAAAGCTATATATATTTCTCTCTCTAACATCGAATCGCAGGTTTAATCTAGGGCTTCAATCTATTTTCTTCATTGATTGAGTTTATGCCAATTCACAAGCTACTATAAGATGTTTAACTCTCATTTTCATCGTTCTTTATTCTAAACATCAAAAGACTTCCACTTTAGGACAATAATACTAGAGGGAATCACTACGACAAAACCATAAGGGTTCTTTTCTACTATTTCATGTTCGTAATATTTATACCATTGAGGAATTATAATTTGCGGATGTAATTGATGAGCATTGATACCCTCAATTAAATTGTATATTTTAACAAGTGGTATCAGAGATGTCTCTGATTCCTCTTCATGTAGGAATATGAACTGACAAATTAGGTGTCCAGTAATTCAATAAATAAAACTTATTTTTAACTGATTTGATTGGGGAAAATATTTTTTAATATTTTATTATTTTTTGTTTAAAGACCTATGCATGAATTAGGTGTTAGATTAACATAGAATTGCATGATTATGTACTAATTAGTGAGATCGATAGAACATATATGTTTATTTTTTATAATATCTTTATATGCATGACCGATTTTAAAAACATTTCGGGATGAAATCTTAATTCTTACAGCGGGGGTTCCAAATTTTTGGGAAATTGAGGAGTTTTTCGTGACCAAGGGGTTGTCGTCATGATAAAACAAGTACAAGTATAGTTATCTACGAGCATCATCATGGTTGCGTTGAAAAAATATAGTTTTCTTTAAGCATATTGAAGCATTATGTTATGAAAATGGCAAGCCTCTAGTTTGCTTGACTTGATTTAAGATAAGTCTTTTAGTCAAACATCTTAAGGTCTATCTGAAATTTTATGAGGTGCAAAAGATTTAATATGTTTTAACGGTTGAGGTCTTTTTGTATACTCATGGTTAATTTAGGATAAAATACTAAATCATCTTAAGTAAATACTTAAGTGATTCTATGGATGAAGCATTGTACATATAATATAGTTCATCAAATATTAAATATCTAGCATTGCGTGATGACATAAAGAAAATCATGAAAGTAATGAAATCATTTAAGACTTTATAGGATAAGTGGGTATTACAGTGTGTTTTAGAACTGCATATTATATAGGGATAAAAAATTTAGCACCACTAATAGAATTTAATATGGTAAAAATATTCGTCTCCTTATAATGAAGGAAATAAATAAAAAAATCATACTATAATAACTTTTATCAGATCCAACTAAATAAGTAAGATTTTAAACACTCAGAATCTTTCATGGACACAATATTCATGTGGGGGTTCTTAGTACAGAGGATATTCAGATTTAGTAGGAGTGTTGTTTTGACTAAAGTTAAACTTTTGATTTCAGTTCAGAATTGGATTCAAATAAGTTTTTAGTATTTTAGATTGAATTATTATCGTATGCATATACTTAAGTTATTAGTAATATAATTATTCATTTTTCCATGATTAAGATTGAATTAATAAATGATTTTTAGTTTTGCTCTAAAATTCAATTATCTCAATTTCATATGAACATTTGAATAATAGACATGTGTTGATTAAAGTTTCATGTATTAGTTCGTGTTGCACTCCATAAGAGTTCAGGGTCCACCAAAGTGGCATGAACAATCTGATTTATTGTAGAACCATTAAGCAGAATGAGACGTGGTGCACCTCTTTGGTTTATATAAATTTCGTATGACATGGATAAATGTTTAGTGGAAGATTTTAAGGAAATCATAAATTGTAGTGCCTCATCATGTGTAATTTAGGATATTCACGCATGTTGTGATAAAATCTAATCAAAGTAATCAATTAGAATATGTGACCAATAAATATTATTATTTAGTCTAATGGTGCCATATATAAAGTGCGATAGCGGTTGGGCTAAATTTTACTCGTAGGTTTGATATTTTAATCCAATAATTCAATATTTGTCTCTAAAACCCCAATAATGGCTATGGTCTCCGGTAGCGGTGAATGCATCAAAACCTAATTGCAAAACTTAAATTATAAGAATGAATAATATATATATATATATATATATATATATATATATATATATATATATATGTGGATAATTAAGTAAAAGGGTTCGAAACTCTATGTAATTAAGTGAAACTGCTTAGCTTAATATAAAAGCAAATATATAACCCTAATTTGAGTATGACAACATAATCTATCGTTTTTCCAAAGCTACATAACTTTTCTCTCCCTTTAACATCGACTTACAAGGTTTATGTCAATTCACGAACTACTAGAAGATCTTTAACTCTCATATTTTTCGTTGTTAATTCGGAATCAACAAAAGGCTTCCACGTCAAGACAATAATACTGGAGGGAATCGATATACCAAAATCGTAAGTATTGTGTTCTACTATTTCGTTTTTCCTATATTTCTACCATGGAAAATAGAATTTTTGGATGTAATAGACGGGTATGAACACTTTTGATGAAACTGTATATTCTAACAAACCTATATTACAAATTTAAAATATATAAAAAAAATTACCAATATAATAATATGAAATAATAAAGTTATAAATAATATGAATGACTTCTCTTTCAATAATACTTTCTTGATCTTCAAGAAAGTGATTTTCACTCCTTGTTTCTCTTTGATCCTTTCTTTTGCATGTTTGGCTTCTCATGCTGCTTTGGCTGCTTGCCAGAATCCTATTAGCACAAACATGGCAGAAACATCGCAAAATCCATAGACTCATCGTAAAATCCAGATTAGTAATGGCCATCAACAAGCAACGCAAACTCCTGCAAAAGCAAATCAACCATCTCTTTTTGGAATGCAACACATCCAAGAATCATCAACCAACCAAAAACTTCCCTTACTATCTCAAGTATACCAAACCACAACAATCAATGACCCTAATCAACATTTCTACCCCTGATCAGCAATTACCCAGCATTTTATCATAACCCTTCAAATCCAAGTTACAAAAACTTGGGAAAATCCTATATGAAAGCCGGTAACCCAAGAAATATTGCTACGATGATATTAAACTATCCTCAAAAGACATATTTCCATCAATCAAATTCACAGCTAAATACAAAAATTGTTGGAGAGCATGGATAACTATACCATAATACGTAAATTTTCCACTCGTAGACTTAAAATGCCAGACATACAAAAGTTTTTTGATAATTTTGGTTTCAAAGGAAGATTTAGCTTATCTTTCTAGAATTTTATACATTTTGTGATTGAGATGGACCTCCAAGAAGATATCAAAAGGCTATGGAGGAGAAGTGTATGAAATGTGGCTCAGTTTACCATGAGAGTCTTAAAATGAACTCATAGTTTCAACTCATAAAAAGAGTCACCCATATCCCCCACATGGATTACCTTTTCTAAGATTCCTACTTACATGTATCAAGAAGAAACCATAAATTGTGTTGGTAAGACAATTGGAAACCCTCTTCAAATTTGGGTTTCCAAGAAAAATAAGGTTATGTATAACTCGTGTATGAATTTAATAGGAAGTGGATGTTTCTAAAGAACCTATCATTAAAATATTGATCAATTTTGGTAATGACTCAGGCTTCTGGCAGCCAATTACATATCATTCTAGGACTCCTTATTGTAATGAATGTTGGCATATTAGCTATAAATCCTCTAAATATACGAAACTATCAAAGGCTAACCCAAATCAACCTTCAGAAGTCTTTCAATTTAACCCTCTACCCAAGATCAAATCCATTATTGTGAAGGCCTCTGACCAAGACTCTTCTGTTCCTTATTCTAACTTTTCCCTTTAACCCTCAATCTCAGACTCTATATTGTCCCAAACCCCTTTATCTGTTCACTAAAACTCTACTAGACCCTCTCATCAAGTAAAAACAGTACTTCTATATCAAACTATCACTCATTGCTTGCACTAGTACTATCACATTCCTCAAACCTACCATCAAATAAAGAATTGCTAGTGATCTTACTTAAAGCTGCTATAAATGAAGTTATCAATCTTCTTAATATTGGCCTCATAATATCTACCTCCATCAATCCTCCTCTCTTAGCCTCCCCTCGTTTTTCAACTAGACCTTACTGCAGTATGCCCTCCAGTCATACTTCTTCTGTAAAGAAAGCATTCAAATATTATGATCCTCTTCTCAAACACAAAACACCAAAGGCTTTATCATTTTCAGGTTCTTCCAGACTCAACTGGCTCTCCAAAATTATTGTGTCTATTCTTTGTTGGAATTCTAGAGGGATGGGAAACAAGTTAACAGGAAGAAGAATCAAAGTTATTTGTAGATCTGAAAAAGTGAACTTCGTAGCTATTCAAGAACCTTTAATTGGTGTTAACCAGCTTCAAAAGACTGCTAACCTCAATTTGGATCATGTAGAACAATGAATTCAAAGTAGACATCTTGACAAATCATGACCAATTCATCCACCTTTAGGTCACTTATTTAACTCTAAACATTACTACACTACCCTCAATTTTTTATGCTAAATGCAACAGGATTTTAAGTACTGAATTATGAACTAAGTTTGGAGAACTTGGGGATAGCTCTCAAGCTTGAATTTTTATGGGTGATTTCAACATCATTTCAACCTCATCTGAGTAGCTCTCCTGCAAAACTCTATGCTCTCAAAGTACAGATTAATTTAATGACATGATATCTGACCGTAATCTAATGGATGCTAACTACATTGGCTCAACATACACATGGACAAACACTCATAAATGAAAGAGGCTTGATCCTAATTTATACGAAAACAAATGGCCAATCTTTTTTAATCGACTATTGTCAAACATCTCGCTACAACAGGCTCAGATCACTCACATCTTCTTATCTCTCTCTCTCTAATAACTTAGTTAATTTTATACCTTCTTTCAAATTCTTAAATATGTAGATACTCGATTTTACCTATCTCAATTCTAATGAAAGAAACTGGAATAAGCCTATGGAGGGTCCTCAGCTTATCTCATCTTGGCACAAATTAAAAGAGGTTTAAACTGTTTCGGAAGGATTGGAATAGAAATACATTTGGAAATATCTTTACTGCTCTAACTCAATCTAATAATGAAGTTTGTTATTTTTATTTTTTTGGAGATACTAAGAAGTCTAAAGATAGACATAATCTAAACAAAGCTCAAGCTTATCATATGCAGCTCTTGGAAAGGGAATATAGTTACTAGCAGCATAAGACTAATACAAACCGGTTCCTAAATGGTGATCGGAATTCAACTGCTTTTCAGAAATATGTCAAACAAAAAATAGCAAAAAAGAAAATTTAAAAGATCAAAATGAATAATACCTGGATGGAAGATCCTCATTGCTTGAGTGGCTCTACTGTTAACCACTTTAGAGCTCTCATTTCAGACCACATAGACTCCTTGATGATTCCCAACCTACAAAACATAATATTAAACCTTATAACCATTGATTCTAACCCCTAATGATAATGAGATTTTTAACCCTATCAAATCTTTAAACTCATCAAGTATGGTTGGTCTTGATGGTTTCAATGCCAAAAAAATTCGAAGTAGCTGGCCAGTTATTGCAAAGGACTTATGCAATGTTGTTAGAAGCTTCTTTAGAGGGGAATTTCCTCCCAAATATATTTTTGTTACTGCAATCAGCCTCATCCGTAAAAAAAACCCTCAAAAGTGGATTGATTTCAGACCTATCAACTTGTGTTCGGTCATCAACAAATTTATTTCTAGAATTATAAATGATATGATTTCTAGCCTACTCCCTAAGATCATCTCTAAAGAGAAATGTGGCTTTGTTAAAAGTAGGTTGATTCAAAACAATATCCTTCTAATGAAGGAAATGATCCATGACTTAAATAAGAAAAACAGAGGTGACAATCTGGTCTAAAAGCTAGACATGACCAAGGCTTTTGACATGTTATCCCTCTCATTCCTATACCAAATTCTCAATGCTTTTCTTTTTAGTTAAGAATTTATCAACATCATCAAAAGACTTACCAGCAATGTTACAATCTCAGTCATAATCAATGGAGAACCAAAGGGATCTGTTAACTCCATCAATGGTCTTAGACAATGGGGTCCTTTTCATATTTCTTCAGAAAATCCCACCATCTCTAAAACTATCCCCCTTTCTTTTTCATCCACCTTTCATTCTTCTTCTCATATATTCCACTCCTCTGTAAATCCCTCATCCACCCTTCCTTCATATTGGGCTAATGATGTTTTGGGTGCTACCCAACCCTTGATTCCCTTATCATTGAAGTTCTCCATAATGAGTTTAATGGAAATTATATGATCATGGATGATAATACTCTCATTGGTTCTCCAGAATCTTGGCGATGTTACTTATCGAGATATTTCCTTGGGGAATCGCCCAATCCCCCTCCTCAAGGCAAGTGTCATTGCTATTTGGGGAAAATTGGACTTGAGAAGTTCAAATGCATTCCCGATGGTTATTTCTTTTTTAAATTTAAATCTGAATAGATAGCCAAAAACATTTTGGAAAAAGCCTCATGGCACATTTGTGGCCTCCTGTTTGTTATCAAGAAATGAGAATCGCTACCAACTCTCTCCAAAGAATCCCTATCTGATATCATAATCTAGATTAAAATATGTAAACTCCCCTTAGATTTTTGGACTTCTAAGGCCCTTCGCCGCATCAACTCTGTTTTGGGGACTCTTTTTTTACGGCGATAGACAGAAGGAACGTAGGGACAAACTCAAATTTGCTCGCTTTTGTATCATGATCAAAGTAGGTAACCCCGTCCTACTTCGATTGAGAATGAATATTTGGGCAAAAGTACCTCAGGCCATATTGAGTATTAGGGAATCCTGCCCCAATGCGCTAGATGTATCGTCTTCGGCCATAATACTAGGACATGTATTTCCTCTTTGACTGACACTATATCTCACGCGGTTCCTCCATTTCCATCGAGACTCCCACATTCTCCGGTGACGTCTATTGATTCAGATCCCTCTGAAGAAAAGACTCCTCATACTGAAGCTTTGGATAGCGGATTCTTCGATCGGTAGATCCATCTATCTTAGCACGACCTCTGAAGGTCTCCTTCCAATACCCTCTAACAGGGTCATCACCTGACCCTCTGTAAATATTTTATGTTTATTGCTTCTTGGAATGTGCGCGGGTTAAACAGCCTCATCCGTCAAAAAGATGTTAATGATTTTATTATGAGTAATAGTATATTTATCATGGTCCTTGTTGAAACTAAAGTTCATGCTCATAATATTATTCATATTATCAATAATATGGCCTCTTATTGGCACTATACTACCAATTATGCCCACCACCCCCTTAGTAGAATCTAAATCCTTTGAAACCCTAGTGGCATTGTAATCATTGCCCTTTCCTCCCCCCTTAAGCATATTCATTATTATGCTAATCACCTCAACTCCCAGTTTCCTTCCGCTTTATTGCCATCTATGCTTTCAATGATAGCCATGAAAGAATTCCTCTTTGGAATATCCTCTAATCCATTTATTCCCAATATCAAAGCATTTATTGGGGTCGTTATTGGGGATTTCAAGGTTATTTATAGCCCGGAGGAATACCATGGATCCTCCGGCACCTGGTCCCCTGTGATTGATGAATTTAATAATTGCTGCTTCTCTTGCAATCTTAGAGATTCTCAATCCAGATGATCCTTCTATACTTAGTATAGAAAATGCCCTTTCAATCCTATCTATTTTGAAATTGATCGGGTCCCAAGTAATAAAAACTAGGACGATATTTCCCAAAACTCTTTCGCTCCTTATGAATACTCTTCCTTCTCTGATCATACTATTGTTACTTTTAACCTTGGTATTTCCTCAAGCGTAAAAATAAATCCTTAAAATTCTTCAATATGTGGCAATATCATCCCTCTTATAAGAACTTAGTTACATCTAGTTGGAACTCTTTTTGCGTCGATCAGGGTGTGAAACGGGTCTCCTTCAAGTTGAAAAGACTTGAATTCTCCCTCAGGAACCTCAATCGTTTGGCATTTAATGATATTAACTTGAGAGTTTCTAAATATCAACAGGACCTCTTCACTACTCATTTAGAGATTTTAACGATGAGGTCTATATGAGACAATCGAAAGGTTGTGTACTTCCAAAGAATAAAATTAAGGTGTGTAGGTTTGTTACATTATTATTTGGCCTTAAACAATCACCTACGAAGTAACATGAAAATTTTGATCTAGTAATTATTTGTGAAGGATTTATACATAGTATGGTGGACAAATGTTTACACACTAAGGTCTGTGGTGACATGGTGGTCAATTTTTGTTCACACGTATATAATTTTCTTAAATTAACTAATGAAATGAAAGGGATTTTTAAAATGAATAGGTTTTAGTCAAATACTTTTAGATAAAATATATTATAGATATTATTAGATCAATTGCCTTTTGTAAGGGGATAAATACAAAGAATGGTCGAGAGAATGATCTGTTTAGGATTTAAGTTATAAGAAAAAAGGTAAAGATGATGACGAGAAAAAAAAAACTAATAATTAAGGAAAGATATTGTAGATAAAGTAAAGTACCATGCATAGACAAGGTGAAAATGATGAAAAGAGGAGATGCAATATGGTTCAAAAAGCTTTTAGGTTTACATATTATTATCACTTTAATACCTCAAATAGTTATGCTGTATTTTGGTCATACTTGTAACTACTTAGTCTACAGATAAGCTTCATGTGTTCTTATTTACATGTCATTAATCTATATATTTTTATTTATGTGAACCCCTATAAATAAACATGTATATCTGAGGGTGATTGATTTATGAATAATAAAATTTATTAACCGTTTCTCTTTAGTTCTTGAGTGGTTTAATTTGTATATCCACTGGTATTTACTTTGATGAGGGTTTACATTATCACGTGGTTAACAAAAAAAGCATCAAATAAGATCTAGCTCAGCTTTCAAATTTGGTTTTAATGAATCTTCTAAAACATAACAATGAAATAAAAATATTGATAGGAAGGTTGGTCGTTCACAACAGATTCATCTCAAATCCTTAGACAAGTGCCAACCATTCTTTCAAGTACTATAATGCACACAAAAAATTCAACTGGATTTTGGCATGTGAAGTGGCCTTCAAAAACATCAATAAATTTATCATTTCTCTACAAATATTAACAAAATAGAAGCGAGTAAAATTATTGTACTATACTTTGCAGGCTCATATGACGTTGTAAGTGATGCATAATTATTTTTTCTATACTTTGCAATATCATATGATGTTGTAAGTGATGCTCTAATAATGGAAGAAATAGTAGAGTATAAACCCATATAATGTGTAAGTAAATCTTACGAAGTGTTGAAACCAAATATATACACCTCGATAAACTTTCTACTATGTTAGTGATGGTAGCAAGAAAGATAAGTCCATATTTTTAAGCTTACACAATCACTGTCACAACGTAAGTTTCGTCAAATAATGTTATCAAAAACAAAATGTGTCTGACATATTGACCAAATGGTCAGTAAAATTGGGGGACTATAACATCTAGTATGAGCCGATAATAACAATCAAGGCTCGGTCCCACCAATTTCTTAATAAAATTTCAGTCTAAACAGTATATCCCTGCAAAAGAGCAAGTTGAATCCACCAGAAAGATCCATACAGATGAATGAATTAATAAACAAGGCTCGGGAGTATGAATCCAATTAATATCACTGAATGGAGAAATACTCACTATATCTATTAAGTTTGGCTTCTCAATGTCAAATAATAAAGTAGAATACGAGGAAACCATAATAGGTCTTTGACTTAAAACACATTTATAGAGCCAAAACAAATCAACATTTCTCATATTCTCTATTGGTGGTAAATAAACTACTAGGCCAAGTCAAATAAAATATAAGAAATTCATCATATATTTAAGATATGTAAGGTGTCAATCATTTGTTTTTGAATAGGTCAAATTTGAGCAAGTACATATCAGAAAATACGAAAGTTGATGCCCTAACATATTCTAGCATGTACGACATCTGAAGCGAGAATCATTTTCCATGATAAACCATAAATCATATTACCCAATACATTTTATTCACAATTTTGGCTTCGAGAGTCATGGTAATTCAAGAAGAAAAATAAATAAAAAATATTGGATAACCCCAATCACTAGATATATGAGTGAAAATAAATTTCTTAAAAACAAAACATGGGTAAGGGAAATCAAAATAAAGTCAACAATACTTGTATAAGTATTAAATACACTATACAAAAAAGGTTTCAACATACCTCTGTTCAGGTGTCTGAGCCCATGCAAATCAATTTATATAGTTGACAACTTCATAATTAAGAATAAACTGCGCATTATGAATACAAATTTGTACCAAAAAAAAAAAGAATTCTCCTTCAAGAATACTATTAGTCCATAATAATAGAGGATGCATAAAAAACAAGTTAAACATTATTACACATACCAAATATTCTCTAACTTCATTCAGGTTCTGGTTGTACTACTATAAACAATATCCAGAGCAATTACATTTGACCGATGGAGCATTGTGACACTTCATCTAAAAGCTTCTGCATAAAGAAAATTCTTGATGGAGGAAAACAACTTCTACATCCATGGAATATAGAGCATCTGAAGTTTTACTATCCATCGCAAGTTACGATCATTGTGTTTATCAATTTTACTTCACAAATTATTATTGTAAGTTTTTATATGAGGTGCACCCTGATACGAGTCATCTAACAATCAATAACCTTATTTTCAAAATACAACATATCATTTTATATTTTTGTCACTTAGTGAATCCAAGGATTATGCTAAAATACATCTATCCAATTCAAAGAATGATCTAAGTATTCTACTAAAATTCAATAAAATAATGTAAGGAGTCCGCCATCAAACGCAAGGAGTAAATATTGGTGTGGATAAAAATAGCCCAAGGGTAGGCTAGTAATTTTAAGTGGAGTATCAAGGTGGTACAGAGGTGTTTAACGGTGATGTAAGGGTGTTTAAAGGTGGTGTAAGGGTGTTTTAAGGTGGTGTAAGGGTGTTTAAAGGTGGTGTAAGGGTGTTTTAAGGTGGTGGAAGGGTGTTTTAAGGTGGAGAGATAATTAAGCAGCTTGGTAGCAGTTAATTTTCATTATTAGAAGTTAATGCTGGTGGTTGAGCATTTATAGTGTGATGTTTGGGCCCTTATGGGCTTTCGGGTCAAGTTTAATGGACCCGGGTCATGTTTAAAGACCCATGAGTTCTAAGCAGGAGAACAGGTAGCTTAGTCAGGAAGTGTTTAGGTTTTTTAGTACTTTTGTCATAGTTCGAACAGCCTTAGGCTCACATTGTTCGAAGTGATCTGTCCGGTCCAAAAGATCTGTCCGATTTAAGTCCTTAATGTCTGTCCGGTTTCCGGAGAGATTTACACTGATCTGCCCTTCCGGGGAGTATCCTGAATTCGGACTCATCAAATATAACGATTATACTAAAAATGAATAAGCAAATTTAAGGAGTTGATTATACCAATGGAAGTGAATCTAAAGATTTAGATAAAGCTATAAACTTAAATATAAGTCTAAAGGTAGAATATAGTCTTTAACGCCTTAAAAGATCTTGAATACCTTCAGTACAATGAATATAAGGTAAAAGTAACACTAGGAGAGCTCTGACATCCGTCATAAAATAAAAGTAAGCCCAAGATAAACACAGTCTTCGGCACTTCAAGGGATTCACAAATTTCTTAAAAATTCTTATAAAAAGTCCTAAAAGGAGTCATGAACCCCCTTTAAAAATACAAAACCTTTAGATACTTTACATATAAGCCAAAGAAGAAGCCCATGTATTCCTTAGAATATATTTAGATATAAATTTGGTCACTTAAAATGGAACAACATAGTATTCAGGAGAAAAAGGAAAATTATTAACTACCACTTAAGAAATCAAATCAAAGCACTAGATATTGAAACATAAGTGAATAAATACACTTCAGAAGATTAAAACCTTACAAAATTTTCCTACAAAGAGACTTGGTTTATAACATAAACAGACCTAAAATAATCTAGCTAGTCAAACTATAAAAGTGCTACATATAATATGACTTAAGATTAGATATTAAAGCATTATTATTGCTTGCAGGAAATCGAACATACATTCAAAGCATATGTGGGAAAATTTTAAGTCAAAACAACTAACATTACATTTTCAACGAAAAGAGTTGGACTGATATTTTCAGTCGAATAAGTTGGAGGGATACTTTCAACCAATATCGCAACTACAGCTTCAACAACTTTAGTTGGAGAAGTTTTATTCGATTTATCATGATGTATAGTTACTATAACTTTATCAACTTAAAAATTATTATCATACTCGTCAGAAAATTATCTAATATTGGAAAAAATTTGATCCTCGAGTTATTTTCAAATTCCATAAACACAATAGCCAACATTCATTAACCTGGAAAGAGGTTTGCGACCCAAAGAGCCAGTCCAAGAATAGGTTGGAGGCCTATCTTTTCAGCAACATAATATCACATCTGATAAGGTAGTGGATACCCACAACTAATATAAAGGAGAAACGTCAAAATAGAGCAGAACAAAAGGGAGATCAAGGAACAACCGAGGCATAAAAAGAGAGGACCCACTCAGAATAATAAGGAAGAGCAGATAAGCGTTTAAACCAAGTAGAGCAGATCTGATTAAAGAATATACAAGGCCGAGCTCGACTCGATCAAAGAATGGGCAAGCATAAAAACCGATGGAGCGAACTGATGATAGATGTTCTGCTCGGAAATCCTTAAAACAAACTATTGTTACAGAATGCTAGCATTTGTGGAGGTCAACATTGAGGACTACATTGAAGACCGCTGATCAAGGATAATAGTCAGCAGTTATAAACATTAAAGACCACTGATTAAGGAGGATATTTTGCAATAATTATAATTTGAGTCTATGTGTATTAATTATTTGTAATAAATAGAGCGTAAGGACGATATAAAAGGGGGATAGGTTCAAAATATTCTTGAATTAATAATATTACTATCTTAGTATACCAGTGTTTAGGTTTTCCCATAACATTTTTGGCGCCATCTGTGGGAAACCAAAAACTTTTTTTCAAAAACATCAATGGTAGTAACAAGATCTAGGATCGATATCAAACCTAGTGAAAGACGTATCACCATGGCTAACCAAGACGCCTTGCAGAGAAACCCCCCCGGTTGCGGTGGACTCATCGCTCGCACCAGCTATCATGGAATTAGTCACTAACCTAGCAGATCGACCTCTTTAACCCAGCTTTCCGGATGACGCAACTGAAGTTAGACGTTTGGAGCATCAGATCCTGACAATGCAGGTGGCGCAGGGTAAGGCTGATCAAGACTAGGAAGTCAGAGACCTTGCAATTAAGGCGACCATGACGGACCTACAAGAGGCAGTTAACAATTTAACTATGAAGCTGCGAATGGACGAGCAATACCGTCTTTCTAAGTCCGTCATCGAGGTGAGCCAAGCAGCGATATGAGAAGGATCCTCCAAAAGGGACAAGCATTGTCAAGGAACGGGAGAAAGCAGCAGGGAGAAGCGCCAGAAGCAGGCCTCCCTGAAAAATGACAAAGAAGGAATAATTGAACAGTAAGATAACGTTTGCCGAACTATGGTTACCTACGTTCTTAAGGAATCGCCCTTTCTAGAAAAAATCCTTGCCGCCCAGCTCCCACGGAATTTTGACCCCTTTCGCTTGGAAGCATATGAGGGATCGGGAGACCCAGAATGGCATTTAGAACAGTTCAAGAACATGATGCTTGCTTTTAACCCAGCCGACGCGATGTTGTGGAGGGCTCTTTCAATGACCCTCAAGGGCAACGCAATGGAATGATTTAGTAGCCTTTCTAAGGGCACAATAAGTGATTTCGTAGGACTTTGGAGCGCATTCAGGAACCGATTTATGGGTAACAAAGAGCTACACCAAGATCCTGACTCGATCACGGACCTTTATCAAAAACGGGGGGAGCCTCTCAAAGGGTATATTGGGAGATTTATCCATGCCATGAACAAACTTCCCGATATAGCTGAAGATATGGCGGTGGCCTCCCTAAAGCAGGGACTGGACATGTAAGGTAAGTTATACGCTGATCTGATAATGTTTCTATGTGACAAAATAGGTGACCTTCCGGCGCAAGCGGATCAGTTCATTAAAGTAGATGATGCCACCAAGGTCCCTCCACTACTAGGGGAAACTACTCCAGCTACCAAAACATTTGCGGATGATAGCAGAAGAAACAAAGAGGGATCTCGTATGGAGTTATCAAGGAGCGTTGACGGGAATAGAAGGGCATATTCAAGAAGCAGTGATAGATCCCGAAGAGAATCTACAAGGGTCATAACCAACCATCGCCTGCGGCCTATGAAAATCTTGTGCGGAAATTCACCCAACTCACAGAATCAATCTTCACCATTTACGACCGCACCCGTGACAAGATACGATACCAATCCCACCGGACTATGTCCGCACCGAGTTACAACGATCGACCCGACATTTCAGTGCATACCATAATAACCACTGCCATGTAACCAATGATTGTTGGAAACTACAAGAGGAAATACAAAGGTTGGTTGACAACAGCTTATTAATACAGTTCGTCCGATAACAAGAGCCAAGATTTCATAGCAGCATACTAGAGGGCTTTCATATTAGACGAGAAGAGTCATGCTAAAATGAGCTAGCTAACCGACAAAAAGATAAAGTTGATAACTCAAGAAAGCAATAATGGATGCTCGCTATATATGGATGTGGGTCTCTAACTGAGGCAAACCATCAAGCAAAGAAGAGGTCTAGGGAGGACAAGCAGGTGCTATCTGTAGGAGGACCCGTCTATAGTCACTATCAAGAACCAGTAGTCGACCTGGTATTTAACGATGATGATATGTGAGGAATAGCCACCCCTCATGAGGACGCCTGGACAATAACTCTAGATGTATGAGGTGTAATGATGACGAAGATATTAGTAGATTGAGGTAGCTTATCCAATATTATTTTCAAAGCTAGCTATGACCAAATGCTGGGAGTTCCCCCATAGCAGTCCACACATCGCACTCTAACTGGGTATGAAGGCAAAACGTCCCAATGCGTCGAAGAAATCGAGCTACTAGTAAAGGCAGGACATGAAGCAACAAGAAAAGAACTCAAACCATATTTCTTATTTCGAATGCTCTGAGCCCTTACCATGCAATCATAGGACGCCCTTGGTTACACAAAATGGAAGCAACTCCTTGCATATTTTGCCAATGCGTTAAGTACCCCATCATAAATTCTATAGGCATTATCCACGACAGGAAACGAGCGACACGAACTTGCTACTCGGTGATCGTGGATCCAAGCAAGCGAATTAGATAGCAATTAGCCGACAATGGGGGGACGAGCCATCAGAAGAATCCCCCTCGCACGACCTCATGGACGACCCCCGGGACAGTGAGGAGCAGGACATCGAGCCAGAGGGCATCACCGACGCAATTCTAGCGGGCATGTCCTCAGCCTTGGAGCTACATTGGACTCAGGTTTCAAAAACTCATCAGTAGCTTTATTACATAAAAATTTAGATTTTTTTGCATGGACTTCTCAGGATTTAATAGGAGTCGACCCATCTGTCATATGCCATGAGTTAACAATCGATAGGTACGTTAAACCATTACGGTAAAAGCGTCGATCTTTTTCCAACAAGAAACAAGCACCAATTGCTTCGGAGGTCGCCAAGCTACTCGGGCTCGGCCATATTCGCCGCGTATGGTATCCAATATGGATTTCTAACTCAGTCATGGTAAAAAATAAAGATGGTGACTGACGCATGTGCGTCGACTTTACTGAATTGAATAAAGTGTTCCCTAAGGATGCTTACCCTCTGCCATGCATCGGCCAGTTGGTACATTTTGCGTCCGGTTGTGAATACAAGTCATTCATGGACGCATACTCAAGTTAAAATCAAATCTAAATGCTCCCAAGCGATGAGGAACATACCATCTTTCAGACCGAATGTGGCCTTTACTGCTACACAGTCATACCTTTCAGACTGAAGAACGCAGGTTCCACTTACGAGCGCTTCGTCAACCAGATTTTCAAAGACCAATTAGGCCACGATATGGAGGCATACATTGATGACATGATAGTCAAAACTAATTACCTCGACCGACATTTAGAAGCACTGAACAATGTCTTCGCAATATTAGTAAGTACAACTTAAAGCTGAACCCATTAAAATGCTCTTTTTGGTGTCCGAGCAAGCAAAATTTTAGGTTACATAGTCAGCAAGAAAGGCATAGAGGCCGACCTCGCTCAATTACAAGCATTACTACAAATGGCGCCCCCATCCAACATCAAAGAAGTTTAGTGTCTCACCAGATTCCTCGCTGCCTTATCCCACGTCATATCAAAATCCTCAGATAAAATTCACCTTTTCTTTGGAGTAGTACGGAGAGCAAATAAATTTTCTTGGAACGAAGAATGTGATACAACATTCATCGTCTTAAGAGTTTACCTCACCTCCCCCGAAATACTCACAGCTCCGGCGCTAGGTGACTCTGTGTATCTGTATTTGTGTGTCTCTGCTTATGCTGTCAGCGTGGTACTCGTTAAAGAAATAGACAACATTCAAATCCCAGTTTATTACACTAGTAAATTGTTAGCCAATGCGGAGACGCGATATATGGATCTTGAAAAACTCGTTTTGGGCTTGGTAGTGGCAGCGCGCAAAATGCGACCATACTTTCAAGGTCATACTATCACCGTCCGCATATCCTCTCATTTGCGCACTGTACTACAAAACACTAATATTTCTGGACGATTAACTAAGTGGTTGATCGAGGTGGGGGAATACGACATCCAATTCGAGCCGCGCGTGGCGATTAACGACCAAGCGATGACCGATTTTTTAATAGAATTTTCTACCCCCGGCCGTCAGGCAATGACCTCGGTACCTGTACCGAGAAGAACACTTGGATCTTAGAAGCCGATGGGGCATCATCTAATTTAGGTGGGGGCACAAGCATCTTATTACGTACACCAATTGGTGAGCAAATCAAACCGGCAATCCGATTCAAATTTCCAGCAACTAATAACGACGCAGAATATGAGGCAGTCATCGGGGGCATGCATTTGGCACAAATCTGCGGTGCCAACAATCTTCACGTACACTCGGACTCCCAGCTAGTCATAAACCAGGCTAAGGGAATTTTTGACGCAAAACAGGATATCATTCGAACTTATCTCGCGATCTTCAAAAAGTATAAAGCAGATTTCCAATCCGTCTAGTATGCACAAATACCTCGCCTCACAAATTTTGAAACCGACACATTAGCTAAAGTGGCCGCAGCAGCGAACCACCCTCTCCTCATAACTCAGGAACTCTCTAGCACCACTCACTACCTTCGGACATCTCCCGTATGTTCGATCGAAAACGCCCAAGATTGCGGAGTCTTTTCCTACTATATTTCACCCAAGGAACGCTCCCAACAGATAAAACCCTTGCCAGCGCTTTCCATATAGAAGTGACCAAGCAATGCTTAATCAACAACACGTTATACCGTAAAAGTATGACCAGACCGTTGCTACGATGCCTAGATAAAAAGGAAGCCACTTCAGTCTTTCATGACCTACACACAGGAGATTTTGGGGCACACTATGGCCTTCACAGTCTTATCCGCAAATTCCTTCTCACCGGGTATTATTGGCCTGGGCTTGCTGCCGATGCCAAACTCCTAGTCCAGCAATGTCACGCTTGTCAGCAATATGTTAACACCGCCCATATGCCGAGCGATTCCATGTCAGCGAACCTTATTCCTTGCCCATTCGACAGATGGGGAATCAAGCTCGTTGGACCTTTGCCAAGCCACAGGCCAACGTCAATTTTTGATAGTCGTGGTCGATTACTTTACCAGGTTGGTAGAGGTTACAGCACTGGCTCGAACCCGGTCTCAAGAGGTATGTGACTTCATACACTACCAGATCCTCGCACGCTTTGGTATCCAGCAAGTTTTAATGATGGACAATGCACCCTAGTTCCAAAACAATGCGCTTTCCATTTTTTGTAAAATATTCGGTATCACACAACACTTTTCCACCCCCTACTACCCACAAGCAAATGGGAAGGTCGAGGTCACCAATCATACCATCCTGGATGGTATTAAAAAGAAGCTGGAGGGGGCAAAAGGAAAATGGCTGGATAAATTGGCCGAGGTATTATGGGCTTATCGTACAACCCCCAAGACCGCTACAGGAGAGACTCCCTTTATCCTGGTGTACGGATCTGAGGCCGTTATACCAACAGAAATGTTAGTTACCGCTCATCACGTTGCTAACTACTCTGAAGCAGAAAATGATGTCGGGCGAGCAACATATATTGACTTAATCAAAGAAAGGCGAGATCAAGCGGGCATAAGAACTAAGCACTACAGAAGTTTGATGTGTGGCCGTTTTAACTCCATACTTCGACCGCAGACTTTCAATATCGGGGACCTCGTCATGAAAAAGGTCTTCCAAGGAACAGACGACCATAAGCTGGGAAACCTCGGTCCTAATTGGGAAGGGTCATACACAATAATTGCTAAAGGTCACCATGGAGCGTTCTACCTTGCAAATGCAGAGGGAAACACCCTTAAACATCCTTGGAACATCAGTCACCTTAAGTTATATCATACTGCGATGTAAAAAATTAGATGCGTTATTTTCCCCTTCTTAGGGCACGGAAGGGTTTTTTAATGAGGCATCTACACATACATACTATTATCAATACATTTATCATTTTCGCCATTCCAGTGTTGTTTATACTTATTTTTTGTAACTCCGCGATAGGGTCGTCCACCACGCCTAAACAGCTACGCAATAGGGGCCATAGTGTGCCATATCGAGACATACGGACCGATTGGCCATGCCCACTAGGCTATGTTAACGGGCCATACTGTGCTCAATACCACACTCTGGTATTATAATCGCGAACTACTCAAAGCCTAATGGGTTACGCAAATGGTCGAACCGGTCGCTCTGTGGACTTAACTATGGCTAATTTACTAGTCATAATTTATGCAATGAGCCCCACTATGCTCGATCTTACAAAAAAAGTTCGAAATATGAACAAGTCAAACGTATATACACACAAGCTACAACACGCAATTACCAATGATCATCTATGAGCAACAACATGTTTATGCATATAAAAACCAGCACAAGGACTTCGAGGCCATAAAATAATAAGTATTTACAAATTTTTCAATTTAAGGGTTAGCAGGTTTTGTCGCAGCCTCCACTACGGCATTTGGCTTCCCCTTCTCCATAACAGCGAGCAATTTTTTATGAGGACCTAGATCCATTTGCGGAATCAACGTCATCAGCTTCGCTACGAGCTTCATTTTGTCTTTATGAATCTTACCCATGGCTACTTGAATTATCTGACTGCTTCAAGATCAGCAGCAGTTTTCTTCTTTAGCTCTGCAATTTCACCACGCCTTTTCTCTCTTTGCATCTGAAGTTCGGCCAGCTGCACTTTTAGCCCAGCCCGTTCAACCGACTGATCATCCACATTGGCAGCCTGATCATCTACCTTGCCCGATTGATGCATATTTTGCTCCAACAACTGGGAATTTTGAGTAATCAACGAATCATTCTTCTTCAACAGTTCATTATTATAGGCAGACAATAACGTGGTGCTATTCATCGTCCCCAAGCAATGCTTGCTCTCTGTATCCCTCTTAGCGCATGGTTTATCCAATTGACGTAACAACTCCTTGTTCTCCTTCTGAGTTTTATCCGCCCGCTGCATCGTCATACCATAGGGTTCTTAAACCAAGCTAGTTCGGTGGTGAGGCCTCGAACCGAGCCAAAAAATATAGGCTCTGACTTCCACTTCTCCATTGTTCGGATATCAACCCACGACATGCGTCAATATGCAAGAGCGTGTAAGCACACCAATGGATTCGATACGACTATCTTCTCAAATAAATAACAATTGAAACAACTTCATATCAAAAGCATATAAGTTAAAATTATTTATCTCCAATGCCAACTCCAGTTGACGTTGCAAAATCTCACGCATCGGCAACGTATCATAAAAATACAGATCATAGCCATGCCACACTTGATCGATGATCATTTGCAAGGCCACATGCATCACCAATTTTGCTGAAGTTTTCGGCATCGGCTCCGATCGTTAGGCCCCATCCTCCACTTCATCTGACCTCTGCAAATAGGGATCTTCAAGCACCACGACATTTATGACGCATCTGACCCAAGACCATGCACGAAATTTTTCATTCGTTGCACCACTAGTGGTGGGGCTTTCTTTCCCTTCGCCCCTCCCTCCGGCTCCGACATTTTATCTTCAATAACGACTACCTCCGGGGACTTGCCAAAAGATTTCTCTACCTCCAGTGTTTGTGGAGCGTCATTTACCTGCCCACCTAGTGCTCCGTCCACCTCGTCCTCATCAATTAGTTTCATCTTTCGTTGAGAAAAAAGAGCTGAGCTTATGATTCCTTTATTTTTCCTCTTCAAATGACTACCCTCCTCCTCTGAGTCTTATTCTCGTGCTCTTGCGGACTTCTCCATGGCCTCTACTCCCTCGGCCACGACCGGCAACTTTGCCTCCTTACTTTGAGTTCTAGTATCATCACCCTTTTGTGCTTCTTCAAGCGTAAACGATGACCCGCTCGCCTCTCGTGCCTTTCGTCCCTATGCCACCGATAAACCAAGCCCCGTATAATCTCCTTCCTCATACCGCTGCTCTATCAGTGCTTGCAGCCTCTCTGAGGTCACCTCTTCTTCACTACCACTCATAACTACTCATCCGTCTTCTGAAATGGAGAGCTCGAGAATGCGCGACAAACCAGACTTCAAATAGTTTACCACACTGATAAATTGTGTCGGCTCGCCTCCCCAAGCAGCGTGCGCGAAAGCAGACAATTTCTCCAGGAGATTTACTAAACCTTTAGGTCGACCCTCCTTGCACTACTCCTGATACTTCCCTTCACTTACACCAGTACACAACACAGTTATAACATATTTACAATCAACTCTACATACTCAATATCTAAAGATCTTACACTTGGCCTTCCAACGCATTTCTAATTAAAGATTCAGTTTGAAAATCTCATGCTCCCAATTTCCGGACACATAAATGATCCTATGCTTCCAGGTTTTATCCGAATTGGGAAGATCAACTATATGTCTCGCTCCATTTAGTTGCAGATAGAAAAACGACGAGCGCGCCAGTTTAGATACCTCCATCCCAGCCAAAACATCAGCTAAGCAAAGGGGTATCAGCAACGTCCTTCATCCGTTCGTCGTTAACTGAGTAGGACAAATACCGATAAAGCTAAAATAATCTCTAATTAATGGTGGTAACGGGAGCCGCAAGCCCTAATCAGACAAAGTAGTGTACAAACAGGTATCCCTTCTTCAGTGGTATATGGCTGATCCCCTGCCTACAGTGCCCTAATAGTCACATCTTCAGGCAATCCATATATATATTACTAAAGTCAGTAATAGAATCGTCGGTCATATACCATATTTTTTGGTAATTTTTGCAAAGTACTCTTTTAAAACCTCCATTTTCTCATACTCCGATTTAACTTCAGCGGTTTTCTTCTTCATATTTTTCTTGGCCTCCATGATCTACCGACTACAATTACCCAACAGTGGTTATCAGAATTTGGTCTCAACCTACGCCATGCGGCCCTAATTTTGTTAAAACCACCATTTTTTGAAACAACAAAGTATATACCCAGAACCTCCAAATTTCTAAGGGTATCTACTATCAAAGGCTTCATACACGACTATCAAATAAAATTAAAGAAGAAAACCAGAACACATAGTTGTGTCAATACTCCGTTATCGACCCAAGATGAACACCAGCAAGAGTCCCTCCCAACACCAAATAAATTCACGACAAGATTCACCCAGCAATGGCAGTAACCACAACAGGAACTTTCTCTTCAACTTTCTCTTTAGTTTTCAAAATGCAGTTTCTTTTTCGGTGAGTTAAAACGATTAAGAATTTTGACTTTATTCAAAATAACTCGCTACTCTCAATTGAAACGGTACTCTATCACTCAACCGTCACCAAATAATGATACCCATCAAGTCACATATTGAGAATATTAAACGCCTAGCACTTTTTCCCACATTAATCTATCAGAAAATTAGAGAAAACACAACAGGCGCTATCACATCAAGAAGTGACACATCACCTACGCTTCTCTTATATTTCTATTTATCATTTTTTTATTCCACTCAGTAACTATTTTATAATTACTAATTAGACTAGGAGGAACCCTGATAAGGTAGTGGATACCCACAACCAATATAAAGGAGAAACGTCAAAATAGAGTAAAACAAAAGGGAAATCAAGGAAGAACCGAGGCATAAAAAGAGCAGGCACACTCAGCATAATAAGGAAGAGCAGATAAGTGTTTAAACCAAGCAGAGCAGATCTGAAACCGAGCACGGTCAGAAACTCTAAGGACAAAATATACAAGGCCGAGCTAGACTAGATCAAAGAATGGGCGAGCACAAAAACCGACTGAGCAAACTGATGAAAGATGTTTTGCTCGGAAAGCATTAAAACGAACTATCGTTATAGCATGCTAGCATTTATGAATTTCAACATTGAGGACTACATTGAAGACCGCTGATCAAGGATAATAGTGAGCACTCGTAAACATTAAAGTCGTACCCTTTAGTTTTTATTGGCACACATACAACTTTGTGGCAAGAGTTAGATTATCACGTTACTCTTAATCCAACAACAAATACTTGGAAAACAAATTATTCTTTAATTAAATTTATTTTTCTCCAATAACTGCAACTTCGCTTTCTATTCGTCTTTAACAATAACTTCAGCCTCATGCTCCAATCTCAAGTTTCTCTTAGCAAGATTTGTTTCTTATAATTACACTTGAACTTTCTCTTTAACTTCAAATTCGGATCTACCATGACCATTATCTTTGAAATTTCCTCGGAAGACTTTAATATCTACTAACATATACCAAAAGTTTAGACCATAAAATTTGGTTTTCCAACAATTAGTTTTATCCGCTACTTGCAGGAGCAACAACGAGAATCAACAAATCCAACACATGAAACTCCCCATCATAACCTTTGATTTTCTCTTCCTGTACGAAACTAACAACAAATTATAATGCCCTTGCGCAAGCAATTAAATTAGTATCATGGACAGAATCGGGAGAGAAATTGTGCAGTAACTCTCTCAACGTTTTTCTTCTTGGCGTCGGTGTCCTCGGCTTAACCAGACATGTCCGTCATCTTTTTCACATTTCTATCATAATTAGCTCATAACTTGGCATGAACTTCTGACACAGCTAGCTTTTGTATCTCATCCAAACCTACCTTTGGACCCTTCACTAGGCTCAAAAACGATTTATATCATTTTATAACATAAACCTCAAAATCTACGATCTTTGGACCCTTCAGACCGGTGTTACTCCTTGATAGAGTTGTCTACTTTTATTTCTTTATCAGAACATATCCAACTATTTGGTGTCCTAGCTTATCAACCTAAGTTTCCCTACTTTGAGTAACACCCTCAAACATTGACCCACTATGGATTGCTTCATCTCTGATGGACGTGAACCTTTTGGACATATCAGCTTCACTAATGTTACGGGAATAACAAGTTCTACCAAAGTAAAGTCTTTAAGTTTTTAGCCAGGAAAGAGATAAGGAAAAAAAGATCATCTTATTCATCGATAGGTTCGACCTATTTATAATGTCGTGAGTTAGTGGGCAGTTACATTTGTTTACACTTAATGCACCACTAATTCACTAACGTCACTTCTCCTATAATTTCGGAACAACTACTTGAAACGGTTTGACTTAAGAATCAAAACGTGTGTTATACAATAAATAAGGAAATGATTTGTCTGGATTATGTGTCAAATCGAGTTGGGCCATTCATTGAGCGTGATTAAATCTGTACTTGCGTGCAGAGCTTGAACTCACCGATCACGTGGTCAACGAATCATCTTTGAGCTCACGCTTTTCTTGAATTAAGGTTGACTAGATTTAAAGTTCACCATTTTATATGTGAACTCATGCCTTGTCTGTTCATCGCGTCTCTAATTTGGTCTATCAATTCATTGCTTCAAGTATCGTCGAGCTTGTTCTCCACTTCTCTTTGAGGTCGACAGTGGTGTAGAGATCGTCCTCTTCTTCCTTGTTTCTTTATTATCTTATCCCAAGCTCACAATCCGCTTTTTCTGCTCGTGCTCGTACTCACTCGAGAGAATCTCCCCTTATCAACTAACACGCTCTACCAGATTGTCAATACTAGTGCACAAGCCTTTCTATTTCTCTTTAGCAGACATGCATTCTCCTCGGCCCAGAAATTACTCTTATTTGTCTTTTTTATTCTCCTCTGGTGTTCTTGGCACATCTACACTCTCTTCGCCAACATCTATGGATATTTTTGTGTGAGGAAATCGCATATTCTTTTCTTCAGACAAAGATGATGCCTCTACTTTCACAATAACCGACTCCGTTGCTACCTAACCTCATCATCTGAACCCAAATTCATTGCATCAACATTCATATATAGATAAGAACCCACACAGTCTGCATGGTGTCATAACCTCTCTATTGTAAGTGTGCTCAACACCAATATTCTCCATAATTTTTTACCAAATCATTGGCCTTAATTATCAACAATTTATACGACATCTTCGCTGCACCCGGAAACTCATTATAATCAAATTCTGAGGATGCAAATGCACAAATCAAGCAGCTAAATAAGCCTAAATAATGATCTGTACAAGAAAAAAAGAACTTTAAAAAATTTATCATTACATTTTGCCTTCATATGTGAGAGTAAATCATCTCAATGTTTGATATCTCCTAACAATTGGAGATATATAAAAATTGATTCTTCCAGATCTTGTTAAAATCAAGAAGACCATCGAGCACGTTACAAGCAGGGTTGGTAATAAAGTGGAAGTAAGTACTATTTGCATTCATCAATAACATTTTCACCATAAAAAAAGTCTCGGATTTCAAACTTATTAAAATTATCATGCCACAAAATAATATTTCTAAATACCACCCTCTAAGAGTTAAGTTCTAGTTGCGTTGGGCACAACTGTGTCACCTTAAAAAATTGTAAAAGGTCCAAGCACATAGGAAATGAATCCTATGATCCAGCATGTAAGTGAAAACATCACTTCTTCTCCATCATCTTGGATGGAGTCTTACCTTTATTTGGAAAACGTATACTCACACCATATGGAATGCATCAATCTATTTGATATGAGCCAGTTTGGTTTCTCTACATACTCGTATAGGTTTGACCTCATCATATTTACTTGGTTTTGCTTAAGATCATTCCAAACTACCTCCTTCCTACATGGGATGACATTTTCAGTAGGTACAACTGTCCCCACCATAGGTAGCGTTGCATAATACGCAAGAGCATTACGCTGTAGGCGAGCATACCAAACTGTAACTGGCGTCATACTATGCCAAAAATTGAATATGGGCACTTCATCATCTGAAACGTCACATAAATGTTGGCCCCCATAGAAATTGGAAGGAGTAACTCTCACTTTATTTTGACTCATCTCGAAAATAAAATGATACAACAAAAGAAGAGTTTATGCGAGAAATACAAGCTTTTTAAGAAAAAAGAAGAAAACCAAAGTAGGAAATTGACACTCAAAGAAGTTTTCAAATGATGAACAATGTATAAGGAGAAGTAAGAGAAATGCTATGCATTTATATATACAAAGGTAATGTAAATCTAACCTTTTAATTATTTTAACTCCATAGTCTACAATTGTGTAGGATCGACGGACATAAGGAAATACATCAAACAGTTGGGATGGGGGAAACCAAAGTGCCCGAGATATTGTGTGTCAGATGACTCTCTATTTTTTTACTCTGCGTCACATCAAACTCTTCATCTCATAAGGTGTACCTGATAATTGCTTTCCAGTCTATTTATTTCTCCACTTTGGACCACATCTTACATTTCCATTTATTATCTCTCGGCTCCCATATCATTCCTCAAGATTAATGACTTTTATTCAAGTCGTCATTTCCCTTATAATGGTACAATATTCGATTACGCCAATTCATGCAAAAATTGTATTACCATCATTTATCAGTCATTCTTTCAACCTCATCAAGGACTATGGGGCTAATTTGCATTCCAAACATCCACATTGGTGCAAATTAATCTATGGTCCTTCATTCAGTCTTTAACAAAGACTAGAAAGGTTACTCAGCATTCCAATACCGAAGAGAAAAAATCATTTCACCTAGATATTAGTATTTCTTACATATTTAGAAAAGCCTAGGGATACCACATCATATTTACAAGAAACGTAAAGAAAACTTTATTTCTAGATGCAAAGACAACAAACAAATTTGAGATAACATCAAAAAACCTCTTGCAACAACATGCTACATATTCCGATACTCTTTTCCTCGTATAAAAATATAGTTTTATCATCAAGGGAGGTCTCAGCATGCAGTGATTTTTAGTGTATGTCAGAATAATGTTAGCACATAGTAAATCTATATATGTCTCTAAAATTAGTCCAACTATAGTATAAACCCAATCCATCAATGTAATCATAGAATTTTATGAGTCAGCCAAACAATGGTGCACTACTGTTAGGTATATTTTGGAAACGAGCATTATGCATCAACCAAGAAAAACATTAAAGGCATTATACAAGTTTGACAAGCAAATAAAAAGTAAACAACTCAGAATTGTCGATCTTCAGTAAAATAATATTTTATCAATTACTTCGCAAGGAATAAAAGAGTTACCGATAAACATCAGTTTTACCAATTTAGCCGTATGCCTATGTGAACAACACACCTTGCAACCTTGTCAGGCAAAAATTACCTAAACTTATGAAATTTAGAAAATTTTGATAAGTAAAGATTAACAGCAACATATTGAAAGAACTTGAAATGAATGTGTGAAGAACACTTGTATTTTATTTATGATGTAAATTACAAAAAGATATATCTTTCTGTTGCTACTATTCTCTCTAATTTTCACCTAACATTACAAATGAGACACTATATTCTTCTTATATAGTGATCTTGACTTGGAAGGGTCTTTGGTTGTTTCCTTCTTATTGGTGCAACATTTTCTAGCTCTTGAGATGTTTTATCATACGAAGGTACGTGCTTAAAGGTTGATTTATCGTACAATATCAGACATGTATTTCATATGTTATTAGACACGGTT
This sequence comes from Limnanthes douglasii subsp. nivea, assembly GCA_036936605.1. Lineage (NCBI taxonomy): Eukaryota > Viridiplantae > Streptophyta > Magnoliopsida > Brassicales > Limnanthaceae > Limnanthes > Limnanthes douglasii. The sequence goes on from JAUPFV010000005.1 coordinate 93,848,224, forward strand.
TTTGTACACTTAAACAGCACTCAGAAGATTGAGGAACGACAGAGGCTAAATATTTGTTGGCTCGTGATCATAGAGGCGTGAACCACATGCTTGTTAGGAGCTTATTATGCGGGTTCACGAGCCGCTCCTTTCGGATTGCAATGAGTAACCAAATGAGACTTAATTAGGTCATGTAGGCTTCGGAGGAGGATTCTTTCACACTGGACCAATTTTGTCAAGTTTGGCCATAAGCGACGAGCTGGTCACTTAAGGTCATCGAGAAAATTTTGGCCATGTCCCAAGACAAGCTTAGCTAAGTCTAGCCAAGCTAGCTGAGTAATTGGATTGTAAGATGTGTTGAGTTTTTTTATTTCAATAGTTTATTATTTAATTAGTCTCTGAGTACTAATGTTTATAGGCAGTAAGGGAGTCCTATTGTAGTTGTAGTGGTGGTTATGGTAATGATTAAACCTCCTCTGTCAAATCAGCAATAAATTGGCTGATGTGAATAAATGGCTTTGTTCGTGCTCAATGCATATACCAGTTACCAAGGAAGAAGCTCAAGACGTTGCGTATTCATCAAGATATTGCGAATTTTTTTATTACAATTCCATCTGAGAGTTGTTATGCAATTGTACTTAGTATATAACGTGTTTTTAAGTACAAATTCAAGCATATATCGCGAATTGTTTAATATAAACTCAAAAGTGAGAGTTGGTAACTACTGCACAAACGCAAATTGTTTAGTATTCAATTTTTATACACGTCGCAAATTGTTTAGTAGTCAATTTTTATACACGTCGCAAATTGTTATGTAGAGCTCAAGGGTAAGAGTTCTTAACTGATAGACAAGCGCGAATTGCTTGGAGGTAAAATGGATAATCGTTTGCGAATTGTTTTTTATACACAAAAAAGTAAAAATACAAGCACATTTGAACCAATGAGTCGTGCAACAGTAGTGGAGCCAATTAATATATGTACACCTAAAAAATCTCAACCAATAGATGACTACCAGTTTTGGTTAGTGTTTTCATCATTTGGGAAATAACAAAACATTTCAACTCTCATATCTCTGACCATATCTTTCTGGTAAGTCTTTGGCACGCAATATTTTTCAATAACATCTTTGGCATATTGACAAATGAAAATACTACAGTCGAGGGTGCCTTGTTTTTGTTGTGGAATCCCTCTGGAATTTCTTACTTTTAATCCATTTTTTTACTAGGGTAAGTATCCATTTTCGACACAATATTCCAACTGTTGATAAGAGTTTGTGTCATGCATCAGATATTAATAAAGAACGAGTTGTTTAATAAACACGGTTGCGAGTTGTTTTAAAAAAACATTATATAATGAGTTGTTCACTAAAATTACTATAGCGACTTGTTAACTAACATCATATTGCGCATTGTTTTGAAAGACCAATATAGAGTTGTTTTTATGTAGCTTCTACAATTTGTTAGCAATTAAAGTTTACGAGTTTTTTAAAATTCCTTTTATCCAACAAGTCTAAAAACATGGTAAAATCTTACCAGCGGAACAATTGTCCTTGTTGTGTAGTTCGTTGCATGTTTTTTTGCTGCAGCCGGTTGTAGTTTGTTGGTGTTTTTTTCGTCTATATCAATATCAAACAATGCTCAGTGGTTCATTGTATCATTCTTAACGCTGCAGACTAGAGTAAGCATAACGTTCGTGTCTTTTCTCATGCTTGTAAATACTTCGTCAACAATGTGTGTCATGTCCTCTCCATTGGACATTGTGTACTGCATTCAAGAACAAAGTACGTTATAACGAGAACGTGAGAGTTGTTTTTAGTTTTTAGTTAAACTTACCGTTGTCATGCCAAAAAGTTATATGGCAATGTATTTGGCGGTAGGGAAACCTTTGCATTCAACTTTCTAATCTACTGCTTTAAGTATCTTTAAAATCCAAGGGTCAACAATCTACCAAATGATGGATAAAGCAAATTGTTTAGGAAATTCAAGAAAGTGAATTGTTTGAAAATACCGATAGAGGTGTGTTAATCAGATTCTGCGAATTAATATCTACACGAATTTTATGAAATAAGGGAATAGAAAATTGTTTAAAAAATATCATCAGATAGTGTATTAAATAGCCAATTGCATGATATACGATTTGCATGAAAAACAAATTGCATGAAAAGCGAGTTGTTTGATAAGATTGTCAGATAGTTTATTAAAATGCGAACTGTATGAAACAAATAAAGAGCGAGTTGTTTGTAACTGGGTACCTTGTAGTCGAGGTCCCGTTCGAAGGAGAGCACCAACACTTCACTCACGGCCACGTGAAGTCTGTAGGGAAACTGGGACATTGGTAAATACCATACGTTTGGATCTGTTTTGTCTTCTCTGCTTTTAATTATTGTACTTTTTGTTATTCATGGGCATCAGTCAGTTCAATTGTTGGTGTAGTTTTTGGCCAATCAGTTAGAGTTACCGGTGGCATTGTCGCTGGAGCTTCTAAAACACTTACCTCTTCCACCAGTGGATGTGTCAGAGTCAGTGGATTAAAATTAGACAGTATGCCATCCTCTTCCACTATCTTTTCCCTTGACTTTGGACATATAAAGGTGGCTGTCAATACCTAAAAAATCCAAACTACACACCTTTGATGTATAATTATTTAAAATTCTACTTATCACACCATCTGTAATGACCAATGTTGTTGACTCCTCTAGAACCTTCTTAGTATCACCAGCTTGATAAATTATAGTAATCGCATCCTCCGTCATATTCTCTAAAGTCCGTTGTATCATAACATCCAACTCAACATTATCAACTTCATCTACAAACGACTGTGTAAACTGCGAGCAATAACCATCTAAATATACATTTGGTAAACATAATGTATTAGCATATCAGAATATTCTGAAACTTGCCGTTTTCTATTTTCAGGTTGATTCGGTTCTGGCTCCACAACTGCTGTTTAGCTCAGTGGTTAGGCCACTATCTGGTGTTCAGCTACCTCTCTGTCTCATTCTTTCTTTTCTACCGGTGCTTCTTGCTGGCTGAGTAATTCTGACTTCTTACATGGTTGGGCAGACTCAGAATCTTATTGTGGTATAGTTGTGCTTCTTCAGTTTATGTTAGCCTCTCACTCTTGGCCAAGGCTAGGTGTTCTTGTTTTTTTTTCTCTTTGATGTTGTTGTTCTTGTTGGGGTTGTTGTTGGTCGTCATGTTGTTCCATATAAAAATTGGGATTTCTTCGCACTAAAAAATAACTGAGAGTTCTTTGCAAAACTAAAATGTGAGCTCTTGAAAACTATACAAGCATAACACGAATTGTTTGTTTTTAAAACTAAGATTTGTTTGAAAATGCATGTTATGCGAGTTGTTAATATGAGACTAGCGAAAGATGTCTACAATGTGAATTCTTAGTAATGAAAATAACTCTAGTTTTTCAAATAGACCAGCAATAAGAAATGCGAGTTGTTTGTAACAGACCCAATGAAATTTGTTTGGAAAACATACCACGATAATTGTTTGTGAAACATAGTACACGAGTTGTTTACAAAACTAAGTTTGAAAGTTGTTTACAAAAGCAGATGTGATTTATTTAAAAAAATCATACATGTTATCTCTATTAAAGCACTAGTCCTATTTTTTGTTCAAAAAACAACTTAACATAGATTAACAACCCAACATTTTTGTTATTCATGTATAATATCATAAAATATATTCACGTAGTTGTATCTTAATGTTCTAAGGGAAATATGCTAATTTCCTGTCAAATCAGATCAAAAGAAAAAAAAGAAAAGGAAAGCACAAAAACAAAAGTGAAATCAAAGACACAATTGTTAACGGAGTTCAGCAAATTATGCCTACGTCTCCGGACCTGCTGCAGATCGATTTTATTAGGAAGAACACAGTGACTGCCGTTTCTAGTGAATACACAAAAAACCCTAACCCTAGGTTTTATAGAGACTGTAACACTTAAAAAGGGAAAAATATTACAGTCCTTAATGTGTAATTTATAACCCCCTAAAATTACACTGTCTTTTCAATTCACTCCAGTTCTCTTTAATGTGCTTAGCACTTGCCTCATCTCCACTGTCTTCCACTGTCTTTTCATCTAGCATCTCTTCTATCCAATAATAACATGTTGAATAATGCTGGATTATTATGTCAAAATAACACATTCTACTTGAAGGTTATGATACATTTTACTCAAGTGATGGCAAGCACTGGCTTCATTGGAAATGCAGATAAGTTCAGAAAAACTTAACAATCTCCCACTTGAAGACTGATTTCAACCTGTCTTCACACCTTGATTTATGCAGCAGATCTTTCTGGTGTTATTACTCTTGTAGACCAACTGAAGCTGAACACAACTTCAGTTTTTCAATGGCTACTGTCTTTGTCAACATATCAGCTGGATTCTTGCTTCCTTGGATCTTTTCCAGTATTAGCACCTCATCTTCTAATAAAGATCTAATGAAATGATAACGAAGACTGATGTGCTTGGTTCTTGAATGAAATGTTGAATTCTTCGCCAATTGAATTGCACTTTGACTATCACTATGCAGAACGTTGTTCTTCTGTTTGAATCCCAACTCGGTTAACAAACTTTGAAGCTATATCATCTCTTTACCGGCTTCGGTCACTGCTACATACTCAGCCTCTGTAGTTGATAAAGTGACAATTTTCTGTAATTTTGACATCCAACTAACAGCTGTAGTTCCAACAATAAATATATAACCGGTAGTGCTTTTCCGGTGATCAACTTCACCTCCAAAATCTGCATCTACGTAGCCTTGTACCTTTAACTCACCCTTACCAAAGTACAAACACTTTTCTATGGTACCTAGTAGGTACCTCAAAATCCATTTGACAGCTTCCCAATGAATTTTCCCTGGGTTTGACATAAACCTACTCACAACTCCCACTGTATAACTAATGTCTGGTCTCGTACAGACCATTGCATACATCAAACTTCCAATAGCTGAGGCGTAAGGAACCTTAACCATGAAGTCTTTTTCTTCATCCGTCTTAGGGGATTGATCCTTGGATAAACGAAAGTGACCGGCCAATGGTGTACTAACTGGCTTTGCATCACACATGTTAAATCTCTTCAAAACGCGATCGGTGTACTCTGACTGAGATAACTGCAAAACTTTTCTATGCTTATCTCTTATGATTTGCATTCCAAGAATCTTCTTCGTCGGACCCAAGTCCTTCATGTCAAATTATTTTGACAATTGTAGCTTCAATCTTCTAATATCATCCATATCTGAACCTGCTACTAACATATCATCAACATAGAGTAGCAAAATGATATAACTGGACTTACATCTTTTAAAATAGCAACAGTGGTCCGCATTACACTTCTGAAAACTCTCTTTGTGCATAAAACCGTCAAATTTCTTGTACCACTGTCTTGGAGCTTGTTTTAAACCATACAAACTTTTCTTAAGTCTGCATACCATATTTTCTTTCCCTTCTTTTAAGAAACCTTCTGGTTGATACATGTATATCTCCTCATCCAAATCCCCGTGAAGAAATGCAGTCTTCACATCTAACTGTTCAAGATAAAGGTCTTCAATGGCAACAATACTCAACACTGATCTAATAGTATTGAGCTTCACAACTGGAGCAAAAATATCGGTGTAATCAATTTCTTTCTTTTGCTGGAACCCTTTGACAACTAGTCGTGCTTTGTATCTCTTAGAGCCATCATGCTCATCTTTCACCCGATACACCCATTTGTTATGAAGTACCTTCTTACCCATTGGTAACTCAGTTAGATCCCATGTATCATTTGAGATTAAAGACTTCATCTCATTTTTCATAGCAAACTCCCACTTACTAGCATCACTGGTCTGGCAAGCTTCATCATAGCATTCAGGTTCTCCTCCATCGGTAAGTAACAGATAGTTCAAGTATCTCCTGTTGGGTTTATGGGGTCGGGAAGATCTTCACAAAACAGGAACTGCCTCGGTCGGCTGTAGGGTATCGGATTGCTGTCGATCGGTCTGTCCAACAGACTCTCCTTCTTGAGGGGTTAATCTGATCGACTCTATTTCTTGACTATCTGAGACTCCCTCGATATCTGCAAATACTTATTCATACGGCTTTGAGTCATTTGCTTCAGTTTTATGTATGTCCTTGTACATCACTGTTTCATTGAAGATCACATCTTTGCTTCGTATCATCTTCTTGTTCTCCTCATCCCAAACACGATAACCGAACTCATCTTCGCCATAGCCGATCATGAAACATTTTTTCGATTTCGGATCAAGCTTATTCCTGCCTTGGTCACTTATATGAACATATGCAGTACAACCAAAAACTCTTAGATGTGATAATTTTATATCCTTACCACTCCATACCTCCTCGGGTATTCGATGTTCTAAGGGAACCGACGGGCCTCGGTTAACCAGGTAAGCCGATGTGTTGGTTGCTTCTGCCCAGAACTGCTTTGGTAAACCAGACTGTATTCGAATGCTTCTGGCTCTTTCTGTCAACGTTCTTTTCATACGTTCGGCAATACCATTGTGTTTAGGCGTACCTGGAACGGTTCTCTCTATCCTGATACCATGCTCATAGCAAAAGTTCTTGAATTTGGTGTCCTCATATTCACCACCATTATCAGTTCTCATCTTTTTAATCTTCAGACCTGTCTCATTCTCAACCATAGATTTCCATCTCCTAAAAACATCAAACACTTCAGATTTATGCTTCAGAAAATAAACCCATACCTTTCGAGAATGATCATCGATAAAGGTCACAAAATAGTGTTTCCCTCCTATAGATGAAATAGTTGTTGGCCCCCAAACGTCAGAGTGAACAAGCTCCAGCCTTTCTTTCTTTGGGGTTCTACCACTCGTCTGAAAACTGACCCTTTTCTGTTTTCCAAGTATGCAATCTTCACACATGTCTATATCGACTGACTTTAGACCTGGAAGCTTCCCATTCGAGTACATAATTTTCATACCCTTCACACTCATATGGCCAAGCCTCTGGTGCCAAACATTTGGATTTTCGTTTCCTGCTGCTATTGCAATTGAACAGCTCGTCTCTGCTGTCTTGTAAAGAGTACCACTCTTCTTTCCACGAGCAATCGTCATTGCTCCCTTTGAAATTTTCCAATTGTCACCATAGAAGATCGTACTATAGCCTTCGCTAGCCAACTGCCCTACTGAGATTAAGTTCTTTCTCAGACTGGGTATATGTCTGACATCTTTCAGTTCCCATACAGACCCATTCAACTTAATTTTCACAGTACCTTTACCAATAATATCACAAGGTTGATCATCACCAAGATATACTTTTCCAAGGTTACCAAGGACATACCTCTCGAAGAATTCTTTCTTCGAAGTCGCGTGAAACGATGCTCTGGAGTCTAATACCTAAGACTCTTCCCTGCTTTCTAAGGAGCATATTAACGCATCGTCTCCTTCTGAAGTGATATTTGCCTCTGTCTTCTTCTCTTGTTCCTTTGGTTCTCTCTTGCACTGAAATTTAAAGTGCCCGGTCTTCCCACAATTCCAACACTCCATGTTTCTCAACCCCTGGGAATTTTTAGGATTCCTAGACTTGGACCTCCAGTCTCTTGATTTGCCTCGGTAGTTTGACTTACCACGTCCATATACTCTGGTTGAATTTCTTCCTCTTGATTCTGTATGTAAGACTGAGGAGATTGATGACTCACCTGATTCTCTCCTTCGAATCTCTTCACTGAGAACTAGGTCACGAACATCATCAAATTTCAACTTATTGCTTCCTGATGAGCTACTCACCGCAGTGACAGTAGCATTCCAACTATCTGGTAGTGAAGACAACAGTATCAATGCTCGTATTTCTTCATCAAAATCAATTTCAACTGAACTCAACTGGCTTGTGATTGTATTAAGTTCATTGAGGTGTTGAGCTACCGAAGCTCCTTCCATCATTCGCAAATTGAATAAACGCCTCATCAAGTGAACTTTGTTAGACGCTGATGGCTTCTCATACATAATGGAGAGAGCCTTCATAAGACCCGTCGTGGTTGTTTCCTTTATGATGTTAAAAGCAGCGTTACGGGATAGCGTCAATCGGATGACTCCAAGAGCTTGTCTATCAAGAAGGGTCCATTCTTCATCTTTCATACCTTCTGGTTTCTTTTCTGAGAGGGGTTGATAAAGTTTTTCTGGTACAGATAATCTTCAATCTGCATCTTCCAGAACCCAAAATCTACACCATCGAATTTTTCGAGTCTCACATTTCCTTCGTCTGTAGCCATTCCTCCCACTCAAATATGATTTCCTCTGGATCGCTACCAGTCTGGCTCTGATACCAGTTCTAAGGGAAATATGCTAATTTCCTGTCAAATCAAATCAAAAGAAAAAAAAGAAAAGGAAAGCACAAAAACAAAAGTGAAATCAAAGACACAATTGTTAATGGAGTTCAACAAATTATGCCTACGTCTCCGGACCTGCTGCAGATCGATTTTATTAGGAAGAGCACAGTGACTGCCGTTTCTAGTGAATACACAAAAAACCCTAACCCTAGGTTTTATAGGGACTGTAACACTTAAAAAGGGAAAAATATTACAGTCCTTAATGTGTAATTTATAACCCCCTAAAATTACACTGTCTTTTCAATTCACTTCAGTTCTCTTTAATATGCTTAGCACTTGCCTCATCTCTACTGTCTTCCACTGTCTTTTCATCTAGCATCTCTTCTATCCAATAATAACATGTTGAATAATACTGGATTATTATGTCAAAATAACACATTCTACTTGAAGGTTATGATACATTTTACTCAAGTGATGGCAAGCACTGGCTTCATTGGAAATGCAGATAAGTTCAGAAAAACTTAACAAATGTACTTCAGATCCACTTAGATTTTCTCATCCTTATGCATCCGCCAGTCCAGATTCTTAGGTTGCCACTTGCTTCTCAGGAGCTTCTACTCATTCGCTTTAAATTCTTCACAACCTCCTTTCTCTTGCAGTTGAAGTACAAGTTATTGGTCATCCGTTTGTGCCTCCTTAAGAAGGAACTTATCTATTTTTGTCTCATTTGGAGGACTTAGACTTGTTGTTGCCTCCTCTAAAGGAGGTGACTTATCTGTCTGTCTCTCCATCATGTCTGTTTTTAGGATGACCACTAACTCTTTCCGGTTTGGGTTTGGATGGAACTTATATCTTCTTTTCAGATAGTACCGGTACAGTGGAACTGTTTCCATCAACGTCCTGATCCTCTGGATGGCCTTGATCAAACATTTCAGCCTCCCGCACTATCATGTCCTGATTCAGGTCCTTTTCCTGCATTTCATATGGCACAAGTGTCTGTATTTTAATATACCCCGCTTTTGTTGGTAGTGCAGGTCTCTTTGGTTCATTCTCCTTGGTAGGGTTTCTAGCAGAGCAAAAAGGCAATGTGACAGCATTGCGAAGTTGTTGTTCTTCAAGTTCCACTAACTTTAATCGTAACTCTTCAATGTGCGACAATAATACCATAACCATTATAATTTGTTCAGTTCTTTTTAAACAAATACTAGTCGGTAATGTGCATGTACTTACTTATTTTGCCTATTTTTTGAGCTTCTACTCATAGTTATTCTTATATACATAGGTCTTCAAGATCTTTTTCGGTTCTTCGGTTACAGTCTTCTTTGGAATAGCATGTCTGCGTTTGAGGACAAAACGACCGATCGTTTTACCCATACTTTCATCTTCTCTAAAGTCTTCGATCTACGGTGGGGATGTATGGTTTGTCGTTGATGGAATAACTGTTCTGGTGATTGTTTATGGTTGGTCTCTGGTTGGGATGTCCTGATGATATTCTTGTCGTGGTTGTGTCGCCTTTTTTCCATGTTTTGGGGGATGCGATTTTCTTTCGTTTCCTTGGTCTTTCTTCCGGTAAAACCAGTTCATTATATGTAACTCCATTTCCTCATACTCCTCTGAATGTTGTTATTTCACCTCTGTCTAACACAAGGCAGCCTCCACAACCTACAAATAAAAGAATATGGAAGTTAATACAATAAAAAGATACCGCGTGTTGTTCGTACTACCACAACAATGGACGTTAATTTAACAAACTAAATGCGGGTTGTGTGTTATAAATAATGCGAATTTTTTGTAAATCGGTACAAAGAGTTGTTTGGAAACAAATTATGGGAGATGTTTGTAAATGGTTTCTGAGAGTTGTTTGTAGATAGATTATGTGAGTTGTTTGTAAATAGGTTTTGGGAGTTGTTTTAAATAGATTATGGTAATTGTTTGTAACTAAACACTGGAAGTTGCATGCAATATGATTCTGAGAGTTGTTGTATATATTTCATACCTCATTATCTTGCAGCTTGTCTAGCGTTTAAACCATCTCTAAGGTTGAGGTTTGAACTCCAAGCCCCACAATTTAAAGATCATTGGGATCATGTTTGGATTTGTAACGTCTAACCCAATCGTTGTGTTCTCTATGACGAAGGGCTGCATCGCAAAAATTACTATCATCACACGATTGATGTTAACTAATATTTAAATAAGTAAAAAGAATCTTACGAATACAAGTGCAACACAGCCGATAACATGGTCGGGTTTTCTCTCCATAATACAAACCCTGATCGACTGGAGAAGCTTCAATAGTATTGATATGAACCAGTCATAGTCGTTTATTCTGTCGAGGTCTTCGACAAAATACAGCACACTCTAACCCATTACATCTTCAGATACTGAGTAGAATACGATTGAGTAGATAAACAGTATCAACAACCTAGAACACCATCCAATTCATGCTCCCCACTCTTTGCTGATGGCTTTAGCTATACCCGCCTGTAAAAAACAGCATAACATGCTATATTAGTGAACCTGAACATAATGCACTTATAACATGAACTATATTTAGACGTACCTTTATAATGTTGTTCGAAACGGTCTTCGGTCCTACCTTCATTAACGTTTCCCCCGTGAAGTATGTTCTCATCATCCTTGAATCATTCTTCTCCCTTTCTATGTATCTGTTGAATAATGCTCCAGATTTTATTAAAGTCATTTCCTTAATGTCGTGCTTAAGGCTGAAAATGGCCTTTACATCGTTTGTTGTTAGCTTCACCAGTTTCGACCCAAAATGGAACGCGTCGTCCTCAACCGAGAACGTCTCTATAATCGTCTAAACTAATGCATAAAAAATTCTCTTCGCGATCTTCTAGCGGTGGAGGTCGAACACCTTTTTCAACAGGGTGTAAAAGGGTGTATTTCTGGTAGCTTCGATGTGTGCAAAGGTAATAAAGGCCTTTTATAGTAGACGCATAAGGCTAACTAATCCGGACTTGTAGAAGCTTGCTTTCACAGTCATATTGTCTGCAAATAAATGAATAAGCACTAGTAAATAACAAATAACTCCCATGAATTAACTACAAGACAACTACTTATTTTAGTGACATTGACATAAGGCTTCTGGTGTTTGTATTTAATAACGCGAATCATTTGATAATATAAACGACGAGTTATTTGTGCAATCTTATAAACCGTGAATTGTTTGAAGCATATCTATAACGAATTGTTTGAAGCATTTATATAACAAATTGTTTGAAGCATTTACATATAGCGAATTACATGCAATGCTCATAAAGCGAGTTGTTTTGAAAAAATAATGAATTGTTGCTCTACCCAATAAACTACCAGAACGCGAGTTATTTGCACACACATACGATGAGGATGTGAATTGTTTATACTGCATATGCTACAGAAATGCGAGTTGTTACTAATTTGCACATGTACGTTTACATAAATTAGAAGTTACAGAATCAGAAGCCAAAACCAACAAACAGCTGAATAAACTACATCTAATAGCATCACATTATGCAGAAACATCTAGACAGTACATGCAACCGCAAAATCTAAGGACATAACAATAAACCTAGAAACTGAAATACCCACTTGCGATCCTAACTACGTGATTTCAATAGAAATAGGCAACGTTGATCGCAAAAAAGCAGCAACATGTACTTGTAAATCACCAAAAACACAAAAAAGAAGACATTTTTTAAAGAGGCGATGTACCTGGTAACTGTAACTCGTGATTTCTTCACCGGCCAGCGTAAACTCAACGACAAGTCGTCGAATGGATCCTGGTTACTTGTTTCATGAAGGAGACGGCGGTGGACGGTCAAAATTCCATGAAGAATAGGAGAGGATACAGTGAGGGTACGAGGCGACAGTTAGAGTAGGAGACGGTTGTGGTTTCGTGACTGACTCAGGTATACGAAAGGTTTTGGGAGAAAGAAATAAGAACATGTTTTATGGTTTAATGAGACTCAAAAGGGAGGAGATTTTGTTTGAAGAGAAAAATATGTATATATAGTTGGATGGTATTTTGTCTATTATTTAGGTGGAGGTACCAATTGACACTATCATATTTGTGGGTACTACATGGTAATGATCTAGTTGAATGGGTATTTACTAGTACTTTTCTCTTTTAATAATTATAATAATTAAGCATCAAAAAATTGGTATGGCTATATTTTTCGTTCTAAATGTTTGTCTCATGTTTTATCTCTTGTTATTTTTGTTGTTTTTTTCTCATGTACTTTTATGACATTGTAACTTAAAAAAAATCATTTCTAACTTCACGACGTTCTCTTTCTGAATCTCTCAAAATCCAACTCTCGTTCGGTTTATTTGATTCATATTCAAGGTAAAAAATCATTATCTTAATATTTTGTTCATATACGTTATATTGATAGTTAAATTTATGGTTGTTTATTATTAAAAATTGTGAGGTTTATTTTAAGCTGAAGGTAATTTTGTCAAATATTTTGGAAAGTTTTGAGAGTATTAAATGTTTGGGTGTTTAGTAGTGAGAGATTTGAGCTGTCTGGTTGTATTAAATGTTTATTACCCTCATTAATGAAATTAGTTGGGGTATTTATACCTTTAATTATAGACTCATGAGCTTTCAGGTCAAATTATGGAACTGAGTCAAGTTTAAAGATTCATTTACTTAATAAGTTGATTAGCACATAGCTTAGTCAAAATGTGTTTAGTTATTTTATACTTTTGTCATATCCTGATAGTTCAGTGGGCAGTTTATGTCCGAATTGCCCTTGTCCGGAAATCTCAGTAAGTAGTGGTAATTTTATCTGGAACGAAATTTTCCGACCCATTTATGCATTTGGCTTGAGGTTTGTCCGGGCTGACTTTGAGCATGGTGGATAAGTAGCTGAGAATCACTCATTAATCTAACTTTTTTAGCCCCGTATAGAAAAACTAACTTTAGACTAACTATAGCTGCTTCATATTCGGACTCGTTGTTAGAGGCCCTAAAAGCAAAACATATAGCCTGGTATAATTTATCATCATATGGAGATGTTAAACAGATCTCATCCCCACAATCCATTGTGCTTGATCCACCATCTTTCCGGACAACCCACTCTTTTTTAGCTTTCTCTTTTCAAGCTTGTTTAGTACTTCTGTTCGAATTAAACTCTACCAAGAAATCAGCAACAAATTGAGCTTTAATTGTAGTTCGTGGGGCAAAATCAATGTCATAATCACCCAATTCCACTAATCATTTGGTCATCCTGCTTGATATGTCTGCTTTCTGAAGAACATTCTTCAAAGGAAAAGATGTTCGGACGATGATGGAATGAGATTGAAAATATGGCCTCATTTTTCTGGCAGCAATCATTAAGGCTAGTGCTAGTTTTTCAAGCTTTAGGTACCTCTTTTCAGCATCTATCAGACTCTTGTTGATATAGAACACCGGACGAGGATAATTGTCCACCTCTTATACCAGTTCTGCACTTATAGCACATTCTGACACAGCCAAATATATGTAAAGTGTTTCTCCGTCAACTAGCTTAAAAAAGGTTTTGGGAGAAGACAAATGCTTTTTTATTTCATCAAAAGTATGGCCGCACTGTAGAGACCAGTTGAAGTCTTTAGCACATTTCAAGGTCTGAAAAAACGGGGTACATTTATCCGAAGACCTTGAAATAAAACGATTTAAAGCAGCCAATCTTCTTATCAACCTTTGTACTTCTTTAATATTTCGAGGAGGGTCCATTTTTAGTAGGGCATCGAGCTGGTCCGGATTAGGCTGTATTCCCTTTTCACTTATTACATAACCTAAAAAAATTATGGACTGCACCCCAAATACACATTAGTCTGGATTCAATTTTAAATTAACCTTTGTCAAGTTGGCAAAAGTTTCTTGAAGATTAGTTAGGTGCAACTCTTCTTCAAAAATTTTAACCATCATGTTATCGATATAAATTTCCATATTTCTTCCAATCTAATCAGCAAATGCTTTGTTCATCAACCTCTGATAAGTAGCCCCATCATTTTTCAACCCAAAGGCATCACCTTGTAATAATTGAGACCCCTATCTGTAACAAAGGTAGTGTGATCTTGGTCCTTCGGATCCACCTGTATCTGGTTATAATCGGAGAAGGCATCCATGAACGATAATAGCTTGTTTCTAGATGTGGAGTCCACCAACTGATCCATCTGAGGGACTGGATAGAGATCTTTTGGGCAAACTCTGTTGAGGTCAGTAAATTCGATACACATACGCCATTTCCCATTCTTTTTCTTAACTAATACTGGGTTGGCTGTCCATAAAGGATAATAAGACCCCTTTATGTGCCCCATCTTGGTAAGCCGGTCAACTTCTAGGACTATTACATCAGCTTTCTCCTTAGAAAAAGCTCTCATTTTTTGCACAACAGGTGCAACATCTCTCCGGATGGACAGCTTGTGTGATATAACACTTGCTGGTAATCCAGTCAAATCAGAATTGCACCAAGCAAAAACATGTTGGTGTCGTGCCAAAAAGGACAACAACTTTTTCTTTAATTTTGGTACCATCTTGGAGCCAACTTTAACACTCATTCCTTCATCCAAAGAGTGGGTTTCAACTTTTTCAATTGGTATCAAAACACCAGGGGTCTCTCTGGGGTCATCAATTTCACCCTCACCCCCAGAAGGCCCCAACAACTGCTAATCTTCATTAATCCGGACTGCCCCCAGAGTTTTAGGAGCAAGTGCAGTTTCATAACATTCTCTTGCTATCTTTTGGCTACTCCGGAAAAATCCCAATTGTCCTTGAACTGCATACTTTAAACATTGATGGACTGTTTAAGCCACAACATTCATTCTAGAGAGCCAAGACCTCCCAAAGATCGCATTGTAACATGTGGGGCAATCTACTACAACGAATAGTACCCTGACCATCTTCTAGAAAGGGCCTTTGCCTAACAATACCTCTTTCTTAAATTCTCCGATTACATCCACAGAGCTCCCTATGAAGCCCATAATGGATCTATTCGAACGTTGAATCACTGCCAGATTCTTTATCTGCCTATAAGAACTTCAAAATAGAATATTGGCTGAGCTGCTAATGTCAATCAGAATTCACCTGATATCGCTGCCCCTTATTGAAGCTCCTTTCACGACAGCATCCTCATGAGGCCCAACTATATTTCTTAAATTATCCTCACCAAATACTCTGAATCAATATCAAATCTTTCAAGGATTACCATAGCCTTTTCTAGAGCAGATGTCCCCCTATTGTTCGTTGGGCCAGTTCGGGGAGCATTGTCAGGCCTGTTTCCACTCATTTTCTTGACATAAGCTCCCAGTTTGCCCCTTTCAATAAGATTATGTACTTCTTATTTCAAAGCGATGCATTTTTTGGTGTTGTGGCCAATATCATGATTATACTAGAAAAACAAGTATTACGACTTTCCCTGGGAGATTGATGTGCTGTCGGCTTCCTGAAATGCACCTCATCTTTAGTTTTGTCATAAATAGTTTCCACATTCTCCTTTAACTCAGCAAAATACTCTGGTTGGACCCAAGGTCCTCGTTTATTTCTGGACTGCTGGATTTGGGTAGGATTGAGTCTGTTTGGCCCTGTTGGACCCATGTCCGGTTTCTTTGGCCTTGTATCGAGACTAGTTCTGGTTTGGAGCAGTTGGGGCATACCTCACTTGTCTTTGTACCCTAGTCTTATTTGTTTCATCCACGTTGATTTGTTTTCCCACCTGATTTAGCAAACCGTCCCAAGTCATGGCCTTCTTCCTTGTTACTGAATCAACTAGATTCCCAGGGTTTAACCCTTGTCTCAAAGAAGCTATTGCTACTTGCTTACAGCAATCAACTAACTCATTCTTGGTATTTACGAACTGGCATATATAGTCTTTCAGTGACTTATTTGGTTCTTGGGCACAATGGATAATAATATCTCCATTTCCCTTCACCTCTTTACTCCCCACAAACTGCCTTTAGAAGGCCACCCAAAATGTATCAAATTTTCTGATACAATCCTGTGGCAAGCTGTTGTACAATTTCAGAGCACTTCCCGTAAAAGATTGGGAGAAGGCTCTACATAAAAGTTTGTCATCATCATCAAAATTCATCATTTTTTTTAAAATTATTCCAGATGGTTGTCCGGATCTTTGCTCCCATCATATTTCTCCATTATAGTACTGTCAAACCTCTTAGGAAGGTTTCCGGACAGTATCTTGGCAGACAATAGCGATTGCCTAAAATCTTGACTATGACTAAAAATTGTATCTTCGTTATGTGTTGCAAAAATACCTGACTCATTATGGAAAGCAAAGGGATCAATCAGCAGCTGATCCACATGCTTGTGACTATGGTTGTGGCTGTGAGACGACCCTTTCCCCAGATGCCTCTTTAGTCTACCATGCCTATCTATCTATCTTAAATATTTTTTAACTAGCTTTTGTTTCTTCCTAGACCTCCCTTCATCACTACTTGATGACAAGGACTCCTCAAGATTATCCTCGTTCGAAGAGCTACTAAAGGACTCAGATTCTAAGCTCTACACCGGCTTAGACCAGTGAGACTTCTTGAAACCGACATGGGTCTTTTTTGTGCTCAAATTAGTTTTTGCTGATGGGTCATTCTCCCTTGGGTTGTCAGTATGGTGAATGGTTGACGCCTTTGACTTTTCCTTTAAACCCATCTTTGCCTTTCTAGTGGCCCTCAACGCTTCTATTTCAACTTTCAACTTATCTCGCTTTTCGGTAGTGTATTCATTGTTTCCCCCCACCACCTCCACCAAAGGTGGTGGAATTGCTTGCTCGTTCGGATCCATCAGAATTGGTTTTCTTTGCTGGTTTTGAATGCTAGATTCAGGCACTTTCGACTCCCACTATGATCGCCAATTTGGTGAGGTTTATTTTAAGCTGAGGGTAATTTTATCAAATATTTTGGAAAATTTTGAGAGTATTAAATGTTTGGGTGTTTAGTAGTGAAAGATTTGAGCTGCCTGTTTCTATTAAATGTTCATTACCCTCATTAATGAAAGTAGTTGGGGTATTTATACCCTTAATTATGGACCCATGGGCTTTCGGATCAAATTATAGAACCGAGTCAAGTTTAAGGACCCATTTACTTAATAAGCTGATTAGCACAAAGCTTAGTCAAAAGGTGTTTAGTTATTTTATATTTTTATCGTGTCCGGATAGTTTAGTGGGCAGTTTATGTCTGAATTGCCCTTGTCCAAAAATCTGAGTAAGTAGTGGTAAATTTATCAAGACTCATCAAAAAAACAAACGGATTTATGATGGTTAGATTTAAATACTTACTTATACATATAATACTATTTTAAAAAAGTTAAATAATTTAATACTTTAATTATTATAGAAAATTAAGCATTAAGATTGGATAGAACTATATTGGCGGTTCTAAACGTGTCCCTCGTGTTTTGATATCTCATGATTTTCGTTGTTTTTCTCATGTACTTTTATGCCATTGTACTTTAAAAACTATAATAAAATACTATATCTCTCATCTCTTTTCTAAGTTCAAGACTTTGTACTTTCAAAATTGCTCCAGATTTAACTCTGATTTGGTTGCTTCCAGTTCTGTTTCAAGGTAATAATTCATTATGTTAGTATTTCCTTCAAATCTGTTGTATTGATAATTATATTTATAGATGTTTAAGATAAAAAATAGTAGTTTAAAAACAAACAAATATGAATTAACTTGTTTAAATGTATTGTCGTTTAAGTTTACGTTGTTGGCATCTTAGATATAATTGTGATATCGATGTTGAAAATATAATAGGTAAGTATATTTGGTTTTGTTGTTTTTTCCCATGTACTTTTATGACATTGTAACTTTAAAACCCATTTCTAACTTCAAGACGTTTTCTTTTCAGATCTCTCAAAATCCAACTCTGATTCGGTTGGTTTGATTCATATTCAAGGTAAAAAATCATTATCTTTATATTTTATTCAAATACGTTATATTGATAGTTAAATTTATGGCTAATTATTATTTAAAAATAAACGAATTTATGATGGTTAGATTTAAATATTTACTTATACATATATTAACATTTTACAAAAGTTAAAAATAATATAATACTTTAATTTTTATTAATAATTAAACATTAAGAATGGATAAAACTATATTGGCGGTTCCAAACGTGCCCTTGTGTTTTAATATCTCGTGATTTTCGTTGTTTTTCTTATGAACTTTTATGCCACTGTATTTATAAAAAAAACTATAATAAATCCTAATCTCTCGTCTCTTTTTCAAGTTCAAGACTTTGTACTTTCAAAATCGCTTAAAATTTAACTCTGATTTGGTTGCTTCCGGTTCTGTTTCAAGGCAATACTTTATTATGTTAGTATTTCCTTCAAATCTGTTGTATTGATAATTATATTTATAGATGTTTAAGATAAAAATAGTCATTTAAAAACAAACAAATATGAATTGATTTGTTTAAATGTATTGTTGTTTAAGTTTATGTTGTTGGCATCTTAGATATAGTTATGATATCGATGTTGAAAATATAATAGGTAAGTATTTGGTTTTGTTGCTTTTTCACATGTACTTTTATGACATTGTAACTTTTGAAAAATCTCAATTCTAACTTCAAGACGTTTTCTTTTCAGATCTCTCAAAATCCAACTCTGATTCGGTTGATTTGATTCATATTCAAGGTAAAAATTCATTATTTTAATACTTTGTTCAAATACATTATATTGATAGTTAAATTTATGGATGTTTATTATTAAAAAGAACAAACGAATTTGTGATGGTTAGATTTAAATACTTACTTATACATATATTAACACTTTACAAAAGTTAAAAATAATATAATACTTTAATTATTATTAATAATTAAGCAATAAGAATGGATAAGACTATATTCCACGTTCTAAACGTGTCCCTTGTGTTTTGATATCTCGTGATTTTCGTTGTTTTTCTTATGAACTTTTATGTCATTGTATTTATAAAAAAAACTATAGTAAATCCTAATCTCTCATCTCCTTTTCAAGTTCAAGACTTTGTACTTTCAGAATCGCTCAAATTTTAACTCTGATTTGGTTGATTCTATTTATGTTTCAAGGTAATAATTCATTAAGTTAGTATTTTGTTAAAATCTGTTGTACTGATAATTATAACATAGATGTTTAAGATGAAAAGATATTCGTTTAAAAACAAACAAAGATGAATTGAATTGTTTAAATGTATTTTAGTTTAAGTGTACGTTGTTGGCATCTTATATATAGTTTCTGATATCGGTGTTGAAAATACAATAGGTAAGCATATTTGGTCTTTATGTTCTTTGATTTTAAATTTTAATGTTGCATACTTATTATAAAATATCTTAAAATAATGTTTAAACTTTTTGTTTTGGATTGAAACTTTTATATAAAATAAATATTTGGGTGAAGTTATATTATTAGGTTTTGTTAGATCTTTCATCGAGGTTGATTTTTTTTAAATCTAAAAAATCCATAATCAATCTAACTATTTAGTGTTTACATATGTGTTATTTAATCATGAAATCTAAAAAACACCATGACGAATTCAGATTCGGTTCAACATACGTAATTAAAGAGAGAACGCTACTAGAAGAATAGAATAGTAAATGGTATAATAGAATAATGATTATTCACCCTCTTTAAGAAAATGATAATTTATATTTATAGTGAACAATATTGATTTTGAGCTTTATTGGCCTATATATACAAATGAGTGTTCTTATAGGGCTTGTGTTTAGCCTACAACTAATATTATTTTATTCAAACCAAAATAGAGCCTTAAACCTAATATATAATTCTCTTATCATCCCTAAAAACTCTAAATTTCTAAACATAATCGGTCTTAAATCACATTACTAAAACTACTCAAATTCAACATATACACATATCTAAAACTAAAAGTTCTATAAATCCTTAAATCTCGATTCTTTAATGATTAATAACAAAATATACAAAAGCACAATAAAAATGAAAAACAAATCCAGTAACGAAACTATTTTTTTTGTCTCAACAAAAATCATCAACAAAAGTTTGTTTTTATCAACTAAGACTAAAAAATAGCTTCAAAGAAAAAATCAACATAAAACTCATAACATGGTTCTATAATAAAATCATTTTAGATAAACATATTTTAAAACACAAATCTATGATTTAAAAACATCATAATTTTTTTTTGACTTAAAAAATTCAAACAAGATCTTACCCCAATTTTTATTCGATACTTATTTGTAGCAAACATTGAATCACACTGCACAATCATTTTTTTATCATTTCCGTCGTATACACGCCAAAATGATTCTCTTATCCATGCAGATCGGACGATTGTCCGTCTCTGCATGAGCATGAGATATGCAAAACGTGTATTTGAAACAATATATTTTTTTTAATCTTTTTTAAATTTGGATCAAAATCCATAAAAAAAAATATCTGAAATGTATGTCGACTTCCGTTCTACATGATCCAACTAATTAAATGTCCAAATTGAATGGTTTTTAAACATTTGAGAAAATTAGCAAAAAAATTATGATAAAAAACTTAAAAAATATATATCCTAACCTAAGATATTTAGATAATGCTAAGATATTTTATAAACCTACGTATAAAACTAAATAAAAAAAATATATAATCATTTTAAAAATAAATAACAAAAAGTTAGGAGGGGCATAACTAGTAAGCTACCCTTAAAAATCTACACAATCTTTGTTGACTTGTCTTGAAGACAAAGGATTGACTATTGTATTAAAAAATATTTGACTTAACATCATCCAATTCCTGAGACACTTCGCAAAATCCTCCTAAACCTCATCTCTATATCTAACCAACCAAACTGTCCGTCGCCATGGATCAAACAGATCTTTTTTAGAAGAAGCAATTTCGAAGATATGGGGTTCAAGAGCTTGCTCTTTTTCTCCTCATCTTCATCCTCCAAAAAATCTGACTCTGATGCATCCAGCAGTCCTCGATCCGTTGGATCCGCTTCTCCAATTCGATACGACAAGAAGAATCCCAATTCCAATTCTAAAACTGAACTACAAACCCCTCCTACTACCTCACTCAAGAAGAAGGGCCAACCTCTTCAAACCGCGTCTCCAACTCCGCGTAAAACTAGTTTTCTGCGTTCAAATGCCAAAAAAACGGCAGAGACAAATGCAAGAAACAGCTCTTCTTCTCTTTCACCGATAATGGCATCTTCTTTGGGGCTAAACCGGATTAAAACGCGATCAGGGCCCTTGCCGCAAGAGAGCTTCTTAAGTTTCAGTGGGGAGAACCCCGAGGCGGCGGTCGGCGGGATCAGTTTGTCCAGGCAGGGTGATAGAGAACTTGGAGCTTGTTCGACTTGGGGAGACTCCATCTCGGGAGTGGGAAGTAGTAAAACGAGCAATGTTTCAAATTCCGATAGCTCTGCCGGAGACCTAACCCCTAACCTGCCCCCCTCTTCGAAGTTATTAAACCCTGAGTCATCATCTGAAGCCCGTACGGTGAATCACATCTTGTTAACTTGATATGGATAGTGATGTTGCTACAATGCTGCGTCTATAGTTTTCCTAAATCTTATATATATATATATATATATATATATAGTAGATTATATGCTATGTACTGTCATATTACGATTCTGTATTCTAACAGCTCAGCTACTCTGTTGCTGATTTCAAACCTAGTGAGATTAGAATAGTTACAGATCTTTCGTTCGGCACAATGTAGCTATAATTTAAAACGGTAGACATAAATTTTCCATAAAAGGGAGGGTACATTAGAGTCACAGAATTCCGAGCTGGCTATAAATTGTTTGAACATTAAGTATATTGTTTCACGAGTTGTATGTTGTAGAAACTAATCATTATTCGACTTCCTAAGATTCGAATATTCTTATTGCGGTAGGTTTTCTTGTTTTGAAGTATATTATTATCGTTATATTTGTCGTGAGATTTTGCTCGGACTACCTCATGACAGGGAAAGTTGAATCATCATGGGATGCACTAAGAAATTCAGATGATCGAACACCGGAGGTACTATGACAACTTGATTTCAGTAATCCCTTTTTTATGTAACTTGTTTCCGTCGCTATCTTGATGACAATCAGGATTTGTGTTTTTAGAATTCATTCAGTTGCAAAAATCCAAAGGATTCTGGAACTCCTCGTTACCAAACATCAGTTCGTGTCTCAAGTGCTCCAACAAAGAGGTTTCTGACTGACATTAAAAGTTTTTCCCATGAATTAAACTCCAAAGGTGTACGTCCTTATCCGTTCTGGAAGCCGCGAGGGAGAAATAACGTAGAGGTCTTATACAACTTCCGAAAACCTTTTTGTTTTATGTTGATGGCTATAGAATTCAATCATCTTCTTGGATTTGGCAGGAAGTTGTGGTGCTCATTCGGGCAAAATTTGACAAAGCAAAGGAAGAAGTGAATTCTGATCTCGCAATTTTCGCAGCGGATCTGGTTGGTGTTCTTGAGAGAGATTCAGAAAGTCATCCCGAGTGGCAGGAAATCATTGAAGACCTGCTTGTTTTATCTCGAACTTGTGCCATAACATCACCTGAAGATTTTTGGCTGCAGTGTGAAGGTATAGTTCAGGACTTAGATGATAGACGTCAAGAACTAGCCCCAGGAATGCTAAAGCAGCTATGTACTCGGATGCTCTTCATCCTCACAAGATGTACTAGGCTACTGCAGTTCCACAAAGAAAGCGGATGGGCCGAGGATGAAGAGTTCTTTCAACTTCGTCAATCTAGAATATTGCATTCCGCAGATAGGAGAATTCCTCATGGCATGGGAAAGGAAGTGAGAAATCCAGGTGCTCCCAAAGCATCAAAGGTACCTTCGGCTAAGAAAGCTTACAGTCAGGAGCAGCGCGGGCTTGATTGGATGAAGAATCATGATGTGCAGACAGAACTTTCCCCTCCCGTTAGTGATGCTTCAAAGGACTCAGAGTGTTCGTCAAGCATGGATGAGATGTCTTCTTGGAAAAAACTTCTATATCCTCCAGAGAAGAAAGAAGTTGCTCCAACGGAAAAGCAGACTGATCTCAAAGTTGGACCATCAAAGACAGTTAAGAGGAGAGGAGTTTCTGATGCAGAAGTGGTTGCTTCAAAGCTGCACGAGCATAAACATGACTCCAAGCATCGACAGAAAATTTCTTGGGGTTACTGGGGAGATCAACAGATCCTTTCTGAGGAAAGTTCGATAATTTGTCGCATTTGTGAAGAGGAACTTCCTACTGCACATGTAGAGGACCATTCAAGGATATGTGCGGTAGCTGATAGATGTGATCAGAAGGGTCTGAGTGTGAATGAACGTCTCTATCGAATTGCTGAGATGCTTGATAAGATGATTGAGTCCTTTGAACAAAAGGGTGGTCAACATATAGAATCTCCAGATTTCATAAAAGTAACAAATGCATGTGTGACTGAAGAGTATGATGGCCTTTCTCCTAAACTTAGTGATTGGTCACGTTGCGGATCAGAAGACAAACTCGACTATTGTCCAGAAGGTGATAATATTTATTCAATGGATGACCTGAAGGCTTTTTCTGCCATGTCATGCAAAACTCGATTCGGTCCAAAGTCTGATCAAGGCATGACGACTTCATCTGCGGGGAGTATGACTCCTAGGTCACCTATTTTGACACCAAGGACATGTCAAATAGACTTGCTTTTGGCAGGAAAGGGCTCTTACTCTGAGCATGGTGATATTCCACAGGTACCCCTTCATTCTTCTTGGCCATTTAAATATAAATACTAGTTATCCTTTTGAAGTTGCTTATCTCTGTGCATATATATATATATATATTTATGTATCTATCTATTTAATACTTTTTTAGTACTTTTTTAGTTATATCGTTTACATATAACTGACTTATTTTCATGACTCTTGATTGCAATTCCTTACCTGATGTTAGCTATAATAAATCTTTGAAACATTTAAAACAGTTCTTTATTTGCTTTCCGATGAAGGTTTATGCCGTTAAGTTTTGTATTTTTTGTTTTCATTTAATGTTATAGACTTCTTTACTTAGTTAGCCATCTATGAACTATACAGATATTTGATTTTTTTAATAACATCATATATATAAATATTCACGTTCTTAACATTTTTACTATATTGCTGAATGCACCTTCAAGGAAAAACTTTATCTCCTCCGTCTATACTTAAGGATAATATATTCATTCTTGTAATGATACATTTTTACCCATCTTAGAAGTTATGACCTTTTAGACCATTCATGCATTTTTTACTGTTCTTTGTCTCTGCTAACATATTTGCTAGACCTTCATTGTTTTCCGTTCACTAAAGAACACGACAGATTTTTAGTACCATGGCAGTGTCTTGCTGCATTGGAATCTTCAATTACATCTATTTGATTTTATCAGCTTTATCTTTGCATGCATAGTTGTTAAAAGAGCACACAGTGCACTATATGGCAAGGCGCTGTGGCCTTAAAGAGGCGCGTGCTAAGTGAGCTAAAGGGCTATAGCGCAGCACTATGGCTCAGCCAATTTAATTTTCTGGGCCTGGCACAGAATTCTGAAATTTGAAACTTCCAAAAATACTTTCCTACATTCGACACAAACCCATCTTACCCTGATTAAAACCCTAACTCCATCTCCCTCTCTTCTTTTCCAACTGGTATATATTTACAAAAAATTCAGACTCTATTTTGATTCTTTTCTTTCCTTGCTCTATTCTTCTTTACTTTTTATTATTTTTACTTTTTTCAGTTGTTATTTTACGGAGACACCGAACATGAGCATACGTTTTTAAATTGCAACTGGTTCAAATTTCTTTTATGCATCAGTTTCACTATATCTTTATGATTCTGACTTTATATTGAAAACTATAGTTTTTATATATTTAATTATTTAGAAATGTCTAACAAGATAAATCTATAATTTTGAATGCTTGTTTAAGAATTATTTGACTTTATTTTGAATATAATGAGTTATATTCGATGTATATGTTTCATCAAATTTATTTCTTTTTATGAAATTTTTGATAATATGCATGTACTATTAATATATCTATATATATATATATATATATATATGCGGTATTAGCTGCGTTATAGCTCCACGGACCCTGTGCGCGCTGTGCTATGGGCTATTAACAACTATGTTTCTATATAACATTCTTGAAAGTCAAAATTAAGATTGCATACTCTTAGATAGTTACTTCTTTGCCAATATAACTGCATTGGAATTCTTCAATTACTTCTATTTTATAAGCTTTATCTTTGGCTATTGGCAACAAAGTAACTATATAAGAGTATGCAATCTTACTTTTGACTTTAGAAACGTTAGATACAAATTATGGTTCTGGGGTTAATACGTTTGTCTTGGTAAGGTTGGTAGGGTTTGATAACTTTTGGGACGAGTTGTGTATGGTTTTCACTTGCGGTTGCACAATTGGTATTACGTTTGTGATGATTTTTTTTATCGTACGTTGGTGCAGAAATAAATTATTGTTCAGATATAACCAATTTGTGTACTGAGGAATTTGAACATGTGGCTTGATCTAGTGGTCAAACCAATAGTAAAGATCTATTGTGTATGTGCCTCTTTTAAATTTAAGTTTTGTAATAATCTTTGTCTTGTTGGATACTTAGTTGAATATAGATCAAACTTTTTTATTTTAGTTGTATAAAGACGAGAAACAATAAGAAAGATCAAAATATTGTTTTGGGGTAGGATAACTCAAGTATAAACTAAAGAGCTCTATTTTTGTCTAATGCTGTCAACCAAGCCAAACTTATGAGTTTCAAAAGGCAAACTTCACTTTTTCTCGCTTCATAGCACTCTGCTTCCTAGTTAAGCCTATCTAATTTATTTGTCTTGTATACAGACAGATGGGAATGTCTTCACTTTTTGCAATCACTTTTTTTTGTCAAAATATTTTGTGAGGACAAATTATTAATTTTCCTTTAACCATAGCTTATTAATTTATGCCACTATGTGTGGTTTGTGATACATTATGCTGATACCCTATCATCAGTTTTTTTTTTTTTTAAACTTCTCAACTAAAGGTAGATGATTGGTTATGTAGCTACATGAACTTGCAGACATTGCAAAATGTGTTGCAAATGCGCCTCTGGATAATGATCTGTCTATGGAATTCTTACTTTCTTGTCTGGAGGATTTGAGGGCTGTTATTGAACGCAGAAAGTTTGATGCACGAGCAGTGGAGACATTTGGGGCACGCATTGAGAAACTGATTCGGTAAGGATTTCACTGCTACTTGTTATTGGAATTTCCTAGGAATGTGTATATTTTGCTGTGGAACTTCAAAGCTACTCTACATTGCCATTTCAAAACATAATAATTTGTGTTTTTTAGGGAGAAGTGTCTAGAAGTTTGTGAACTAGTAGGTATTGGAAAAGCCGACATAGCAAAAACTGTCATTGATGAAAATGCTCCCTTAGAAGATGATGCAACTCGTGGTTTGAGAAAAAGCCCTGTGCGTTCTTTAAAGGATCGCACTTCTATAGAAGATTTTGAGATAATAAAGCCAATCAGTCGAGGTGCTTTTGGAAGGGTTTTCTTGGCTAAAAAGAGAACAACAGGAGATCTGTTTGCGATCAAGGTGACAGTCTACTTTTTTAAGCAAGTTTTATGTGCATCCTTATCATTTTTTATTCTCTTAACTTACTGTGAAAGGTCCATTTCATTATCCTTTAGCATCAAATAGGTTGGTTGTTTTGTTTTTCTATGATTCGGCATTAAATAGGCTGGCTATTTTCTTGTGATTTAATTAGTTGATTTCCTTATGATTTAGCATCAAATAGGTTGGTTATTTTGCTTCTTGTCTTGTGATTTGACATTAAGTAGGGTTTTTTTTTTGTGTTTATATCATATGCATAATCAATTTTGTATGTAATGGATTTGGACTTTTGTCCATTAAATACTTTAATTTCATAAACTTGAGGTTTGAATAGCTGCGGAGTCAACTCTGTGATTAGTTAGTTACAAACTTGAAATTGGAACTAGAGAGCTGTTTGGTCTACATTCAACAGACTGATACTGCAATAGAGAGGCCATTTACCTTAGAATTTACAACTTGTGTTCCCCTTGCATGCTGTATTTAGCGATATAAAGTAGAGTTTGGGTATAATTACAAGATCAAGCTTGTAAAATTTGAACCCAGGTATGTAGGAGGGAGAGTTTTTTAATTCTTAGACAAATCAATCGGAATCAATATTCTTCAATACTATACTATATACTTAGCAGTCAGACAAATGAATATTTAGTAATATTCTATATTTTACTCTCAAGTACAATTGTTTCAACTTTCAAGTTAATACTTTGAGTTATAACTTATACCTGTTATATAACGCAGCATGTTGTGCCAACTTACATGAATATTTACAAAGCATTACTTTACCTTATAAGTTAAATTCATGATAAGTATTATTTTACTCTTCAGCAAAATCATGTCAAGTGAACATTTTCACTACTTGATATGTAATTCGAAAAATGTTGCGCCAACTATCAAGAATATTGTCGGAGCATTATTGTTTTCTTTTGATTTCTTCATTGAATTTTATGTATATCATAGTTACTCACCAGTAAATATCATTTATATGTATATATATATATATATATATATATATATATATATATATATATTTAGAAGCGATGGAAATTATATTATGATGACTTTCTTACCATAGTTGTGTATATCATAGTTACTCACCAGATATACTTATCTTTTCCTCTTGTTAACCAACTTTCTTCCCAAAGTTTGATAAAACTCGTCTATTGTACTATATGAGACTGCACATTTTGCATCTTTTACCTTCATTTAGTTTAGCAAGTAAACACAATTTCAAATAGCTACACAACTTATTTTCATATTAGGTAGTTTTTCATTAATTTATATTGGTCAATAGACAGATTCTCCTCTGTTGCAGGTTCTAAAGAAGGCTGATATGATCCGTAAGAATGCTGTTGAAAGCATATTAGCTGAACGTGATATTCTGATTTCAGTTCGCAACCCTTTTGTGGTAAGCAGGTTCAGCTTGCAATTTATCTTACCTTACCCATGTTAAACTCGCATTGTGCTAACATGCATTTATTTCAGGTCCGTTTTTTCTATTCTTTCACTAGTCGTGAGAACTTGTACCTTGTGATGGAGTATTTGAACGGAGGGGATCTGTACTCATTGCTGAGAAATTTAGGCTGCTTAGAAGAAGATGTTGCTCGCATGTATATAGCAGAAGTTGTAAGTTGTTAATCAAATTTTTTTTTTGTATAAGCTTAAGCATTTAGAGACTATACACTTGTATTGTGCATATATAGGCATATGTCTGGGCCGAATTTTGGCGTGTAAACTAAATGCATCTTATTCTCTTACAAGGTGCTTGCTCTGGAATACTTGCATTCTCTTGGTGTAGTTCATCGTGACTTGAAGCCTGATAATTTGTTGATTGCACATGATGGTCATATCAAGGTACTTACATGTGGGCTTCTTTAATAAATATATCTTAGAAACGCCTGTTATCATTTTGGAAACCCAATTCATTATTCTATATTGGGTTTCATACAATATCATGTCATATTTTATTCTCGTCATTGTTATAATAAACCAGGATAGTACCATGCTTGAGTGCTTTTAGTATTATCTCATAAACACTGTCTGCTTCATTAGTTCCTTCTTTCAACAAAACTATTTCAGTTGTCCCAGTCATCTTTATCCATAAGCATTGAATATATAAAGTTGTTTATCAAAATTATTTGCTACGTGTTTTATTTGCTCAAGAGAAGGTCACATTTTTTGGGGTTCTTCAAAGTTTGTACATGAGGACACAAGAGAATTAGCCTTAGTTTATAGACATGTTTGGATTATTGTGGCTACAGATGATGCAATGGATGTGATTCTGTATTTGAAACTTAGTATTTGTTATGTACATATTATTCGTTACATATTTGAGTTGTAATAAGGATTAATATTTCAGTTTATTATAAACAAAAAATTCTAGACTAATAGTTCAAATATTAATTATTGAATCAATTGGAATAATTGAGTATCTATGATTTTGGTGTGATTCCAACACGAGACAATTTCATCATTCAGATATACAGTTCATTATCACTGGTCTTTCTGAGAAACTTTCTCATTCTGATTTAGTCCTTTCTCAAACTATATTATATTTTATCTCTGGTTGGAGAATACTTCTATCAGCATATCGGAGGGATGACAAATACATCGATCCAGAATTGGATCACCAAAAGGAAGTAGAAATGTGTATATGGTGGTTTAGGAGACTAGTGAAAATTGTGTAATTGTAAAACTGAAACCAAAAGGAGCTTCTTTAGCTCCCAGATTCTAATTTTTAGTTTCTAATTTTTTTCTGCGCCATCATGGTAGTACTTATGTTTGCTTTCTCTTTTATCTGAGCAGTTGACGGATTTTGGACTTTCAAAGGTTGGTCTTATCAACAGTACGGATGATTTGTCAGGTCCGGAAGTTCCTCGGACACCTCTACTTGAGGACGAGGAGCCACGGTTATCAGCATCTGAACATCAACAAGAAAGTCGTGCAAAACGTTCTGCCGTTGGTACACCTGACTATTTGGCCCCAGAAATACTATTGGGAACAGGACATGGTTCGTTTAGCCTGTTTTGTTTCTTAAATTATTTTTTCATTGGAATGTTTGCCTTGGAAATGCAATCTTTATGTCATTTTGCCTGCATTTACATGAATACTTCACCATATAGCTGAAGCAGAATGATTATAAATGATCAATCACAGACTTTACAGTTGTCTTTTCAATCCTGCTTAGACTTGACACGCTCCATGTATCACGTAAATAAGGACCATAGTGGTGCAGCAGAATTATCCTTCTCTTTTATAGTGACTGGACAGTTTGCAAATTTTTGGTTTGGTTCATTACTACGGATAGTAATATACACTTTTTGTATAATGTCATCAGGTGCTACTGCTGATTGGTGGTCTGTGGGCGTCATCTTATTTGAACTTATTGTTGGTATTCCACCTTTCAATGCAGACCATCCCAAGGTTACAAACTTGCCTCCTATTTTCACTTTTATTGCTAATTTTTCTTTTGGTCCTTTTTTCTCTGTTTCATGTCTTAGTTAATCTCTAATGTCTTGCCACTTGAAAGGTTATACGTCCTTCTTACTGGGAAATTTTAGGGGTAGACATTAAAACTGAAATGTGGCTGCCGTGCTGTTTACTTCCTAATCCTTAATTCAGATGTTACATCTTACATTGAGGTTCATTTATCAGTCTAGGTTATTTGCTTCGATAATTGTAAAAGAGCTCAATTGATAAACAGTCACTTATATGTGGCTCAATTAGATCCTTTCACTTTGCCAACTCTTAACATGTCTTGAACTTCCTTATTATTCTAATTTCTCTTTATGAAGCCTCAAAGCATTAGCAAATAATTCTTATTAGCTCTATCTAAAAAATCGTAGGGTTTGCTTACTATGGCAGAATTTTCTTAAGTAATACACCCAAAATGGTAAGAAAATAGTGATAAAGTAGAAGATTTTAAGCTGTGAAATATCTGTGTAAGCCAGAGACGATATCACACAGAGAGATAGAAGTCTCCTTAAGGTAAAAAAAATAGATAAATATTAAAGGGCGGGACTGCAAGAAGTCAAGACTTGGTCAGAGATGAAAAGTAGATCATTTAGTTTAACATGACCGATTTCATGTCAGAATTCTCTTACGAGAGAAGATAAGAACGTTACTAGGGTGAAACAAAAGATCACTCAATTAAAGGCCAGAGAGACGGCTTGTAATCAGCCAAACTATGCCGGGAAAATATTATTTGGAAAAGGAAAATTGTGTAAGCAAGAGATGGCAAAGTGAACGGGTTTGTAATGGAGAAGTACTCTTGTAACTCTGCGTTGATGACGTACCTGTTCTGATATGCATATAAGCATGCTGTAGTACTTGCCTAATACATTTAATATGTAGTCCATCTGAACCACTTGCCTCTAAAAATCTGAAAGATGTTTGTTATGTGAATCGTGAATTTCAGCTAATAAGCTTACACTATTGTTTAACTAATTAGTATTTCAGCTTTGTGTGAATTCTCAGATTTTGTTTGTTTCTAGGATATATTTGACAATATTCTCAATCGTGAGATACCCTGGCCCCAAGTACCTGAAGAAATGAGCTTTGAAGCACGAGATTTGATTGATAAGTAAGAAAATTAGTTCCCGTTCTTTTTATATCTTCCAATTCCAAAGTCTATCATGATCAAACGGAGTATGCTTATTATGTCTTCATGTTCATGAGATCCATGTGGGTGTACTGAAATGTTCATTTGAAGTACTTTGAATCTTGTCTTACCTATTTAGACCATTCAAAAAAGAAATAATATTCTGTCAAGTGCCCATGCATGCTTAATAGAAAGCTGAAACGAGTTGTTTGAGTGTTCCTTCTTAGATCATCAATTATTATTCTTATTGGATTGTCAATAGTCTTTGTGCATTAGAGAATACATATTGACAGCACTAAATGGGAAAAGGGCTTTCTCTTTTTATGCTGTATTTATATTGAGCCATTTTTTATGCAGATTATCTTCTACCTTTTCTCAACCATTATCTTTTGTAGATCAGTATCTTCTTATTTTGAAATGTTCTAATTGAGATTTTTGTTTGTAAACTGACATTTTTCACTCAGATTATTAACAGAAGATCCTCATCTGAGACTTGGAGCCACAGGAGCATCGGAGGTGATCCTAATTCTACTTTATTTTGAAAATCATTTTCCAACTGTCACGCCTTATATTGCAAGACCATTGACGACTTTAAAATTCAGGTAAAACGACATGGATTCTTTAAAAATATCAACTGGGAAACGCTTGCACGACAAAAGGTATGGACATCTTTTGTCAAGGATCAATATGAGTAATTCACTGACTTCCTATGACAGAGTACGTCTTTTAACTCCGTTTGCAGGCTGCTTTTGTTCCTGCCTCAGAAAGTGCCCTTGATACAAGCTACTTCACTAGTCGCATGTCTTGGAATTCTTTGGACAATCATGTCAATTCAGCCAGTGATTATGATTCTAGTGATGCTGAAAGCTCGAGTGGCAGCATTAGCGGCTTGAGCAGTCGTCAAGATGAAGTGGTAACCTTGCCTACAGTATTACAATTATTATTCTTTGTTTTTGAAACTTGATTTTATACTGTCTGAGTTTTGCTCTTCTATATTATCATTAACTAGGGTGATGAATGCAAGGGTCTGGCAGAACTCGACCCTGACACCCCTGTCCAATATTCATTTAGTAACTTTTCTTTCAAGGTACCTATGATACCACCCGATAATCTTTATTTTATTTTTTCAGTCCCAATTATTGTGAGCCTTAATCTATACGGTAAATAGTTCCTAATTTAATCTTAGTATTTTATCTCTTCTACCATTATCCGTTTGGTTGCTGGTGTTAGTATTTCAACCATTATAGTCTTAGATATGAAGAACACGTAATCTACTAAAGCTCTGTCAACCATTATCCGTACAAACTAAGTCTATCCCACAGTATTTGCACTCCATATACGTAGGCATTTCTTGTTGATTTTTTGTTACATGCGTTGTGACCAAAGTCGCAGTTCATGTGGCATGAAAGATCAGCATTTAATTTGAACCCCAAGATTTATTTTTCTTTCTTTTTTCAACTCTCTTGATGTATTTTGCTGTTGCGACTTAATAGTTTCTATTCGGACTATGTTCGCGTCTTTTAAAACTATTGTATTCTTTTAAAACTATTGTATTCTTTTCTATCTATTAGTTCTAGTTTGTACAGTTCTCTCAAATATAAGAATTTACCCAAAATCTTTATATTAAACTAATGCTATTAATGAGTGATAAACTTGAATGATTACCGGTAGGCCTTTCTAGTTTTATTTTTCATACCATCCCCAGGAATTATCTATTGTATAAACTCATCTATCTTTATATTCTTTTGTATATATTAGAATGCATCGGAGCTGGGATTAATCAACTATGATCTGCTTTCCAAGGGATTGAAAGATGATTCCCCGTCAAACTCAAACAGATGATTGCCTGATTGGAAGCTCGGTTAGGGTTGCACAATGAATACACTCAGTCATATTTACGGCCTTAACCGAGCGCTTGTTTTTGTATAGTATACACTGTACATGTAAGACATCTGAATCAAGTAATTTTGATGCATATTGATATGTCCGGAATAACTAAGTTGGTGTCTATACTTCTTGCAGAGACAGAAAATAAGTTGATACTCATTCGAAGATGTGGTCTTCCGTTGTATATGTAACAGCGCGGCATTGTTCTGGTGGTTATACCTATTGAGTTATTCATATATGGAAAGGGTGTAGAGAATTGGAAACACCAATGTTATACACAGAGTTAGAACTGGGAAAATATCCCAACCTTTTTCTGTAAGATGATAAATCTTATTGAGAAGTTTTCATAATCACAAAAATAAGGTACAGAATTTTGTTTGGGTTATGTTTACTGAATGATTACAGTACATATATAAGCTCAAATGTTGGTTTGTTTGATACTGGGGTTTTTCCTTTGCTAGTACCTCTTTAAGTTTTGGGCACTATAGATGCGCATATAAGAATTAGGATATGTTTTAGGAGTAGCTTGCAACATGAGACAATTGAGTTTGATATTGGGGATGGGCGGTGCATTATAAATGGTCTGGACCTTTGACGATTGAGCTACCCTTGTTAATAAGTTTAGTTTAGTTTAGTTTTGTTTGTATCTGGAAATCAATGTTCTAAAATAGCTAAGGAGTCAGGACTGCTCTATTGGTAAATATTTTCTTATATATGTACATATTTAAAGTTTTAAAAAATAAAGAAAACAAATGTTTGTATAAAATTTTAGGTACAAATGTTTATTAGTTACATAGCAAACTAGTGATTTTGCATTGTATCGTTAATGTTTTGTATTAAAGATCAATTGATTTGGACTTAGTATTTATTAAAAAAAAAAACTCTTTTTAAATCTCGTCCCGTCAATATCAACTCCAATTAATAGAAAATGATGATGAGGGCTAATTTCCATCTCGGCCTCATCCACCGCACCGATGAATTCTGTGATGCGCCAATTTATATAGGCCTGAGAAGGTTGTTGTGGGTGTGGGACAAGGAAAAGGAGTTGCCTTTTATATTTAGTGGGTTGATAATATGAGTTAGTAGTAGCTTTGGATGCCCCAACAAAAGAAGAAAGAAGAAAGAAGAAAGTAGAAAGTAGGGGCCTGTAGAAAGAGTAATAATTTAATGTTTGCTTTCTGAGACAGTAACGCTTTTTATCATCATAAATCATATTCATAAATCATAATCATTAGCTCACTACTACATCCACATCTGCATTCTTTTCTGCATCTACATGAATAATTATAGCATGTGTTTTCACATGGCTTTTTTGTTTCATTCTTTGTTCGAATCATTCTCTACTATTCTTTAGTAGACTAGTAGTAGTTGTTTATATAAATCCAGCATTACCTGGATAATAATAGCGTCCTAGTTAAGAAACCAGTTGAGAATGATTTATACTCCTTTAATTTGCCTACTTAGTGTTTAACCAATGCCCAAAATACTTTTTTTAGGATGGTTACAAAATTTACATAAACTACATTAGAAATCCATAATTTCAAGGGGTAGTCGAGTTTGTTGAGTAAGACCTGTTTGTGACCAAAGGTTATGAGTTCGAGTCCCTCTACATACGCTTTCTTGGCTTAGCCTATCAGCTTGTGTGATTTACTTTCTGGCGTTAGTTTGCAGATTATTGCGGGTTCCTTCCGGAAAAAAAAGACAAATTTTTATTACATTTCATGTAATTTATTTTTTGTTTTTATTCAAAAATATAAAGATTAGATCCAATATGATTTATTTAAAATTATTTAAAATCATATGTAAATGGTTTTTTTCTCTCCTTCCACATATTTTTTTTTGAAATATCAATCTTTTGATAGATTAAATGCTATTGGGTTACATCTGTATTGAAATGGCTTTTTTTTAACTCTTTTTTATATCTATGGTTAGCAGCTATGGATGTAAAGAAAAAACTAACAAAAATGATTACATGTACCGTAAAAATAAAAAAATTATAAAAAATAATATCAACGTGTTTTTATAAAATAGCCTAGTTTTCATAACTAATCATGATGAACTGGTATCGACAAAAAAAAAAGTCCTATATTTGTATAAAATTACGCTATCACAAATATATATAGAAAATATCAACAAAATATTGTTTTGGCAGTGGGATTATTTTATATACACGTAAATTGACTAATTTTATAATAATTTTAATTCAAAATTACATAAACAAAAATACTAAAAACAAAATATATATATATATATCACAAGTATTAAAATTGTTAATCATATATATATATATATTATTATTGAAAAAATTCGTTACTAATAATCAACAAGTTCGTATAGAGTAAATCATCGACATGACGTTATAACAAACAAACTTAGGTAAAATGTTGGTAGAGAGATTTGAACTCGGTGACTTTATCACGAATATACATTATATATCATAGCTTTTAAATTTAATAGAAAAGAATTAATAAATGAAAAGAAAAAATTACCTATTAAACTAAAACTGATGTTTATATATGGCTTTTAAGAGGCTAAAAAAGCACCCCTGGTCTCTCAGGTTTACCACTTGTATCAATTTGGTGGCGGTCCTTCAATCATGCATAGAACTCATCCCCATCCTTTTTTAAGTTGCATTTTCAGTCCCCCGCACATGTGAAGCCTGTGAGCTTGACACGTGGCATCAGTTTTTGTTGCAAGAATGGTCCCCCAATTGTTTTTCCAAAATTGCCCCTTCTCATTCCATGTCATCTGCAATGTCAGCTGCCCCCTCAGCTTTACCATTTACCTTCAGTTTTTACCATTTAACTAAAAAACTTACCATTTACCCTAACTTAATAAACGGACCGGGTCGTACCCTTATTTAATTAACCCAACCCGAAACCCAATATAACACAATCCAGCCCACTACAATATAACCCGACCGTTTCCCTTTACCCAAATCAAACCCGTTGTTCAAACCCGTCGTTCTCGTTCTTCTCACTACCTACCTCTCTCCTTTTCCATGGCGTCTCCTTCTCTCTCCTCTCTCTTTCCTCTCTTTTTCTCGAAATCCGTCTCTATGGTGGTGAAGTATATACCTAAAGAGAATACCATCATCACGAGAAAATATGCTAACTGCTGCAATGGGAGTGAACGATGATGGTTGTCCTAACAAAAGAAAGAAAAAGGCAAGTCCGTGCAAAAAGTCTGGTTCCCAAGGTGTTATGAGGCGCGCAGTTCCGATATTACGATAACGATACATAGCTTTTGGTTTTTCTTTTTCTTATTTTTGCAGTTTGACCTTATGTAAAGATAAGATAATCCATCTTATTATCTTTCTCTCTCTCTCCCTCTCTCTTTTCTCACTGTTTGGTTTCCGAGAAAATCAAAATTGGGATCTCACAACTGTCACTCTTACACAAAACTTCGATTCTGTATCTCAAAAACCCTTTTCTTTCTTTTTTTCTTACGAAGTTGTTATTTCATTTTTACAAATTGAAATAGAGATTTAGCTGCTTTCACTTAGGAAATAAATTATTTGTGGTGATTCTGAACTTATTGATTTGGATATGGTTTGGGTTTGGTGGCTCTTAAAGAAGTCAGGTCTATAACTTTTGATTTGGGGAAAATTGTGGCCGGAAGTGTGAAATGATTAAAGATCATCAACCCAAGCCACTTGATTTCTTCATTTGGACGGTTGAGGTAATCCAGATTGCTTCGGAACTGAATTCTTCCTTTTGTGTGCTTCTTGAGTAGATCTTGTGTTAGTAAGTGTTGAAGGATACTGGTTCCAATCTTGATGGAATCAATGATGGCCATGGCTTCAGTAGAGCAGAGAGGAAGGGAAATTCATAGGGAAGGGAGAAATTAGGGTTAGTGTAAACTGGGGTAATTGGGGTCTGATTTGGGTAAGTGTAAACGGGTCGGGTTAGGTTATACTGTAGTAGGCTGGGCTGGGTTATATTGGGTTTCGGGTTGGGTTAATTAAATAAGGGTACGACCCGATCCGTTTATTAAGTTAGGGTAAATGGTAAGTTTTTTAGTTAAACGGTAAAAACTGAAAGTAAATGGTAAAGCTGAGTGGCAGATGACATGGAATGAGAATGGACAATTTTGGAAAAAAAATTGGAGGACCATTCTTGCAACAAAAACTGATGCCATGTGTCAAGCTCACAAGCTTTACATGTGCGGGGGACTGGAAAATGCAACTTAAAAAATGATAGGGATGAGTTCTATGCATGATTGAAGGAAGGGGACCAAGTTGATACAAGTGGTAGACATGAGGGACCACTGGTGCTTTTTAGCCCTTTTAAAATCAGCTAATTAGTTAGTATTTGGTTGGATTAGTTTTGGTTTTTAACGGTTGTGATATGCTTTATATCACGCTTTTATTTGTAAGTTCAAGTATGGTACGAATTTGATCTTCTTCTTTTTTAAATATTTATATTGGGTTTAAGCTACTATCAGCTATTTTTTTTATACATGTTCAGTTATATGATATGGACTAGACAAAACATATTTCATTTATTTTTATATAGTTTTGGTCGTTTACAAGTAGGACTATTATCATTATTCGTACCTTTTGTTGACAGAGCGAGAAAGTATGATAATTTATGGCGGATAGGTTATGCAGAGTCAATTTGTCCGATCTTGAGATGGATTTGCCGAACTTTTATTTTGATTGTTTGGTTTGTGAACCAGAAATTTTTAATATGATTATATAGTCGAACCTTGAGTCTTGAATTTTGGTTGGTTGATGTGTAGGGCTGAGCCTTTGGGATTTCGTATATCTCGAGTCTTATATTTATTTTCCCTGATTTTGTCAGGACCTAACTAATTTAGCCAAACTACCATAATTGTATAGAGTTTATTGCTTCAATACTATCTCTATTTTTTCCCATTAAAACCATTGTCACGCGAAAATCTCATTTGAGGATAAACATTTTACTTTACCGAGAAAAGAAATACATGAATATTCTGTACAATGGTAAAAATAAGTTGTGTATCGTGGGCGAAATAAAGATAAAGCCAATTTTTGTTTTATCAAAGGTGGATATCCCCTCGTAATTTACGTAAACAACGAGTTATAACTATAAATATTAAGGTAAACAAATAGTTCCAATAACGGTTTTTTTAATGTTTTTGTACTTATTTTTTTTATGACTACTAGAATTGTCATAGCTAAACACAACCCTGAAGTCTATTGATAATTTCTATTATGGCTATTAACATAGTTAATTTTTAGTTCTTTATAAGAGAGTTGTTGTCTTTTACCAGTATTAGTTCACTCAAAATCTATTCTTTATATTTCTACTTACCAAAATTTTATAAACTTGTAATCGTCTCTCTTATTTAAAGAAGTTGTAAGAAAATGTATTTTGTTTGCTTCAACGAGAACTGAGATATATATGATAATTTTTTGAGCTGCATGAAGTGACGAAAAATAAATTTTATTTTCTTGGATATTCTGGGCAAAGTTCTTAGAATATAAAACATGAATTCTTATTTAGTCCGACCAATTTCTTATTTTCAAGGTACTTACCCTCAGATGTTGCTACTACTCAGGTTTCTGAACCATTAAAGAGTCATATCAAATGTTCAATGGTGACAGAGAGGTCGAGCTAAAAAACGTTACAATCCTTACTCCAACAACACATCTGAAATGGATTATAAATAAAAAAGGCGTCATTGCGGCCCGCAAAAGTAGTTGGTCGAGGAATAAAAAGATTGATAAGATGGCATTGCTTAAAAGAAGGCGAAAATATTGAGGCCAATAAAGTAGTTTATTAAGCTTAAATAATGCATCATATGAAAGAATAACATGAAATGAGGACACAAAGTTCACGGAGTGTAACAACCTTTAAAAAAACTATGAAAATATGACTATAAGAAAGGTTTAAAGTCTACCAAACTTGTTTGGACCAATGAGATAATCATATTCCTCTTTAATTAGATTCAAAGTCATTAATCTGAAATTGAGGGATAATACCTAAAAATAGAAGATCAGAGACCCGTAATACTTTATTTAAGTATCTACGGATCTTCAAGTAGAGCAAATCATAGAGTGAGAAGCATGCAAATATTGATGCATCATTGAAACCGAATAATATTGAGCAGATGAGATTGGTGATTTCTCATATGTTGGTATTAGTAAGGACCCAAGCCGCGGATAAAAATCGATCTTTTATAGGAGTTGGCAACATGACAAATTGAGTTTGTTGTTAATGTAAGTAATTTAAGATTGTTGTGTCTGACTTCAATACAAGTATGTTAAAAACTAACATGATTACTTTATAGACAATTTTCAATGATTTTGCATTCTTAAATAACGTACAAATAAATGTGAGGATTGAGTTTCTAGATCTTAGACTCTTGCTTATTATCAAGGTCGAACACCTGAAGGATCATTGACAAGCTAAGAAAAATAAATGCAAGGTGGAACATCAGTTCGTTCTTTAAAATAAGGCTAATGATGATTTAGAAACATAACTTGATGTTGAACAACATAGTAATTGTAACATGGTAGGGCCTTTCACATAACCCATAGCTTGTATAATTAACCCAAAGGTCTAGTGCAATGGAAGAATTTTCCTGAAGTGTGTCCTATAACACTTATATCGAGGGAGACATACAATAATGAGTTGTTTAAAATTACCCATAGGTTATTGGAGGCCGAGTGGCGCCACCATAAGTTCGAAGATGCTGAGATGCAAGCCATGGCTTATGTGGCCGCCACAGAAACCAATCGGTAGTTTAGAGAACTTTGTTTTCAATTTTCTCGCAAGTTCGATCTTGAAGGGTTCTTGGAGTTAGTCCCTCATACTAATTGGCCGTTAGGTGTAGGTAAGCCATTAGAGTTTCTAGTAAATGAGATCGAGTTGGTGAAGGAAGGTGATGTTGGGAATAATGTTATTTTTGGGAAAGATAAATAGTTTTCCCCCTTTGTTTTGTGTTTTTTTTCATATATACTTGGCGGTTTTGGATGAGTTGATTAGAAAAGGTTTTGTTCACCAAACAAGTGGCGTTTGTATTTTAAGGCTAAATAGCATGATTTTGTACCAATGTAGCCTCATACTCGGTCATATATAAAATGTATTTTTGATCATCTGAATTCGTTTCTAATTGATTGTATCGTGAGTAAGCATCCATAAAATATATCATTTTAATTGGTATTCATTAGCTTGTTTATATGCGTGACCAAAAATAGATCATTTGGTCATGATTTTTTGAGATCTATGACATCTATGCACATACGCGCCTTTGCAGTTTTGGATTTTACCAACAATGGACTAATGATCCATATTGGATAAAAGGATTTACAAATATGGCATATTTTTCTAAGCATGTTAACTTTTCCACGACTGTCTCTAAATTTTTTAAGATAAATGGAAATATTTTTGTTTGATGGCCTAAATTTTATATTTATTGATAGTTTATGGCATGTCTCATCAGTTGGTACTCATGTGACATCTTGTACAAACCATTAATATATATCTAAGGTATTGGATAAGAATGATATCACATTGGTTTTGAGAATTTTTTATAGATCATTGCGAATGCAAACTACTTGGCCGACCTTTAAAATTATGATCTTCATTATTTTTCTAGGTTCCACTAAGTGAGGGGTATCTCTTGGATCATCCAAATTTTCTTAGAAGACCGAGTTTCGTGTTGGTTGTTATTTGTTGGTTCATAAAGATGCAAAGTAACACGTATCGATAATACCTTTATTGATGTTAATTATCCCGATTTTATTGCTGGTCACATATCAAATGTATTAGTGTACTGTAGATACGATTGCATGTATTTGGTTTAATAACGCTCGTTCAAATATTTTTATATAAGATGAGGGTTTATCTACCACCATGGACAAGCATCGTACATTGTTTTTTGCATTCTCTCTGGAAAATGACTAAATTTAGTTTTAGTTATCCAGTGAGTGAGATACCAATTCTTGTAACACTGGTCATGTCCCTTCCTGGTAGTATTAAGAATGATATTCCAAATATTTTAGTCATAGTTTTTTAAGGTTGATTTATCAGTTTCTATCTCGATTCTATGGACCTTTACTCCAAACTTCTTAACAATTATTATAAATTTATCCCCATGAAAGGAAAAAAAACTTTTAGATCATCATGATCAAAACTAATAATAGAGTATAAATATTGATATTGATTAGCCAAATTTTGGCTTAATGTTGAATTTCAAGATTGGTAGTGTGACATTTTCATGATACATGAATGGTCTTTACAAAAGTATTTCCTAAAACAATTGTCAATATTGTTTGACGATTTGAACTGGGATCCAGATGCCTGTCAAATACCTCATAGATTGCCAATGTTTTCAATATTTAAGGTAGCATAGATGATGCATTTATTTCAGGTGGCTTAGTCTGGGGTTTCCGGACCGAGATTGATGGAACATTTTTTGAAAATATAAATGGTTCACCCCTCGAGACTCGATCAACTTTCCATCATCCATTAGATTTTTATTTATTTTTAAGGGTGTGACAATCTTACATTAAATGTTGATTCTTATTATGGTATTTGTAATATTTATTGGGATTGTCTTTTTATTTTACGGTCTATATATTTTTTGGTTTGTAAAAACAAAACAAGTTTAATTTTATGATATACGACCGTGATATTCAGTGAGTTCTAATTTTTTGTCTAACTTTTTTTGTTTTGTTTTTGTTATGAATTTTACCATTTTGATGAGAATATTTATATTTGAACGAAGGTTTGAGGAGTGTTTGGAATTTTGGATAAATATGATAGTTAGAGGTTCGGCTACGTGAGTCATGCGAGAAAAATTTCGTCAATGGTCAAAGAGTTTTTCATGATATTTCTTGCTAAATTATCATGGAGGATCAGTTTCCTATATGTAACACATAGGTCAATTTTATGAAAAGTTTCTAAACTATTTTTGTTTTGGACAAATCTTTTAATGTAATCTCATGCGCTTTTGTTTGGCTTCTGGTTGAAGTGGATAATGTAATCACCATCTCTCCAGATTGTTTTACTGTCCATAAATTAGTCCTTGAACAATGTCTATAGTATTTTGAATGTATGTATTTGATGAGTCCGGAAATATTCACCACTCGCTGTAGAAACCGGACAGGGATAATCCGGAAAATAATCACCCACTTAAGTATCCGGACATGATAAAAGTATTAAGAACACTAAACACCTTTTGACTAAGCTAATTGCTAATCTTCTTAATAAACTAATCGGTTTTTGAACTCTACCCTATTTCATAAGTTTGACCCGAAAGCCCATATGACCCATAATTAAGGGTATAAATACCCAACCACTTTCATTAATGAGGGTAATGAACATTTAATACAATCAGGCAGCTTAAATCTCTCGCTACAAAACACTCAAACATTTAATACCCTTGAAATACCACAAAACACCTGACAAAATTACCCTCAGTAAAAAATAATCCTCACCAAATTGGAGACCACAGTGGGAGGAGAAGGTGCCTGAATCTAGCATTCAAAACCAGCAAAAAAAATTAGTTCGGATGAATCCGGACGAGCAAACAGTGCCACCAACTTTGGCAGAAGTGGTGGGAGAAAACGATGAATACACGATCAAAGAGCGAGACAGGTTGAACGCTGAGATAGAAGCCTTGATGGCTACTAAAAAGTTGGAGTTAGGCTTGAAAGAAAAATCAAAGGTGTCAGATATTCACCATACAGACAATCCAAGGGAGCATGACCCATCAGCAAAGACCAATTTGAGTACTAAAAAGACTCATGTCTGTTCAAAGAAGTCTCACCGGTCTAAACCGGTGGAGAGCTTGGTCTCAGAGTCCTCTAGTAGCTCCTCGAATGAAGATGGAGTTGAGGAGTCCCTGTCATCCAGCAGTGATGAAGGCAAGTCTAAGAAGAAGCAAAAGTTGGTTTACAAATATTCAAGAAAGAGGGATAGGCATGGAAGGT
This sequence comes from Limnanthes douglasii subsp. nivea, assembly GCA_036936605.1. Taxonomy (NCBI): domain Eukaryota; kingdom Viridiplantae; phylum Streptophyta; class Magnoliopsida; order Brassicales; family Limnanthaceae; genus Limnanthes; species Limnanthes douglasii. The sequence goes on from JAUPFV010000005.1 coordinate 93,891,467, forward strand.
TAAAAAGGCATATGAGTAAAGGGTCATCTCATAGCCACAACCATGGTCGGAGGCATATAGACCAGCTATTGTTGGATCATTTCGCTTTCCATGATGAACCAGGTATCTTTGCAACTCCCAATGAAGATACGATTTTCAGTCGTGGCCGGAATTGGAGACAATCTCCATTGTCCTCCAAGATACTGTCCGGAAACCTTCCTAAGAGGTTTGACAGTACTAAGATGGAAAAATACGACGGGAGCAAAGATCCAGATAATCATCTCGAGGAGTTTAAAAAATTTATGATGAATTTTGACGATGATGACAAGTTGCTTTGTAGAGCCTTCTCTCAATATTTTACGGGGAGCGCTCTAAAGCGGTATAACAGCCTACCACAGGGGTGCATCAGAAATTTTGATACTTTTTGGGTGGCCTTCTGGAGGCAGTTTGTTGGAAGTAAGGAGGTGAAGGGCAATGGAGACACTATCATCCATTGTTCCCAGGAGCCAAATGAATCATTGAAAGAATATATAAGTCGGTTTGTGAACACAGAGAATTGATTAGCTGATTGTTTTGAACGAGTAGAAATAGCTTCTCTAAGACAGGGTTTGAACCCTGGCCATCTGGCCGATTTGGTAACCAGGAAGAAATCCATGACATGGGGCGGCTTGTTGAACCAGGTGGGAAAGAAAATCAATGTAGATGAAACAAAAAAGACTAGGGTGTACAAGAAAGTGAGATCTGCCCTGGCTGCACCAAACCAGAATCAGTCTGGATACAAGGCTAAGGAGGCCGGATAGGGTCTCAACAGAGCTAAAGCTCAATCTTACCCAGATCCAGCTCAGAGTCAACAGTCCAGATATAAGCAAGGACCTTGGGTCCAAACGGAGTGGTTTCCCGAATTAAAAGAGAATGTGGCAACCATCTATGACAAAACAAAAGATAAGGTGCATTTTAGGAAGCCGACAACGCTTCAATCTCCAAGGGAAATTCAAAATGCTTATTTTTGTCAATATCACCATGATATTGGCCATAACACAGAAGATTGCATCGCACTGAAGCAAAAGGTGCAGAATTTGATTGAAAGAGGAAAATTAGGTGCTTATGTCAATAGAAGAAGTGAGAATAGGCCTGATAATGCTCATCGGACCGGCCCAACAAACAATGCAGGGACATCGGCTCCGGACGGGGCCATGGTGATTATTGAGAGATTCGATGTAGAGTCAGAGTATTTGGATCCCGATCCAGACCGGAATAAGGTGGGTGTTATAACAGAGCATACCAAGATGGTGTCCTGGTTCATAGGCTTTTTTGAGTCACTTACCGTATTTGGGGGAGATACAATGACTGCACCAACTCCTTCTTCAAGGAAGAGGCATGTTCACACTCTGGCTAATAAGTTTGAGGGAGGATGTCCTCTTATCAATCCCAAATTCCTTTTCCCTTCATTTTTTTTGATGAAGATGAGTTGAGGGATATAGCTGGTCCTCATGAAGATGTTGTGGTAATAGGAGCATCAATTGGGGGCAATGACATTAGGAGAATTTTGGTGAACACTAGCAGCTCAGCCAATATCCTCTTTTGGAGTTCTTACAAACAAATGAATAATCCGGCAGTGATTCAACGTTCGAACAAATCTATTGTGGGTTTCACTAGAAGCTCTGCGGACGTAGTCGGGGAATTCGAGGAGAAGGTTTTGTTGGGCAATGGCCCTTTCAAGAAAATGGTCAGAGTACTTTTTTTGTGGTAGATTGTCCCACATGCTACAATGCCATTTTGGGAAGGTCTTGGCTCTCTAGGATGCATGTTGTGGCTTCAACAGTTCACCAATGTTTAAAATAGGTTGTTCAAGGACACATGGGAGTTTTCCGGAGTAGTCAAAAAATAGAAAGGGAATGTTATGCAACTGCACTTGCTCCTAGGACTTTAGGGGCAGTTCGGATAAGTGAAGATTAGCAGTTGGTGGGGCCCTCTGGGGAGAGGGTAAAATTGATGACCCAGAGAGACCCCTGGTGTTTTAATACCGATTGAAGAGGTTGAAACTCACTCTCTGGCTGAAGGAAGAAGTGTCAAAATTGGATCTAAGATGACATCGGAACTAAAAAGTAAAGTGTTATTTTTTTTAACAAACCGTCAACACGTTTTTGCTTGATGTAATGCTGATGTAACCGGAATGTCTGCGAATGTTATATCACACCAGCTATCCATCCGGAGAGATGTAGCACCCGTTATGCAGAAAAGAAAAGCTTTTTAGAAAAAGATGATGTCATAGTTCAAGAGGCTGACCGACTTACCAAGATGGGACACATAAAGGAATCTCGGTACCCTTTGTGGACCGCCAACCTAGTGTTAGTGGAAAAGAATAATGGGAAGTGGCGTATGTGTATTGACTTTACTGACCTCAACCGAGCTTGCCCAAAAGATCTATATCTAGTCCTCTTGATTGATCGGTTAGTAGACTCCACATTTGGGAACAAGTTGTTGTCCTTCATGGATGCCTTCTCCGGTTATAATCAGATTCAAGTGGATCTGAAGGACCAGGAACACACTACTTTTGTTACTGATAGGGGCCTCCATTGTTACAAGGTGATGCCTTTTGGATTAAAGAATGTTGGGGCTACTTATCAGAGGTTGGTGAACAAAGCATTCGTTGATCAGATTGGAAGAAATATGGAAGTCTACATTGATGACATGATGGTAAAGAGTGTGGAAGAAGAATTACACTTGGCAGATCTGCAAGAGACTTTTATCAACTTGGTAAAAGTTAATTTAAAATTAAATCCAGAAAAATGCGTTTTTGGAGTACAGTCTGGGAAGTTTTTGGGGTATGTGATAAGTGAGAAAGGGATACAGCCTGATCCAGACCAACTTAATGCTTTACTGCAGATGGATCCTCCTCGGAATATTAAAGAAGTACAAAGATTGACAAGGAGGTTAGCTGCTCTAAACCATTTTATCTCAAGGTCTTCGGATAGGTGTGCCTCGTTTTTCCAAACTTTCAAGGGTGCTAAAGACTTCAACTGGTCTCCACAATGCGACCAGGCTTTTGATGAAATAAAGAAGCATTTATCTTCCCCCAAAACCCTGTTTAAACCTATTGATGGAGAAACATTGTATATATATTTAGCAGTCTCCGAATGTGCCATAAGTGCGGTGCTAGTAAGAGAGGTGGATAATTATCCTCGTCTGATGTACTACTTTAGCAAAAGCCTGATGGATGCTGAACAAAGGTATTTAAAACTCGAGAAACTAGCGCTAGCTTTGGTAATTGCTGCCAGGAAAATGAGACCCTACTTTCAGTCTCATTCTATTATCGTCCAAACGTCTTTTCCCTTGAAAAATGTTCTTCAAAAGGCAGACATATCAAGCAGAATGACCAAGTGGTCAGTAGAATTGGGAGACTATGATATTGATTTTGCCCCTCGAACTGCAATCAAGGCTCAATCTGTTGCTGATTTCCTAGTTGAATTCCATTCGGACAGGAGGACTAAACAAGCTACAGGTGAAAAAACTAAGAAGGTATAGGTTGTCCGGACAGATGGTGGTTCAAGTACCATGGGTTGTGGTGCTAGGATATGTTTAACATCTCCGTACGGCGACAAGCTATACCAGGCTATATGTTTTGCTTTCAGGGCTTCTAACAATGAGTTCAAATACGAAGCTGCTATAGTTGGTTTGAAGTTAGCCTTCCTTTTTGGAGCCAAAAGAGTTAGGTTAATGAGTGATTCTCAGCTTCTTATCCATCATGCCCAAGGTCAATCTGAGGCAAAAAAGGAGCAGTTGATTAAATATGTATTCATTCTTAAAGAGGTGGCACTTAACTTCAAAGAGATCAGCTATGAGCACATACCCATAACGGAGAACACATTAGCAGACTCCTTGAAAACCATAGCATACTCTGAGTCCCACCCATGGATTCATGTGCAAGAATGTCCATCCATACAACCCACTCAGAGTAAGGAAGAGGAGGAAAGTTTAAGTATACAAGTGGTTCAACCTAAAGACTGAAGTTATCCTCTTCTTCAATACATTTCAGATGGCATTTTGCCTTCGGAAAAAATCGTAGCAAGAAAAATGAAGTATAAGGCTCATGGTTTTTTAATCATAAGAGACATCCCTTACAAGAAGTCTTTTAGTAGACCTCTCTTGCGTTGTTTGAGGAGTGAAAAATCCCAAATAGTGATGTCTGAACTGCGTAATGGTGAAGGGTCAACACATTGTGGTTATAGAGCTTTAACCCGAAGATTTTTATTGGTCGGATACTACTGGCCATCCATAGTAGAAGATGCCAAGGAATTGGTAAAGAAGTGTGATCTATGCCAAATATATGGTAATGAAATTCATATCCCAGCTGTCCCTATGGAGTCGATTTTTGAGCCAATACTTTTACTTGTTGGGGACTGGATCTGGTGGGACCTCTACCAATGGCGTCCGGAGGGTGCAGAACTATTATTATAGCCATTGATTATTTTTCAAAGTGGATAGAGGCTGTCCCCTTGGCAGGGACTATTTCAAAAGCTGTTATAAAATTTATCTTATCTAATATTTGTTGCAGATTTGGGGTTCCACAAAAGATAACCACAGATAATGGGCCACAATTCGAGAACAAGGATATGGAGAGTTTCTGTACTTCTAGGGGCATTCAGCATTGTTTCTCTTCTCCTTTTCACCCATAGGCGAATGGTCAGGTTGAAGTGGCAAACATGACGATTCTATCCGGTCTCTAGAAGAATTTAGAATGGGCTGCTGGAAAGTGGCAAACATGACGATTCTATCCGGTATCTAGAAGAATTTAGAAGGGACTGCTGGAAAGTGGCCAAGCTATCTACAAGAAGTACTATGGGCTTACCGGACTACTCCTGGAGCTACTACACAGGAATCCTCGTTTGCCTTGGTATATGGTATGGATGCGATTGCTCCTATAGAGGCAACTCTTCCATCATAAAGAGTCCATAATTTTTCCAAACAGGCTAATGAAGTGGCAATCAGAAGTCAATTGGACTTAATAGAAGAGAAAAGGGTTAAGGCTCATCTTAGAGCCACCCATTATCAAGGTTTAATGAGAAGCAGGTTTGCTTCCAAAATTAGAAGAAGGGATTTTCAACCGGGGGATAAAGTATTGAGAAAAGTATTCTTACATACTAAAGAAAATCAGTTCAGCAAGCTAGCTCCAAACTGGGAAGGGCCTTATGTGGTCATTGCAAAGCTTAAGCCTGGAACATACAGGCTTCAAGACAAAGATGGAAATGTCTTGAACCACCCATGGAACATTGAACACCTCCGGATGTATCTAGAATGAAAGTTGTGTAAATATTTACTTGTTTAAAGTCCATGTAAATATTATGGGGCATACTCTTTCCTACCCTGGTGGCGCGGAAAGTTTTTAATGAGGTGTCCGAGTTTTTTAATAGAATTTGATGTCTTCTTAAAATATTCGGAGTTGTTTGATTTATAGTTTCTTTAGAGCCTTCTAAGCATCTTTGACGGGTCGGATTGATCCGGTGAAGTGATGGCCATTTAACATTTGTCATCAGCGAATTTAAACACTCTCATCTTGAAATATTTGTAAAATAAATAGGGCTATTTAAACACCAGCCATTAAGATTGAGCGAATATGAAACAAAGCAAGAATTTAGAAAAGTAAAACTGCCCGGCTAACACCGGAGGATGATATTAAAACATAAAGAGTGCCTTGGCCATCCAAGGACTTTAAGTTTAAAAAGAAAGAGATTGGCCGGACTCAAACCGGACACAATTACAAAATGCCTTGGCCTTCCAAGGACTTTCGTATGTCATAAAAAAAACAGAAAATAGTTAAAACCTTAGGGCTAGTTTCCCTTAGATGTTCCTGCTTCATCTTGTTTCTTCTTTGGATCTTTGGGTTCATCATTGGAGCTCTCTCCGGTCCTTTCTTCCTCATCAGTGGTTGTGCTTATCGCCATCTGCCATAGAGTGCCAAGTGTCCTCTTTGAGAATGTTTGATGAAAAAGCAAGACCATGTCGGATTTAACTTCGGTATACCTTTCTTCTAGGGAATTTATCACCTTGTTGGTGTATGCATCGACCCTGGCTTGGATTGTCTTCTCCTGCTCTTTTATCAAATCTTCATTTTTCTTGGTAACTTTGGACACAGCACCTTCCAGGGAAGTTTTGTCACTGGAAAAGTCTTGGATAACATTATCCTTGGTATTCACCTCCTCCTTCGAAGCAGAGAGATCCTTCTCCAAGCCAGAACACTTGGTTTGGAGTTCTGTGTTAACTATCTCCGAAGTGGCCAGCCTGGTGGCCAAGTCTTCTTTCCTTTTCTTTAACTCCTCGAGCTCTTTCCTCAATGCTTCAACACTTTGATTGGCGTTAAAGAGATCATTAGATAAGCTCTCTTTGTCTGCATTGAGTGTGTTGATAAGGGCAGATTGACTTCGTACTTACCTCTCCAAGTTGAGCACTGGCTGAATATGGCCCAGCAAGGAGTGAGTCACCGTGTCGTTCTCCCCTGAAATAGTAAAGAACTTACCATTGAAAGTAACCATGTTTGAGGAACTTGGGGGAAGGTAGGGGCCAATGTAAAGGCCAATGTTGTGAAAGTCACTGATGTCCACTCCATCAATATTGATATCCCCTCTGGTACCCTCTCAGACATATAGACCACTTGGGATTTGTTCTGCCAATGTGGGGTCTATTGGGTCGGCCGGAGGAAGAGGCTCTGAAGGCCGGAGGGCAAATTCATCCCCCGAGGAGATTTTCTTCTTCTTGGTTGTCCTCTCTTCACTATTTTCTCCTTTTTCGGTCCTTTTTAAGAGCCTTTGGAGGATCTGGAGGTCCACCTGCCTCCCTAATACTCTCATCTTCAACTACTTGAAGTAAAGTAGCATCAATTCCCCCTTGGGCCTGCACTCCGTGACTCACCGGGGCGATCTCCTCATCAGCACCTTGAACAACCTCTGTTGCAGCTTGTTTCTTCTTGCCCTTCTTGCCCTTCATCTTTCTTGGAGCTTTAGCTCTAGCAGGAAAGGCCAGTTTGTCATCCTTCTCCTCTGTTCTCTTGAGGATGACAGTCGGAGGAGGCGGAGTGGTCAGCTCTTCCCAAGTAAGGTCTCTCCGACCTGTTGTGTTCCAAAGGTGGGACCTCACCAAGTTTCCTGATGTGAAGCACTTGTGAAAGGTATTTCCCCAGAGTTCGGCATCCTAAGCGTTTAATTTAACACATGTGGCTTGCCCCTCTTCCACAAAACCGGAGAACTCCTTCGGCAACACTAACCAAAGAAAAGAAAAACAGTTCAGAAACAAAAAATTTACGAAGTAAGAGAGACAAACATAATAAGATATTTACCTGAGCTCTTCCATCTGCTGGTGAGCATACAAGGGTTAACACCAGCCTTGATTTTGCTCCCATTTTCCTATGCTCCGTTGATGAATAAAAATTCGGCCTTCCAATTTTTCTCTGACTTAAGCAAGTCATCCACCACCTTAAAGTTGTCTCCCATATTGAAGTGGTAGAATAGGATGTGATGGTTCTTGTAGAGGCTCGCCACAGCAGCAAACTGCTCCATTAGAAGTGGTATTCCGGAGAGCCTTGACGCCATAATACAGGCGATGAGGGTGTACCAAGCGTTGGGACTCAGCTGGCTTGGACAGAGTTTTATCAGGTGAAAATACCTGACAATTTCTGGATCCAAGGGAAATCTGAGCCCCCAGTTAAACAGCTCCGTATAAATGACTATCTTGCTGAGTTTGCAGTCCATTGGGGTCTACGGAGTGCCTGGTATCCTCACCTTTACAGATTCAGGGATCCCCATTGTGTCCGGATCCGGCCCAGCTCGGCAGTATGAGTATATACATAGTTGATATTCTGCATGGTCAGCAGATACTTGACATTAACCTTGTGGAAACAAGGACCCACTTTACCTTCGAGACACTCCGGCAGATCCGGATGTGTCAGACATAGTTTCTCTTTGCCTTTCCTTTTTTTTCAGTGGCAGCATCCCCAGTCTGCCCAGAAACGTCGGTCTCAAATGGAGCATCTTTTATACTGTCCTCCATCACCTATTCCATCACCATGGAAGGTTTATCAGTCGTTGTTGGTGGGAGAGTGTTGGTGGCTGGCTAAGGAGGTTGTTCGGACGGTTGAGCATCAGCCTCTCTTAGGGGTCTGGTGTCCGGCAAGGGCTCAGTTCCAGAGGTCTCATTATGAGAGCTAATTCTAGTAGCCTCCGGACCAGAGGATTTGTCTTTTGGGACTCTGATAGATGCCCCTGATCCAGTGGATTTATCCTTGGTCCCAGACTTAGAGGGCCCTAACTTTGGGGACTTGGGTTGAGAGACAGTTGCCTGACCCTTTATTAGACGGCCTGTCCGGCGAAGAGTAACTTTTTCCAGGGTTTTTCCAGTATCTGACCCCATAGAAATGAACGGAGAGGGTCTCCTTGTACTTGATATCGTTTTCTCCCGCACAATAGAGGGATGAGACTCCTGAACAGAGGAGCTTGACGGAATGAGTGAGAGGTTTGTCTGAACCAAATGCTTAGGTTTGGCACTTTTGGCAAAAGATGATCCTCGATCAGCTTCTAAAGATGGTGTGTCGGGCTTATTGATTGGAGAATTGGAAGACCCTCAGCAATGCAGCTCTCTCGCTCAACCTTTTTCACTTTTTCTAACTCTTAAATATTCAGCCAACCACCTTTTACCAAAGCGTTTCTCGCCGTGAACATAAACCTAAACAAGAAGGATTTTGAGAAGTGAAGTAAAAAGCTCTGAAATGGAGAAATGGCAAAGTGATGAAGATGGTAAAACAGTAAAAGGAAGTAATTTATACTAGTAAGGCAAAAAAGTTACCAAATACCTAGGAGAAAACGAAAAGGCAAAAGTAATGATTGAAGGCGGCGCTGACGTCATAAGTATTAAATATAGAAGTTTTTTTTTTGGGATTAGTGGGAGCGCCATTTTAGGAAGAAAACAACTGGTGAGATGAATCAAAATGTGACACGTGTCCCACGATCCATAGCAGAACTCTTGAACTTATGAGAAGTGTTCAGTCTGGATAAACCTCGAGCTGAATACATAAACAGTCCGGAGAATGTTGCTAGTGCCTAAGAGATTTTATTGGTCTTGCAAAATGCCTTCCACAAAACCTAAAAAAGGGGCTACTGATGAGTCCGAAAATATTCACCACTCACTGTAGAAACCGGATAGGGGTAATCCGGACAATAATCACCCACTGAAGTATCCGGACAGGACAAAAGTATTAAGAATGCTAAACACCTTTTGACTAAGCTAATTTCTAATCTGCTTAATAAACTAATGGGCTTTTGAACTCGACCCGATTTCATAAGTTTGATCCAAAAGCCCATATGGCCCATAATTAAGGGTTTAAATACCCAACCACGTTCATTAATGAGGGTAATGAACATTTAATACAACCAAGCAGCTTAAATCTCTCACTACAAAACACTCAAACATATAATACCCTTGAAATACCACAAAACACCTAACAAAATTACCCTCAGTCAAAAATAATCCTCACTAGTATTAGCCCTCAAAACAATTGTTTAGACCAAACAAGGGAGTCTCCTTAGAAATTCATTGGAGAGGCTTGATATAAGTGTACTGCTATATCAAGCGTTTGGTAGGCCACTAAGGAAGTTTGAAGAATATCGTACAAGGTCGTGCCTCGATCTGATTAATCATTTTGCTTATTTTTCATGATGATGATAAAAATGAGTTCTCCCTCTCGCATCTAATTGAGAGTGTTCACGCCTAGGCCTATGACCTTTGCATTTGCTGACCAATTCACGAATGGATCAGTCTTAACTTTACTGCCCTTATAATTTTGGCATGAGAGTGAAGGGTTCGTTGGTCTCTCATTTTTTACTTCTATAGATAACGGCGACACCGTTGTATCATAAAGATAGACATATCATCACCTTCAACGATTTTTTTTAAGATGAATGATTGTAGTCCTTGGTTTAACATAGAGTACCCTCGAAATATATGTGGGACAAATCGTAACTTTATTGTTGCGATTCTAGATTCATAGTAATTAAGTCTTATGGCATAAAAATAAGATCATTGAAAACTAAAAATAAAAATAAAATCTTGACTATTTTATTGAGTATATTAATGATTATATAAGAAAATATTATAAATAATAGTTTTTTAAATAATAATTTTCATGTAATCCAATTGATAATGTGATTTTTTAGATAGAGAGTTACTATTTAAAACCGATCCCAAAAACCTATTATGGATAATGCCAAACAAAATTAACAAATTGTGTACCTAAAATAGCGTTATATATAAAATCATCAAACACGCATACACGTTTTGTTTTCTTTATTTTTTTATTTAAAATTTGAAAGGTTCTTATCTTTTACACCGTAGCTCGGAAAAAAAAATCCAAAAATACCATTAGTTTAGTTTTTAAGACGAATAACGCTAGATCCATTTATGATAAGTTTTTATTTTTTAATATATATATATATATATATATATATATATATATATATATATATATTACACTAGTTTCTCATTATATGGTTTCTAATCTATCACATGTTTGTTTCACATCTAGTATCTAGCATTTATTATAGTTGACATGGTTTAGCATCCATCATAGTTGGTATGATTTTGCATTTAGTATCTATCATAGTTGTCTCATTTCGCATCTAGCAATACAAAAATCAAAAAGGTTTCGGATCTAGCAAAACAGATTTGGCATCTTCTGCGTAACAACCATCTTTTTCGGTTACACTGTAAAATTAAATATTAAAAATGTTTGTACGTTTTAAACCGTAACTCGGAAGAAAAAACTACAAAAATACCATTGGTTTTGTTTTTTTAAGACGAACAAAACTAGATCAATTCTTGATATGTTTTGATTTTTTTTAACAAAAATATATTTTACACTGGTTTCTCATTATATGATATCGCATTAATCATATGTCTGGGTTCGGATATAGTCTATATCATCTATCATAGTTGGCATGGTTCCACATCCATCAATACAGAAATTAAAAAGGTTTTGCATCTTTTTTGTAACAGTCGTCTTCTTCATTATATAAATTAAAACATTTTGTATCTACCAGAAATAATAAGATTCTCATCTAGTCGTTCATAAATTAAAAGGTTTCGCATCTGTCAAACTTCATCTTCTTGGATTACACTGTAAAATATTTCTCAAACCAAATTTTCCAGAAAACACAAAAAAAAATCACTAACAACATAAAAACATATGCGAAAATCAAAGTAAAAACAAACGAATGGGCGTAGTTGTGCAGGACTGTAGAAACAAAAACTCAATAAAAAAACTCAAGAACAAAATCTGCAGACAATCGAGTTACCTAAATAGAAATAAAAAATCAAACTTCGAAATCAAATAAAAACACAATCAAAATCGAAAACTACAAATAAAATCATACAAAAACAAACAAAAAAAGAAAAAAATCGACACCTATTATTAGTATACTATAGTAGATCCGTCGTAAAACTAGAGAGAGAAATAGAAAAATGGGTGAAGCTATTTCCTCCACCATATTTTTTATTTCCTCCAATTTTTTTTATTTTTTTTAAAAAAGATTTATCACTTGCTTTTACTATCTTGCCCTCATTTTACATTCTAATTTATAACTTGATACCATTAACCATTATGAAATCTTTATATCAACAAACACATGATTAAGCCCAAATTTAATCCAACATATATGATTTAACTTCTAAAATTAAACTCTAAAAACAAAAACAAAAAAATCAAATTTCTTAAAGATTACTCATGGAAGAGAAACATACCCAAACCAAAGATTTAACAACGGAGAACATCACCCAATCAACCAACAAAGTAATTTAATCTTGTTTTTTTTAGTTTTACATTCATGTAATTTAAAGATTCGTGTTAAAAAAACATATTTTCGAGAATCCTGATTTGTGCAGGTTTTAGCAGAAAACAACTAATTCCGAGAAAGCAGATAGGAATCAGTTGCTTTTTTTAGAAAAAAACACATGATTCCGAGACAACATATAGGAATCAGGTGCGCTTATTTTATAAAAACAAAACACCTGATTCTGAGACAGCACCTTGGAATCATATGTTTTTTGTATGAAAAAATGCATTTAATTTTGAGATGTCGTCTCAGAATTAGGTGCATTTCGCCTGTTTCAATAAATAATTGTACATTTTTAAGTGTTGTTTTTTTAGATAACGAATGATTTCTACCTAAGACGAATTCGAGAAAAACTGTTGTTATTTTTTAAGATTAGAAGAGAAATCGAATAGGTGGCTAGGGTTTGTTATTTTTCAAGATTTGAAGAGAAATATGAAAATGAGGCCGTTTTTATAGTGGCTAGGGTAGGGTTAGGGTTTATGGGTGATTGATGGTGAGAAGCTAATAGGTGTTGGTTGGGTGTGCAGAAGTTAGTAGGATTGAAGATAGTTGAGATAGGATAGGATATAGTTGAGATTGTGGTAGAAGTCGATGAAGTTGTTGGAGAATGAATGAGTTTTGGGATAAAAAAAGGGTAAATATATTATTTCCTTTACGGAGGAAATAACAAAGTGGAGTTTTTATTTATTTATGGGGAGATAAAAAAATTGATGGAGGAAATAACTTCACCCAAAAAAAAATATAAAACGTTTGGTGACAGACTCAACTCAAGATAACATTTATAGAGGGACTCGAACTCATGACCTTTGATCACAAGCATGTATTACTCCACCAACTCCACTACCCTTTCTGGATCAAATATAAAATACATTTATAATTAATAAATAGTATTTAGATTAAAAAATAGTACAGAGAAATTTTAGAGAAGTCTAATGAATCTTACTCAAAAATAAGTAAAAACTTTTTAAATAATTAGATGATACTCTTCTTATTTAATCAAATGAAATAATATTCACTTTAAGTAATAACAATAAGGGAAATTCCACCTATAATATCCACGCAACTATTCAATTGTCATCTAGTACCCAAGGTTTGATCAATTATCACTTAATACCCAACTCAACTACCTAATTGTCACTTAATACCTAATATTACTTTTAATACCCTAACTACCCTTAACCCACTATATAAGCAGAATTTTCTGTTTTCTTTCTATTTTTCTAGCTTTTGAAGATTTGAATTTGTTAGCCGCTCTAACCACCTAACCCTATGAACCACCACGAAGCACGACTGAAAGCACAATTCTAGTGATCGGAGCGTTCAAATGTCTGTTTATTTTTGTAGGTTGTGGTGTAAAACCAATCTAACGACTGTTTTCAACGTACAGGAACTGACCGTGCTTATTGGAATCTATTTTTTTAGTAATCGTGTTGCTGCTTTCAGGTAATCGTAATTAACTACCGATTTCGAAGTTATTTGTTGGTTTTCTGAGATAGAATAGGTTTTATTCTACTGTTTTTAGACGTCATAGCCTGATTTCGAGATTTTCTCTGTTTTTTTGTTTTTATTCCAGTGATCTGCGCTTATTTTGTTAATATTTGTCGTTATATACTCATGTCCTTGTTTATGATGTTATATAATAACTTTATAGTGTATTATATTTTGATTTCGGACGTGAAACATGTGTAGACTATGAGTTTTAGTTGTCCAGGCTCTCGACACAAGATGCGAATTGTGTGATGTATCCAATGAGGAAGATGCTAATTGTGCTACCAATTCGCATGGTTTCATGCGAATTGTATGGAACTCCAACGTAATGCATTTTCAAACATATATCAAGACTCTTACTTGCTTACAAAACTCAGGATGGGTTGCGAACTGTGTGGAACTATAACGTATTGTATTTTCAAACAAATATCAGGACTTTTTAGTTATTTTACGAATCACATGATATGCTACGAATCGTGTGGAACTTTAAAGTATTGCATTTCCAAACAAATATCAGGACTTCTGTAATTACTTTACGAATTGCTTGAGATGCTGCGAATTGTGTGATATATTATACCTTATCATCTTTCAGACAAATCTCATGGAATTAATAGTTGAGAGCAAATCTCAGGTACAATTGCGAATTGTTTACATTTTTTGTTAGTGTGAGTGTACCAGTTGATTTACAAACAACTCTCAGGATAGGATGCGAATTGGTCAATTATATACTAAAATTATACACCGTTCGCAGCTTATAGTTATACACAAATCGCAAGATAGGATGCGAGTTGCTTGATGTAGTAATAAATAACTTGCACCTTATGTTTAGGATTAATAACTAATAGCTTGTTCGGTGCAGGGTAAGGTATGTCTAAATCATGAGTTTGTATTTTTAAACATGGTCACCAAACTGCAATTGTGCCTTTCACGGAGTTTGAAAGCTTTCAAAGTAGGAGAACACATGGGAGGAGCTTGTCACATGTGACTACCTAATTACCTACTCATGCGGGGATCACAATAATTGTTTCTTTAATAACCAGAAGAATTTTGTTGGGTTGGTGTTATATCTTGATTTGGAGCATTTAAAACGGGTTAGTTTTCTCATAGAACAACACGTCTTCGATAAGGGTTCTGGTAATAAATGTTCTCGTGAAAAATATTCTGGTGATAAGAGCTCTAGTGGTAAGGCTTGTGGTGTAAAGCATAAAGAGCGTAACATGAGTTTGGGAGAACCATCTCTTAATCAACTAGTTAGCGGGGAGAGTAGAAACGGTTTAGTTAATTCTGATCAGAGAAAAAAACAACTTGCTACTGCTGGTTGGGCTGATGCTACTATAGGAGTGAGTCAAGCTTTTGAAGAAGGTGCTGCAGGTCTCAGGTTATCTTTATGCAAGTTTTCTTTAGTGCATGGTTTTGCTTTCAAATACCTGCACAACACAACAACCAAGATCACTGCTTATTGTGAAAATAAGTTCACAAGCGGATGCAAATGAAGGCTTTATGAATCTATTGATTCCAGCACCGGCTTGATGACGATCGAGAAGTAATTTCTGCACCATACTTGCAGTCCCGTTTTCTCCCAGAAGCATAAGCGACATAGGCATTTGACATCAGATTTAATTGCAGAGGAAATTCAGGATTCTCTCCGGACCTGGCATTCGTTGACAGCCAAAACCATACAATCGACTGTCAAACAAAATTACGATCTTGACATCTCTTACCGTTTGTCATGGAATGCTTTAGAGAAGTCAAAGAGGGGAGTTTTCGGAGATAGTTCAAGTTCTTTTAGTTTACTAAGCGGGTACTTCAAGCGATTGAACAGTCGCGATATTAAATCAGACTGCCAGTTGGAGTTATCAGCTGGAAACCGCTTCAAGCGTTGTTTTGTAGCATTCAGTTCGTCCTTTTAGGGTTTTCATTAATGCGTCCAATGTTGTTTGTCGATAGAACCCTCTTATATGGAAAGTATAAAGGTACCTTGCTTACTGTCGTAGCAAAGGACGACAACAATAGTTAGTTTCATTTAACTATTTAATTTGAATGTTTATGATGTTTTGTTTGAAATTTTGTGCAACATTTCACATCCTATAGTTGCACATCATTCTCATGGAATCCTGATATTTGAGAACGAATCGCATTAGAGGCTGCGAATTAAGCAGTATTTTTATTTGATGACACTTCGCAAGAGATGATGCGAATTAGTCGATGTAACCATAAAACTGTGAACAATTCGCAGCCTATGATTGTACACAATTCGCAGCGTATATTTGAGAACAACTCTCAGGATAGCATGCGAGTTGTTTACATTTTGACACGCTTGAGTGCTATTGTATTGTCCATTTGAGCTGCATTTTCCCAAGACTATTCCCTGTTGCTCTTGGTATAGTTAGCATTGAAGATTTGGACAATTGGATGTGGTTTTTGGGGTGTTTGAAACCACATTTGTTGGAGCGCCAAATCACATTTATTTCAGACCGTCATTCTGGTATCGTTAATGTTGTTTTTGTCTTGTATCCAAGCTGCTATCATGCGTACTGTTATTTCCATCTCATGTAGAATTTGAAAATAAAACTGGAACATACTAACATAGACTATAAAAAAGAGTTTGAGTTTCTTCCATCGTCTTGCTTATGCTCCCATTCGAGAGCTTTTTAAAGATATATTGACAATTTTTCTATGTGAAACTGGTGACAGAATGAGTGATTTTCTTGCTAATTTACCCCCGGAAAATTATGCGCAGGCTTACATAAAAGGGAAATGATACGGCTCTATGGCTGCTACTGCAGTAGAATTGTTTAACAATCAGATCAAAAAATATTGCGACCTACCGATTGTTGAGTTTATTGACTGGATTTGAGTCTTACTTATGACTCAAGTTTCACGAAGATACGAAGAGGGGCTAATCTGGAGTACTAATTTGGTCCCTAAGTATGAGAAGAAGCTAAAGCAGAATGTTGACATGTGCCGAACTTGGGTAGTAAGTAAGTCGTCTTCCATCATGTTCGAAGTCTTTTCAAATCATGTGGCTGTTGTTAATCTGTTGGATTTCAAATGTTCTTGCAGATCATGTCAACAAGAGTGTTTTCCATGCCCTCACGCTTTAGCGGCAATACAGTATATTGACCAAGATCCCATTACTGTAATAGAGCCCTTCTTTACGGTTAAGAATTACAGGGAAAGTGACTCTTTCAGCATACCGGCTATAACAGATTTCGGGGAAGGGTCCAGCGCTAACAATCCTTCGTTTGTTGAAATTCTTCCTCCGAACATTAAGAGACGCTCCGGAAGGCCTAAGAAAAAGCAAATCTCATCTAGAGGAGAAATCTCAACCAAGCAGTTGAGGTGTGGCCGTTGTTTGAAATCAAGCCATAACAGGAGGACTTGTGATGTTCCAGTTTAAGCACAATCCGTGTTGTGGACAATTCTCGTTGGCCACATTTATTTGTAATACTGTTATTGTTCTGGACAACAAACCAAACATTTTTACAGTTGTTTGTTCATCTATACATTTTTTTTATTACAGTAAAGAAATGCTAAGTGTTTTGAGTTGCATGCAACTCGCATCCACTATTGTGAATTGTGTACAATATCTTGATAGCATGTTGCAAATATCTATCAGGTTTCTATGCGAGTTGTGTGAAATTTTACCACGATGCGGATTGTTTGTCAAATCATATCAAACAACTATCAGTATATGCTGTGAATTGTATTGAGCTTAAACGTTATGCTTTTTCAAACAAATATCAGGACTCTTAGTTGCTTACAATTCGCATGATATGATGAGAATTTCCTTCAACTCTAAAGTATTGCATTTTCAATCTAAATATCACAAAGCGCATGATATGCTGCAAATTATGTTTTCAAACAAATATAAGGACTTTTTATTGCTTACGAATCGCATGCTATGCTGCGAATTATGTCTGAAACATATATCAGGACTTCTGGTTGCTTTCATATCGCATGCTAAGCTGCGAATTGTAAACAACCAGAAGTCCTGATATTGGCTTACATATCGCATTTTATGTTGCGAATTTTTAGCAAGACTTTTAGTTGGTTGCAAAGCGCATGATATGATGCGAATTGAATGGAACTACAAAGCATTACAATACTCAGGTCCGCATGCGAAATGTTTTTAAATCAGTAATATTGATAAACAACATCTCAGGTTAAGATAGGAGTTGTTTGCAAGTGATAATAGAATGCGAATTGTATATATGATTCAAAGTTTATACAAAAAATAGAATCCAAAAAGAGGATTACAGTCTTCATGCACTAATAAATTTTCAAAAAAATCACTACAACCTATTAGTGTTGTTAGTTGCATTCCAAAAAAAACAGACTCTATCAGTCATCACTAGAGGATTCTTCACCATCTTTCTCCTCTTCGTGCTGATCATCATCCTTTTCATTTTACCCTTCCTCTTCGTCATCTACATCCATCATGCATAAAAATTTGTTCATTGATGGACCGGCGTCGTCTTCCCTCTTCCTTTTGTTGTTTGGAACCTTTGTCGTCTTAGGTGGAACCTCTGCTGCTGAGGTTCAGCAGCAACCATTTGAACCACATCCACTGGTTGAGAGTCAGCTGAAAAGTAGTCCTCAATGTCTAAATCAAGGACAGAGACTAGGCTGTTTGGTGGTGCTACCGGCATGATTAAGACATCGCTCCAGTTGGTGGTTATGGATGACCAGGAGTCACCCAGAGAACCTAGTGAACCAGAGTATGCGGTAGTGGTTTTGGTGGTGGAAAATGACATGACTTATGGAATTTGAAGAGAACAAGAGGTGTTTTTTAAAAAATATAGAGTTTGTTTTAAAATTAGCCTCTGGTTACTAGTGTTATTTATAGGCATGGAGGGAGTCTGAGCTTATGAGGTGGTGTAGCTATATCAATCATTGCATAGCCTCCATGTCCAATCAACAACTAATGGGCTCTGGTGATTTGATTGATTTTTGCGTGCTCAATGCAGTGAACGTTTACCAAGGCAGACGTCATAGCCTGTTCGTATTCTTCAACGATAGATTTTGAATTATTATTTTTATATCATGAGTTGATGCGAACTGTTTAGTGATAATTTCGCAGCCTGTAGTTTGTTAATGTGGTATGTTTCTAAGCATGTATCAGGTTAGAATGCGGATTGTTTAGTGAGGATCCTGTTTTTAATAGATATTAGGGAATGGTGGGAATTGTTCGAATATTAACTAACCTTTATATATATCAGGTTAGCATGCGAGTTGTTTGATAAGAAATCTCTCAATATATATCTGGGATTTGCACATTTCTGAAATTAAAAAAAAGTTTATATACACCAAAAAATTACAATGAATGTATGTACACCAAAAAAAAATCATAATGTCTTACAGAAAATCACCAGTACGTGTTGGTGTCTCCGACGTTTAAGAAAAAATAAAACATTTCTGCTCTAAAGCTAGTAACCATATCGTCATCGTATTTTGGATGCACATATCCATGCTGGATAATATCTCTAGTGTATTTGCAGACAAAAATACCACAGTCAAGGGTGCCACGTTTTTGTTGTGGAATTTTTCTTTCATTTTTCACCTTTCACCCAGTATTTGTAGTAGGTAGGTATCCTTTATCCAGTAAATAGTTGATTTGGTTATAATAATTAGTGTTAGGAATCAGCACAAATACTTAAGCTTTGGTTGTCAAACAATTTGCATCGTACATTGCGAATTGTCTGACAACCAATCCAACATGTGGATGTCAAACAATTCGCAGTCTATGTTGCGAATTGTTCAGCATCCAATCCATTTTTTCTGCAAACAGTTCGCAGCCTATATTGCGAAGTGTTCATTATCCAAGCCATTTCGTGAATGTCAATCAATTTGCAACCTAGGTTGCGAATTCTATTATGGATATGCTGCGAACTGAATGAAACTAAAACGGATTACATTTTCAAATAAATATCAGGACTTTTTAGTTGCCAACAGTTCTCATGACAACATGGGAATTGTTTGCATTTAAATACAACTGACTTGATCACGGTTCGCAGTATATCATGATCATGCATTTTTAAAATGTGTTTAAAAGTAATTGAATAGTTAGGAATATTACCAGCTTGATAGGTGTCCTTGTGGTGTTGTCTATCGCTTTGAGTTTAGGCAGCAGTGGGTTGTAGTTTGTTACCGACCTGTCGTCGACATCAATAACGAGAAACGTCCAATGGTTTATCTGGTCCTTCGTCTCGGTGCATAATGGAATTATGATGATGTTGGGGTCTTTAGGAGCTTTTCTAAAAGCTGCGTCGACTAGATTTGATACATCCCACTCTGATTCCAGATTATGCTACATTCAAGCTAGAGTACATTACAACGAGAACATGCGAGGAACTTTGAAATTTACTGTAGCTAAACTTACCGTAGTCATGCCCGAAATCATAACGCAGTCATGATACACTCCTGGAACTTTTTTGCATGGAACTTTGAAGTTTACTTCTACAAGCATCTTCTGAATCCAAGCGTCCACAACCTATGAAAGGAGTTGTTTATTTATATTAAATATACGAGACTTGTTTGAAACATTAAAAAGAGAATTGGTTGACAATTGGATACCTTTACATCCAGCTCCAGTTCTAAAGGTAGCGCCAGCGCATCACTCGTTTGCACTCTAATTCCGTAGGAAAATTTGGACGATGGTAAATTCCATACTACTAGATCAATAGTGTCATGCTCGTAGGCTTTAATTAACTATATTTTTTGGTATTCTGCGACATCGATACGGTCAGTTACTTTTGTTTTCTTTGGCCAGTCGGTGTTTTTACTTTTGGCGGTTGAGGTTCTGTTACAATTATTTGTTCCTCTTCCTCTGCCACTAGATGCTGTGTTGGTGTCAGTAGATTAAAATTAGGTTCCTCTGTCTCTTTACTTGACGCGATCTTATTAAATAACAAAAATTAAAAGAGTTTGACAGTTATTATAATGTTAAAAACCCCAAACAATTCGCATGCTAACATGCGGATTGCTTGGTTCTAGCAGAATACATTACAGGGTAACTATCAGGATAGCATGCGAACTGATCGAGGTTTCACTGAACAGTTCGCATGCTACCCTGATATTCGTTTGTAAAACTTAAAATATATCCACACTATTCTCATGATATGCTGAGAAATCATTATAAATAGCCCTTACCACACGGTCAGCGACAACCAATACCGTTGACCGGTTCGGCATAGGATCTGGATCGTGTCGGTAGAAATCATTAAAGTCATCCTCCGACATGTTCTCCAAAGACTGTTATATTACACAATCGTAAAATACATTATCAATTTCATTTAAAAGTGTCTGTGAAACTTGAGTGTAAATACAATCAACAGAAGCATCGGGTAAACCTACTGTGTTATCGTTTGACTCTGGAGCTTGCAGTTAATTTGGTACGGGTACTACAATTTCACGTTGGCTTAGCAATTCTGACTTTGCGCACACCACCATTGGTCTTTGAGGTACATCTCCGTATTTGTTTTGGTCTTCTAACGATGGTCCTCCCTGGCTGAGTAGTTCCAGCTTCTCACAGGGATTGACACGTTCTGACTATTCCGGAGCTATGTCTTGTGTTAACCTTTCTCTCTATCCCAAGACTATTTGATGTTGTTCTTGTTGTTCTTGTTTTTCTTGTTGCTGCTATTGTTGAACTTGTTGTTGTTCCTGTTGTTGTTGTTGTTGGTGGTGGTGTTGTTGTTGTTGTTGTTTGTCCGCCTCATGTTCCATACAAATTATAAAATAAAAAGGTGGAGGGGTTAACTATACTATAATTATAGTTGGGTACAAATCGTATGCTAACCTGAGATTTGTTTGAGTTATCCATCTCAAACAATTCGCATGGTAAGTTGCGATCTATGAAATAACCAACCCAATATAGTATAAAACAATTCGCAATATACGATGCGAATTGTTTGGACAGGACTACACAACAGTCCTGATATTTGTTTGATAGTTATCATGTGATGCATTGTTTGAATATGTATTCAACGAGAAAACCCCGCTGACTGTTTTAAATAATACACTGACTTTGTTTGAATATGTATACAACAATGAATATTATTATAAAAACAATTTCATCACAACAATAAATAAGATATTTGAATCTTAGTGTACTTTTGATCCACTTACATCTTCAAGGCTGTCTGGTTCTGCCACTTCTTTCTCACGATCTTCTATCTCCTCTGCTACGTGAAGTACAAGTTGTTGGTCATTTGGAACAAACTCGTGTCTTTCTTTCTCCATTGGAGGACTCAGAACTCTGGTTGTCTCATGTGTAGGAGGAGACTTGTCTGTCTGTCTCTTTGTGGTGTCTGTCTCTGTGGACACCAACAACTCTTCTTGTATCCTACCAGATGGTACCGATATGGGTAAATGGTTCTCATCGTCATCCCTCTCTTCCGGAAGTACTCCATCAGCATCATGCTGATCAGCATCCTGCATTTGCTCGTCCTGGTTTGTGTCCTTATCCTGATTTTCAGCAGGCACATATACCTGCAATTCAGTGGACACCGCTCTAGATGGAAATGCTGGTACCTTCTCAACTTCTGGGCTTCCAATCTGGCAAATTGGTTGAGAGATAGAATTGTGGAGTTGTTGTGCTTCAAGCTCCGCTATCTTCAGTTTTAATTCTTCCAGCTGAAAAAATTAATAGTATACGTTTTATAACATATTACGTGCTGATTATAGCGATTATATAAGGCACAATTTCATACTTACTTCTTTCGCCTGTTATTCTATCTTTCTCTCATACTTGTTCTTGTCAGTGTATGTCTTTAAACGATTTGATTCCCCTACAGTTGCAGACTTCTTTGGAGTAGTCGATCTGCGATTGAGGACAAAATTACCGATTGTTTCACTCATACTAGTGGTGCCCTCGTTGTCGGGCTCCTGCTAGGATGTGTCGATCGGTGGTGGTGGAATTGTCGGCTGGGGGAGTCTTGGTGGTGGAATCGTTGGCTGGGGGAGTCTTGGTTGTTGGGGTCTGGGTGATATCACCTGATTCGATTCTTTCTGTTTCTGTGATGCTTGTCTCCTTAGTTTTGGGGTTGTGTTTTTCTTCTTTTTCTTTGGTCTTTTTTTTTGGTGAAATATATTTAGCATCTGCATCTCCACTATATATTGCTCCTCCGAAAGCTTCACTTTCAGCCGTAGTAAGACATAGTGGACCTTCGAAAACCTACCGACAGAGGCACATGAAAGTAAATAGCTGCAAGCGGTTTGTTTGGAAAGTATCAGGGTGTAGACAAACAGATTGTTTTTTACAAACAGTTCGCATTATATGCAGCGAATTGTGTGGAACTCTATCAGTTTAGAGTTGCAAACAACTCGCATCTTAGCATGCGAATTGTTTGTAAACAATAAGTTGCGAACTATTCGATACCTTAATTATACAGAGTACCAAACAGAACGCAGCGTAGGCTGCGAATTGTTTGATACATTATTCTAATATAATACCAAACAAAACGCACGATATGTTGCAAACTATTTGCAATCCCAATTCAATACCTATATAAAGCTCATACCTGATCATCTTTGAGATTGGGTATTCTAGCAAGCAACGACACGGTAGATGTTTGGCACTCTAATCCCAACCATTTGAAAAACCTTGGGATCGAGGTCGGCTTCACTACATCTAGCCCGATTGTTGAATGCTCCATGATGAAGGGATGCATGGGGACAAGTATTATCATCACGATTCTATGTACATAACTAATTTTTATACTGAATAAATAAATCTTACAATTAGAAGGGCGACGCAACGACGACTTTATCGGGTTTTTCGATAGCTAAGCAACTCCTGATAGACCGTCGAAGCTTGAACAATATTGATCCGGACCAGTTGTAATTGTTTATTTTGCTGAGGTCTTCAACAAAATAAAGCGTACTCCAACCCAGGATATCTCCATATACGGAGTAGAATAGGGTTGAGCACAAAAACAGTATCAACAGCCTTACAACGTCTTCCAACTCATGCTCCCCCCCCCCTTCGTTTATGGTTGTTTCTATACCTGCTTGTAAAACCCACGACAACATGCTATGTTAGTAAAGTACAGCATCCTGCTTTATAAGATAAAGTCGATTTTACAGGTACCTTTAAAATGGCATTCGTTATTGTTTAAGTATTTGTTGGTCCTATCTTCCTGGACGTTTTACCCATGAAGTATTTCTTTATCATCCTCGATTCGTCCTCCTCGTCGGGCGCGTTTTGTTGTGAAATTCTCTGGTTTTCGTTAACGGCATTTCCTCTGTGCCATGCTTCATCCCGAATATGACCTTCACATCATCTGCAGTATGTTTTACTAACTTTGAGCCAATATGGAAGGTGTCTTCATCGACGGAGAACCTCTCGACAATATACTGAATGAGCGAGTAGAATTTCTTATTTGGCAGCTATGCCTCATTACGGATGTCGAAAGACATTTTCAAAAGCGTGTAGAAGGGTGTGTTTCTTGCAGCTTCAATGTGGGCACGGGTAATACGGTTCTCTTTCAGCAGCTTGAGAAGGCTCACCAACCCTGACCTGTAATAGCTTGGTTTTGTTGTCATACTTCTTGCACAAACACAAATCAGTTGGAGTGTCACACACCTCGCATGACAAGCTGCGAACTGACTATCTATCTGCTGGAGTGTCACACGACTCGCATGACAAGCTGCGAACTGCCTACATGTCAATAGAGTATTTACAAACAATTCGCAGGCTCGCATGCGAATTGTTTGTAAATATAAGCTGCGAAATGTATGGCATACACATTCAATCAAGCTGCGAATTGGTATGAAATATAAACATATATGAAGCTGCGAATTGTTTGCATCCTAGGTGATGAAGATGCGAACTGTATCAACAAGGCACACGTACAGGCTGCGAACTGTTCTATTTTTTACATGCACGTTGCAGGGATCTGGAAATTATGGAAACAACACCAAAATCAACAAGCAACTACCTAATGCACATCTAACATACATCACAATTCTCAGGAAATTATTAACATTACATGCAACCTAACTTCTACCCTGGGTTCGACGATAAACCCAGAAACTAACTGACCAACTATCGTCACTAAATACTTCATTCTAGTATAAAAAGCAACGTCGCACGTGAAATAACAGAAACAAGTGGTTCAATTTCATCAAAAACGCAAAAAAAAATACATTTTCTACGAGAATGCTTACCTGGTTACTGCTAAACACTGTAGTTTCACCGGCCGGAGACGACTTGACGGCAACTTTTTCGAACAGAAGATCGTTAGTCGTTGGACGGAGTAAAAGACGGTGACCGGTTCAATTCCGTTGAAGATGCGAAGGACGACTGATTTCAGAGAGAAGCTGGAAGCGTTTGGGGTTGGAGAGAGAGTATCACGAAGTCGAATGGCTTCTGGTGGTTTCTAAAATTAGACGTGTTTGGGTTGGTTTAGGGTGATGAGAAGTGAGAAAAAAGTGGATTTGAAGTGAAAATGGGTATATATAGTCGGGGATAATTTTGTCCAATTTTTAACTCGAAGTACTAAGTAACACTATCCAAAATTTGGGTACTTCCGGATAATTAGATACTTGAACGGATATTTACCGGTGCTTTTCTCTAACGATAATGCTCATTATTAAAAAAAATTATATATTTTATCCCGTAAAAAATATTTTATCTATAAATAATCCATCTTAATAATTGAAGATAGAATCAAATCCTTTTAATTTTAAAATAAAGCTTCCGACAAACTTAATTCTCTTTTCCCATTCAATCTACAACTAAGCGAATAGACAATATATGTTTCCTTCTGTCCCACCACATTTGTTTTATGTGAGATATTAATTTTCTAGAGTTTGAAATTAATTTTATTATTTTGCAAACGGGTAAAAGTTTAAATAAACAAAGGTACCAATAGAAATACTATGTGACGACTTAACATAAAACATCATAAAAATAAAATCACCAAATAAATACAAGTAAAAAAAGGGCTCATTAAACACCAAAGGGACCAGATCTGACCTCCTAATTCTGCGCAAACCTATAAGAAATAAATGACTATTATCTCTACAATCTCCTGGATCTCCAGAAGAGAAGATGGTGCTATTAGTTTAGTACAAATCGGAATAAGTATCCAGTAATTTATACTAACTACACCATAATCTTTGAGGACAATGGTAGTTCGTAATGACTCGATTTTGTTCTATTTTGTTCAAGTAGATGCATAATCGGTCACAATGTCTCGATCATGCTGCATATTTTGTTCTTCGCTACTCTTTTTATGACTACTGGGTAGTTCTTCAATTCGCCTTGTGATTTCAGCCATCGAAGGGCGGTTATCCGGATGTTGAGCAGTGCAATCAATGGCCAGCTGCAGAAGCTGAACCATCTCCTCCTCGACACCACTTTGGTGCTTGAGGAGCTCGAGATCAAAAACCTCATTGGTCCATTCTTCTTTAACGGTAGATTGGACCCATCTTGGAAGATCAACTCCTTCATCGTTTAAGACCGAATGTGTAGGAGCTTTCCCTGTTAGCAACTCCAGAATCAAAACACCAAAGCTATATACATCTGCCTTTTGTGACACTCTACGAGGGTCGGTCACTTCTGGTGCGCGGTAGCCAGACACTCGATTGGGAGTCGATGATGGTCCGACTAGTTGGCCTAGACCGAAATCAGAGACACAGGCGTCGTACGACCTTGTGAGAATGACGTTTGATGATTTAATGTTTCCGTGGGTGACATTTGGACCTTGGGAATGTAAGTATGTGATGCCACGTGCAGCTCCTAGTGCAATGCGGCACCTAGTGTCCCAGTTCAATGGCGTCCGCCCTGCGCCTTTGTTTCCTGTGATCAAAACCAGTCAAATGAAGGAATCAGCGCAACTAACATATAGTTTGAGTTCAGCTAGATTCGATAACTTTTGGTATGGTGGCTCAAACGAGGTATCTAGCTGAGCTAGACTATCCAGGTTTTCGGGTCAGCCCGAAACCAGACCCAGTATAAACATACTAATCATCATCTCCAAGTTAATAACCAATGGGAGTTAGGTATGGAGTAAGTAACAAGAAAGTAGACTAACCATGTAATAATGCAGACAAGCTTCCCATAGGCATGTAATCAAAGACGAGCAGTTTCTCGTCTCTACTATAATAGTAGGCCCGAACTGGAACTAAATTCTGATGATCCATAGCTCCTACATTTTCGATTTTCTCCTTGAATTCCTTATCGGAAACAACCACATCTCTCAACCTCTTCACAGCCACTGCGGTTGTGGCGTTCAACACAGCCTTATAGGCAGTCCCGAATGTCCCTTTCCCCAAAACTTCAGCCGAAGCTCTCAGTAAATCCTCCAAATCAAAAACTTTCGGTGAATTGCCGAAAAAGATCAGTTTTTTCTCACCAACAGCTCCTCCACCGCCTCCGCCTTTGTTGTTGTTGGTGTTATTGTGGTTGTTGTTGTTTCCGACCATTGCTGCTGCCGCAGCTGCAGCCACCGAATTTTCGTATTCAGCCACTGGCTTATCGCTACGAGTTTCAACTTCTTGTTGCTTGATTGGGGCAATGTCTATCGATCTAGATTTTGGTTTCTCTTTCTTCCGACATAGAAGAATTAAAATCAAGAGAAGCAAAGCTAAAACAACCAACGATCCGATTACAATCCCTGCAATCGCGCCAGCGGAGAGTTTCTTCTTCTTCGTGTTCTTTGTATTGTCGGTGGGATTGTTATCATTTCCGTTGAGGTCCGGATCACTGGCGACCGTACCGTCGGTAGGGCAAATACCAAGCGGTTTCCCGCAGAGAGAGTTTCCTCCAAACGAATCGGAGTCGAAACGTTTCAGATGCTCCGGTATCGAACCGTTCAACAAGTTGTTTGAAACATTGAATTGATCCAACGGCAAATCCAGATCCGGAATCGAACCGGAGAGCTGGTTGTTTTCGAGGTAGAGAGTTTTAAGCTTTGTCAAATTTTTGAAAGAAGACGAGATCTCGCCGGAGAAATTGTTCCCTGCGAGGTTTAGCCTCACGAGATCAGTGAGTCCCGACAGAAACGCAGGAAACTCGCCGGAAAATGCATTTCCTTGTAGGTAAAGGTTATGGAGACCGGTGCAGAGGGCGAGATCGGAGGGGATAGAACCAGAAAGAGCATTAAAACGGAGACTGAGAGTTCGAAGCTTGGTCAGGTTACCGAAAACACCGTTTGGAATTTGGCCGGAGAGAGAAACGCCGGGAAGGCGAAGCACAGTAACACGGTTAAGCTCGCAGTTAACCCCGGCCCATGAGCATGGAGTCGGGTTGGAAACATTCCACAAAAGGGTCCTTCCACCGGCAGAGGATCGGAGAGAAAGAAGCGCCGCTCTGTCAGCGGCGAGGTCTTGAGGTCGTGAGAAAGGGAGACATGAAAATGCGAGAAAGATGATGATAATCATCAGTACACTAGATTTCTCCATTTCCAAAGAGAAACGAGACTGTTGAGGTGTTTTAGAGGAGCTCCATTTTCGTTTAGAGAGAGATAACAGTGAGCGAGCTACTGGTGAAAAGAGACGGAGAGAAAGAGAGATCCAGCTGTTATACAGTGAAGGATGACTGGCTAGTCAACTGGTTTCTTCTTTTTCTTTTTGCTTTTTGCTTTTTCTATTTATATAAAACTAGTTAAACTAACTGCTAAAAGGAGTACACAACTACTACTTTGTTTATATTAAATTTTTTGTCTTTTCCTTTTTCTATGGATAGATGGCTCATGGCTTACTTTACATTCATCAAAATTCAATTTTACCTCCTCTATTTTTTAGAACAATCCCATTATGGACTAGTTTAAAAAGTTAAAAGAGTGAATTACATGGATTTTGTGAAAATCTGATTTTTAGAGTTTAAATCTGTGCATTATCTAACAGTCAAATATGTAACTCTCAGTCAAACCTTAATATATAGAAGATAAAATTGGATTTACTAGCTTGACATATGTTCT
This sequence comes from Limnanthes douglasii subsp. nivea, assembly GCA_036936605.1. Classification (NCBI taxonomy): domain Eukaryota; kingdom Viridiplantae; phylum Streptophyta; class Magnoliopsida; order Brassicales; family Limnanthaceae; genus Limnanthes; species Limnanthes douglasii. The sequence continues at coordinate 93,919,737 of JAUPFV010000005.1, forward strand.
CATCTAGAATTTGAGATACATTCTCATCTAGAATGTGAGGATTTTATTTTAGTCAATGGGCTGTATTTATTATTATTTCATTGGTATATAATAACTTAATTATTTGTAATAATAAAAATTATTCACATATGTACGTATATAAATTCACACATCTTTATTGATGTTATATCTTTATTAATATTGTTCGGTAGTTGATTGGTATCTAAAAAAATCTATCTACAAACAAATAATACAAAAATCAAAACATGTTTTCATGTCGAATCATTTAACATTTGAATCTCATCCGGTTCGTATCGTGATATGAAAATAGGTCCAATTGTAATGCTGAAAAAATAAATAGATAATTTATTTAAAAAATACATAAAAAAAGCTATTAAATAGACGGTGTTTTTTTAAAAATAATTTATCGACCGAATATGTCGCTAGAAATGTAAAACAACATGGATGAGACTAAGTAATTTGATATCGTAATCGACATGACAAATCGAATAAAAGAGACCAGGTTTCAGCTATTTTGGTTGACAGTATCGTCATCATCCCAATATAGAAACATAAAAAATACCCATACGGGATGATTTTCTTATGAATAGACACTTTATAAGTTTATTTGAAAAACGATCAATAGACTTGAGTCAACGTCATCGACACAGGTGTTATCATTCTCGTTTTAGGATTCGAATCATATTCATCATCAAAACGATGATACTTTCGTCCGGGATTAGCCTAGTAAAGAAATGGAAAATGTCCATCGTACTGTCCAACAACGCTACCAAACCCGCCGTTCAACTTTGGATCTTAGACCCATAATGTTCTAGGCAAAACCAACAACAAATCTATCTGAAAAACCTTTGTATTCAAGGTACGTCGATCTAGGAATACCACAGATGGAAAAAAAGAACATTACAAAATACAATCTTGTTGTGTCCCCAATAGCACAAAAACAAATATTGGTAGAAAACTTATCCCGCAAGTTCAATCAATACAAGATGGACAAGTAAGACAAAACATGACAACTTGAGCCGCATCTCGAACATTTTTAAAATGAGATGTTGGGTTTCAACGACGATGATAAATTTGAGATTTCTCGATGAAATTCTAGAATAGCACTTTAACGTGAGTGAAATTTAACGTGGTTAACTCAACTGCCTCTGAGCTCAATTTACAATTTAAAAACTCTGGAAAATGTTCAGAGATCGGTTTATATTGAGCAAGTTAATCTAAGGATACAAGGATTACATCATTCATTGCAATCAGAATTCTACTGAAAAATAGGTACGACTACATAAAACAAATATAAAAAAGTAATATTTTGGAAAAAAATCATGATTTTATGGCATGTGTTGCTTACAGGCAAGGCATCCTCCACAACCTCTTAACTAAATATAATATGAAGTGCAAAGCTCTAACCTTTAGTAGACTTTTATTTCATATCAAGCAGCAAATAAAGGTTTAAAAAATCATGCATATGAGAATGTCAAAAAGGTTAAATTTTTACCATTTATATCACACGACTTATGTGTAGCATGGAATATCTCTTTATTGCTCCAGTCCAAACATGTAAATATATTATTGAACCTTCGTAACGAAGACCTTCTTATTAAAACAAAAATGCACGATATGAAAACAAAATTTTAACACAACATGGGTTTAAAATGTATAATAACCATTTTGATCAAGCGAAATATGTGGTATTTTTCAAAAAATTGGAAAGATATGAACCTTATGAGTGTCAAGAAATCTGAACAAGTACCATAAAGATATCAGTCATAAAATAAGAGAATGCATGGTTAGAAATACTACATCTGAAACCTCATTTGTAATGGTAATCCTCTTTAATTCGCCAATGACCCATTCTTACTTCTAAACAAATTTAGCAAAGTCAACTATCAGCGCGCAAGGTCGAGCCCCAATAGATAACATCATGAGTGGTAGAAATATTGAACATCTAAAAATAATATACAAATAATTGGATCACCATATTCGAGATTAAATAAGGAAATAGTTTATTGACTATTCCATTTTCTTTCATTTAGTCCATCGACACACCCTAGATTACCAAACGTCGAGAATAATAATGTTGAGCATACTAGCCATATCAAGAGTATACCCACATATGTAGCTCTTTAATTTTATTATTTGTTTTCCATTTTTGTTATGCCATTCTTAGATATATTAAACACACGAATAGAGATGATAACATAGATGCGAATCTCTTATGAAGACGATAATGTAGACGTGAATCGCATATGTATATGATAATATACACGTGAATCGCGAAAAATGTCGGTAATATAAACGCTAACGTAGAGAATTATTATATTTCCTACATTTATCTCTATATCTTTAATATTTAGTTGTTTTTTTTTGTCTTTCTTCTTTCATGTCCGAAAACTATTCTTTAATGATTCTTGATTTCGATACCACTTTGTATCTTGGTTATAATATTTTTAAACATTTAATGATAATTTATCTTTGTTGTGCTTCAACCCAAAGATAGTCTTCACATCTGTGTTTGTTAGCTTCACAGAGTTTGAACTCTATTAGAAAGTTTCATTTTTATTATCATAAATTTTATTATTTTAACTATGATGTCTCAATACATCATGGTATAAATTTGTATCCCTCATATTTACTAGGTTATGGATATCTTTTAGAAGACAATAAAGATGAGTGTTTTTCATTTTCTCAATAGTTTCTTATCTTATTTTATTGCATTTTCTTAATTAATGAAATTAAACATGTTATGAAGAATGTATATTTTCCATACTTCATGCACATTATATAAATATGAATCATTTATAATAAAAACATTATTAACCTTACATATGTAGTCACATATCATGAGCTATAATAAAACAAAACCCCATAAAATATTTAAAACAAAACCGCAAACGATACCTAAAATACCAAAACCGTGAACTCTTGCTAAGACTTAAAATTAATGAAATCTAAACTACAGAAATCTCTGAAGAACTTTTGCTGAATTAGATCTATGTACCAAAAACCTAACTCGATAACTCACTAAAATCGTCTAAAATAGATTCTGAAATCTTAAAATACATCGAAAATCGTGGAAAACAATTGAAATCGTAGGGAAATCAACGATACTTTTAAGGGTGGGTTAGAGTAAGAGAGCGTATAAAAAACAAACAGACGAAGAGAAAAAAAAGAAGGTAACTCACCTTCTAAAATCCATATTATAGTATATGAGCATCTTAGATAGAAAATTAGACTTGGGTTGTCAACAAATAATTTTTATTTTGGATATCAAGTGGTAATGGAATTTGTCACTAGATACCTATGGAAAAATAACCATTATAAATATAGTTTGTCACACTTCTAAAAATATTATATTATTCTTAGACCTAATGTTATTTGTTTTTGTAGTTTTTCTTTTCGGTCCTTCCTTTCGAAATATATTTGTAATCCGATCTGAATAAATTCAAACCTTAGCATAAGGAGTTTTAATTGTGTTTCATTTGGAATATTATGTTTTACCGGTACATTTAAGTTATATTATGAGGTGATTTTATTTCATTTGGAATATTATATTTTATCGTACATATAAGCTACATTATGGATCTTATAGCTTCTTCCAATATATATCAACTAATATGTTCCACCTTAGTCCTATTATTCTTTAAGTTCTCCTCCGAATCTGTCATAGTTTATTGAGATTTATGTGCATTTACATAGAAAATTGTGTGATTATAAATATTGTGGACTTTGGTCGTTCGTGTCTGAAGTTTGAAATGTTTTTTTATTTTGTTCTAACCGACCCGAATAATTTTTTGATACCTTGGTAACTGTGATTTCGAAGTGCCCGAGCTTGGATGTAGTGTAAACGTATCACTTTTGGATGTCAAAATATCAATGGATTTGTTGTTTTCTAAACCATAACGACATAACATGTTGTGAGTGTATGCTTTTTATGTGAGACTTAGGATGACATACGGGTGATTCCTTACTATTAATATCTCGAACACATAAGAAACTTCACTGAGGTCCTTCATGTCATTTTATTATGATAAAAAAATCTTGGAAGCATGTAATAAACCTAGATTATTTGTGTCAAGGAGTACGTGATCGGCAACAACACTAAATAAATATTTATACTTCTATTAAACTTGTGATATACACAATCTTCCACAAGGTTCACCTCAAAACTTAATGAGGTGACTGTATCTATGAATTTGTGGTATCACAAATGAGATGTATGTTTGAATCCACATATAGACCTCAATATTTTATACACCGTCGACTTTGGGATCTAAAAATAAAGTGTTTAAGTTGTTGTGTGTAAATTATTTCCTCAATGTCTTCACTGAGAAATGTTATCTTACCATAATATAATAAAAATCTAAATCAAAATTAATAATATGAGCCATGATTGTCTTACATGATTTATTTGATAAAACTGGATAAAAAGTCTCATAATAGTCCATTTAAACTTGTGATATACATAAACTTTCACAAAATTCACCTAAAAAATTATGAGGTGATTGCATATATGAATTTGTGATACCACATATAATATGTATATTTGAATCTATAAATGGATCTCAATAGTTATACATCATCGACTTTGGGTCTCCAAAAAATAAACTTTTCACGTTGTTGCATGTAAATTATTTCCTTAATGTTTTTATTAAGAAATGTTATCTTAACATCATACAATATAAATCTAAATCAAAATGATGAACAAGATCCATGGTTGTCCTACATGATTTTTTTTATGAAACTGGATAAAACATCTCACAATAGTCAATATCTTCATGTTTTTTATACCATTTTGCTACAAGACTTGCTTTTATATTTTTCCATTTTTTTCTAAAGTATCATTTTTGGTTTTAAACAACCATACATCCAAGTATTGTATTTCCTTAATGTAAGATGGCAATATATCATACTAAATTTTATTACATCAATTTGTACTCTTCATTTATAGCTTCAGACCAACATTTAGAGTTTAAACTCTTCATAACATATTGAAAATGTGATTTGATCATATTTGATAATGTTTAAATTTTCTTCACATTCATTAAAGAATGTCACATAATCTAAAAGTAATGCATTTTTTCTCTCTAATAATTTTACACAGTGTAAGGTCAATGTATTGCTCAATTTCTTGAGGTTGAAACATTTTCTTATTAAGAACAACTTCAATATTCTCTTCTTGAGGTGGAAGTTTGAAATCTTTCTGATTTCTCTAGCATATTGTATATGATGGTAGATTGAGTGTAGGTGAAGCATGAATGTCACAAGCGAATAAATTAGTTATAACTATTCCTAAAAAATAATATTATTATTTGAACTTATTCTTCAAAAACTTGCATCCTAAAAACCATGACACCTCCTTACTAAAAAAATTGATCATTTAATGGGAGAGTAAAAATTATAACCACTTGAGTGAGCTAAGTATCATATAAAATGGAAACTAACTATTTTGGATTCTAATTTCTTTTTGCTCGACCTATAAGGCTTTGCTTCATTTAAACATTCATATAAATTAAAGTGTCTAAACATAGGTTTACGCTTTCTGAAACATTTATTTGGTATTTTAGTTGTTGTTATAGTAGGTACCCTATTAAGGATGTGTATTGCACACTTAAGATATTCCGTCCATACATAAATGGGTAGTGATGTATGAATTATCATACTCCTAACCATTTCATGTAATGTGCGTTTCTTCGTTCGGATACACCGTTTCTAGTGGGAAAACCTGACATGGTGTATCGAGGGACAACCCCATACTCCCGATAGTACAGATGATCCAGAATGTTGTTCTCTATAATCATCATACTTTCTATAGTATTCACCACTACTTTCAAATTTTATGATTTTAATCTGTTTACCTAGATGTAAAGCAATTTTAGCCTAAAAAAATATTTAAACATGTAAATGTAATTAGATTTCTCATGAATCAAATATAGATAGTCATATCGTAAACAACATTTATTAATGAAATGAATTATTTTGTGCCATGACGAGGATAATATAAATATAGAATAAGAATATTATTTTACATTAGGTAAAATAATAAATAAATAATATATTAGATGAAACCTCTGATAAAAAAGATATACCTTGGTTATATTTCATCTCTTCAACAAGTTTAGTAATGAGCACAGTTTGGGGAGGGATTTTTTACCTTTTTATTTTATGTAAACTATAAGTGGTAAAGACTAATAGTATAATGTGTAAGTAGTGTGTTTATATTAAGTATTAAATTGGGGGTGAAATATCCAATGTAACAAACACTAATTTGTTATAAGTGTAAAAGAATAAGAGTGTAATGTGTAAGTATTGTGTTTATACTAAGTATTAAAGTGGGGTGAAATATACAATGTAACAAACACTAATTTGTTAGTGGTAACAAATCACCTATAAATAAATGTACTTTTCTTAGAAAGAGAATAAGACTTAATGGCTTCACACTTGGCTACTTTATCTCTCTAAAAGATTATCCAACAAATCTCTCTCTATTAAAATTACTTAGGGCAACCGAAAAATCGTTTTAGACCTATTTTCCACTCGCGAAAATATTTGACGCAAATAATGGCGACCACAGTGGGAGGTATGTTTGGTACCAGGATTTAATATATAAAACAAAAAATACGAACATTCGAAGTAAGGTGGTATCATTGATCCCGAAGTCCAAATGGATCCAACAATGTTTGCTAATGGGGAGGTGGTAGAGTCACATATGGGTCAAGGAGAAACTCAAAATGATCTGCAAGATATTGATCAACATGATCAATTGAATATAGAGGATCAGAGGAATCAATTATTGGAACAAATAATTGAGTTGGATAACCAATTGGTACAGATTAAGTACTTTGCTAGACCAAGAAGGGTGTGATATGAGGTATAACAAGTGAATGATGGAATAAATACAGTATATCATTCCGATTAGACTCATAAAGTTCTTCAAGGAAGGGACAATTATTGGGAAGTAAAATTTAAATTGGACTAGGGATATCATTCTATAAAAAGAAGAAAACAAAACATCGCGTATATTTCTTCAGACATTAGCAAGTCCTCTTGGTCCAATTTTTATGAGCATTATTAAAACCTCGGGCGATTTTATGCTTATAGGAAGAAAAAGGACAAATATTATCTGAATTTGCATGATAGCTGACCCCGAGAATATCGAAAGGAGCACAAGAAAACAAAGAAAACTGAATCTATATTGATTGAAAATCCAACCTTTGAATATAATATGGCTAATTAGTTTACCAATCCCTCAGAATAAGGAATATATACGCTCATGGGCAATCGTGTAGGAGGTAGCCAATATAGACAAGGGATCGATTGGAGGACTTCCCATTTAGCAGCTGCTATAAGGTCAATATCGCTTCTGGAGCGTTTTGACATTGCCAAAGTTGGGAAATTTGATGGAACGCAAGATCTTGGAGATAATATTAAGAAATTTAAAAATTACATAGTAAATTTTAATGATAATGAAAAATTATTATTTTTGGCCTTTTCATAGACTTTTAAAAGGCACCACTTTGAAATGGTATAATAGGATTCTAATGGGATTGATAAATTAACTTGGGATATTCTACACAACTTTCTGAAGATAATTCATGGGAAGTAAAGAAATACGGGTGAAAGATTATATAAAATATTTTATGTTGACCAATACCAAATTGGATTACTGTGATGAACATGTGGCATGTGCAACTTTCAGACATGGGGTTCTCTCTAGAGATTTACCAAACCAAACAACTAGGAGAAATTCACTCACTTTTGGGGCTTTTACAGATCAAGTTTAGGAGAAAATTAAGGTTGATTAAAAATAAGAGTTCGGACTGGACCTGGTCAAACATAGAGGAATTCAAATCAAGGAAACACTCACATCAATCGAGGTTATCAGGGTAGCACTTCGAGTTATTAAGTACATATTCAATATAAGGGTTTGCCAAGTTTACCTCCTCGATCTGGACCATCTCAAGTGTTTGCTTTTAATTACCATCAACCTAAAGCTAAGTAAAATCAATGGGTGAAACCAGATTATACTGCAGAATTAACAAAACATATAGCATAGTTTTTAAAAAAGCTAAGAACCATGTCCAATTTCAAAAACCTCCACTTATAATTAAACCCAAAGAGTTACAAAGTAATAAGTTATATAAATACCAAAACGATATTGGGTACAACACAATGGATTGCGTTTCTCTACAAAAATAATTTTAAGTTCTGATTGAAAATGGCAAGTTCACTACTTTTATTAAAAGGAAAGATAAGGCTCGATAGGTTCAGAGCCCAAATCCGCAGGTACGACAGACTCTAAATTTATCTTCAAAGTAAAAAAAATGCATTACTGATAACAAGGCCTACGGATGAATTTGATGTGTCTGCGGAGTACCTCGATCCAGATCCAGATCAAAGGGCAGTGTTAGTAATCAATGAACCAATGATGCGAAAAATAGTGCAAAGTTTATGTGATTGTTTCGAGTCTTTGGAAATTTTTGGAGGCACAGTTCTTGAAAAATACATGTGGTGAGTTTAACTAATCAATCAGAAGGAGAAATATCTACTCATCTCTATGAAAAAAGTGTTATACAGTTTATCTTATTTGATGATGATCTAGGGGGTATAGCTGGTCCTTATGAAGACATAATGGTAATTGGAGTGGAGATAGCAAACAACGAGATTCAAAGGATACTTATTAATAATGTCAGTTCAGCTAATGCATTATTTTTTATAACGTATGAAAATATGCATAACCTTCCTCTAGTTCTCCGGTCATAGCAAACAATAGTTGGCTTTACAAGAGTAACAATGAAGATTATTGGAGAATTCAAAATTGAGGTTTTATCGATTCGTGGTCTGTTAAAAAAAATGATGCAAGTGCTGTTTACGGTAGTTAATTGTCCGACAAGCTACATCACCATTTTGAGAATATCTTAGCTATAAAAAATGCATGTCATTCCTTCTATAATTCATCAACGTTTGAAGTATGTTATTGGGAATTGTGTAGGGGTAGTTAGAAGTAATCAGCAAATGGCTCGGGGGTGCTATGCAACGGCTTTGCATACTAAGCAAGTTGAGGGTGTTGTGAGAATGACCTAATTACAATTAAAGGGGACTTCTTCGGATATGAAAAAGGTGGATGATCTGAGAGAGACCCATGGTTCATTAATTACTGATAAGAATGTAGAGGTATATGTTTTTTTCTAATGGAAAGAGTTTGAGAATAGGAACATTATTGTCACCTTTAATACATTATCAAAATCTATACTTGTAAAAAAGTCAGAGATGTTTTCTTGGAAAACTAAGGATGCCATCGGGGTTCCTTCCGAGGTGATTTGTCATACCATAGCAGTTAATTCAAAAGTGAGGCCTATTATATAAAAACGAAGGACTTTTTCAGTGGATAAATCAGAAGCAATAGTGGTAGAAGTGGATCGACTAGCTAAAGTGGGTCATATTCGAGTGGCATATTACCCAGTGTGGATTACAAATAATGTGCTAGTGAAAAATAAGAATGGAAAATAAAATATGTGTGTCGATTTTATCGATCTAAATTATGTGTGTCTGAAGGATCTATTTCATGTCCTAAAAATATACCAGCTTGTTGATTCAATGTTAGGTAATAAACTTCTTTCGTTTATGGATGCTTCCGCTAAATATAATCAAATCCAAATGAATCCAAGTTATTAATAGAATACTATGTTTACTACTGACAGATGATTACATTGTTATCGAGTTATGCCTTTTGGTCTTAAGAATGGTGAAGCCGCTTATCAAAGATTAGTGAACAAAACTGTTTCCAATCAAATTGAGAGGACTATGGAAGTATACATAGATGATATGATGGTATAAAGTACAAAGGATTAAGATCACTTAGAAGATTTAGAGGAAATTGTATTGACTTTCAAGAGCTATTTACTTGAAGTTAAACCCTGAAAAGTGTACATTCGAGGTTCGGTTAGGAAACTTATTGGGGTACATAGTAAGTGAGAAAGGGAAAAAATTGATCAAGATAAGTTGAAAGCTTTAATAACCATGACTCAACCTCGGTCAATCAAAGAAGTTCAAATTTTAACGGAAAGGTTAGCAGCCTTAAACAAATTCATTTCTAGATCTTCAGACAAATGTGCTCTCTTTCTCCAGGTTTTGAAGCAAGCTACGAAGTTTTATTGGGCACCAAAATGTGATGTAGCATTTTGCGAAAATTGAGATATATTTTTCTTCTACATAAGTTTTGTCCAAACCACTTTTAGGTGAGAATTTGTTTTTGTATATTGCGGTCTAGGATTACGCTGTAAGTATTATTTTAGTAAGGGTAGTAGAAGGGTATCCACACCCGGTATACTATGTAAGCAAAAGTTTTCTTGCTTTAGAAAAATGATATTTGAAGTTAGAAAATTTGGCCCTGACTTTGGTTGTACCCGCTCGAAAAATGCATCCTTATTTCCAAGCCGATTCGATTATAGTTAGAACTTCATTGCCATTAAAATATGTAGTACAAAGACCATTAATTTTTAAGAGAATGACGAAATAGTCTGTAGAACTAGGAGATTATGACATTGACTTTACACCTCGAACAACTATTAAGGCCCAAGACTTGGCTGATTTTCTCGTCAAATTTCACTCAGAATGATCTGATGAAGAGGGAAACGATACAAAAAGCATAGGTTCAACAAACGAATGGTTGGTAAGAACTAATGGAGGTTCAAGTATTTTAGGGTCGGGAGCTTGAATTCAGCTAGTAGCTCCAACGGGGGAGGCCGTGTATCAAGCTATACGGTTCAGATTTACATAATCAAATAATAAGGTATGATATTAGGAAACATTGGCTGGATTGAAGGTTACAAATATTTGGGAAGCTAAGAAAATACATTGGGATACTGATTCATAGCCGGTGGCGAATTATATGTCAGGAAGATCCGAAGCCAAGAAGAATTAACTCCTAAAATATTGCGCGAATTATAGGGATGAACAGTGATATTTAGTGATTTAACGGTCAAAGATATCAATCGGGGGCAAAACACTATTGTTGATTATCTGGAAACCATTGCTTAATCCGAGGTTTATCCTTGGATTTTAATACAATAAATTCTATATATAATGATGAAATCCGAGCAGTGTCAATATTTCGAAGAGGTATTTGTGTCTACAGAAGAAGAAATAGATTGGCGGTTTAATTTAAAAAAATATTTTACTCAAAGAGACATTACCAGTTGATAAGAAATTAGTTTAGAGGCTAAGGTATAGAGCACGAAGATCTACTGTCCTTGGGGGGTATTGTTTAAGAAATCTTTGAGTTGACCGTTGTTGATATGTTTGGTAAAAACGAATCTCAAATAATATTTTTAGAATTTCAGGATAGGGAAGGTTCTGCTCATTGTGATTTCAAAAGTTTAACAAGTAAAGTTTTGTTAGCAATGTATTATTGACCAACCATAATGAGTGATTCCAAGAATCTAGTTCGGAGTTGTGAGCTTGTCAAAGGTTTGTAATTAAAATTCATATGCTAGTTGTACCGTTGGAATCAATCTCTGAGGCAGGCGCTTTCTTTTGATACGTGAGGGATAGATTTGGTAGGGCCGCTACCAATGGCTACTAGAAGGCGATAAATTATCATTATCGTGGTGGATTATTTTTTACAATGGGCAGAAGCTGAACCTTTATTTGGAACAAAAGATAATGATGTCATCAAGTTTATGTTGCGAAATATTTTTTTTGTATGTTTGGGTTACCTAGGATAATTACCACATATAATGTACCTCAATTCAAATCTATTGCTCTTCGAGAGGAATCAAGCAATATTTTTTAACATATTTTCATCCACAAGAAAATGAAAATGTGTAAGTCACTAATAGAACTACCTTCGAGGTTCTTAAGAATAATTTGGAGGGTGCAACTAAAAAAACTAATTATCTTCAAAATGTTATGGTCCTATGGAATCACCCATGAGGCTGCAACTCGAGAGACTTATTTTTCTTTAATGTATGGTATCGATACAGTTAGCCCAACAGAATCAACTCTATCATTTTATAGAGTACTTAATTATTTTGAAGATGACAGTGAAGAGGTTAGAAGAGTATAACTTGATTTGATAAAACAAAGAACGATAACGGCATATTTAAATTCACTTCATTACCAAACATTAATAATGAGTCGTTATGCTTTTAAGGTACGAAGAAAGAATTTTAACGTAGAAGATAAGGTGTTGAGAAAGGTCTTCTTGCATACTATGGAAAAGATGTCGGGCAAACTAGGTCTAAACTGGGAAGGAACGTATTTTGTAGCTGAAAAGATTAAGCTGGAGACATACCTTATGGAAGATAAGAAATGAAGACTATTGCAATATTTTTGAAATATTGTCATTGACGACTATATTGTAAGTGATTCTGTTAACATCAATTTGGGTATTATCTTGTTTATGTGCATATGAACTAGTGGCATACTCTTTTATTTCTTGGTGGTTCGAGAATATTTTAATTAGGTGCCTATATAAACAGTATTGTGAATACAGTAATAATATTACCTCCAAATTAAGTGTATGATACTTTTTTTGTTGTGACAAGTTAAATTTGGTGATTATGGAATTCTAAAATCAAGACTAAAACCAAAATATTTTTGTTTCAAAACAAGTAACGGGGACATTTTTCAAAATCAACAAAGATTGATTACCTTTGTAACAATTTATGAAGTGTCATCTTTCAATCTAATATTATTCGAGCTCATAATTTTGCTGGCAATATTATTTGAACTACCCATTTTTTGTGATAATATTATTCAAACTGTCAATTTGTATGTCGATATTATTTGAACTTCGAATTTGTGTGGCAATATTATTTGAAGTGTCAATTTGTGTGGCGATATTATTTGAATTGTCAATTTGTTTGGCGATATTCTTAGAAGTGTCAATTTGTGTGGAGATATTATTCGAAGTGTCAGATTGTGTGGTGATATTTTTAGAAGTACCAATTTGTGTGGTGATATGATTATAAGTGCCAATTTGTGTGGTGATATTATTAGAAGTGCCAGTTTGTGCTGTAATATTTTTAGAATTGGCAATTTGTGTGAAGATTTTTTATTAAATGTCAATTTTGTGGTGATATTTTACGAAGTGTCAGTTAGAATGATAACATTTTATAGGATGCAAAGTGTTTGAAATACTAAGCTTGGTGAGGTTTATTTTTGTTTGAGGGTAATTTTGTCCAGAGTTTTGTGGTATTTCAAATGTATTTAATGTTTGGATAGAGTGTAGAGGGAGAATTGAGCTGCCTGGTTGTATTTAATTTTCATTACCTCATTTAATGAAGGTGGTTGGGTATTTATACCCTTATCCTTGGGCCACATGGGCTTTCGGGTTGTGTTAATGGATTCGGGTTGAGTTTAAAGACCCATTAGTTTTAAGTAAGCAAGTAATTAGCTTAGTCATGAAGTGATTAAGTTTTTAATACTTTAGTCAAGTTCGGACAGTTCAGTAAGTGGAGGTTGTCCAAATTTCCCCTGTCCGGTTCTCATAAAGCGTGGTGACAAAATCCGGACTCATCAGTAGCCCCTTTTTTAGGTTGTGTTCAAAGGCCTTTGGTAAGACCTAAAAAAATAGCATGCATCTGGTCATAGCCATGTCCGGACAGATTTTCAAACTGTGTAATGGCTTTTTCCGGACTGAAAAAGTTCTCAGAAACTAAACGGTTTTTTGCCAGAGATCGTGGGACACGTGTCTTTCTCTGATTCGCCACATCAGCCATTTTTCCCCTAGAACGGCGCTCCCACTTACTCCAAAAAGCAACCTCTTCATTTAATATGGGTGACATCAGCGCCGTTTTTTAATCATTACAACCCTTTCGAATTCTCCTAGGTATCAAAACATCTTTTGTACCTTTACTATAAATTAGTCCATTTTCTACTGTTTTACCATCTTCATCATCCTTGCTCTGTTTAAACTTCAAAGCTTTCATCTCTCAAAAACAAAAATTTCTTTTGGTGTGAGTTTATGTTCACAGCAAGAAACGCTTTAATAAAAGGTGGGTGGCTCAATTTGTCAGAGTTTGAAAAAGCTCAAAAGGTTGAACGAGAAAGGTGCATTGCTGCAGGCCTTCCTATTTCCCCTGTTGATAAATCGGAAACACCAAGCTCAGAGCCTGACCGGGGTTCTTCTTCAACTAAGAGTGTTAAACCTAGGAGGTTGTTCCAACCCAACCTTTCACCAATTGTTTCAGGCTCATCGGTTCAGGAATTAGAGCCTACTGTTGAACCAGGACAGGCAGTCACCAGTTTTAAGAAACCTTCCCCATTCATTGCCATGGGATCGAATGCTGACACCTCTCCAGAGAAGTTAGTAGATCGGAGAAGAGGTCGCTTGGTGAAAGATCAAGCTCAAAAAGCTACACCTTCCAAATCGGGGGCTAAAAATAGCAATACAGGGTCAGAAGCACCCATTAAGACTCTTAAAGACAAGCTGTCCGGCCTGGAGGCATCTAGTTCAAGTCTCCGGAAAGAAACCACTGCATCTGAGCCCAAGCCGGAGTCCAGACCACAAGAAACCAGTAATGTCCAACCATCCGGAGGGCCTACTAAGCCAACCACTAGCTCCCTTCACCCAAAAACAACTGATAACCCTTCCATGATAATGGAAGAAGTGTTGGAGGATTATGTTGAAGAAGCTCCTTTTGAGTCCGTAGTCTCCGGGCAAACAAGTGAGGCTGCTGCTGCCAAGAAGGACAAAGGCAAGGAGAAACTATGCTTAAAGCATCCGGATTTGCCGGAGATTCTTGTGGGAAAAGTGGGACCTTGCTTCCACAAGATAAGTGTCAAATACCTGCTAGCTTTGCAAAAACTTAATTATAACCAGTGTCAACCCGAGTCTGCTTACCAGCAGATCGAAGCGATGGTAAGAATCTCATCTCACATTTCCATCTTTATTTATCACAAATTTGTTTACCTAACTTGTCTCTTTTTTTGTTTTTTAGTAGTGCTGCCTAAGGACTTCAGTGACCACTTGAAGGGTGGGCAGACCACTTGCTCCAAGCTAAATGCTTGGGCTGCTGAGAAGTGGGGAAATCTCTTCCACAATGCTTTTACCGGAGGCAATCTAACAAGGTCCTACCTTTGGAATACAACTGATCGGAGGGACTTATCCTGGGAGGAACTAACCACCCCACCCCCTCCGGAAGTAACCCTCAGGAGAACAGATTCACCGGGTGGGTCGTTGTATCTACCTGGTAGAGCTAAAGCCCCAAGCAAGATGAAGGGAAAAAAATGTAAAGGCAAGCAGAGTACGGTTGAAGCTAATCCTACCGAAGTAGAGGAAGCTGCCCCAACAAACCAAGAGGGGCCAGATCAAGGACAGATTGATGTCCCTCTTCTACAAGTAGTGGAGCATGAAAGTACTAGAGAAGTGGTAGGATCTCCAAAATCCTCAAAGGCTCCTGAGAAATATAGGAAACAAGGAGCAGAAGGCAAGGACAGGGAGGCCAAGAAGAAGAAAACCTCCAAGGGTGATGAAATTTCCCTCCGGGCTCCGGAGCCTCTTCCCCCTGTTGACCCTACTGACCCAACTCAAGCAGAAGGCATCCCTGGTGACTTTCAAACCGGAGGGGGTGCAGGAGGGGATATCAGCATTGATGGTGTTGATATTAGTGGTCTTGAAGAAATTGGTCTTTACTTTGAAAACCTCCCTAAGGATGATTTTGCTGGGCCTTACCTCCCCCCGAGTTCTTCAAACATCGTTACCTTCAATGGTAAGTCTTTCTCTGTCTCAAGTGAAAGAGATGTCATAACTCACTTTATATTAAGTAATATTCAGCCAGTGCTTAATTTGGAGAAGCAAGTACGAGGTAAGTCAGCCATCATTAATGCCCTTAATTATGACAAAGAGAAATTGTCTGGCGACCTCCTCATTGCCAATCAAAATGCTGATGTTTTGAAGATGGAAAATGAAGATTTGAAGAAGAACCAGGAGGATTGGGCCACAAAGGTAGCCACTTTGGAAGATACTATCAAAGAACTCCGAACAAAGCAAACCGAGTTGGAGAGAGATCTCTCTTCTCTAGATGATGAACTGACGCCTTAGACTTCTCTTTTGTGCCTATCTCTGCCCTCTTGGCAGCCCTCACAACCTCTATTTCAACTTGTAACCTATCTCGCTCCTCAATGTTATATTCATCATTTTCTCCCACCACTTCGGCCAAAGCTGGTGGTACTTCCTGCATGTCCGGATTCATCCAAACTGGGTTTTCCTGATGGTTTTGAATGCTAGATTTAGGCACTGTTGTTCTCCCACTGCGGTCGCCAATTTGGTGAGGTTTATTTTCGTTTGAGGGTAATTTTGTCCAGAGTTTTGTGGTATTTCAAAGGTATTTAATGTTTGGATAAAGTGTAGAGGGAGAATTGAGATGCCTAGTTTTATTTAATTTTCATTACCTCATTTAATGAAGGTGGTTGGGTATTTATACCCTTATCCTTGGGCCACATGGGCATTCGGGTTGTGTTAATGGATTCGGGTCGAGTTTAAAGACCCATTAGTATTAAGTAAGCAAGTAATTAGCTTAGTCGTGAAGTGATTAAGTTTTTAATACTTTATTCTAGTTCGAAAAGTTTAGTAAGTGGAGGTTGTCCGAATTGCCCCTGTCCGGTTCTCATAAAGCGTGGTGACAAAGTCAAGCTAAGTTATGAGATTGGCAAAATAAGGAACATAATCGTTGGTTCCAAAATACCAACAGTGGCATGTGATAGCCACTTACAAAAATATACGAAGGGTTAATTAAACACAAAATTCATCAACACAAAATACAAAGACTTCCTAGTTGTCTTCGCCATCTTTCGAAGGCTTCCCCGAGTTACTATTTGAGGAGTTATCTTCATTCTCTGAGTTCTCTTCCCCCGAGGAAATAGACCTGTTATTTTCATCATCTTCAAATTCAAAGTCTTATGAATCACTCAGAACAGTCTTGAAACAATATTTAGGACGCTGGTCTTCAGGAACCATATACCAGTAATCCACCATATTTAGCTTCAAATATTTTTTATGGAAGTCAAGAATTATGGAGATTTTGGCTTATTTTTCACAAGTCTTTAAAGTATTTAAGCAATAATTCACACACTTGTTTGCAACAACATTGATAGCATACTCTTTGTCTTTTTCAACATCAGTTTCAAACCTTTTCAAATCTTTGAGGGCCTAGTTTTTCATATCTTCACTTTCTTAATACAAAGTATTAAGCTTTTCATAGTTGAAGGGTTCTTCTTGAAGCTTCTTCTAATGTTTGAAAGTTAAATCAGTTAGTATTTGCATTAAAACTTTGTGAAAATCCACCTCGTGTTCTTGAAAGATGTGGAATTGGTCAATGAGATTTATTTGAGCACTTTCAACCCATCTCTTATTAACAACATATTCTTTTTAAAGTTGCACGAGGTCTTTAACAACTGCTTCGCATTTCTCCCGAATTATTTGTGTTTCATCAACAAACTTTTTGGCATCAATCTTGAATCGTCTCGTATTTCATTCGAGAGTTATCACATGTTAGACCATATTGTGCAAAGTCATTGACAGTTCATCGGGGTGGTACAAAAGGAAGGATTCTTATGGTACAGATGGTTGAGAATGGTTCACCGAAGGTCTTGGTGATTGATTTTCCTAAATAGGATTTTATTGATCTTGGGTCGGATTGTCAGCAGTCTTGTCTGCGGGGTTATCAACTTGACTATCATTTTCTTGGAATTGTGGTTTTGAATCGAAAAAATTGATGGTCTTGATTCTTTTTTTCATTTTTCATCAATCTCAAGTTTTGGATTTAGTTATAAAATATGAATAGTTTGTTTATGGACAACTTCAATAGAATTATTAGAGAAGCATGATTTCTTTTTCTTTGAAGCAACCGTTTTCTTTCTTTTGGAAGCCTTGGGAATAGAGTTTTCAGTATGAGCGATGATAATTTCATTAGCCTTTTTTCCCTAACCTTTGAGTTCTTCTTCTTTACTTTAGATGACTCAAACTTAGTATTATTCTTCGATTTGTGATTAGTTTCTCTATTCATGGTAGGAATAATAACTCGAGCATCTGGGGTAGCTAATCTTTTTACCGTATCGGCTTGCAAATGAGGTTCCATTAGTTTGTCAACAATAATGACATATTATGTACATACTTTTCATAAAATGACTTTGGAAAAAGTTGAGTGGGTCAAAATACTGATGAAATTCGTTTGACCAATCATTTTTGTCCCAGTCACTCAACTTAGAGAACGTCTCATCCACAGCAGCAATGTCTATTTGGTAGCGCTTCATAATTTCTACACAACAACAAAAAAGTTAATAAAAATTATAAGGAAGACAAATATGAAAAAGAATAAAACTTACTAGTGCTTTTCTATCTTATCGACAACCTCTGTGTATTTCCCGTGGAGATTTCTTTTGTGTTTTCTCAATAACCACTTATAAAGGATAACTTTTGCTTTCATGTCTTATGTCTTAAGGAGATCATCAATTATATTTGAAGAGATTTCGAGGATGATATTGTAAAATGGAAGAACTGGATTCTTTGACATACCCGTATTTGCTATAAATTGCTCGATTGACAATTAAATTTGTAAGAGTATTTAAGCCATAATACAATAGATTAGTGTAACACATAAGTTTCCTGGGTTAGGCATAGATTAATTATTTCAAAGTAGTCCATGATTTTTGGATCCAAAAAAATTGAAGACCTTAGTTTAAGATATCTTGTTAATTAACTATCTTATTTGCACCACACGAGAGAGATATTTCTCTTACATATGGTATGCAAATAAAAATATTTTTTGGAATTCCCTATTTGTTTAATAAGAATTGTTGATTCTGATTTATCAAAGTATTCATATTTAACATTATTAATTGCAATAAGATATTCATGGAGCACGTCTATGAGATTTTCATTATGAGGGGCAGCCATTTATGCAGGCAGTGTGACAGTTTTTTCCGTTTTTTTCCTTCAACTTTTTATTCACATTATTCTCCTCAAAGTCATGAGTGAGATTATTGTCAACTATTTGAATTTCTAAGTCACTATCTGTTTTTGATTTAGAGCCGTCTATTTCCTCCGAAGGTTCGTCTTAAAGTTGGAGAGGTACCTTCAAAGCAGTGATTAATCTTGAATTTTTGAAAATGCTTTCAAAATAGAGGTTTTATCTTGAGGATGAGAAGGTGCCTTTGAAGCATTCTTATTTATCTTATCCTAAAGGATCACCTATGAAATTTTGTTTGTCACAGCTGGTCCCTTCGGGGGGAGGAAGTTTTGGGTTACCTTGTAGTTTGATGGTAGTGATTTTTTGGTTTACGATGTGAAGAATGATGTTGTTTATTTGAGATGTTTTATTTTTCATATTCCCCCATGGCAAGAAATCGAGTTTTTCGAGGAGAACTTGGCGAACAAGCTATAAGAGTTGGGCAAAAAGAGTTGTTAGAAGAAGATCTGAGGTCGATAGATGGTGATTGTTTCTTTGTAGGTGGTCAGGGACCATAAGTAAATATTTGGACAACTTGAAGATGTTGATTGGAGGCTATCCTTACAACTTCTCTCTCGACAGCCTTTTTTGCAATAGTAAGCCAGTCCCAAACTTTTGTTAGACCGAACATAAACATAAACACAAACATAAATAAATTACTAGATTGGGAGTAAAAATGGACCGGATAGAAGCACGTGGATGAAATACGGTGGTGACGGTGAATTTTGATGAAAAAAGAGTGAAACAATAAGTTTTACAGTTGAAGGAATTCAACCGAAAACTCTAGATTTAGTTTAAGTTAAGCATTCTGTGATATGAAAAAGTAAGTTTTACGACTGAGGGATTTCAACGGAAAGCTTTCTCTCTCTATCACCAGATTCCAACAGTTAATAGGTTTTTTTCAGCGAGGAGTTAAAAAGTTTTTAAAAAAGGCCATTGGTTAGCAGTGATTTGACAAGTCTATCAGATATCTAGTGATGCTGACTTGAGTAGTTTAATAGGTGTAAGATGTATCAGATTGAACGATACAACTTTCCATCATCTTAAATTACTTTATATTTTATTCTTAAAAACATATTTACTACTTCAAATAATTCTGAGGCGATGTACGTTTAAGATTGTTTTAATTGTGAGCAAATGGTATAATCGGGGTATCTCCAAGGAGATGAGGAATCTAACTCGAAAACAGTATTGTTAGTTCTTTCTCAAATTTCTTTGCCCATGGGATTGCTTGGTGTGTTTCCGACGAGGAAACTAATTTAAAAGTGACAATTTTAGTCATTCTTCGAATTTCTTCGCAAGGACTAGGGGAGCTACTGAGTATGATAATATAAATGTAAAACAATAATAATTATTTTACATTGGGTAAAAGAATAAATAGATAATGCATTAGGTGAATTTTGTGTAAAATATAAGTGTAAAAGACCATGAGTGTAATGTGTAAGTAGTGTATACATTAAGTATTAAAGTGGGGTGAGATATCCAATGTAACAAATAATGATTTGTTACTTGTATAAAATCACTTATAAATAGATGTACTTTTCTTAGAAATGGAATAAGACTTAATAACTTGACATTTGGCTACTTTATCTCTCTAAAAAAATCTCAGTCAACTTTCTCTCTCTAGAAATTCCGCATGTCAACCTATAAATATTTTTAGACCTATTTACCACCCACAAAAATATCTAAAGCGATCGATAGCGATCATAATAAAATGTACGCTTGACGGTAAAAATATGAATCTTCATATCATTAAGACTTTTGTTTCTGTTTGACCCACCAAAAATAAACACATATGTGAGTAATGGTTGTTGTTCAATCCACCATGTATCCTTAGGAACTGGAATTAAATTTTCCTATGAAGTTATAAATGAAGAAATCTTACCTTTCTCAATCATCCAAACCTTTAAGGAAATATTTATTCATGTGATCGAGATTTCTACAATAAAAACAAATGTTAACCTTGACTTTATCCTTATCTTTCTTGAGTTCACCAATTTCTTGTCTTGATCGTCTATCTAAAGTCTATACAACTAAACTGAAGAGTGTTTTTTTTGTTATGAGAATCACTTTTACCGTTATAGATCATATTGGCTTTTTGGTTCCCATAAGCGTGTTTTTCCTCTTCATGCGCGACGTTCAAAAAGAGAGCTGTCATGTCTTATTTCTTATCAATTCAATTATAGGTTATCTTTATGTCATGAATCGCACGGGGAGTGAAAATAAAATGTATGACACTACAATACTCTATAGGAGCTCAAAGTTTAGTGCCCTTATTTCCCTATGAATATCAACCGTTTAGAAAATGTTCTCTTGTACTTTCACATTACCCCCATATTTGATTATCAAGAGTTTACCAAACAAATTCTTAATTTCAACCCGTGGTGACTTTATTTATATTTTCAGAATATGCAGATATGTCGTTATTGTTCTTTATATCAGTGATCTGAGAACTTAAGAACGGTTATGGGACTTCATTATATTATAGTTATTATTTGTAATATGGGCACATTTTCCTCACATAACTATTGGTCTATATCATTCAGTCACATCATGAGAAAAATATCTATTTTTCTTAAAACATGAATTAACTAAATATCTTATGAAAGAATCCAAACATAATATGATTTTTATCAAATTGTAAGTTCTAAAATGCATTTATGTGGACTGACCCGTTATAATCTTTATCGAAGACGTCATCATGCTATATATCATTTATGGAGACAATACTTTAAGAAGATAGTGTTGGTTCAAATCCATATATGAAACTAAACAAGTATTTCATAGGGGTTGTACTTAGATATTGTATGGTAGACATAATGAATAATTTTAATACTAAAAAATAGTTTTGTGTGAGTATGATGCGTGTGAGCGAAACAAATACATCATGTATCACTTGGCTCCCCTTTGGGATATATGTAAGGTAGTTTTCCTTAGAGGTTGGCCTACACACACAATAATCGATCCCTAACTATGGGATCCTCTATAACATATATTCCTTCATAAATAATCTCGATAGTGTCTGTATATGTCGGATGGCATGTATTTCAATCAGTTTAAGAGAATAGTTATATGAAATATTAACATTATAAGTCATGCATATGCGAGTGAATTGTCTCTCGAACCGATTAGACCTTAGTGCACTTTATTTCATTACTTTATGAAAATCTAACACATTTTTAGGATGTGAAAATATCTCGTCAAGTATTCTGATGTTTGTAGAAAATGAGTGTCATTCAAACTTAAAACATGAGACAAACAATCTCTAGGCATGCATGACATCACCTCTACATCCCAGAGCTCAAGTACCAACGATAATGAATAATCACTTCTCATCCCAAATGTTATACATTCTCAATCAATAGATGTTTCTCAATGCGTAAATAGACGGGGATGCATAACTGCAAACCCCTAAACACTTAACACTACACCCAAACATGTCTGCACGTCTAAACATACCATCTTATACGTGTAAGTTCTGAACATGCTTAACATATTGAATTGATAAATATATAATTAAACTTCAGGTTAGTTAAAAACTAAATCGGTTCACTCTAGGTAGAAAGAGAAAGTACAGAATTTTGAAAAAATTGTTTGCATAATGGAAATGTTTTCATGAAATCCAACTTTAATAAACTGTTTACCTGAATACTATGATTTAACATGCTGGTTGGCTAATGAATCAACATACCATGACCCATCATTCATATGGTCCAGGGACACCATGTATACACCCTGCTCATACTTATTCTTTTGTTGCAGAACCCATGTATAAGGGGTTATCTTTGTAGAAGCAGACTATTCCAATATGACCATACCTATCACGTATGTGGAAGATTATATTATTCAGGGAAAACCTACCCAACGCTTTCACCATGATAACCGCGACCTTTGTAGTAATATGATTTTTTTTCTTCATTTACTATTTTGATAATTTTATCTTCTTGTGCCTATGAAATTATTATTATTATTATATCATCTTGTTGTTGTGTTATTTTAATTTATGTTCTCTGACTTGTTTCTTGCATAGTTAGCTGAGGCTAGAATTAGGTTAGACATAATATTGATGACATTATTCAACTGCTCAAGTTTGCTCTCAAAGGTTGGGAGAGTAGTCTAGAGGTCAAGCTAATTTAGTAACTTTTTGGCAGCAAGACTTACGACGATGATAGTATAGTTTGAATCTATACCTGTTGGGGCTTGAGTCATTAGTTCATCAAGTGTAACGGGGCTTCCCGCTAGGGTTTGGTTATATGCAATAGACTTCCTCTTGTTCAAGAAGTCTTATATTGAATAGGGTTATCCTAGATCTTGTATGAATTCCTAACAGCCTTGTAGCTACATCCCATATTTTTATGTTATTTCTAGCACAAGTTGGGTTATGATTCCAGTAGTTATTGTGTTGTAGAGCTAATCGAGTAAGATTTAGTTCTTGATTATCCAACTTTCATAGGCAAGGTTCTCCATAATATTCTCATAACTTAGGTTTTAAGCTTAGAATAGAAAACATCTTCACCAAAATTGAACCCTACTAGCTTATTACCCTTTATCATTGGGATAACCATGATTTTCTGTAGAATAATATTTGTTATGTTAAGACGAACATGGCTAATTGAGTTTAAATTATTATTTTATATATTTTTTTGAGTAATAATTATTTGAGTAGGTAACTTTGAGCCGCAAAAGACCTTGAGGTGTGAATTGGAGAGTCATGAGCAGTCATGGAGGTATTCGCGCTCTGATACCAAATTGAAAAGAAGAATTTAATGTATTTGATAATTGTTGTATTTTTCATTTAATATTTTTATTTATCTATTGTTATAAATCTTTGTTTCATTAAATACATATGCGAAGTTATCTTTCAATTAATACAACTGTAATTTTTGTTACCTATGGATAATTACTTTAATATATAATAATAATTTATGTTATCTTAATATAGTCGTTTTAATTTGTATCACGATTTTATGGAGTAATTGTCGTGGTTTTGAAATTTTGGGCTGCTTTGTGTGATTTGGGCTTGATTTGGTGTAAGATCATAGTACATTTGTGTTTATTGACTGGCCCAATTGCTAAAAACATATTGCATAGAGATTGAGAGTAAGTACACTCATTAGCTGGAATCTTGTTGTACTATTTATCAACCATAAATGTTATATATTCACAATGCGATGTTGTCGCTTCTCTCTCGTGGTCTTTTATTATGATCAAATCTTTCATCTCATAATGGATTTCACGATCTGGCACATTAGGATTTCATGGCTATTTAGAGTATAACATGTTAACTGACCTGATCTTACATACAATATCAAATATTTACAAGTACTTGATTATCAACCGGGATGCAAGGTATGAAGATTGATGTAGATATATTCGTTAAAGGATAAAGTATACACAATTGTGGTATTGTAACCAAGAAGACTTGAGACTGATCTTTAACCATTCAAAGTTATTATACCAATATTTAGTTTGAGATTAATTGTGGCTTTTTATGATAATTACGCGACTTGATCGTGGTATCGAGACTTTGGTACATTTGGGAATATGCATACTTGTATTAATTTCTATTTATTTCTAACATCGTCAAAGATACGACACAATGTTGCATTAATAACTCCTCCACTTTTTTATTTTTTATTCTCCGAGAGTATTACACGTCGGCCCGTTGCCCGACCCGCTATTCATATTTCTTCGATATGTAATTTTGAAGTCTTATATTTTTAGGTTTGAGGTTAATTATTATCTTGATGTACCATATTTTCATGTGTTTTTATACATTCAAACAGCTAGTGACACATATCATGTTATCACATATGGTGATCTAAAAACACTCGTATAAGTACCTTTTTAATACACTTTGGACTCACTTGCTCAAATGTATTTTCTTATATTTCTCATTTGATCAAATGGGTTGGCTAATCCATTGACCTATTTCATACACAAAATATCCCTTATTCAAAAAGTAATTTCTCTAACCTATTATAATCTTCTCATGTTTTAAAAAACTAAAACTCTTTTCTTACACAAAATAATTTCCTTATTCTTACACAAACTAATACTATTCTTCCAAAAACTTATCCTTAAATCATTTTCTCTTCATTTTCATCAACAGCCAAAGGAAAAAAAATTAAGTTCTTATTCATAATCTTTATTTATTTCATGGTTAGTTTTGAATTGATTTTTTGGTAGAATTGAAATTGGTATGATGTTATAGTTAAGTAAATGAGTTAAATTTAAATAAATTTAAAAATTATTCAAAATCTGCATGGCTGGAGACTCTTCAGGAACCTCTTGAAGATTCTCATCGCCCAAACTCAAGATTTAAACACTATAGGCCTTGGACAACTAATGTAGCCTAGAAGCCCAAACAAAAACTTTTTCATTTTATTTTATTTTATTCAAATATCTTATCAAATCTAATTATATTAAGATTTTATTTTATTTTATTTTAAGACATTTACTTTATTTCCTTGTATTCTAATTTAGGATTTTGAGCAGCTCTTATATAAAGCCTCATATGCCTTAAGTTGTTTTAAGTTTTTGGAATAATATATTTGTTATCTCTGAAAATTTCATTCTTTGTTACCCTTGAATTAGAGTTTCAGCTATCATTGCCTTTTTTTCTATTTTCGCCGCATTATAAGTTTGGTATCAAAGCCTCAGTTCCTGCTACGGGGAAAACATATTTCTGAATCTTGATTTCATCCGATTCAAGGTCGAAATGAGAGAACAACATCTATGGTCATGAAAATCTCAAAGAGTTTTTGGTATGGGAGACACACCATGCATTTCGATGTTGATCGTATTGGCCGGTTACTGGAGGTGTTTAAATTGGCTACCAATCGTCGGATTAAGGTAAAACTTTCTTATCGACATTGTGTCTTAGGCTATGAAGAGGTTTTTGAAACCAATTTTTTTCATCAACTGGACATGAGGTGTTGTTTTCAGGCTATAAAAAGGCATTCAAAACAAAAAAAAAAGTCATAAACTGGATAGCTTTGTGACTTCTAATAAGGAATACTCGAGAAGAATGTATCTTATTCTCACAAGGCCAACAATAATAATTCCCAACGTAACAATTGAAAAAATAAAATAAAGTAATCTTGGTTGTTAATGATGATGGTGTTGTGAATTCGAGGACAAATTCTTGTCAACCATGAGAGGATGATGTAGCCGAGAAGCCCAAACAAAGCCTTTTTTATTTTATTTTATTCAAATATCTTATCATATCTAATTCTATTAAGATTTTATTTTATTTCATTTTAAGACATTTATTTTATTTTCTTGTATTCTAATTTAGGGTTTTGAGCAGCTCTTATATAAAGCCTCATATTCCCATAAGTTATTTTAATTTTTTAGAATAATACATATTTTATCTCAGAAAATTTCAGTATTTGTTACCCTTCGATTAAGGTTTCATCATGTTACCCTTGAAGTAGGGTTTCAACTATCGTTGCTTCTTCTTCTATTTCCGATGTGTTATCAACAACACTCCACCATCAATCTCTTTTATACATTTCTCATCAGTGGAAGCGGGTATTCCCATATGTACAATGAATGATCTAACATGGACTATTCATAGACTAAACTCATAATCTCTTGTAAATTTATCAAGGTCAAACTTGATAGAATCCATATTTATGACCGCGTTTGATTTTTAGCGAGAACTAAGTGTCTACACTCAAGATTTGAAACACTTTTCATCCTTCTAACTTGTCTATATCACCAAAAATAAAATATGTTAACAAATTTCCATGCTCATCGCGTCATTTGTTAAAACAATCAACAATAGGCGAACAAATTTAGACCTATGCCTAACAAGAATTACATGGGATAAAATTTAGTCACTTTTAATCGAAGTTATGACCAAAGTTGATGAATACCAACCGAGAGGATACATGAGGTAATTAGAGCTTAAAATCTTTACCTTTTGATTAAAAAAAGGAACAAAAAGTAAATCAAACAAACAATAAGAGATTTAGCGTTGTTCGGATCGTGAAGAAATTATATCCACGAGTAGCGTACATTAAGTATATATAGGAGGTTACATGAAGACTCTTCAAACACCAAACACTCAACCACTCATATTTTTTATTATAAAGAACTCATAGCTTACAAAATGATATATGGATCTCAGATCATCTCTTCAAGTATTAATCTTGTACCTCACTAAACTTTCTAAAAACAAGCCAAGACGAAAAAATTTCTCTCACTTCTTCAAGTCTTTCAGTCAGTTCATAACTATTCAATATTGTTTTCCACTTTATATAGACTTCATGATTATGAGGAAAACACATATGGCTCATAATAGTGCTTCAGCAGGTATAAATTTTATCCAACCAAATGAGGAAATGTTCATGTCAAACTGACACATGTACGAATTTTAGATAGTGGTAACATTTCATAATGTACAACTATCGAATAAAATATGCTTGCACTTATTGTAATTTCTTCAAATGCATCCTCCATGTTAATATCATTGATAGATTACACTTATATTCTATCAACTCAGATTATTCCCATACAAGAGATCATGTTCATCTCATGAACATAGAAGTATATCTAAAAGTCTTCGGTTAAAGAAGTTACTACACCTTCGGTCCATCAGGAGTAACATGCACATTCAGATTCAATAGTAACATATGATATGCTTATATTTGGTTATGCTCAACTCTTTGGTTCCAGTAGCCTTCTCTACACCTAAGCCCAACTGAGCACTCAACCACACAAAGAGTCAAAGTTCTAGTACCTTAAGTTCAACTTACTCATTTCGACCCTTAATGTCTGGCTGAACTGCACTAATCATATTTATCGAGCTTCAACACTTTATTCCAGTCTCCGACCCCTAATTATTACTTCAAGACTTAGTTATGACTTTAACACTTAATTCCAGCTTCAACCCATTGATGAGTCCGGATAAATCCACCACTGCTTACTAAGATTTCCGGACAAGGGAAATTCGAACATAAACTGCCCAATGAACTATCCGGACATGACAAAAGTATAAAATAATTAAACACCTTTTGACTAAGCTAGATGTTAATCATTTTATTAAGTAAATGGGTCCTTAAACTTGACCCGGTATTATGATTTGACCCGAAATCCCATGGGTCCATAATTAAGGGTATAAAAACCCATACTACTTTCATTAATGAGATAATGAACATTTAATACAACCAGGAAGCTTAAACATCTCACTACAAAACACCCAAACATTTAATACTCCAAAAATATTTCCAAACACTTGACATAATTACCCTCAGCATATAATAAACCACACTAAATTGGCGACCACAGTGGGAGTAGAAGGTGCCTGAATCTAGAATTCAAAACCAATAAGAAAAACCAATTCGGATGAATCTGGACGAGCAAGCAATTCCACCACATTTGGTGGAGGTGGTGGGAGAAAACAATGAGTATACGACTGAAGAGCGAGACAAGTTGAAAGCTGAAATAGAAGCATTAAGGGCCACTAGAAAGGCAAAAATGAGCTTAAAGAAAAAGTCAAAAACGTCAGAAATTTACCATAGTGACAACCTAAGAGAGAATGACCCATCAGCAAAGACTCATTTGAGCACACACAAAAAATCCACGTCAGTTCCAAGAAGTCTCACCGGTCCAAGCCGGTGGAGAGCTCAGAATCTGAGTCCTCCAATAGCTCCTCGAATGAGGATGAGCTTGACGAGTATTTGTCATCAAGCAGTGATGAGGGGAGGTCCAGGAAGAAACAAACGATAGTTAAAAAACATTCAAGAAAGAGGGATATGCATGGGATACTAAAGAGGTATTTGGGAAAAGGGTAGTCTCACAGCCACAGCCATAGTCACAGACATTTGAATTAACTACTGATGGATCCTTTTGATTTCCATGATGAGCCATGTATTTTTGCAACACCTAATCAAGACACAATTTTTAGCCGTAGTCGAAATTGGAGGCAATCGCCATTATCATCCAAGATACTGTCTGGAAACCTTCCTAAGAGGCTTGACAGTATTAAAACGGAGAAGTATGATGGGAGCAAAGATCCTGACAACCATCTGGAACAGTTTAAAAAATTTATGATGAATTTTGATGATGATGACAAACTTCTTTGTAGATTCTGCTCCTAATCTTTTACGGGAAGTGCTTTGAAATTGTACAATAGCTTGCCACAATGTTGTATCATAAACTTTGATACGTTTTGGGTGGCCTTTCGAATGAAGTTTGTGGAGTAAGAAGGTAAAGGCAATGGAGATACTATTATCCATTATGCCCAAGAGCCAAATGAGTCACTGGAAGATTATATAAGTCGGTTCGTAAACACTACGAATGGTTTAGCTGATTGCTTTGAGCAGGTAGCAATAACTTCTTTGAGACAAAGGTTAAACCATGAGAATCTGGCTGATTTGGTAACTAGGAAGAAGGCCATGACTTTGGGTGGTTTGCTGAATCAGGTGGGAAAGCAAATCAACGTAGATGAAAAAAAGAAGACTAGGGTACACAGGAAAATGAGGTCTGCCCTAGCCGCTCCAAATCAGAACCAGTCCGGATACAAGGCCAAACAAACCGGACAGGGGCCCAATAGGGCCAAACAGACTCAATCACACCCAAATCCAGCTCAGAGTCAACAGTCTAGAAATAAACGAGGACCTTGGGTCCAACCGGAGTGGTTTGCTGAGTTAAAAGAGAATATGGAAACCATTTATGACAAAACAAAAGACGAGTTGCATTTTAGGAAGCCGATAACGCTTCAATTTCATAGGGAAAGTCGTAATACTTGTTTTTTCCAATATCATCATGATATTGGCCACAACACCGAAGACTGCATCACTTTGAAGCAAGAAGTGCAGAATCTTATTGAAAGGGGGAAGCTGGGAGTTTATGTCAATAGAAGAAGTAGAAACAAGCCTGATAATGCTCACCAGACTGGCCCAACGAACAATGTGGGGACATCTACTATGGAAGGGGCTATGGTAATCCTTAAAAGAAGTAGAAACATGCCTGATAATGTTCACCGGACTGGCCCAACGAATAATGCGGGGACATCTGCTCCGGAAGGGGCTATGGTAATCCTTGAAATATTTGATGTCGAATCGGAGTATTTGAATCCTGATCCAACCAGGAATAAAGTGGGGGTTATAACAGAACAAACTAAGACAGTTTCCGGACTCATAATCTTTCTTGAGTCACTTACTATATTTGGAGGGGACACTATTATTGCACCAACTTATTTTTCAAGGAAGAGGCATGTTCCCACTCTAGCTACTCAATTAGATGGAGGCATGTCTTCTTATCAATCCCAAATTCCTTTTCCCTTCATTGTTTTTGATGAAGATGATCTAAGAGATATAGTTGGGCCTCATGAGGATGATGCAGTGATAGGAGCTTCAATTGGGGGCAACAACATCAGGCGAATTCTGATTGACAATGGCAGCTCAACTAATATTATCTTTTTAAGTTCTTATAAACAAATGAAGAATCCTGAAGTGATTCAGCGTTCGAACATATCCATTGTGGGATTCACAAGAAGCTCTGCGGATGTAATCGTAGAATTTGAGGAGGATTTATTGTTGGGCAAAAGCCCTTTCAAGAAAATTGTCAGGGTACTATTCGTTGTAGTAGATTGCCCAACATGTTACAATGCGATCTTTGGGAGGTCCTGGATTTCTAGGATGTATGTTGTGGCTTCAAAAGTCCATCAATGTTTAAAGTATGCAGTTCAATGACAAGTGGGAGTTGTCCGGACCAGCCAAAAGATAGCAAGAGAATGTTATGCAACTGCACTTGCCCTTAAAACTCTGGGGGCAGTCCGGATTAATGAAGATTAGCAGTTATTGGGGCCCTATGAGGGTGAGGGTGAAATTGATGACCCTAGAGAGACCCCTGGTGTTTTGATACCAATTGAAGAAGTTAAAACCCACTATTTGGCTGAAGGAAAGAGTGTTAAAATTGGCTCCAAGATGCCACCAGAATTGAAGAAAAAATTGTTATCCTTTTTGGCCGATCACCAACATGTTTTTGCTTGGTGCAATGGTTATATAACCGGAGTACCTCCAAGCGTTATATCACACAAGCTGTCTATTCTGAGAGATGTTACACCGGTTGTGCAAAAAATGAGAGTTTTTTCTAAAGAAAAAGCTGATGTAATAGTCTAGGAAGTTGACCGGCTTACCAAGATGGGGCATATAAAAGAGTCTCAATATCCTTTATGGACATCCAACCCAGTGTTAGTAAAGAAAATTAATGGGAAATGGCGTATGTGTATCAATTTTACTGACCTCAATAGAGCTTTCCCAAAAGATCTTTATCCAGTCCCTTGGATAGATCAGTTAGTAGACTCCACATCTGGAAATAAATTATTATCGTTCATGGATGCCTTCTCTGGTTCTAACCAGATACAAGTGGATCCGAATGACCAAGAACACACTACCTTTGTTACAGATATGGGTCTCCATTGTTATAAGGTGATGCCTATTGGGTTGAAAAATGATGGGGCTACTTATCAGAGGTTGGTGAACAAAGCATTTACTGATCGGATTGGGAGAAATATAGAAGTGTATATCGATGATATGATGGTGAAGAGCTTAGAAGAAGAGTTGCACGTAACTGATCTTCAAGAAACTTTTGCCAACTTGACAAAGGTTAATTAAAATTGAATCCAGAAAAATGTGTGTTTGGGGTAAATTCCGGAATTTTTTTGGGTTATGTGATAAGTGAAAAAGGGATATAGCCTGATTCGGACCAGCTCGATGCCCTTTTAAAAATGGACCCTACTCGAAATGTTAAAGAAGTACAAAAGTTGACATGAAAACTGGTTGCATTTAATCGTTTTATTTCAAGATCTTCGGACAAATGTGCCCCGTTTTTCAGACCTTGAAGGGTGTTAAAGACTTCAACTGGTCTGCACAGTGTAACCATGCGTTTGATGAAATAAAGAAGCATTTGTCTTCTCCCAAAACCCCTTTTAAGCCTCTTGACGAAGAAACACTATATGTATACTTGGCTGTGTCAGAATGTACTATAAGTGCAGTGCTGGTAAGAGAGATGGAGAATTATCCTCGTCCGGTGTACTACATCAGCAAAAGTCTGATGGATGCTGAAAAGAGGTACCTAAATCTTGAGAAGCTGACACTAGTCCTAGTAATTGCAGCCAGAAAAATGAGGCTATATTTTCAGTCTCATTCCATCACCGTTCGCACATCTTTTCCTTTGAAGAATGTGCTTCAGAAAGCAGACATATCAAGCAGGATGACCAAATGGTCAGTAGAGTTGGGTGATTATGACACTGATTTTACCCTATGAACTGCAATTAAAGCTGAGTATATTGTTGATTTCTTGGTAGAATTTCATTCGAACAAGAGTACTAAACAATCAACAGAAGACAAAACTAAAAATGAGTGGGTTGTCCAGACAGATGGTGGATCAAACACAATGGGTTTTGGGGCTGCGATTCGTTTAACCTCTCTGTATTGTGATAAGTTATACCAAGCTATATGCTTTGCTTTTCGGGCTTCTAACAATGAGTCTGAATATGAGACAACTATAACTAGTCTAAAGTTAGCTTTTCTGCGTGGGGGCTAAAAGAGTTAGATTAATGAGTGATTCTCATCTTCTTATCCACCATGCTCAAGGCCAGTCCGAAGCCAAGAAGGAGCAGTTAATTAAATACTTGTTCATTCTTAAATAAGTAGCAGTTAACTTCAAAAACGTCAGCTATGAGCATATTCCTAGATCAGAAAATACACTGGCAGACTCCTTAGCAACCGTAGCATACTCTGAGTCCTACCCATGGATTCATGTACACGAATGTCCATTCATACAACCAAATCAGAGCAAGGAAGAGGAGGAGAGCTTAAGTGTACAAGTGCTTCAGCCCAAATATTAGAGATTCCCCATTCTTCAATACATCTCTGATGGAATTTTGCCTCCGAAGAAGGCTATGGCCAGGAAAATGAGACACATGGCTCGTGGTTTCTTGATCATAAAAGAGGTTCTTTATAAGAAGTCATTCAGCAGACCTCTCCTACATTGTTTGGGGGCTGAAGAGTCCCAGATTGTTTTATCCGAACTACATGATGGAGAGAGATCAGCACACTGTGGCTATAGAGCTCTAACCCGGAGGGTTTTATTGGTCAGATACTAGTGGCCTTCCATTATGGCGGATGCTAAGGATTTGGTGAAGAAATGTGACAAATGCCAAAGATATGGTAACCAAGTTCATACCCCAGCTGCTCCAATGGAGTCAATTTCTGAGCCAGTGTCTTTTGCTCGTTGGGGACTGGATTTAGTTGGGCCTATACCAATGGCATCTGGAGGGTGCATGACTATTATTGTAGCCATTGATTATTTCTCAATGTGGATAGAAGCATCCCCCTGGCAAGAACTACTTCGAAAGCTGTTATAAAATTTATATTGTCTAACATTTGTTGCAGATTTGGGGTTCTACAAAAGATAACCAAAGATAATCGGCCACAATTTGATAACAAGGATATGGAAAATTTCTGTGCCTCCATGGGCATTCAACGTTGCTTCTCTTCTCTTCTCCACCCACAAGCAAATAGTCAAGTTGAAGTGATTGCTATTGTCCCGCCAAAACGCAGGAAATCAGATACATATTTTTCTGAAATTGTTTCCCATAAACTCCCGCCAATTATTAATGAGTGATTGCTATTGTCCCGCCAAAACGTACACATACTCATTATTACCCGCCAAGTTAGCCACCTATTATTTCCCCCTTATATAAACCTCCAGAAAACAACAAATACTCTAAACTAAAATAATTTACACACTCCCAATAGGAAAACAATATGAGTTGGTGCGTCGATGAAGACCAACACTTGCTTCAAGCGGTGAAGTACGTGAAGACAACAATTTCCGATGAAACGACCGATATTGTTTTTAATCAAGTGTTATGCAGGATGTACTTTGACTATGGGAGGCTTGGATTTGTCGCACCCCACGTTCGCAGCTGAGAAAAAGTCGCTTCGAGGTACAACGAACTAAAATCCGAACCCTTACTACGTGTGTATGATCTCTGTCTAGCTTTGCGCGAAGAGGCAACAAACTTATGGAAGTGGGAACTTAATGATTGGATATCAAGAGATATGATTGTGTACCTAAATGAAGCGATTGCTGAGAGAGAAGATGCGATTGCCACCGGTTGATAAGAACCGTGGTTGTTGAATTAAGGCTTGAATTTGTTTGAAATTAAAAATGTAACTTCATTCTAAAAACAAAGTAGTCTTTAAATTGGATATAATGGAAGCGATTTAGTTTATGGTTTAATTGTATTTTACTAATAATGAGCGTATGACTTGAATTGCGTGTAAGTTTCAGACTATGTTGTTAATAAATGAATCGCATAATGCATGTCTATGTTGTTATGAATCATGTTGTAAGTTTCAGACTTCTCTCGCGTAGTTTGTATCTGTTTGGCCTTAGAGAATCGCAACGTATATTGAACAACAATCGCGCGACATGAGACTTTATTAATAAATGAATCACATCTTGATTTATTTATCTGTAAATGAATCGCGTGTTTGGATTAAGGCCTCTCCCGCGTATGTGGTTTTGATAATGATTGCATTTCCCATACTCGCGTGGTCAATGAAGAGAGTTATTTAAGATTTGAATTCTATGCTACCTAACTCACGTTGTATGTTATACCTAACTCGCGCTGACAGTGGATGAGTAACCCCTAACTCGCGTGAGCATCCACTACGGAAGCTATATCGCGCGAACAACAAGGCAATTAATTAATGAGCTATAATTGGGTGACCCATAAATCGTGTAGAAGTGTGGAAATAATTTTCAAATCAATCGCTTTATTGTTTAAGAGAGTTATTAAGTAAGTTTAATACTTATAACTCGCGTGTCCATTGACTACCGATGTTATATCACGCGAACAACAAGGGAGTTACGTATTGGGTTATAATTGTGGGACTTATATCGCGTACTAGCTTGGAAATTATTTTCACATCAATCGCGTGAATGCTTAAGGGAGTTATTTGGTGAGTTTACAACTTCTAAAGCGTTAGTCACGGCGTACAAGACAAATGTATCTTAACGTGATATACCTAAATGGGACTCAATTACAACTTATGTACGTAAGTTTAGGCATATCCAAGTTAAATATGTTATAGCAATTGTTAACCAAGGTCAATTATTGAGTGATATCTCGAGTACTTAATTATATATAATTTAATTACAAAACCACTTCCTAATAATAAACTGTACCAAAAAAATAATTATAATTAATGAATCGCACGGACATACCACTAGATAATTACGTGACAATTAAAGACCGTTGAACAAATCATTAACGATATCAAATAAGATGGGAGATATCAAATAAGATGGAAAAGTAAAAAAATCGCGTCAAGAGGTACTACTACGCGTTGGTTATTGTGATAAGCATTTAACTCACGTCATAATTACTAGCTAGTGAAAAGACACTGGGTTATCTTTTCACTAATTGGCATTGGGTTTATTAATGCATGATTTGACATGGGTAGCTAAAGTACTCATTACATGTGCATTAATTGAAAACTATGGTAGTGCTAGGTTTGCAAATAATATAAATAAGTGTATCGCATGCATGATTATCCACTAAACTATTATAATTCAAAAGGATTTTGGTATTCTCGGAAAAACTATTGGCAACAGAATGAACGGTTCTTCAGTCGACTCCTACGGCTACCCATCTTCTGACGGTGGGTATTCCGACGACAGTGATAGGTACTCCGACTACAAGCACTCCACTACGACGGTGTACTCTTCCGACAAATCGAAAGATACCTTCTCTCTGTCACTTTTACTGGAGCATGAGTATGACTCAGAATATTCTTTTTTCGTGGCCAGACGAGAAATTTGACTACGGCTGGAATCCGAAACGGCGAAGGACCATAAAGAAGAAGAAAAAGAAGAAAACGATGAGGAGGAAGATAACTCCTATGAAGTCTTCTAAGGATTCATCAGACGATGAATACTGGGGCGAGGAACGTGACGATGATGAAGACGAAGAGGAGGAAGAGTCTGAAAATGAGTGGGAAACAGAGTCTGAGGATGAAAAAGACACTGAAGAGGAGGATAACTCTTCTGATAATTAAAAAGTGTATGTGGTTGTTTGAACGTGTTGTAGTTTTTTGGCATTAGAATTGGTAAACTCTATAATATATAGTGGTTTTTTATTAGGGTTTACTATCTGGGCATGCGTAGAACCATAGTGTCTCTTGTTAGTTAATAATGTTTTGTTATCGGTATGTACTTAGTTCGATTTGTAGTCCTTTGCAATGTCAAATTCAAAATCGTTTCAAGTTACAACCTCACCTTAGTTCGATTTGTAGTAGGCTTAAGAATTAGTATTCACCTTGAGAATTTAAGCAAGTTTAATGGTCTGGTTGCACTTAGTTGACAAAATGCGAGAAACTAGTTAATGGAAAGATACATTACGGTAGAAATGTATATTAAAACCACATGTGACGCGTTATAGGCTTTTAGTGACTCGCGCTACTACAACACATATAGGTTTAGTCTGTTATATTTATTTAATTAATCTCGCGTTATATAACCTGAACATCGCGTGGTACCAGCAAGTTCATGAATCGCGTAAGAACGCCATAATAGATGACTCGCGTATGCCCACTATAACACAACTCGCGTTAGATAACCTGGACATGTCATAGTCATTTGTCTTGCAATCGCGCAAATATTACGGGAGTTTGTACTGACATAAATCGCGTTATAGTTAAGGGAGTTGTTACTAACTAGGGATGGCAATGGGCCTTCCGCGGGCCGGGTTCAGGCCGGCCCGCTTGAGCCCGAACCCGGCCCGACCCGCTCTCAGGTTCATATTTTCAAACCCGAGTCCGTCCGCTAATGTCCGCCGGTCACCCCAGCCCGACCCGCAAACATTAATTTTAATATTTTTTAAATATTTTTTAATTTATTTTAAATATATTAATTTATTTTTTAAATATATTATTTTTATTATATATAGAAATATTATTTATATATATATTTTATGATTTTCGGACCGGAACGGGCCGGACAAATTTGAAACCCGAACCCGGCCCGGCCCGGTTGCGGGTTACAATTTCTGAACCCGAATCCGGCCCGTTCTAAGTTCGGGCCGGACAAAACCTGGCCGGGCCGGGTCGGGTCGGGCCGGGACGGGCTGAACAACATCCAAATTGTCACCCCTATTACTAACTAGTGTTTTAAATGGAGATGAATAGTGGAAGGTCCGTACAACTCAATATAACTCGCCTGTGAGACAATTAAAGCGTATCAAATAAAAAAGTTTAGGAAAATGAGTAAGAAAAATACAGAACAAGTAGAATCACGTTAATACGTACTGGAATAAAACTGATGAAACCAAAAAATATTAGGACGGCAAGCTCATAGTGTGATATCACATGCTTTCGGTTGTGCCCAAATTTCAAGCAACGGTCACATCGCAAGTGGGTAGATGATACTTCTACTCTAGATGTAATCCTCTTCTTCTTTGGCCTTCCAGCTCGTCTTTTAACGTTAGGAGGTAGAACAACAGGTCCTTCACATTCGTTAGAGGATGAACTTTCACCAAAGTCGGTTATTGTAGGTATGTTAAACGAATATGTGGACCTATAATTACTTACAGTGTAGAATAGTTCCATCAATGTCATAGGATCTTCGTTAACGGATGTTATTGCAGCCAATGAGTGAGGACATGGAAAACACTCTTGCTGCCATGAACCACATGAACACTTAAAATCAAGGATGTTGACAACCATAACTAGTTCAGAATAAACTTTGAATGAACCTGCAGAAGACTTATATACCACCCAGGTTTGACCGATTAGAACATTCTCCTTAAACTGTTTCTCATATTCAGGGCATAAATAACTATTCCAGCTTAGTCTTTCTGAATAACGTCTAGAAATCCGAGTCATTAGCATCACTCTAATCTTGTCTATCATTTCAACAATTGGTAGATTGTAAAAAAATTTAATCTGATTTTTAAAGGATTCGGCGGCAGATGATGTCATTGCCCCGTAACGTTTCCCAACGACGAATGGCTGGGCGTACTTTTCGGGAGGTAAATTCTCGACGAAAGCCTTAATCTTTTTACCACCTCTACTTAAAAACTTTGAAAGTCTCTGGTTAAAAAGTTCATCTGTGGGAGCATAAACACAACTTTTGAATAGCTTTAACATCTTCTTTTTAAAATCTCGGTTAGTGCAATCAAGAGCTGTCCTCAAATTATTAAGGTGATGATATATACAGTAAGCATGAAAGCAGTTTGGATAAACAACAGAAACAACTTTAATAATACCAGAGTGTCTGTCGAAAATAAAAGTGATTTGACGGTTTAACAAATGGGGTTTAAGATATTCTATAAACCACATCCAGTTATCAGAATCTTCACCACCGAAAATACCAAAAGCAACTGGGAAAATACCTGCAATATGAAAATAGGTTAAGGGAGTACAAAATACAAAGATATATGAATCCATGAAAGCGCGATTGCTTTTGATGTCATGATCTTTCTCGCGATGTGGTACCTATAGCATAAGCAATATCACGCGATTGGGGGCTGTAAACAAAGCAATATCGCGTGATTGTTAGGGACAGATTAGGCAACATCGTGCGATTGATATACATTTGGTATACATAACTCGCGTACGATATTTTTTAAGAATCACGTTGGTAAGAATCGCACGCATTTGCCACTGCAACTTAAGTAACATTTACCTAAAAGATAAAATTAAATGAAGGTTTAAAACTCACCGTTATTGCCATCCTTTGTCACTGCAGACATAAACACACCACCATGCTTGCTGTTTAAATATGTACCGTCCACATACAATAATGGTCGACATGAGTGAAAGCCTTGAATGCATGATCCAAAGGCCACAAAGCACCTCCTGAAGACATTCCCAAAACCAACCTCCAAATGACAATCAGTAGTAATATCTCGACTTTTTAATCTTCTAAAGTAAGCATTGAGCAAGCCAAACGAAGTATTACTATCTCCAAAAACTTCCCTCCTCACATTTTCTAAAGCATTCCACGATAGACAGTATGCAATATCTAAACCATAGTCTTGTTCGATAGAAGACTGAATAGTTTTTACTGTTAAAGAATGGCTTGTCCTAATTGATTCATGTAATTCATCCGCGATTAAATCAGACGTCAAATGCCTACTTTTTTTTTGGAAAATACCGGGCTACATGTATGGGTATTGACAAACCGTTTGATCATCATTAAACGTGCTAGAATCTATTGATGCATACAGTCGCCATTTACAACCTGATTCTTTGTTGACACAGTAAACAATGATCTTAGTAGATGTAATATGCATATACTTGAAAGCAAAACCAAGCTCTAAAGCATATCGACATAACGATAACCTTACACCTGAGGCACCATCAGCAAATGTCTGACCAACTCCTGTGATAGTATCAACCCAACCCTAGTAGCAAGATGTCTTTTTTTTATGTTGCGAACAGATTAAACCATTACTACTCTCCCCACTTAATAAATGATCATCACATGGTTCTACAAAGCTTATGGTAGACTGTTTACGAATGTCATCCGCATGTTTTTCAACTACTCGTTGTTCTATAAAGAAGTTAACGCTTTTCAGACGCTCCACATCGAGATAAACAGTTAAACCCATGAAATCAGTCTCGTTATTAAACAAACAGTACTTTTGATCGCCACAGGATTAGGTAATAGTGTAACAACCTTTAACCAGATCATCCCATCTACCTTCAATATATTGTTCAAGAGTTTCAAATTTTTCAAACTCGGTCAAATGAGCGATTGAGGTCTGCTTCGAATATTTGAAAATACAAACTTTTGGCTTAGACATCTAGTCCTTTGCAATGATAAACATAATTAGGCTAGGTGAGGGAGATGCCACAAATCGCATCACAGGTAGCGCGAGATGTGAATTACCTGTTTCCGTGACTCACACTAGTAAATCGCGTTTATTTGACAAAGGTGGGTGCAAACGTAACTCGCTTCATATAACAAAGAAAAATAAAAAACACTTCACACGTTGCGCGAGATGAGGAAAGCTATGAAACGACGAATCGCGTAAGACAAAATAAAGAGTAAATCACGTTAATTAAATAAGCGTAACATGCAAGCATGGATTATTGGGATCGTCTTCAACTCAACGACATGTAAGAACAAAACGCCATTATAGTACAAGCGAACCCGGTTTCAGCTCTACTATGACAAAAC